>CM055908.1:64195608-65585858 GCA_029582155.1 Panopea generosa | reverse complement strand
TGTGTTCAGGAATATAATTCCAAAGATCTGTGCCTACATAAGTAATTTAACTTTTTAAAACTTCAGTTTTTAATTGAATGTGTGCAATATCTTTATCTGTTTAGGCTTAAGAGTGTGATTAACTTAATCATACAAGATGTCTGAATAAAGAGTCTGTATTTTCAGGTAAAAGACAAGACGTCAAATTCGAGCACATTAAAGCGTTACCAGTCTATGTCGGTGGTGAGTCTGGACCGTCTTAGTAACATGATGCCTACTAGTCCGTCACAAGGGTAAGTTATTGCTGAACATTGCCTCTGTAAATAGCATATATTGTATTAACCCAATGTATTAGGACACCCTATATTTTGGGACATCATTTTTATGCCCCCCAAAAAAATTTTTGGGTGGCATATAGTAATCGCAGTGTCCGTCCGTCCGTCCGTCCGTCCGTCCGTCTTTCCGTCCGGTATTTCGTTTCTGGCCTGTAACTTTGTCATGCATAGATGGATTTTGTTGATACTTGCAACAAATTATCAACAGAACATGACGATGTGTCGCGAGTAGGACCCACACCCATACCTCAAAGGTCAAGGTCACAATTTGAGTTTGTTAGACAACACTTTGAGTTTATGTGAGTTTTCATTTCTGGCCTGTAACTTTGTCATGCATAGATGAATTTTAATGATACTTGCTACAAATGATCAACATAACATCATGACATGCTTGGGGGGGGGGGGGGGGGGGGCATGTGACACTTAACAGTGATATTTCTTGTTCTTTCAGGAAATAATTATTTTTGTCAATAATAAAACTTGGGACACATTCTAATTTAAAAAAAAAATGGATATGTTTTTGTGCCTAAGGACTACTATAAACTTTATCTATAAATGTGTCTTATAGTTAATTGGATACAGTGAATAGTCGTAACTATAAAGTGCAGATAACTGAGAAGTGAGCATAATTGAAAAATGTGCAAATGTACACAATGGAAATCTCAACTTTCATTCATGAATGTTTTTGTGAATAATGTATTTGTCATTTAATAATTTCTTGAATGGAATAGGGAAAATGCACACAATTGGTGTCATTTTAAACATATTTTTTCTTTTCATTTAAATACATTGACATTATATTTTAAAGGGTAACCAAAATGCTATTTTTTTTTATATTATTTGAATAAAATCGATTGGTGGTTTATAAAAATGGTTTTGTTTTCATGAAATTCGCTCTTGTTTATCAGTAAATCACGGAAACAATAACGCACATTACACCTCTCATGGTAATACACGAAAGAATTAACGGAGTTACCCGAACGAGGTCCCCAATGACGTCATACCCATAACGCGATCTAATTCAAGATGGCTTCAATGGGCGAAAACATTTCACGAGAGTTATTTTAATGGGGATATCGACGTTAGTGACATTTTATTGGACTTATCTGGCTCAAGCAGTGATGAAGAACAGGAAACCATGGATTATGGCATTCAACCATACCAGTTAGAACCGGTGGTACTCGATGGAGAAACAGATTATTTACAATAATAATTAAGGACTACCTTTACTACTAATAATAAATAATTTCTACCATAAATATAATTAATACAACTACTACATATTTGTTATTAGATCTATTGTTATGAATAATTAATAACAATAATAGATAGTGGTAGTTTTAATTATACTAATTGTAGGTCTAGTAACAATTTATCCGTTAATATAACAGTAAAAATAGAAATGACTTATTATTATTCTATTATGTGTTCTTCCATTACCATGCTAAAATTTTACCTATGAAAAAGAAAACAAACTCGTTTTATAACTTTCCCTTCTTGCGCATTATTAAAAAGAATCTCTGTGCTATATGTTTACATGTAGATCTACATGTATGTAAATAAATTGCTTCTGTCATCAGATCAGGCTTCTGTTTCACCAACATTTAACTTAAATACTTAAAAACTTAACTAAGTTTTGACTGGTTATTTATCTATTATATAATCAATATCAATGACACCATATGCAGTTTTACTGGAACCAGTCTAAAATCATGATCACATGGCTGCTTTTCTTATATTTAAGTTTTTAAGTATTTAAGTATATGTTGGTGAAACAGGAGCCTGATCAGAAAAGTCAAAGTTAGAATCGGACATAAATTCAAAATTTATCTAAATCGGTAATGCGTATAATATTTATAAATGAACTAAAACGGGATCTTTCACAGACGAACAGATAATTAAAAAATAATTACTTTATTATAATGACCAGCAGACATCATGCTGATCTGTGACACCATATGGTTTTATTGCCCCCTTGATGGTATAAAAATTCCGGTCACAGGTGTCAGCTGTAAAAACAAATCAGTATTGTCGCATATTGGCGCGTGCATTTGATTAGTCCATATACCCCAGGACAAATATCACGGCTTTGATAAATTACCGAGCTGTAAACTGACATGATTTACGACACCCCGTCCCCAACTTATAACCTCCCAAGGCAATAACGGTAAGCCACATTAGCGCACCGCACAGGATCCTATCCCAGTAATCGCAATTAAAACAAACATTGATTTATTACGGTGCCAATTATCACAACCGGCACGCATGATTTTTCAAAAATATAAAAATAGATCGGTGTACATTTTCGGAAAATAGAATTGACTTAGATCTTTCTAGAAAATTCCATGACCTCGCGTGATCACAGGCATGGGTATTTACGTTTGGACGCTATTTTCAAATGTAACCTATAGTGTCATGCATAATATTGCTGCACAGACTGCTATGCCACGCGAATATAAACAACTGGTTCTTGAAAAATAAATGTATAAATATATAATATATATTTTGCGGTTGAAAATGGGGAGATTTTAATTATTCCCGCTTAAATCTGGACAATTCAATGACTTCGCGTGATCACTGATTAATTGAAATGTATTGTTTTAGCGATTGAAATTGTGGAGATTTGTGTTATTCCCGCGTATCAAGAGTGTCACAATTTCAATCCATGCACTTTCCAACAAGTTACTGTTAGGAGATTTATGCAAACTAACACTGTCATTACATTTTTATTTCCAACAATTTCTGATCGAATACTGTTTTCCCACATTGACGTGTGTAAGAGCTTAATTGTGGATTTCTTATAACCATAAACAAGCAGAGCGATGCGATCAGCCATGTTTGTTTACAGCAAGTGACATGATGACAGGTTGGCGCGATATTTTAATCGGCTATTCTGATTGGTTGGCCCCCGGTGACGTCATTTCGCCATATATGGAATGGCGAATTTATTTCCGGTGCCGATAAGATTTTACTTGTATAACTGTGCTATATGGCAACTGGTGCTGGTGCGCACTGGCGGATTATATTAAGAATACCAATTTGAATTGATTAAGCAAAAATTATTTTTGCATTAAAGTTACCCTTTAATATCTCCTGAAGATTTGCACAGCAGTGAAACTGGTTGAGTGTATTTACATGACATTGGAAACTTTATGTGAGAAATAAGTGGAATTTCTGTTTTCCCAATATATGTATACACATACATATATACACACTCGGGTACCATTATAATGCAGATCTAGGGGTCCTCAAAATGAAACCGCAATATACGTGAACATCATTATAGAGATAATTTACCTTGTCATAGTTTGTTATTCACACCTATTAGTCTGTTAAACTCGGCTGAGTGGTTATGTTTGCTTTGTAATGTGATATAACATGTATTTGCGTACAACAGATACACTAAGATACATGTATGTATAAAATTAATAAAAAAGGAAAAACATTCGTGTTTTGATAGAACTAAAATTGAGAGACATTGCTGCGTAACTCGGATGAAAAAAACAGTTTCTTAGGTAAAAACTCACTTATAATAAAATTTGCAAATGGCTTCCGCATTTTGCATATGTCAGCATGTAGTGAATCACTCTGATTATTACAAACTGTTTATGATTAATGCTGGCACGAATCATTCAATAAAACTTACCTTTAAACCACCATGATGTAAGGCTTAAAACAGTTTGTTCTAAACAAGGTCAATGTGTGAGTAGAAGATGAGTGGTGGTCTAATCAAAACAGGGCGACGATATATTGTTTGGTTGTCTTTTTGTTATTTCATCATTCACTCGGTATGTTAGGTTTTTATCTTGACAATTCCGGTATTGTTCATACATAAAATTATTGAAGTAATAATACAGTGGAAGAGTCCAGGACCTGGGCCCATGATTTGATTGCGGTGAATGCCCACCAGTACCACCATCATCTTGTTTCCGTGAGCAAGACACTTTATTCACTTGTGCTTATAACTGCTTTTGCCCAGAAAGATGTTAACTGTTATTTGTTATAAATTGTAAGATCTTGTGTCACAATGGTTCCCATTGCATTAATTATAATAAATCAGATCTGGTTCCTGTTTCACCAACATGTACTTAAAAGCTACCATGTGATCATGACTTTAGATTGGTTCCAGTAAAACTGCATATGGTTTTATTGATATTGATTATATAATAGATAAATAACCAGACAAAATTAAGTTTTTAAGTAAATATTGGTGAAACAAAGCCAGGACATGAGAGTTGCAGTTTATTATATGAATTTACCGATACTAAATCTCCAAAACAGAAATGACCGTCAGCACAATGTCATTGTTATACTGTATACTTGTCTTTCTCTCCCATGCCTATGACCAGGAGGCGGACTTTGTTAGCCAGAAGGTATCTCCCCACACACGCACATGCTGTTGTATTGTCTATACTCATGCAACTGTTTCAGGCTTCCACACATTTATAACTGTGTTGTGTTTGGATTTGTTTGTGCAGATCATGATCATATAATTGTAGTTTTATACCATCCATCATCACCTTGGTGTAAGGGAAGTCTAATTGCTTACATAATGCACATGCAATTAGACCTCTTTTGCACCGAAGTGACATCATTTCATCATCAACCTATTTATTTGGTCTGACAGTCAGCAGTTCAAGTAGTCATTTTGCACTCATTTGGTGAATGTAAAAGCTTTGGTTCTTATCCTTAGAGTGTACATTACAGGATCATAGATTTGAACAAAAATGAAGTATTTATTGCTAAACTATCATACCTGATACAGAGAATTACAAAACAGAAACCTTATTCCCCTAAATAAATTGCTCTCGGGCATAAGGGGGATGTTTATTTGGGTCCAAAACTTTTTTTTAAATGTGCTACAAACATAAAGTAATTTTCTGACACAAATTAGTAGGGCGGGGGTAAGGGAGGGTGGTGTTTTTCGGGGAATACAGTATGATTGTGTTGTGGTCACATTGATGGTATCGATTAATATCTTTAAAAATACATCTATGGGTAATGTATCAAATCTGATATGACATTAATGAAAAACGACAAAACTTTTTTACCTTGTTTTTCAATTGTATTCCAACAATTTCATCACTTTAAAACACAAATAAACACATCAGTCGCTTTCAACATATTGAACTTATACAAATGATAGCAGATCTGGGGTAAAAATATTCAATATTTAAAAACTTATGTTTTTAAAGTTGTTAAATATATTTGCCATCAATGAATTGTCTTCTTGAAGTACTTAGATCAAACAAAATAAACAACATGGGAGATTCATGGAAAACTAAATGCAACATGTTTTTCAATTTAAGAGAATTTTGATTATGAGTTCTGATTGGTTAATAATTTCCAGATTTTAAAGTAAAATAAAGTAAATGATCTTCAAATCCTACCATACATTTTTTTTAGACAATCTTTCAATGGGAATTGCCGGCTGAAGTAATTTTCAAATACTCCATCTGATGTTTACATTATAAACTACAACTTATATTGCATTTACTAAAAAGCTTGTTTACATTATTAACTACACCCTATATCAGGGATTTTTAAAAGCCTTTACAAAATTTTTGTTTCCAGTGCATGAAGGAATAGTGGGGAGGTTGTATGATTGGTTGGCACATCTCAAATTCAGCTTTTTAATATAAGAAGCTAATCAATTGTGGTTTATTATTCACTTGCTAGTCAGCCCTTGTTTCACTAAACATCTCGACTCAAATACATTAAATGCTATAACTTTAACATTGATCTTCTTGAATGCCATCCTTCATTGTTGGTAAAGATTTGTTCTGACTTCCATTCTTTGTGTTCACTTAATGTAAATAAGTTCAAGATATAAATTTTAGAAATTGAGATTTTTTAGTTAAGGAGAATCTCAACTTCAGATGTTTAGTCAAACAGTGTTATTTTGCAGTGTGTCATTTCTTTAATTCTTAAATAATTAGAAAATATTTTATTACTTTGCATCAACATTTACATCGTGAAACATTTATGTGTAATCGTATATGTATTTTGATTTAGGAAAAAAAGAATAGATTTCTGAATATTATTGATAACGTTTTAAAAAAAAGAAAATGCCAAACTTTCATGTCTCTAATTAGTAAGTTGGGCGGTAGTGTAGTGGATATAGTGTTGGCCACTCAGGCCAGATATTGCACCAGTTGGCCTCAAAACATTACTCCGAACTACCAAGGAAGCAGACTCATTTAAGAGTGATTCATATCAGCTCTGAGCTTTCTTTATAATTGATCTAAAAAAAATAATATAAACTATTAAACTTCCTATTTTAAAGTAACAAAATTGTAAAATTTAATTCAAGATCTGCTTTTGTTCATAAAGTTATGTTCATAGTCAATAGATGAGCTTATTTATCTAACAAGGACACCTTTTAAATTAATTTATGGTGAGGATTTAAAAGAATATGTGGCAATGTGCAGACAGTTGCCTAGAAATGACGGCTACTGGTGTGACAGTGAAAACAATCTGTTTTTCATCAAGCTAAGTTTAGTTTATACTTATTTATAATTTATTTTACCTTGATTGCAAAGAAGCTCAAAGCTTATATGAACCACTCTCGGTCTGCTTCCTGGGTAGAACCAGTATTGAGTGTGTGTTTTTTAGAGACATCATGTTGAGCTAGGGATCAAACCTACATCCTGCGTGAGTGGCTAACACTATCCACTACACTACCGCTTTGCTTGTTAACTTAGTCAATATGTATAATACTGGATACATTTGATTGATAATTATGTCATTAGAGCTAATTAGATTTTTTAAATAGATTTTGGAACCTGAGTCTGGTTTACAAGCTCAAATTTGAATGTAGGTCCAGTAAAATTAATGCTCTTTAATACTCAAAACCAGTCTAGATCTTGTTGCTATATGTTTTTGTATACATTTGTAGAGCCGGCGGTGGAAGCATGAACAGCGTGTATGCCACACCTACAACAACTGCCACAACTAACCCGACCGTTAAAGTGACCTCCAGTCGTTCACAGTCAGTCTGGGTGAGGAATGACAAGGGAGACAAATCTACACCGACAAAGGGACAGCAATCTAAGGTTAATCGTAAATTCATCAAACGGGCGTCTCAAATTAGCACAGCCAGTAGTTCAGATTCACCTGATTCTAACCGGAACTCGCTTGAAAACCCCATTGAGTTAAATGAACAGGCATGTATTGTGGTTTTGTTTGGTTGCTAATTATAACATTTTATTTTGTGTTTTATTATGTTTGTTTTGGCCTGTTTTACAAATGCACTCAATTATTATTAAAAAATGGGATGAAAGTTAATTTTTTCAAACAACCTTAAAATTAACTTTTATTTTAGGAGTATAATTATTTGCCTTGGTACACTTTATTTAAAACATTTCCCATTTAAAAGAAAAGGAAAAACAAATTGCATATTGTACCATTTTTGGTGCCATAAAGTATAGGATCTAACTCAGAATGAGGTACCCCTCATACAGCCTATGAAGAAATTGTACATATATTCTCCCTTAGCAATTTACTCCCTTTGGAATCCTGCATATATGACAATACATAAATATTATGGATATTATTATCTAATAATTGGGTGCATCATTCACTTAACCTTGTTCACCAGATCAGACAGTCTCTATCTTGTACGCAAACTGATTGAAGCTTTTAATTTTACTTTCAGAGATATGATTGAAAAAAAGATAATGTGTGAAATCACTACAAAGTTATAAGCTCAGAGCCTTAAATAATAGAAGAAAATCTTCTGTCTTCAAAATAATTTTAATGTTAAAGCAATTCCACTTGTCTTAAAAGCTATTAAGTTATTCCACTTGTCTTAAAAGCTAATTGTCTTAAAAGCTAATTAGTAATTCCACTTATCTTAAAAGCTAATTAGTTTTTATGTCTGGTGAACAGGATTCATTTTGCTTTATTAATCAGTTTATATTCACAGAAACGTGCAGATTTAAAGTTTTGTAATACCCTTTCACAACACACTTTTGACCATCATGATAAATTCTATACCTTCCTTTGATATAACTGTTAGTATTCTAAGAAATGGTAATGTTGAATCTGATTTTGTTTTTTGCTTTAATCTTGAAAGGTACATAATGTATTCCCTAAACAATTTTACTGTGATACAAGGTGATTGTAAGAAAAACCCAATGATACCATGCCCAGTTATTGCAGTCATTAGCGCGTCTGACTATCATTGAGAGTGTGTGAGTTTGAATCCCCATCAGCCACAGTCTCTGTGATGATTGATATACTCATTGTCATTCATTTCTCACGGTTGTTTTTTTTGTGGGAAAATTATCAGTTACTTGCAGAGAAAGGTGTGCTCAAGTACTGGTCAACATTCCAGGATTCCAGGAAAGAGTTGATATGTTAATTGTTATTGATTGTCTGTTAGTCCTTGATGGCATAAAATGTAAACTAAATAAAGTAAAAAAAAACTAACACAAACCTGACTTTTAACTTGGTAGAGAACAACACAAAATCGCCCAGCTCCAACATTTGAGTCAATGAAAACTTAAGTTAGTGTTAAATCTAATTTTCCATCCAATCTGATTGCCCTGATTTTCAACTTACTTCATAAAAATACAGTTTTTGTCAGTAAATCATGCACTCTGTTTAGACAAGAACTGCTTCATTAACATATTATTGAATGGAGCTAGTATTGTGAGCTACGGTGCATCATTTGCATATGAACACTTGAGAATGACATCGTTGCCAGTTGTTGGAAGTTAGGTTGAACACTACAAGTAAAAAAGGTAGTATTTTATAATTGACGTTGTAACAATATAAACCCACACTTGGTCCATATAGTTGCTAAAATTTGGATTTCTATTTTATTAAAACTTCACTTACGATGACAAACTCTTATGAAAACAAAATCAGTCAAACCTGTGAAAGTGGTCATCTCAATCAGATTCTTTGTTAATTGAAGTATGAATCAACTCGGGTGAAATGTGACTTAATTTCATGTCATGTTACCATAATGTTTATTTATAGCTGTATTTTGTTGTATTCACTTATTTCAATGTTTTTTTGTTGATCGATTAATGAGCAAAAAAATGTTTTCTTTGCTTCCTTCAGTTTTATTTTGATTGGAATATACTTTAAAATTTATTTGTAAAGCTTGTTTTCACTTGTAATATATAATGAGAGTAAGATAGCAAACTGAAGAGGAGCAAAGCTTTCTAAACACATTCATAAGATGGCTAAACCAGTCCATCTAATTATTTCTCCCTTAAACAGCTTGGCCAACATAAAGAAAGTATCAGTATATTGTAACTTGCTGACATTTTTAAGCTTGCAAATTTTAAAGATAATTTATTTGCAGCTCTGAATAAAAGAAAACTGTATTTTGCTTAAAATTAATTAGAATAATTTTTGAGCAGGTTTTAGAGAAAAGAATCTTATAGAATGTTAAAGAATGAATCCTTCAGTTTATTTTCCCTTCAATATTGCTGAGGATTGTTGGTAAAAGGATGATAATCTGCACTTCAGCAATTTCTTTTATTTTTAGCTTGAAGTTTTGAAAAAGATCTTTTTAACTGAATATAGGCAAAATTATAACCCTTTTTATTTTTAAAAAGTCATTTGGTAAGCTTGTTTTATGATTATATTACAATACATCCGATTATACATCAGACTGTTCAAGGTCACAACATCTTGCGAAAAGTGCCATTATGGTACAGGATTTATTAAGTAGTCCCCCATGACAGCTCTTGCTTTAGGTTATCTAATAGCTGCCTGGTTAGATTAGTCGGTAGTATGTCTATGAAATCAGAAATCGTGAGTTCGAATCCCTGTCCCATTACAGTTTCCGTGATGACATTACATCTCATTGTCATTCATCTCTCACCACTTCAAGTGGGAAAATTATCAGTCTCTTGCAGAGATGGGTCTGCTCGAGTACTGGTTAACCTTCCAAGATCCCAGGAAAGAGTGGCCAGGTTTAATGATTATGTGTTAGCCCGCGATGATTCTGAATATTCAAACAAAACAAAAAAAAAGTGAGCCTGGCTCTGTACCGAGAGGTAATCTTACATAAGGCAAGTTAATTTTTAATATGAATTTAGTCACTCTGTCCCAGGTGTTGATGTTTTGCATGCAGCTTCTAATGCTTTACTAAAATTGTTCAGAAGGTGTCTCTGAAATTACTGTTACTTACACACTTCCAGTCGCCAACATGTTGCATTGAAACTACCAGATCAAAATGGTCTTCTGGTAGAATGGTTCCAAGTACTTTTATTTAGTACATAATAGGAATATAACAGGGATATGGCATCTGGTATAAAGTCTGTAATCATGTCTTATTCTTACAAAGAGTAAAAACTCTATGACAAAAGTGTCAAAACAAAATGGCAGTGAAAACGATATGCTACAGGTAGTCAAAACACAGATCTGTTATATATTGTTGTTCAAATTGTATTGAAGCATCCACATCAGATAGCGTTGCACGGAGATAAAGACCCGGGTTGCTTTCATTAACATATTTAAGTATATTATGTAAATATTCAAAAACTTAAATCTGTGATTTTAGACTGGCTTCAGAAAAAAATAGCAAATGATTTCATTGACATTAATTAAAAAATGTTTACATAACCAGCCAAACTTTAAGTTAAGTTTTTAAGTAAATAAGTAAAACTTTAAGAAAAATGTTGGTGAAACACGGCAGCCCATTTTCATATAGTTAATAAAAGCTTCACTTAAGTGGAAATTTACCTAATTTTTTCACATCAGCTTCTATGGTGTCATACTTTTTATTTAAAATTACATGGATGGTCAACATATTTGATCTCATTGTAGCTTGCAATGAAAATATAAACATATTAATTCCATAAAGAATAATAAACTAAAATTTTAAATTCTGAGTGAGTTGAGTGAATTGATTTACTTTATAAGTATGGCTCTAGTTACTGATTCTCGCTCATGCTGAACTCACCTGTGCCAAAGACTCAAGATGCATTGTTTAGATCCAGCATCTGCTGATGTATCTTTCAAAAAGTAATAACAAGGGCAGATTTTGAGTCATGGCACATGTTAGTTCTTTACCTGTGGTGTTTGTTACACTTACCTTGAATAATGCAATGTTTAATTTGTTGAGTACTTTCAGATAACGCCACGACGTCCACCACGACCTGACCTTGACAAGGAGCGTCGTAATAGTCAGAGACTGAGTGCACAACAGTTTCCGATGCAGCACTCTGTTTTACAAGGTCAACACAGCTCCAGCATGCTGAATCTTCCCACTTCCCTGTCATCCTTTGTATCCCATATATCAAAAGGCATGTTCTATATACCCGCTCTCTCATCACCTGTATGTGTCTGTTTCTCCATCAAATCTGTCATTCATATACCACAAGCAGGGCTTCTAAAATTCCAAAATGCAAATCGGTCCAAGGTTTTTATTGTCGTAAGAATCACACAACTGTACATTATTATAACCAACATCATGTATTCTCATTTGAATGAATCAGTTTCAATCAATTTCACGCAAAAAATAGATTCAGGATGTAAACCGGAAGTATTGTACATACCGGATATAGCCTCGGTTCGTCTCGAGTTGATTGCACATTCAATGCTTTGAACATTGCCAAAAGTACTTTTTATTGAATGTGACAATTAAACAGACTTGCCAATAGCAGTATCATTCTCGCTTAACTATATATGAATATATGTAAATTTGCATACAACCACTTTCAACTCTGTCACCTATTATATTATTATCAATTCTTTAAAAATGTTTGCATCTAATGGAAGATATTTAAAATGGAATATAATACTTATTGATGAAATCCTATTTAAGTGAACACAAACAAACTGCATTGAATGAAACAACACGTTGGCTGTCCTCTCTTTGATGACTGTGACGTTGATGATGCCCAGATATGTATTATGTGGACAACTATTTTTCCAAACGTTATGGCTGGCGCAAACAATTCCGGTCGGACATCAAAATAAAATCAGTCTAGATTTGATCACTTCCCTTAATTAATGTCATTAATGTTATAATTAAAGCAATTGTTAAAAAAACTCAAACAAACAAGTTATACTGGTGTTTTTTATTAAATATTTTAATGACGCAAGCAGTTTTCGGTCCGAAAGTCCCAGCTTTGACCACTTGAAAAAAAAACCGAAACAAGCAAACAAGTTAACACATTACGGCAAGCGGAATATCAAAGAAATTACCGAAGCAAAACCGTTTTGATGAATCGATATGGGTTGCTGATCACACATCGAAGGCATGTTATGCAACGATAGATTCTTCCGAAAAACTCCCCTATTATCTGTAATGGCTTAGTCAAAATTGACCTCCTTTCGCAAAGCGGGTGACAAAACAATTGAATGTTATTGCCACATGGCGTATTTCACAGCTTAGTACAGCATGATAACGGTTATTTATACGAATGATAGAAAATTTTGAACCAATTTTTTATTAAATTTTAAAATTAAAACCGGTTTTGAACAATAGAAATCGGTCCAAAAACCGAAAAACCGGTGATTTTAGAAGCCCTGACCACAAGGCATGCCATTCTGATCATATGCATGTATGTGTGTCTGTCTGTGTATCCATTCATCTGTCTCTCATGTACACACAAGGCAGTTCTCTATGCCCTCACAATGAGCATGTGTGATTCAGTATTATATCATTTATTTATCATATACACAGCCCATGTTTCCTTTACCCTCATGATGAGCATATGTGTGTGTCTGTATATGTTTTCATCTATCTCTTACATACACAAGCCATGTTTTCTATGCTCTTATTATCATTATGAAATATGTGTCATTTAAACATTTATTATTGGTTTTGCTAGGAAATTATATATTTATTCTCCAGCCGGCTGGTGTCTGGCATAAAAGATTACTAAAAAAACTATAAAGCTAGGTTTGTGAAACTTTGCCTATGGATAGAGAGCAATAAGGAGATTTTATTTTTTCAGTAGGACAAAAATTGTGGTTGCCATGATAAAATTGCTAAAATATCCTTGATCCTGTGTTGACACAAAAAGTATCCAAGCTACGTTTGTGAAACTTAGCATGTGGGTAGAGGGCAATAACGAGATCATGCACATCATTTTATTATCTTTTCAGTCTGACAGAATTTGTGGTTGCTTTGGAAACAAACTTGGTAAATGGGTCATTTTATGTATTGCTTGCAATACTCCATTGTAGATAGATAGATTTATTTTGTATTGGTGATGTACAGACATGGTTTAAGCATGATGCATAATTTGTATAAATACACCCACTTGAAGTTATGGACCATGCCATGCACATCAATACAAAAGATTATACAAAAAAGGGGGAAAGTGATTTTAAGTGTATTGTCTGTCTCATATACACAAGGAATGTTTTCTAAACCTAATTATGTCCTGAAAAAAGTCAAAATTTGATTGATAATATTCAAAAGACAAAACATAGTTTTGTTATGGAAACTGTTCAACTCAGTTATAATTATTAGTTTATATTTATTGACATAATTAACAGTTTATCAACTGTTGAAAATGTGTTTAAACATGGGTTCAACACAATGCAAAAACAGTGATGCCATCAATTTCTGTGTAGCTACAAGATAAAGCTTCCCTGTTGATAAAGCACGAGTTTATCATACCCTTACTTTGTTATGTAGATTAATACATGTATATGATCAATATATATTATCTGCTCTTCAACTGGCGCATGACTTTCCGTTTGTAGACATTTATTAGACAAATCGTGTTATAAAATATTTAGATATATCACATGCAACTCATAATGTTACTATATTACTATATTTTTGGTAAAATAATTTTGTTCAAGTGTTTTAATTTCCCATTATTTAATTATATGTCATTTGTCACAAAGATTTGGCCCATTTATGTAATGAATCTTTGAAGTTAGGTGTTATGGATTTGTAAGGCCCAAAAGTGTATACTGGTAATACAAAAGGTTACAATGAGTGTAAAGTTTTACAGTATCAAAAAGAAAATCATGTTCTTTCAACTATTACTTGTGAAAAGATGCAGACAAATAATTTTTAAGTTACCCATATTTATCCATAGTTTCATTTTCTTTTCTATTTGTGTCTATAGAAAATGGAGACCAGGATGAAGATACTGCCCCACCTCCTATCCCAGAGAAGCAATCAACTGGGGATAAAGTCACCACTAACTCACACACTGATCCTCCCCCAATACCGTCGCGTTCATCTTCCCTCTTCCCTAAAACTCCTCGGAAGTCAAAGGTGGGTTTCTTCGATAAATGGATGCATCGCAGCTCCATCTCTCACACCAGTCCTCCTCAGTTGAACACGCAAAAAACAGAGTCCAATGTTGAGCTTAACCCTCCAAAGTCATGATGTTGATGCTCAGTGTCAATGTGGAACAGATTTAGTATTTTATGATAACCGCAACTCGCACATTAATGATGTAACCTGAAGATTTCTGTGTTGTATGAATTTTCAACTTTACCAATACTGGCTTTGTTCAGAAAATAGGAGAACAATATGGTTGATACAGACCATTTTATTTACAGTTCAGGAACAAAAAGAAGAGATTTTTTTTTTTCAAATTTACTTCATTAAACTTTCCAATCAAAATGAATTATAAAATATGTAGCTGACAAAAAGGGGAACTAAATAGTAATGCTATTAAACAGACCGTCAGTCTGAAACGAGTAAGTAACAAGGTAAAAATGAAATGACCTGGTAACCTAGACAATAATGAAATGACTTTGTAAGAAGATAAGAATGAAATGATTTAGTAACAAGATAATAATGAAATGTCTAAGTAACAAGATAATAATGAAATTACTAAGTAACAAGTCAAAGTGAAATGACTAAGTGACAAGGTAAAAATGAAATGACCTGGTAACCTAGACAATAATGAAATGACTTAGTAACAATATAAGAATGAAATGACTTAATAACAAGACAATAATGAAATAAACTCGTCACAAGGCGGAAATGAAATGACCTTGTGTACTAGACAATATTGAAATTACTTAGTAACAAAATATAATGAAATAGCCTGGCTCCTGTTTCACCAACATATACTTAAACATTTATGCATGATTTTAGACTGGTTCCAGTTAAAGTGCAAATGGTTTCATTGATATTTATTATATAATAGATAAATAACCAGCTAAAACTTAGTTAAGTATTTAAGCAAAATGTTAGTGAAACAGAAGGCTGGTAACCTAGACTATAATGAACTGACTTAGTCATCTAGACAATATTGAAATGACTTAGTAATCTAGACAGTAATGAAATGACTTGGTAACCTAGACAATAATGAAATGACTTAGTAATCTAGACAGTAATGAAATGACTTGGTAACCTAGACAATAATGAAATGACTTAGTAATCTAGACAGTAATGAAATGACTTGGTAACCTAGACAATAATGAAATGACTTAGTAATCTAGACAATATTGAAATTACTTAGTGACCTGGACAATAATGAAATGACTTGGTAACCTAGACAATATTGAAATGACTTAGTAACCTAGACAATAATGAAATGACTTAGTAATCTAGATAATAATGGAATGACTTGGTAACTTAGACAATAATAAAATGACTTGGTAACCTAGACAATAATGAAATGACTGGGTAATGTATTTATAGAAATAAGAATGTTCAGATAATTGAATGCTGGAAATTATCTGATGGTGTTCTTTAAGACTTCATTAGTTACCATGGATACCTCTACATGGATACCTTTTCATTTATTTCCAGATAATGATTCTATTCAGAACATATGTTATAATTGGATCTTTGGTAATTAACAGAACGGCATAATCAGAACGAGAAAAGTTTTTGTGTACTCCCTGTTTGAGTCTTTAATTTGGTCTTTAATTTGGCCTATTTATGAAAATAAAAAATAAATAAATGAAACTTCTGCAGAGATTTGAAAATGACATCACTCAAAGAAACAAATACAATCAAGATTGAAGGAGTCTATAGATATAGATATTTTTTTAATGATAATAAAATGTGTTACATCAAAATTCCATTTTATATGTCTTAAGTTTTAATTTGTTAGTTTGCCATACATTCATTCCTTAAGTGGATCAGAACTACATAGCTGATTTCACTTTTCCTAACTAACTAATTATGGTTCTGTCTAATTTAAATGAAATTTCATTATTTCTTTTTTGTTACTTAAATACATTGATTAAAATCATTACTGATAAACATGAAATTAATTTATAACAAAATATTTAAAGTTGTCATTACATCATTTGATTATGTCCATCTAATTATAGATAACATGGGACATATACCTATCTTCTTCATTTTAACTTAAGTCCATCTTGCATGACTAATCTTCAATAATGTAATTAAAGCTATTCAGTCAATTTCTGTCATAAAACTTAACTGTATGTTTAAATTTGACCGATCATCTATAGAAAATACAATGTAATTGCTTGCATACTATATCTGTTATTTGGCCCAGGTCACATATTTCTGTCTCGCCCTAGGGTTGAGATACATTTCTCCTACTGTGACTGGAGGGTGTGGTCAAGTAGTTGAGCATCAAACCCGTGATTGGAGGGTTGTGGGTTCGATCCTCTGGCATGGCTTTGTGTGGTGTCCTTGAGCAAGACACCTTTTCAGCATATGTTTAGTATTGTTTCTACCCAGGAAGACTGAGCTTGAATTGTCTATTCTGAAAGAACTTGTTTCACAATCAAAGTAAAATAAAAAAACAAAATCACTGTGATTTTAATTTTTTCTATGTACTTGGTATGCAAGGAAAAGAATCATTCATTTTTCAGACTTATTTTCAGTTTGGATTGAGCATTCCTTCCCTCAGGTTAACTGTTTGGGTGATAACTTGGCAAAGCCTTTTTTTCACTAAAACAGTATCCCTGGGGATGGAATTTTCTATCCAGACCTGGAACCCGTCTAAGATAATCTTTCAAACTTGGCATGTTCATAAGATGAACTTGTTCCCCTTTAGCATGTGCATTTATCACTGTAAACAATTCTAGTCTTGCAGGTATACAGCTAATATGTATTTGCTGTAAAGAACTGTGCTTTTTTTTTTATCATAAATGAAATAAATAAATATATGTATGTATGTATATCTCTCGACTCAATCTTGCATTAGTTTGCCTTAAGATATATTTGCTAGAAAATGGAAACTTTCTCTAATGTTCCATTCTTCCAATGAAGCGAATATTAAAATAAATATTCTAGTCAATTCATCATTTCCTGCTGAGGATGTAGGGTGGAACTTAACTCATTTTACAGATTTTAATCGGGGAAAGTTTGCCAACAGGGCATGGTTCTGTTGAGATTCATTTGTAAATATCTGAAGTCCGCTTCTTATGAAACTGGCTGACATAAAAAATAACAGAAAAAAATTAAATGAACAGGAATTTTAATACGCAAAAATGTGTTGTGTGTTACATTTCATAGTGTGCAGAATTTTTCATCACTTCCCATCTGACTGGTCATTTTGCTATACAGATTCCTTGTGAATAAATGTTTGTATGAAGGCACATGGTTTGATTAGGAAGATAATGGTCATATTGAAACAAATGCACATTTTACAAAGGAATTACAGATAAGAATGTTCTTAAATTTTTTTGATTATATTTAGGAAAGTGAACAATTTTTTCCCTTCTGGTTGTAAGAAACAATATTAACATTTTAGAGTTTTTGCGTACCATACTTGCCTATGCTTTTACTAATAAAAAAACACATACAAGCAAAATCAAAGTAAAAATAGGGGAGATGAGGAATATACTTATCAAATTGCTTAGAGGTGCTCAGTGTCCAGTGGTAGAGCAATAAACCTAGAATCTGGGGGTCATGGGTTTGTTCCTCATCTGAAGCTTTGTGTTGTGTCTTTGAGCAAGACAGTTTATCAACATATGGTTAGTACTGGTTATACCCAGGGAGACTTCCAGCATAATTCACTAATTGTATGAACTTGTTTCACAATCAATGTAAAATAAACAAGTTTAAACCACAGAATTGCTAAAAGATTTCATAAGATATGAGAAAGAGACAAACATCTTAACCAATTCAAACCATGTATCTTATTTCCTGACCTCCATTTATCACACTCAGCATGCTTATATATCCAGAATCTAACTCTCTCCTTCTGTTTTATTTACAGCCTCTCCCAAACGGAGCCGAGGACGCAGATATCACCAATATCGCGCCTCCGATATTACCTGATAAACTCACGCCTAGCAAGTCTTTTGAAAGTGAACACATATGAGTTGTGTTCAATATAATGAAAACAAGTGCTTCTTGTTCACTTGTTCACCAGTTCGCTTTAAAATAATGAATAGGAATTTGAAATACATTGTACAATGTTGTTTTATACCGGGTTACTACGGAAACCGAAACATCGGGATCATTTGTACTGAAATTAAAACAAAATGTGGAGACATAAAAACTCAACGTGATGAGACATTGTTTCTGTCAATATTGATAATAGAAGAAGTTAACTGGTACCACAGGTTACTGGCACCACAGGTTTACTGGTACCATATTTTATAATGATGTGTGATCGGGGGAAAAGACTGTAAATGAAAATGGGTTAAATACTCTGTTCAAAGTATGTTAACGTGTCGGCAAAGTGTCGTAACCGTTAAATGTTCAGTTCAGGATTTGTATACAACATGAATACTGGAATTAAGTTTATAAAATGATCCATAACTTTATATGCAGTAAAGACGAATAGCATGTCTATCGTCAACAAGTGTGGGTGGCTGGTTACCCCCAGTACTTGGACTCTGACGTGAGATTTGGCATATGCTGCAAGTTCTATTTAATGATGCAACAGTGGTGTTAGCTAATTAAAGCTTGTTTAAGATTTTTTTTCAATATATGGTGCAATTAAAGTAGAGTTTTTGTAAACCATTTTGTACAGATTCTGATAAAAAAAACAATCCGGTGATTTTCTAAAAATTGCCTTATTAATTAAAAGTGACTTTGGTTTGGAAATTGTTATTTGAGTTGTTTTTATAAATTAAATTACATACTTGTTACAATACAATGACTTAAAAGCATGTGATAACCTTAAATTTGTGTAGTAATTTTTTTTTGCACAGTGCTTTGATATGAACATTTTAGATGCCAGTAATATTTTTTTGCTGGAATTACGAATTCTTTACAAGGCGTTAAAACAATATGTTTGTACATTAACCTACATTATTTATGTTGTCAGTTATTGTCAATTTCATAAAAAGAATAAAAAAATCATGGCTGTTGCTTTGTATCACATGAATTATGCTATAATCTTCTGTCTCACCATTACTAGAACTACTGCTGCCTAACAGTTCAGTTGTTTCAGATGTAATATTGCAGGCATTATACATTGTTATCTTCTGTTTGCTTTATACATTTATTTCTTTAGATATTAACCTTTTCTGAGTTTCCAATGGTTAGGGGAAAACAGTTGGTTTATTTTTCAGTCAGTTATTTTAAACATGGCCATTGGAAATTGAGAATTTTGAAGAAAAAAATCAGAGAAAAATTGAAAAACTTAAAATTGTATGGCCAGACTGACTATTCATAGTCTTGCATGTGCTCTTGATGCGAACTAAAAAAATCAGATTTTGTAATGTGACAAGAATTTTAACTTGGTATCACTTTTATAAGAAATCTAATCATCATATTCATCCAAAGGAACAAAATATGTTTAAGTGTCTGAAAAGTTCACAACTACCAACTGCCAGTAGTTAAAGGAGCAAAATTGCAGAAATTTGTGGCAGAGTAATTATTTAAGAATTTCAGTATTTAAAGCGTTCATGAAATAATGCGTATTTACAGAATTTCTACACAAGATAAATTTAATCAATAAAATTGACTTTTGAAATCATTGACGGATGGAAGCCAATAATAAGAAGTGACGTTCGGCATTCAAATAACTGCAAAAACTTTATAGGTTTTGGCACAGCATTAAAAAAAATCAGAATTTCAATAAATAAGTTTCTGTTAATACATGTTATATTTCATTGATAATGGAAGCTTGTATAAATGCATACCTAGTCAATGCATTTATTAAACTTTGTTATCAAGGGAAAAGGGCATTTTGAAAAGGAATAGTTTTAGTGGAAAGTCGGGGAAATGGCTCCTTTTTGGGAATTTTATAGTTTCTTGTCTTATTGGATCAGGTGTAACAATTACTGCAGTCTGAATCTCTTCTATAGTGATATGTAAACTTGGTCTTGAAAAATAAATATAACTTTTTATTTTATCATCTTTTTTCTATATGTGTAACTTTTTTGTCTTCCTTTCAAAATCATAAATATAATGACAATCAAGTTGATGCAGATTTGTCCTGTTTGCCAAACTACTGTAACTATTGCTATCCGTTGTTTTAAAGGACACACATCAATATTGGCATGACACCATCAGTTTTTATAAAAACTGTTAATAATTAATTCTCCATATGGTATAACTTGGATTAATATCTCCATATGTTATTACTTGGATTAATAGCTCCATATGGTATAACTTGGATTAATATCTCCATATGGTATTACTTGGATTAATATCAATGTGCTATAACATTGATTAATATCTCTATATGGTATTGCTTGTATTAATATCTCCATGTGGTATTACTTGGATTTTAATGTCTCCATATGGTATAACTTGGATATTAATATCCATATGGTATTATTTCGATTAATATCTCCATGTGGTATTACTTGGATTTCAATATCTCCATATGGTATTACTTGGATATTAATATCCATATGGTATTACTTCGATTATTATCTCCTTATGGTATTACTTCGATTAATATCTCCATATGGTATAACTTGGATTAATATCTCCATATGGTATTACTTGGATTTTAATATCTCCATATGGTACTACTTGGCTTTTAATATCTCCATATGGTTATATGCTCATAGGTGTTAAGGTTAGTGTGGTGTGTGAACATAAGTTAATTAAATTTCAACAAGTAAACAGAAAGTGATAAATTCACACTGGACCTTTAATTGGTAATGCATTATTATATCAAACTCATGACTGAATAAAAAAACCTAACCCTAACCATGTGTGAGAGAGTCAGTGTGGGCATTTTGTTTTGTGAAAAAGATTTCTACATCAGGTACATAGCATGTTTACTGAAATATTTTATGTAATGATTATGCTGTTTTTGTCATTGTGTTACAATGAAGAGCCCCAATGGTCGAAAGGTTTATGACGAGTGAATCTCATTGATGTACCGGATAATTTACTCTTAATGTATTGTTCACATGATATAATTTGCTGGCAACGTGTTGTAGTATAATTAACATTGATTAAAGAATTAATGAGTAACCAGTCAAATCAAATGAAGTTTGTAATTATATAAGTAGGACTTGTTTTGCTCTTATTCCACAAACAAGGCATAAAGAGTTAATTTCAGAAACTCATAAAATTATTGGTTAACCATAATTATTTTTTTTATTGATGTAAGTGAAGTTATTTATTTTTATGTGTTTTAAGTGGCATTATAGTACATGAAACCAATCGTCAGTGCATATTTTTTTTATTTTTATAGAAAGTTGTATTTGTTGCCTGTTTGACTTGTTACAATAAACTCCAGGTATGTTCTGTGCTGTTTTATTTTTTCTTGATTTAAAACAAATATAAAGATTTTGTAAGTTTTATATAAAAATATGCTGGTAACTGGTGCATGAATTCTTATTCAAATTGATAACTTTATGTATATAATGTTCCTGTGAATTTTGTACTTGGTGTTGTTGACGCTGATGGTATTGTTAAGATTGGTTGGGGTGGCATGGATGGATGTTGTCCCAGGGACATGGCCATTTGTTATTTCTTTCTAGATGTATTGTATGGAAACTAGGACTAGGAACACGTAGTTATCACTATGGGAACAGGGACTGGCATTGGGAAGATTAGTTTAAACCAATTGGGAGATGGACATGAATTGGGAAATCGGAGCATGTTTTAACCCCAATTGGAACTGAAATTTCATTAAAATGAAACAAAATTTGGATATAAAATAGGAATTATGCTCCCTTCAACAGGAGATGCATATAAAAGGTTATTAGAATTGCTCTTTTCAATAGGAGTTGCACATATAGTGGGAATTAGAAATGCTCCCTCCAACAGGAGGTGCACATATAATGGAAATTAGAAATGCTCCCTCCAACAAGAGTTGCACATATAATGGGAATTAGAAATGCTCCCTCCAACAAGAGTTGCACATATAATGGGAATTAGAAATACTTCCTCCAACAGGAGTTGCACATATAATGGAAATTAGAAATGCTCCCTCCAACAAGAGTTGCACATATAATGGGAATTAGAAATGCTCCCTCCAACAAGAGTTGCACCTATAATGGGAATTAGAAATGCTCCCTCCAACAAGAGTTGCACATATAATGGAAATTAGAAATGCTCCTTACAACAGGAGTTGCACATATAATGGGAATAAGAAATACTCCCTCCAACAGGAGTTGCACATATAATGGAAATTAGAAATGCTCCCTCCAACAAGAGTTGCACATATAATGGGAATTAGAAATGCTCCCTCCAACAAGAGTTGCACATATAGTGGGAATTAGAAATGCTCCCTTCAACAAGAGCTGCACATATAATGGGAATTAGAAATGCTCTCTCCAACAGGAGTTGCACATATAATGGGAATTAGAAATGCTCTCTCCAACAGGAGTTGCACATATAATGGGAATTAGAAATGCTCCCTCCAACAAGAGTTGCACATATAATGGGAATTAGAAATGCTCCCTCCAACAAGAGTTGTACAAATTATGAGAATTAGAAATACGCCCTCCAACAGGAGTTGTACATATTATGGGAATTAGATTGCTCCCTCCAACAGGAGTTGCACATAAAATGAGAATTAGAAATGCTCCCACCAACAGGAGTTGCACATATAATGGGAATTTGAAATGCTTTTGCAACTAGGAGTTGTACATGTAATGAAAATTAGAAATACTCCTTTCAACAGGATTTGCACATGTAATGAAAATTAGAAATACTCCCTCCAACAGGAGTTGCACATGTAATGAGAATTAGAATTGTTTCTCTCATTATACCTGGTACAACAATTGGGAAGAAGGAACACAACTTTTATCTAATTTGGAGTGCAAATTTTAATTGACATTAGGCTCTTGCTTTGTTCATCATTGTTAGATATATCATTTGTAATGTTTTAATAATCAATATAATACCATTCCCACCTAATATAACCTAAGCACAGTTTTTGAACTCTTTAACAAAACTGGCAACATGTATTGTTAATTGGATATATATTATAACATTTGTAACAATTTGGATAGAGTTGGCCACTTTTATAGCAGGAATATTATTTTTTGACCAGACATTTGTATTTTTGATAATTTTTTAATTTGAAGAGTTGTTCAATTATTTTCCATATTATGCAAGTACACATATTTAATTGTTTTATAAATGCTTATTCATGTGTTTTTGATGAACTCTTGTCTAGTCAGTTTTATTACTTGTGTATAATTGGTGTTATAGATAGTACATAGTTCCTCTCCACGTAGATGTGAGCTTGGATCCACTTGTTTAACCCAGTCTATCCTGTGTCGTGTTGTTTAACCCTTTATGCAATAGATACACATTATTTTTCTTAAGGATTGCCAAATGCAATTCATAATGTTTGGTTGTTTGTAAGAGTGTTAAGGACTCTATTGTTGTATGCTGTTCAACGTCGCTCTTAACAATTTTTCAGTTTCTGTAAACATATGATTTTAAGCCTTTACTCCATAAATACACGTTTTAATGCACCAATCACAGAAGGCCTTTGAAAACAGTGCAGGAAGAGTTCAGATTGCTCATAACAAGCAATCTGAACACTTCCTGCACTGTTTTCCACTCTGTCAGTTAATATAAACATAATCCAACCATTGATGATACGTGGTGAATTAATGCCTTCAATATTAGAGGTGTCCAAAGGCGTCTTTATGAAGTAAAGGGTTAAACTGGTTAACAAATGAGTAGATTTGATAACCAAATATAATGTATGGATTGAATGGTCCAGTGGTAGAGCTGGGCCCAGGATCAGAGGATCACGGTTCGATTCTTTGCCACAGCTGTGTGTAAGGTTCTTGAGCAAGACACTTTACCTGCATTTGCTTAGTACTGGTTCTACACAGGAAGACTTCAAGCGTGATTTGTGAAAACTTGTTTCACAATCGATGTAAATAAATATGTTTAAAATGAGTAAAGTAGAGTAGAACTTTGATGACTCAAACCTGACGGGACTGGACAAGAGTTAAAAGTTGGTCGAGCCAAATATTGTTCAACATCATATCATACATGTACATGTATATACATCAACATAGGATTTGAGCTGGGACAAGATAAGTGGATCAAGTTATATGTTGTGTTCCAGCCATCCATATTTGAGCCAATGAAACCAACATGACTAATTTTTTTTTTTTGATATCTGAAAAGCATCTGGGTACCATTAGTATGATACCAGTCAGGTCATAGTATGACTAGTAAACTTATCAACTTGAAATTCATCTCTTGCAGTCCATTGGAACCAAACTGTTTGAATACAATCTCTTGCAGTCCATTGGAACCAAACTATTTGAATACAATCTCTTGCAGTCCGCTTGAACCAAACTGTTTGAATACAATCTCTTGCAGTACGCTTGAACCAAACTGTTTGAATACAGTCTCTTGCAGTCCATTTGAAATGCTACTGCAGGTACATGGGTACAGAACTTGGGCACAACAAAAATACCAAACAGTTGCTTGTAGTAAAGAACCAGAACCTACTTTAAATCTAATTTGATTGTGCTCAATAGGACAATATATGATTTTCACCATACATGCTCCTTAAATTCTGTAACTTGTTGCAAATATACAATCATGAACAAAATAAAATTATTAAATTTTTTAAAATATTTTCTCATGTGACATTGTCTAATATTCTTGGGTGATAATTTGCCTGTAATATGTCATTTTGAAAAAATACAACTGTGATATCTTTTCTTGAATACTTATCCTATTGATAAATTGTCAGAAAATGATTTTGATTCATTCTAGTAATTACCGTTAAATGCTTTATCGACCTAAACTTTAATATTAACAAATAAGATACATGCTACGTGTGAAATAATGCCTCGATATTAACAAATAGGGTACATTATAATGTATAATATGTGCAGAAACACCTCACTGTACATACAGTAAATGTATATATACAATATTGTAGTTGTCATACTACATGTATATGCTTGTTCACTCTATGCATGAATTTATTACTTATGTTGCATATGCCATATTATCTAATGTAAAATCATTTACATTGTGTTTGCCTTTTTTTATATAAAAAGTCTGTGCTCACATGTTTTATATTTATATATCAAAATTGTCTTTCTGTGTGTTGCCATAGAAACCAGTTCTGTCCAAGAGTGGCAATCAATGATGGTACTGTAACTGATCAATTTCTGACTTGACATCATGTCCTTTATTTGCTGTACATATTAACCATGTGCATTGAAAACAATATGCAAACAGTTGCAGCGTTTTCCTCTTAATAATTTTGTGTGTTCGATGTAGGGTATTCATTTTTACTCAGATTCATTCTGAGGTCTTCTTTGCCAATAAAACTGGATATGCCATATATGACCTGAAATGTGTCGGAAATTGCGGTAAACCCAATTAAAACAAAAAGGGAAAAAAGTCACTTTAGTATATACATAATTGTTGATAAGGTTGGCAATAAAACATTATTTTGATGATCATAGTGATTGGTATACTGCTGCTACGATTGCAATAAATGTCTAGTACAGAGAATGGAAGTCCTGGTCATCTTTAAAGCATACTTATCTAAAAGATAAACAGCTTTACACGTTATACTGAAAAAAGTTTTCAACAGGAAGTAGACATTAATTGGCTAACATACCTCCAATATGACAATGTTTAAAACACCAAACTATTTCGTTTCGATTAACTATTATAAAAATCTTGTCTTCGCTGTTTGTTGAATAAAAAACAAAACAAAAAAATTGAATACACCTTATACATAAATATGGAAATCTCCAAGGTAGTATGATTATTTGTTTCGACCAATGAGAAACTATTATCAAAATCCTGTTACAGGTTTTTTTAAAGAATAAATTGTCAAAGAATTTTAGAAAAGCAAGTGTTAAAGATGATCACTACTAAATTTATTTGAGATTATTGTTATAATAAACCCTAACTGGGTCTTGCCATTTCGATAATAAAAAATAATAAATATAAAAAATATTTTGTACCTGTAGTCTGTTATATAAATTTGGTTTGGTCTAATATCTTGCATCCATCGTCAATGTTGACAACTTGTTTATTCTAGCTGATGCTGGCAAATATATAAAATTATCACTGACTTGGTCTAGCGCTATAACTGTGCATTCTTAACCCCATTGCTTGGTCGAGACTTAAATGTTTGTCATACAATCTTATTTATTAACATGAATGCCCCCACCCCCTCTTCCATCAATATGTTTGTACAGATATAAATTTCATATCCTTCACATTCCTCGAGAAATTCAGTATTGTAAATGATTATTTTAGGATGTGTTAGTAATATATAAGAATAATGTAAAATTATGTTCCTTGTATACAACAATTAATTGAAAGCTTAATAGTTTGTATTTTATAATATTATTCTTTTATATGTTCTGCCAGCAATGTTCAAGCAAGCTTATGCAGGTACCGTTTGGTCTGCAATAATTAGAGAGTGTATTACAGAAACTTAGCAAGTCAAATGTTGCCTTATATTTCTTTTCTGTGTTTTAAGCCATAAATGCTTTACACTTACATTCCTTCAGTTTTTCTGAAACTTATTGTCTATAAGTCGCGTGTTGTCGTTCGTTGTGTCGAGAATATGCCTTGAAATTAATTTAACATTGACCCAATTATGCTGTATCCATGCATCATTTCATAGGTCCAAGTATATCCTCATTGTGGGTCCAGAATATTAATAATAGGGTCCAACTATACCTCATCTAGGTCCTGGGAGTGTGTAGGGTTTGCCATCATTCTTTTCAATTTCATGTAATGTTTGTTTGCTGGAGTGATATGGGAGTGATGACAAATATTTAACATTTTTACTGTAGCATGTCTTGGGATAAAAAATTATAGCTATTATTTCCTCTAGATTAGATCAAGGTTAGGGTTAGGGTTAGTCCATTAAACAGGATGAATCCATGGCCATTTCATGCAAAGCTGGGCCTAATTAGCCCGTAACTATCAATCCTGGAATCATGAGTTTGAATCCCCAACCAATCACAGTCATCACATTGCATCTCACAGTCGTTTGCCTCACTGTTGATTCAAGTTGAAAAGGGTTATAAGATACTTGTGGAGATGGATGTGCTTCCAGGAACAAGAAAGACTGATCATCATTTAGCCCTTGATGGTATAAAAATGATGCTAAATATTTAAAAAAAATATAATTGGATATTGAATATAAACTAATTTGGTGGGCTAATCACTCTCAGGACTGAAACCCTAACGGTAAGGGTGACCACCACATCCTTCTTACAAGGCTGAAATGGGGAGTCATTATTACTGAAGAACGAGTGCAGTCGAAATGTATTGACAGTTGTTCAGTATTTCAGTTTATTGATGGAATTTGTAATAACAAAAAGATTTAGAGTTCAAAGACTTAAATTTGGAAAATAGCTGAATTTTAGTCAAGTTTGTGGTCCAAGATTATTGTAGTGAAAAAAAATACGAACTATAAATTTGATCAAATGACGTGTTTTTTTTTATACTTCTTCAGATTTTGTAAAGTTGCATATTTATATGTGAAGATTTATAAAATATCTGGATTAGATGAGGGTAGGTTACAAACCATATATTTTGAATCTGGAATAACATTAAATAGTTGTATTTTTATTATTATACTTTGTATTGTATCATATTGTTAAGCTATTGAACTTTTGTACTTGTCATGTTATTACATTTGATAAAATATTAAACTAAAAATAACTTAACTATGTTTTGTCATTATTTCTCAGGCCATTTTTATCTCTACTAGTTGTTACATGGTATTTAGCATTGCTTTCAACCATTTTTCAGTCATATTGCGACGGTGTCTACTTGAGACAGTATTCTGAACGCTGTCGCATAATACTGACACCAGGTCGCCCAGACCTAGAACTATCCTCTAAATGCCAAGCGCCTAGCAAGGAAGTTTCTAGTACCAATTTTCAAGTCTTTCCAGCCTGGGATCGAACCCACAACCTTCCATATGCAAGGCAGACACTTTACCACTAGACTATGCTGTGGTGTTGCTCTACTAGTAGTTTATACTAATTTATTTTAGTCCGATTACGATGAAAGTTTTATATGAACTGCTCTGGAGTCCACTTCCTGGGTAGAACCAGTATTGAGTGTTGTTTTATGAGAGTCATCGGGGTCAAGCGGGGGATTGAAGCCACAACCTCTGGCATTAGCTGCCAACACTATCCGTTACACTACAACCCTGCTCTACAAATGAAAGGTTCAGAAGATCATATGCCTGGTGCATTACCAATCTGTCATATTTTCATTTAAATTCATATAAAACATATCAATTATTTTTTTATTATTTTTTCTTAAGTCAGGTAAATTTGGTTGTCTAAGCTACTGTAGCCTTCTGTGTGTTGTGTCTGTCTGTAATATTTTTTGTTTGTGAGAAAAATGTGTCTGACATTACTGCTTGTTTTTTACATGAAACTTTACAGGAGTTTTGTACTTAATATTAAATCGGTCTTTAAGAAATTTTAGATGTATTTAAAATTTGAAATGGCCACTACAGCTTAAAACTGAGATAAAACATTGGATAAAACTTACTAATGAAGAAATTAAGAGCTATTTACTACAATTCTTCAAATTGAAACAAATATAATGTAAGGGAAATAACTCTGTAAACCATAAATTGCTTATATATAAAAGGAGCAGAGGTCATAAGCTTAAGAGCTGCCCAAATTAATTTACAATGGTGACGATTTATGAGAACACAATACATGGGTTAAAGGGGACTTGTTTGGAAATGAAAAAAAAAATGACACCAATGTAGGGGGTACCAAATATTCAGTAATATCTTGAGTAAACAACCAATAAGATCAACATAAAGACTTACTGTAGGCAGGGAATTAGAGAGAAACTTCTATAGTTCCTTGATGTAGGATATGGAAATATACACTCGTGCTAAATCATTACTAAAGAGGGCAGCAATTCCTTTTAAAGGGAAACTTGTTTGAACAGCGACTTTGTCCACATGTTGAGTAAGCGCGTACATTTCCATGGTGACCTAGGCTACGGTAAACACCACGTGAAACATAATATTCTAACCAACATCATGGCATCAATGAAATGCAAAATGATACTTTTTACCACTACCCAAATGCAGCTGATTGAATGCAGTTTAACTAAATAGGTCACAGAGACCAGTTGTATGCAAGTATTTAAATATCTTTTTATTTTTATTTAAATCTACACCTCACTGAATTGAAATGATAAAGGGTTTTGAAGAGATATTCAAAACTTGCTTGGATGTTTGTTTTATTTGTATAAACAAGCAATTTCATACCACATAGTACACTCCATTGCAAAACTAAAAGCATCACTGAAAGTAATATAACTATATTTACCATATTGCAATTCTTGTGGAGTGAACTACATACAGTACTCATGTGGAGTGAACTATTATAGTGATTGGGTGGAGTGAATTATATACAGGACTCATGTGGAGTGAATTACAGTACTCATGTGGAGTGAACTATGTACAGTTCTCATGTGGAGTGAATTACAGTACCCATGTGGAGTGAGCTACAGTATGCATACTAAGTGAATTACAGTACTCATGTGGAGTGAATTACAGTACTCATGTCAAGTGAATTACAGTACTCATGTTGAGTGAACTATGTACAGTACTCATGTGGAGTGAACTATGTACAGTTCTCATGTGGAGTGAATTACAGTACCCATGTGGAGTGAACTATGTACAGTTCTCATGTGGAGTGAATTACAGTACCCATGTGGAGTGAACTACAGTATGCATACTAAGTGAATAACAGTACTCATGTGGAGTGAATTACAGTACTCATGTCAAGTGAATTACAGTACTCGTGTTGAGTGAACTATGTACAATACTCATGTGGAGTAAACTATGTACAGTACTCATGTGGAGTAAATTACAGTACTTGTGCGGAGTGAACTAAGTACAGTACTCATTTGGAGTGAACTATGTACACATAACAGTACTTATGTGGAGAGAACTATGTACAGTACTTATGTGGAGTGAACTATGTACACATAACAGTACTTATGTGGAGAGAACTACTTACAGTACTTATGTGGAGAGAACTATGTACACATAACAGTACTTATGTGGAGATAACTATGTACAGTACTTATGTGGAGTGAACTATGTACAGTACTTATGTGGAATGAACTAAGTACACGTAAATTCCTTATGTGGAGATAACTATGTACAGTACTTATGTTGAGAGAACTATGTACATATAACAGTACTTATTTGGAGAGAACTATGTACAGTACTCATGTGGAGAGAAGTATGAACATGTAACAGTACTTATGTGGAGAGAACTATGTACAGTTCTTATGTGGAGAGAACTATGTACAGTACTCATGTGGAGACAACTATGTACAGTACTCTTGTGGAACAGTAGTTATGTGGAGAGAACTTTGTATTGTACTTATGTGGAGAGAACTATGTACAGTACTTATATGGAGTGAATTACAGTACTCCTGTGCAGTGAACTATGTACAGTACTCATGTGGAGTGAACTCCTGTGCAGTTAACTATGTACAGTACTCATGTGGAGTGAACTATGTACACGTAACAGTACTTATGTGGAGAGAACTATAAACAGTATGTGGAGAGAACTATGTACACGTAACAGTACTTATGTGGAGAGAACTATGTACAGTTCTTATGTGGAATGAATTACAGTACTCATGTGGAGTGAACTATGTACAGTACTCATGTGGAGTGAACTATGTAATGTAACAGCACTTATGTGGAGAGAACTGTGTACAGTACTTATGTGGAGAGAACTATGCACAGTACTTATGTGGAGATAACTATGTAAAGTAATCATGTGGAGTGATTTATGTACATGTAACAGTATAATGTATGTGGAGAGAACTATGCACAGTACTTATGTGGAGATAACTATGTAAAGTAATCATGTGGAGTGATTTATGTACATGTAACAGTATAATGTATGTGGAGAGAACTATGTACAGTACTTATGTGGAGAGAACTATGTACACATAACAGTACTTATGTGGAGAGAACTATGTATAGTACTTATGTGGAGAGAACTATGTACACATAACAGTACTTATGTGGTGAGAACTATGTACAGTTCTCATGTGGAGTGAACTATGTACACATAACAGTTCTTATGTGGAGTAAATTATCCATTTTAAAAAATATTTTATTTTCAAAACATTTATAGCTTATTTTCCCCATGATATACTCTCTTTAAGCTTGACCTAAATGTGGATAAATCACTGCTTTAAGTAAATTCAGAGACATATAATTAAGTCACTGGTAAAATAGTCAACTATTAGAGAGTTAGGGTTTGGTTCTATACTAGTCCTTGATTATACACTATGCTTAATATAACCAACTGGTATCTTTAAAAAATAATTCAACGTGAATTAGTTCATTCATCGATCATTTTCATTCATACAGACTTACAATAATCAGCGATTTGTTTTTTTTAAAAATCATCTTTTCCAGCACGCCAAAATAACCAATTCAAAGTGCGAGGGTAAATAAAAACGTAAACTTGACTGAAACCCAAAACATAATCCCATTTGTATTTCACTCTCTAAAGTACAAACCTCAGTGTGACGGGAAAACTCATACGCAGAACTAGTCTGATTAAATACGATTATTTTTTAAGATACTTCTCAGAGACATACAATATGTCGCACTGACGCAGAACATATTTTATTTGTTTTAAAAAGTGTTGTATTCAGAGACTTGCCATGCCAAAGATATCAACAGAAACATGACATATATCTACATTGAAATATATCAACATATATTAATAGATAAATCGTCTTACAAATTAGATCAACCAGACAATTATCACTACGATATGATTGTCCGGTCATTTGGCCCATTGAATTTGATTTGGGTTAATGAAACAGACAGACAAGTCGCCCGGATGACGAGGTAAAGCACGAGATAAAATGGCGAGAGTTTATCTGTTTATTACGAATTGTTGTTAAATTAACTCCACCAGACTTAGACACAACTGTTTAGTAAGTATATACTTTATCTAGTTGTAGAGTTATGTGTATAAGTTCACTTGTTATTTTGTCGAACGGTCTTAAAAATGCATTGAAGAACAAACAAAAATGTTTATGATGGTGTTACCAGTTTTCGATCACTTGAGAATTGCCGTTAAATATTTCATTGCAAAGCTGATGTTTGCACTAAATGTTTGTATATAAGTTTAAAGAACTATTTACAGCACACATGTTATATTTTCAGGACCCCAATCTTTAGTGTTTTTTTCTGTGAATTTAGCCTAAAACTTGAGTTTTTTTAACGTATATTTTTGTGCGCGAAATTCATTCATTTTTATAAAAAATTACATATGTGGGTAAATTGTTTTAATTATGAGCATCATAATGATGTTTAAAATTAAAACAGTGTATAATTAAGTAACTTAAAACATCTAACAGGAAAAGAAGTTTCAAAAACAAATATTTTCTTTATTTATGGTGCCGTAACCTGTTTTCGAGCGTCACCAGAAATCGATCACTTCCCATAATTACGAATATCGCGCACGCGTATTTCAACTTCCTACACTATTGGCAATATTTACAAACAGTATCATCGTGGTCATTGAATGCAAAGAAAAATATCAAAAATAATGCTTCCGATAGAAGTGAGAAAGTCATTTTATGGTACAGACTTGAAAAAATGTATTTCTCACTAGGTCCATTTTTCAGTTTACATAAAACCTCGACAAATGTGGGTTTGTTTACGAATATCGATTTCATACACGTCTGCTGAAAACTGATGCAATACAGGTCAAGGTCGAAAGTTATAAAATATTTCGCTTGTGCATGTCAGAAATTATCGAGGTTCCGAACGAGTGACCTTCTTATAGATTTTTTTTTAAGAATGAGATTGAAATTAGTACAGGACCACATTTAAATGTAGAATAAAAACAAGCAAACAGTTGAAAAGGTTTGTTATAAGAAGTGGATAAGAAGAAGTGGGTATATAAAGAATAAATAATAAAGTAGCAAATAAAAAAGAAGATATATATATTTTAAATCAGTGTTTTTATTTGGTTACTATGATTTTTAAAAAAAATAAAAAGTAATTTTTTTAAAAACCTCATGCTGTTAAGTTAATTGATATTATCATGAAATTAACCTATTGAGAAATATTTATTCATGTTAAAGGTAATGCAGTTTTCTCTGCTTTCATTTATTTGTGCTTTTGAAGCCATGTGTCACTTAAGTTTGACACATTACATCATCCTATCATGTGCTCAATATCAGGTGCCGCCATTTTATTGAACGTATACTGGGTCACCATGATTTAATGTGAATGGTGAAGTCAATGGGCATGTATTTGTAATTGTTTTGGTAGAAAATAATTATTTGATAGTTATTTTAACGTTGTATACAAGCATTTAGTGTCAAAATCTGTTTTGCATTGAAATATTTTAGCAGCGATTATTAAGTGATCGAAAACCGGTAACACAATCATATGTAATTTTTCTACTTTTTTCTACATTGTTTCTATTGCATTTCAATCCATACTTTGAGCAGAGACATAATACAGAGACTTGCAGGTGCAGGTGCTTCTCGCGAGAGCACGTAAACACCTATTGTTCTCAATCACGTGACCATGATCTCCACGGTATGCATTCCGTCAATACCAGGTGTCAGATGACAACTGTTTAGTGAAGTGACCACTGAATACACAGAATTGCCATCCTCAATACACGGGATGTCACCCTATTAGCCCAATAAAAGTTATACCTATAGTTTGGAGTCATATTAACTGCTTTTAAACAAAATAAATTTGTGCTACAAATAGGTCGTGAATTTAAAATGGCAAATGAGTTCTTACAATGGTACGAGTGATATAAATTTAGACTGAGAATATACAGATTATGAAAATAATGACCAGCACATTTCTGTGACAAAGACTGAACCTTAAAAGATAAACAACTGTGTTTGTATGTGTGTCGATCATGTTCAAAAGAGTTATTGACAATATCTTGATTTCGTGGTCATGTTGCAAAAAAGCATGAAATAAGTACTGCAAAAAGGTAATTTAATTTAAACTCATTTTTCCGAAGCTCCCTTCACAAACTTATTTATAACATTTATTTATAACATGCTTTTCGATTAATGATAGATTTATTACTGGATTATTTCTGTTAATTCTGCTGTTAAAACAGTGATTTTTCTTTTTTGTTTGTGGAGAGCAGTAGTCCAGTCAGTAATCTATTACAATCACAACTGACATTTTTCAAAACCATTAAGTCCACTTTGAGTAAAGATATCAGAATAAATATTTCTGCACTCTTGCAATTCATTAAATACATGATGATAGTAAAAAGAACCTATAATATAATACTGAAATAAAGTTTTTGTAAGTTTAATAAAGTCGCATTTAAACCCACTTGAAAAAAAAACAAACTGCAAAATTGTCTTTTCCAAATCATAAAAGTTGACACTTCTATTAAGCATATCCAAATAAAAATTTCTGCATTTCTGCACTCGTTCAACATACTAAATACATAATGATAATGAAATAATAATAAAAAAACATAACAGCAGAAAAATGTATTTGTAAGTTTAATAAACAACTGTTAAAGAATAATGGGTTGGGAATGGGTTGATTTCAGCACTTATGACTTTTCTTGGAAATCAAGAAACACTAACAGTGTTTTCTCCAGCTCCAGTTTTTTTGGGGTCATTGATGACCCCCTGACTAAAAATCTGGGGGTCATTTTCATAATCTGGGGGTCATCAGTTGACTAGTTTTGAACGAATCAACTTGAATAAATGGAGGTAAAATAATACATATTTTACAAAAACAGTTTTACCTGTTTCACACAAATTTCTCAATCAAAGCTACAACTTAAGTTTACAACTTCAAAAGAATTTAACTTCAAACGAATGTTTCACTTCTGGAAACAAGTTACAAAAACTATAGAATTTACATGTAGTTGTTTTTATGATCATGGCCACAGCTGGGCCATGAACTTTTCAAATGTCACGCTCGATCACCATGACTCTAATTATTTTTAATGAAAAACACTAAAATTATTTCAGTATTTTGTATTTCAGCTGAGCTTCACGTTTCTAAGCATTATACTCTTTGGAAAACAAAACTTTGTTGTTGTATCCGTTTTCCTAAAAGCATTTCTCTTCTGGTTCATAGCTAGACTCATTTTTGAGTAACGTTACCTTAATATAAAAACATTTTAATTGTAACTTAACAAACATTAATTAAATTTCTGAAATTATATAATCATTTTTCGAAACGAATATAATTTTCTAAATGTTAAATTTCTTTTTTCCATAACCTTTTAAACGTCCGTTAAAGAAACATAAACCGCGCCGGGAATACCGCTGTAAAACTTGGAGCGGCCGATGTTCAAACTGGTATTAAAATGTTGCGCATGCACCTCTCAGTACCTTTTAGAAAACAAAATAAAATGTTGTTCAGATCGAGTATCATCCGTACATTGTAAACAACTTTCTTGAAAAGTTTCACGATTTCCACATTTCATTTGTAAATAAACAACCTAAAACTGGGTATATATCAGTGCTATTGTTGCAGCGTACGTTTGTTTTCACAGATGTTGTCTTCAAACTACAATATTGCTTCGCGGAAAAATCTGTATGCGACCATAATCGTCTATGAGATTGCATTAATATAGCGTAAGTAACCAATCAAAGCGTTTATGTAACTTAGTATAGTACCGCGTGACGGGGGTTTCCCTGAATCAGACCACATGATCTTTTAAAACGGCTAGCATTGAAACCAGTCGAAGCAAATATGCGTAATTTGAATTTCTGTAGTTTTAAGGTTGCATCATAGTGGACGCACTGAACAAACTTGGTTGCGTCAAATGAAATTTTATTGCATCAAAGACGCAAGAAATGCGCTCTGGAGAAAACAATGCACCAACAATCAATCTAATACATTAAGTAAAGAAAATTATGAAAATATAATAATAATAATATAAAATAATTAGAATATCTCTATTTTTCAAAAAAAAACCATCAAGACAATCTGCCGTGTATTTTCAATATGGCCGATGATGATGCTATAATCGAATCACGTGACTCTCGGGATTTCTTTAAGAACAGCCACTATAACGGAAGAACGGGCTTCGATTCTCTGTATTATGTCTCTGCTTTGAGTTTACACACACCAAGATCCTGTATAGAAGGACTTCTTTTTATAATTCCACTCTCTTTCTTTCTCTCTCTCATAAAATATAAATTATCATAAAATAAATATTTGTTTTTATCTGTAATTTTTTAACTTGTGGTTTCACATAAGCTTTTGGAAGTGACAGGATATATCACAAGCGGAGTCTGATATTAATTATTTTTATTCATAATCATTTGTAATATTAAATAGAAATAATTTATATATACATACACACACCTTCCAAAACAGGCACCTTATGTCTAGTCTAAAGACACAGGCACTCCAGGGATCAAAGAACACCTCATGGAATGACAAATGTGTAATAATCTTTCCAACAACAACAACCTGGTAGAACATAAATAAATCATCTGAGTAAATGTAATGTACAGTGAAAAGAAAAAAAGTATACATACCTATAAACGTCGACAGGTCAAGGAACAATAAAATTAATGTATTGCATATAAATTTTTTATATTTATATTTCATCATATTGCTGACTCAAAAAACAAACATTTAATTCATTTCAAAGCAAAACAATAAGAAAAAATCAGTTCATTTTCCATCACATGAATAAACTTAGCCAATAATGAAATAATTTTAAAAACCAAAATGTATACTTTCTTTTTCCTTTCAGTGTTTATATTGCTTTAAAAATACGAAAACAAAACTTCAAAGACTGACCTAAGAACACCAAACATCAATTCAATGCGTTAATCATCAATTATTGGTTTTATAAGCAAAATAAATATTAATGTTATATATTAAAAACTTATGAACATAGTCATGAATAGTGTGTCTTGCTTAGTGACAATTTAATGACTAATGTATGTTGGTAATTTAGAAGGGTTTGTCTTGTTGTTCGGCCAAAGTGGAGAGCTGGTGTACTTGTTTGTAAATGTCAGCTGGTAAGTGACCGGGTTCACCAGCTTGATACAATTCGGTCAGAAACCAGCGCGCCCAGTGTCACCAGATTTCGATCACATGACCGGATGACATAATGTTGCATGAGGCTGTAAAAGTGCAAATAATGAAAATTTATTTTCAGTGATGGAAATGTCTTGTAGGAAATAAAGTAATGAAACTTTGTTTTTATTTATAGGACTGATTCACTGTTGAGAGTTGTAAACAATCAAGTGCTACCAATTGCTGCAGACAGGGACAAATAGAACCATCTTGTGTAATGGAGTCCATGCCATGAAATACTTCTTGCTGACCTATCTTGATCGTCCTTCCAGGGTCACCAAACATAGACTCCAGATTTAAGGGAAATATGAAGTCACAGGTAATATTTATTGCAGCAAAACCTATTTATTTCTATGAATATTTTTACATATTGACTTTGGAAGTTCAGGAATTTCTAAAGGCATATTGCGAAAAATGTGAGGGAGAGGGTACAGTAGGGATGTCCCCTCCTGTGTTGAAATTTGTCAAGTTTTTCAAGTTCTGAATGGTGCAATTTTAAGTATGTGTTTCTATTTAGAATATTGCTGCAATAAAATGAATACACAGAATATCTAAACTTTCAGTCATCTCAAGAGCACAAATCAAAGTTCTTGCATTGCAGTTCTAATGAAATTCTAATCAAAACAATACCATTCGCAGAAACTTGTGTTTAAAATTGTTCAGGTACTTTTGATTACAAAATTTCTATACTGCAGCTAAATTATGATAAAGTTTCCTTCTAACATCAATATTTTTAATTCAAGATAATTTTGCATGATTGAAACATGTCTAAACAGTTATGATAACATACAACTTACAGTTTATGCACAAAAAATCAGATGCCTGTGAATTATGAATGATTAATTTGCCAAATAGTTAATCCTTCATGTGCTATTTCATCAACTTTTAGTCTAGAGATGCAAGTTTCCTATCCTTCTATACAAGTCCTTGATGACTAGTTATTTTAAAAGTTAAAATTTATATGTTTTAATGTTTAGTTTATACTAATTTATTTTAGCTCGATTGCAATGAAAGCTCAGAGCTTATATAAATCGCTCTCGAGTCCGCTTCCTGTGTAGAACCAGTACTGAGTGTTGTTTTATGAGAGGCACCGGGTCGAACAGGGGATCGAACCTGCAACCTCTGGCGTGAGCGGCCAACACTCTATCCATTAGGCTACCGCCCATTTTTTAATGTTTGATTCTATATATAAGAAAATTATATTTTTCATATAGTATTTGTGTATATCCAAGTGAATACCAGTTTTATAAATGTAAACACAAATAGATTATTTAAAAAAAATATCTTTTTCCCCTATCCCCTAAATATCCTGCTTAAACAGGACCACGGTAACCGAATTTTAGTGGCATCACCTTTTAGACCGTTGCCACATCCAGGTATTTCCAATGAAGGAAAATGTTAATTTATGTTTAAAAAAACGTTTTAAGTGGGGATTTTATTCTAGCTTTGTTGAAATAAGATGCTGAGAAAACCTGGGTTATCCGAATATCCATTAATGTGCATTTCAAATATATGTTTCTATTTTATATTAGAATATTATTGCTATAAAAATAAAGTAAAGGAGTGTTTATTAATGGACAACTTGTCATATTTCAAAGTTAACACAATTGAGAAGTTTGCATTTTTAATGTTCGATTCTGTAATTTTCATAAGGTGTCGGTGTATTTTCAAATAAATATATATAAATAAATATTTTATAAAAGTAAACATTTATAATAGTTAAGTCTTAAAACATTCCTAATAAACAGGACTGCAGTAACTGATGCACTGATTTTTTAGGATCCGACTTTTAGACCAGGTTCTCAAATTTGTCAACATCCGATGAACATACGGCTGTTTTTTTCATATTTTTCTTAAATTTCAGTACAAAATAAATGGTTTTAAGTGGGGATTTATTCTAGATTTGTTGAAATAAAATGCTGAAAAAACATTTACAGTTTCATTGTTGTGCTTACTAGCATAAAGTCCTTACAGACTTCTCCACAGGCCATTTAAGCGCAGGGGCACCCAGCGCTTGACTCAGCAATGGTATTCCCCTAGTGCTTGAATTCCGTAACAACATTTTGCAAAAGCTTACTTTCCTTTTTATTATTATTTTTCTTTGCAAATCTTTTCTCATTTTAATGCCTAAAATGAAACATACTAAATATTATGACTAACTGATTAATACAAGTTTTACTATTGGAATATATACAATAAGTGCTTTTCACAGCACTTGAAGATGTGTTGAAGGTGTTTACGCGCTCTTAACCCAGCTCATTCCTTCCTGTGGAGAACCCTGCATTACTATACAATGCAATGTATTTCTAGTTGTCTTGATCTGAGAAATGGTTGTGACACGCTTTATTAAGTGTTTTGTTCCAATTGATTACATACATACTACACAGACTTCACATGATTGGGAGGTTAAGGAATCAATTGAAAGGTCATGCGAAAACCAATTAATGCCGACACACCTTTGTCAATAATCTTGTGAAAATGATCTCGGATCAAGAAATTTCACAGGACACCTCATTCCATATTGAGGTGGAGTAAACTTCATATGCCTCGTTCTGATTGGCTTACTTGTACACGCCTCCAGTTCATACTTGCGGGTGATTGACAAGTCTGTGAAATAGGTCAATTGATCACGCCTGTGGCACTTACAGCTGGGCTTGTGTAATGGGATTATTTAAGAGTAGTCGCACCGGGTGATAAGGCTATCGGAACAATAAAGGAATGCCACTAATCAACCAAATCTTTTGACTGGATGTCACATGTGACATGCGTTATAACTCTGGGGAAAAACCTGAAGTTTTAATTTCATTTATTTTTGCTAACCTCATTTGCCAGTGGGAATACTGAATAGCAACACATTTTATGTTACATAAAATGCATGTAATATCAGTAATGAAAATGTCTTGTGGGAAATAAAGGAATGAAACTTGATTTTATCTATAGGACAGATTCATGGTGGAGAGTTGTAAACAGTCACTTCCAGTTGCTGCAGACAGGGACAAGTAGAGCCATCTCTTGTATGGAGTCCATGCCATGATATACTTCTTGCTGACTTACTGATATCTTGATCATCCTTCCATAGTCACCAAGTGAAGAGTCCAGATTTAAGGGAAATGTAAAGTCACAGGTAACATTATTGGCTAGAAAAGCTGTTTGTTTCTATGAGTATTCTTTTGCCGTAAATTAGCCAAATTTAAAATGAATTTATGAATTTTCAGCATACCAACGTCACATGGATTTTTCAAAACCATTGCATCATGCTGTGATCAAGTTTATATGTCTGCTTCCATTGTTTATTATTTTGATACAATCTATCTTAGTAACACAGTGGTCCTCAGTGGGAATATTGCAGTTCAATGCAGTTATCAATGGTTTCTTTTGAGATGTATTGATGAAGTTGGGTGTATAATTGTGTTCCTGACATGGATTCAGATTGGTTTTTCGTAAATGGGGTCATGGTAAAGGTCACTGCTTAAATTAACTATTATTACAGTGTATGTTGTCTAGTGGTAGAGCTCACATTTAGTATTGCAGGGTTATGGGTTTGATCTCCTGCCATGGCCATATGTGGTGATTATGATCAAGAAACTTTATCTGCGCATGCTTAGTAGCTGTTCTGCCCCTACAGATTTGTAATGTGTTTTGTTGTTAGAACGGGTTTCACAGTCATTGTAAAATAACTAATAAGTGTATTGTAAGAATTTATTTCACAAACATTAAACTGTAAAATAGATAAGTGTAATCCATTATTTTGAATTCTAAGGGCAGATGGGAGGTCCAAATTCCATGTAGTCCCTTTACATCCTTATGTTACATTAATGTAAGGATTTTCTGTGATGAAAATGTCTTGTCGGAAATAAAGGAACTTCTTTTCATTCATAGGAAAGATTCATGATGGAGAGTTGTAAACAATCACTACCGATTGCTTTAGACAGGGACACATAGGACCATCTTGTATAATGGAGTCCATGTCATGGTATAGTTTTCACTCACCTATCTGGATTGTCCATCAATGGAAACCAAATGTAGATTCCAGAACTAAGGAAAACACGAAGTTACAGGTAATGTAAATGAAAACAAAACCTATAAATTTATCTCTTTGATTATTTTTACACATTGATTCAGGGTCAAAATAACTTGTCCTACTTTTCCAATTTTTAGCTCTACTGGCCAAAGGCCAGAAGGGCTTATGCGATGGTGTGTTTTCCTCACCAAACTGGCACAGTAGTTATATAACTATAATATCTCGGACAATTTCTTGAACTGGCCAAACCCTATTATTAATGATATAGTTATGGCCCTTGAAACATTAAAAAATGAACTATTTGACCTTGTGTGCACTCTAGCATCCACATTTTTCATTTGATCCTCACCAAACTTTCACAGTAGTTATATAAGCATTATTGAACAAGTAATTGAACTGGCCTAATCGGAATATTAATGTTCGAGTAATGTATTAATGGACCTTGAAATATTAAAAAAAGCACTATTTGACTCTGCACTCTAGCACCAGTATTTTATAGTATAAAGAGAGTTATTCTACTCACCCAGGCGTCGGCGTCACACCTTGTATTTGTTTAAAGCATATCATCTAGTGTCAGAGTATCAGATCCAGGCATGCAGGTTTGAAGGTTTAATCCCCTCTACAACCATGTGTTGTGTATTTGAGCAAGACACATTATCTGTATATGGTGGTTAGTAGTGGTTCTACTCAGGAAGTCATCAAACGAGATTTGAATCAGTTAAAAAGAATTATTTTTACAGTCAATATAAATAAAAAAAATACCAAACAATTACATATTTGTTTTACAGTTGGGTACCAGATTTTCCCAGATATGAGGTACAGTGTCAAGGATTTACAAGGTGGGGATGCAAGTTCTCTCAGTCAGCTAGACATCCAGGTAAACATTTCATTGTGACTTAATGTTTCACCTCACATGTTGGAGGTTTTGGTTTTGATTGCTAGACAGGTCAGGAGAGCCAAAATTTAAAAATGGCACTAAAAGACTGGTAGGCTTGGTGGTTAAGCTGATTGAATATTGGCCAATCACATTGAATGTCATCTCAAAAACTGCAACTAGTGCTGAATCTGCCCAGGATCAATTCTCTATGCTTCTTTACTTACTAACCAGTGTTCGGAATGTTATTAGACTCATGATCATTGATATACGACATTGTGTCTCGACATTGTGTCTCATTATCATCCGCCTCTCACCGCTGATTCAAGTGGAAAAGTTATCAATTACTTGCGGAGATAAGGTGGGCTCGAGTACTGGTTAACCTTTCAGGATCCCAGAAAAAACAGTGGTTAGGTTAACTGAATGTCTGTTAGCCCTCGATGACACTAAATATTCAATCAATCAAGTAATTATTGGACTCCATGGTAAACTCAACGGTAAACTGATTTAGTGTTATTTGCTATCAATTTATGATTTTTTTGTTTTAAAAATAAATGTAGGAGTGAAATAACTGGAAATAAAAAACATTTCGATGATTCATGCGGATAATTTTCTTTATAAAAATGTAAGCAGGGTAGTTCTCAGTTATTCAGCAAATTTCCAGACACAATGATGGATTTATTAAATTATAACTTAGAGTAAATATTTTGGTGTTAAAATGTAGTTTAAACATTCATCTGTATGATTTTAATAATAAAAAGATAGTTTGTGACAAGTAAATCATGTAAATCAAAATTTATGTATGGTAACCTCAAGGTTTTGGACGTTACATTTTATTTATTGACAATAGTTTATGCATTTAATGGGTGATTTCAATACAATAACTTATGATTATTAGATAAGACTGGAGAATACCTATGAAATAATAATTATAGAAAAAATCAAATATAACCAGAACGAAAGTAATTATATATATTTTGTAGTTGTGGATGTTACTCAAAATTTATATGATAAAAGTTCAGCGTGTTGCTATCTATATCCGAACAAACTGAAATAGTACTCAAAACTTTCAATTAGAGAACATATCCTTGTGATTTTTCATATTAACTTCAAACTGACATACATATATCAGAATAGTTTGTCACAATTCATATGGACGTTACTCTTTGACAATTGACAAATATGCAAATATGTAACGTCCACAACTTAAAAATAACGTCCACAACATACACAAATTACAAGATTACTTCTGTATTGTTTTATAATTGTTGTTATATTGTTGTTAGTAGTGTACATCTCATCACACTTGGCCATGTGTTATAACATTTTATCCTAGTATACATATTTAAACTTGTACTTTAGTGGTTTGAACTCGTTTCACTGCTAACTACTGAACAACTACTAGTAATATTAAAGGGTTATATTAGTAATATTGAAATAAATAAATTATGTTGTCTTACTTCTAGTATTTATCTTCATGTGCTAACTGTATTATAAGAAGGATTTCCCAACATCTGTGTACTAGGCTGCTAGTAGTATATACTATAAATAAAGTTTATGAGTCCCACCAACCAACTAGTATAGAAAATCACTTAAAGCCACTATCTGCTCACTGTATTATTACAGTGCTTTCCAAAACTTTGTGAACTAGACTAGCAGCACTTAGTATATCTCCAGTATGTAAATGAGACCCCCAACCAGAAAAGGTATTGACAAAGTATACAAGTCTCTTCTGACAAATGGCAATTAAAATTTATTGGAAGAATAATCAACTATATCCATATATGTCAGTGAATAATATATAAGTTTTTTCTTCTTTTGATCCCTAAAGAATCTTTTGTTGCTATTAAAATGGCATCTTCACAACTTCCTGAGACATCTCAAAGGTCTGAAAATACACAAATGAAAGTTTTTATATTATTATTAAGTATTTTATACAGTCAAAAAGTTTATTTGTACACATATAACAAAATTATAGCGCTATAAAAATAAATAATTAGTATATTAATCCTACTGGGAGAGAGTAAGAAGGCAATTTACTTTTATTTTATCTAAACTGATATAAATTGTATTGGCACTGTTCTTACCTTTGAATACATAGAAGAATCTCCTAAGTCCACTCGTAGACAAATCTGGAGAGGAGATAACACTCACAATATCCTCAAAGATCACTGTGCCTGGTCTCCTAGAGCTGCCAAAGATCTCCACACTCGAGGAAATGGTTTTAATTAACAAACCCATGGCCATTGATCAACCTGGACATAAAAAAATGTTTCTTGATAAATTTGTAGTTATTTTTTGTCTGTATTTATTTAAATTAAATGATAAAGCAACATAATTATGGGCATGAGATTTTCTTAAAAGTAATTAAGAGAACAAAATTAGTATCGTTTGTAGTTATTGTTTTTAATATATATATATTTTATATCATTAATACTGGTACTAAGCATTATTATTTACAATTAAATTTTTAAAAATTAAACTGTTAACATGAGAATAACATTCTAAAGGATATTTTGTAAACTTAGATCAATTAATTAGTAATTTATGTTTCAGACTTTAACACATAATTGTTTGTTCCAAAATTCTTGTGTCAAATGTAACATCCATAACAAAGAAAACATCCATGAATTGATAATATTTCTTATTTATCGGGAGTACTGGCAAACTCATACTTAGGTCAACTCAATTTCTACCAAAAAAGGATAATTAATTGTTAATCTTCTTGTCTCTCATATTATTTCAATTAGAGATAATATAAAATCAGTTTTGGATGTTACACGTTCAAGTAGAAACAAATGTCAATGTCACATCCACGACATTACCTAACGTCCGCAAACGTAACGTCCAAAACACGACGAAGGAGATATTTGGTGACAGAATAGACAAACTAGAATTGCTGTGTTCATTTACAGAGAAAATGGTATGATATCAAATACTGGGGTATACATCATGGTTATTAATTACATTAAAGCGTAGGACATTTGGTATAGACAAGTTGACCATGTCAAATAGTAACATCCAAAACACGATAAAATGTCATGGTATAACGTCCATATACGCATTTGATTTACAGACATAACACGGACCGCTAGCTGCGTCAATACGGCAATTTCCGTCTTTCTTTCGATTAACATTCATTTTTTATTGTTTGCAATCATCACAATAGTACATTGATTCACTTTAGATGTTTTATCAATAGAGTGATGAAATGTTCTGGACGTTACTCTGACATTTTGATTGACCGACAACACTTACCTCTATATTCTCCCTGCTGGTGGTAGAGTTGTGTACACACAAACTGATGACGCGTTTTTGGACACGTTTATTTATCCATTGAGGGGTGTTAGATATGATACGATCATAAAATTGATAATTTACGACGATTTGTTTTGGACGTTACAAATTGACCGACATTTATACATTGAGGAAAGTTCGGTGATATTTTTTTATTGTGAAATCCTGTATATCACTCTACTTTACAAGGTAACTTTAAACAAACAACCTAACACCCCCACATGCAAATGATGTTGTCCATGCTTGTATTGTCTAAAAATAGATGCCAGAGTTTCATACAAAAATTGACCGACACCGTAACGTCCATACGCAGAATTTAATTTCTATTAAAATCAACTTTTTATCGGCATTTTAGTCTTTTAGAGATGCTTATATTTTAATTTTATTTATGGTTTTACAGTTACCATAAATAATGACTTTATAATCCATCGGAAAGGAACAATACAACTTAATTGTATATACTGATGGTAAAATGTCCCAAAATGGACCCTATCAAAGCTGGCATTTTTCAATTTAAAAATGTTGTAATTTTTTTCTTTCTGACCATATCTCCATAAAACTATCTTTACTATTCATTCAGATCATATCTAAAAGTATTAACACAACAAACATGTCAAATAAGCTTTATTTTTATTACAAATTATAATCAAAGTTCCATGGTACTGAATTGCTGAATAACTGAGAACTTAACCAGCACTATTTTATTCACAATTTGATATAAAATAAATCCATACATTTGGTAATACACAGCTCATGATTCCTGTGTAATATTTGCTGAAGAAGCCCAAAGAGCTTGTATAAAATTTTTTTGTATTTTTGTATTTCATTGTAACAGTTTAATGAAATCAGATGTAAAAGATACAAATTATAAGGTAGTATATACAAAATTTCTGATATTACATTTTCATATTTGTTAATTAAGGGGCAAACTTTTAGTTTATTTAGTAAGCTTGTATAAATTTGCTTCATATCAAGATTTTATTAAAGGTTAATCATAATCGTAAAGAATCATATGTTTGTTATCTATACAGGTTTTCCTCTATGCTTGTGTTAGATGGTCAGCTGTAAACCAGATAGACAAAAAGAGGAACTTGCATGTCATAGCTGACAAACCTGACCTGTTTCCTGCATGTCTCAGTTCCAACCAGTGTACAAAAGCTCATTGTGAGTAGTGGTCAGCTGTATACAGAATGGAGAACAAGCAGGGAAGGTATGTACGTCTGACACATGTATGCAAATACATGTATTATGTAGCAACAAGGCAGTGGTGACGGTCACTTATGCCAGAGGTTGCTGGTTAGAACTGGTCTCTCAAAAACAAAGCAGGGTACTAGTACTTTCCAGGAAAAGCTCAATTTAATCTTACTTTGCAACCAAGCTTCAATAAGAAATACGAATAGAATATGTAATCAAGTGTTTCATACACACAATCAACATTAAAGAATTTGAGGAAAATATGTTGTTTGCTCGCCGGGACGTAGTCCAAGGAGAGCTATTGCCATGACCCCGGCGGCGTCGTAGGTGTTGTCGTCATCTGTAGACAACCAGGTTAAATTTTTGCATTTAAGTTTAAGATATCTATGCAACCACTCATTGGATGTGAATTATACTTCACATGTGTGTTCGCCATCATCAATGGAACACACAGACAAGAACCATAACTCTGGATTGCATTTTGGCACAGTTATGGCCATTTTTGGACTTAGACAACCCAGGTGCGAGTTTTGTTGTCTTATTTACAGATAGTTCAAAACATGAATAAACTTTTTTTTTTTATTTTTTTTTTTTTTTGGAATTTGCAGAAAAACAGAGATTTGATGTGATGTACAAGTGCCTGGTCAGATGACACCAGATAATTTGTATATTATGGGATCCTTATTACAATGTATTGTGCCGTTTCATGAATAGACTTGTTTATACATGTTACCTCCATGCTTCATTATAATTATTAAAACTGCATTAACAATCCACTTACCGACAATTTATTACCTGTGAATAAGCACTGGCTGTTTTACTTACATGCTACTAATGGCTTACAGGCCATTCTTTTATTCTTACTAAGGTTACTAAGGACTGCAGCGTGGTCTAGTGGTAGAGCGTCCGTCTCGCATGCGGAAGGTCGTGGGTTCGATCCCCGGCCGGGTCATACCAAAGACTTTAAAAATGGTACTAGAAGCTTCTTTGCTTGGCGCTCAGTATTTAGAGGACAGTTCTAGGTCTGGTTGGCCCGGTGTCAGTATAATGTGACTGGGTGGGGTATCATACCACGTGTCTGCGGCATGATACTCCAGTGTGACAGCGCTCAAAATACTGTCTCAAGAAGACACCGTCGCGATATGACTGAAAAATTGTTGAAAGCGACGCTAAATACCATACAACAACAACAACATTATTCTTTCATATTTTAAACTTTAAATAATTATGGCGTGATGCATTTCAGCGAGAAGCTGCTCAAGCTGTGGGGTATTGTGAAGCGGGGTTTGGAGATATAAGAATGGTTAATCCTCACTCTTCCCCTCCCCCTGACCGTCCATATTGCCAAGACATTAGATGCCAGGGTATGTCACTCATATTTAATTATTTCAAATATGTTAAATATATTGTTTCATTTTTTTTTAGCTCTACCGGGCTTATGTCATGGTAAATTGTCTGTCGTCATCCGTTCATTAACCTTTTTTTGTAGATGCAATGGCACCTTCCCTTTTCATTGAATCTTAACCAAACTTGCACAGCAGTTATATAACCACAAGGTATGGGACGAGTTCTTGAACCAGCATGATTCGACCACAAATGCGCCTGCTACAGTGCTTATAAGCACATTTAAAGTGAAACTTTAAAATGCTTTTTCTCTGAAAGTTTAAGGCCTTGACCTTAGATATTTTACATGAAGCATTACATGGAGGTCCCCGAAATGATTTGTTGAAGGCGGTTCCCTGTGTAACTTAAAAAACATTTTCTCTGAAAGTACAAGGTCTAGACCTTACATGTACATATTTTATTTGTGGCATTGCATAGTGATCTCCTAAAAGATTTGTTGAAGACTAGGAACTTACAAAAGACATTTCCTCTGAAATGTTCATCTGTCCATTTGTTGCCAGTAGAGCTATTCAGGCCGTATTTGGCCTCTTGTTTTTTATTTTTTTTTTTACAATTTTTAGATCCACTGTTCGTAGAAAAAATAGCTATTCTACTCATCCAGACTTTGGCGTCGGCGTCACACCTTGGTTAAAGTTTTGCATGCACGTCCCTATCTCAGTAACCATTGCATGTATTGCCATGAAACTTCACATAAGCTTTCCTAGTCATAACTCTTGCATGAATATGATAAAAATTATTGCCCTTGTTTGACTTAGAAAATCTGGTTAAAGTTTTGCATGCAAATACCATCAAGTCTATATCTCACCAACCACTCAATGTATTTGATTGAAACTTTACACAAGCCCTCCCAGTCATCAACCCTTCTACAATAACTAAGTTAGATAACTCTTGTATGAATATATTGCAAATTATTTCCATTGTTTTACTTCAAAAACCTGGTTAAAGTTTTGCGTGCAAGTACAATCAAGTCCATATCTCAGTAACCAATGCATGTATTGACTTGAAACTATACACAAGCCTTCCTAGTCATCGAAAATACTACAATAACTAAGTAAGATAATTCTTTCATTAATATAATGCGAATTATTGCCCTTGTTTGACTTAAAAATTCCATCAAGTTTATATCTCACCAACTACTCAATGTTTTTGATTGAAACTTTACATAAGCTTTCCTGGTCCTCAGTCCTACTGCAATAACTAAGTAAGATAACTCTTGCACGAATATAATGCAAATTATTGCCCTTGTTTGACTTAGAAAATCTGGTTAAAGTTTTGCGTGCAAGTACCATAAGTCCATATCTCAGTAACCAATGCATGTATTGACTTGGAACTTTACACAAGTCTTCCAAATCACAAACCCTACTTTAATAACTAAGTTACATAACATTTTCCTGAATGTAATGCAAATTATTGCTCTTCTTTGACTTCGAGTTTTGGTAAAAGTCTTGCATGCAAGTACTGTCAAGTCCATAGTACACAAACTGCTCATGCATTTGATTTAAACTTTACATATTGCATTTAAGTCATGAAATCAAATAAATTAATAAGTTGGATAACTTTTGCCAGATTTTTAGCTCTACTGGCCAAAGGCAAGACATGCTTATGCGATGGCGCGTTGTCTGTCGTCCGTCATCTGTTAGCAGCACTTTCTCTGAAACCACTAGGCCAATTTAACTGAAACTTCACATGGATGTTTCAAATTTAAACAAATTTAAAGTGTTTTACAGTTACTATAGGTAATTTGTTTACAGTCGAGTATAGAAGGACTTCTAAATGACTGTTCTGGACACTATTTATTGGGCATTTCAACAATACAGCAATTTATTAATTTTTTTTATAATTCTCTTTTTTTTTCTTTTTAGGATCAGCTAGGCACTTAAATAGGACTACAGAGGGTTAGGTGTGTGGCTGCAGCTATGGACAAAGACAAGATGTATAGTTGGAGCTATAATGGACAAAGACAAGACGGATGTTCTAACAAAAGGGTATTTAAGTGGCTTCTTCGTGCCCAGCTGCTTACTTGTGTAGCCACACAATAGATTTTAGCCACATAAAAACTGTTTTTTAAGTATCTAGAAACAGTTTCATAATGAATTAAACTGACTTTCCACCGTCCAAACAATTTTTAACTCTAACTGGACACTTAAATACCCTTTGTTGTATGTTAATACTGAAATTAGAAAACACAGTGTTTCACAAACATCATAACCTTTTCATTAATTTTCTCTTTAGCTTGACTCTTTAAAGAATAGTGAGAGCTTTTCTACTCGCCCTGACATTAGTGTCGCACCTTGGTTAAAGATTTTCATGCAAGGTCATATCTCAGCATAAGATCTATATCAACCATTCATTCGATATAAATGAAACATCATATGTGTGTTCAGCATCCTCAACAAAATGCACAGAGACAATAACCATAACTATGGGTTGAATTTTGGCAGAATTATGACCCTTTTGGACTTGAGAAAATTTGGTTAAAGTTTTCGAGCAGGTTAAAGTTTTTCAACGGGTACATATTTCATCAACCTATCATTTGATATGAATGAATGTGTGTTCAGCATCATCTAGGAAATTCATAGAGACAAGAACCATAACTTACGATTGCATTTTGGTGGAATAATTGCCCTTTTAGGCTTAGAAACTATGTTACAGCTTTTTAGCCGGTTAAACTTTGTAGTACAAGTACAAGGCCTTGAGCTTAGATGTTTTACAATTAGGGTCAGTTTGTGGTCTTTTCTCAAATTTGTTCAAAATGTTGACCCTGGATGTTATATTGAGAAAACTTAAAAAATATTTTTTTCTTCCAAAGTTGAAGGCCTGAAGGTCAGGTGTAATTTTTTCACTTATTTGTTTTTTGTTTAAATTTTTTTTAAATTGATGTAATTTTACATTTATTTTTTTTTATTTCATGAAAGTTTAATGTTTAAATTTTTTTTTTCACTTTCAAGGAAGGGTATCCAGGTATGTTAAACTGTTTAATTTTAAACAAGATTATTACAACTATAGATCCATTTTCATGATCTGGTACTGATATATGATGTGAAATTTTATTTTGAAGTTATTTTGTGTATAATTATATTGTATATGTAAAAAACTGAAACAATGTAGAATATGGAAGGATATCCAGCTGTGATAAACTGTTCATGTTGATACAAGATAATTTCAAATATAGATTCATTTTTATAAACTGGTACTGATATGTTGCCCTATGATGTGTGATGTGAAGCAATTTTAAAGTTTGAACAACAAATGTAACTAAATAATATTGTCATTTTTAATGTTATCTTGTTTTTTTTACATGGAATAGGTTACTTTGAATCTTGTATCAACTGTCTTATTGATAAATAATGTTCACAAATCACTTGTCATGAAATATGTTTCTTTGTATCTTGTATCAACTTTTGTATTGTTAAATAGTGTTCACAAGTTGGTTATCTTGGTTTGTTGTCATAAAATAAGTTACTTAGTATCTTGTATTAACTTTTTTATTGTTAAATAGTGTTCACGAGTCAATAGTCTTTGTTTATTGACATGAAATAGGTTACTCTAACTTCTGACGTTGATAAACTCCTCCCGACATTGATAAACTCATCTCTGCTTCCCGTTTCAGCTCTCTGTGCCGTGTTTTGGTCGGGCCCTGTGGCAAGTCTTAAATCCGGCCCCTTTTGTACATTTAGGATCCCTATATGGGTTAGGGTTAGTGTATCAAGGAACGATCTTTAATATTTTTCTAAGGGATATTGTTGGGTTTGCCTAGAACATTTTTGACAAGTGAAAACATGATTATAATTTGGCTGGGTAGAGTTTATTTATTAACCCAAATTCAAACTCGGGATGTAGTGACAACTTACGGTTATAAGTGTTTAAGGTCTTAGGTCTGCTGAAGGAGAAGAACAATCTTGATGAAATTTTGTATGCAATTTTGTGTCCAGGGAGTTTGTCCTCGGTGTCCATCATTCATGGCCTACTTTGGTCTAATACTTAAACTAAACTTAGCACAGTTTTAATCTAGTTGTTTCTTGTGCTGTTAGCCTATATTATTCCCTATTCAAAACTGTGAAACTATCTTGTATATTCCAAAGAACAAAAAAAATAACGAGGGTTTGAAAATTAGATAAAGCATGATGTTAATCAGCAAAAAAAACAAATAGTTTGTCATTTTTTGCTTATTTGCATATGTCATTGTCATTTAATATCAAATAACGCGAGATTCAGTGATTTAGGGAATACAATTCTGAAACCGTACCTGAAAGAAATATGTTAACAAGGCAATATATGAGCTCAAAAAACATAATGGAAAGTGTCTGATAACAAGGAAAAACATTCGGACTTCCTATTTTAGGTCATCCTTACTCTTGTCTCTGAAATACTCACTTCCATATTCCTCCGCAGACATGTGCGCAAGGTTACGGACAATACCGAATGATTTGTCGGGATGATTAAGCAGCTATTGGGGTTGTTGCCTTGAACTGTCAATCCTTTTTTAAAGTTATGTGAAGGTGATTTGGGTTTGTTGGATCCCAATGTAGTCATTTTAGGGCATGTCGCCTTGGAATGTCCCTGGTTGAATTTAGGGCAGACATGCACTCCGTGTACATGTCTGAGGATGCCACGGTCGGTGAGTGCAGACTTTGTTTTAGTGTTGTGCTAACTTGGCAAAGAGCTTACCACACAGCCGGCAGGCTAATGTTTTCTTTGACTGAAAAAATCTCCCTCCTTCTCCTCATTCTCTCCCTCCTCCTCTCCTTCCTCCTCCCCATCCTCCTCCTCTCCCTCCTCATCTCCCTCCTCCTTCTTTCTCTCCTCCTCCTCCTTCCCTCCCTCCTCCTCTATCTGGTTTTGGCTGTCACATCGAACATCGAGCTGATCTTCTGAAATGATAGATTATAACAAATGAACATACGAAATGATGATAAACATATAATTACAAAATGAAAAAAAATGATAACTAATAAACATAATTATGATCACAAAATAAAAAAATCTGGTCCTGGTATTCCGAGGATTGACATTATCAGTTGGTCCAGTTCCAAGTCTTACTTCCATTTCACGGCTGTTGAAAGCTTGCTTAAGAGCATTGCATACGATGGTGTGCAGGCGAATGTCATCGCCCCATCTGGGGCACATTATACTTCTTGTGTACGTTCCAGGAGTTCTGTGACATTTATCAGCGTGAGCGCCCTGCCAATGACATCTCTACAGGCATCTTCATCTAAATCCGGCAGATTTGGGAAGTGGAAATAAGTAGTGTCTTCTCTAATTAAACTGTTCTTGTCCGGGGTGTTTTGTTGGTTTGTGCACAACGTCTTAAGCGTGGAGACAGTAGCAACGGAGGTATGGACGCTCTGGACACCTGTAGAAAGCAGACTGTACCCACGCAGAGTGCTTGAGTTTGTCTCTCAGTGTCAGCAGCGCGGCCGGGTGTTCGTTGGCAATGGAGGAAGTGATCATTTTCCGGTTCGGAGTGAAGATGAAATTGCTATACTTCTGTAGCATGCCTATTCTATTCTTGATTGGTTATCTGTCTTGCTAGAGCATAGTTAATTGACTTCCCTGTTTCAATTGTTTGTTGAGTTTGATACTTCATATATGCTCTTTGCACATCATTTAGTAGGTCATGAGAAGCTTTATTGTCATGCTTATAGAATGGTGCTATTTTGTCTCGTTATTCTAAAGGCACTCAGATTTTTAGCAACCAGCCATGGACATACACAAATTGTCATACAAATTACATTCAATCGAGTACTGTATATATTTTACATCAATTTTTTCCAAAAGTGATTGAAATGATTGTTACGATTTATTACGTCCACTGTTAGAATCACTGTTAATCACAGTTTAAGTTGTATAACAGAGCAGCTAAACTATTTACAGTGGGGTACAGTCCTCTTGTGGTTGTTCTAGATCTTGATCCAATGAGTTTTCTTCGATGAGTGAACTTGCAATCAGCAAACTCACTTTTTCTGCTTGTGAATCTAGAAGAGCTCTCCTGTCCATGTTTTTTTTAGCTCGCCGGGACGAATTGCCATGACCCCGGTGTGGTCAGCGTCGTAGGCGTCGTCTGAAGACAACCATGTTAAACTTTTGCATTAAGGTTTAAGATATCTATACAACCACTCATTGGATGTGAATGAAACTTCGCATGTGTGTTCACCATCATCAATGTAACACACAGAGACAAGAACCATAACTCTGGATTGCATTTTGGCACAGTTATAACCCTTTTTGGACTAAGACACCCAGAGGCGAGCTTTGTTGTCTTCTGACGACTCTTGTTTTCATTTTTAATTCTGTTGATAATGTATTTTACAAAATCCTCTAATTCTCCAGGATTGAAGTGCTCTTCCTACAGGTGCTCCTTTACACCTTGATTGGTTATCTGTCTTGCTAGAGCATAGTTTATTGACTTCCCTGTTTCAATTGTTTGTTGAGTTTGATACTTCATATATGCTCTTTGCACATCATTTAGTAGGTCATGAGAAGCTTTATTGTCATGCTTATAGAATGGTGCTATTTTGTCTCATTAAACTATTTACAGTGGGGTACAGTCATCTTGTGGTTGTTCTAGATCTTGACCCAGTGAGTTTACTTCCATGAGTGAGTTTGCAATCAGCAAACTCACTTTTTTGCTTGTGAATCTAGAAGAGCTCTCCTGTCCATGCTTTTTTTAGCTCGCCGGGACGAAGTCCAACAAGAGCTATTGCCATGACCCCGGCGTCATCAGCGTCGTCTGTAGATAACCAGGTTAAACTTTTGCATTTAGGTTTAAGATATCTATGCAACCACTTGTGAATCTAGAAGAGCTCTCCTGTTAATGCTTTTTTTTTTTCATTTTAATTCTATTGATAATGTATTTTACAAAATCCCCTAACTCGCCAGGATTAAAGTGCTCTTCCTACAGGTGCTCCTTTACACCTTGATTGATTATCTGTCTTGCTAGAGCATAGTTAATTGACTTCCCTGTTTCAATTGTTTGTTGAGTTTGATAATTCATATATGCTCTTTGCACATCATTTAGTAGGTCATGAGAAGCTTTATTGTCATGCTTATAGAATGGTGCTATTTTGTCTCGTTATTCTAAAGGCACTCAAATTTTTAGCAACCAGCCATGGACATACACAAATTGTCATACAAATGACATTCAATCGAGTACTGTATATATTTTACATCGATTTTTTCCAAAAGTGATTGAAATGATTGTTCGATTTATTACGTCCACTGTCAGAATCACTGTTAATCACTGTTTAAGTTGTATAACAGAGCAGCTAAACTATTTACAGTGGGGTACAGTCCTCTTGTGGTTGTTCTAGATCTTGACCCAATGAGTTTACTTCCATGAGTGAACTTGCAATCAGCAAACTCACTTTTTCTGCTTGTGAATCTAGAAGAGCTCTCCTGTCCATGTTTTTTTTAGCTCGCCGGGACGAATTGCCATGACCCCGGTGTCGTCGGCGTCGTCTGTAGACAACCAGGTTAAACTTTTGCATTAAGGTTTAAGATATCTATACAACCACTCATTGGATGTGAATGAAACTTCGCATGTGTGTTCACCATCATCAATGGAACACACAGAGACAAGAACCATAACTCTGGATTGCATTTTGGCACAGTTATGACCCTCTTTGGACTAAGACACCCAGAGGCGAGCTTTGTTGTCTTCTGACGACTCTTGTTTTCATTTTTAATTCTGTTGATAATGTATTTTACAAAATCCTCTAATTCTCCAGGATTGAAGTGCTCTTCCTACAGGTGCTCCTTTACACCTTGATTGGTTATCTGTCTTGCTAGAGCATAGTTTATTGACTTCCCTGTTTCAATTGTTTGTTGAGTTTGATACTTCATATATGCTCTTTGCACATCATTTAGTAGGTCATGAGAAGCTTTATTGTCATGCTTATAGAATGGTGCTATTTCGTCTTGTTTTTCTAAAAGCACTCATATTATTATGAACCAACCATTGACATACACAATTTGTCATATAAATGGCATTTAATCGAGTATTGTATATATTTTATATCAATTTTTCCAAAAGTGATTGAAAATGATTGTTATAATTTATTACGTCCACTATTAGAATCACATTTGATCACATAGTGAAATTTTTACATTATTTCCACTGTTAGAATCACTGTTAATCACAGTTAAAGTTGTATAACAGAGCAGCTAAACTATTTACAGTGGGGAACAGTCATCTTGTGGTTGTTCTAGATCTTGACCCAATGAGTTTACTTCCATGAGTGAACTTGCAATCAGCAAACTCACTTTTTCTGCTTGTGAATCTAGAAGAGCTCTCCTGTTCGTGCTTTTTTTTTCATTTTCAATTCTGTTGATAATGTATTTTACAAAATCCCCTAACTCGCCAGGATTAAGGTGCTCTTCCTACAGGCGCTCATTTACACCTTGATTGGTTATCTGTCTTGCTAGAGCATAGTTAATTGACTTCCCTGTTTCAATTGTTTGTTGAGTTTGATACTTCATATATGTTCTTTACACATCATTAAGTAGGTCATGAGAATAATATAAAGTATTAAAATTAAATGGATTTCGTTACTGAGCATTTCTTGGCACAGACTTGAATGCATTATGCAATTGATTATTGTAGAACTATTTGGTAATTACATTTGGACAAGTCATAATTATTTTATGATAAAATACTGTATGGTCTAAAATTGTACAACTGCTATAACGCATTCAGTTGCTATTTTACAATGTTACTTCTTTTCTTCACAATGCCTATTGAGGCTTGGACATATTCATTAGTGTGTCTCTCACTGTGCTTTGGTCTGTATGTATATACGTAGTATAACAGTCTGAGGACCAACGTCTTAATGTTTTGATAAGATGGTCTTCTATTCTTGCGCAGGTTGTCCCTGCCCAATGCATTTGCTGTGGCCATTGAATTTACTGTCGTCCATACAGTTTGACTTGTACTTTAAGGGCATTTCTTGGACATTTTCTTGAACAAGACATACACTTCTGTTTCTCAGAACCTTATTTTCTTTCCTTAATTGTCTTATCTGCTTGTCCTTGACGACCTGTTCCGCCATTTAGAGACCTTTTTTTGTATCCTTCTTGTTATGGGCTTCACATAACGCTTTGACTTCACTTCTTTAAGCTGCCAATTTGCTTCTTTAGCAATGACGGTTTAGGTTTTTTTGTTTTTTTTTCAACAGTTTGAGTTTCTATTACTTTTGGCGAAGGTACCAGTATTTGCAAGTTTGGTGGCATGGTCGCTGAATCGGTCTGTCCAGCCTGCACTATTCATAGATAAGTTGGGTTTACATAAATTAGTCTGTGTGGTCTTCAGTAATTATATCACACTCTCCGGCGTTTGAATCACCAGTTACCATAGGAACTTCTTAATTTTCTGCATCTTTTTCTTTCATAATTTCTTAGACTTATTATATTTCTTACTTGCTTCCCTTTCAGCGCGTCTGTTTTTGATTGTTGGTTTGCCTTATCCCAGTAGCATTCGTACCACACCTTGTTCACTTTCATTGGCTTGAAAGTGTATACTGCCCTTGTCAAACAAAGGGGAAACTGCTGTATGGATAGATCAAGTCATGTGACAATAGTTATGATAATGAGCTTCTGGAAGTAGCGAGGAAGTAAATTAACAGTATGAAACAAAAGTTGATGATTCTCCTAGATTAAGTGTAGACATTAGACAATCTGTATTACGACTTCTTATAAACAATGTTTATTACATAAACTTCAAATAATATGTTAATAGTATTTATCAAGATTATGTTTTATTATCTACATTATGTTTTTTTATGTCTTCTTTTATTCCAATATAGATAAAACTTTATTCTTAGCTCAACGATTCTGTATAGCATCGGCATTAAACTATGTCTGCGTTTTAAAACAACTTACTTTGAAATGACATACTGGTGTAGGTTAAGGGTTATAACCTTGCGAAATTTGTCCCAGTCTGACACCTATGGTTAGGGTAAGGATAAGATTAAGGGTGACAGATCTATGTAGCTTGAGTTAGTGGTAAAGGTTAGTACGGATGGGTCCTAGTGACAAGCAAAATAAAATATCTTATAAACCAAAAAAATGTCAAATTGTATCAACTTTTGTTTTTTAAGATTTTGATTATTTTTTTAAAACTAGTGTGATTTCACTAGTTACTGAGCCTGGTTAACTCTTGTTAGCGTCTGACTATCAATCAAGAGGTTGTGAATTAAAATTCCCGTCCCACCACAGTCCCCAAAGAGATTGATATACGACATTGCATCTCATTGCCGTTTGTCCCTCACCATTGATTCAAGTGGGAAAGTTAACAGTTACTTGAGATGGGTGTGCTTGATTACCTTCCAGGATCTCAGGAAAGAAGTGTTTATGTGAACTGATCATCTGTTAGTCCTTGATGGCAGAAAAATTATGTTAAATATTTAAACAATACATCCATAGTTGTAAAGATTGATTTGATGTCAATTTTAATGCAAAAATCACTATTTTTGGAGCCAATTTGCATGTGTCAAACGGGCTTATAATTACCTATAAAAATATTCTTTGTGTGTGGACTGTAGAGTGGGTCCTCCTTTGAAGATAATCATCTCCTTAGTGCTAAGAATGAGATCAGGAAAAATTATTGAAATTGATGAAGTTGACCAAGTACCCACAATTCAGGAAGAAGTCTATAGCCACAGTAATGGTCTTTTAGAGCATAAAATCTCTACTCACCCATATAAGTACCATTAAAATCAATCAAATCTGAAGCCCTCTTTTGAGTGGTTGAAGGTCACCCACAGACGGGTTAAAATGTTTAAAATAGGGGTTTGCTGTGGTCATTCGGACGGTCACCAAGGCTTAACCAGAGCAGACAGGCAAATAAATTTTATATGGTCGTTTAGACAATTAATTGCGCTAATGAATGACATATTTTTGTTCAAATGTTAACAGTGTGTACTAATGAACATAGGGTTAGGGTTATTTGAACTTACATAGTGATTATATTTAAATAAATTGCTTAATTTGTCATGGTCATGGTAATATCACTACCAATTTGCAGAGGGATCGAAATCCTCCAAGAGGTTTCATGTTCATTTTCATTTTTTGTCATGTTCATTATGATGGTTGAAATATCTACTCCTGTGTAGTTCAAGGGTGCCATATGAGTGATGGCAATAATATTTCATGTTTTTATTTGTGTATTGTTGAGAGTAAGAATAGTATTACTATCAATCTCTGCAGAATGGGAGTCATGTTCATTATTGTGGTTAAATTTCATACCTCTGTATTGTTCCAGGGTGCTCAATTTGAGATGGCAAGAATATTTTATTTATGTTGTAATTTGTGTGTTGTTTAGAGAAAGAAAAGTATCACTATCAATCTCTACAGAGGGATAGGAATCCTCAGAATGGGAGTTTTGTCCACTTTTTGTCATGTACATTATTGTGATTAAATAACCAATCACTGTGTATTTCCAGGGTATTCAATTGGGGATGGCAAAGAATACATATCACAAGAGTTGGCAAATTGAGTATTTGGTTAGAATTTGCTGAAATTAGGGGCACCTGATATATAATCAAATATATTCACAATTATTCTATCTGTCATGGTAAACTAGATATCAAAAGTTGAAATTTTGATTTTCAAGTTAAGTCTTAAGAATATTCTCAAGAATGGTTGGTTAATACAACCCCAGGTATCAAGTTTTGGTTCCTAAAGCATATTCGTTTGTTGATATTTTTCTCTGTGTGTTTTTTTTAGCTCATCTGAGCAAAGCTCGGGGCCCGGTTTCTCGAAAATACTCAATTCTGCTATTTTACTTAAACTCAAATAGTGTGCTCAATTTAAGTATAAAATTGAGCACACTATCGTGTTTAAGCAAAATAAGAGACTTAAGTATTTTTGTGAAACCGGGCCCAGGATGAGCTGTTGTGATCTAGCTATGTCCTTCCCTTGTTAACTTTTGTTTGAAACGACTTCTCTGAAACCACTTGACAGATTTTCATCAAATTTTGTGTGAATCATTCTACACAAAGCTCTCTCAAGTTTGTTCAAATGATGACCCTGGGGTAAAATTTAGCCCTGCCCCATGGGCTTATCAGTATTTTTCTCCAAAAGTGCAAGATCTGGAGCTTTGATGTTTTTCATGTAGTATGATCTAATGAGTTTCAATCAAGTTTGTTCAAGCCATGACCCTAGGGTCAAAATTGACCCCATCCTGGGGAAATGTCAGTTTAACATAGGGAAATTTATATTTAAAAATCTTCTTTTGAAGAACCATCCATCACATTAGTTCATGTTTGGTATAAATGATCCTTATCACTGGGAGTTTCAAGTTTATTCAAATATAGGAGCTGGGATTGATTGGGCCTAGTGAGGGGACTTTGATTTTTACATCGGAATACCATGGGAAAACGGAAAATTATGATTTTCTGATCTATTTTAGGAGTTATCTTAATTATCTTCATGTCTAGAGCATTGCTTAGATATAACAGTTGGGACAGGGTCCTTTAAACAGGATCTGATATAAATAAGGGACAAGCAGGGAGAAAAAAAGATGAAACTGATGAGCCAAATATGTTATTATTTGGTTTAATTCTAAATGTCCCCAATGAATAGGGGTTTCAGAGTTGTTTAAATAAAGGGGTCAGGGTATACTGGCATCCTATAAGGGGACTTTGATTTTTACATAGGAAACAGATAACATAGTTCTGTTTTTCTCACCTATTTTACATATTATTTCAATTATCATGAGGCCTGGAACATTGTTTAGTCATAACAGTTGAGACTTTGTCCTTGAAAGAGGATTTATATCCGTAAGTGGTTAACAGGGGCCCAAAAAGAGGTTAAATTGTGAATTTTCAAAAAAACCTTCTTCTCAAGAACTGTCCAGCTAAATTCGTTCATAATTGTTATAAATAATCCCTATGAGTAGGGGTTTCATGTTTGTTCAAATGAAGGGGCTGGGATCTAGTTGGATCCAGTAATGGGACTTAATGCTATGGGAAAACAAATAATCCTCATTTTTCTATAACTATAATAAGTTCATACAAAATTTGAAAGGAAGTGACATGTGAAACCAGATGAGCGAGTAAGGCCCATCTTGGCCCTCTTGTTTTAAATTTGTATGTTAATCTCTTATTTTTGCACATGGATAGTGAACCTGAATCGTCATTCTTAGATTCATATAACCTTTAATGTGTTGGTACCTTGAAAAACCCAGATTTATTTACGCTTCAGTATCGTTGTTTTAAAGATTTTGCTTTTTTCATGTTTTATTTTATCAAATTGCTGCATCTTTAAAGGGAATATATCACGAAAAAATGCTATAAATGTCTAAAAAATAAAATTATTTTAAAATTGATAAAAAGCATCTCATTTTCATAAATAAATAAAATGGGAATGGTTCAGTATATCAGATCCACCAAAACCTGGTAAAATTAATGTTTCAGTTGGAGTGGTAAACTTGAAATGAAATCTCCATTTCAAAAATAGACCGTATTTAAATACTAATTTACAAACTTCATATCATCATTTGGATACGTTCCAAGATAAACAAATTTACAATGTGTAAATATGTATGAAGGATGAAATTGAAATCAAAATGGAATCCTGCGACTCGTTCAAAGCGTCACAAAATATGTTGCCATTTTCAGCTGGAAATCTCATTTTAGTCTAACCTAGGCGCATAGCCCAAGTTAGGAACCCCTTTTCAACATATTATTTTGACATGATTATATACATATCATTTTGGCAACACGGGGTCACTGAGTAAATATATATATGTATGGCATGTTTTATTGGGAAAAAATGTTTTTGGTCAATTTAAATTTTTTGAAAAATCCTGATATATTCCCTTAAAAATCGTTATTAAGGAAAATTGTTTGACCTTGCTTGACTTTTATGTGATATTCTCATTGTTGCTATTTTCAAAAACATAATTTCAAAATTGTTGTTATAAAAAAATAAAAAAAGGAAAGATTTATATTAATACACTTGAGTCCCGTTAAAACACGGTTCTTGGGGGTCCACAAAATGAAAACGCGTTATAAGCGGACCGCGTTAAAGAGAAAATTACCTTGTAAAAATCGATGTTGGTTATTCACACTTGCCGGGCTCGATAAGCTCAGTCGGTTACACGTCTGACTATCAATCCAAGGGTCGTAAGTTCGAATCCCCTTCCCCGGCAACAGTCTCCATGATGATTGATATACGACATTTGTCTCTCACCACTGATTCAAGTGGGAAAGTTCAATTTTAACTCAACGCTATTAGTGTTGAAATATTAGAAATATATATCTGAAGTATAACAACAATGATATAATAAAAATAAGTTTGTGTTTATGATCCGATAAGATACCCGTGATATATTAATACCTATCAACCGCTTAGTTGCTAGGTCACGTGATCACTCAATAATAACAAAGTTTGCATATGGCTTCCGTGTCAGCATTTATTGAAGCACTCGGGATTATTACAAACTGTTAATAGTCAATGCTGGCATGAATCAATCACTTAAACTATCCTTTAAACCACCATGAGGTAATGGTTATAACAGTTTGTTATAATCAAGGCTAATTGGTGAGTAGAAGATGAGCAATTATCAAATCAAAACATGGCAACGACCTATTGTTAGCATTCGCGCAGATTTTCAAGTTTTATATCATGACTTTTCCTCCCCGCCTAAAAAATGGGAGCAAAGCAAAAACCATGTTGTAACGGAATTCGCGTTATATCGGACCGCGTTATAACGGGACGGCAGTGTATTATAGAATGTTTTAGTTGTGCTAGAAATTTAAAATTTATATATATATATGTTTCAGATTATACTTATTTAGTTTTGAAAGAACCTTTGTAATCCACCCTGTACAACTGGTAATGAGAGACAATCAATGTGGCACCACCATGTACAATCATTCATGTGGGATTTGTAAACTATAGTAAGGGAACTTGACATCTGATTCACGGATTTCTGATGATGCGACTCATGGTGAGGAATATTCTTTATTGCTTGTAAAAGTTTTGACTATAAAACATCAGATAAAAGCAGCAGCTATGTGCAATAGATTACTAATAAATTCTTTTTTAGGTGGGATACTGTATGTCCAATTAATCCTAAAGTTACTAGTCTCTCACTGCTGAGGGCAATGGTTCTACTTTCTGAGGTCTTGCTCCACCAATAAAATAGGGATGCCATGAGTATCATGGTGTTAAATAAAACCCCACTCAGAACTTACCTCGGACACCTGTTTCATTATATGGAGGGTTGATAATAAAACATACTCAAAATGTCACTAATAGGTGATGAATGCCCCATTATGTAAATGAAAATACATGTATGTATATTGTCATTATTTTTAGGGTTAATAAAAAAACTTGACCATGCAACAGGTCATGATATGAGGATTATTTGTGTGGTTATTTCAAATTTCAAAAAACACAATGAACAAAAACATTAAAAAGGAAACAAATAACTCTTTCTGTATATGTATGTATGTATGTATGTATATATATATATATATATATTTCATATATAAACCACAGCGGTGGTCCATAGGTAGAGCTGAAGCTGAAGGTTATTGGTTTGATCTCCAGCTGGGTCATACCAGACTTCGAAAATGGTACTAGAAGCTTCCTCTATGAACAGAACATGAAATTTTGGACAGGACATTGCCATTTCTATATGGCAGCCCTTTGTGTGTGTGGGGTGGCGGGGTATTACACATTTTGGACTTTGTAGTATAAATTTATTAATAACTGGGATTGTACTCCATCATAAATCATGTTGTATTGCAAAATCATTTTAACGTCCTGTAGCAATATTAGTTTCCAAATTTGTGTGTCCGATTAAAGCTAGACCACTCTCCATGATTTAATGTCTAAGGGCCTGTTGTGGGTTTGGGCCTCAGCTCGGTCCAAAGACTTCATGTGAGAGTTACCTATTACTTGTTGAACCTCCATTAATAAAACTGGATCCAATATATAACTTGTGTAATATGGTGTTGAGCCACAATCTAAAACCAGAGGGAAAAAATAAGACAACCAAGTGAACTATTGCATTGTTATCTGCTGCTTTTAAGATGATGTAAACTAATGGCTGGTAAATACTGGATTCCTTCTGGTTGGAAGTATCAATCTATGTATACATGTGCTCCAATATGACTTCCAATGTGAACATGGTGATGACAGAGGTGAACACGACTTTGTATTTCTTGCTTGTCCAGCGATGTCTGCTTCTATGTGAGATTTCTGAAAAGCTTGGTATGTTCATATTGTTCAGCTTTGCGTATGACTTAATATTGTTCTCATTTGAATTTATTGTATGTCATATTTTCTCCTCACAGGCTGCAGTATTTTTCTCATTCTTTAGTATTGAGTAATTTGTATATTGTAAGGAATACATATATATAAAAATATTATAGATAAATACAATATATTATCTGTCTGATGCCCATGTATTATCTGTGGACAAGAAATGTTAATGAAAAATTAGAATATTTGGTAAATTGATTTGTAAAACATAGAATACAGCATTTTTTAATCAAAATAATGAAAATAGGAAAAAATAATTAAAAGAAAGGTAAAGGGAGAGTGACTGTGTTTGCAGATACTAGACGACATTGCGACACATAGCTGTTGTTAACTATCAAAAAGTGTGACAATGATGATCAATCTCTTGTTCTAACTTGATAGTTCTAGTGTGCCTATCAGAAATGCAACAATGATCAATCCATCTCTTGTTCTAACTTGATGGCTCTACTGTGCCAATCTGGGTAAGTGCATGGAAATTAGTCTGTTTGTGATAACCCAGTCTTATACATATGCCGTTAAAGTAATAATTGTTTACTCTCAGTACAAGTTTAGGTGAATGATTTGGCTTTGAACTTTTGTATTCTCAGTTTGAACATAGTGAAGAACCTAATTCCAATTTTCATCTATTCAAAATTTACAAAATGAACTCCTGCAATAAATTTTCAGTGAATTGATTTGAATGTTTACCAAAATTTTTGATATAAAATTTGCACATTGATAATAGGTAAAAATCTAGCATTTGTTAGTGTAGATGCAATTTGTGTTTTTTATTTATATTTACATTTATTCCAAAGAACATAAAACATGATATATTTTCTTGGAGAAAAATCAAATTTTGTCATGCTCTACAAGTTTTTTTCTTAACATCACATACAAGAATTGTCACCCTTGGGATGTTCTCATAACAATTTCGAATCTTGCATGTACAAGAATTTATCTAAAGAAAAGTACCATGTCGCCCTTACGATGTTCTCATAACAAATCTCAAAGCTTGCATGTACGAGAATTTATCTAAAGAAAAACCACATGTCTACCTTGGGGTGTTCTCATTACAAATCTCGAAGCATGCATGTACAAGAATTTATCTAAAGAAAAGCACCATGTCGCCCTTGGGGTGTTCTCATAACAAATCTGGAAGCTTGCATGTACGAGAATTTTTCTAAAGAAAAGCACCATGTCACCCTTGGGATGTTCTCTAACAAACCTCAAAGCTTGCATGTTCGAGAATTTATCTAGTGCAAGGTACCATGTCAACCTTGAGATACTTCATAACAAATTGCAAAGCTTGAACGTACAAGAATTTATCTAGTGCAAGGCACCATGTCATCCTTGGGATGTTCTCATTACAAATAGTGACGTTTGTATAATTCAGTACAAGCTCTGTAGTTTACACACAAACGTTCATTTTCAAATAGAGATATGAACAAATTCTGTCTCACTAGTAATATAACGCACAATAATGTCTCATATGTTTTAAAACATATTTCCTTTTTATTTGTGAAATTGTCAATTTAGTATGAAGTTATCTGGAAAGCTGATATGCCAAATTAACAAAGTAAGATTACACACACTAAAGAAAGTACCATTATTTTGAGATATACTCTCTATTTTAGATGTAAACATTCAAAACAATCACATTTTTGGCTTTTCCAATTTTTTAGCACACTTGTAATGTTCAAGGTGATTTATTCTGATTACCCTGTCTGTTCGTCCGTCAGTAATTCTTTGTTGTGTACATCCTAGCACCCAAATTTTTTTATATGATTTTTTTATTATTTTAACTTATATATTATATATATAATATCTGCCCAAATCGGATTATAAATATCTAGTTTTGTGCAGCATTTTTCATTTGATCATTACCAAAGCTAATATACTGTGGTTATATAACCATAATATCTTGGAAAAGTTCTTGAACTGATCAAATTGGATAAATATTGTCAGAGTTATGGCCATTATGAAAATTTGTGTTATTTGATGTGTGCATACTATCTGGACAAAATTGTTATTTGCACATTTCATTTAGTCCCCAACAGATGTACAAAGTTGTTATTTTACCATTATATCTTGAACAACTTCTTGAAATGACCAAATCCAATTAAAATTGTCAGAGTTGTGACTCTTGAAATGTCAAAAAGTGTGTGCATTTGATTTTCCAGCACTCGTAATTTATATTCCATTCACATTAAACCTACACAGTTGTTATGTTACCTTGTTATTCCAGACAAGGGACTGGGTAGCTCAGTCTGTAGCACGTCTGGTTATCAATCCAATAGGGTCCTCTGTGGCCGAGTGGTTTAAGGTGCCATCTTAAAATCATTAACCTCTTACCGCTAAGGTTGTAGGTTCTAGTCCTGCTCTCTCCAAAAACATTAAGTGAGAAAGTTTGCCAGCTACTCAAGAAAGAACAATAGTTCTGCTCAGATTCATTCTGAGGTTTTCCTCCACTAATAAGACTGGATTTGTCATATGTAATCTGTAATGTGTTGAAATTGTTAAAAAACTATCAATCAAGGGGTCTTGAGTTTGAATCCTTGCTTAGCCACAGTCTTTGTGACTTTTTATATACTCATTATCAATCATCTCACTGCTGATGCAAGTGGGAAAGTTATCAGCTTCCTGTGGAGATGGGTGTACTTGAGAATTGGTTAACCTTCCAGGATCCTAGGAAAGTATGGTCAAGTTAACTGATCTTCTGTTAGCCACCATTGGCATAAAACTGATGCTAAATATTCAAATTAAATCAAATTGAACTGACCAAATCGGGTAATTAATGCCAGGAGTTATGGCCCTTGAATTGACAAAGATTGCGTTACATGAATTTATGTACTCTCCAGCACCTACAGCTTTCATTTTGATATTCACAAAACTTTGTCTTTATATATATCTTTGATATCTCAAATGAACAAATTTAATGGCCCTGGCCTCGTTAAAAACTCATTTTTGGTATTGTCTCCTCTACCATAGGTGAGCGATCTAGGTCCCATGGGGCCCTTCTATAATCAATAAATAATTGTTCTTTATGTTGTAATGGAATGATGCCATTAATATTAGTAAAACAAAAGAATGCTACTATTAGTATAGTTAGTGAGACCTTGGTTACCAAAGTCATTACCCAGGACAGACAGACAAGACAAGACGTATCATTTTGGTGGAATTTGCCAAATGTGAAGGATAAAAATAATGAAAGAGTAAAGTAAAAAGCCAGATACTGGCTACATATACCTATGACCTATACATGACCTACTTTCACGTAAATACCCAAACGTTTGCATCAGAATGTATTCCAGTAGTGTGGACTGGCAATATAAATGTTCTGACATTGAAACTACATGTATACTGTATATCATTTCCATAAAATAACAGAGGCCCATGTTGTTTAAACTACATTGAGCTCAATATCTGCAAATGACGAAAGGTTCTCCATGATCAGGATGGCTAGGGCAAGATCACTTACCTCTTGCCACAGAGGTCATGGGTTTAAGCCTAGCTGTCTGATAACTTCATGAGAAAGATTCTCAGTGTAACAATTTCTTAATTACACAAACTATTACATAAAACATTTGCATCAAACTTAATGCATTGATTATAGTGTTTACTGACAATACTGGCAACACATAACCATGACCTAGTTTCACTTTCATGTAAATGTCCAAACAGTTACATAAACATTTGCACCTGACTTGATGTATTCCAGTAGTGTTGACGGACAATACTGGCAACAAGTAACCACGACCTACTTTTCTTTCATGTGAACTGTTACATGAAACATTTGCATCCGAAGTGTTGACTTGCAATATGAATATACTTAAAAAAGTTACATCGAAGTGTTGACTGACAATATTAATGTGCTTACATTGAAAAGTACATTTGTTTCTATTATATAACAGGCACGCATGCTTGAACTACATTTCTGCAAATGACAAAAGGTCCTCCATGAATAAGATGACTTACTTCTCGCAACTGAGGTCATTGGTTTGAGCCTAGCTCGGTCCAATAGATTGCCAGTATAATTATTTCCATTGCAACCATGAGACACACAACTTCTGTTTAAAATACATTGAGCTCAAACTTTACAAATGGTGTCTGGTTATCCATGACCATATTGTCTTAGGAGCTGTCTCAAGATCACTTACCTCCTACCACTGAGGTCATGGGTTTGAGCCAAGCTCAGTCCATTATCTTCATAAAAAAGCTTGTCAGTTTAACCATAACAGACACCCAACTTTTAACATTTAAACTACATGAAAATCAGTCTTTACAAATGATGACGGCTCTTCTGTGGCAAATTTGTCTAAGATGCTATCTTAAGATACACAAGTGCTAGCCAAACTCAGTCCAATAGTTTCATAAGAAATATTGCCAGCTTCTTATGGAATAACAGTAGTTATGTTAAACTCACCAACAAAAACTCCCAACTGTCTGCCTCAATGTGACGTTTTTATACAGATAGAATATTTTACATTAATTTGATGGCATCATTGCATTAGTAACTATTTAAATGGTCAAAGTTGTCTTTTCTTAAAAAAATGTACAACAAAAAAACATCCATGGAAAAGTTTTTAGTAATTAGTTTCAAAGCCATAATTTGCATTTCAATTACCTGTACTGAAAATAAACAATCTACTTTAATTCCATCATGTGTGACTGGGCTATTGGAGGCAGGCTTCCTTTCATGCATTTATCGGCACCTACTGTTGTACCTGTAGCTGTATGCTTGGCAACCTACAATAATGGTACCTGTAGTTGTATGCTCAACCAGGGTGATGGTGGTTGCCGTGACAGTCGATTGAAAACTTGAGAGGACATTGAAGGCTAGATAGTGTCTTCAGCACGATAAGTGCCGTGATGCAAAGGCTGTTAAAGTTATGGCTGACGTCTTCTAGAATCTCTGATATGGTCACTCTAAATAGTAAATAGTAAAATGTTTTTCCTTTGATCTCAAGTGAGTACAACAGCCTTTCTTAATTAGTAATGGGAGTTTAATATTTAAAATAAATGGTAGAACATGGAGAGTATTCAGAAGTTGCAATTTCTAAAAATCAATGCCATTTTTTAAATTTCTTGAGCCAGGTCGGTTACACGTCTAATTATCAATCCAGGGGTTGTGAGTTTGAATCCCCACCTGGCAACAGTCTCCGTGATGATTGATATGCGACATTGTGTCTCATTATCATTCGTATCTCACCACCGATTCAAGTGGGAAAGTTATCAGTTACTTGTGGAGAAAAGATATTTCTTGTTCATTAACAATATACATGGACATCAGACAGATTTATAATTATTGTGTTTATATTATATATATATGAATATATAGATATTCCTTACCAATATACTTTAGTGAAAGGATAAAGAAACACCACCAGGTGAACTTCAGTGTCGCATTATCAAACTATTGTAAATGATATTTACAGTTTTAGAATAAAGGTGTTTCATGATTTTGCAAATGATTATTCTTGACAAAATCATTAATGAAATATCTTTACAAACATATTATAAAACTGTGAAATATTGCTTTACTAGTTTGATAATGTGGCTGTGAAATTCACCTGGTATTTCTTTATCGTTTCAGTATAAAAACTCTATACTATGGAGAATTGAGAAAAATACTGCAGTTTGCAGGGGAGATAAATCTGGCTTCAATTAAACACCAGATGAGAATAAAATTGGGTCATGCTCATGGCTAAATAATATGGACATACATGTAGCTTTTCTGGATTTCTCCACTGAAAGCGGACATTGCACGGCAAGTGAGATTTACCTAGTCCTACCTTTGTTGTTGCCATGTTTGCAACGGAAGGCTATATTGGAGCACCAGTGCCAGTCATCAGTCAAAACTTTTATAGCAATATTGATATTTCCTTGTACAGGGTGGAATTGGTTGTAATAAATTTTGTGAACACATTTGTATTGTTTATAATATAGTTTATTGATAATTAATAAATATGTAAAATTGAAAATTTGTTGTTTTCATTAACATGACCAGTGAAATTCATTTGCATAATAATTTGCTTATTCATATTAATTTGCATATTTTTTTGTCCACAAACCTCCCCCGAACCCACCCACCCAATTACTAGCTGGAAGATATGCTTTTGAATTTATGCAATCCAAATAGTTTCAAGATTTGCATACTTAATTTTGGACATTCAATACATGTAAAGGGAAATAATTGAGAAAATTGTACTAGAAACTCTCAAGCAAATTAAAAGTAATGAAAAGGCAACAACTTCCCAAAGACGAGGTCTTAAACAAGTGAAGGGAGAGTAAAATTGACAAGAAAGTGCGACAGATTTAACACTTAAATAATGGGGCATAACTGGCACATTTGAATCGACTCCCGAGCTTTCAACACATATTTTATATGATGTGTAGTTTTATGGTGAAGAAAATTCCTAAAGATTTTCAATATCATTTTTATGCCAATGAGGGCAAATTGACAATCAGTTAACCTTTCTTTCCTGGGACTCAGGAGGTTTAACCAGTACTTGAGTACAATACTTTGTGTAACTAGAGCTTGTACAGACGCTCTCAAGCAACTTTGCTCAAAACCTGTTAAGGGACAGTAAAGCCAGAACTGAATCATCACAGAGACGACTGCAAGGTGTAGATTTGAACTCATGACCCCTAAAATGATCATATTACCGACTGAGCTATCTGGGTCATGCACCTCAGAATGCAGAATGAATCGGGAGTAAAACCACTGTTCTCAGGCAAGAAAGAATGACTAGACAAACAAATACAGAAAATAATGTATAAAATAGGGGAGATAATTCTGTCATTTATTCAAGATAGAGTTATGGCACAATGCTCTTAATCCATGTTTGATGTCTAAGAGCCCAAGGATTTTCTTCCATATTTTTAAAAATATGCTACTGGACAAGCAAAATGTATAAAAAAGGAGATAACCCTAATTATATTTAAGAGATTTTAGCTATTTCACTCTGCCCTTTGATACATTAAACTCTATCCAGGTTCCAACTGTTGTTGAATTCCCTTCATAACTTTTCGAGATATATTCCCATTTAGCAGTGAGAGGTAAATTATCTGATACAATTGTTCGGACTACTCTTCCAAGAAGGACCCTAGCTTATGTAAACATCTGAACCAAAATTGAACAATGTTGAACCTTGTGGGTGCCTGTGGCACCATGTGAAAATTAAAGCCCCTTACAAAAACTAAATATCAACTGTTATGATTAAACAATGTATTAGATACCAAATACACTAAAATCCCAGCAGAAATGGGCAAGTAAGAGTAAGTTTACTGTTTTTAGATTTCCTATGTAAAAATCAGTCACCTTGAAGGGAGAATATCAGAAATGGATCAAAATGGATTCAAAACATCGCATTATTATAAATAAATGAAATCTAAATGGTTTGGTATATCAAAACCTGAATAAAACTATATTTTATTAAGTGATCAACATGGAACGAAAGCCATTTCTAATAATAAACAGCATTTAAACACTGCTTGACAACATTCACATCGTCATTCAGATTCTTTCTAAGATGAAAAAAAATCTACAATATGTTATTGTTTTTAATGGGGTTTAACGCCATTTTCAACACATTTCAGGTTATATATGGCATATCCAGTTTTACTGGTGGAGGACCTCGGACCGAGTAGAAGCAGCGTCCTTCCACCAGTAACTGGAAACTTTCTCACATAAAGATTTTGGAGCAAGCGTGACTCGAACCTACTACCTTAGTGGTGAGAGGTAAGTGATCTTGAGACAGTGCCTTAGACCATGGAGGACCCTTCTACATTATGTAAACCAGTTCAAATCGGAATCAAAATGAAATCATGTGACTCATTTGACATGTCACATTATATGGTGCAATTCTAAGCAGGATATCTATTTCTGTCTAACCTAAATGTAGACTAAATCCCTTTTCAAAATTTTGTGGGGAAAAAAGATTTGGTCAATTTTGAAAAATCCTGATATACTATCTTTACAGGGAGAGAATCAATGAAATCAAAGGGAGAGAATCAATGAAATCAAGCCTGGTTATTTGAATACAATTGAAATCACTATTCCAAAAGGATAATTTATCTGAAATATGAACAAGTTTGGCTAATCAGTTTTTGAGAATATCTTTGACATTGTTCATTCTTATTACATTCCAGTCCCTTCAGGTAGTTTATGGATATCTAAACAACATTATATGACTATGTCCAACCTAACATGATTAGACAATTCTTTACCTAATTAAGTAGTTATCAAAATAGGTAAGAAAAAGAGAATTTCCTCCAACTCAAAGATTTTCTAAATAGGTATCAAAGGCCCCCAATGCACTGTAGCCCCTTGAAACCCCTTTTCATGAACAAATTTGGCTGGTTAGTAAATACATTTATAATGCCTATATATATATATTTACAATTATATACATGTACAGGTACTAGTATTTTTATTTATTTTTTAAAGCCAAAATCATACATTCGGTAGATTTTCTATTTGTGTTTTTTATATACAGTTGAAGCTCGATATCACTGGAATTGATATTCCGGTAGTGTCAATATTTTTATATACAGTTGAAGCTTGTAATGGATGAAAAAAATTGAAATTTCTGTTTTCCCATAGCATTCCTATATAAAACTCAAAGTCCCTTAATATGTTCAAAATTTAAACTCATTCTCATTGGGATAATCTGTATCAAATATGAACAAATTTGACTGAACATTTGTTGAGAAGAAAATTTCTGAAAATTTCTGAAAATTTTCTATTATAACCCTTTTTTTTTTTATTCCCCCTGGCCCCTAAGTCAATCCTCCTTATTGAACCAAATCTTATTTCATATGACGAGATGCTTCATAACTCAAATTAAAATTTTGCCCAAATAGATGAAAAATGACATGTGTCCACCCAATTGAACCCTCGGGGTGGGATAATTTTTAACCCCAGGTACACCATTTGAATAAATCTAATATCAGATCGAAAAAAAAAAAATCTTCTATATAGTCTCCTATGTGATGGATACATCCATGTGAAGTTTGAGTTTCATTGGCCCAGTGGTTCAGAGAGGTGCTGCTAACGGACGACAGACGATGTACGACAGATGACGGACAACGCGCCATCACATAAGCCCTTCTGGCCTTTGGCCAGTTGAGCTAAAAAACGCTCTTTTATTACACATGATCCCTACTTTTCTCATTCTATTTTGTAGTGCAGAAGTTGTCAAACAGTAAAATGTTAAGTTTCACTTCATTCATTTGTTTCTCTCTATGAATGACAAGCGTTCAAATTTTTATACATAGTCAAAACTCGTTATCTCAATATGGCTTGAGTCGATATTCCGGTAATGTCGATATTTTTTGCCAGTCTGAACTGTTCCACTTCTTTGCTTATATAAATAAGTTCATTTTATTACGATATTGTCTGTGGCGATATTCCCGATATCTCAATCAAGGTTTTAATCCCCGATTTATCATTTAGCACCTTTAATTGAATATTTGTCTAGCTATATTTATTGTTGACATAATATTGCGGGTTTTCCCACCCCATGTGAAAATATACTAGTGCCATTTTTCACAGTTTGTCTAAGACGCAACACTAATTACAGGGCAACAACAAAGGTGTCAGTTTTAATGACTTACAGAACATTGCAAACATCATGTCATCGAATTGGATGATTGTGTATAAATTTTGTTTAAATATCATTTGATTCAAACAATCAGCCTTAACTTTTATCTCACACTACCGAGACCCGGATATTAGTACTGATCACGACAGTGTAATTCTACTGCACGGACTGTAATATGACCACAAAAGTACAATTGGCGTACGACAATTGCCAGATGATGAAAATAAATATTGATTTTTGGACAGAATGTATGTCGAAATTCGAATATATTGAATTGTTTTGGCAGTCACTGCAATATCGAGATAACGAGTTTCAACTGTATATACAATACAGGCCTATGCACTAACTTCACCCCAAAGGGTAATGTTTCAGTACCAATTCATGAAAATAGACCTTTAGTTGAATTAATCTTGTACCAGCGTGCAATTTATCACAGCTGGACACCCTTGCATGAAAATGAAGAAATTTTTTTTACAGAATGTTAAACTTTCATGACAATAAAAAAAAGGTGATAAATTTAATAACAAAAAAGATTAAACTTTAAGAAAAAAAAATTAAAAAATTAGGGAAATAATTCTGCCAAAATGCAATTAAGAGTTATGATTATTGTTTCTATGAGTTTTTTTAGAGAATGCTGAACACATGTGAACTTTCAATTATGTCCAATGATAGGATGATGAAATAAGTACCAACTCAAAAACTTTGACCTCTAAAAATCTCTAACTAAATTTTCTAAGTCCAAAAGAGCCATTAAAAAAATGCAACCCCGAGTTCTGATCTCTGTGTATTCTGTTGATGACGTTGAACACACATGTGAGTTTCATTCATATTCAATGATAGATTGATGTAATATGAACCTGCTCAAAATCTTAACCTGCTACAAAACTATAACCAACTTTCTAAGTCTAAAAGGGCCATAATTCTGCTAAAATGCAACCTAGAGTTATGTTTCTTATCTCTGTGCATTCATTTGATGATGCTGAACACAATATGAAGTTTCATTCATATAGAATAAGTAGTTGCATAGATATCTTACCTGATAAAAAAATTTAACCTGAAAAATTGAGCCAAAAAAGAGCCATAACTCTGCCAAAATGCAACCCAGAGTTCATTGATGATGCTGAACACACATGTGAGTGGTTGCATAGACATCTTACCTGATAAAAAAACTTTAACCTGAAAAACCAATGCCGACGCAAGTACAACAGCCCCCACTATTCCATGAATAGTTGAGCTAATTACTAATGCTAAACCCAAGACAATTAATTACCCATTTGTGTGCGCAGACAGACAGAAGAACATGGTTGATGGACAAAAGGTGATTAGAAAAGCTCACATGAGCCTTTGGTAAATGTGAGTTAAAAGTTTAAAGTGGTCACACAATAACATAATTTAAATCATCATTGAATGTCACTGCGAAATGCAAAATATCATCTCATCTCCTTTAAGGTTGCTTTTCAAATGTTATTATATGCATTGTACTGGTGGTAAAGTCCTAGTAATTAACACTATGGCACAAATGTCTATATATATATGCTGCAACTACTGGTCTGTTTGGTCGCCGGACAGTGCTGGATGTTTATTCAGGCCATTCACTGAATCGACTTAACGTCGGATGGCATCCCAGAATCGTCCTACTTATTCCATTTACTGCTCTCAACTAAAAAATAAATCACAATCATTTTTTTTTAAATAGTCAAATACTTGAATCTGATGTGTAGGCAGCTGACTACTTATCTTACTCTTAAAACTCACTAGTGAGCTTCCTGAACAATTCAAATCTGATTCTTATATAAGATAAAGCTTGTATAAGGGTAGAGTAGCCTTGCTATTCTATCCAAAATATCCTTGAACCCAATAGAACTAGTAGAGCAATAACGTTTGATAGCATATGGGGCCTCTTGTTTTCCTTTGTCTAAAAGTGCAAAGGTCTTGTGGCAGGAAAGATATCTTTTCTTGTAATATGCATAACAAATATAATTTTTTATACAAACCAGCAACACCCAAATTCAACTTAATATCCTCCAATGAGGTCACAGCCTCACAGGCCCAATCTTACTATAGCTTTGGGATAGTGATATGTAGTAAATGATGGATTATTTACTATAATATATCTGTCCAGAGGCTATAGTAATAAATTGCCTGTGATTGTAGTCACATTACCCCACCCACTTCTGTGTTCATTTATCAGAAGTCTGCAGAAGATCAATCAATGTATTAATCTGTGAAAAACAATATAATTACTACATGTAAGTATCAAGCAGTACTAATACCCTAATACCCTATAGAAAGTGTGTATTGAGGTGTGTACTTTTTTCCACAGAAAAAGTGTGAATTTGAAACATTCGCTGCAGACATTATTGAAATCATGTGCATTAAGAATTTAAACACAAACATTGTAAAGTGGGAACTAAACTTTATAATATACATAAAGTACTCGTCTATTTTTTAAAAATTTAGTTACCAGATTTTCTCCATTATAATGGCAAATAAAGCTGAGCATTGTTTGCACTTTTTGGGGTTTTCCCACATTAGTATGCAAGTCAAGTGACCAAGCACCTGTTAAGGAAAATGGATACTATACTTAGCACACATTGCTGATCTGCCCAGCACCAGCCCTTGTTCAAATCATGGTCAGTTTTAAAGGGAATATATTGGGATTTTTTAAATTTTTAAAATTGGCTAAAAACATCTGTTCAATATATCATGCCCATATGATAATATAATATATATTAATATATAATTAATATATATATAATAACTCACTGACTGTGAACTGGCAAAAGAATATTTATTTAAACTTGCCAAAATAATATAGTGAAAAGAAATTTCCACTTAAAGTAGCAACATATTTTCGTGACATTTTATCAAGTCTTGTGATTTCACTTTTATTTCAATATTTTTTTTCAATATGTCATTTACACGTTATAAATGCTGTTAAGCAGTATTAATGGTAAGTGCCGTCTATTTGTAGAATTGATTCTATTTCATTAGAAGTTTTACCGCTCAAATTTAAGTTTTGGTGGATTTGACATAAAATATAGCGATTTTACTGATTAATGATAATCAGCTGCTTTTTACCATTTTGAAATTACTTTTTTAAAAGTCATTTATAGCATTTTTCCCTGATAAACTCCTTTTATAACAGTATCTTAGGAAAATTGTTGTTTTATTACGAATGCGTAATCAATTGATTGCGTGATTGAATGTTTAACTTCATTTTTATGCCATCAAGGAATAAAAGACAATCATTTAAACTTATCAACATTTTATGGAATCCTAGAAGGTTTACCATCTCTGCAAGTAACTGATAACTTTCCCACTTAACTCAGTGGTGAAAGATGAATGAAAATGAGACACAATTTTGTATATCAATCATCACAGAGACTGTGGCTGGGTGCTGATTCAAAACTCGGAAACCCTGGATTTAAAGTCAATGTTAGTTAATGTAGATTGTCAAGGATGAATGTTTGATTAATGTAGATTTTAATGGATGAATGCTTAATTAATATAGATTGTAATGAATGAATGTTTGATTAATGTTAATTGTAATGGATGAATGTTTGATTAATGTAGATTTTAATGGATGAATGTTTGATTAATATAGATTGTAATGAATGAATGTTTGATTAATGTGGATTGTAATGGATGAATGTTTGATTAATGTAGATTTTAATGGATGAATGTTTGGTTAATGTAGATTGTGATGGATGAATGTTTGATTAATGTAGATTGTGATGGATGAATGTTGATTTAATGTAGATTTTAATGGATGAATGTTTGATTAATGTAGATTGTGATGGATGAATGTTTGATTAATGTAGATTTTAATGGATGAATGTTTGATTAATGTGGATTTTAATGGATGAATGTTTGATTAATGTAGATTGTGATGGATGAATGTTTGATTAATTTAGATTGTAATGGATGAATGTTTGAATAATGTAGATTGTGATGGATGAATGTTTGATTAATGTAGATTGTGTTGGATGAATGTTTGTTTAATGCAGATTTTAATGGATGAATGTTTAATTAATATAGATGGTAATGAATGAATATTTGATTAATGTAGGTTGTGATGGATGACTGTTTAATTAATGTAGATTTTAATGGATGAATGTTTGATTAATGTGGATTTTAATGGATGAATGTTTGTTTAATGCAGATTTTAATGGATGAATGTTTGATTAATGTAGATTGTGATGGATGAATGTTTAATTTAGATTGTAACGGATGAATGTTTGATTAATGTAGATTGTGATGGATGAATGTTTGATTTATGTAGATTGTGTTGGATGAATGTTTGTTTAATGCAGATTTTAATGGATGAATGTTTAATTAATATAGATGGTAATGAATGAATGTTTTATTAATGTAGGTTGTGATGGATGACTGTTTAATTAATGTAGATTGTAAAGGATGAATGTTTGATTATTGTAGACTAATGGAGGAATATTTTATTAATGTAGATTGTAATGGATGAATGTTTGATAAATGAAGATTGTAATGGACTAATATTTGACTTATGTAAATTGTAATGAATGAATGTTTGATTAATGTAGATTGTAATGGGAAAATATTTGATTAATGTAGATTTTAATGAATCAATGTTTGATTAAAGTAGATTGTAATGAACCAAATGTTTGATAAATGCAGATGGTAATTGAAAAAAATTTGGATTGATGTAGATTGTAATGGAAGAATGTGTAATTAATGTAGATTGTTACTGAAGAATGTTGATCTATGTAATGGATGAATGCTTGATTAATGTAGATTGCAAGGGAGGAATGTTCAATTAAGATTTGGAAGAGTATGCCTCATCTTTTGCTGGTAGTTTTATTCAGTATACTACACTAGACTTACACATCATTTCCAGCCAGCTTGAACTGCATTCCATGATGCCAACAACATTCATCTCCTACAGCATTCCAGTAAAACTGACATCTTTTGTAAACTGAGACAGTATAATCAAGATTGGGTCTTTCCATCTGAAACAAGAAACCATAACCTGTATGGACTGTTGATAATAATGTAACAAGAGCAACCAGTGCAGAAACTTATCTTTCTTTGGAACCCATTAAGTAGGTCAAGGTCAGATTTAAACTTTTTTTAACACAAAGGCATACTCAGTTTGCCATTACTGAAAAAAAGAAAAAAGAAAAAAAGAAAAGACAAACACAATTTTAACATCTTAATATAACTATCAGGTTTTTCAAAATTTTAAAATTGCCTAAAAACATTTTTCAATATATCATGCCACTCTTGTTATAATAAAATATATTTTGTGATGTATTAATTGAGTCACATTATTTCAATTTGATTTTTAATTGGATCGTTACACAGGTTTACACCTTATAAAATTTGTTTCATTTAGGGATTTTGTTTCAAATTTACTGCTCTAATTAATATATTGATTTTGTCACACTTTGGTGGATACGACATAACCAAACCATTTAGATTATATTTATCAATGATGATGAATTCATAAAATGAATGTTTTTATAAAGTCACTACAAAATAAGTATGTTGTATGTCCTAAAAGTAATAGGATGCATTTTACTGTTTCTATCACAACAAAACTTAGGGTTAACTTGGCATGAATAAATTCCCATATTCAAACTATATGCATGTACAATTTCAATATTACACCAACATTTAGCATCAAATTTGACAAGTCAAAACTTAATGTAACAAAGAACAAGGAGGTTGACATTAGTTATGTCATGTCAAGTTGTCGTTCAAATGAAAGTTATTCCTTTTTTTTTCACCCACGTTTAGTATATATGCAAAGATACTATGATGACTCGTAGATTCTAACTACAGAATGTACACTCCGGCACATGCCTGAAGTCCTTAAGCACTTTTAACGAATATCTGACTTGAGCACCAGAAAACCACAGATCAATATCATATATATATAGTCAATTACACCGATGGCCAATTACTATTTGTCATCTGATGATCTGCCATCAGAAACATGTTTATACCGCTAATAGATAAGATCTGCCAAGTTGAAGATTTAGGTAAAACAAGCTTCAGAGTATTAAATGGGGTCATTTTACACCCAACAAATTTTTTATCACACTCGAAATCTTGGCCTGGCGTCGCCAATTTTGTTCAATATTTAAATTTGCACTTGTTATTTCAGGAATGCACACAATATTCAAATGTCTGTTGATAACGTCAATTTTTTAAAGGATGTTTGCACATGATCTTAAATTATGTCTGATCTTATTTCATATCGTTTGGCACCATACTGAGGAAGATGTCTGCTTTCCAATATGTTTTTTTTTTAAAAAAAATGTCGTTTAATTTCAAAGCCCCCCCTCCCCATAATTCAAAACTTGCATTACTATGGTGACTTTTGGATGAACATAATGATGACTGAAAGTTATTTGATTTTTTATGACAATAGAAAACGTGTTGATCTATCCACTGATACCACTGGTTTCAATGCGAAGCCCTAAATACGAAAATGACAGAGTCAGCCATTTACTTTTGGGACATATCTCGTAGTTTGTTCTTTAACAGAGAGATAGTTTAGATAACTTTAAATGGATGATGACCAGGAGGTATTGAGATGAAGATTTTTGAAATTTCACTATTTGATCCCTTTTTGGGTCCCTGTTGGCCCTTTATGGACATTAAATCTCTTTCAAGCACTAGTCTTAACTATTAAGACTAAACAATACTCCAGCTCTCACATTTATCAAAATAATTCCTAAAATAGAATAGTAGTTTTTGTCAAAATTACAGTCCCCTTACTAGGTCTCAATGACCCCTTAGATCATTTGACTATCAGTCCAGGGGTCTCGGCTAACTCTATATCAAAATTTCATTTGGCAGATGTTGCTATACTTCTCTTTAACAATTTAAGAATTGGTTTTAGCAAACACTAAGTAATACCAGTCTTTGATAAGTGAACATTTCCTGTTTTGATTAACTGTTTAAACAAAAATCATTTTCTTTCCTTTTGCTTCACCCATTGGTTGAAAGAGTTCTCTAGATATGGACCTAAATTCATCAATATTTTGAGTCTTAGATTTACACTCGGGACTCAAATAGTAAAAAAAATCATGTTCACTTTACATCTATTTAACAAGCAATTTGCTATATTTATTTGCAAAAACAAGCAGTTTAAATGATTATTTAACTGAAAATGTTACATAATCACATTTCTTACCCATAAGTGTATGTTTACAGGGTTTTACAAAAGTGTAAGATTTGAGTCAAATCCGATTCTCTGACTCAAATGATGAATTTAGGCCCAGGTGATTCAGCTTTAGCAACATGACATTTAATCTGTTCTCCAATGTTCATGTACAAGAAATCAGCTGCCTGTGAAATATGAATGATTAATTTGTCAAATAATTAATACTTCACGTGCTATTTCATCAATGTTCAGTCTGGAGATGCAAGTTTCCTATCCTTCTATACTAGTCCTTGATTAATTCTAACAAATTTGTGTTTATGCACTCCTAGTTCAATAAAGTCATTATTTCAGTAGGAAATATTGCTTTTACACTTTTTGTCCGAATACAAAATAACGGGAACTAAAGTAGAAGTACATTGTACTTTATTTTATTTCACTTTATTATTAATTTATGCACACATAAATATGATGTTTAAAGTATAAAATATAAAAATTTCACTAATAAATATTGATTTTAGACTTACATATAATATGTAAAATGTAAATTTCTCTTTCTGATGATATAAAAGTAATTTCCTCAACAATAGATTATGATGATGATGATGATGATGATGATGGAAAGAAAGAATATATTTTGTATGAATTCTTTTTTTAAGTAAGAAATATTGGTCTTAAACTTTTTGTGACCACTTTTGTTGATTTTGTATTAAATTCTCCAAATTAAAAGTAGACCTCTCAGCGACCAACAAATTGATATCATACTCATTTGTGGCGACCACTAATTCTATTTTATTGTATTATTCCCCTAACAGCTGTCCGCAATAAAAACACAAATTAAGTTGCATGTAACGAATAAATTCCATATACCTCAGTCCATATATCCCCTTTAAATCCTCATTAAATTTTTGTAATGCACAAGTTTTGATAATAACAAATATTTTAATTAAATGTGTTCATTATATTGCTAAGACCCCTTAGCGACTATTTTTTAAAAATGTGAAAAAAAGAATACACTGATCAAAATGTGTATTTCTAAAAAGAGTGACCGAGCATTTAAATATTGAGTCCTCTTTTTAACATTTTGTAATGACTTGTTTTCTGACTGTTCCTCCACCAATTTTCAATAGAACACAAATTGATAAGCGCATAAATTACCATTCGTCGCTATTCCAAACTGACTCGTTATTACCTGTTTTATGCCAAATGTGTTAACTGGAAAGAAACCGTTGATTTGTAAACAAATACCAGTTTGCAATTTTTGAAAATAATGCATCTTTCATTGATATCTTTTGTTAATAAACTTTCTCAGAGGTCAAATAAATATGTAACCTATGAAATGGAATAGTAAAATGAACTGAAATTATAAACATAAATCGGTCATTTCGGAAGTTTAAAAAATCATTTCAAGATAATAGACAATGTAAACAGATATTTCTTATTCATTATGACGCTTTGAAGTTTTGCCGCCAAAAGTAACAAATAATAAAATCTAGTTCAGCTCCAACAAATGTGTGTTACTGTCAAAACGCAGTACAAGCTCACATCAAATAATTTTATTACACCTGATGTGTATTTCCAATAACACAAAAATAGACCGATTCCCTGACCTCAATGATCATGTGTGACCCTATTTACAACAAGGGGGTTACTTTTATAAAAATTTTGAATAGAAACACTATGATGCAATGTGTAAATTTATTTTTGTCTATATGAACAGTGACATATCAACTGTTATAAGGTCACTAATATGAGAATGGAAGCCAGCGCCGAAAAGCGCCTATGTCTGGTAATAAGTGAAGTGTCATTGAATTCCAGCCAATGGTTCCTGAGAAATAGTGACCACAAAAAAAATGTCAAAGATTCATAACGAGCAATCTGAACACTTCCTGCACTGTTTTCAACTCTGTCAGTTAATATAAACATAATTCACTCAATACTGATATGTGGAGAATTAATGCTTCCAATTTTGAAGCGTCCATGAAAATGCTTATTGAGCAAAGGGTTAAAAAGAATTAAAAGAAAAACAAGAAATGTCACTGTTAAGTGTCACATGCCCCCCAACATGTCATGATGTTATGTTAAAATTCATCTATGCAAGACAAAGTTACAGACCAGAAACGAAATCTCACATAAACATAAAGTGCTGTCAAACAAACTGAAATTGTGACCTTGACCTTTGAGGTACGGGTGTGTGTCTTACTCGCGACACATCATCATGTTCTGCTGATCATTTGTTGCAAAGTATCAACAAAATCCATCTATGCATGATAAAGTTACAGGCCGGAAATGAAATACTGGACGGAAGGACGGATGTTCTCACGAATGGGTATTTAAGTGGCTTCTTTGCGTCAATCTTATTACTTGTGTGGCTAAATTTTAGACAATTTTAGCCACATAAAAGAAAAAAAGCCACATAAATGCTGTGTTTAAGTGGCTAGAAACAGCCATGTAATTATATTTCAACTGCTTTTCAACTGTCCATAAAAATTACCAACCCTAAACCCTAGACATTTAAATACCCATTTGTGTGCCCGGACAGACGCACGTTCTCACAAATGGGTATTTAAGTGGCTTCTTTGCGTCAATCGTATTACTTGTGTGGCTAAATTTTAGCCACGTAAGAGAAAAAAAGCCACCCAAGAGCTGTTTTTTAAGTGTCTAGAACAGCCATGTAATGTTTTTTCAACAGCTTTTCAACTGTCCATAAAAATTACTAACCCTAGACACTTAAATACCCATTTGTCCGCCCGGACGGATGGATGCTGCGATTACTATATGCCACCCAAAAGTTGTCAAAATGACTTTCAAGGCAGGTAAAGTACACTACGCACTAAAACGTGAAGTTTTTTAATACGACTCGCATAATTCAATTTGAAGCCAAGTTGGAATCCTCGGCAATTTAAAAATAATTTATAAAGCGTTTGTCACGCTTTATAATTTGGACATCTTTTTTTATAATTCTAAAGCGTTCTGGATAGTGTTTGTTAGCACATATACAGCTCACTGACCATATATTTATGTATGGGAAATGTGCTCACAACTCAATTGAAAAACTTTTTAAAAAAGTTTAAACGTGGATATGTTGCTTTAATATATACAGTCAGAGAAAGAGAAGTTGTATAGCAAGTCTTCATTGTTATGAATATTGATCATACAGTTCATAAATATTGTCACACTAAATCAATTAAAAACAATGAAATTAAATATTTGTGTCATTATCACTTAGTGTGTGGATTTAATAACTGTTTTATATGTTTATATACTGGGTAAGCTATAAAGATTATAAATTGTGTAAGCTATAAATAACTGTTTTATTATATACTGGGTAAGCTATAGAGAACTGTTTTATTATATACTGGGTAAGCTATAAAGGTAAACTATAAAGAACTGTTTTATTATATACTGGGTAAGCTATAAAGATTATAAATTGTGTAAGCTATAAATAACTGTTTTATTATATACTGGGTAAGCTATAAAGAACTGTTTTATTATATACTGGGTAAACTATAAATAATGGTTTTATTATATACTTGGTAAGCTATAAATAACTGTTTTATTATATATACTGGGTAAGCTATAAATAACTGTTTAAGTATATACTGAGTAAACTATAAATAACTGTTTTATTATATACTGGGTAAACTATACAGAACTGTTTTATTATATACTGGGTAAGCTATAAAGATTTTAAATTGTGTAAACTATGAATAACTGTTTTATTATATACTGGGTAAGCTATAAAGAACTGTTTTATTATATACTGGGTAAACTATAAATAATGGTTTTATTATATACTTGGTAAGCTATAAATAACTGTTTTATTATATATACTGGGTAAGCTATAAATAACTGTTTTAGTATATACTGAGTAAACTATAAATAACTGTTTTATTATATACTGGGTAAGCTATAAATAACTGTTTTATTATATACTGGGTAAGCTATAAAGGTAAACTATAAAGAACTGTTTTATTATATACTGGGTAAGCTATAAAGATTATAAATTGTGTAAACTATGAATAACTGTTTTATTATATACTGGGTAAGCTATAAAGAACTGTTTTATTATATACTGGGTAAACTATAAATAATGGTTTTATTATATACTTGGTAAGCTATAAATAACTGTTTTATTATATATACTGGGTAAGCTATAAATAACTGTTTTAGTATATACTGAGTAAACTATAAATAACTGTTTTATTATATACTGGGTAAGCTATAAATAACTGTTTTATTATATACTGGGTAAGCTATAAATAACTGCTTTATTATATACTGGGTAAGCTATAAATAACTGTTTTATTATATACTGGGTAAGCTATAAATAACTGTTTATTATATACTGGGTAAGCTATAAATAACTGCTTTATTATATACTGAGTAAACTATTAATAACTGTTTTATTATATACTTGGTAAACTATAAATAAATGAATTTTTAGTCTTTACTTGCTTTTTTCGTATGGGAAATGATAAAAAGTCACCAAGTTAAGATTATAACTTTTATGTTACAAAAGTATTTAAATAAAAAAAGTGAAATAAAAATAACTGTTGCCAGATGCAACTAAAGGCAAAAGTTTAACCTGGATGTCTACAGACGACGCTGCCAGGGTCATGGCAATAGCTCTCCTGGACATTTGTCCCGGCAAGCTTAAAAAAAGATATTGAAAATAAAATCTCCCCCCCCCCCCCCAGTGGGATTCAAGTCATTGTGGAGAAAAAACAGAATCTTCCATCAGCTCAATGTCTTAACACCACTCAGCCACAACAACATCTCGATAACTGTTTGTTATTTTTATTTTTAAACTTGTCATTCAATTGTTTTTCTCGTAAATAATGGCCAAATATATTAATTGATTGAACAGTTGCCTTTTTTGTCGTATCAACATCTTTATTATCGATAATTTTGCTGAAATCGGATGCGAATCTCTTTTTGACAGCCATTTGAAAACACCGCATTTGGAACATCTCAGTTTTCATCGTTGCGTATAGCTAACACTTGGAATTCCCAACAGCTATATAGTATTTGGTTCAATGAGGGCTCATTCACAATGATGTCTACTTACTACCACACCAGTATCATGCTGCAGACACAAGGTATGATAGGGAAACCATTCTTTGTTATATATAATTCTGAAATACTGGTAATTGAATATGTATCAATAAAACAGTTGTGTTACCTCCAAGATGTCAGATGGCTATGCTGGCTGATTGCTTGCAGGGGCGGTTTATAACCCACTCAGGAAGTTCTGAGGAAACTGCATGGTAAATTTATAGAATGACACCAACAACAGCATCCTTCACAAATTCCATCACCATGTGGAAGACATTTTCCTTGGCCTGTTGTTTAACCTGAAGTAATAATATATAACTGAGAAATAAAAGAGGATCTTACATAGTGCTAACTCAATATTGAATTTATAAAATGAGTTTGATGTAACATCTAAAAAAAACATCAATTGGTATCATATGCATATTTGGGCAAGTCCAAACGTAGCTCTGCATTTTAGGTACCAGAGTCAAGTTCTATGGAAAGCATTGAATGGTAAATTGTATGTGATATAAGATAAAGTAAATATTAGAAATTGGTCATAGGTTTATTACAACCCTGCACCGTAGATTATGTGATAATTCATTTTAAGGTTGTTGTTTGGGGTTTTACGCCATTTTTTAAACAGTTTTTTTTTTCAGTTATAACATGGCTATCAGTGCATCTAACCATTGTTTCTTGGTTCTGCTTAGCAATTAACCAATACTAGATACAACTTATCTCTGCATGTTACTGACTACTTCCCCACATGTTCAGAAGTAGAAGATTCATGGCTGTGGAACAACGGTTGTGGCCAATTTAATCACTGAGATTGTGGTCGGATGGGGATACAAAAACACAACCCCTGGATTGACAGTCAAACTGAGCTAGCCGCGCCTGACTAGTCATAGTAAGTACAAAGCAGTTAAAACAAGAGGTCCTTTAGGGCCTGTAATGCTCTACTGTACAAAGCAGATCAAACAAGAGGTCCTATGCAGTCCTCGGCAGAAAGTAGCTTTTTCTGACCATCAACAGAGCAACATTCAAAACCAATCCCAACAAAAAAGTGTCATCAAAATATCTTAAAAGGAAAGTTATTGAACCAAAATCATTTTTCTATTATGTTAACAGTGACATTGACTGCGACTCATTTTACCTTAACTTAGCTTTCTATTCATGATAGTAACCAAATTGTATAAAAAAAAAAATTTTTTTTAGTGAAAATCACAGTGACCTTGAACCTATTTACTTCAAAACCAATCCCACTCTTCCTCTTCATGTCAACCTGTTTGGAGTAAGAATAGAATCACTGTCAATCTCTGCAGATGGGTAGGAGTCCTCCAAATTTTGACAACTTATGAATTTGGCCTGTATTTTACAATCATGCAGTTAAATATGAAATGTAATTTATTGATCAGAAACCAATTCGACTTTGAATGCATGGTTGGTAGGACAGATAGACGGATGTATGGATATAGGTAACATTTAAGTTAATTAAGTAGGTCAAGGTCAGTGATGTAAACTTTTTTTAACAAGATTGTGGTCAGTTTACAGAATCAATACATTTTTATATAAAAAAAAAACAAACAAAAAAACTTTGACCTAGAATTCAGAAGCCAAAGTATGTAAACTAAGGTAACTTAAACATATACTGGTACATTGTTTATACAGGGTGTTACATGTATATTACAGTAAACAACTGTGTATTACAGATTAATGTTTAAGTATTTTGCAGCGAATACCATAATACGAAATATTAACCACAGAACCAAATTTTATACAATACCAAAAATTCAGAAAAAATGTCTCATTTTTCAAACCAAATTTTATATACCAAAAGTTGCCGGGGAAATTATGTCATATTTTTCAAACAATATTGACATGTTGTATATAGAATAAAATTTTAAAACATCATCTTTCAAATAAAATGTCCTTTTTCAAACTGTTTTTTTCTTCTTCTTTTTTTACCTATTCCATAAATTAAACAAAATATAAACCCAAGAAACTGTAGCATATATTTTGAAACACCCTGCATAACATAATAATGAATGAGTTTATGAAGTAAGTTTAGTTTAAACTTATTTATTTTACTTAGGCAAATTATGCTCAAAGTCTTCCTGGTTAGAACCAGTACTAAGCATACAAAGAGTCTTGCTCAAGGACACCACGCATAGACCCTCCAATCATGGGTTTGATGCTCTACCACTGGAGCACGCGCTCCACATACGAAGTTTTGTCACCATAACATCAGTAGTTTGTTCTGAAACAGGGAATGCTGAACTAAGCATAAACTTCTAACTGGACAATAATGACGACGATGATGCCGGGGTACAAAAGCTCTTCACTTTATTAAAAAAGAAGAGCTAAAATGTAGCATCCAATTCTGAGAAATACTCACTCCAAGGAGAATAAAGTTGTTGGTTTTTATGGCTCAAAACACAAAATTATAAATTATTGCCTTGAAAGTCATAAAATATTTGAAATATTTTCTGATTTTTTATCTAAAAAGTAAAAAAAAAAAATATATACATCAAATAAATACCTTATTGAACATAACAGCTGTGTGCTTCCTTTGGACTAAAAGCACATGGCAATTAAAGGTGAACACATGTAATACCCATGCTACCATTATGGTACCCATTCCTATCTATGAAGTTTATCTGAACCAAGTCACAAGCAAGGAACCAGTTAACCACTTGACCATGAAGTAGATCAGTATTCACTAAGTGTGAATGCATGATGTGCCCAGGTAATAAATGTACAAAATTAACAATACACCCAAGTATTACACAAGATAAATACAGTAAACATCGTGTGACATGTACAATTTAGATATGGTGTACATTGAATAAATGGTCAATGAAAATATAGCTAATTAGCTGGAAGTTTAAACAATTTAGTATTGACAAGAATAAATGGTATTCTGTACCATGTTCAACACAATACAGTTTATATGGCATCCAATTTTACTGGTGAAGAAAATCCCCCAGAACCCACCATTTCAGCAGTGGGAGGTAATTGATCATTAGACCACTTAGACAGGCTTCCTCATCATTAAACACATCTTCCAATTAATAGTGCACTAGTGCCTGTCAAAATAACAAGAGCTGTCATAGGGACAGCACGCTTGACTATTTCGATGCTGTTCTATATCAGATTAGTGAAGATCCAATAAAAAAAGCGGGTGCAAGAGTGTACAAAACAAAAAAGTTCACGGACAGACGACGGACAAGTCAGGCGATCAAACAATATATTTTAAGGATGGCCTTTGTGGAATGTATGATAAGTTATTTTCATGACTACTTTATACTTCAAAGTTCCTTTTGAATTGGGAAACTCTGGGACTTGGAGCAAGCATGCTTAATTGTGCCAAGTTAAAGACAAGTTACAGACCAGACACGCAATATCAAACAGATTGAAAGTGTGACCTTGACCTTTGAGGAAAGGTTCTGGGTCTTACATGCAATACTTAATTATGCCATGTGTTATGCCAATGTTTTTTGAAATTTATTCGTAGGTGACAAAGTAACAGACCGTACACAAGACTAAAAATGTTGTCAAAGTTAAATTGTGACCTTGACCTTTGAAGTGGGAGTCTGGGTGGGATGGGCGACACGTCATCATGTTATGTTGATCATTTGCAGAAAGTATTAACAAAATCCATCTTTGCATGGCAAAGCTACAGGCCGGACACAAAATCCCACGTAAACTCAAAGTGTTGTCAAACAAACTCAAAGTGTGACCTTGACCTTTGACGTACAGGTGTTGGTGTTACTTGTGACATGTCGTCATGATCATTTGAAGCAAGTATTTATAAAATCCATCTATGCATGACAAAGTTACAGGCCGGACACGAAATCTCACGTAGACTCAAAAGTGTTGTCAAACAAACTCAAAATGTGGCCTTGACCTTTGAGGTACGGGTGTAGGTCTTACCCATGACCGTCAGCATGTGATGTTGATCATTTATAGCAAGTATTAACAAAATCCATCAATGTATGACAAAGTTACAGGCCGGACACAAAATATCGGATGGACGGACGGACACTGCGATATGCCGCCCCAAAAAAGATTTTTCATTCTGCATCATCCAAGACAGCAGATTGGATATCCAAACAGTAAAAAAGCTGTCCATCCACTCCTTATTTAATCCAGATAGCTTTTATGGTCACAGGTGACATAGCTGAAGTGTGCAGACTATTGAAAATTAAAAATGGGTGACCGAAATCACTGTAATGGTATCAGAAGTGACTTTCAAACCTGCATCTGTCCTTTGGATGGGATTAGGTTAGTCAAAATTAAATTAGGCAAGGAAGGATTTGGATATATCTGATTGCCAGACCATCCCATCTGCTGTCTTTTGGGAAATGCAGGAAAAAAAACCTTTAAAAGGCTCCTTAGGGAAGTACAAGTTGTCACACAAAGGAAGGATGTGGCCAGGAACTGCGGAAAGCAAGACAGGGCTGTGCAGTTGAGCTCAGGCCCTAAATGATTAAAGAGAATGACTGTAGTGAATGAACACAAGTCACTTACAACAGCCTCGGCGTTGAGCTAAGCTTTTAGATTGACATGATTTAAGTCCACTAACATTACTGGAAGTTAAGCAACGTGGTATGGTGTTTGAACATGAATGGTTGACAGAAATCAATTAATTGCTAAAAGTTACTAATTGGTTTCAACACATTTCAGGTCATATATGGCATATCCAGTTTTACTGGTGGAGGAAGACTTCAAACTAAGTCCGACTGAGTATCTGCAAGCCACTGGAAACTTTCTCACATAAAGTTTTTGGTGTCAGCGGGACTCGAGCCTACGACCTTAGCAGTGACAGGGAAGTGATCTCGAGACATGTAACCTTGGTTACCAAAGACATAGGGCTCACTTGTTTCAGGCCGTTTTTTAACCTGGGCGACAGCGGCTAAGCGGCTGTGTTACTTAGCCGGGTATGTAATCAGAAATCCTCTGTTCACCTGATTTTAAGCCTATTTGAATTGGCCGGCTAAGTGTTTGATAAGTGGTCATCAGTTACGATCAAGATGGCGGGAGAGAATAGAATCAATTCAAAATTGGTTTTATAGAAAAATAAAGTTGTATTATTAAAAATTTTGAACAGTCACTAATAGTAGGTCTTGCTAAATGACACTTTATGTTGGTAATTTAGTAGGGTTTTGCCTTGTTCGTTCAAAGTGGAGAGCCGATGTGCTTGTTTGTAAATGTCAGCTGGTAAGTGACCAGGTACGCCGGCTTGACATAATTCGGTCAGAAACAAGCGCGCTCATATAGTGGATAACAAATCAACAAAAGTTCCTGTAAGTGATATTAATAAACTGTTAATCATCAAAAGTGACTAAACACATATAACAAGTAACCAAAATAACATATACAGTGCTCCAAGAAAAAAAAAATTTTGGACTAGCCCAGGGCAAGTAGATTGAAAAAATCTACTTGCCCTGACTGAAAAATAACTTGCCCAGATCAACGGTTCACATGCCCAGATTTTTATTACTAATACACCTTGCAGTATAATATGAAATATGTAAACATAGACTTAAATGTATTCATTTTATGTAGGGTAAGCTCCCCATAACATTATGCATGTCTAAATCACAAGTTTTAGAGTTTGAATAAGACCGGGAGAAGTGAGAGAATTTCGGGAGTACTGACTTATAATGTCTCTATCAGTATGTTGTATTTAATCCTTGTTCTTTATTAGCATAAAAAAGATGCTAACTATTCAATCAATCAATCAATTGTTCTTTATTGACTATCATTTCTGTTCTGTCGATTCAGTGGCAGTGTGGGAACAGGAGTATATTTAAAACATTATTTTAAATATCTTTCTCTTGTTTTCTAATTATTGCTGTCACAACATACAATAATGGCAATGCCAAGCCTACAAAGCTATTCAATCTATCCAAGAGAACTTGGCAATATGATAAATGAATGCAGTCTATGATAGCCTTCAAATATCTAGAAAGTGCAACTAGTCAACTATATTTCAAATATTAACAAAAAAACACATAGTTCATCTTAATTGTTGTTTTCAATACTTTATTTAAATAATGCCAAAAAATATACGCTGAAACTACACAACCAAAAAGCAATGTTTATTACTATAATACCCCACCCACATTTTTCTTTACCGTAAACTCAATTTCAATATCAACTCAAACGTTTTCACAGAAGAAAATTTATATACATACCGTTCCAATTATTGTAAATCTACGAAATATTAATTAAATTACCAGAACCTAACGCTGACATTTTACATAACGCGATCGATCGCTAATTATCTGCAAAAACATTACCAGATTTTAGAAATCGTTACCATTTTGGCAAAGGGAGGTAATTTTACTCTTCATAATGGAGAATTTGAGAAACACCTCAGAAACACCTGCGAATTACGTCATCGTCTTTTTTTTTAGTCTTTGCTCGGGTAGGTGGTAAGAAACGTGTTTACCTTGGGCGTAGATATCCGACCAATCAGAGCGGTTATTAAAAATAGATTACTTTATATTCAAAGCTATCCACCAATCACATTAGAGGAATTAAAATAGATAAATGAATATGCATGAGAGGTTTACCAAAGTCGCATTATCGGGCATGTGGTATGATAAACACCGCAGGGGTCAATTGTTTATACTGATTAGTTACGGTCTTTAAACAAAGTTTGACCTGTGTCATTTCGAATAGAGATATTTGCAGACCTGTGTAGCTTGTCCGATTTTTTAAGACAAGCCCGACTGGCAAGTAACTTTGAAAAAGGCACATGCCCGGATCCAGATTTGACAAGCCCCGGGCATCAGGCTATCCTATTCTTGGAGCACTGATATAGTGGGTTACAAATGGACTTATTAGTTCAGTGATGCATATTTTTGGCAATATATTAAATATATAATATAAAAATCACTACAAGAGTTTCTGTGATCTACTTGCACCTGAGATACAGCACTCTAGATAAGGTGCATATTTTCGTAAATGCGCAAACAAAAATGATCAAGTATGCATTTGTTTTGAAAATCAAGCGTATAAATACTCAAAAAGAATCTCCATGTACACAATGATTTTGATTTCCCATTGTATCGAATTAAAACATAACTGATAATTCATTGTTTACTTCGAGAGATGATCGACCGTCAAAATTACTGAAAAGTAAAGTATTCAACAAAATGATCTAGGCGGGTTATCCATTTTTCATCTTGTAACAATTACCGAAAAGGAAAGTATCAAGCCATGATGTCAAACAGCGATATTGGAGGGTAATCGGATTTTGGTCTTTTCCATACGCTTGCGTTTATATGAAAAAGTTGTACACCTGTCAATGTTATTCTCAAAATGATGTCGTATGCAAAATATACATGATGGACGACAAGACCTTGGCTGAATGGAAAGTCAAATTTCCGTGGTTATGTCAGAAACAGAATTGAGGGCGACATGTTTCTAATCAACTAATATTTTATGTAAAATATTAAAATCCTATTGTTGTTTATGCAGCCAGTTTTATATTCACTGCCTTCCTAGTTAAATCCAAACCACTGATCACAGAAATACTGTATTACTTTGATCCATTGCTTTGATATATTATACCGTCATTTATATACTAGTAGCTCATCCAAACACAGGAAAAAAACTTTTGATGGCAAATTTGAGTAGAATTTGGCATCCATGCTTAATGTCTTCCTTGGTATGTATACAAACCTGTGAGGCCTAAATAAAAATAGTGTTTGTTTCCCCTTGCGCGACCGACCCACGAAAAAAGCACCGACTGAAAAAATTTTATTGGGGAAAATTTCTGAGTTTTTTTTTTAATTTTCGACCGCTCCGGGCTTATCTTAAAAATCGGACAAGCGAGTTTTCACAATACACAGGTCTGCAAATATCTCTATTCTATACAACACATGTGAAACTGTTGCTTATAGACCATAACTAATCAGTAGAAACAATTGACCCCCGCGGTGTTTACTGCATGCCCGATATTGCGACTTCGGAAAACCTCTCATGAATATTCAATTATCTATTTTTACTCTTCTAATGTGATTGGGGGGTAGCTTTGAACATAAATTAATCTATTTTAAATAACGGCTATGATTGGTCGGATATCTACGACCACGGTACACACAGCGTTAAGTACTGGTATTTTAATAAATATTTCGTAGATTTAAAATAATTGGAACTGCATGTACGTAAATTTTCTTCTGTGACCAGGGGCCGGCAAAAGCACTCGTCCTGACGACTGGTTTTTGTCCGAGGACGAGTGATTTTTGCCAGTAACTAGTCCGTCGGACGAGTAAACCTTTTGGCAGAGATCGAAAAATAAACAATCTGAAAACTGTAAAGAAGGTAATGATCCAAAGTCGTTACGGTATTTATTCTTTCTATATTTCATTGCTGTAAATATAATTTGTAAATTTGACATTTAACGATCATCAACGATAACTTATGCAGTTTCTTGTCAAGTCCCAAGGACATTTTCTTTAGAAACCATTCGGCATAATTTTTTTATAAGGTATCGAGACGCGCATGCGCAGCTTTTTAATACCGGTTTAAAAATCGGACTTTTCGGTCTTCGAAATATTTCCCGGTCTCCGGAATATTAACAGTCTTTTTTGCGTTTTACATGTTACGGAGGCTTGAATGCATTTACTTTTTATGTTTACCCCAAGCTGTTTGTATTCGGAACAAAAGCGATATATAAACATCAACAAACTTAATGTTTATTGCATGATCATAACGGTTAAAGCTAGCGGTGTACTTACTGTAAATGAAGTAATAAAACTATTTAAGGTAAGATAAGGTTATCACAACGTGCTTCCAAAATAGACACTATTTTACAATAACTTTTTTGGACAAGTGAATTTTCCATACGGATGAGTACTTTTTACCAGTCCACTTGCCTGACAGATGAGTGCTTTTAAAAGTTTTTCCCGACCCCTGTTGTGAAAATTTGAACGTTGATATTTAAATCGAGTATACGGTAAAGAAAAATGTGGTAGGGGTATTATAGTAATACATTTATTGCTTTTTGGTTGTGTGGTTTCAGCATATAATTTTTTTTGGCAGTCATGTCATGATTTAAATATAGTATTGAAAACAACAATTAAGATAAATTGTCTTTTTAATATTTGAAATATAGTTTACTAGTTGCACTTTTCTAGATCATAGACTGCCAAGTTCTCTTGGATGAATTGAATAGCTTTGTAGGCTTGACATTTCCATTGTTGTGTGTTATGACATTTAGTAATCATAAGAAAAGAGAAAGATATTTAAATAATGATTCGAATTAACACCTGCTCCCACATTGCCACAGAGTGACAGAACAGATATGATAGTCAATAAAGAACAAAGACAAAATACAACTTAATAAGTTGGTCATACTTATAGAGACAAAGTCAGTTCTCCCTGAATTTCTCTCACTTCTCCCTGTCTTGTTCAAACTCTAAAACTTGTGATTTACACATGCATAATGTTATAGGGAGCTAACCTTACATAAAAATTATTACATTTAAGTCTATTTATGTTTAACAATTTTATATTTTACCACAAAGTGTATTGGTATTAAAAATCTGGGCAAGCGAATCTTTGATCAGGGCAAGTTAGTACTACTTCTGGTAGTTTATTTTGATAAACAATGTTCAGAAACTGTATTATTATATAGAATGACTAATACTAGAAAATTTGACTGCAGTTACTAAAACTGTTTCATTTAAAAATGCCAATGAACTGTATTAAATAATGCCAACAGATTAATACTTATTATTCTATATACAGTTTCATTTTTTGATATAGTTCTGTAAGCATTTTTAAATGCCAACAGTTTAAGTAACTGCTGTCCGATTTACTTATACTAGTCATATTGTATTCAGTTTCATTTGTCAATCAAAATAAACACAGTTCAGTTTATTATATATAAATGTTATACAAATACTATTCATTTTTACAGTTTTTCTTAGTTTTCAATCCTTCACTTTTACGAGCAATGTAGTTAGTATTGAGCACATTTAATACATGTAATATAAATTATGTTGTTGTATTGGAATAGCCATATCAGTTAATAAAATGTTGAGTTTCTCTGTTTATCAATACATGTATGTTTTTTATGGACTTCAAAAAAAAAAAAAAAAAAAAAGCCTACCTACCTACCCAGTTCTAAAATCTAGGGTCGGGCAAGGGGAAACAGAGATATTTTTAAGTGTGGCCCGAGGGTGGATGCCAATCATGAAATCGCCTCATAATCTCAAAATTAGGTCAAAGGTCAATTGGGTGCAGTAATTGATATATAGAATTATGGAAACTGTCTTGTTAAAATATTTGTTTATTTATTGAACTGAAAACTATAGAAATATGTCTGTTGTAAGCAACTACTAGGAAAATGAATAAAATATGTTAAAAATTGTGTTGTCAAATTGAGGTCAAAGGTCAAAAAGTGGGTAAAATTTATGAATTTTGAATTTCTTGTGAAATGAAAGCTTCCAATAAATAAGAACAGGCAAGTGTTTTAAATCAAATGAAGTGAATACATAAACAAACCTTATGAGAAATTAAGCATATTAAAATAGAAGGAAAGAGCTTCATGAGGTCACAATAGAAGTCTGATAAAACTAATATCGGTATAGAAATAGTTACTCATACTCAGAAAATGTCAAAAGTATCCATTTGTTTGATCAGAACTTGAACATCAGACTCATTAAGATCAGTTCCAAAAGGCAGACAATCATATCTGGTGTAGGTATGGTCTTCCTCTGCATCACTTTCTCTTTATAGTGACTTCTCTAACACATCCGACTGAGTTGTCAAAGTGACACAAAATTTGTCTCTGGCTTGGTCATTTTGTGGGATTCCTTTTTTCCTATTGTTCATGTTACAAATGTTTTCATCCAGCTTGTTGCTTGGTCAGTGTTCAGTGATTTTGCTCCTTTTGACTATAAAAATCCTATCTTTAAATTCCCCACACATATCTGGTGCTGTCTTTTGAGAGACTTCATAATTATCATCTAAGTAAACAGGTCTTGATTGCCGCCTACAAGTTATTTCTTTTTAGAAAGGATGACTGATCTGCTGGGGTAACAGTGTTGCTTTGACCAATATGATTTGAAATTTCTTCAAATATATTGATAACAGTAGTAAATGTGTTCAGTTCATCTAAATAGGGTTGTTATATTGGAAGCATTCATATAGTTGTCATTGGCAGAATATCTTAATTCATTGTAAGCTCTCCAAGTCGGAACTGTTTGCACATCATTTTGACTATTTTGCTAAAAATCTATTCAAATATTTCGAATATATGCTGTTTAACGTGTTTCGTTATTGTTTGTGTACCAACTACTTGCATTTATGTTGTCAGGTCCATGTATTTGATATAGCCTACCATCATTGCTTTATCTAAGTGGATAGTTTACATAGTATCAGCAGAAGCATGTTTGCCCAATTATTAAGTTCTGGTATTAGTACCCACATAATATTCTCTAGAGTTTGACTGTATTTTCCAACCATCATATTGTGCTGTTAACTATGTTTCTTTCATCTAACGTTGCTTCAATAGCACCAATATTATCACAGGACATAAACAGATCATATCCATTTTCGATATGCATCCCATGACTGTCATTTGCAATTAAGTTGTCAATTCTACTGATAATATTTATAACAGTGTGGTTGACAGCATGAAAAAGACTGACACTCATTTCAGAACGAGCTGTCTTGTGAAGAGCATGTCCAAGGCCAACATCTTGAGATTGTGTATGCCGTAAGATACGCCAAATACTATATCTCCTGCGCTAGTATACAAACATAACAGTTCTCCGCATAGGTTCTGACTTCAGCATTGCCATCTAGAATAATTGTCATACCACCAAACAGCAGGCGAGATAGAGAAAGAACATTCCAGGAATTACCTTGTCTACATAATCAATGTCTATCTCACCTCTTACTTGTTGAGCAGCAGTCAACACTTTCCTGTATAAGTATACTTTCATATGGTTCTAGAATACTTGAAACATTATCAGATAAATCAGTATATGACCCAAAATCAGACGCATATATGATGGTCTAATAAACTGTGCTTTGGGTCAGTAGCTTTTTTGACGTCTTCATAGAACGATCTTCATATTTGCTTGGAACAGTCTGATTTAATACCCGCTTCCTCATAAAATAGCTACTCCAGTTGCTACCAATAATCACCGTAGCTAAATCCCATAATTCTGTCATTACTGTATCATCTTCGATAGTCTCCTCATACTTCACAATTTGTTTTTTAAACTTAGACAGACATTTTAGAATGTATTTTGTTTCGGACGCAATAAGATCATTTACAGCCGCAGTACATATTCTTGAAAAATATCACTCATAAACGGTGTAACTGTTTTACATCTTCTGACGGAAATAAAATACAACAACTCGAATCAGTTGGTAATATTTTATAATATTATATAAGTTGCTGAACGGACAGGAGCATCTTTCAACACTTTTTACACTACTAGTAGAAGGTCCAGGAGGATCCCATTTTTCTTTTGAGTTTATTAATTTTGTTTTTGGAAGTGAATAAACTATAACAAATTTTATGCCATAAAAAGTTTCAATCAAGTGTCGCGATAAAAACTGTCATTTCTGTCAAGAACTTCTACACTGGAGGTAACAAGTAATTTTCTTCGAATCTCAGATACTTTGTGTGGCATCTTTATATATGGTAGGACAAGTTTTACTAGTTTTACGTACAATTAAGGTAATTTGATTACATCATAACATAAACTCTCTTTCGTTTACATTTACTTTTAATCAAAGGTATATATATTCGTAATTGCTATTTCTACTTGAAAAGCATTTCAATCGGAAAAGAATACATGATAAAAAAATATGCACCAGTGTATTATCATATTGTGTAGAACATACGGACGTCCAAGCGAACACTTAACTTTCAGAGTTAAGATTAGTATTGATCTTCAAAGATATGCATAAAATTCAAGGTTATAACAAATTGGAGATTTGCAATAAACAACAACTACTGAAATTGTCAACATTTTTAATGTACTTATTGAACTTTCAACTCGTAAAAACAAGCAGAAAGACAGGCATGTTTCAATATCCTTTAAATAAATGCTCCATTGTCCTTTACACTGTTTCATTATTCACTATAATGATCACAACTATCATAATGTATATGAATTCTACAGTTTGATGAGCACAGCCAATTCTGACAAGATAATCAAACTGGAAAAGTTTGTATTTGAGATGTTTAATAAAAGAACTCTTTACCTCCAAATTTAAAACAAAATGACTTAAAACATAATGACTTGAATTAAATCTTGAAATTGTGTATTACTTTTTTCTTTTTTTTTCAATATTTGAAATAAGATAGACACAAACATTGATCACGAGCAAAACAACAGAACAGTCAATACATTAAAAAAAAAAAATATACATATATATATATATATATTGCATTCATTTTATCAAAACTGTATTGAAATTATAATGTTCGTATTATGAATGTTTATTTGTCAGATTCCACGTACCATGTGTTTAAAAATGTATTATGGGCCGGAGGCCTACATTACTCAAATAAAATATTGTATATTTGTCTATAAGACTATTAACATGTCATTACAGAAAAAATATATAAAACAACATAATTGTAACATTAGTGACAATAATTTATATACAATACCGTTTTGTTAATTTTTGCATCTGATTGACCTTTGACCTCAACTGTGACCTTAAAACGCAATTTCATGAGTGGCATCCATCATCACACGATGCTATACATATTGGGGAATAATGTTATGGTACTGAAACAATTCTACTAAAAATTGCCATCAAAAGTTAAAATAAGGGTCATTTTGCTTTTTGGATGGCCTACTATACTCCATTAATTCAAATTGCTGGAGTATTATTACTCCTACAGATTGGTCAGTACTCCTTTATTTTGAAATTGAGGAGTAAAATACTCCACTGACTAAAACCATATCTAGAGTGCTAGATAAATAATTTCGAATGCTAGCATAGAGTTGCATGTGTCTTACCAACCAATGTTCCATTAATTTAAATGTATATGTCAGTAAAATCATCATGTTTGGTTTGCAGATGCTGCCCTTTTGTTTTATATACCACACAAATACATATTACACGATAACTTGCTATCGTTAGCGCGTCTACACTAAGTACATACCTGTGTTACTCTGTGTAAAACTGGGACCCATTATGGCGGCCCCAAATTTCATCAACTCATTATCACAGTCAGGGAACTCTCGTCACAACGTGGAGCAATTCATGTGAAAATCTAGATGCAATCCATGATCGGACTCAAGGCTGCAATACCTGCAAAGAATCCCGCAGAAAGAGATAATTGGAAAATTTGAAAACAGCAAATTTGCCACCCAAAATTTAGACAAGTACATAAAATTATGCAGTAACCTTTCTCTGTTTAAGTTAATGCAATACATTTTTATATAAAAAATAGGTCTTGGATACAAGATATCTGTACCATCATAGGCGTAGGAGCCATAGTGGGTTGGTTGGGTGATGGTATGTTGTGCAATATTCAGAAATTTGACATTACATTCTTTACCCCTACTTCCTAGGGCAAAATTGGGATCTCCCTGCTAAATATTCCAAATGACTTTAGCTGTCAGATGATGAAAAATGATGGATTTCACCAGTAAATGGGTCTAGAAATCAGGCAATGCTTTATATTTCTATATCAGGTGAGGTCCAATGGTGGATTGCACCAGTAAATGGGTATTTCAATGCAGATAGTATTATATATTTCTATATCACCTGATATAGAAATATACAGTAATTTTTGCATTGTGAGATCCATTTACTGGTGCAATCTGCCAAGGAATTATATAGAGAAGGCTTCTATACAAGTCCTTGAATATGCCATTGGACCTCACCGGCAAAACGCACCAGAGCCATTCTACACAAACAAAATTGCGTGGGGGCCATGCCCCTGGACCTCCTAGTTTCGGCCTGCATGTAACTTTTTGGGCCCCTGAAATGGTGATACGTCTTCTTTTCGAGATCTTTTTAAAAAATAATACTGCATTAACACAAATATAAAACATAATGGAATAACTAAATTGTAGTTCATGGTTGATATTTCATAATTAACATCTGCAGTTCCCCCTAAAGAACCTCTTAGAATACTCTCTCTCAACACGGAGCTTGAAGACGGTTGCAATTGTTTGACAGCAGAACGCAACAATCAATGACATATGCGATCCGAGCGTACGGATCTTTTTGGGTATTGCATATAGCTCAAAGCCCGTATTGCATCTAGCATTACCCTTAATTTCCTAACCGGTTTAAAATGTTGGTCATTTTGTAACCATATTTTTGGTCATTTCATAACCGGTGGAAAGATGAATAAAACAATAAAATGTTATTTTTCTGGTAATTGTGTTATAAACACTTCATATTAAAATGCAAAATGACATACATGAAGTAGGTTGACTATTTTTAACCACATTATTAGTCATTTACCTTGTGCTAATGTATTATGTGATTCATGTGTTACTCTATAATATTGGTGTTATTTGCACATTTAAATAATCAATGCAGTTAGTTGATTGGTGACGTCATGGAATTATATATTTCCTTAGTGACATTAAGTATTTATCGATGTAAATAGAAAGTCAAAATGATAATTTTTCACTTAAGGATTCAGGGATCCCCCCAGGAATTTTTGAAGGGACGTTGCTTAAAATGCGAGGCGGTGGATATGGGAGGGGTGGTACCATTAATCCCAATGGAAAATAGTATCTTTTTTTCCCAATTGAAAGGTAAAAATTCCCAACTGAAAGTTTCAATAATTGTAAATTGAAACTTCCATAATTCCCTGATAAAATAAAGTTTCCCATTCTAAATTGAGTAAGACATTGTTTTTTTAATTAAATGGCCAGAGCAAGCCTACACAACTCCCCCCCCCCCCCCCCCCCCCCCCCCAAAACAAAAAACAAAAAACAAAAACAAAAACAACAACACTGTTATATATGACCATAAACATCGTATTTTTACTGTACAAGACCGGAATTCAAAGACCCGTTTGCAGAAATATAAATGTTTGTGCTATTGTTTGTTTATCGTGTATGCTTGTTGTATTTTGAAATACGGTATCGGTATCAATAATATTGTGGACAGCGGGTCATAACCAAATTAGAAACATTCATCAACGTGGTCCGCGGTCGCACAAAAAGTTGCATGTGCAACAATATAAAATACGAGGAATATCCGTCGTTTGACATTTCCACCAATGCATATATACATGCATCAGATTTATTGTGCTGTAACGTTATTTATTATATATTTATAAATGAATAAGAAACTTACATTTCGCACGTGCATTTTTGTTTCTCTCTGTGTTCCAAAAACCTGATCCTTCAAAACTAAAGAGTTTTCCCGCGCTTCAATAATAAAGACAACTCGTAAAACCCAAATTAATATAAGATCAGTCGAGTTGTCCCCCTTTGATTTAATTTCTGTAATGGTCAAGGGGAGACTAATATTACACGTTTCTCTCTCTTTCTCGTTAATTGCCATATAAACAGCAAACATAAGATTGATCCATTTTGTCACCTAACCTCGCTAACATGCTATTTGAGTAACGTGTACGTACATTCTTCCTGAGTATATATTTTCATGCATACTTAGATGGAAATATTCCCATGTTAGAATAGCTAACCAAATAGAAATATTGATCATACTTCGTCAATAGATATTAGGAATTATTCATAAAACTTATCGTCATTATGATATCTAAACAAACAACAATATACTTATTCGGAATTCTGCATAACTGACCAGAAGAACTGGTTTCCTATAGTCAATTTCCATTTCAATCCACTCCCTAACCTCTGACCTATGCCGCTATTACGGCATAATTTTGAGTCATGTATGCGCTTGTGATTGTTTTTTATTTGTTTTTGATTTACTGCAGCTAATATTTTTAATATTATTAAGAATGTATTTTATCGATAGTTTTATCGATTACAGATACGTAGCTTGCCTAGGCACAGTTGCAGGGGGGTGGTGGGACATGTTCCGATGAAATTGTTTTCAGCTAGACTGTCGTAGGTGCGTTTTTTGTGTATATGTCTAAATACAAGAGGCTGGTTATCTTTAATATTAACATTGAATTCACTGTTATTTAACCAGATAAACTGATAATAAATAATGGTAAAAATGAACTAGGATTGTGTCTCAAATGGCTATTATTTTCATACAACAATCTAGTTTTAACCTACTTAGTGGTCCGACTTTTTTGTTGCATCTTTTGCATTTTTTCGGTTGTTTTTTTTTTCTTAAAAAGTATAGGTTCGTGCCTACAGTGCCTATAGGAAGCGACATACCTGGTTTACGATAAAATCATCTTGGAATACAACTCAATCTATATAAGAGACATATTGTCTACGGTTCAAAACGGATGGACAATTTATCAGTTCTTATGATCCTTTTTATGTTTATGATTTCTTTGTGATGCCATATACTCGTTTTATATCTCCATGGTTACTGTATACTATCTTAGTCCATATGTAGACGTCATGTCTTTTTTATTCAGTTTTTATGTGACTGGGATTTCCGTGCTGATGAATGTTTTATGATCTTACCTTTTTAGCCGAGTCTTTAAATTGTTATGCAATACTAAGCAAATTTTACTGTATGTACAGCACTTTTGAATGTATTTCTAATATGATAAGAGTGCTATATAAGTGTGGAATAATAATAATAATAATAATAATAATAATAATTACTTTCACCTCTTCCACCACCACGTCTGAGTATTCCTTGCTACCAAAATCTATCTTATTCAAATCTAACTTCAATATCTTCTTTAACAGACAATCCTTTGGTAAAGTGCCTCTCCTGGATACATGTATGCTAGTTTTCCCCTCATCAACACGTTTAGCTCTGCCTTGTTCTCCACACAGTTCTGGTGTTATTTTTAATTAAAGTTTAAAACATTTTTAGCATATAGTTTACGGAATTTAAGTTCTTCATTTGCATGACTGTAAAGTTGATGGTATATATATCTCCTGTTAATTTGTCACAGTGGTCAAATGAGTACATTATGAATCTAAAATAGAATACTATTTGATAGAGGAAATCATTGAAACAGAACACGTCAAAAAAAAGGACTGTATTATTGAGTCTGATTATGATGGGTAACGGAATATGCAACAGTCACATACTGGGTGTAAAGTGCGATGGTTAACTGCTGATTTGGCGAACAAACAGACGAGCGCGGGAAGATCGCAACTTCTTAAAATGATTTATGCCCATGTAATTGTGACTACATAACTGTTTTGCACATTTAAGCAAGTTAAATGCTTTTTATCGCTTATGTTGGCAAGGAAACAAATTTACCATTGAAGCAATATAGAAAAAATAAAAAAAAAAAATGCCTTTTGAATTTTTTACTTTCATACCACGCAAATTCTTAAAATGATCAAGGGGAGAGTAAACAAATTTGATATTGATTACTTCCCTTTGACCATAAAATTGTAACATTCGGAGTACTTTAACCGATGTTAGATGAGATTATGCGATTAAAATGGCCACATTTCGTCTGCAAGCAAATGTGTAACAGAGATTATGGTGTTTTCATACACTAATATTGATCATCATGCTTGTCCTTCGTATATTTAATGAGAAAATATAGAAAAATAAAATAAAATGCCTTAGTTTTAGTTTTCGATTTTTACTTTATTTTGATGATTTTTCGCTGCTTACAAGGATTTTAAATAGAAGTCCTTGCCGTTTCTAACAAAATACCACTGAATTAGCGATGAAGAGATGATGGTCTATGTGCATTTCACCAAGGGTTTAAACAATTGTCATAAAGAAGATTATTAGATGCTAAAATGAAAATAATAACAAAAAGAAGACGATATAATAGTTTATTTTGCTCAATACAAAGGGCACGTCTTTTCATTTAAAACACGGTGTGGTGTATTTTCAGCATGTTGTAAGAATCAGAATAGCCAAACAATTGCAATTATATGGTGTTGAACTTTACTTGAAGATGATATTGATTGAATATTTAGCGTCATTTCATGACATAAGGTGCTAACAGACAATCAGTTAACCTAACCAGTTTTCTGGGATCCTGGAAGGTTAACCAGTACTCAAGCACATCGGTCACCGCAAGTAACTGATAACATTCCCACTTGAATCAGCAGTGAGAGATGAAAGATAATGTGATGCAATGCCATTTATCAATCAATCATAACGGAGACTGTGTTAGGTGGGGATCTGAACTCACGACCCCTGGATTGATAGTTTACCAGTAGAAGACAAATGAATATTTATTATTCGTTTAAAATTAAACATATACAGTACGGTAAGGTCTCAAGCAAAAAGCATGGGCAATAAAATTAAATGATGAATGTTACCATTTATTATGAAAGAAGAAGACGAAATTAATGTTGCAGTTATGCATGGCCAGTAACTTAATCACTATGTCTCTGACATGGGTATTGTAGTATTTGACATGTGCATTCTATCACCAACATTTTCATTGGATCTTCTTCTAACATCAAGTAACTCAACGACTTACAGATGATATTAAAGTTCTTAAGCTATATAATAATAATAAGAAGAAGAAGATGAAGAAGAAGAAGAAAAAGAAGAAGAAGAAGAAGAGGTTGCCACTAATGTTGTGATATCCCCCGCCACCTCGTTAACCCTTAGAGGTATTTCCAGAGAAGTGGATTTAAATTATGCAAAATGAAAAAGTTGCCGAGCACAGAAATCACATGTAAATGCCGCAAACTGAAATACGTAGCCGACTGTTATATGACACATTGTCTTGTCCCAGTAAGCACTGGTGTGATGTTCTAAATCGAACCATAAATATATAAGTTATAACCCCTAAACAAAAGAAAAACTATCTTTGACAAAGACCCGACTCATTCGCATCACACATCGTCTTTATGCCAATTTATTTAAAAGTCCAATCACAACTTAAGAAGATACAGTCAGAACAGCAGTGGATGGACGGACGGAGCTGGACCTTGACCTTTGAAGAACAGACCTTAGTCATTCGCATGACATCATCTTGTCCTAGTTGAACATTTGTGCCAAGTTATTAAAAAATGCAATCATAACTAAAGAAGATACGGTCTGGACAGGACAACACACAGTGTAACATTGGATTTTCAAACACTTGACCTTGATCTTTGACGAACAGACCCAAGTCATTCGCATGACACATCATCTTGTCCTAGTAAACATTTGTATCAAGTTATTTAAAATTCCAGTCACAACTGAAGATGATATGGTCCGAACAAGAGGAAACACAGTGCATACATTGGATTTCCAAACACTTGACCTTGAGCTATGACCTAGACCTTTGACGAACAGACACAAGTCATTCACATGACACATTGTCTTGTCCTAGTGAACATTTGTGCAAAGTTATTTCTATATTCCTATGTAAATTTTTTAGTTCCCTTACATGGCCCCTATAAATTTTAGACCCTAAATTCTTATCTGCAATCAAACCCCTACACATAGGGATAATTTATGCCAAATATGCACAAATCTGACATACTAGTTTTTAAGAAAACAAATTTTGTAATTCCCAATTATTACCCTTTTGGGGCCCCTCCTGACCCCTTAAGACAGTGGAACCCAGACATTTTTACAAATCTGAACCTCCTTCATCAAACAATGCTTCTGTGAAGATATAGGCAAAATCATTTCCATTTAAAAAAAAATATATATATATTTATTATAATGACATGTGTCCCCTAATTGAACCCTCAGGGCGGGGTCATTTTTAATCCTTGGGACACCATTTGAACAAATTTAACAAAACTTAAGTTGGTTATCATTACTACATAAGCATTTTGAAAATCTGTAGGGCCGTTCATGATAAGAAGATTTTTTAAGTTTTGGACTATTTTAAGTAATGGCAGCCATCTTGAATTTCTGATCGAAAAAAAAAAATCTTCTGTAAAATCTCCTATGCAACAGAAACATCCATGTGAAGTTTCAGTTTAATTGGCTCAGTGGTTTCAGAGAAAGTGCTGCTAACAGACGACAGACGGAAGACGCCAGACAACACGCCATCATATAAGCACTTCTGGCCATTGGCCAGTAGAGCTAAAATCCCTGTATGTAACAGTATTTCATTAATAAATACGCAAATATTATCATTGACATTGGCAAATGATGAAATCATTAATGAAATGCCTTTACATACATATTTAAAAACTGTAAATACTGCTTACAACAGTTTGATAATTGTGGCTCTAAAATTCACCCTGCATTTTTTTATCTTTTCAGTTTGTAAACAAAGGTACCGGTAGTACTAGTTTTTGTAGTATCGTGTGCCACAGTAATTTTGCATTAACTGCTTCTAAACATAGACCTTTCCTTGTCAAGGACTTGATTGTATTCTTGGGGTTATTGTTTACTCTTTTCAAATTTTCCACAAAAAAAAAGATTTACATATACAAGACTTATTTCCATGCTGTGTTGATGGAGATCTATGGGTAGTCATTTGGTGATAACACCTTATTACTGACTTAACACTTGTCTTATTTGGACTGTTGTAATGCAACTTGCTATATTTTACATACAACAAGTATTCATACATAGTGGACTCAATTTTACACGTGTAATCCTCTTGGTATGTATCAGACATGAAAACTATGTAGCCAGCTGTATTTCATATACAATGTTACCTTATGTTATTGTTTATTTGTGTAACACGACATATGTAGCCATCTGTATTTCATATACATTGTTACATTATGTTATTGTTTATTTGTGTAACTTGACATATATAGCTGACTGTATTTCATATAACATGTTACCTTATGTTATTGTGTATTTGTGTAAAACAACATATGTAGCAAGCTGTATTTCATATACATTGTTACCTTATGTTATTGTGTATTTGTATAACACGACATATGCAGCCAGCTGTATATCATATACATTGTTACCTTATGTTATTGTGTATTTGTGTAACGTGACATATGTAGCCAGCTGTATTTCTTATACATTGTTACCGTTTGTTATTGTGTAACATGACATATGTAGCCATCTGTATTTCTTATACATTGTTACATTATGTGATTGTGTAACATGACATATGCAGCCAGCTGTATTTCATATACATTGTTACCTTATGTTATTGTGTATTTGTGTAACACAACATGTGTAGCCAGCTGTATTTCATATACATTGTTACCTTATGTTATTGTGTATTTGTGTAACATGACATATGTAGCCATCTGTATTTCTTATACATTGTTACATTATGTTATTGTGTAACATGACATATGTAGCCAGCTGTATTTCTTATACATTGTTACTTATGTTATTGTGTAACATGACATATGCAGCCAGCTTTATTCCATATACATTGTTACCTTATGTTATTGTGTATTTGTATAACACGACAAATGTAGCCAGCTGTATTTCATATGCATTGTTACAATATGTTATTGTGTATTTGTGTAACATGACATATGTAGCCAGCTGTATTTCATATACATTGTTACCTTATGTTATTGTGTATTTGTGTAACATGACATATGTAGCCAGCTGTATTTCTTATACATTGTTACCTTATGTGATTGTGTAACATGACATATGCAGCCAGCTGTATTTCATATACATTGTTACCTTATGTTATTGTGTATTTGTGTAACATGACATATGTAGCCAGCTGTATTTCTTATACATTGTTACAATATGTTATTGTGTAACATGACATATGGAGCCAGCTGTATTTCATATACATTGTTACCGTTTGTTATTGTGTATTGGTTAAACAAGACATATGACGCTGACTGTATTTCACACACTTCATTATCCTATGTTATTGTGAATTTGTGTAACATGACATATTTAGCCAGCTGTATTTCATATACATTGTTACCGTTTGTAATTGTGTATTGGTTTAACACGAAATATGACGCTGACTGTATTTCACACACTTCATTATCCTATGTTATTGTGAATTTGTGTAACATGACATATGTAGCCAGCTGTATTTCATATACATTGTTACCTTATATCATTGTGTATTTGCATAACACAACATATGGAGCCAGCTGTATTTCATATACATTGTTACCTTATGTAATGTGTATTTGTGTAACATTACATATGTAGCCAGCTGTATTTCATGCATTATTTCCTTGTGTCATAGTTATTGTATATTTGTGTAACATGACATATGTAGCCAGCAGTATTTCATATACATTGTTACCTTATGTTATTTTGTATATGTGTAACATAACATATGTAGCCAGTTGTATTTCATATAATTATACACTGTTACCTTATGTTATTGTGTATATGTGTAACACAACATATGTAGCTGGCTGTATTTCACACACTTCATTATCCTATGTTATTGTGTATTTGTGTAACATGATATATGTAGCCAGCTGTATTTCATATACATCATTCCTTATGTTATTGTGTATTTGTGTATAATGACATATGAAGCTGGCTGTATTTCACACACTTCATTATTCTATGTTGTTGTTTATTTGTGTAACACGACATATGAAGCTGGCTGTATTTCACACACTTCATTATCATATGTTATTGTGTATTTGTGTAACACAAAGCATGCAGCTAGCTTTATTTCACAGCCTGTGTGGTTCCGGATAAGAAAAGAATCACTGTCGATCTCTGCGGAAGTGTAGGAATCCTCCGAATGGGTGTCATGTTTATTTTATCATTTTTTGTCATGTTCACTATTGTGGTTAAATTATCAGCCCCTGTGTGGTTCCAGGGAGCCATGAGTGATGGCAAGAATAGGATCACTGTGGCTTATGCATGTCGTAAGAAGCGAGGTATCAAGGTTCTAGGTTCATTCTGCATATTCATTTGATGTATTTTTTTTAATCTGTATGTTAATTTGTTGTTTCTGTACATGTAGAGTGAACCTGGAATCTTCCTTCCTGTTGGCATCGAATAACCTATAATGTGTTGGTACACCGTAAAACCCTATTCATTCATTCTGTATTTCACACACTTCATTATCCTATGTTATTGTGCAACATGAGATATGTAGCTAGCTGTATTTCACACAATTCGTTATCCTATGTTATTGTGTATTTGTGCAACATTACATATGTAGCTAGCTGTATTTCACACATTACATTATCCTATGTCAATAAATAAATGCTCATCATCATTTTAGTCTGTTAATATTTATTTTTAAAGGGACAACCGGCAATCTGGATAAAATTTCTCTCAACACTATTGGAGTGGCATAACTCTGGCTGATGACTTAAATATCACTAATCACTTCATGATACCAAAATAGTTTGACAAGCAAAACATGATTGATAAATTACCTAAATTTTGTTGTTGTTTTTTTAATGTGGCCATTTTTTAACACATTTCAGGTCATACATGGCATATCCAGTTTTACTGATGGAGGAAGAGCTCAGAATAAATCTGAGTAGAACCACCGTCCTTCCGCTAGTAACTGGCAAACGGCAAACTTTCTCACATTAAGTTTTTTAGAGCGAGTGAGACTCGAACTGAAGACCTTAGTGATGACAGGTAAGTGATCTTGAGATGGCGCCTTAGACCACTAGGCCAGTGGTTTTTTTTCTAAAGAGGAACGTAACTCTGGTTGATGACACAATTTGACAAATTTAGGTTAAATATGACTAAAATATATACATATACTGTGTGTTTCTATTTTTAAATCTTAATTTTTATGATTGAAAAAAAAAAACACAAGCAAATATCAAATTGTATTTTTTAAGAACTAAAATACTGGTTTTATTATTTGGATCTGATCAACAAACTTAAGTAAAATAAATGTTCAGATTGCAGAATGTCCCTTTAAAGATTACCTTACAAACGCTAAAAAATTATACAATTCTATGAAAATATCCGTTAGCACTCCTACAGATATCTTTGCGAATCAATCCTTTTGGAATTGAAAATGGATTTCCTAACTTGACTTACACTTAAATAGATTTCCTGATCAAAACTGAAACATATTTTGTGATGTCTAGCTAGGTACCCACAGTCCTAGTAAACATTTGTATCAAGTTATTTAAAATTCCAGTCACAACTGAAGATGATATGGTCCGAACAAGAGGAAACACAGTGCATACATTGGATTTCCAAACACTTGACCTTGAGCTATGACCTAGACCTTTGACGAACAGACACAAGTCATTCACATGACACATTGTCTTGTCCTAGTGAACATTTGTGCAAAGTTATTTCTATATTCCTATGTAAATTTTTTAGTTCCCTTACATGGCCCCTATAAATTTTAGACCCTAAATTCTTATCTGCAATCAAACCCCTACACATAGGGATAATTTATGCCAAATATGCACAAATCTGACATACTAGTTTTTAAGAAAACAAATTTTGTAATTCCCAATTATTACCCTTTTGGGGCCCCTCCTGACCCCTTAAGACAGTGGAACCCAGACATTTTTACAAATCTGAACCTCCTTCATCAAACAATGCTTCTGTGAAGATATAGGCAAAATCATTTCCATTTAAAAAAAAATATATATATATTTATTATAATGACATGTGTCCCCTAATTGAACCCTCAGGGCGGGGTCATTTTTAATCCTTGGGACACCATTTGAACAAATTTAACAAAACTTAAGTTGGTTATCATTACTACATAAGCATTTTGAAAATCTGTAGGGCCGTTCATGATAAGAAGATTTTTTAAGTTTTGGACTATTTTAAGTAATGGCAGCCATCTTGAATTTCTGATCGAAAAAAAAAAATCTTCTGTAAAATCTCCTATGCAACAGAAACATCCATGTGAAGTTTCAGTTTAATTGGCTCAGTGGTTTCAGAGAAAGTGCTGCTAACAGACGACAGACGGAAGACGCCAGACAACACGCCATCATATAAGCACTTCTGGCCATTGGCCAGTAGAGCTAAAATCCCTGTATGTAACAGTATTTCATTAATAAATACGCAAATATTATCATTGACATTGGCAAATGATGAAATCATTAATGAAATGCCTTTACATACATATTTAAAAACTGTAAATACTGCTTACAACAGTTTGATAATTGTGGCTCTAAAATTCACCCTGCATTTTTTTATCTTTTCAGTTTGTAAACAAAGGTACCGGTAGTACTAGTTTTTGTAGTATCGTGTGCCACAGTAATTTTGCATTAACTGCTTCTAAACATAGACCTTTCCTTGTCAAGGACTTGATTGTATTCTTGGGGTTATTGTTTACTCTTTTCAAATTTTCCACAAAAAAAAAGATTTACATATACAAGACTTATTTCCATGCTGTGTTGATGGAGATCTATGGGTAGTCATTTGGTGATAACACCTTATTACTGACTTAACACTTGTCTTATTTGGACTGTTGTAATGCAACTTGCTATATTTTACATACAACAAGTATTCATACATAGTGGACTCAATTTTACACGTGTAATCCTCTTGGTATGTATCAGACATGAAAACTATGTAGCCAGCTGTATTTCATATACAATGTTACCTTATGTTATTGTTTATTTGTGTAACACGACATATGTAGCCATCTGTATTTCATATACATTGTTACATTATGTTATTGTTTATTTGTGTAACTTGACATATATAGCTGACTGTATTTCATATAACATGTTACCTTATGTTATTGTGTATTTGTGTAAAACAACATATGTAGCAAGCTGTATTTCATATACATTGTTACCTTATGTTATTGTGTATTTGTATAACACGACATATGCAGCCAGCTGTATATCATATACATTGTTACCTTATGTTATTGTGTATTTGTGTAACGTGACATATGTAGCCAGCTGTATTTCTTATACATTGTTACCGTTTGTTATTGTGTAACATGACATATGTAGCCATCTGTATTTCTTATACATTGTTACATTATGTGATTGTGTAACATGACATATGCAGCCAGCTGTATTTCATATACATTGTTACCTTATGTTATTGTGTATTTGTGTAACACAACATGTGTAGCCAGCTGTATTTCATATACATTGTTACCTTATGTTATTGTGTATTTGTGTAACATGACATATGTAGCCATCTGTATTTCTTATACATTGTTACATTATGTTATTGTGTAACATGACATATGTAGCCAGCTGTATTTCTTATACATTGTTACTTATGTTATTGTGTAACATGACATATGCAGCCAGCTTTATTCCATATACATTGTTACCTTATGTTATTGTGTATTTGTATAACACGACAAATGTAGCCAGCTGTATTTCATATGCATTGTTACAATATGTTATTGTGTATTTGTGTAACATGACATATGTAGCCAGCTGTATTTCATATACATTGTTACCTTATGTTATTGTGTATTTGTGTAACATGACATATGTAGCCAGCTGTATTTCTTATACATTGTTACCTTATGTGATTGTGTAACATGACATATGCAGCCAGCTGTATTTCATATACATTGTTACCTTATGTTATTGTGTATTTGTGTAACATGACATATGTAGCCAGCTGTATTTCTTATACATTGTTACAATATGTTATTGTGTAACATGACATATGGAGCCAGCTGTATTTCATATACATTGTTACCGTTTGTTATTGTGTATTGGTTAAACAAGACATATGACGCTGACTGTATTTCACACACTTCATTATCCTATGTTATTGTGAATTTGTGTAACATGACATATTTAGCCAGCTGTATTTCATATACATTGTTACCGTTTGTAATTGTGTATTGGTTTAACACGAAATATGACGCTGACTGTATTTCACACACTTCATTATCCTATGTTATTGTGAATTTGTGTAACATGACATATGTAGCCAGCTGTATTTCATATACATTGTTACCTTATATCATTGTGTATTTGCATAACACAACATATGGAGCCAGCTGTATTTCATATACATTGTTACCTTATGTAATGTGTATTTGTGTAACATTACATATGTAGCCAGCTGTATTTCATGCATTATTTCCTTGTGTCATAGTTATTGTATATTTGTGTAACATGACATATGTAGCCAGCAGTATTTCATATACATTGTTACCTTATGTTATTTTGTATATGTGTAACATAACATATGTAGCCAGTTGTATTTCATATAATTATACACTGTTACCTTATGTTATTGTGTATATGTGTAACACAACATATGTAGCTGGCTGTATTTCACACACTTCATTATCCTATGTTATTGTGTATTTGTGTAACATGATATATGTAGCCAGCTGTATTTCATATACATCATTCCTTATGTTATTGTGTATTTGTGTATAATGACATATGAAGCTGGCTGTATTTCACACACTTCATTATTCTATGTTGTTGTTTATTTGTGTAACACGACATATGAAGCTGGCTGTATTTCACACACTTCATTATCATATGTTATTGTGTATTTGTGTAACACAAAGCATGCAGCTAGCTTTATTTCACAGCCTGTGTGGTTCCGGATAAGAAAAGAATCACTGTCGATCTCTGCGGAAGTGTAGGAATCCTCCGAATGGGTGTCATGTTTATTTTATCATTTTTTGTCATGTTCACTATTGTGGTTAAATTATCAGCCCCTGTGTGGTTCCAGGGAGCCATGAGTGATGGCAAGAATAGGATCACTGTGGCTTATGCATGTCGTAAGAAGCGAGGTATCAAGGTTCTAGGTTCATTCTGCATATTCATTTGATGTATTTTTTTTAATCTGTATGTTAATTTGTTGTTTCTGTACATGTAGAGTGAACCTGGAATCTTCCTTCCTGTTGGCATCGAATAACCTATAATGTGTTGGTACACCGTAAAACCCTATTCATTCATTCTGTATTTCACACACTTCATTATCCTATGTTATTGTGCAACATGAGATATGTAGCTAGCTGTATTTCACACAATTCGTTATCCTATGTTATTGTGTATTTGTGCAACATTACATATGTAGCTAGCTGTATTTCACACATTACATTATCCTATGTCAATAAATAAATGCTCATCATCATTTTAGTCTGTTAATATTTATTTTTAAAGGGACAACCGGCAATCTGGATAAAATTTCTCTCAACACTATTGGAGTGGCATAACTCTGGCTGATGACTTAAATATCACTAATCACTTCATGATACCAAAATAGTTTGACAAGCAAAACATGATTGATAAATTACCTAAATTTTGTTGTTGTTTTTTTAATGTGGCCATTTTTTAACACATTTCAGGTCATACATGGCATATCCAGTTTTACTGATGGAGGAAGAGCTCAGAATAAATCTGAGTAGAACCACCGTCCTTCCGCTAGTAACTGGCAAACGGCAAACTTTCTCACATTAAGTTTTTTAGAGCGAGTGAGACTCGAACTGAAGACCTTAGTGATGACAGGTAAGTGATCTTGAGATGGCGCCTTAGACCACTAGGCCAGTGGGTTTTTTTCTAAAGAGGAACGTAACTCTGGTTGATGACACAATTTGACAAATTTAGGTTAAATATGACTAAAATATATACATATACTGTGTGTTTCTATTTTTAAATCTTAATTTTTATGATTGAAAAAAAAAAACACAAGCAAATATCAAATTGTATTTTTTAAGAACTAAAATACTGGTTTTATTATTTGGATCTGATCAACAAACTTAAGTAAAATAAATGTTCAGATTGCAGAATGTCCCTTTAAAGATTACCTTACAAACGCTAAAAAATTATACAATTCTATGAAAATATCCGTTAGCACTCCTACAGATATCTTTGCGAATCAATCCTTTTGGAATTGAAAATGGATTTCCTAACTTGACTTACACTTAAATAGATTTCCTGATCAAAACTGAAACATATTTTGTGATGTCTAGCTAGGTACCCACAGTGGATTGAATGTCCAGGCCATTAAAGCACAGGTGCACCCCAGCATTTGACTTTTAGAAATGGTATTCCCTTAGCACTAAAATTCTTTAACAAAAGTTTGCAAAAGCTCACTTTCCTCTAAATCATTAATTTTCATCTTTTTATCTTCTCATTTTAATGCTTAACATGAAACATACTAAATATGATGACTTCAACCCTTTACTCCATAAATACGCGTTTTCCCGCACCAATCACAGAAGGCCTTTGAAAACAGTGCAGGAGGAAGAGTTCAGATTGCTCGTAACGAACAATCTGAACACTTCCTGCACTGTTTTCCACTCTAAACATAATTCACCCAATAATTCAAAAGCCTTCTATATTAGAGGTTTCCAAAAGCGTCGTTATGAAGTTAAGGGTTAACTGATTACTACAAGTTTTACTGATGAAATACATTTCAATGATGCCTTACACAGTGCTTGAAAATGTGTTTACGATGTTTACGCTCTCTTACCCCAGCGCTTGCATTCTTTCCTGTGGAGAACCCTGATGTCCTGTATGTAATGTTGCATGTATTTATTCAGTATACCGGTATATCAAAACAGCAACATCAGCTAAATAACATTTGAATCCACTGTAAACACATTATATAATATTAGCACAGTTACATGTTCCTACTACCATCACTATTCACATAGCATGCTGGAAAACACCTTGAGAATGATGAATAAATTAATTTTTATGGTATAACAATAAAAAAAATGCTGATCAGCGTTAATAATAATAATAATAATACTTGACACGGTAATGAACATGACAAAAATTTAATAATGGGCATGACGACCAATTGGAGGAACACCAACACTGTCTGAAGGGGTACTATATATTGACCTGGAACCCACAAAGGTTGGACCAAAAAAAAAGTGATGATGCTGGTACCCTTCTGGAGAATACAGGTACAAGTTGTGGTCTCATTTGAAACCAGGAACCAATCGGAAAATGTTTTCAAGACTATAACCAAAACAGAATATGTTGTATCACATTAGCACTTCAAACTTTAAATAGCACAACATTATTCTGTATAGATGTGTGGAAGATGGCATCAATAATGGCGATTTTGAAATGGTGTGATTAAATATTTCTTTGAAATCTCTGAATCCGTTTTGTGAGGAAGTTTATCTAATTTCTACTATCTTGACTTGACTTGGATATGTAGCTACAGTGTATACCACTTGGTGCACAATACATCAATTTAATGCTTATTCTACATTCCAGTTAAGATACATGTGCACACAGCATATTTTTTGTACACTTGCTATGACAATCTTGAAAACCCAAGTCTGTAATTAATGTACCGTGTTTTATGTTCCAGAAAGACTTGATCTGCTGTTATCAAACTCTACATTTTAAGAGCCATTTAATCTGGAGTGCACATTTAGCAGAGTTGTCTTTATCTAACACTTCTGTTTTCATTTTGTCATTTTTCAACACATATGTATATACTTCAACATATGTTCTTGTACTGTTATTTAACTCAGAAGTTCCGCTGTGTGTCCAAGATTGTTCTTGTACTGTTATTTAACTCAGAAGTTTAGCTGTGTGTCCAAGATTGTTCTTGTACTGTTATTTGACTCAGAAGTTCCGCTGTGTGTCCAAGATTGTTCTTGTACTGTTATTTGACTCAGAAGTTCCGCTGTGTGTCCAAGATTGTTCTTGTACTGTTATTTAAATCAGAAGTTCTGCTGTGTGTCCAAGATTGTTCTTGTACTGTTATTTGACTCAAAAGTTTGGCTGTGTGTCCAAGATTGTTTTCATACTGTTATCTGACTCAGAAGTTCCACTGTGTGTCCAGGATTGTTCTTGTACTGTTATCTGACTCAGAAGATCCACTGTGTGTCCAAGATTGTTCTTGTACTGTTATCTGACTCAGAAGTTCCGCTGTGTGTCCAAGATTGTTCTTGTACTGTTATTTGACTTAGAAGTTCCGCTGTGTGTCCAAGATTGTTCTTGTACTGTTATTTGACTCAGAAGTTCCGCTGTGTGTCCAAATTGAAATGTAAATATTTGTCATCAGCAGCTTTGAATACTATTCATCTTCACTTTTGATTAAGGCAAACACATTGCCTCCTATATGTCATTTGTTTCTGTTGTTTCTTCTCATTTACATGTATTCAGAATGCGATAATCAGTGAACTCTGTTCATCCTCTGGTATCCATGGAAACCTTTTTTTATTTTTTAACCTTGATACAGATAAGATTTATTTTTATTCATCTGAAAATAAAAAATATGTATCATGTCAAAATAGTAAATTAAAGTTTGCATTCTACAGCTATTGTGTTTTAACTTACACAAAAACAAATTTAAATCATATAATTTATGGTACTACAAGTAGTCTGACACATACATATACATGTACATGAATACGACAAAAAATCATAATATATTCACAAAAATACTTTGCATGAAGGCATTGATGTATATACATGGACTCTTTCAGAAGTCATTGATCAGAAACCAATATTTTACAAAAATCATGTCAAAAGGGGCCATAACTCCTGCAAAATTTGACCGATGTTGACAAATAAAAAACTTTTCTTGTATTCTTTAATTATACAGCGGCAATCCAAATATTAATTTAATATATATAGCCTTTAAACCATTATTTTACCCCTACTGAAAATTAATTAAAAAAAAGGTCATAACTACTGTAAAATTTTATCAATGTTCACAAATACTGATCAGAACTTGATCTGTATTTTATAATTATACAGCTACACGTAAAATATATTTTAATAACATAAACTATTTCATTGATAGGAAACCAATTTATTGCCTCTGATGGACAAACTGGCAGACTGACAGCGAGACACTTAATGCCCAATCTCAGAATGGCCGGGGCATAGTAACATTATCATCTGCAAAGGTTTCCTGACACACTGTCTTTAAAATTGTTACAGAAAATACTGTCAGTAACACTGTTTGCAAAGTGAAAGTAGACTTCCGAAATCATGTATTAATACCCCAATTTCCAAGCATTAATTTTTTTTTCTAAATTCACAATTCAAACATGACAATGCTTTCTAAATACATCAATAATGTCATTCAAATATAAAATGAGCATTAAAATAAGGAAACTGCACTTTTTAAGACGAAACAAGAATTATTTCTAACTGCAATTATGCGACTACCCCAAGGAAGCACTTCCTTTTTCCAACAGTGGTACTATGCCTAAAATGAAATGATTTTAAACTAACTACAAAGCAGCTACAGTTAACTCGTACATTGATTCTTTTCTTAAGGGGAGTTACCATAATAAAAGTTTCCATTTGCACTAATAAATTTTATCATAACTGCAAAGTAAGCTCAGAGCTGTTGTTTATCTCTCTCCAATCCGATACCAAGAACTGGGCGTTTATTTGGAGAGGTCAACAGCCCAAACCTGGGATAAAAATCGTCATCTAGCATAAGCAGTCAACACCCTATCTGTCGAACTCCAATCCTTGCTAAGTAAGAGTTTACAGACTATGTGTCAAACTATATAAATCCCCAGCAGAACGGGGGTTATTTCAAATTCACTATGAACCTAATTGTTTGCTAATTTTATTAGTGATGTGAACAGCATTTACCAAAAGGCAACACAGTGTTAAACTAATTCATGAATTAAAATACAGTCAACACAGTCTTATAATCATGCTTCACTCACAGCTTCTTTAAACACTTTTTTTTAATTACGTATTCACTAAATCTACCGTACTGTGAGATAAACGTATCAGAAGAAAGTATTTACGGTGTTTACAGAATCAAGCATCCTATTAAAAAAATGGCTGTTAGAGTAAGGAAAAGTTTATAAAACTAATTTTTGATATATAAATTGATAATTTCATGTAAAATCATTCATGCAGAGAGGTCTAAACAAATATTTATTTTATGCAGTAATTGAAACTGTTACAATAAATATTTAGGATATCTTCATATAAGCATTCATTTTTCTAAAATACTTGTACACTAAAAGCGTTTAACCTAAACCATGCACATGTATTAAGATATATATTCAAATTCATGATACCCATTATATAATTAGTTTTATAAACCACTAGAAAGATTTTAAAAAGATGATAGGTGCATAATATAAGGCAGAGCAAAATTAAATTCTTGATTTTCACACACTGTGCTACAATTCAAAGGTTCAACCTGACCATGAATTCAAATTGTCTTTAAACAATTCTTACAGATATGGAGATGTAGTTCTGCCTTACTATATTGTATATAGAGCATCTGGCTTCTTTTTCACCAATATTTCACTTAAATACTTAACACAATTTTGACTGGTTATTTATCTATTATATAATCAATATCAAAGAAACCATATGCATTTTTACTGGAACCAGTCTAAAATCATTATCATCTAGCTGCTTTTCTAATAATTGAGTGTTTAAGTATTTAAGTCTATACTTGCATATGTGGATGAAACAGAAGCCTGATATTAAAAATCCAATGATAACTCTTTTGTTAACATTCTTCAAGATTCATTTAATATTCATAGGGTTAGGGTTAGGGTTAGGTTTTTCTCCATAGAAACAGTTTTAACACATTTTCTTTTAATACAATCATCATGCAATATGCAGCCAGCTTAACTCCAAATACTCAGTCTCTTGTAAACAAAAATGTCCTAAGGTCAAAGCCAAAGAACAAGTATTTTGATTCTGACAGACAAACGTTCTAAATATATAAAGAATTGCAAAGATCGTATGAAGGTTACTTAAGGTTCATGTATTACCATTATGACTGTCCCTGGACAGTAACTCTGACAGAACTGGCATGTCACTAGTTGATGAGTTGCCTCCCCTGATATTCTCCTCATTCTCACCTGCACAAAAAGTATGTTTCCTTTTTGCTGCATTATTCATTAAATGTTGAATCTCATGTAAGGTACATTGTATATAGATTAGGTAATGTTGTTACATGTACATTGTTTATTACACAATTGTTTATGAATGCAATGTATATGCTTTTCTTGTCTTTTTTTAACACATTTCAGGCCATATATGGCATATATATACAGTTGAACTTGTGGAGGAAGACCTAAGAATGAGTCGGATTGAGTAGAACAACTGTCCTTCCGCAAGTAACTGGAAACTTTCTCACATAAAATTTTTGGAGTGAGCGGGACTCGAACCTACGACATTTTCTTGTCAACTAGACAGAGATATACATGTATGTGCCTGATGATGTCGAGTTATGAATAACGATAATCTTATTCATACTGGCTCCCTGCATATGGTTAAAAGATGTCATGAAATCATATATAATGACATCATTATTCTGACTTTCGTAAGCGTGAAATATATTTAAAACGGCTAGCAAAATCTTGTTTATTGCATGAATCTTCAAGAGTCAAGATTTCCTTATTTACAATGCAACGTTGTTATAGATTCTCTTTGCCCTATGCATGCTTGTACTTGTTAGGGCAATGTGAACAAATTTTTTGCAATCTGTAAATTAAACAAAATGTTTTCTCTACAAAGCACTGGTATACTTCTCTAACATCTTTTCTTTTGCATGGTCCGCTGTTTAGTATAGTTATATTGCAATAGTTCTAAGTACACACAGCATTAAACGAATGTCAGAAGAAATGAAAAGTTTTAAATGATGCCAAAAAATACTTATATAATTAAAAATGAGGCTAAGTATCCAAACAAACAAATATAAACAATGCAAACCAGTTTTACTGGTGGAGAAAGACCTCAGATGTATGTATATTAATCTAAGTGAATTAAGATCACCATCCTTCTGGAAGTGACAGGGGAACGTTTTCACATAAAGTGTTTGGATCGAGCATCACTCAAACCCACAACAAATGCCCGACTACTGATTGAAAACCAATTTTTTACCAAAAATAATTTGAAAAGGGGCTTAGGTTCGCTATTGATTTGAAACCAAATTCTTTAATGAAAAGTTGAAAAGGGGACTTAACTCCTGTAAAATTTGACTGAAGCTGACAATCACCATTCTTCAAACAGCAGAAGCATAAAACTTGAATATATCAAAATCATGTTTAAAAACAACAACGGAGCTTTAATGAACAACCAATGTTGTGTTGTTCAACACTACTTATTTTGGCTTTTTAATTCAGCTTGAATTTCCTCAAGCTTATCTTTAAAAGTCTTTGCCGGCAGTCTGTGAAAACAAAAAATAAATATACTGGTAAGGCCATTATAAATCAATTGCTACATAATCATCCCCACCCGACCCTAGTTTTCATGCTGCCCCAATCCCTTTTATTTTCATAAAAGAAAAAAAAAAGTAAAAAAAGTAAAAAAAGTAAAACAAAATTTAAAAAAAAAAAATGAAATGAAATTCTCCCCCAAAGTCCCCCCTCCAAATTTTATAAGGAAAATGTGGAAGGTAATCATCTAGCAATCAATTCATAATGGCCTAATGCAACTGTGTCAACAAGTAGATAATTTCACAAACCAATGAATTTAACAAAAAGCTTTTGCACGTTAAAGCAACACATCCACGTTTAAACTTTTTTAAAAAAAATTTCAATTGAGTTGTGAGCACATTTCCCATACATAAATACAGTGTTTTCTCCAGCTTCAATTTTTTGGGGGTCATTGATGACCAATGACTAAAAATCTAGGGGTCATTTTCAAAATCTGGGGGTCATCAATTGACTAGTTTTAAACTTAATCAACATGAATAAATGGAGTTAAAAAATACGTATTTTACTAAAACAGTTTTACTTCCTGTTTCACACAAATGTCTCCAACAAAACTGCAACTTAAGATAACAACTTCAAAACAATTTAACTTCAAACGAATGTTTCAATTCTGGCAATAAGTTACAACAACTTGAAACTTAGTAGTTGTTTTTATGACATCTTTAGCATTATACTCTTTGGAAAACAAACTTTGTTTTTGTTTTCTTTTTTCCAAAAGCATTTCTCTTCAAAGCTAGACTCATTTCAGAAAAAATTTATCTTAAAAAAATAATATAAAATACATTTTAATGGTAACTTCACAAAAATTAATTAAATTTTTGAAATTAAGTAATCATTTTTCAAAATAAAATTAATTTCTTTTTTCAACAACCTTTTAATCGTCCGTTACAGAAACATAAATGGCGCCGGGAATACTGCCGTAAAACTTGGACCGGTCGATGTTTAAACTGGTATTAAAATGTCGCGCATGTGCGTCTCAATACCTTATAGAAAACAAAATAAAAAGTATTTCAGATAGAGTATCATTCGTACATTTTAGACAACTTTTATGAAAAGTTTCACGCTTCCACATTTCATCTTCATATACAAACAACCTAAAACTGGGTATATGTCAGTACTATTGTTGCAGGGTACGTTTGTTTTCATAGATGTTGTCTTCAAACTACACTATTGCTTCGCGGAAAATTATGTATGTGATCATAATCGTCTATGCGATTGCATCAATAAAGCGTTCGTAACCAATTAAAGCGTTTATTTAACTTGGTAGAATCGAATGACTGGGATTGCCCTGAATCAGACCACGTGATCTGTCAAATCGGCTGGCATTGTAAAAATAACTCTGAAACCAGCTTGCCAAAACAAATATGCGTAATTTGAATTTCTGTGTTTTTAAGGTTGCGTCATCGTGGACGCACTGAACAAAGTTGATTGCGTCAGATGAGAATTTATTGCGTCAAAAACGCAAGAAACGCGCTCTGGAGAAAACACTGTAAATATATGGTCAGTGAGCTGTATATATGCTAACAAACACTATCCAGAACGCTTTAGAATTATAAAAAAAGATGTTCAAATTATAAAGCGTGACAAACGCTTTATAAGTTATTTTTAAATTGCCGAGGATTCCAACTTGGCTTCAAATTGAATTATGCGAGTCGTATTAAAAAACTTCACGTTTTAGTGCGTAGTGTACTTTACCTGCCTTGAAAGTAATTTTGACAATTTTTTTTGACTCGGGTGAGTTACAAGCTTGTTCTATAAAGTGTTAGTTATGCATTATAATTTGGGCATCATTTTGTTCGGGATTGTGTTTATATGCTCATATACAGCTAATTGATCATATGTTTGTATGGGAAATGTGCTCATAACTCAATTAATTTTTTTTTTTTAAAAGTTCAAACGTGGATGTTTTGCTTTAATAGAGCAATTCATTAACAAATAATTCACTTTCTTCCCACTAATTCCACTGAACTAAATATACCTTAAATTTGTAAATAATATAAAATATACAATTATAATGTACTTTGTAATTTGGCTTATTCTGTTCAATTTACCTATTTTTTTAATGAATACATGAATGTTAACACATGGTATTCAGTTTTACTGAAGGAGGAAGACTTCAGAATGCACCACCTTACCTACATAAGTTACTGTAGATTTAAAATTAGTCGAGAATATATATGAAATAAACATCAACCGAAGATGTTTGCTGAACATTTTTTCTTTTGTAATTATGGCCCTATAAACATGTTGCAAATGTAATAACTAAACACAGGGGTGGGGGCTTTTGACCGTTTTTTGGCCAAATTTCAGCAATTCTACTCCGTTCCTAATGCCCCGATATATATATAATTATACTTCCCTCCCTTTATTTTACTAAAAATCCCCCCCCACCCACCCAAATAAGTGTGTTTTTTTAATTACCCTTAGGGGGGAATTGTCTGGTTAAAGGCTCCAAGGATTTCTATGACTAGTTGGGTTAACAGTACCTTCTTTTGTACTTGTTAAACATGTATAACCACAGATACAACAGACCCCATTCCCGCAAAGTGAAAGGAGAGCCCTGAAAGAGGTCTGTATCTTTCAATAGGTCAATCACTCAAAAGTATCAATAAATAAAGGTTTCAGAGAGCCTGGAGATGTCATCTTGCCAAGTGCTTATTTTGAATTCTCAATTTGTACACGAACCTTAGTATGGTGTAATAGGCAGAAAACTATAATTTAGACTTCGGCACTTTGCAACTTGATGTTTGTGTTTTTACACATGTAAACAATTTGGCTTTTGTCTCACATACAGAAAGACTCACCTTAAACTTCACTGCCAGTTGTTCCACTTTGGGTTCATTATCAGAGAAATCCTGGGCAATCCAGCACCAACTGGTTTCTGATGTGTTCATTGGTGTGAGTGTAAGATCGGGGGTCAGGAGGTGGTTACATGCCAGTTTGTGTACCTGCTCACCTCGCAGAAGCAGCCGGTATTTACCTACACAGAAAATAAGAAATCTTTAACATTATAGGTTTTCCATTTGCAACACATTTGTTAGTGATAAAGATCAAGCCAAGAATGTCTTGTGGTGATCGAATATGTCTATATGCAGGGAATATACTTAAACCCCTTTTCCATTCTAAGAAGCAGTGGCCTTGACCCTAGAGACATTTCACATACATGTTAAAAGTTGAGGTAGGAAAACTATGTATTGAAATCCACTATTACATCATCAAACAACTAAATTACAAAGATGGTCAGAACAACAACTTTCTAGATTCGAGTATTTATTTATGTATTTATGTTTGTATTTAAAGCAGAAAACAGACAGAGAAATTCACCAAGATGTCAGTAAGTACTGGGCTTTGACAACTTCAGATAATATAACTTTGCGGATAAAGTGCAAGTAAAGTTATTATGCAGATTTCACATCAAGCTCAAAATGGGAAGGCTAACTTTTGAACCTACTTAATCTTCTGTACAAAACCACCCTCTCCTTGTTAATGGCTGCTTCTTAATAAGAGGCATTTATCCAATATCTGCTTTGAAATAATGTATTTCATTATTCAAGACTGAACAAGACATTTTAGGCAGTGCTGATCAAGAATCGCATATTATCAGATCCTTAGTTCCTCAAACTTTTGAGACATATCTCCAAAAAAAGTAAACCTGAAATTTAAAGATTTGAGTAAAAAATGTTTGTTTTCAGATTTTTGTTTTCTGTTACATTCTTAGTATTTATCTTCAAGTTTTTATAAAACAAATAAGTTGCAGAACAAATGATATAATGGCAGACATCTGACCCTGGATCAAAGTTTCATGAATTCCGTCCCCAACCATGGCCATTTGTGGTGTCTATGAGCAACACAACATATCCACATACATTTATGCTTGGTACTAGCAAGGAATTATATAGAGAAGGAAAGGCAACTGATTAAGTTTTTGTGAACGCTCGCATATTCATGCAATATCTCATTTTTAATTATCTTCACTTCCATTCATCTCAGGAACACAAATCAAAATTCTTACACAGCAGAATGAAATTGTCATCAAAACAATACCACTCTCAGAAATTTGTGTTTAAAATTGTTAAAGTATTTTTGATTACAATATGTATATACTGCAGCTAAAATAATGACAAATTACGATCAATTTTCCTTAAAAACTTAATATCTTTAATTCAAGAGCATATTGCGTGATCGAAACATGTTTATATATCTAAGATTACATACAACTTACAGTTTATATACAAGAAATCAGTTGCCTGTGAATTATGAATGATTAATTTGCAAATTATGAATCCTTTGTGTGCTGTTTTATCAACATAATTATAGTCAGGAGATGCAAGTTTCCTATCCTTCTATACAAGTCCTTGGTACTAGTTCTACCCACAAATCATCATGCTAGAAATAGTTTCACAATCTATGTAAAATAGCTGTGTTTACATTAAAAAAAAACCCAGTTAAGTTGATGTTAATGTATTTAAAAACAAAAGTTGTCAGAAGACAACAAAGCTTGCCTATGGGATAAAACTCGCCACCCATGCAAAGATTGAGACTGGAGGCAAACACCAAAACTTAAACGCAACTAAATGCAAAAGTTTAACCTGGGTGTCTACAGACAACACCAATGCTGGGGTCATGGCAATCAGTAGGAACGACTCACGGAGTGATATTTGTCAAAATCACGTGACAAATTTCACATTTTGAAAGACAATTTGTGAAAAACACATGTCTTCTAAAAATCGTGAAAATAGTAGTTTTAACTGAAAGATCGGTCAATTTGTCATTTTGCTCCAATAACAGAAAAGATAGAGATTCCTCTAATATCACAACTTCCTTTTCAGGAAACACATTAAACAATGCTATACACTGCGTAAATCGAATCTCAAGTCCACAATTTACACATAAAATTTCACTTTTAAACAAAAGGATTTTAAAAATCGGTCCTTATAGAGAGAAAAATTCCGAAAAACATCACCAGGTAGATCAACATCTCCTCTATCGACATGCAAAAATTGAAAAAAAATCAGGAAAACCCTTTTTTTTTTGGCCAAAAAACAGATTCATCACTATTGCACTTAAGAATTGTAAATCAAGTGATTATTGAAATATCAACTCACTCTATAATAAATGATGTAACTTTTTTTAAAAATAAAAGTATTCAATTAATATTAATTGCGATGGATTGTGGACAATTGTTCCATTCAGCCAATATATAGATTGGTAGTGATTATGTCAAGGCTTGATCTTCAGGCTAGAATAAAGTCGTAGTTTTCACGAGACGTTTAGATAAACTTGACGATTTTTATAATGGCTAAAAAATGTCCAAAAGTTATAATCCGATAAAATGTTTGTTTTAACAGCGAAAATGCCAAAGGTCAGCTTAAAACCTTCAGTAAACTGTCCTGAATCAAAAATTAAGGAAAACCAGGAAAAAAAAGTTTTTTTTGCCGAAATTCAGTTTTGTGACTCGTGGCTACATAAATTTGCAAAAACAAGTCTTCAAATGAAAATAAAACAGTTAAAAAATATGTTTCTTCAGATGACTGGCTGGGAATGGCTGGAGTTGCATGGCTTATATCTAAAAAATGTCTGTTATAGTTTATCATAATAATCAATGACTTACATTTTGTAATAAATAACAATGCATTTATAAACATAATGCAATTCTGAAACTATTTTAACACACTCTATTTCAATAATCAAAACAATGTTCTCGCTAGACCAAGGAATTATATAGAAGTCCTTGGCTAGGCTACTTGTCACAAAGCAGCATTAATAATTATTTCATTTTATACTAATTTTAATTGTGTGTATGAGCCACATTTGGTAGATGCGTGGGCATTGGTTTTAGTTTGGACATATGTCTGTCTATCAGAAATCATTTCGCTCCAAACCATTTTCTATTTATTGCTTTATGAATATACAATTGCTATTTTATCATCGGCATTTAGTCAGGTTTGGACCAAGAAACAAATACAGCTGTCAACAAATACAATCTACATTATTTAAAATCAGTTATATTACATGCAAAATCAATCATGTTTAATACCACATTTGGTGTTAATGAGATTTTTAATCAGACTATAAATGGTTAAAAGTTCACAATTTCAAAGTGAAACAGTCATATTAATTTTTTTTTCTCTGAGAAATCAATATAATTTCCAAAAAGGTATAAAATAAGATGTCAGTTCCAATGAGGTTTGCATGTATTTGTAGCTTTTCAATTTGATGTCATGCACGAGATGGTTTTATTGATTAATGATCATAACATTAATTAAAACAACTGGTTTCAGAGAAGATGATTAAAGAAAAAGTTGATAGCCAGGTGAGTGATAGACAAAAAAACAAAAAGTTGATAGCCAGGTGAGCGATAGACAAAAAAAACAAAAACTGATAGCCAGGTGAGCGATAGACAAAAAACAATCACAAAAGCTCACTTGAACCTTTGACTCATATGACCTAACAAGAGGTCAAATAAGGGCTTTAGTCTCTCAGCTGATTAACCATTCACTTCCATTTTTAAATTAAGCCTATGAATGACTTATAGATCAGAAAAATGAGAATTATCCATTTCCCCGTAGCATTTCCATGTAAAAATCAAAGTGCCCTTACTGGATCCTAATAGCCCCTAGCCCCTTTATTTAAACAAACTTAAAACCCTTGTTCATAATTAAGAATGATTCACACTACATATGAACAAATTTGGCTAATCAGTTTATGAAAATATAGTTTTTGTAAATTTCACAAGTGTACCCCTTTTCAGAATTACGGGTATTAAATTCCCTGTACTTTAATGAAGGACCTAATCTCAACTATAGCGACTATAATATTTCAGATCTCAAGTCACTAAAATAGATGATAACAAGAGCAGTCCATAAGATAGACTGGCTTCAGTATTCATACCATTTGTCATAAAGAACAAACTTTGATTGAGACTGGTGAATGATCCAAGTAAACAGGATTTGTCTCACTGACTAAATTGAGGTCTTAACTGTCAAATCTTATAATGAAGTTTCAATCCAAAGTATGCAGTGGTGCTGAGATATAAACTTTAACCATAGTTTCAGGACTCACATCACTATTATCTCTCTTGAATACTCCGGACCAACTGATGGAGGTAGAAATAAAACCTTAGTTCTCTTTTCCTTCTTTTTTTCAGGGCTTTGTAATGCAGTGATTTATTTTTTCCTATCGTGTGTTAAATGGTCAATATTTTAGAAATCACCACTGAAAAGTTGATGCTGATACCAGATATCTGAGCAATTCTGTGTCATTTTGAAATTGTTGGTTTGAACTGCACCATGGGCAAATAGTTGACATATTATTACTCTGAAAATTGATAGGTCTCACAAAACCATTGAATTCAAAAAAAAAAAAAACCTTGTCAAGGTATGCTTTTTTTCCTTTATAATTGCATGTGTTGAACCACTATAGAATTTGAACCCAGACACATGCTGTAGATTTCGCTTTTTCACTTGGATTTGGACATAAATGTTACTATGGGCAATGTAATAGTGGTGTGAGACGTTCTAAGTCAAACAAGGGCCATCCTTTGAAAAATAAATCTGGCAAGAGTTATTCCACTTTGATTCCACAACTGCAAATTAAGCCTTACATATCAAATACATTGAGTGGTTGTTAAGATATGAACTTGATGGCACTTGCATGCAAAACTTTAACCAGAATTTCTACGTCAAACAAGGGCCATAATTTGCATTATATATTGCAAGAGTTATCTAACTTAGTTATTGCAGTAGGTGTGGTGACTGGGAAGTCTTGTGAGATGTTTAAATCAAATACATCGAGTGAGTGGTGAGATATGATTTTGTTGGTACTTGCAATCAAAATTTTAACTGGAATTTCTAAGCCTGACAAAGGCCATAATTTGCATTATATTGAAGCAAGAGTTATCTAACCTAGTTATTGTAATAAGTTTGATGACTGAGAAGTCTTGTGTGAAGTTTTAATCAACTACAATGAGTTATTGGTGAGATAAAGCCTTGCATGCTAGTTTTCCCAGTCTCTTTACTTAAATACTTCAAAAACCACAGCAATGTTTATAGTCTCATCCAAAGCAACCACTATTCAGATCAGCTGAGCACTTAAAAATAGGAGATGAGGCTATTGAATTTACCAGTAGTAAAAAACTTCGGGGAGTAACAATTGACAACACACTAACATGGACTCAACAAGTTGAAAACACAATAAAAAAATGCAATTCCTTATTATACTTACTTGGCCGAATAAAATACCTAATTTATCAATACCTATTAAGAAATTATTTTACAATTCTTACATACTTCCTCATCTAGACTATTGCTGTACAATATAGGGAAATTGCAACTCTGACCTATCCAACAACATATTAAAATTCCAAAAACATGCTGCAAGACTTATCCTTGATAAAGACATTGATACACCATCTGAAACATTATTTAATGATCTAAAATGGATGAAATTCCATGAAAGAGTAGAATATAAAAAGGCTATTTTAATGTTCAAGATCATCAACATTTTGGCCCCAGAGTATTTGCAAAATAATTTTACCCCAACACCAATATACATTCTAAAAATCTACGCTCACAGTCAAATAATTCTCTATATGTACCAAAACCAAAGTTAAAAACATATCGTAAAACTCTTATATATTCTGGATCCAAAATCTGGAATTCCCTCCCAAACCATGTTAAAAATGCTTCATCCCTTCAAGAATCTAAGAGATATTATATAACATTTAAATATAACAGTCCCCTGTCACAACAAAGATAAATTTTCATTGTCTTACGAAACATTAAACTTGTATCCTCATTGCAGTCAGTTGATTCTTAAATCATTGAATGTAACATTGACTGTCTAAATATATTTTGTAGTGAACTCATCATTTTCAAGTGTAAATTTTACATTATAATACTATTATGCCCTTTCTTTGAAATATATTGAGTTAGTTAAATAAACAATGAATATTCATTGTCAATTGAAATGTACATTACAAATTGAATATGTCAACAAAAATAATTCACTTTGTTGTTAATAAGTTTCCAAATTGTATTGATTCTGTTGTTTAACTTTATTGTATATATTTTGTTATTATTTTGTAACCATGTATATAATAGAGGACCACAGAGAAGATTGGAGATTGTTCCAACTGTGTTTCCTCTTTAAATAAAGACATTATTATTATTATTATTATTATTATTATTATTATTATTATTCATAGGGATCATTTAAACAAAATATGAACATATTTGACTCATCAGTATTTTAGATGTTTAAAATTTTAATCTTTTATGGGCCCCTGCTGACAAGTTGTGAATATCAAATACCCTTTAAAGGACCCAGTCCTAACTGTTATGACTAAACAAGGATCCAGACATCAAGATAATTGAAGTACTACCTAAAATATGAGAAAAATAGAAGTTTCTGTTTCCCATTATTCCTATATAAAAATCAAATTAAGATTTATACCAAATATGAACAAATTTGGGTGTTCAGTTCTTGAGAAGATTAATATGAGTATTTATTCTTAACATGAAAGTCCATGTACATGTATATATCAAAGCATAATATTGATATTGGTTTGCACTATCACTAGTTGAGAACTTATTATCTAATCTGTAAAACAGTATCAGTTCTGAAACTTAAACTGTTTGGCAGAGCTCCAATATATTTGATTTTCCTTTCCTTGCTCTTTTGAATCACCCCAACATGAATATTCATCTGTCAAATCTTGATTAACATGCACCTTGGTATTCCAAATATGGCTGAACTCTTGAGCTGTGGAGATAAAAATGACAAAAAAATTAAATATTTGAGAATTGAACTTTGTTCTGCAATATTTTTATAATCTTGTATAGTCTCCATAACTAGGTAAATTCTATCAATATATGATGAGTTAACCTAATCACTTTTTCCGTGATTCAAACTCAGCATTCTTAAATTCAAAGTCAGATACTCAACCTATTTTTTTGAATGGGGTTTAATGCCATAATGGCATATTTAGTTTTATTAGGGAAGGATGACCTTAGAATGAATCTGAACCAATTCTCCCTCCGTAAGTAACTGGCAAACTTTCTTACATAAAGTTTTGGGACCAAGCTATGTTTAAACCCATAACCTCGGCAATGGAAGATAAGCAGTATTAGACAACAGCGCCTAAAATCACTCTGTTAATAAGGACTTTCCCTGCACTTTTTGAATGTAGAAGTTAATACTGAAAAATGAATGTCACTACATGAATGTTGATGTTGAATGTTTTAGCGTCATTTGTATGACATGGAGGGTTAACAGACAAATGAGGAAATAAGTATTATTTAGTGTTTATTAAGTTTTTATTATGAATTTTTTATTTAAGTAAACTAACTGGCTTAGTGTTAAACATCATTTCACTGACAGTTTATATCACTCTTGGCCAGATGAAAGCTGAGATGAATGATGTTTGAAAGCCTTCTACCTAAACCATGACCTCTGTTACAAGCAGCCAACACTCTATCCACTGCCCTATCACACTGCTTTATTCTGATATAACATGGTATTAAAAATACAGATTTTGTTATATATATACTGTATAAAATATATATTATCACATAATTTATAGTGCAGGATTGCGATAAATCCATGATATCTTTTTTATATTAATCTAGTGTAATATCACTTCTGATTCATCGTTCAGTGTTTTCTGTATAACTCAGTTCTCATACATAAAATGCCAAACTACATTCTGAGTTGTCATGGTAAAAATATGTCAGAATTTTTCTTGTTCTTTATAGACATGATATGTTAAATATAAATAAATGGTAAATGATTCGGATACATTAGTGCTCATTTATTATTAAATTTATTAAACTTGTTGGCAAAAATGATATGATGTCCAGCACAGCATAGCTTCATATAGTTTGCCAACTTGTTTAATAAATTCAAAACTTATTCTTTTATTCTCTCATTAATATAATCTGCATGTGAAATGTAGAATTGACAAAGGACTGTCTATGATATAAACTGTTGAAATATCACATCTATACATGCATGTTTTGGCTTCACAAGTTCATTTTGTTCAATTTACCTTAAACTAAAGAACATACTGGTAGGTAGGTAATATCTAAGAAGTCAATGCATGAAGAAAAACTTCAGATTTTAAATGAAATAATAAACTACTCCACTTGAATTAACGTATAGTTTATACCTGTAATAGTAATGGTTTTAACAACAACCGTATATAAGACACAACTTTGGTGGCTGGCTCCTTTCTTATATATAACATTGGGGTTTCTCAAGCATCATAATGTAGTGGCAAGCTGCACAACCTGTATCAAAACATAAATATGATTTACATATATCATGTCTACAGAATGATATATTAAAGGCATAGTACCACCATTGCAAAAAGAAAGTGCTTCCGTGGGATAGTCGCATAATGAAGGTTATAAATAATCCTCATTTCTTCTTCTTTAAAAATGCATTTTCCTTATTTTAATGCTCATTTTTTTATTTGAATGGCATTATTGATATATTTTGAACATTTTTATAGCATTGTCATGTATGAATTGTGAATTTAGAAAAAAAAAATGATGCTTGGAAATTGGGGTATGAATACATGATTTCAAAAGTCTACTTTCACTTTGTCACCAGTGTACACACTGAGCAGAAAAAAAATCTCTTATATGACACATGACCCCTACTTTTCTCATCATATTTTGATAGTGCAGAGGTTGATAAACAGTAAAGTGCAGGTTCCACTTCTTTCATTTGGGGTTCTCTATGAATGACAAGCCTTTATACTTTTATTATTTACTATAGAATAAAGAACAAAAATCAATGGTGGGTTTACACCTAAAAAAAGCTTTCATAACTTTGGCACATGAAGGTGAGACTGAAAAATTTTCCTGCTAAAATGGCAACATATTTTGTGAAACTATTCGGTTTATATCAATTTTGTAAATGATTATGAGATGGTTTTTATCAATTTTATAATTATTTATTTTTAAGACATTTATAGCGTTTTATCCTGGTACACTCCCTTTAAATGACAAATATCATACTGCAGGTGCAGATTTAAATATAAAGGTTAGACGTCTCACTACACAGTTACAGCCCTTTTTTCCCACGGTAGCTTAAACAAGTTGGCTGCTTTTAAAAAGCACCCAATGGTTAGGTCTTATAAACAATGTGGCAATTAAAGTGAATGAATGTGTAAGTTTGGTTCCTTGTACAGGATACTAAATACACGGGTGATACCAAATCCCGACATGGTGCTGACTGACACAGCGAATTCCCGGCTGCAGGTGTGCCTGATAGTAACTTTGATGTTTAAATGTACTGATCTCAATCATTATGTATTGCCATTTGCATATTTAGAAAAAAACTTACCTTATATATTGTCTAACATACTTACTGCTATGTTCTATACAATTTACTACTGTGATAATAATATATTTCAAAATAATTTGTATCCATATTTTTATTTAATTTGTGGATATATTATTTTTAAAAACAACAGTTAAAAATTACTGTTTTTCACAAAACTGGTACATTCGGCAATATATCTGACGTGCTCAAAATATGTCACACCGGTAAACTATCTTTATATTTCTGTTGTATCGAATAAAATGAACAACTGTAGCTGTTTAATTTTGTTATTATTTTCATTGCTTTGGGTTCAGCATATTATAATAATTGAGTAAATACACACACCGCATTTGAATTTTCCTCTTAGCCGGAAAGTGGTGGGAACATGTCTTGACTACGTTTTAATATCATTAGCGGTTTGTACATTCCCATGATGCACTGTTTAGAAAAACAATGGCGACCTCCATCTGGTCAAATGACTCGTTTTTAACATGTGATCGTGACTTTTCAATAAGGCAGCGCCCAGAGTCAATTTCTTAACTTGCCTTTATATAGGGTTCGGTTGCTCATGCGACTTCATCAAAAAAGGCCTATGTACTTTGGTTATGAAATATTTTCAAAATGGTTCATAGTGGCTGTGGTTTCTTGCTGCAGATGAGTAGAGCAAAAGTTGGCATAGCATATACTGCAATAAGACATCACTGGGGTTAAAAATGGGACTTTTATAGGATTTCAACATATGCGTGTATTTATGAGCATTTGAGGACTTCTTTTTTCAAAAATGCTCAGGGTGTCACTGCACCCTCTTTAAAAAAAAATAACAACGTGGACAACCTACCAGTTATTGTGCATTTTTATGTGTGTATACATTCCTGCTATGAAAAAAACAAACTTTATATACCTTATTTTATATAGAACAAAATTCAACTGTGTAGTGAGACATTAGAGGTGACATAATTTTAAAAAAAAAATCACATCAACTGATATAATTTATACAGTATTTCTTTTCTATTTATAATACATGCAGCTGATCTTAAAGTGCAGACTTCATAAGGCCCGTCTTAAAAACTATTTGTTTGCTTTGCTTCTACCTACTCACTCAAAATTGTGGGGTTCGGGGCATGTCCCCTCGGAAAGTAATTTCAGCTAGTCTGTTGTAGATGTGTTTTGGCGTATATTACTTATGTTTTTAGGGGCCTGGTTATTATTTACATTAACCTTGAATTCAATGTTTTATAACCATATAAATGTAATGCTTTAAGGTTTGTTCACTTTAATAAAGGGGAAAATGAAGTAGCCTAAGGTCCAATTTTTTATAACATTTTTGGCATTTTTATTTTTTTCAATTTCTCAGAAAAAAGGTGTAGACACATGCCTATAGTGCCTATAGGAAGCTACGCTCCTGATTCAGTTTATTTGGTGGAGAAAGATCTCAGAATGCATATGAGTAGAACCACTGTCCTTCCACAAGTCACTGGCAAACTTCCTCACATTAAGTTTTGAACAGAGCAGGACTTGATCCTACGATCTTAGCAGTGAGAAGTAAGTGATCTTGAAATGATGCCTCAGATCACTCAGCCACGGAGGATGTGTATTACAAAATCAAAAATGGCAAAAAAATGAATACTATACCTACCTACCCACATGAAAAATACTGGGCAAGAGCACAGCAAAAAAACATTTTAAGGATTGACCCATCCGTTGAACTTCGCCCAGCTTAGCGGGCTAATTAACCTCAAAATCATGTAACTCTCACAGCTAAAGTTGTGGGTTCGAGCCAAGCTCAGTCAAAACATGTGTATGTGGGAAGATGTCAGTTATTTCCAAATCTGTAGGAAAATGCAGTCTTTCCCTTAAACAGAAAATTGAATTGTCAATAAATGTATTATTCATTGTAAAAAATGCCCACTTTAATAAAGTAATCACAGAAAGTTTATTTTTAATTTGATTTTACATAAAAGTATAAATATTGCACTTAATACTCTCACATTAGGTGAGCAAATAAATTGTGTTGATCCGTTTTCTTTGTGAGTGGCTGTCAAAACTTTATTTAAAAGAACAGCGGACATTTGTTCTGTAGATAGAGTGTTGTCTGCTCACACAAGAGGATGCAAGTTCAATCCCCATCTTGACCCAATGCCTTTCAAAAATCAACACTCAGTATTGGTTGTACCCAGAAAGCAGACTTTAGACCAGTTCCTTTAAGCAATAACTTGAACAAATGTTACACTGTTTTCAAGTTGTACACATTTCTCCATATCATAACAGTTAAAAGCCGGGCCCAATTAGTTCAGTCAGTTACGCGTCTGACTATCAACCCAGGGGTCATAAGTTCGAATCCCCCGTCCAGCAACAGTCTCCGTGATGATTGATATAGGACATTGTGTCTCATTATCATTAGTCTCTCACTACTGATTCAAGTGGGAAAGTTATCAGTTACTTGCGGAGATGGGGTGTGCTCGAGTACTGGTTAATCCCAGGAAACAGTGGTTAGGTTAACTGATCGTCTGTTAGCCCTTGATGGCATAAAAATGACGCTTAATATTCAATCAATCAATCACAACAGTTAAGCAAAGGTTTGTTTTGTATATATCAAATTGTACCTCTTCAAAGGCTGTCCTCATTGCCTCTGGCAAATCACCTGTATTATTGCTGATTGTGCCATGAAACAGGAATTCTTTCACACTTTGACAGAATACCGTAGCCCTTGCCCACCTTGGATTAGGAACAGTGCTGTCAGCTGGCCAAGATGTTGGAATATTTTGAGTCGTATAGACTAAAATCACTGCGAAATGATTTATTTTGTTCGGAACCTAGTAAGATAAAATATAAATAAAAAATAATGAATTAGCCAAAATACAAAAAAATATATTATGAGTTTATTAAACACAATTTAAAAATTATAATAATAAAACATCCTGGCTTCTGTTTCACCAACAGTTATGTGTAAATTCAGCAATCGTATTTGATAAGAGGGTAAACATAGCCAGATTAAATTAAATGTTGATGGACAGCTTTCTTCATATTTGTAACAGGACGGGTAAACATTCAGCTTGTCTGGGACATGAAACCTTTTATTGAAGGCAAATGCTTTACAGACTGAGTTAGTGGGATTGCATACATATGTTTCTCTCCTAACAGGTTAATAACACACTGTGACATACGCTCCCACATATCAGAATTTGTCACTGAATTTCCAATCAGTTCAGAGAATCATGTGAATATAAAAAGTAACAGTCCCACATTGAGCGACAATGTAACAGGATGAGAAAACAAAAATTTAAATGAAGCCAGTCCATATCAGCTGGCTGACATATATATTGTTAAGTAACATTACACACTGTGACCGGTACTCTTAAAAAAAGCCTACGTATGCACCCTCTAAACTCCCATATTTTATTAAAATCCGCTGTATTTCTATAAATAACATGTGTGCTTATTCAGATTTTGTGTTGTGCACCCAATTAAAGTCCACCCCTTCAAGACTGAAACCCTGATTTCTATACAGAAAATCATATGAATGTTTCTCGGAACATATGTAAGTCATAGTCCCACGTTGGGTGCCAACAAGGAATTATATATCTATACAAGTCTTTGGTGCCTATGTAACATGACAAGAAAAATATGTAGCCAGTCGGGGACCTGAACCTTGGTGACCATTTGTTGACAGAGCGAATACTCTGCAAACTGAGATAACCAGGCAGCTGACATACATCTCTCTCCTTGGATGTTTCATACACACTGTGACATATTCAACCTGTTGTTCATTGTCTCGGATGACAACAGATAAAAAAGTGTAAAATATACTCTATAAAATACCTTGGGTGATTGTTTGAATAGATCTATGGTGCCTGATATTGTCACATGAATAATTGAGAATGTTTACAATGGAAGACAACACACCAAACTCAAATGTGGGGAGACTCGAGAGAAAGAAAAGTTAATCAAAAAGAAACAGGAAAGAAACAAATGTAATGTCATACGAACTGAATGAAGCATGATGGCCTGCCTTGTACCAGTTGTAGTCTGTCCCATTTTTTTTTGCACAACACACTGTTCTTGTTTGAGTCACACACACACAAAATAATTTAAAAATGATTGTGTCACTTTCTTGTTTCCAACTGTGTTCAATATTCATTCTGTGTCACGGTGACCTGTCAAATTTCAGCATCTGCCGAAATAAACACATTTCCCCCCGTTCGTAAAATGAACACAAATATTTAATTTGGCATAACTTATACTAATTATGTTTATGGTAATTTAAAACGGAAATAATTCAATACCAACAACCATTGCATCCTCAACACATTATTTACTTGCATCTTACAGAATCAGAATCATTTCATCGTTGCCAACATGGATGGTTATCTTCTAAATTAAATGGCGGACAAATTCCGTTTTTTCCGCAAAAAGTTCCTGGCATGAACACAAAACATAGTCCCGGCCTCGGAAGAAATACTAATGCGTTTTGAGGTCGTGGCATTCCTACTGAATAGCTCTCCTTGGACATTTGTCCTGGCGAGCTAAAAATTAAGTTTTCAATACTGAATTTGTGTTTTAAATCCGATGTGATGAATTTAGACTCTGAGAATGCCAGATGGGTCATAATTGTATAATGATTATGTTACAGACAACAAAGCCAGGCCCGGTTAGCTCAATGGGTTATGCATCTGACTATCAATCCAGGGGTCGTGAGTTCGAATACCCGCCCGGCAACAGACAGTAATGACTGATATACAACATTGTGTCTCATTATCTTTCGTCTCTCACCGCTGATTCAAGTGGGAAAATTGTCAATTACTTCCAGAGATGGGGTGAACTCGAGTAATAATCAATCCCAGGAAACAGTGGTTAGGTTAACTAATCGTCTGTTAGCCCTCGGTGGCATAAAAATGACGCTAAATATTCAATCAATTAATCAATCAGACATCAACTTACCAGTTTTTTTATGTTTCAATATTTTCATTTCACCAATTTCCTTTTCCTTACACTGGTTTACGGTTTTGTCAAATCGGAATAATTTTGCTCTATTGCTGAACTGAGCAACTTCGTCTTCTTCTCCTGAAAAAAGAATACAAGAATCCATCATGTGTTTCTATCTCACATGGATAAAACTTATGATGGATTTTTTCCTCCCATTCATCTCAGTCAAATGAATTCCTCTGGATATTGGCCATCATCACAAAAATGTTCTCTTTTTTTAATGGGTACAGAGTCTTTCACATTAACTACGGTCCTGTTATACATGCATGCGCACAAACTCTTCCGGGTGACAAACAAAAAATTGTAAACAACAATAAACATAAACAAATTAGAGCAATGGTTAAATCATGCTGTGTATAAGAGTGTTGCAATAGGGCAGATAAATGTTCAAAAGGAAAAGGCATCAGTTTTTTTCATTTTCCACCTAACCAGAGAAAGAGGCTTGCTTGGGTGAGAGCAATAAATTGTAAGGACTGGGTGCCGAACCAGTACAGCTACGTGTGTTCAGAACATTTTGTTGATGGACTGCACAGTGATGATCCAGATGATAGCAGTTTTTCACCCACAATATTTTCTTACAAGGACGTACAGCCTACCACAACTGCAGTTGCCAGACAGGAGAGAGCCACCCAAAGAGATGTGTTGAAGGTATGTGAGGGGGAAGTGGATCATCCATAGGACTCAGAAATATCCATGTATTTTAATAGTTCATTTTCTTAGTAGAACACATTGTGCTATAAAAACCCAACATAGCCTAATTCTTGTATTAGAGTTAGTGGACAGCTATTAGCTGTATGATGGGCTGTCTTACAGCTATTAACTGTTACATATGTTCCATTTTTAATACTGTAAAAGGATGAGAAAAATATGCAGCCAGTCTGGGACTTGAACCTGGTCACCTTTGCTTACAGGGAGAATGATCTACCAACTGAGCTAACCGGATCGCTCACATTTATTTCTCTCCTAGTAAGTTATGTACACACTGTGGCAATATAAAACATACACAACATTTCTTAGAATATTGTGATAATTTCTAGTACAAATTCAACTACCGGTATGAAGTTTAGCTAAGAGCTATGTATAATTGTGTTATTGACTCCTCTACCTTGGTAAAACCACAACTATGACTTGTTTTTGGAGAGTGCATCTAGTCTTAACAAGGGGTCAAACTTACTACCTCTAGCTTTTTGTGCCAACCTCTAGCATCAGCAGCAATATTCTATCCACTGCCTGGCTTTACATGATTTACCAAGATTTGAAACAAACGATTTATTAATATAAAGAAACGATTTTGCATTTTTTCAGACAGCAGTCCAGAATGATTCATTGGAGATGCAGATAAAGGAACAATGTATGAGTTTTTCCCTTGAGTCTCACTCATACTGCAATGTTGATATGGCCTCAGAATCAGCCTGTTAGACAGACAGACAGCATGAGCTTGATGACATTAACATTCCTTCAGTAGTGAACAATGGTAATTTTAGTTATATCAATCATCAACAAACCTTTAGTTGAAACTTATTTATTTTACATCGACTGTGAAATTATACAACTCACGCTCAGTCTTCCTATGCCTGTACTAAGCATATGTGAAAAAAGTGTCTTGCTCAAGAAATTCACACATAGTCATGGGGGATGATCATGATTTCGATGCCCTTCCACTGACCCATGCGCCCTACAATAAACCTTTCATATGTCATATATTACCTGTCTCTTGTCTTGGAAATGACGTTAAACCTTACCGGTATATAAAATGATAAGAAAAAAATAGTTGCAAATGTGAGTAGTTATATTTTTAAAAATCAAATAATCACTGATTTATATTTAAACAAGATAGCATAATTTAAACATTTTAAGATATAATCGAATTGCTACTAGGGTGACAGTTCAGTGGATGAATTGTTTGCCACTCATGTTTGAGGTTAAAGGTTAGATCACCAGCTGGACTGGATGCATGCTAAAAAACATCACTCGGTTCTGTTTCTACCCAGGGTGCACACTTGAGAATGGTTTATAAGCAACTAAATTGTTAGTATCTATTTTCTCTTAAATTAAAATTTTAACTTGTAAAGCAATTCATATAAAATGCTTTTATTTTTGATACTCAATGTGACCCTGATCCACTTCTTTTGGAAAACAAACGTTTGGAGCAAGAATTACTAGAGCTCGGGGAAGAACTTAGAAGGAGCAAATGATCAGAGACAATGACACATTAACAAAATTCTACACTGGGTTACCAAGCTTTGCTGTCTTATGTGGATTTTCAAGTAACAGTTTTTTTATAACTTTCTTTTTTTTCCGACATTTTTTTATGTTAATTATCAAAGTTAAGAGCATAGGCAATGTCAGTTTTTTAAGTGTACAAGAATATCAATTAACTGCTATTTAATCAAAACTGATACATGTGTATTTATTTTATGAATGAAAGCAATGAAATTACCATTTATAATTTTACTGTTTTAAATTGGGCAATGACAAAAAATAATTCACTGAGAAATATCTTTATTTCATAAAATGCATAAAAGTGTAGATAGACAGTATTGGCCCCTCACACTAGAGGTTGAAGGTTAGATCACCAGTTGGACTGGATGCCCACTCAAATTTATACTTATATTTTATATTGAAAGCAGTGAAATTCACTTTTAATTGTATGTTTGACATGTCTACTTTACATGATTTAAGTTATCTTCTACCAAAGGCCAGAAACATGACCTACTGGACAGGTGTGACAAGTACATCATCAGATAGGACCAGGGCATCAAAGGGCATATTGGAACTAGATGACCAGCTGCTATCTGTATTAATGTGCCTCAAAGTTTTTGTTCATGATATAGCAGATAGATTTGGTATTTCTGTTGGAACATGAGCCTGAAGTTCGATTTTGTGAGAAAATATCCAGTAAATGCAGTGGTAAGTTTGTGTATTATTTCTATTTTACGGAATCATGTTTTCCAATTCAGCTTTATTCTGTTCAAATCATTTTGTTTATACATGTTAACTTTAAACTTGAGTCTTTCATTTATTGTTGCAGAAGTGAAAGAGCGTGGTATTGCATCGACAGATACAGATGATATGTTAAGCACCAGCCCAGAAGACACCATGTTGTGAAAGGGGTGATGGTTCAGATGAAAATCTGGCTTGTACAAGAGAGTTATTTTGTATTGACAGGGACTGCCCAATGATTTTAATGTACATTATTATTATTTGTGTTCAAAGAATGTATGTTCTGATTTGAGTTAACCAGAAAAGCAGAATTTTAAAGAAAAAAATGATAAATTCAACCTCCAGTGGATTGGCAAAAAAGACCTTTCCTATGATAAAAAAAAAAGATATTTTGTGGCTTGTATATGTTGAAAGTGTATGCATGTATTGTTCCATTTGTAAAAAACATGACATACTGAATGAGAAAAACAAGTCTAAAAAAATGGAATGTATCTCCTTCCATAAGGTATAAAGTTTCTGCTATCAAGGAGCATGCTGGTACTGAGCAGCATGAAGCTGCAGTAATGGCTGAAATGAACCAGTGTATTTCTGTGTTTCATGGAGAGTATCAAAAAATAACAAGAGGCCCAAGAGGGCCTGAGGATGCTCTACTGACTCATAGTGCCCATAGCACTTTTTGAAATTCTACTATGCAATAGAAACATCGGGGCGGGGTCATTTTTAACTCTAGGGACACCATTTGAACAAATTTAACAAAACTATAGTTGGTCATCATTATTACATAAACATTTTGAAAATCTGTTGGACCGTTCATGAGAAGAAGATTTTTTAAGTTTTGGACTATTTTTAGTAATTGTGGCCATCTTGAATTTTAGATAGAAAAAATAAATCTTTAGTATAGTCTCCTATGCAATAGAAACATTCATGTGAAGTTTCAGTTTAACTGGCCTAGTGGTTTCAGAATAAATGAAAAAAACAACAGAATTTTCTGTTTTCCCACAGTATCCCTATGTAAAATTCTAAGTCCCCTTACAGGGCCCCTATATATTTTAGTGCCTAAATTCTTATCTGTAATTAAACCCCTACACTTACAGATAATTTATATCAAATATGAACAAATCTGACATACCGGTTCTTAAGAAAACGAATTTAGTAATTCCCAATTTTTACCCTTTTGGGGCCCCACCTGACCCCATTAGACATAGGAACCCAGTCATTTTTACAAATCTGAACCTCCTTCACCAAACAATGCTTCTGTGAAGATATAGGCAAAATCCTTTCCATTTTAAAAAAAAAAAATAAAAAAATATTATAATGACATGTGTCCCCTAATTGAACCCTCGGGGCGGGGTCATATTTAATCCTAGGGACACCATTTGAACATATCTAACAAAACTATAGCTGGTCATCATTACTACATAAACATTTTGAAAATCTGTTGGGCCATTCATGAGAAGAAGATTTTTTAAGTTTTGGACTATTTTTAGTAACGCTGGCCATCTTGAATTTCAGATCGAAAAAAAAAAATCTTCTGTATAGTCTCCTATGCAAAAGAAACACCCATGTGAAGTTTCAGTTTAATTGGCCTAGTGGCTGCTAACAGATGACAGACGTCAGACGACAGATGACGGACGACAGACAATGCGCCATCGCATAAGCACTTCTGGCCTTTGGCCAGTAGAGCTAAAAATGTGTATCATGAAACTCTAAGAAATGCCTTCAGTGCAGCCTATCGGAATGCCAAAGAAGAAATGGCAAATAAAAAGTTTGCATCATTGATCTTTCTTTTGAAAACCATAGGCCTTGATCATGTAGGTTCCTTTGTTCACAGGTCACAGACAAGTGTACAAGAGATTATTCAGACATTGGGGCAGACGATTTAGAATATTTTACTTGAGAAAATTGAAAAATCGTCTCATTTTGGATTACTTGTGGAAGACATGACTGATGTTTCAGTCATGGAACAGATGATCACATTTATACAGTATAGAGTCTTCTGATGGAAAACCCAAAGTAAATTTTTTGTTTGTTGCTGATGTTCTTCAGCATTCCAATTCAGCCAATGTAGAAACATAAAAAACTGTTCTTTTAGAAAATTTGAAGATTCTTGGCCTAGTGACTGACAAACTTGCAGGAATAGTAACTGATGGTGCTGGTGTTATGCTCTCAAACAAAAATGGTCTTGCAGGTTTACTGCGATTGATGAATAAAAAGTTGATCAGTATACATTGTGTTTGCCACAAACTTGAGCTTGCATGCATTGCTAAAGATTCACCATCTGCTTATGTACAAGAAGTAAATTAAGAGATAACTTAACATCTCTTTGGAAGATGTTGGAGTACTCTCCACAGAAAATGTCAGTATTTTTAAATATACAATTGAATCTTTTACAAATATCTGTACCTGGTAAGTCCAAGACCAAAGTCTTAAAAAAACTGCAAAAAGCTGTAAAATCTAGATGGTTGTCTTTTGATAATGCTGTACAATCAGCATATCAAAATTATGAGGCAATATTACAAATATTGAATTGCCGGGAAAAAGATGCTACTACTTTTGGGCTTTTGAAAAAAATGAAACATATCAAATTTGCTGATACTTTGATGGTTCTAAAACATGTTGCCTATTTTATCTAATCTGAGCAAATTGTTTAAAAAAAAAACACTGTTCATTATTTGCACATTGCTCCATTAATAGACTCGGTCAAGACCTGTTTAAAAGACATTGTAGAAGAAAGAACACTAATTTGGGAGTTGCAGTCAAATTTGGAAAAAGATGGTCAATAGTTTCATTTAGATCTTAAATGGTGACCAATATGAAGTTGGTATAGTTGAAAATCTTCTGAAGAATTATTGTCAAAGTTTAATAAAAAACATAAATGACCGATTCAATGGAGGACAGTTACAGCTATTGTCAGCATTCACAGTTTTTATCCAGCTGCATGTCCCTCAAAGATGGATACAGAATTTAAAATGTATGGTAAAACCGAAATTGGTGTTACAGAGGTTACAACTGATGGTAGAATGGGACTGTTTTAAATTTGATTTACTTCACTACAAGTCTGTCTTGCCTGAAAATGTACAAAATCCAGCCTTATGGATGGTTGAAAAAATATCTACATTAAGAGTAGACTATGGTTTTGTATATCCACTATTAGTGAATGTAAGTCAGCATTTTCTTACAATTCCTGTATCAAATGCATGGACCGAAAGGGTGCCAGTGCAGTTAAGAGGATAAAAATAGGCTTCAATCCTCCATGAAAAATGATATGCTAAATGCACTTTTGAGCATTTTAATTTATGGCTCATCTAATGCCAATGAAGACTTTAATGATGTTATCAACAAGACTGTCAAGACATGGTTAGCTGCCAAAAATAGGGAACGGTTACCAAAACCAAGTAGCAAACCTTTAATAAAAAATCTTGTTGATGATATGACATCTCAATCTGAGGCATCTACTTAAACTGTTGTAACCTCAGAACATGGATATGCAGGGATCACTGAATGTAATTTTAAAAACCCTTGCATTAGACGCATTAGAGTCATCAGGGTCAGAATCTGACAGCAGTAGTTGTGATTCATGGTTACAATTTAGCTTTAGTACTGACATAATTATTTTATCTTTAAAACATAATCATTGCTCCATGTTATTAAAGATATGAACAAAAACTTTATGTATTAGTTTACATCTTGCACTTCGGTCAGCTTACTCTGATACATGCCTTATAAAAAGTTGATGCAGAAACTGCATTTTGGACAAAATGTTATAGACCAGATGTGAAAAAGGGTTTGTTTCTAATCTAATAATGTACGTTCCAAAGCTTTTGTAGTCTCAGCTTGACAACATTCTCATTTCTTTGTAATATTAACATTGAGTTGATAAGCACTCAATTCATGCATTCCTTAACATCACATGTTTTCTTTCTTCCTTGTTATAACATAGCTGATGGAAGTATTTTTTTTCTATAACTGAGGGCCCACATTGCCTTTAAAATACAAGAAATATAGAATAATGACATGAAAAATAGCGATTGATTTCTGCTGATTTTTACTTGATGAATACTCTTTACCAAGGTTAGGCCATCCTTAAAAAATATATTGTTTGCCATGCTCCTATCTACTCACTTGAAATTGCAGCTACCCAACTTTTTTGATTTTCAAACTGATTAATTTTGTTTTCATGATTTCTGTCCATTTTTCTTTAAAATGACTATGCAAAATCAATATTTGGCCAAAAAAAAAAAAACGCTACCCACATGCAAAATACTGGGTTGGAGCACAGTAAACACATATTTTTTAATGATGGCCTCAGTAAAGCATTTTACTTTAAGTTTTCCAGTCCATTGGGTAATTGTCACTGGCTTTTTGTTTGGTCATGAATAAATAAACATGATTCTTCACATTTGTGTCTTTTTATCATTGCATCATCCATGTTCATATTTCAATCCGAAATACAAAGTATATTATCATACATACTTTCATATACAGTTCAAGGGGATGATCACAACAGATATTCCATTCAGTTATCTTTTTACAGTACAGTAATTTTGTTATCTTATGTTGGTATAAAGTGCATTTCCTTCTGTTTATGGAGTCCTTGTCTACACTCGCCCAAAATACTGTAATATAAAATTTGGAGTAAAAATGGAAACAGACCAAGTGACTGCTGATTGATGTGTATGATCTCCTAACTAGACTTGATCAATCAGACCTACTGACTGACCGACCAACAGACACAGTGACTTCTATATACACTCCTCTAAAACTTTGTTTGCATGGATATAACAATAGTATTAAATGTTAAATAACTAACCAAATGATGAATTCATTGGGTTCATCATGTTTCTTGCAGCCTACAGTGGCGTGCCAGGGAAGGATTGTGGGACATATGGACGGGCCATTGACATACTGGAGAGACATTGGAATGATAGGATCTGCACCTGTTCCTGATGAAATAAATGAAAGTGAAAAATGAAACAAACTATATTTTTACATACATACATGTATTTACTAGTATCTTTGATATGTATTTTTAAGTTAACCCTTTACTTCATATTGACACCTTTGGAAACCTAATATAGAAGGCTTTTGAATTATTTGGTGAATTATGTTTATATTAACTGACAGAGTGGGAAACAGTGCAGGAAGTGTTCAGATTGCTCGTTACAAGCAATCTGAACTCTTCCTGCACTGTTTTCAAAGGCCTTCTGTGATTGGTGCGTGAAATCTATGGAGTAAATGAAAAAAAAAAAATTAAATGTTTGCCAATTTTTACATACATATCTACTAGATCTTTGAACTTTTACAATGCCTCATCCAGCTAGGTCAGTTGTAAAATGCAGGACTGTCAATCCAGAGTTCGAAACCACGCCCATCCAGTCTCTGTGATGATTATGAACTATGGTCTGCGGTCATAAATATGCACCACTTATTATGTAGAACTAAACATCTTTTGCGATTTTTTAAGACCATTCTTCTCGCCTTGGATGCACTTAGCATTAGTGTTTGGAATTGAACCCAAAAAGCATAATCGATTATCGAATGGACAGACTGATGGTTAATATCGTTATTGATTGTCGGTGATACGAACAGTTCCAACTGATAATCGATTATCAGCGATAATTGGAACAACACTTCTTAGCATTACTAGCAAACAGATTTAATGACAGGAAAAAACACATCAATTCATACATCTCTCCTACTGAAAATCACAACCAAACTTTCTTATTCCTATTGAAATCTATTTGGTAGAGTACACATTGGGCCCATGGAAGCCATGAGAAAAGGTGGTTTTTAGATGCAGCAAAAACTGTTATAATCCCCTATTTGGAACTCTGCATAGTGCGGAACCAATTAAGTACGTTTGATGTAGACTTCATTTTTGTTTGGTACAGATATTCAAAATATGAGATTAGTTTTATAATGACGAAAACTGTTTGGCTTGAACAAGTACATGTCTTACAGAATCATACCCTTAGCGTCCTGTTCTCATCTCGACTTTCACGTAGATGGGTAAATAGTTCTTGAATCAGCTTTTCGTTCGTTCTGACAGTTTCCTCCAGTGTAACCAGTCGTGATGACAACGCAGAATTACCCAACTCTAGAGCCTTTAATTGAAATTCTAGGCGAGTTCGGCTTGCACGCAGTATTTCTCGACTCTGTTAATAGATGTTTTAGTATTAACATGCTATAATAATAACATAATAAACAACTGATGGAACATCATATTTAGTCATTTTTAAAATTATTTTAAAGCAACTTGCTCTGACTCCATATAATATTGATATTAGAGTTGGAAATTGGAGATAAATTTACTACCGTATCAATCAATCAGATACTGTAACTGGTAATTGATTATCGATAGTACAATGTTTGATAATGTGACATTTTAAACATTAAATGAAATTGTGTTTTTATGTGTTTTTTATCAAATTTTCTAAACATTTTATCAGGATATCTTGAAGGGAACTACATTTATTGTGCAAAAACTTTTTTTTCTTCTCGTCTATCTGAGACCGGTAAGCTCAGCGCATCTTACTATCAATCTAGGAGTTGTGAGTTCGAATCCTGCCCGGCCAGTCTCCGAACGGATTCTCATAGCCATTGGTCTCGGCTATTTGTAGAGGAAGACCTCAGAATGAATCTTAGTAGAACTACTGTCCTTCAGCAAATACCTTTCACACATAATGTTTTTCAGAATATTTTACAAAGGACTCAGTTTTCATATTAACAAGAAAAAAATGAGTTTATTATCTGAATAGAAATATTAAATTTTGTTTTCATTGCCAATATTTCAAATGCAAAAATATACTCCAGAGCTGTCCATAAGAGCCGAGGATTTCAACCTGTAATTCTCATTCTGACCTTCTGCTACTAAGGGCTTAGGATATACCATTAAAAACATATTTTGTTCTAATAATGAAGTTTAATTTGGCACAAAACACAAATTTTTACTTTCCAACAGATCACATTGTTAGGCCTCATAAACAAATAATGCAGTCTAGTTTTCATTAAAAACAACGAAAAATTCATCACAGATCGTCTCCCCTAAAAACCCTATTTACTTCGGAAATTCAACCTTCTACTCACAAAATAAGGGACAGCCCTGCACTCTAATAATAGTACATGTATTATAATTAAGTTTTAAAACATTCCACCTAAATGTATACATGTATTTTCTCAGTTTTTCATCTGTGAAGTCCATTTTGAATTTAAACAAACCTAGAATTTCTTTTTGGATATTTAAAACTAGACATTATGTATAACAGTCCTGTAAATTTTTGTGAAAATCCAACAATAAGTTAAGAATGACACTTCTTGTATAACAAAAGATTATGGAATGACAGACACGTCACAGTACAATATTTATAAAGCTAATAAAACTATTTTCTGAGACTTACCCAATAACTACTCAAAATTACCTGTAAGGATGTGTAGCAGTATAAAGAGATAGATGGATAAATAACGTAATGACGGGATTTTTTATTTTAAATTAAGCTTTAATTTGTTTAAACCTCGCATTGCAAGCAAATTAAGGCAATTAAATTCAAAACTGCCTTCAAGCTGAAAACACTATTACAACAAGACAGGTTCAATTTTTTTTCTCGAAATTAAGCGTGCTCAAGTAGATACCGTCGCGATATGACTGAAAAATTGTTGAAAGCGACGCTAAACACCATACAACAACAACAACTGTCTCAAATTAAGCTTTTATTTTTTTAAAACTCTCATTGCAAGCAAATTAAGGCAATTAAATTGAAAAACTGCCTTCAAGCTGAAAACACTAGTACAACAAGAAAGGTGCATTTTCTGTCTCAAATTAAGCTTTTATTTTTTTTAAAACTCTCATTGCAAGCAAATTAAGGCAATTATATTGAAAACTGCCTTCAAGCTGAAAACACTAGTACAACAAGACAGGTGCATTTTTTCTCTCAAATTAAGCTTTTATTTTTTTAAAACTCTCATTGCAAGTCAATTAAGGCAATTAAATTCAAAACTGCCTTCAAGTTGAAAACACTAGTACAACAAGACAGGTCCATTTTTTCTCTCAAATTAAGCTTTAAATTTTTTAGAACTCACAATGCAAGTCAATTAAGGCAAATAAATTCAAAACTGCCTTTAAGCTGAAAACACTAGTACAACAAGACAGGTGCATTTTCTCTCTCAAATTAAGCTTTTATTTTTTTAAAACTCGCATTGCAAGCAAATTAAAGTAATTAAAATCAAATTGTTTATTCATGATGACGGTGAGTGGTCAAAAGAAGGAAATCACCTTTTGCACAAAAAAAATCAATACTTTTGTTTTCATTGGGTCGCAGCTACTTAAAATAACATGCAAATTACAGTTTTAATAAACGTTTTCAGCATTTAAGATACCTCACCTTTCAGAAAAATTTTAGGGAACAAGCAATTGGCATGTTATGCGGTGGATTATCACAGCGACGTGTGGTCGTTCTGTTAAATTGTCACGTGTCGACAATTAACAGACTTAAGCAATGTTTTCGCCAGACTGGTAAAGTTTGTGATTTGCCTAGTCCTTGGTGTCAAAAGGTGACAACTCCACTGCAAGATGCCCATATTCAAGCCTTACGTTGCAGAGAGAGATTCAGGACGTGTACTGGTACCGCTCAAACAACACATGGACTTCACAGGTAAACAAATAATTTTAATGCCAGTTACAGTAAAAAATATAAACACAATAAGTAATCACATCTTTTTCATAATAACATTTCATATAATGATTCTTTCATTGTTCTTGAGACACACGTGAACAGTATAGACCCCGACTAATTGAAAGACTTTGTTTTGACCGACGAGGCTCATTGTTGCTTTTCTCATTGAGACAATATATTCACCCAGTCACTGTCTGCACGACATTGGATTCCATGCCAGAAGGCCATAGAAAGGATTGATTCTACCCCAAGACATAGGCAACATCGACTGCAGTTGGCAAGGTATCACATGCATCAAACACGTCGTCAGTGGGGGTCTGTATTGATCTCAGACGAGTCTGGGTGTGGAGAACATGTGAGGAACGTGTTGCTAATCTATGTGTACAGGGATTCGATAGTTTGGGTGGAGAAAGCATGTATGTCTGGGCGGTTATTACCAACCATTAACAAAGGTACATAAATGATTTTCTACAGCCACATGTCATTTCATTCCTACATCAGAGTTTTCGCAACGGTGGGGCTGAATTTCAACATGACAATGTGCATCCACACATCTCCATTTCTTCAGCAGAATGGTATGCAGGTTGTGGACAGGCCATATGTTGCCAGATATGATACAATAGAGAACGCACGGGTGGAGCTGAAACGACACGTGTATGGACGTCAGCCACCCCCTAATAAAGTCGTTGAATCATGTCAGGCCTTGATTCGGGAATGGGCAAATATGCCACAACACAGGGTTGCAACTGTCATTCAGCTAATGCGAACATGAGGCTTGGCCTGCATTCACGCCAACGGTGGCTATACCAAATATTGAAAAGCTTGATTTTTGATTCTGTTTTGGACAAATGAAATATCTGTTCATTGTTGTTTTATTTTTGTTAGTTTTTTACATAGCATAAGTACTAGACAAACCTTTTGTACCAAGTTTGTTTTTATCAAATATATTTAATAAAACAAATTTTATAGAGATTTATGCAGGAGTTGCGTTATTTAAGTCTTTCGGTGTATAAGAAGGTTGAATACAAACCTTGGAGGGGGTAGGCAGCAGGGGTGTTCTGGGGCTGGGCTGCTTGATGGGTTCCTCATCAGATTCTGAGTCAGACTCGGCCGTATTGAAGTTTTCACTGTTGTTACTCACGATGCTATCCATCAGGATACCCCCAGACTCCACAGATATCAGTTTACATACAACATCATCAAGATCCCTTCTAACACATTCCTTCAGTTCCTGAAAAAAAGTTTACCAAGAAAATAAGTAATTGTTCACACTTAAAGTGTGCTTGTTTCTTTTTTGGTATAAAAGAATAGCATGTAATCATGTTGTTGTTATACGGTGTTTAGCATCATTTTCAACAATTTTTCAGTTAAATTGCAACGTTATCTATCTGAAACAGTATTCCAACCCTGTCACTGGAGTATCATGCAGCAGACACATGGTACCACACCCGTTACATTATAATGTGACACCGGACCGATCAGACCTAGAATTAGCCTCAACTCTGTTAATAGATGTTTTAGTATTAATAAATGTGTTCCTGTGTGTGAATAAATAAGTATGCATGTGTATAGGGCTCCCTGTGTATTTTTTTAAACTGAAGTGTTATTTCATCAAGAAATAAAGGTTCATTGAAAGACAAGAACAAGAAAGAAAATGCTTTTACCAGGAACATAAACACAAACAATTTTAATTTCCCCTTTAGTTATTGACCTTGAAATAATAAACATTTCAACTGATGGAACATCATTTTTAACCGTTTCAAAAACTGAAGTCTTATTTTAAACCAACTTGCTCTGACTTCATATAATATTGATATTAGAGTTAGAAATTGGAGATAAATTTACTATCAATCAATCAGATACAGTTACTGGTAACTGATTATCGAGAGTACAATTTGTTTGATATTGTGACATTTTAAACATTAAATAAAATTGTGTTTTTGTTTATTTTTCAAATTTTCTATACATTTAATCAGGTTATCTTGAAGGGAACAAAATTTATTGAGCAAAAACTTTTTTCTTCTAGTCTAGCTGGTCCCGATTAGCTCAGCTTGTCTCACTATTAATCCAGGAATCGTGAATTTGAATCCCTGCCCGGCCTGTCTCCGTGTTGATTCTCATAGCCATTGGTCTCTGCTATTTGTAGGGGAAGACCTTAGAACCACTGTCCTTCAGCAAATACCTTTCTCACATAATGTTTTCAGAATATTTTAAGAAAGACTCAACTTTTTTTCATATCAAAAAGAAACAAATGAGTAAATATCTAAATAGAAAAATAGTAATACCGTATATTCCCTAATTAACGCCCCCGGGGGTGTTACATTTTACAAGGTGTGGGCATTTATAAAAGATAAAAAAAATCAAATTTAACAACAGTTAAAAATACAATTAAACCAATAAAGCCATGGAAAAAACCTTAAGTCCGGTTTAAATCCCCGAAAAAGTGGTTCAGAATTATTTGAGAGTGAATAAAATAATCGACATAGGATGAAAAAAAGCTGAAAATCTGTATGAAATTACTAGTCTGCGTACTGGAATATCCGAATTTATGGTCAGTGTACTCTTCACTTTAAATCACTTGGACGCTTGCTCTTATCAACGTGGAACAATGAGCTTTCAGCGTACAAAGACTAACCGCATTGTCGACGTTTTGTAATGTTTTAATTGGCAGACGGTATTTTTACTAGTATTAAACAGCAAATATTGGTCAGTATTTGTTCAACCAAAAGTGGTTAAGTGGTCACCCAAGATATAAACAATGGGTTAAAGAGTTCAAAGGTAATAAACACTCTGCTAATTGTTGTCTGTGTAACAAAATAATCGATCAGGGAAAGATTGGCAAATACGCACTCAAATCGCATGTACATTTTATTTTTTGATTTTCTGGAAAAATAGGTGGAAGGGGGGGGGGGGGGGGGGGGGGGGGGGCGTTTATTAGAGTGGGGGCGTTTATAAGGGAATATACGGTATTAAATTTTGTTGCCATTGGCGATATTTCAAATGCAAAAATACACTCTAATAATAGTATATGTATCATAAGTTTTAAACCATTCCACCCAAAATGTACTTTCTTAGCCATTTTGAATTCAAACAAACCTAGACATGGAATTTCCACGACTCATAAACTAGACATTATGCATAACAGACCTGTAAAGTTTTGTGAAAAATCCAACCAAGAAGTTCGGAATGATACTCCTTTTATAACAAGAGTTGTCAGAAGACAACAAAGCTTGCCTCTGGGTGTCTAAGTCCAAAAAGGGCCATAACTGTGCCAAAAATGCAATCCAGAGTTATGGTTTTTGTCTGTGTGTGTTCCATTGATGATGGTGAACACACATGCAAAGTTTCATTCACATCCAATGAGTGGTTGCATAGATATCTTAAACTTAAACACAAAAGTTTAACCTGGGTGCCTACAGACGCTGCCACCGACGCCACCAAGGTCATGGCAATAGTTCTCCTTGGACTTCATCCCGGCGAGCTAACAAAAGATTATGGAATAGTGGAATGACACATCAGAGTACAAAATTTATACAGCTAATAAAACTATTTTTTGAGGCTTACCTGGTAATGTAATGACAGGTGCATTTTTTTTCAAATTGAGCTATCTTTTTCTAATTGGCTAAAATGCAAGAGGAATAAGGCAATTAACTTGAAAAAGCCTTCAAGCCCTGTTGTCTGTCAGACTTAAATCATATAGGAAGCTTGAATAAAAACCTTGGAGGGGGTAGGCAACAGGGGTGTTCTGGAGCTGGGCTGCTTGATGGGTTCCTCATCAGATTCTGCATCAGACTTGGCCATACTGAAGTTTTCACTGTTGTTACAATGCTATCCACCAGGATACCCCCAGACTCCACAGATATCAGTTTACATACAACATCATCAAGATCCCGTCTAACACATTCCTTCAGTTCCTGAAACTAATACAGTCTTTTTGTACTAGTGTTATCAATACATTTTAATGAAAAAGCCCTGGGGTGTGGAAAGAGAATATTTGTCCGCACTTAAAATGTACTTTTTTCTTTGAATGTATGCTGGCCATAATAACATTTCTGTATTGGATAGGAAAGTAATTCATTGTTTTTTCTGCTTTCATGGTAATATACCGCGTGATAAAAAATTGTCAAAAATATTTCTATATTTTTTATAAGTTTTTATCAGTAAGATAGTTAAAATTCCAAGGAAAAATTGATTTGTAATTTTTTAAAGATTTTCTTCCTCTTATTTTAAAAACTAGCATGACTTGATTAATTTTTTGAAAAACAATTTTTTATCACACGGTATATTACCATGAAAGCGGAAAAAACAATGAATTACTTTCCTATCCAATACAGGAATGTAATTAAGGCCGACACACATACCAGGCTACAGTCAAACCTATATAATCGGTCACCTCTATTAAGCAGCCACTTGTCTTAAGCAGCCACATTCGCTATTTCCCATTTCCATGCTTTCAAAGCAAATTAACCTGTATAAGGCAACAACCTGTCTTAAAAGGCCACTTTTATTCCTTCCCTTGACTTGCTGCTTAAGACAGGTTTGACTGTATTTGTATTACTATCAGACTTCATATTCACTGTGCCCTGACATTTCAAATTATATCTGTTCAGATACGCAATATGCTACTGTATAAAATATCTAAACAAGAGTTGTCTAAAATATCTAAACAACAGTTGTCTAAAATATCTAAACATTGTCTAAAATATCTAAACAAGAGTTGTCTAAAATATCTAAACAACAGTTGTCTAAAATATCTAAACATTGTCTAAAATATCTAAACAAGAGTTGTCAGAAGACAACAAAGCTTGCCAATGGGATAAAATTCACCACCCATGCAAAGATTGAGATTGGAGGCAAACACCAAAACTTAAACGCAACTAAACGCAAAAGCTTGACCTGGGCATCTACAGACCACTCCGAAGCCAGGGTCATGACAATAGCTCTCCTTGGACATTCATCCTGGCGAGCTAAAAATGCTAAAACAATCAGACTTTCTAAAATTAAAAAAAATTTGTTAAAAGTAAGAGAAAAATCATTTGAATATTTTCTGGGGATAAGATATGAAAAGTTAACAATGAGCAAAAGGTGATCAGAATACAGTGAGCTTAAAAAAATGAACTTTTGAGTGGATCCAAACATTAAAGCAGTCCTTTAATAGAATTAATTTCAATCATTGCAAGACTTGTACACTTTCTCAGATTACCAAGCAACTTACCAATCCTTTATAGTATGAAGTCTCTGGCGGATACAGATTTTCAAAAGCTTTCAATGCTTCTTCATAGTTTTCTTTCCACATATCAACAGTTGCCATGGCAAATTTTATGTGCTCCTGTAACTCCTTAGTGAGGGCTGGGTGAATCATCCTGTCACTAGGAAACATCATCTCCTTGGGCAGCTTAATGCTTTGATTTCTGATGAAACAACAAAAGTTGGTGTAATTTTATGAGTCATGGAAATTCCATAAAACCAAGTTTTCTATTTGCAATTACATATATACTGAAAATATTAAACCAAAGAAATTCCAAGGAGTAAAGATCCCAAGAGCTGCCAGCAAGATAGTGGTACCTCAGAAACAAGGCTTCCTATAAAAACATTTGAAGAAAAAGACTAAGCACAGAAATACTTAAAATAGTACTTAAAAAAAACTAATTTCTGTTTATAATTTACTTTCCTCTGAATATTAAACAAACTTGTCAAAGCAGCAAGACTGTTTTGATGTATATGATATACCTGTCAATTCTGTCCAGAACATCACTAGCCGTCTTCCAGTAATATGCAGCAAGGTCATGCACTGACGCAAGTTTGGGTGTTACAATACCCTCCGCATCTAGACACTCGATCTCTTTTGCCTGCGAAATTTTCACAACACAAAATGTATTAACATTTGTACTTCCTCCAACCAGTATGTATTAATACTTATGCTGCTTAGATTTACATTACAAATATTCACGTCTGGCTCCAAGAAAATGTTTTATTTCTTGTATAGCTTTTCGAAGCTTATTTTAAAGCAATAGTTATTGAATGACTAGAACTGCAAAATAATATGAGACATGTTATAAAAATCTAACCCATTTAAGAAATAAAACAAGGACAATGAACACAACCATTCAAAATACTTTAGAAAAATACATGCAGTGCAAAGCATTCAAAATTTGAAAATATTTTTTTTTCCCAGTTATTTAGTATTAATGAAAATAATTACCTAACGGAAATGAAATTTTGTTGAAATGGGGCAAAGTCATGTAACAAAAAAATTGGTTAAAAATAGTTTATTCCAATATATAATGCCAAAATGTTATATATTTAAACATCCCAAAATAATACATTAATAGGGATTTCCTAATTTGGGCTATGTGCCTAGGTCAGACTAAACTATATTTCCAGCTTAAAATTGCAAAATATTCTGTGACGTGTTAAATGAGTCACGATTTCATTTTGATTTCAATTTGATCCATCCCACAAGTTGACCCATTGGAAATTTGTTTTATTTTAGAAATAGTCTAAATGACGATGTAAAGGTCAAGAAGTATTTAAGTGTTGCCTCTTTATAAAGTAGGAATTTCATTTCCAGTTTACCACTCAGATTGAAATATCAATTTTTAGCCATTCTGATAATATCTTTATTTTTTAAGACATTTATAACATTTTCCCCCTGATATACTTCCTTTAAGTTGCATTATGGGAATGACACAACTACGGCATTTATTTTTATCATTAGTAACAAATGTTTAATACATTGCCAACATTTCTCAAGAAAGAATTAACTGCAGGCATAATCCTGGTGTAGTTTAATGTTAGTCAACTGATGAAAGATAGGATTTGTTACAAAGTTTAAGCATAATTCAATGCTTAATTGAAAAAGGGTCAGTCCACAAGTTCTAACAACATTAATTAAGACCCTTTCCAACAAAATTTTTATATACAAATATTGATCTGACATGATGAAATACAATATATCTAGTTTATTAAATTAACAAGAATTTCGCAGAATGATATGTCTCGCCATGTCCGCTTTGACCATAGGAGAGAAAAAAATTAAAATATTATATTCATGCAAGAGTTATCTAGCTTGGTTAATGTAGTAGGTTTAATGACTAAAAAACATTGTAGGAAGTATTGTGTGTACTCAGCATCTCCATTATATAATGCAGGGTGTTAGTTGTAACTATGATCCAAGTATGAGTGTCCTAGCACTAGTATTTATTGAGAAATAGTACGAGAAACGTTTGAGGTAAATGCAAAATTCAGCATCAAACAATGTCAATGGACCATGAAATGTAGGTCACACTCAGCATCTGCAGTATATAATGTAATGCAGGGTGTTAGTTGTAACTATGATCCAACTATGAGTGTCCTAGCACTTGTACTTTTTGAGAAAAAGTGTAACAAGAGGCCCAAGAGGGCCTGAGGATGCTCTACTGACTCATAGTAGCCATAGCACTTTTTGAAATTCTACTTTGCAATAGAAACATTGGGGCGGGGTCATTTTGAACAATGGGGACACCATTTGAACAAATGTAACAAAACTATAGTTGGTCATCATTATTACATAAACATTTTGAAAATCTGTTGGACCATCCATGAGAAGAAAAAAATTTAAGTTTTGGACTATTTTTAGTAATGGTGGCCATCTTGAATTTTAGATAGTCTCCTATGCAATAGAAACATTCAAGAGAAGTTTCAGTTTAATTGGCCAAGTGGTTTCAGAATAAATGAAAAAAAAAGAGAATTTTCTGTTTTCCCACAGTATCCCTATGTAAAATTTTAAGTCCCCTTACAGGACCCCTATATATTTTAGCCCCTAAATTCTTATCTGCAATCAAACCCCTACACTTAGGGATAATTTATATCAAATATGTACAAATATGACATACCTGTTCTTAAGAAAACAATTTTACTAATTCCCAATGTGTACCCTTTTGGGGCCCCTCCTGACCCCGTTAGACATAGGAACCCAGTCATTTTTACAAATCTTAACCTCCTTTACCTAACAATGCTTAAGTGAAGATATAGGCAAAATCATTTCCATTTAGAAAAAAAAAATAAAAAAATATCATATTGACATGTGTCCCCTAATGGAACTCTCAGGGCAAAGTCATTTTTAACCCTTGGGACACCATTTGAACAAATCTAACAGAACTATAGTTGGTCATCATTACTACATAAACATTTTGAAAATCTGTTAGGCTGTTCATGAGAAGAAGATTTTTTAAGTTTTGGACTATTTTTAGTAATGGCGGCCATCTTGAATTTCAGATCGAAAAGAAATATCTTCTGTATAGACTCCTATAAATAGAAACACCCATGTAAAGTTTCAGTTTAATTGGCCTAGTGGTTTAAGAACAGATGAAAGAAAAAGAGAATTTTCTGTTTTCCCATAGTATCCATATGTAAAATTCTAAGTCCCCTTACAGGGCCCCTATAAATTTTAGCCCCTTAATTCTTATCTGCAATCAAACCCCTACACATAGGGATAATTTATGCAAAATATGAACAAATCTGACATACCGGTTCTTAAGAAAACGAATTTAATAATTCTCAATTTTTACCCTTTTGGGGCCCCTCCTGACCCCTTAAGACAGTGGAACCCAGTCAATTTTACAAATCTGAACCTCCTTCACCAAACAATGCTTCTGTGAAGATATAGGCAAAATCATTTCCATTTTAAAAAAAAAAAAAAATATATATTATAATGACATGTGTCCCCTAATTGAACCCTCGGGGCAGGGTCATATTTAACCCTGGGGACACCATTTGAACAAATGTAACAAAACTATAGTTGGTCATCATTACTACATAAACATTTTGAAAATCTGTTGGGCCATTCATGAGAAGAAGATTTTTTAAGTTTTGGACTATTTTTAGTAATGGCGGCCATCTTGAATTTTAGATCGAAAAAAAAAATCTTCTGTTTAGTCTCCTATGCAATAGAAACACCCATGTGAAGTTTCAGTTTAATTGGCCTAGTGGTTTCAGAGAAAGTGCTGCTAACAGACGACAGACGACAGACGTCAGACGACAGACGACAGACGACAGACGACGGACGACAGACAACGCGCCATCGCATAAGCACTTCTGGCCTTTGGCCAGTAGAGCTAAAAACAAAAACTTAACGTTGGAGGTAAATGCAAAATTCAGCATTAAACAATGTCAATGGACCATGAAATGCAGGTCACACTCAGCATCTGCAGTATATTATGTGATGCAGTAAGTTAGTTGTAACTATGATCCAAGTATGAGTGTCCTAGCACTTGTACTTGTTGAGAAATAGTGTTAAAATGAAAACTTAACGTTGGAGCTAAATAAAAATGTTTGATGCCGCCGCCGTCGACGGAAAAGCAATGCCTTAATCTCGTCTGTCCTTCGTCGCAGAGAGACAAAAATTGTAAAAAAAAAAACACACACAGAAAAACACACATGATGAAACAGTATATTTAACATATTTGAAGTAATTAAATATGAGTGACATACCCTGGCATCTAATGTCCTGGCAATATGGACGGTCAGGGGGAGGGGAAGAGTGTGAGGGTTAACCATTCTGATTGTCTCCAAACCCCACATCACAACACCCCACAGCTTGGACAGCTTCTCGCTGAAATGCATCACGTCATAATTATTTAGTGTTTTCTTAGCAAAAATAACAGAATGGCCTGTAAGCCAATAATAGTATATAAGTAAAACAGCGAGTGCTTATTCAAGAACCGCACAGGTAATAAGTTGTCAGTAAATGAATTGTTGAATGCAGTTTTAATATAATGAAGCATGGAGGTTACATGTATAAACAAGTTGTCTATTCATAAAACGGCACAATACATTGTAATAAGGATCACAGAAATTATCTGGTGTCATCTGACCAGGCACATGTACATCAGATCAAATCTGTTTTTCTGCGAATTCCAAAAATCAATCTCAGGACATATTATTCATATTTTGAAATGTCTATAAATACTATGAAAACCATCTTTTCCTTAAATTCTTTATCGTTGAATGTGTGTGTGTGAAACACTTGACTACATATTCTATTTGTATGTCTTTATTGAAGCTTGGTTGCAAAGTAAGATTAAATAGAGCTTTTGTAAATTGTTACAACTCCTATTCCTGGAGACTACTAGTACCCTGCTTTGTTTTTGAAAGACCATTGAGTCAAGCCTCAGTTCTAACCAGCAACCTCCAACATGAGTAGTCAACACCTAACACCATTACTTTTTTTATTTGAGAGACCATCAAATTGAGCCTCAGTTCTAACCGACAACCTCTTGCATAAGTTGCCATCACCACTGCCTGGTTGCTACATGCACATAATAGTTACAAACATGTGCCACATGTACATGACTTCCCTGCTTGTTCTCCATTTTGTATACAGCTGACCACCACTGCCTGGTTACTTCATACACATAATAGTTACAAACATGTGCGACATGTACATACCTTCCCTGCTTGTTCTCTATTCTTTATACAGCTGACTACCACTGCCTGGTTGCTACATACACATAATAGTTACAAACATGTGCCACATGTACATACCTTCCCTGCTTGTTCTCTATTCTGTATACAGCTGACCACCACTGCCTGGTTACTACATACACATAATAGTTACAAACATGTGCCACATGTACATACCTTCCCTGCTTGTTCTCCATTCTGTATACAGCTGACCACCACTCACACTGAGCTTTTGTACACTGGTTGGAACTAAGACATGCAGGAAACAGGTCAGGTTTGTCAGCTATGGCATGCAAGTTCCTCTTTCTGTATCTCTGGTTTACAGCTGACCATCTAACACAGGCATAGAGGAAAACCTGCATAGATAACAAACATATCATGATTCTTTACGATTATGATTAACCTTTAAAATCCCGATTTGAAGCGAATTTATACAAGCTTACTAAAGAACCTGGAAAGTTTGCCTCTTAATTGACAAATATGAAAATGTAATATCAGAAATTTTGTATATACATTAAACTGTTACAATGAAATACAAAAATACAAAATAAATTTATACAAGCTCTTTGGGCGTCTTCAGCAAATGTTACACAGGAATCATGAGCTGTATATTAGCAAATGTATAGATTTATTTTTTATTAAATTGTAAATAAAATAGTGCTTAGATTTTTATAATGAAAATTATCAACATAAATCATCAAAATATTTTATATTTCCAGTAATTTCACTCCTACATTAATTTTGCTGTTAAAACCAAAAGTTCATAAATTGATAGCAAATATCACTAAATCAGTGTTTTTTTTATTTTCATACCCACGAGTAAAAACACGTTTCTTTAAACACAGACTGAGTAAAGTAAAGAAGCTTAGAGAATTGCTGTCAAGTTTGAAACCAGGGTAGAGCCAGCACTAGGTGTAGTTTCTGAGATGACATCCAATGTGAGTGGCCAATATTTTATCTGCTTGGCCACAGAGCCTACCAGTCCTTTAGTGCCATTTTCAAATTTTGGTTGTCCTGACCTGTCCAGCAATCAAACCCAAAACCTCCAATATGTGAAGTGAAACATTAAGTCACAATGAAATGTTTACCTGGATGTCTAGCTGACTGAGAGAACTTGCATCCCCACCTTGTAAATCCTTGAAACTGTACCTCATATCTGGGTAACTCTGGTACCCAACTGTAAAACAAATATTTAATTGTTTTTATTTATATTGACTGTGAAAACGATTTATTTCAACTTATTCAAATCTCTTTTGATGTCTTCCTGAGTAGAACCACTACTAACCATATGCGGATAACGTGTCTTGCTCAAATACGCAACACATGGTTGTAGTGGGGTATTGAACTGTCTACCCTACGTGCCAGATCTGATACTCTGACACTAGACAACATGCTCCATACATATTTACATGTATGTCAAAAAGCTTACTCTATGCTGTTATTTTTATTTTACGATTTCTTGGGCAGATTATTCAGGACAGAGGTGATAATTGTACTTTCTCTGCAAGGATTTATTCAAGTAATACTAAATTGTATTAACTTTCTGTTCACATTAAGTATACCATTTTGAAAATAATATGTAAGGTTCTCCACAGAAAAGAATGAAAGCACTGGGGGTAAGAGCACATAAACACCTTTCAACACATTTCAAGCACTGTGTAAGGCACACATTGAAATATATTTCACTAATAAAACTTGTAATAATCAATTAAAGTCATCATATTTAGTATGTTTCATTTTAGGCATTCAAATGAGAAAAGATTTCCAAAGAAAAATAATGATTAAAGGAAAGTAAGCTTTTGCAAAATTTTATTAAAGAATTCAAGCGCTAGGGGAAAACCATTTCTGATAGTCAAGTGCTGGACTGCCCCTGTACTTAAATGGCCTGTGGAGAAGCCTGCTATGAACCCTGATCAGCCAGCAAATAACTTATACTAGAAACCCGTCTGTTAACCTGAATGCCCCCACTATTGCTAGGAAACCAAATTTTTACCAACAATTAAATAAAAAAAGGGCCATAACTCACTTAACTCTTGTTCTACAGACTTTGCCAAATATCAAACTTGACCTCATCATTGGATACCCACAGGTGTCAATTCTGATACTCTCCATCCATCATCCGTAGGAAAATACGCTAGCTCTGCATCGTTTTATTTGAACAAAAAGGAATAAAATACACCTAACAGTAACATCTTATCAAAACGGCGTTAACATGAAACTAGCGCTGCAATTGGATAAAGTTCCCTTCATGAAAACGAGAAGGAACATGTCATATGGTTGCATCGTGGCTTGGTAGAAATAACGTAAAACTAGTGTAATATCCCATGGGTGATAAATGCAGTGTATCGGAATGGATCACATGTGGGTATCAGACAATAAACCCATTTTTACCGGATGCAGATGGACATGCAGATGAACGGACCAACACTTCATGCCCCTTGTCATTCTTCCAATGGCAGGAGGATAAGTATGATAAGTCTACATTGATTCTCTGTCAGCACATTCTTACTGTACCTAAATGATAATGAAATGGTCTGAAAACAAGGACAGAGGAATGTTACAGAAGTTCAGTAAGTCTGAGGTTAATATCCATTTGTATAATAGCTTTGTATTATTAATTATAATTAGCTTTTATGAAACTGACCTTTATTTTATAGTTATGTATGCACACACGAATATAACAACACGGATGGAGAAGGGTAATACTTAACGTCACATCACCATTCTTTGAATGGACGGGTCATAACATAAAAATCCATCATTGTTTCCGAAGAACTCTTTACCTTAAATCAAGCAAGTGCTATAAAATGTTATATTATACCGAGACAACGAGCTATTGATATTTACTCACAGAGTTGTTCATAATCTGGCTGGATGTCGTCTTTCAAAGAATGATGCTGCAGAGCCAGCCAAACCAGACGGCCCAAGTTGCCGCAATGAAAGCCGTAGGCAGCTGAAAAGTATGAGCATGCAGTATAATTTAAGGGAAGCTGTTAAGTTACTCAAACCAGGCGTTTCAAATGCCATTATTAAAATATTTTGATACTATATTTAAATTTTCAAACTCAATTCATTTTTCTCACATAAAGTTTTTGGAGTGAGCGTCTAACATACTAGAATCATGTACATGTTGTATGGTGTTTAGCGTCGCTTTCAACAATTTTTCAGTCATATTTGGACGGTGTCTACTTGACACAGCATTCTGAGCGCTGTCACACTGGAGTATCATGCCGCAAACACATGGTATAATACAGACCCTAAACCACTCAAGTACCCCATAATTGCATTCTGTTTGTACTCAGTTTGCACTCCATTCGCGCTCCATTTACGCTCTGTCTGCGTGCACTCAAATAAGTGCGGTTAATTTAATGCACTAACAAACATATGTATTCGCTCATGAGCGGTGAATATCTGAGTGTTCTATATCTTTATTTGTTACTCCTCTTAGAGTTTGCTTTGTTTGTTCAGCGTTCACTCAATGTTCTGTCCGCTCAGTTCAGTTTCCGACCCCTAACCAATCACATCTCAACTCTTAAATTGATTCATTTTCTAATTTAAGCTGTTCCAATGGAGCAATAAATAAAATGCAGCCACGGGATTTAGTCAAGGTAAATGGATTCATAATCCATTTTTTTTGTCTTCATATTTTGTCACCTGCTGGGCGAAAGATATCAATTTCGGATAAACCGTTACAGATAGTAGGGAAAATTAATGGAAGAGTTTATATTTTGATATGTGATCAGTGGTCTGTGTGATCAAAGAATACTGCAAGTTCAACCGTCTTATTATTCAGACCAAAATGTGTGTCCATCAGTAACTTCTTTGATATACTGTAAGCTGTTTGTAACAGGAAAGCAAAAAACGTTGTCCACAAAATTTACAGATACATCATCAACTAGAAAAATTGTGTTACATTATGGGACACAACTCTTACTTTGTTATATGTATACACAATCACTATTATATATAGGAGTTACTGTTCTTGATTATATATATGCATGCATCCTCTCTGGTAGCATCATTACATATCGATCACTCTTGGAATAAACATCTTAACTGGACATACGCCTTTAAAATATCTATCCTCCCAGACATACAGTCACACAACATATTGTATTTGTTATTAATAATTCCATACTGTTTATACATGTTTGGCTTAACAGTAATCCATTAATTTGATCAGTGTAAGCAGTGACTTAACAATATGTGGATATGTCACTGGTTTTGTTAATATTCAAATTAAAATCAGCTTCATAATCAACAATATGCATTACATGGGTGATAAAAAATTTATTATAATCCGTGCGACAGAATTTGACATATAATAGCAGCTATCACTAGCTGATAGGTGATGGTTATTGGGATGCAGACACTTTAAAAGTAAGGTGCACTTTGCAGAATTTATTATAATTCGTGCGACAGAATTTGACATATAATAAATGATTTTTGAAGAAAAAAAAAATCTTGTAGTGTTTTATCGATTTTGGTTCAAATGTGGCTTCATTATTCTGATATTATAAAATTTTATAAATATTTTCATTATCATTATGTGTATATATGTACCTGAAACTTTTTTTTCAGTGTCTTTTTCAAATTGGTTGGAAATTTTTTTTTAATGTAGCTTCATTATTTTTTTGCTGATACATAATATAGTATGATTAATGTTAATATATTATTTAAAGTGACAAAATATATTAAACTTGTTTGAAAATATACCCACTGTGCAATACTGCTACTTATATGACACACAGCAACACAGACACCCATGGTGTTCATTACATTATGTCACATGCCAGTGAGAGCCGTGTCAATTAAATTATACACTAAAGTGGTGACTTATCAGTCTATTGACCATGTAAACTCTGCTGATATGTATGTACCAGATGGATGAATCTTAATTGAACCCGCAGTATGTAATTGAAAAGAAAATACGTAAGTAAAACTGCCAGCCAATTAACAACAAATCAAACTAATTCATTTAAGATATTGGTTATTCAAGGTTTCAGAACGATACTTTTGCATGTAAACCCATGGTGTTAATATCATTAAATTAACAAAAGGAAACCCCTTGTAATAAAATATAACCAGTACTGAGTGAATAGTAGAAAGTGAGACATATGGGTATTAAGGGATATGTATTCATGGCTGACAATTTACCACAACTAGCATTCTGGATATTGACTTTTGATGTAAAATAAATGAATTTAAAACAAAAATAAATAAACGTGCAGGCATGGGCATTATATTTAGTGGTTTTATTTTATGTAATTAATGCGGTTATTATACATTACAAACGTATTTGCAGTTTGAAATGATAGTTCCAAACCCTGCATGGGTGGTATACTTATTTAAGTGATTATTAACACAGTTCTGACAGTTTGCAGTTTTTGTCTGTTTATATAATTAACTGACAAAAGGTCACCTAGAAATTTATGTTTACTAGTTTTTATTTCCTGTGTCTATCGTGTTATTTCAGCCTGTCATGTTATTTTGGCATACGTACATTTATTTTACATTAATTTTATTTAGCTTGATTGTGAAGTAAGCTCGAAGCTTATGAATATTATTCTCCAGTGCAATCCCTTGTTAGATCTGGTATTGAATTGTGTTTTGAGAGGTCATAGGGTAGAGCCTGGGTCAAACTCGCGACCTCTGCCTTCTGAAGCCAGCACTCTATTCGCTGCACTACTGACCCACTTTATATTTAAGAATACAATTAATTTGGTACTGCATTATTGAACAAGATGTGCATGAGTATACTGTTTTTACTTTAATTGCAATATAACAGTTTTACATACATTTGTTCACCGTGTAACTATGTTTGGAGAAAATATAAAACTAAACTCAAAATTGAATTAAAAATGGGTAATTTTTATTTTGCCAAAAAGCTCAAACAAATAGAATCATAATCATATAATATTCCGCATATCTATGTTTTGTTTTCATGCATGTATTGATTTTTTTGTATTTGGAGCTCACTCACATGTACGCTTATTTCGATTGATTGATTGAATATTTAGCATCATTTTTATGCCATCAAAGGCTAACAGACGATCAGTTAACCTAACCACTGTTTCCTGGGATTAACCAGTACTCGAGCACACCCCATCTCCGCAAGTAACTGATAACTTTCCCACTTGAATCAGTGGTGAGAGACAAATGATAATAAGACACAATGTCGTATATCAATCATCATGGAGACTGTTGGCGGGCGGGGGATTAGAATTCACGACCCCTGGATTGATAGTCAGACACGTAATGGACTGAGCTAATCGGGCCCGGCCGCTTATTTCGAAATAAAGTACATGTTCTGTATGTTCTATAACTAATTTATATCAAAATAATAAGGCATATAGTGAATTCATATTTCATCTTTTCGAATTGTTTTTTACCTTATATATAAAATTATTATATTTTAGTTGCGCAAACAAATCATGTTTAAATATGCAATTGAAGTGGCCTTGAGACGGTAATTAACCATTGATAGGTCTTTCAAACATGGACTGATTAGCTAAATATTGATATTTATGATAAAATTGAAAAATTGTTGACCAAAATAAGTTTTATAATGCGTTATACAAAAGAAAATTTAATAATACTACATTGTTTATAATTATTTGAAAAGAAAATTTCATTTTTATCTCGATTTTGATTATTGACTTAACCCTCAAATAATGAAAAAAGAGTGTATCTGAATGAACAAGTGCACTCAGTAGCGCGGTCCTACTAAATACTGCAAAGACACGCAAAGACGTGCAAAGACACGCAAAAGATGGCTCTTATATACAAAACAGATATGAACAACATACAGTCGAAACTCGTTATTTCGAATTCTGTGGGACTGTAAAAATAATTCGAAATATCCAGACTTTGATTTATCAGGAGTCTACCTTTGTGCATCTTTTCACCGTTACCCCACCCACTTCATAAATCATTGAAAATATATGTGTACATGTAAATACTTATATTTGTTGTTTTTTACTCAATATAACACGTTGTTGTTATATTTACACATGATATAAACTTTGTTACTCATATTACACAAACTGTGTTTAAACTATCGGATGAATGTTGAATTGTTTTTTACTTTAGGTAGAACCAGTGACCTATCCACAGCTCTGTTACTAAGTCACAGTTGGAACATGAACTTCATTATTTTGAGTTTTCGTATATTATGCCATACACGTATAGTGCAAGTCTGCTTGATTTTATGTATGAATATAACTGTGTTAAATCCTGGTGGTGATTCTGACATTCTTACAAAGTTGTATTCTAAGTTTTAAGCAATCCAACTAGAAATTAAATGATAATTATTAAAAAAGAAACTATTACTGTGACCATTGACTTGATTTTTTGCAAATGCTATGACAAAGTATCAATTACCATACCATATTGAATCATCACAAATTTTATAAGACAAACCAGAGATTTAGACTTTTATTTTTTTTATAAACTTTTATATTCTATTTGGGCGTCACATACAAAAGTTACACTAGCATTCAAATATTAACAATCAAATTTTCATATCCGGCCGTCATTTTTTCATAACAATTAATTATTTTGGTAAACATTGGCCAAACTTTGATAGGGGAAAACCACGCTTTATTAGTCTGAGATAATTGCAAGAATTAGCATAACAGAGCTTAAAGGGTAACTTTCATGCAAAAATAATTTTTGCTTAATCAATTCAAATTGGTATTCTTAATATAACCCGCCAGTGCGCACCAGCACCAGTTGCCATATAGCACAGTTATACAAGTAAAATCTTATCGGCACCAGAAATAAATTCGCCATTCCATATATGGCGAAATGACGTCACCGGGGGCCAACCAATCAGAATAACCGATTAAAATATCGCGCCAACCTGTCATCGTGTCACTTGCTGTAAACAAACATGGCTAATCGCATCGTTCTGCTTGTTTATGGTTATAAGAAGCTCTTATACACGTCAATGCGGGAAAACAGTATTCGATCAGAAATTGTTGGAAATAAAAATGTAATGACAGTATTAGTTTGCATAAATCTCCTAACAGTAACTTGTTGGAAAGTGCATGGATTGAAATTGTGACACTCTTGATACGCGGGAATAACACAAATCTCCACAATTTCAATCGCTAAAACAATACATTTCAATTAATCAGTGATCACGCGAGGTCATTGAATTGTCCAGATTTATGCGGGAATAATTAAAATCTCCCCATTTTCAACCGCAAAATATATATTATATATTTATACATTTATTTTTCAAGAACCGGTTGTTTATATTCGCGTGGCATAGCAGTCTGCAGCAATATTATGCATGACACTATAGGTTACATTTGAAAATAGCGTCCAAACGTAAATTACCCATGGCTGTGATCACGCGAGGTCATGGAATTTTCTAGAAAGATCTAGGTCAATTCTATTTTCCGAAAATGTACACCGATCTATTTTTATATTTTTGAAAAATCATGCGTGCCGGTTGTGATAATTGGCACCGTAATAAATCAATGTTTTAATTGGATAGGATCCTGTGCGGTGCGCTAATGTGGCTTACCGTTATTGCATCGGGAGGTTATAAGTTGGGGACGGAGTGTCGTAAATCATGTCAGTTTACAGTTCGGTAATTTACCAAAGCCGTGATATTTGTCCTGGGGTATATGGACTAATCAAATGCACGCGCCAATATGCGACAATACTGATTTGTTTTTACAGCTGACACCTGCGACTTGAATTTTTATACAATCAAGGGGGCAATAAAACCATATGGTGTCGCAGATCAGCATGATGTCTGCTGGTCATTATAATAAAGTAATTATTTTTTTAATTATCTGCTCGTCTGTGAAAGATCCCGTTTTAATTCATTTATAAATATTATACGCATTACAGATTTAGATAAATTTTGAATTTATGTCCGATCCGATTTTTATTTACATACATGTAGATCTACATGTAAACATATAGCACAGAGATTCTTTTTAATAATGCGCAAGAAGGGAAAGTTATAAAACGAGTTTGTTTTCTTTTTTCATAGGTAAAATTTTAGCATGGTAATGGAAGAACACATAATAGAATAATAATAAGTCATTTCTATTTTTACTGTTATATTAACGGATAAATTGTTACTAGACCTACAATTAGTATAATTAAAACTACCACTATCTATTATTGTTATTAATTATTCATAACAATAGATCTAATAATAAATATGTAGTAGTTGTATTAATTATATTTATGGTAGAAATTATTTATTATTAGTAGTAAAGGTAGTCCTTAATTATTATTGTAAATAATCTGTTTCTCCATCGAGTACCACCGGTTTTTACTGGTATGGTTGAATACCATAATCTATGGTTTCCTGTTCATCACTGCTTGAGCCAGATAGTCACTAACGTCGATATCCCCATTAAAATAACTCTCGTGAAATGTTTTCGCCCATTGAAGCCATCTTGAATTAGATCGCGTTATGGGTATGACGTCATCGAGGACCTCGTTCGGGTAACTCCGTTAATTCTTTCGTGTATTACCGTGAGAGGTGTAATGTGCGTTACTGTTTCCGTGATTTACTGATGAACAAGAGCGAATTTCATGAAAATAAAACCATTTTTATAAACCACCAATCGATTTTATTCAAATAATATAAAAAAAAAATAGCATTTTGGTTACCCTTTAAGAAGTTAAAGTATAAACTATATTGCCAAACAGTGCCAAACCTGTCCCCCACCCCCTCCCATCACACCATGTGGCAATGCTATTTTGGTGTACAGTATTATGACCCCTAAGGTTTATGACAGGATGCATGTGACATAACATCATGTTATAGATAATAATCAGTAAATTAGGGGTCAATGACAGTGGGCCTTCCATACTTCAATTGGATTAAATTTCAGCTTTCAGACTCTCTCGATTAAAATTAAAGCAATTAATATCGTTTTCTGTTATTAATTTTGATTTTCAAAGATCCTTTCTTAATTAATATTTATTTATTTCATTATATATTTCTGTTTACTTTCGCTGACTATAAAAAGCTGTTATACCTTCTCGTTGAAATCAATAAACAAGTTTTTTTACTGATGGTATTACTCTACATATTCCTAGTTTTATTTACTTTATTTAAATAGCGATGACGAATTTCATAAAGTAAACAAAATTACTGGAGACTGTCGATATGTTACGAAAGTATCCACAAGTATTGTTCGTTACTTTCCGGTAGTCTCCGATAGCGAGATGAAATATTCTAAACAGTCGACCCGCGCAAAGAGTTGTGGGTTAACTGGCACAAGGACTTATATATAAATCCTTGACTGGCATACCATAAAGATTTTGGATCTCGGTGCCAGTTGCGATTCCTTTTCACTTTAATTCCATAGTTAAAAATAAAATCATGCCAGGACAATTTCCTAACAAGGGCAAAAATAAAGCATGGCTGTGTGTTGAGTGCTATGAAAACTGTTTGTTGTGCTCCATAAAATGTGAAACTTGTAAGAAATGGGTTCATGCATCTTGTAACGGACTTACAGACACAGACTTGGATTTGTTATCTGGGAATGTAACATATATGTGTAACAAGTGTGTCCTTGATGCTGATGGATGTACATATGATTATCAAAGCGCTCTTCTTAGATTATACGAAGTAAGTGTTAATTTGTTATATGAATTTCCATTATATACTCACATATCTTTTTATTTTGTCACATAATAACATGTTATCAAGTTTTAAGGTATATTAGCAAATCGTCAACAAAATGCTTTTTTTTTTTGGCAAAAAAAAAGATTATTGAGTGAGATATGACAAAGACAGTAATGAATACAAAATTTTGAGACCTTATACCACAAATCTTTATTCTTGGAAGCCATTATAGAAGTAGATTTATTTAATCAGAGGTACGCTTGATAACCTTTTTTATTTCGAATACCAGTTTACTTGGTACAACATAATAATAGTAATAATAGTAATAGTAGTAGTAATAATAGTAATAGTAGTAATAGTAATAGTAATAATAGTAATAGTAAAAATAATAGTTATAGTATTAATAGTAATAGAAATAGTAATAGTAATAGTATTAATAGTAATAGTAAAAATAATAGTAATAGAAATAGTAATAGTAATAATAGTAATAGTAATAATAGTAAAAGTAATAGTAGTAATAATAATAATAGTAATAATAGTAATGGTAGTAATAGTAATAGTAAAAGTAATAGTTATAGTAATGAAAGTAATAATGTGTGTGTATGTCAATTTCACTGACCTTTTTTATTTCGAATATCAGTTTACTTGGTACAACATAGTAATAGTAATAATAATAAAAGTAATAGAAATAGTTAGTAATAATGTGTGTGTATGTCAATTTTGATTGATGAGAGCTACCCGATTTATTAGAGTTGCTAAGAATTTTTACTCCATTGTAACAAGGACTTGTCTATATGATTCCTTGATTGTAAATATAAAGCTTTGAATTGATTGATAGAATATGCATTTTATATATATAAGCAAACGAATTTCGAAACATTTTCAGAATTAGGCGTAGGATCGAGAAACCCAAACCAAAATGGCCCCAGTAGGTGTGGATCCATAATTTTTGTGTAAATTTGTGTGTATTAATTATTAATTGATATATAATACACTATATGTGTGAAATGGTTATGTGATATCAAGGACTTGTAATTTTGATTTGTGTTCCTGAGATGAATGGAAGTGAAGATAATTAAAAACGAGATATTGCGAGATTTTGAGTGAATACACGAGCGTTCCACAAAATCTCAATCAGTTGCATTTCCTTCTCTATATAATTCCTTGGTGATATATATATATTTATAAATCTGTCCTTTATATAGCATGTGAGTAGTCATGAACCCTTAACTGGATCCTACTCATATAAAGCTATCAGTTCATGGATGTAAATCTGTCCAGATGTGTTGCATGTAAATCCAGAGTATGTAAGTCGGTATGTTCTCACTTTCCCAACCTCTATTGTTTAAAATAGAAAAAGTAGTTGGGGTGGTAGAAATGTATTGTTCGGATATAACAATAGATCTAAATGGTGATAATTGCTCTGGTGGGCTATACTTTTTGGAAAAAAAATGGTTACACTTTCTCCATATATGCTTAATACTAGAATTTGGAAAATATAAAACAAATTTTAGAAAAGTCAACAATTCACTTTAAAAATATATTAACTACATACTAGATAAAATAAAAAATACAATAAATCGTGAAAAATTACAATACACTAAGGAGACGTTTCATAATGCTATAAATAATGCTCCAAATGAGGAGTTACAGTTTAATATAAGTGATCAACTATTTTAAGAAGTGCTTTTATTTGAAATTTGTGGAGTAACTATTTCTCAGTCCTCTTACATTAAACAACAACAAGATCAAAGGGAAGCAATACTATATGAAATTGAAATACTAGAAAAAAAAATCATACACAATCATACTTTAATAGAATAAAACAAGAAATGTCACTGGTCAAACTAATTGACAGTGTGACTTTGACCTTTGAGGAACGGTTCTGGGTCTAACATATGACACTAAACTATGTCATGTTGATCAACTGAGCCAAGTGTAAGTTACAGACCGGAGACCAAATCTCAAACAGACTGAAAGTGCTGTCAAACTAAGTTAAATTGTGACCTTGACTTTTGAAGCTGGAGTCTGGGTGTAAAGTGCAACAAGCCGTCATGTTATGTTGATCATTAGTACCAAGTATTTTTAGAATTCATTTATGCATCACAAAGTTACAGGCCGGACATGAAATCTCAATCAGATTGAAAGTGTCATCAAACAAAGTTAAATTGTGGCTATGACTTTTGAAGTGGGAGTCTGGGTGTAACATGTGACATGTCATCATGTTATGCTGATCATTTGTAGCAAGTATTAACAAAATCCATCTATGCATGACACAGTTACAGGCCAGACATGACTTCTCACACAGACTCAAAGTGTGACCTTGATGTGTGAGATTGTTTGCATAGGTTCTAATTTAAAAGACTGAGAAAGTGACATACAACTATAAGTCATGGTCGACACCAAATTTATATGGTTTGGCAGAGGCCTTGATATTGTGTCTATGGTTTGCATTGTAATTATTAATCATTATAGTACATACAATATTATCACATGCAATAATATAACAAAATCATACACTATGTCTGTCTTTGAAGAGTTGCAAGAGACTGAGAGGTATAATTTCTCTCATAAAATCATACAAATGTGACAGTAAATATACACTGTAGCTAGGCGTGCTAGCCGTAGTCTAGTTTGTACATTTATGTCTTGGTTATTCACAAATAATTATCTCAATATATATATATATATATAGGTTTAGGGTTAGGGTTTCTCTACTGTATTCACTATTTCTACCATTTATGTATTCTTCGCGGATCCAGTGCTCCTGAAAGGTGTTTTGTTAGACGTACAATTCTTCCTATCATATATATATATATATATATATATATATGGTTTAGGTTAGCATGCTATATAAAAATGAAAACAAAACAAAATACAGTTCAAATAGAGATTATTTATGTACATAAAAATGACAACAACGACGGTCAGTCTAGTTTGAATCAAATGAAATGTATGTAAATGATAATGATTTTAATTGCCGACGTTGATCAAACTAGTTTTAAAAGAACTGAATTGAAGTAAACAAGCAATTCAAGATTTAGGTTAATCCATGATTCAATTATCTGCTATATTCACACCTACTGATTGTCAAATATCCAAGTTATGAAATGACAAGATACCGAAAATTAATGCTCTTTCTACCAAAAAAAAAAGCTCTTTCTACATTTTATTCCAATTTCATAACAAGCATATATTTATGAAATATATTCTTTTTTGGTCAATTCGGGTCAAATTAAGTGAAAAAAACACACTTATTAAAATAAGCAATAATGTTAATACTTGTTTCAATTACAGACCGTATTCAGACCTAAATTGATTAAAGTTAATCATCAAGTATACTTTATTCTTCCTTTTTTTTATTTGAACTAATTAAGAAAAGAATATATCTAAAATGAATTATAATGGGGCCGTAGATTAGAGGATTACCATAATGTGCGTGTATGAACATTAAATGTTATTCTAAATAAATCTTTGACATATGCAGGAGCTTGATCATATAATGATTTATACACGAGAACTACTTTTTGAAATTTAACTCTTACAGGAAACGTCAATCATTTAAGCTGTGAATAATTCTGTAGAAAGAATATCGTTATTTTTATCGAGAATAAGTCTAGCAGCTTTCTTTGAAAACTAACGATTTTTTGTACAAGTGAAACGTTACAATTTCCCCAAATTATACAGAACAGAACAGATATTTTATTTCAGACTTGTACATAAATACATCATCATAATAACATATTTACAACACATAATTTCACATAAAATATATCGTTAGTTAATACATAAGTTGTACCGCGATTTTCCATTTACATTTTAAGTAAGTTCATATATTTTTATTATCAATAGCTGAATAATGCATGAGAAACTTTAAAGTCATAAATTCCTAATAAAACTACAGTAATCTAAATGGGGTAAACTGTAAGCATTAAAAATAACTTGAGCATTGGTACAGAAAAAAATATTTAGAGATAGAAGATAAAGTAATGAATAACATTTCTTTATAACATTGTCGACTTGCGTATTCCAAGACAGTGTATTATCAATCATAAGTCCAAGTAATTTTTCATGTATATTTATACTATAATCTTCATCTTTGTCATAAATTAGGTGAGAGTCATTACATGTGCGGTTAACTTTGCTTTCGAAAGAAATATACATTACTTTAGATTTCATTGCATTCATAGACATGTGATTAGCTACATACCATGCATCAACATTATTGAGAACCAACATGGCAACATCAGTAAGTGACTGACTAGATAAAGATAATTAAAGATGCTTAATCAAACAAATTGATGTAAAATGACGTTCCATAATAAATAACTGATGACGTGTTCATCCTCCAAAAAACTTATTTTATGTAAAAGAATATTTGAGTATATTATACAAACTAAAATCTAATTTATACGAGTATTGAATGTCGATAGTAAGTGCAAATACGTGTGGTGGTGCTCGAGCCTGTATGTATGTGCGTGTGTGTTTGTTTTTTGGTGTTATGCAGGGTATTTACAAACACATGCTGTTTATTACCACCTAATACCTTGTCATGCGTTACTTTAATTGATTGAATAAGTATTATTTAATATTATTATTAGTATTATAAGTTAAATAATGCATGCTGTTTATAATAGCACCTTATTAGTTAGTGTTATACGGCGGACGTAGTATTTAGAAGTGCGTGCTGTTTATTAGCACTTATTAATCACGCGCTTAGCATAGTTATGTTGTAGTATACAAATGGATTAAAGGAAGGATAATATAGAGTAAAGGTGAGTTGTAAATAACCATAGTTACACTCAATTTTAAAATACAGGTGTTGAAAATAAATATTAGGGTCCCGATGCTATAATAAACAATATGGCGTAAGCGAATAAAATACCCTCTCTTCAGTCCAAAGATACAATATATTTGACTGTAACTGTATGATACACCATGGTAGATTAATGGCGGCTGCATAAGTTTATTGATTCTTTGATACATAATTAAGCCTCAATTAAGTTAGATAAATTAAAATTAATCTTTATCAATTAAAAATAAATGCGTATTTATAAACACAGAATTCATTAAGTAAAATAGTCAATCATACAAAAATTATAAGAGACAAAAATAGGCAGGCAACTGTCCTATAACTTACGATTTCTAATAACATTTAATATGGTCCCTTAGATACCATAGTAATTAACTTATAAACAATTATTGACAGAAATATAAAAGAGATTGCTAATCTTGACTTTCGCCTAATTATTTAAATAGAATTAATTGTATTACTAAAATCAAAGACATCTATATAAGTCCTTGCTAAAATTTATATAGGCACTATTGCGCTACTTAGAATTTTTTAAAATCGAATATCACCTCAAACCAGATTTGGAATGTACTGATTAGCAATAGGTTTTCACACAAGCATAAAACATATTTTGCGACCAATGTACCATTCCATTAAATTATGTGTATTTTATTAAGACTTTTTCAATATTTCATTAGGTTTAAAGCAAGGAGAAATAATGCTCAATGTTTCAATTGTAATATTTTTATACAAAATTTGCGATAATAATAATAATGTATTTGTAAACGGCAAATAAATTATGGAAACTTTCCATGTAGTAACGTCTTCAACTTTATATTGTGTTTATTTAATTGTAATTTTGTAATGTATACTCCTAGTAAATATAGTACCAAGGACCTCATTGGAAATGAGCCTTCGGGCTCAATGGGCAATCCAAGGTTATTACACTTATGTATATCCAAAGTTGCATTAATTAAATACTTCTTTGAGAATGACATTCATTTCATTTTAGTAACCATAGTTTTCTATAGAATATTTTATTGTGATAGATCATTAACTTTTTTTACATTGGATTTTGCCAAAATAGTAGTATTAAAGCTGCATCCTGTGACACTTTATATTTGCATTACTAAGTTAATTTTATATGATATGGTTGATAGTTATAAAATAACCATCTCAGTAAGTAACTAATAACTTTCCCACTTGAATCAGCAGTGAGAGTTGAATGATAATGAGATGCAATGTCGTATATCAACCATCACGGAGACTGTGGCCGGGCAGGGATTCGCACATATGACCACTGTATTGATAGACGCGCTAAAGACCGAGCTAATCAGTCCTGGATATATAAGGATAATCAAATACTATTTATGTGTCGACGTGCCGTAAAACACCTTTCATTCATTCATTCTGTCTGTCTGTCTGTCGGTCTGCCTGCCTGCCTGCCTGCCTGCCTGCCTGCCTGCCTGTCTGTCTGTCTGTCTGGTCGAACAAGAGGTATATTATAGAAGGAACAGAGTGCCATTTTGGTATGCATTCTTCTTTTTTAATACTAGTAACACTTTTATTTATTTATTTAGTGCCATTAGGGTTAGCTATCTAGGTTTGGGACATAGGTTAGATAGAATGTTTAAATATTATTTTCATGAAAACATTAATTTTGGAATTTAAAACTTAACCCATAATGTTACTCTTATCCGTCCAGCCATCTGTGTCAAGGTGCCGCTTGTACATTTTGCTGAGTTTAATTTTGTAAAGCCAAGATAAGTTTCAACCATATGCAAGCAATGGCCCACAGAGAGAAAACCCTTTTGCCCATGTTAGACAAGACATATAAGGCAACGGACAGGTCACAATTACGCGTCGACTACAGCGCCCTTTTGTATTTAGAATCTTCTGTAGATGTACAATTACAACCAATTTTTACAACCGGTAATGGTAATTGTTTATTCAATGCACTGTCCATCTCTGTTTGCGGAAATGAGCGACTAGCGCAGGAAATGAAAGCGGATACCTGTATCAAGATGGTTCTGAGAAAAGAATGGTATAAATCGCAGCCATATGCAAAAGATTATCTGCTTTGCTCATCATCTTTTGAAGAGGCGACTATACTATGTGCCAAACCTGTTGTGCGCCTGGATGCTTCAAGCTGCAGCAGATGCCAAACAGTCGGAAATTAAAACCATCTACCCAAAAGTGAATGGAGAACGTGACTATATTGCAAATGTATTGATGTGTTCACACAAACCATGTGACAGTCAAGTTGTTGACATACTGAACATTATGTGGACACGGGTGGGCTTCCCTGTGTCTAGAATATGGACTCCTTACCATTTTGTTCCACTCGTGAGTGTAAACGACATGACATTAATGGACCAAGGACTTCAACCAATACAGAAAACAAGCACGCCTTTACTTTCACCACAATTATCAACAATCAATGAGATAGAATCGCCTGCACAGACAACACCAGAACCACAATGTAACATATCTTATGTCAGTTGTACTGAATCCCCGTCATCTCCTGTAAATATATCATCTTCCTACTCAATACTTCACACAGAAAGTCCACTACCCGCACAAGAGATCAACAGCCAAGACATGTCCAATATGACTAATAAATCAAACCTAAGTGAGCAGGAGGATGAGAGATTGCATGTTTTGGTAAATGGTAAACTATTAACGCCTGTCGAAGTGTTGAACGTGATCGCTGGTGACCTACAATCAATTGATAAAGTACCGTTGGGTAAAAAAGAAAACATTTTTCTAGTCTTAAACAATGATAGGAACATAAGTAAACAAGGGAAGGGAAATAGAAATTAATATTTCAACAACTGGCGCGGGGGATAGCAAAAAATCACACAGAGTAAAAATTAACTTTGTTCTAGAGATCGACAACCCAACAAATTGTAAGGTTTCTCACGTGATAGTTAAAGACAATGTAGTATACAACGAAAAAAGAGAACATGGAAAAAAAAAATAAACTGGTAAGTATGGATCGACAACCACCAGCTGATAGCGTTGTAACAATGCACTGGTTTTATACATGTCTGAAAAGGGACCATAACTACAAAAAAAGAGTAAGCTGGTTTGACAGGTTACCGACGACTTTCTCAATGAGAAAAACTATAGCCGTTGTTGAATATACTGGTACATATGACGACTCCAAACCACCACATGGTAACTAAAAAGTGAACCCGCAACCATATAGACGGACAGATCCTGTACTAGAGAATGTGAAAACAAACGTAAAATTCCAACAACCTAGTGACGTATATGGTCAGATGACGAATGTAGACGATGCCTTACTGTTTCCAAGAGATTTAAAACAATGCCAGAACACAAAAAAACATACAAAAGACCAAAGAACAAAATAAAAATAAACAAAACCAGCGCCAATAAAAGACCAAATTTAGAAAATGAGATATTAAACTTAGTACAGCAAATGAATGAAAACGACTATATCGCTTAAATTACACATTCGAGAAATAACAAGCCGCCCACTATCATTTGCTACACATATCAACAGTTATTAGACATGCGGTCTTTCATCACAAGTCATGGCTGTGTGATCGGCATAGATAGAACTTTTAACCTTGGCCAGTGCTTTGTAACATTCACAGTGTATAAAAGTCATAAAGTAGTGAGGAAGAGCAACTGAGAACCACCGATATTTATAGGACCACTTATGTTGCATTGGGATGGACAATTCCAGTCATACAACAATTTCTTTTCGCATCTTAGAGGAACGCTGGACTTGGAATTTTAATGAAATTGAGCTATTACTTTGGACAGACGACGAAAGAGCCATGACGAAGGCATTATACTTGGCTTTTCCAGATGCTAAGCAACGGTTATGAACCAAACATATAAAAGACAATGTGACAAGGCATCTCACAGACAAAATACCTACAAGTCAAAAAGAGAGATCAGCATTAATACAGACAATTTTTGGAACCAACGGCATGACAACTGCCAATGACTCTACGACCTTTGATGAACGGACGACAGAATTAAAAGAAACGTTGAAGCAATATCCAGAATTTTTGCCTGTAAGCCCGATACCCTTTTTTACTATTCTTGTGTATATGTTTAGTTGTTTAACGCATGAAACGGAATATCTGTCGGTAAAGGACTAGTCTGCTTAAGCGACCAAGCCCTAGTCTGTGAGCGCCAATACCCTTTTTACTATTCTTGTGTATATGTTTGGTTGTTTAACATATGAAATGGGATATCTGTCGGTAAAGGACTAGCCTGCTTAAGCGACCAAGCCCTAGTCTGTGAGCGCCAATACCCTTTTTTACTATTCTTGTGTATATGTTTGGTTGTTTAACACATGAAACAGGATATCTGTCGGTAAAGGACTAGTTTGCTTAAGCAACTAGGCCCTTAAGCCCATAAGCGGCGATTTTCCTTTTACAATGTTTGTTACTTTTTTTTTACAATGTTTATTGTAGGACTATACGTCACATTGTTAACTCGATAGCATTTTGCTGCAAGGTGACGGTCTATTTTTAGCAACTCTGACATTTGTTTGAAGTAGATTTAAATTATAACACATCTCGCTACACACACACGTCTATGAATTAAAGATGATATGTGTAATAAAAAATTCTTGCACTATTTACAAAATCATCAATGTAAATATTGATGCAATATGACGAAAGAAAATATATAAATAAGGATGGATTATTTACCACAAAGCGATGCACATAGGCATATGAAAAGAGGTAATTTATATTGACAGCATTACATTATTGCGTAAACTAAGTTCGTGGGTATTTGATTTCGTTGTCTAGGCTTCCCACGAAATCAACGAAAATTAGTACCCCACGAAAATTAATTATTTCACAGTACTACGTTTAAAATCCATTTGAAAACAATTTATCTCTGGGTAAGTACTTATTTTATTAATATTCGTAGCTGATTACTAACATAAATGAGTTTAAGACCTTACATGTTAAGTTATTGTATTTTTTATACTCATTGCACCATATGCGCCAAAAATCCTCATTGCGTACTTTAGTCATACTTATCTCCCTTTTCATACTGAAATGAAACTTTTTAAATATTTATATCGTTATTAATAATGAATATATGTATTTCAGTGAAATCGTAAGTACTAGTACATAAATAAAGTGGATTTTATTCTAGATTTGTGCGTTTCTTTGCCCGTCTTAATTTAATTGTCCTTCCATATCTGTGTGATCGGACACATTAAATATCTTTATTTGAAATAACAAATTCTATATTTATTTTATTTAACTTGTAATTATGTACATTAACTCGATTTATAATGTTATATTGTGTGTCTTTGCGTGTCTTTGCAGTATTTAGTAGGACCCGAAACTGCACAAATATTTATCTTACTGTGTCTAGTGTATATTGCATATACTGCGCACCTGAATGCACTCGGTCTATTTCATGCGTTCAGGAGTGCGTTAATTATTCAAAATCCAGCGTTCACTAACAGTCCAGGTCAGCTCCATCAGCGCTCTATTCGTGCTCAGTCTGTGCTACGTTCGCGTTTCGTTTACACTCTGAGTGCACTCCATTTGCATGCATTTGGGGTACTTGAGTGGATTAGGGTCTGTACCCCACCCTGTCATATTATACTGACACAGGGCCAACCAGACCTAGAACTATCCTCTAAATGCTGACCATCAAGCGAGGAAGCTTCTAGTACCATTTTTAAAGTCTTTTGTATGACCTGGCCGGGGATTGAACTCTAGACCTACTACATGCGAGGCGAATGCTCTACCACTAGACCACGCTGTGGTATTAGAATCATGTACAAATGTTGATGATAAACTGGCATGTCAAGAGAATTCCTACACCCATCACAGTACAGGACAAAAACTGTTATATCAACAATAATATCGAAATGATACTCTACTAGTTGACATTTAGCAAGTACACCAAGAGAAGTTTTTAACTAGACTCATACTGGACTATATAATGTTAAGCAGTTGCAATAGGATCTTACCAGAATCATACTTGACTAGTTGATGTTTAGCAGGTTCATCAAGAGTAATTCCTGTAAAGATGTCACTTTGTAAAATGTAGGAACTTTCCTTCCTTCTTCTCAAATCTCCACTGGTTAATATGAGAGAATATAGGGCTTTCTTGCCCTGAGGAGTGCACATTTTTTGTCGCAGTTTCCGTGCCCATAAACCATCATCTTGTTTGTTTATCAACAAGTCGATCATGTGACCTAAAAGAGAATTTGGATATAGAACATACATGTATATCTTGATAATTTATAAAAAATGAATGAATAGGGTTTTACGGCGTACCATCACATTATAGGTTATTCGACGCCAACAGGAAGGAAGATTCCAGGTTCACGCTACATGTACAAAAACAACAAAATTAACATATAGATTAAAGAAAATACATCAACAAATGAATATGCAGAATGAACCTAGAACCTTGATACCTGCAGAATTGCAGAGTTTCAGCAAATTCTATCGTATTACTCAAATTGTCGCTTCTTACATGCATGAGCCACAGTGATTCTATTCTTGCTATCACTCATATGACTCCCTGAAACCACACAGGAGTCGATAATTTAACCACAATAGTGAACATGACAAAATGATAAACTGTACATGACACCTATTTGGAGGATTCCTACCCACAGTGATTCTATTCTTAGCCAGGACCACAAAGGCTGAAAACAAACAACTCGAGACAATCTATAATTAGTCAATGACATCATAACTACAAGTGAAGTAGAACATTTTTGTTTCGAAAATAGAAGTAGTAGTTGTTCAAACAGTAATCAGCTATAAACGAAACCACCAAACTACAGTCAAAACTCGTTATCTCGATTTTGGAGGGAATGCAAAAAAAACATTTTGTCTCAAGATAAACATTTATTTTCAGCTCTTGATAATTGTTGTCTCAATTGTACTTTCACTTTCATATAACAGTCTGTGCAGTAGAAATACACTGTCATGATAATAAATGCTTATATCCAGGTCATTCTTTGAATTACTTGAGTGTGAGATATTGAGATATAAGTTGTTCTGTCCTATTGACAATGAGGCTGATTGATTGAATCAAATAATATTTATACAATTTACTGTAGACCAATAACTAGTGTCTCATCTTAAATAAACTGTGAAAAATATCAAGCACAGATTTTCACATACTGTGGAAAAACAAAAGAATATTTTGTTAACAATATATATTCAATTTAAGGTGTATAATGATCAATCAGGATCTATAACTGGGATCAAGATATTAAAACAATTGACAAAGACAATATTAGAATCAAAGCACTCAAAGTACTGAAGGGGGCGGAGAGTGGCAGATTTTTGAAATGGCACTGTCCCTCATTAAATGTAATAAACCCTGCTGCGAGTGATTTAAACACAATTAAGGTGCAAAATCAAATTTTTTTCGCTTAGGGCAGAGAAGGAAACTGAAATTGCCGAAAGAGAAGCCGTGTGATATGAAGTAGGCATGATTATAACTCTGGAATTTAGGAAATATAATGACAAGAAAGCATTGTATTTTTTAAATTTTTTTCAATAAATTTTAACAAAATGGGAACATTAAAAAGAAGTTTTTGAACATCAATAAAAAGAGATCAATGATTGCAATAATACTGATATGCATTTAGACGATATAGAGCATGTTAAAAAAGACAGACCTTCTGACAATATCCCCCCCCCCCCCCACCCACAAAAAAAAAAAAAACACAAAAAAAAAACGACACTGTTCTAGCCAAAACGTTCACAGTTACACAAATTAATGTGTTTGAACAACATACAAGATGTGGGTATTTCCGGCAAAAATTAAGGAAAGTAAAATATGTGTTCTAACCAATTATGTGTAACGAGAAAAAAAACGTGGTACAAAGTCTAAATTATACCAAGCATAATTGTAATGTTGTGGTATTACTTGTGTTTGTGAGAAGAAAACAATAATTATGATATATGTGCATGCTTGTGTGACTGGAAATTCCACCCACTGTGAAAATGGATGTTCAGTTGTCACCCAAAGATGATGTATTGAGTGATTTTTCCAGGTTTTCCAAGGATATAATTTTGATCTTAAACAATTATAATGCCACAGAAATGCGTGGAGCCGTAAATGTGGTGGGCTCTATAAATAGGTAGAACACAGTAATAAAAAAAATACAAAGACATCACATGAAGAAATGCCAAAATGCAGACATATATATATATATATATATACCTTATAAAACAGACATAATTACTAGATGTGAATGAAATTCAAAAGTTAGGAATTGACCTCAATAAAAGCAACCAAAAGAAGAGGCCAAAATGTGCCCCCGAGAGCCCACGTGAAAGGAAACTAAAAATATGTAGTAGATACTATTTTTTTATTTCGAGTAAGAGTGACCTGTGTGAACTCACAAGAAACCCCCAAGATAACTATTCCATGTAAGACACCTATTTAGCAAATTTGATTAACATACTTTAAAGGAAAGTTATTAAGGAGAGTAATGCATTGTAAGACTTGCATATTAATGCGCAATAAAAACTGATAGAGTTTGTTTTTCATTACGCAATTTTTAGTGTCTTGTCGAGGCAAATCATCAGAAATGGTTGACAAATTAGGGTTTTGTCCAAAAAACGGCAAATCAAACAAATAAAATACTTATTTTCAGTCCCCTGTGAGTGAGAGGGTATTCCTCACAAAATAAACACATTTCAAAATATACAAATAGGAGGAATGTACAATGTGTAGAAAATGGAATGGTCATCGAGTTTGTATCAAAACAACTTGGTCTTGATGCAAAGTCAGTGATCAGAAGAGCTTGTCAAAATAAGTTGAAACAGTTACTGACACAATGTAGTGTTGAATAAAAATTACAGTTGACAAAAATGTCCCATGAATTTATATATCTATTATGATATACCCCTCGACCCCCAAAAGTTGCACCCTGGGGGTATAAATAGAGCCCCGAACAAAAAAGACAGTGGGAACACCGAGACAGATATAATTTTGCCTAGGCATCACACATAATAATGTATATATCATATTGCAGAAATGCAAGACTACTGCACTCATGGTAACATGAAAGTATACTGCAGAATTGTTGTCTAAGACAGCATTCATAGTAATATGTATTATATAAAGCACACTGCAGAATTGTGTACCCAGATATCACTCATGGTTATATGTAAGTTCTCTGCAGCATTGTGTACTCAGATATCATTCATGGTAATATGCAAGTGTGTACCCAGATAGCACTCATATTAATATGTATGTACACAGCAGAATTGTATACTCAGATAGCACTCATGGTTATATGTATGTACACTGCAACATTATGTACCCAGATATCATTCATGGTAATATGTATGTATACTGCAACATGTGTACTCAGATATCACTCATGATAATATGTAAGGCTGTACCCAGATATCACTCATGATAATATGCAAGTACACTGCAGCATTGTGTACCCAGATATCACTCATGATAATATGCAAGTCTGAACCCAGATAGCACTCATAGTAATATGTAAGTACACTGCAGAATTGTGTACCCAAATAGCACTCATAGTAACATGTAAGTACACTGCAACATGTGTACCCAGCTATCATTCATGGTAATATGTATGTACACTGCAGCATTGTGTACCCATATATCACTCATGGTAATATGTAAGTCTGAACCCAGATAGCACTCATAGTAATATGTAAGTACACTGCAAAATGTGTACCCAGATATCCTTCGTGGTAATATGTATATACACTGCAGCATTGTGTACCCAGATATCACTCATGGTAATATGTAAGTCATGGTAATACGTAAGTGTGTACCCAGAGAGCAATCATAGTAATATGTAAGTACACCGCAGAATTGTGTACTCATATAGCACTCATGGTTAAATGTAAGTACATTGCAACATTGTGTACCCAGATATCATTCATGGTAATATGTATGTACACTGCAACATTGTGTACCCAGATATCATTCATGATATTATGTAAGTGTGTATCAAGAGAGCATTCATAGTAATATAGAAGAACATTGCAGAACTGTGTACCCAGATATCACTCATGATAATATGTAAGTCTGTACTCAGATAGCACTCATAGTAATATGTAAGTACACTGCAACATGTGTACTCAGATATCACTCATAATATGTAAGGCTGTACCCAGATATCACTCATAATAATATGCAAGTACACTGCAGCATTGTGTACTCAGATATCACTCATGATAATATGTAAGTCTGAACCCAGATAGCACTCATAGTAATATGTAAGTACACTGCAGAATTGTGTACCCAGACAGCACTCATAGTAATATGTAAGTACACTGCAACATGTGTACCCAGATATCATTCGTGGTAATATGTATGTACACTGCAGCATTGTGTACCCAGATATCATTCATGGTAATATGTAAGTACACTACAACATGTGTACCCAGATATCATTCATAGTAATATGTAAGTACACTGCAACATGTGTACCCAGATATCATTCATGGTAATATGTAAGTACACTGCAGCATTGTGTACCCAGATATCATTCATGGTAATGTGTATGTACACTGCAGAATTGTGTACTCAGATTTCACTCATGATAATATGTAAGTGTGTACCCAGATAGAACTCATAGTAATATTAAGTAAACTGCAGAATTGTGTACCCAGATATCATTCATGGTAATATGTATGTACACTGCAGCATTGTGTACTCAGGTATCACTCATGGTAATATGTATGTACACTGCAGAATTGTGTACCAGATATCATTCATGGTAATATGTATGTACACTGCAGAATTGTGTACCAGATATCATTCATGGTAATATGTATGTACACTGCAGAATTGTGTACCCAGATATCATTCATGGTAATATGTATGTACACTGCAGAATTTTGTACCCAGATATCATTCATGGTAATATGTATGTACACTGCAGAATTGTGTACCAGATATCATTCATGATAATATGTATGTACACTGCAGAATTGTGAACCCAGATATCATTCATGGTAATATGTATGTACACTGCAGAATTGTGTACCCAGATATCAATTATGGTAATATGTATGTACACTGCAGCATTGTGTACCCAGATATCATTCATGGTAATATGTATGTACACTGCAGAATTGTGTACCCAGATATCATTCATGGTAATATGTATGTACACTGCAGAATTGTGTACCCAGATATCATTCATGGTAATATGTATGTACACTGCAGAATTGTGTACTCAGATATCATTCATGGTTATATGTATGTACACTGCAGCATTGTGTACCCAGATATCATTCATGGTTATATGTATGTACACTGCAGCATTGTGTACCCAGATATCATTCATGGTAATATATATGTACACTGCAGAATTGTGTACCCAGATATCATTCATGGTAATATGTATGTACACTGCAGAATTGTGTACCCAGATATCATTCATGGTAATATGTATGTACACTGCAGCATTGTGTACCCAGATATCATTCATAGTAATATGTATGTACACTGCAGAATTGTGTACTCAGATATCATTCATGATAATATGTAAGTACACTGCAGAATTGTGTACCCAGATATCATTCATGGTTATATGTATGTACACTGCAGTATTGTGTACTCAGGTATCACTCATGGTAAGTAATATGTATGTACACTGCAGTATTGTGTACCCAGATATCACTCATGGTAATATGTATGTACACTGCAGCATTGTGTACTCAGGTATCACTCATGGTAATATGTATGTACACTGCAGTATTGTGTACCCAGATATCATTCATGGTAATATGTATGTACACTGCAGCATTGTGTACTCAGATATCACGCATGGTAATATGTAAGTACACTGCAGCATTGTGTACTCAGGTATCACTCACGGTAATATGTATGTACACTGCAGTATTGTGTACAGATTTCAGTAATATTAAAATATTAAAAAAAAATCACCTTACAAGCAGAAAGGCCATAATGCTGACATATACACTGAACCAAAACGAAACAGACTTACTGACTAGATTGACTAGATTTCAAATACAAATCAACATTTATGAAAACAAATAAAAAAATCTAAACTCTCTGTAAGAAAATATGTTTGAGCTTGGTTAGCTACCCTGGGTTAAGTGAAATTTTTGAATCATTATATTTAGACATTTACAGCATAATAGGTTATTTACTTGGAAATTATGGACAGGCTAGTTTGTTTTTAAAAATTACATTTAAATTGACATAAAATCATTCAGCATAGAACATATTGAACTTACACTATTTCACTTAACTCAGGATTAAGCTAACCAAGCTTTGAACAACTGGGTCAAGTACAATACAAGATCTGATGATGCATTTAGTTATATTTTTGTAATGATGTCAGATCTCTGATTTTTTACATTGGGGGTCAATGGACCTTTTGTCATTGCCATTTCAATATCCACTGGCTTGCTGCAGCAGCTCAGCTGGCACTATCATTGTTTCCTCATTATCCAGAAACAATTCTGCAACCCCATCTTCAACTCCGACCGCTTCCACCACTATCATTCTCTCCACTGGAGGGGCCTCACACTTCTGCAAATATAAATGTTTGAAGGCTGAATATTTGCAGGCATAAAGTACAAGCAATAAATTTAGTGAAATAAACAGTAGAACAGTTAAACAGTATTAACAAATCAGCATTATCCCTATTTTTTTCCGTTAGGTTATCATTTATTTCCAATAAGGATCAGAAATTCTGCATATATGTAATCATGCACTGAAGGCAATAAGAGCTATCACTGAAGGTGAAAAAAACTTTAATTACTTAATCCTTTGTTCCATAAAACCACATAAACCTGCATCTATCATTTACTGGATAATGCCGCATTTCCATGCATCAGTGGATTACATCATGATACTGAATTTCTCCATGATATTGCATTTCGCAGCATGTGGCTCCAAAAGCAGAATTATTACTTACTTATGATCGAAACAAGTGTCTGTCTTTGTCTGTGTAAACATTCAATCTACAGGAAGTGGGTTCTCCAAAAAAAGATTATGGTAACTATGAATAATTATAGATGAAATGGCGTCCATGTGCACAATTTTTGATGTAGTATATGGGCCACATTTTTTAACAAAAGTTGCCTTTTGATCACAAGTTATTTGCGCAAAGTGTATGCTCAGGTCAGAGGGCCTGTGCAGAAACATATTGTTATGTGTGTGGAAAAAAACCACTGGGACCATTTTGTTCTCAAGATAAATAGAGACGCTTTTATATTATAATTTAGTTAAGTAAGGGCATTGTTGTCAAGAGTAATTTAGCAGTTGACTTGACACATCAAGACATCTCTCATGGGTGAATAAGTAATGTAAGTAAGAGAAAAGTTAGCTTCAACAGCGACTGAAATGCGTTTCTGTTTAAAGATATGAATATAAGGTAAAACTGTGGATAAAACAATTTACGTACCTCCACCTTGGACTTAGTAGTGCATTCTGATACACGCTCACGACAAGGTCTGTAATAATCACATGGTCCCCTGGTCAGACTGGCGTAGTGGCTGTTGACCGCCACAGGGTGACCTTTGCCTTTCCTGTCTTGCTTCGACATGCACGGTTTTAATGGTCACCTCCTCTCCATTGACCTTCACTTGTCTAGTCTCATCCTCCTGAAAGATCATGAATGTAGCAAAAGTTGTGACAATGTTTATAAAGAAGCATGTTTTTTTATACAAATTTATGTTTTTTGATACCAATTTGAAAGAGTAAGACTAGTTATTTGGTTTAAAGCAGCAGATTTTATGAATGTGTCCAACTCTCTCATAAAAACAAAAGGCCATTAACCCTTTGCTCCACAGATATGTGTTTTCCAACACCAATCACAGAAGGCCTTTGAAAACAGTGCAGGAAGAGTTCAGATTGCTCGTAACGAGCAATCACTTCCTGCACTGTTTACCACTCTGTCAGTTAATATAAACATAATTCACCCATTGCTGATATGTGGTGAATTAATGCTTTCAATTTGGAAGAGTCCAAGAAAATGCTTATGGAGCAAAGGGTTAAAAGCCTGTTTGCTTCACTGCCTTATATTGGCCAATGAGACTTGGCTGTTTTGTTTGTTGGTTATTTTAACATTCATTAAAATTATACATGTATATACATATATATAGCATTTTTTTCCTAAGGTGGTATTTACCAAATTTGGGTTTTCAAGCTCAATTAAATGAACATTCTTAAGAATGGTTGCCTGGTGAATACCACCAATTTGTCAGACAAAAAAATATAGTACATAAATAAGAAAACAAGAGTTGTCAGAAGACCAACAAAGCTCACCTCTGGGTGTCTAAGTAAAAAAAGGGCGATAACTGTGCCAAAATGCAATCCAGAGTTATGGTTCTTGTCTGTGTGTGTTCCATTGATGATGGTGAACACACATGCATAATTTCATTCACATCCAATGAGAGGTTGCATAGATATCTTAAACACAAAAGTTTAACCTGGGTGTCTACAGACGACGCCGCCAGCAACGCCGACACCGCTGGGGTCATGACAATAGCTCTCCTTGGACTGCGTCCCGGCGAGCTAATAAAGTATTATATATGCTAGAATGGCCATAATATGCATTACCTGATAATTCAGGGGCCAGAATTCAGGCTGTAATTGACCATCCTGGCTGGATACAGGAGTTTAAAGACAGTTCACGAATATCAACATTCTTACCAAATTTGGTAACAATTGGTGGAAAAATAAGGTTGTTTTTTTTTACAAATAATGGGCCATAACTCTGGTAGTTACTGACCAATCTGGTTAATTCTCAAACTGAAACTATAGGCTATGAATATATATAAACTGATTATGTTTTGTTCAGATCTGGTAAAAAATGAGGGTACTAAAGTGGTCGAAACTAAAATGTTGATGCCTACACATACAAACTGCAACGACAAGAGCTGTAATTAGCTTGACATGATTTTATGAAGTTTAATGAGGACCTGTGACTTATACTGATGTACAGAAGATGGCACAGATAGTAAATACAATACACTAAAACATTGTTCACACCTGTACAATCTTTCCTGAGATTGAAACTTTTTTTTTCAAAGGGGACGTCAAAGCAGTAGATATTGGCACCTTGTCTGCTGGTGGGGGATGAAGCATCTGCATCCCTTCTGCAGTGTGGCTGTCAAGGACATCAATGGGTGCAGACATCAAAACCTTGGTTGCACTGGTGACAACCACAGCTTGCTGCAAATTATCCATTCTTCGGATAATAACCCGCAGAACAAGGGTCGTCCCAACCTGAAACAATGCATCCATTAATCATTTACAGATGGGATAAATATAACAATTACAAATTAACCAAGATCTCACCCAATAAGTTTTATACTCTTCTCAAACAGTTTGAAATTATACAACATAATTTGCTTGAAATACGTGCATTCTGTTTCTGGAGGGTTGTCACATTGTTTAACCCTTACTTCCAAACATACTTAATGCATTCTTCTGAAACTGAAGCATTACTCAATAATTCGCTACCGTTTGTCATATTATGCTTATATCTTCTGGTAAATGTGTAAATAGTGCAGGACAAATTCCCATCGCAAAATAATGAGCAGTTTGAATTTAAACCAGACACTATAAAGTCATCTGCAATAACAGCCAGCAATTTTAGCTCAACAAGTGTGCTAAAACTAGTGTTATTATTAAAAACTGAAAACAAGAGAGAGATTTTTAATCTTGGTCTGTTTTTACAGAAAGCGTTTAAATTAAGAAATGAAATACTGTATAATTATTGATATGATTTCCTTCTCCCAAATCACTCAGAAAAGAAGAAATCATGTTTCTTAAAAACAAAATTACTGCAGAATATTATATGGGGATAATTAACATCATTATGTTGTAATACATGCATTTTTCAATATCAAACTGTCATATATATAACCATGTTACATATATATGTCATCCTTAATAAAAACGTAGGTCCCTGTGGGACTGGCAATATATATGTATATGTTGTACAAAATTGCATCGTAAAATTTTGCTGTGTATAATGCTGAATGTTATATTGTTTTGTAAATATGTTTACTCATGGATCAGTCTGATACTTTGTCATTCAAGAAATAAAAGTTCAAGTTCATATATAGATTCAACACTAATTCAAATAAAAACCTACCTTAAATTTTGCGAACTTGCTGGAGTCATAACAAGTAAGACGCACCACTGTGTCCCCATCGCTTACACAACTGGCAAAGGAAGACTTCTGACTTCCATCTTTCCCCTCGATACTTCAAGGGCTCCCTATCAACAGCAACAAACTTGACCTTGAGGGCCTAACTGTATGGACCTGTTCCCCTGTCTGCAAATATGGAGCTGATGTTAGCCATCTGAAGAGAACAAATTGCATTTGTTTAGACACATTAAAGTGTTTATGGTATATTGGTTATTATAAATGAAGACTAGGTTTGAAAATAAATAAGTAAAGTCACAAAATTAATACTACAGAATATGAATACAAAGACAGTACCGTATGGGCATCTCCACTTGGTAATGATGCATCCTAGCAAATAGCCCGGACAAGAATTTGGTCACATACAGAATCAAAGGGCCAGAACTCCGTGAAAAATCATCAAACCTGAACACAAAGACAATATGCGCATCTGCACTTGGTAATGATATGCTTGGCGACTATATGTTTTCCCCCTTTGAGGTAGCATAAAAAATGTAATATGTACAATTTACACTATTTGAGTACAACACTTAACGGTATAATGAAAGGAAACATATAAACTAATACATTTTGCGATCAGTCGCTTGTATATTTTCCCTCCAGACAATTTGTTACATCCATTTATGCCAAGATGAATTTCAAAGACTTTTTGAGGAATATCAATGACTACATTTTCAGCATCATGAGTCAAGAACTGGTTTCAATTGATACAGATTGCTAACAGCAAGGAGACTGACTCCTCCAAAGGACCTAGTGCAGCCCTTTATTTCTTGCAATCGTAAGTTTATGAAGTTTAACATTTCTCTCCCAACCATAGATATTTCATCATTTATAATAACTCTCAAGTCATGTAGTCGTGCTCTCATTGTGTTAAGCTGTTGCATATCAAGGGGTTTAAAATGAAACCCTTGACTTGCTGGAATGAAAAAGGCAGAATGAATAGTATTTCCACCAATATTATGGAAAGATTTTCCAGTAGGGGCACATAACAACAACTTTAAAGTATCTGGGTTTTCACTCCTCATATGGTTGAAATATTTCAGAAGTGCTTGATTCATCGCTCGTATTAGCACAGATTTCCCACAGTCTGCACCACCTGACAGGAAAGTGTAAAATGGTAAAGAATTAGTCTTAACTATGTGAAGGACATGGTTAAAAAAATCTTTTTTGCTCATGGTTCAAATTCCTGACACTTTGCAAATATTGCTCGTTGTCCATTTCCCTGTGAGGCAGAGTTCCATCACACACGCGTCTTCCGCTAATGCCTAAATCCTCCCAAAGATCATAGCTTTCTTCATCTGCTCCTACCCCAGGGTTGAAAAAACCAAGTGTAGCTGATCTAGACGTTCCTTCTTCTGTATCAAGCAACTCCTGATGTTGTGCCTCTCGATGAATTGCTGACTCCAACTGTTCTGCCTCCAGATTTTCAAGAATGCTTTGATAAAAATTATCATCATTTTTCTCATAATATGCTTTATTTCTTTCCATTTCTTCTGTCTTTGCATTGAAGCTTTCCTCGAATGTCTCAAATCCTACCAGGAAGTCCCTGACATCGTCTCGCCAATGAGTGTAGAACATTATTTTTTCACTGAAATGCTCCTCCCTATCATGATTTATTGGTGTGAAATGACTGTAAATCACTTTTTGTTTTGATCTTTTCCTTACTTGTGTACCACAAGAAAACTTGACTATTTTGCCACCAGAATCTCTATTCACGTCTTCTACTTCATCATCCTTATCATGCTCGTATTCTGTCTCTGGCAATTCCTCTTCAGTACTGTGACTGTTGGCACAGTCTCACTTTTTACACAGACCATACCAAGAGGCAAAATCTGAATAACATTATTGCTCCAATATGTTATGTCTCTGCTTATATCTCTTCAACACATTGTCCATCTCAACATTCTTGGAACACTTTGGAAGCTCTTTCAGAGCAGATATAGGCTTAATGAGTGATGTTCATTCATCTGGCCTCTTCGTATCAACATATATCACCTGTCTTGTACTTCTTCTTAGTGGCAATTGAAGGACCAGGTACACAGCTTCTTGGGCACCTATTTCAACACTTGACAAAAACTGATTTCCAATTCTTCTCACCTGCAGCCTGACATCACTTTCTGTTTCTCTAGCTTCATTACAAGCATCACAAAGGTTCGACAGACCTCTCTGACCTTTTGAAATGTACGAGACTATATTATGAAACACAGGAATATGGATCAAGAATGTATTGAATGTCCATGTTGGCTTGCCAACATTTCAACAGCACACTGCTGTTTATCCTACTTTCAGTAACAGAGCGCTTTAAGAATACCTTTGACCGAGTCAGGGTGGAACATACAGTTTGAATATATGCATCATAACTCATTCCAAGCTGGCCTAAAAAGTCCTCAAATTGCATCTCAGGTTCTGTCTGACATATGTCATTGAGGTACATGATCATTTCCTCATGGTTTTCAGCATGGACAGAACTTGTTTCAGCATCATTCAATGGATGCAAAACAACAGTTTTTGGCATAGGAGGTATGGGAAAGTTAAACCGACAGATGGCCTTGCCATGCTTTCTGCAAGTTTGGGCATGTCTGTGTGACTGATAATTTGTCAAAGTAGGTATTGTTTCATCTTTATTGCATGTAACATATGTGTCAACAAATGCAGCTACTGTACTATTAGACGAAATTCGATGTACAGGAGCACCTTTAACCCATATAATCATATGGATATGTGGGGAACCTCGCTGATGAAATTCTACATGGTAAAAATAATCAAGTATCTCACCAACAGGCTTTGGTGATTCAAAACATGCTTTATGAAAGTTTGCACCCTGTAATCAAAATACTTAGCACATGTTACTGGGTCTGACTTAATCAACAAACACAACTGTCTTGTCTTGCCATGAAAGGTTGTGTATTTCATCTGTTGACAATTCTTTGCCCTGGACAAGCTTAGCCAGTGACTTTAACAAAGGCTCTCACTTGGTTTCTGCAGCTGAAAATGAACAAAACCATGTTGGGATTCCCAGTTGGCGAATCATAGCAAAAACATCTCTTTAAGCAGTTTCCCAGTATGTTGGTGAGCCACGCAGTGTCCTGAAGACTTTATAACCATTGTTTTGCATGGTCAATTTGTCAACAAAACCAGTGGTAAGTATATTGCCAGCAGTGAAAACCAATCCCTTTGCTTTGCATTTTCTTATTGCAAGAGAAACTTTGTCTTATATCTGCTTTATCTGCATTCTTTTTAACTTAAAAAAGATATAAGGGACACATAGAGTTCCAACTTTGAAATATCACTATAATGCAAGGAAACAAGATGTTAGAGTTGTCTACCCGACTCTGACCACAGAATATGGTAGGGAAAGAAAAAACCTCAGAATGGTAATAAAAAAATAGGCCAATTGGTGAATTTCTCTCGTCTGGCGCAACAGACAATACCTGATTAAATTCTCGAAAGTCTACTGATAACAGGCAGGTATCAAGGTTACCTGTTGGTCTGTCTGCAAAACTGTCATCTTTGGTCCAATCATCACTTGACTTGGATGGGCTTTCATTATCATTAGAAGTATCATGTCTGTGTATTGGTTGATCTGGGGAGTGTTGTACTACCTGGGGCTGTTACAGCCAAGTGTCATTGACAACGATACCCTCATTTCTGAACAACAAAATATTGTCAACCAACCACTTGGCTGCTGCAAATACTTTGTTTGGCCTTATATTTTCAAATGCAACATGATGTTTGTATGACATTTGCGTTTCAATTTTAACATGATAGTTTCATTTTCATCAATCATTTTTGGTAGTGATTTGATAGTACCACTTACATCAGCTGGTACATTAACAATATTGCCCTTCAGATTGACTTGGCCGCCCCTGGGCATTTCACACAACTGCATAAATGGTAGTCTTGGCGACACCAGCCTCTCTACAAGGTTCAAAAGCTCCAATTCATTTGACTTCCAGGAAATTTAAGGCCATTGTGAACCCAAAATTTTGGGGTTTTCCCAAGGCGAACAGATTCCAAGCACATTCAGCATATCTATTCAACATTGCCCACACTTTTGGCTTTAGTCAGAAATGGAGACATTAAAATTTTTCTTTCATTTGACAGTGTTTCGACTTTTCTTACTGAATGTTCAAAAAAGGTTTCTGTACAGCAAGAGCAAACATAATCTGAACCAGAAGAAACAAGCTTCTTGAAAAGTGAAATAATTACATCACTGACGCAAGAAATCTCATTTGACCAATTCTGATCAAAAGTTGTTTTGTTGGATTCCTCACTCATATGCCTATCGCCCACAAAACCTCCACAATTCCTTCCTATCATTGAATCATGATGGTTTTGAGGTATATTTTGACATGTCACCACAGCAGTGCTTTGGCTGAGTTCTGTCATGTTCACATTTTGGCGTCACATGGGCATAACCAGTATCAAGCCTGCCATCAGCAACACTTAAAGACTGCTCTCTCATCGAACCTTGATTATTGTCTTTTTATGTGAGCAAACAAGAGGAATCCACTTCAGGACTCTGTTGGTTTCCATGTTTCTGTCTAATAATAACAGTATCAGTAATATACCTGTCATCAACAAGATTTCTGAAAGACCTATCTTTCATAAAATCTTGAAGTTTTCTTGTCTTCGTTTGCGAATCTGTAGATTTTGTTTCACTGACCTTCCGTTTACCAATTCTCCTAAACTTGAAACCCTGTCTGTTATCAAGAATTTGTATAGTGAATGGAGAAAACCTGTACCTTTTTGTGAAATTAAACACATGCAAGTCAAATTGTACCCCAGCAATGCCAAAAGAATTTGATAAAGACCGAAGGTAAGTGCACAGATCAGACTGGGTCTGAACAGCGCCAAGGACACACTTTCCATCAGGACAGCTAATCCAAACCTCATCTCGAGAATGACTATCTAATATGTGAAACAGTAACCCATCAAAATGTACATAACAGAAACACCATTAAACAGTAGTATGAAATTCTTTCCGATACAGCCTGCTTTTGATAAAGCATCTTCAAGTCTATGATAATTCTGACCATCTATAAGAGGATTTCCTTCTATAAATCCAGAGAATACTCCTTTGTGTTGAACATATAATGTTTTACCTTTGCAGGAAATACGTTCTGGCAAGTTTACTGGATCAACTAATCCTGAAATCACATTTAACTGACACAGAGTGCAATACAGGTGGCTGCCAGCAAACAGAATGTCATTTAGATTTTTAGTTTGAATATAGGCACAAGGCATTGTAATGTAATTGACAGTCACCAAGAACATGAGACAAGTCGGAACACAATGTCTACCCCTAGCTTCAGTGGGAAGGCATTCAGCGGCCTGATTGTAGTCAGCTAAATGTATCAGTGAAAACACCATTGTGAAAGGTTTATCGGTACCAAAACAAAAAATATTCAAATGCAGCGCAAAAAATAAAAGCATGTCGCCATAACAGAAAGAATGTATGCCATATGTATGTTAAATAATGACATGTTGATTCATGTCACACATTGAAAAGTAATAATACTAGCTCTAACTCAAGAACTATTTGTTGAATATTTAATTTTTGGATGCCTTATTTTTCTAGCTTTTAATCAAACTGATGGTTTTCAGTTCTGGGAAGTCAATTAAATAATCTATATGAAGAAGACTCCCAACAGAGATTTGAGAAAGGTTTACAACACAATCAGCCAGTTAAGGACATGAAAGCGTCTGTATGACCCTGATCATGTAATCTGCTTTGGGTTACTCAGAAGTTAGAGGGAGAAGCAGTGGATGGTCAAGCCTTTATTTGACTTTGATCAACATTTCACAGTATATACAAACAATATGCGACAATAATTAGGATTTGCATGTAATAAGTTCAACTCCAAGATTTGCAAGTCAGTTCAACTCCAATATTTGTAAGTCAGTGTAACTCCAAGATTTGTAGGTAATTTCAACTCCAAGATTTGTAAGTCAGTTCAACTCCAAGATTTGTAAGTAAGTTCAACTCCAAGATTTGTAAGTCAGTGTAACTCCAAGATTTGTAGGTAAGTTCAACTCCAAGATTTGTAAGTAAGTTCAACTCCAAGATTTGCAAGTCAGTTCAACTCCAAGATATGCAAGTCAGTGTAACTCCAAGATTTGCAAGTCAGTTCAACTCCAAGATTTGTAAGTCAGTTCAACTCAAAGATTTGTAAGTCAGTTCAACTCCAAGATTTGTAGGCAAGTTCAACTCCAAGATTTGTAAGACAATGTAATTCTGGCACGCAACTCTACTTTATGTGTTCAACTCCAGTTCACAATAAACAAAACTTCATGATCATTTGAGTGCTCATATAAATTGGAAATTCTCTAAACCTAGAACATTTAAATTCCACTACCTACAGTAGCGATTTCTTATAAGCACAAAGGTGAAAATAACTGCTAAATCAACACCACACAGAGAATTAATTTGTTTCTAAAAGTGCGACAATAATTAGGATCTGCATGTAACGAGTTCAACTCCAAGATTTGCAATGTAATTTGCGACCTGGAAATGCTACGATATAATTCTTGACCTGGAAACAGTTATAAAGGAGCGTATGTTTACAATACCCATCAAACATTTACAGAAAATGATAGGAAATTACCGATGCAGTACAGCTGCAACGATATCTCCCCAGATTGTACAACTATGCCTAGATTCAGATGTTACGTAAATTGTATTGATGTCTATTGTTTTGATGTTTATCTCGTGACCTACATTTGCAATTTTTGATTCGATACAATACAAAGGTTTCAAGAATACGAATGCAATATACACTGTCTATGGTTCAACATATAACGGACTGAAAAAATCACAACATTCAAGGAAATATGGTTTATATACTTACAACTAATAGATAAAAACGCAGATGTCTGTCTTCAATTGCTGTCCAAGATGGCGACCTAAAAAAATCTTTTGGTCACGTGATCATAGTTCAGTGCGTCTGTATTCATGCGCTTTAATTCCATTGTGCTGATTAATAGTATGTTTCTGTTGAAATAGGCGAATCTACTGTTTATAGTGAGTTCGAACGCTTATCATGGGGCGGAACTATTTGATTAGCGATTGTCAGGTTTGCATTAACACGATACATGGTTGTAGATTTGCGATATTGAAAAAAAAATCATGTTAGCTCTTAGAGCAGCTGCTAAAGCACCGCCCCCATACACAAAGAAGGTGGAAGGTTGGGAATGGCCAAAAATATCAACACTACTGGATATTGCCTTAAGCCATATCAACATAACGAGTTTGACTGTATTAAACTTTCTATTCCATAACTTGTACGGCCATCCTTAAAAAAATATTTGTTTGCTGTGCCCTGGCCCAGTATTTTTTATGTGGGTAGGTAGGTAATTAATTTTTTTTTGGCCAAATTTTGATTTTACATAGTCATTTAAAAGAACAAGAGGGCCAAGATGGCCCTATATCATTCACCCGACTGACTCACCTAACTTATAAGATTATATAATACATGTACACTCAAAATTCAAGAAAAACGAGACGGGCGAGTAGTTAGAATTTTGATTTGTTTTGAAGATGTAACAGATGCGTAGAATAATTCAAACTTGGTAGAGGTTCACCAATGGTAAATGTCAGTGAAATTACATCGAAATCAGGTCAGTAGTTTCTGACAAGAAGGCTTTTGAAGTTTTTACTATAGCTGCCTATATAGTAAAAAAATACAGTACTGTAATTTTTTTGACTGACCCAAAACTGAGCAAAAAGAACCTTCTGTATATTTTCTTTAGAAAAATCCATTAGACAGATTTTCAGTATATAACATAAAAATATGTTTTTCAAGACATCACTACACCAACATTTTAAATCGCAATCATTGTCTTGTAATATTTTTTAGAATTAATCTACCTATTAAACTAAATCTACAAAAAATACTTTTTTCTTCTGATGAACTGATAAATAATGTACTCCTAAAATCTGGGTGAATCAAGTGCGTTGAAATCATCCTACCTCCTTAACTCAGCCTATCACAGCCAGACATATATAGGTGATCATAAAACTTCTTCCTATTCTGGTGAAACTTGGCAATACCAGCTGGACTTCTGATCTACTGTGGGGAATGAATCACTGATGAGAAAACAAACAGCACTAAATGTACGGGCCTCTTTCCATGGAACCTGACCCTGAAAACAAAATTTAAATAATTCTTAAAAATTGAATATAACTTTTAACCCTTTACTCCATAGATATGCGTTTTCCCTCACCAATCATAGAAGGCCTTTGAAAACAGTGCAGGAACTGTTTTCCACTCTGTCAGTTAATATAAACATAATTCACCCATTGCTGATATGGGGTGAATTAATGCTATCGATATTAGAGGTGTCCAAAGGCGTCTTTATGAAGTAAAGGGTTAAAACAAAAATGCATTTCTCTTCATACTCATTCAGTGTTTTCTCCAGAGCACGTTTCTTGCGTTTTTGATGCAATTAAATCTCATTTGACGCAATCAAGTTTGTTCAGTGCGTCCCCTATGACGCAATCTTAAAAAAACAGAAATTCAAATTACGCATATATTTGTTTCTGCAAGCTGGCGAGTTATTTTTATAATGCTGGCTGTTTTCACACAATTCTACTAAGGTATGCTTACGCTTTAATTGGTTATTAACACTATATTGATTCAATCGCATTGACGATTCTGATCACATACAAAATTTTCCGCGAAGCAACAGGCCTTTTGTAGTTTGAAGACAAGATCTGTGAAAACAAACGTACTGTGCAACAATAGCACTGATATTAAGTTGTTTGTATATAAAGATGAAATGAGGATATCATCAAACTTTTAAAAAAAAACTGCTTAAAATGTACGGACGATACTCTGTCTGAAAAAGTTTATAATTTGTTTTCTATAAGGTATCGAGACGCCCATTGCGACATTTTAATACCAGTTTAAACATCGACCAGTTCACGTTTAATAGGGTTATTCCCGGCGCCGTTTACGTTTCTTTAACAGACATTTTAAAGGTTATGGAAAAAAGAAAATAAAGTTTTAGAAAACAAATTCATTTTGAAAAAGATTATTATAATTTCAGAAAGTTACCATTAAAATGTTTTTATATAATTAAGGTAGCATTACTCTAAAATGAATCCAGCTATGAGCAAGAAGAGAAATGCTTTTGGGAAAAATAAAAGAAATAACAAAGTTTCGTTTTCCAAAGAATATAATGCTTAGTAACGCTAAACATGTAGCTCAGCTGAAATATAAAATATTGAAATAATATTAGTGTTTTTCATTTAAAATAGTTGGGGCCATGGTGATCAAACTGGGGCCATGACATTTGAAAAGTTCATGGCCCTGTGACCATGATTATAAAAACAACTAGCTTCTAATTGTTGTAACTTGTTGCCAGATGTGAAACATTCCTTTAAAGTTAAATTGTTTTGAAGTTGTAACTTTGATTGAGGAATTTGTGTGAAACAGGAAGTAAAACTATTTTAGTAAAAAATGTATTTCTCTTCATACTCATTCAGTGTTTTCTCCAGAGCACGTTTCTTGCGTTTTTGATGCAATTAAATCTCATTTGACGCAATCAAGTTTGTTCAGTGCGTCCCCTATGACGCAACCTTAAAAATACAGAAATTCAAATTACGCATATATTTGTTTCTGCAAGCTGGCGAGTTTTTTTTACAATGCTGGCTGTTTTCACACAATTCTACTAAGTGATGCTAACGCTTTAATTGGTTATTAACACTATATTGATTCAATGGCATTGACGATTCTGATCACATACACAATTTTCCGCGAAGCAACAGGCCTTTTGTAGTTTGAAGACAAGATCTGTGAAAACAAACGTACTGTGCAACAATAGCACTGATATTAAGTTGTTTGTATATAAAGATGAAATGATTGATTGATTGATTGATTGAATATTTAGCGTCATTTTTATGCCATCGAGGGCTAACAGACGATCAGTTAACCTAACCACTGTTTCCTGGGATTAACCAGTACTCGAGCACATCCCATCTCCGCAAGTAACTGATAACTTTCCCACTTGAATCAGCGGTGGGAGACGAATGATAATGAGATACAATGTCGTATATCAATCATCAGGGAGACTGTTGCCGAGCGGGGATTCGAACTCACGACCCCTGGATTGATAGTCAGACGCGTAACTGACTGAGCTAATCGGGCCCGGCAAGATAAAATGAGGATATCATGAAACTTATAAAAAAAAACTGCTTAAAATGTACGGACGATACTCTGTCTGAAAAAGTTTATAATTTGCTTTCTATAAGGTATCGAGACACCCATTGCGACATTTTAATACCAGTTTAAACATCGACCAGTTCACGTTTAATAGGGTTATTCCCGGCGCCGTTTACATTTCTTTAACAGACATTTTAAAGGTTATGGAAAAAAGAAAATAAAGTTTTAGAAAACAAATTCATTTTGAAAAAGATTATATAATTTCAGAAAGTTACCATTAAAATGTTTTTAAATAATTAAGGTGGCATTACTCTAAAATGAATCCAGCTATGAGCAAGAAGAGAAATGCTTTTGGGAAAAATAAAAGAAATAACAAAGTTTTGTTTTCCAAAGAATATAATGCTTAGTAATGCTAAACATGTAGCTCAGCTGAAATATAAAATATTGAAATAATATTAGTGTTTTTCATTAAAAATAGTTAGGGCCATGGTGATCGAACTGGGGCCATGACATTTGAAAAGTTCATGGCCCTGTGACCATGATTATAAAAACAACTAGTTTCTAATTGTTGTAACTTGTTGCCAGAAGTGAAACATTCCTTTAAAGTTAAATTGTTTTGAAGTTGTAACTTTGATTGAGGAATTTGTGTGAAACAGGAAGTAAAACTATTTTAGTAAAATATGTATTTTTTTTTACCTCCATTTATTCAAGTTGATAAACTTTAAAATTGATGACCCCTTGATTTTTAGTCAGTGGGTCATCATCAATGACCCCCAAAAAATTGGAGCTGGAGAACACGCTGCTCATTTGTAACCTTGACCTTTAAGATATGTACAGTAAATGAGTACTTGTGTGGCACACTACTTTGCCATGAGCTCCAACTGTAGAAGGTACAACTACCTGCATGAATTTAATTTACAGATCCTACCAAATATGAACTTTGGTCCAAATTGTAACCATGACAACTGGAATCTTGAAAATTTCACTATTCAACCGATCCAAATATACCTAGCTTGGCTACCTCAAACTTCACAAGAAAAGAGAATTCTGCTGAATCAAATGTCTCATTCATATACGACTTAATTATATAGTCCAGTTATGAATAAAAGTTCAAAGCTTCAAGAAAGACATAACTAGAGATGGAATGTCAGGTCATGATATTTGTCTGTTAATGATTTTTAATGAAGATATGTGCAAAAATAGAAAAACAATACAAAAACTGTTTTTTTAAATGAGTTAAAGCAAATAAAGCAAATAATGCCTGCCCTTACAGAAATGGATGTTTAAAAATGTTCTTTGGCTTCACATTGATTTACAGAAGAACAGCTGGCCTTTCATCTCTGTGAGAAAATTGTCCCATTCAGAGCTCTGCTTCCTCATACCACTGGCTTCATATATATCCTGGTCAAGTCTGTAACAACATCCGAGAGTATAGTGATATTACTCATTTACATGTAGTTGTACATAATATTTACAGAACAAGAGGCTGTTTGGTCGTCAGTGCATAGTGGCATTACTGGCTGTGTAGTCATAAAACATCTCAACAGAAGTATGCACTTAAACTTAATTTCATTTTCAATTAGTTTTTACTAACGTAAAACCTCTATTAAGCAGCCACCTGTCTTAAGCAACCATGTTTTCTATTTCCCATTTCTATGCTTTCAGAATAAATTAACCTGTATTAAGAACAACCTGTCTTAAAAGGCCACATTTGCTCTCTCCCTTAACTGGCTGCTTAAGACAGGTTCAACTGTAATTTATTTTAGCCTGATAAAGCTTATTTGAACTGCTCAAGATTCTGGGTAGAACCAGTACTGAGAATTGTCTTTTTGAGAGGCATTGGGTTGAGCTGTGTATCAAACCTGCCACCTCTGGCATGAGCAGTTAATATTCTATCAAATACACTACCACTCCGCTTGCATTTTCAACTTTATCTGAATACATGTAGTTCTAATATCAATGTCAACTACAACACTGATATACACAAGTTTTGTCTTTAAAACATTTTAAATCCCAATACTCTTAACAAGTTTCCTAATGAGGTGATTATTTCAAGTACTACACAATCCATGGATTAAAGGACTAACTGTCTTATTGCTGTCACTGCACTGAGCATATCTCTGTCTTCAGCTTTCAGCCGCAAGAAAGTGAGTGTGGATAAAGCAAACAGTTTGTACGTATAGAATATAGTATCATCACCACATCCGTGCTGGTCTTGATATACCTGAGATGATATGATACCAAAAATTCCCAAGTGAACAATATGTATTTTTAAATATCACTAACTTACAGTTTGGGATTGAAGAATTCTTTTTTTCTTATTCCTACTAGCGGTGTATGTATAAGCTCTCATGCATAAAATGCAGAGTAACTACGACAGAAGCTAATTCGTTAACCTCATACTATGACTGATAGTAACCAACGCACACAGTGTTATTTATAGCATCTTGGAAAAGTACATTTTTGTGTTCTATATAGAGACAACCTGAAAAACAAATAGTATATTAAACATTTTTCTGAGCGATGTGGAAAATACAATTATACATTCATGCTCATTTATTATAAATTTATTTAACTTGTTGGCCATAAACGCTTTGCTAACATTTGATAAAATTAATATCGAAAAATGAACAAATGTAAGAACCTTTGTTTTTGGCCTTGAATTAATTTTCATTTAAAGTATATATTTCATTTCTGCAAAAACATGTATGAGGGGGGATCAGAAAGTTCATAGACTTTAGCTATTACTTATTTATATCAATTATACAAAGCACAGTAGTGTTAATGTATTTGAAATTAATGTATATGGGACATATTTTGAAAATTTTACCATGATACATCAACTATTAAGTAAATTAGGTGCTATTCAAAGTATAGCAGTTAGATATGTTGGGGCAAAATGATGAAGTTGTATTCAACAAAAACCGACTTCAATATTTTAAACAAACTTACTGAGTCTCTCCTTCTCAAATACTCTCCTTCTTGGTCTATACGTTTTTGCCACCATTTACACTATTGAATGAATATGTAACCAGCACTGTTTGATGTCAAAATCAACTGCAACACTTGTTATGTTATGTCATTTCATCATTTCCTAGAGAGAAAGGGCAAAATCAGGCCTAAAAAAAATATACATGCATGCATAATGTCAAACTTCAGTGCATGCTGTTTCCTGCAAAATAAAGCGATATTAATATTGCTATACCTGTCATCTAGAAATTGTAATAACTTTCTCATTTGTGGCCCTACAATTCTGAAACTTGCACAAATACATGTTCAAGTGTTGTCCTATCTGAAAGTACAATAAAAACCTAATTAATCAATAAAAAAAAAAAACATTAAGAAAAATCTATGACACTACTCCCATGGATTTTTGGTTAAAAGTTAAATTTTAACATATCTGTAATAAGGCAACATGAATAATAGCCAACTGGCACTATTTGATGTCAAAATCAACTGCAACACTTGTTATGTTATGTCATCACATCACTTCCTAGTGAGTAAGGGCAAAATCAGGCCTAAAAAAAAATATACATGCATGCATAATGTCAAACTTCAGTGCATGCTGTTTCCTGTAAAATAAAGCGATATTAATATTGCTATACATGTCATCTAGAAATTGTAATAACTTTGTCATTTGTGGCCCTACAGGTCTGAAACTTGCACAAATACATGTTAAAGTGTTGTCTCATCTGAAAGTACAATAAAAACCTTATCAATAAATCAAAAAAATAAATAAAAAAAAATAGAAAAATCTATGACACTACCCACATGGATTTTTGGTTAAAAGTTAAATTTTAACATATCTGTAATAAGGCAACATGAATAATAGCCAACCGGCACTGTTTCATGTCAAAATCAACTGCAACACTTGTTATGTTATGTCATCACATAACTTCCTAGAAAGAAAGGGCAAAATCAGCCTAAAAAAATATACATGCATGCATAATGTCAACTGCTGTTTCCTGCAAAATAAAGCGATATTAATATTGCTATACCTGTCATCTAGAAATTGTAATAACTTTGTCATTTGTGACCCTACAATTCTGAAACTTGCACAAATACATGTTCAAGTGTTGTCCTATCTGAAAGTACAATAAAATCCTTATCAATAAACATAAAAAAAAATTAAGAAAAATCTATGACACTACTGCCATGGATTTTTGGTTAAAAGTTAAATTTTAACATATTGGTAATAAGGCAACATGAATAATAGCCAACTGGCACTGTTTCATGTCAAAATCAACTGCAACACTTGTTATGTTATGTCATTTCATCATTTCCTAGAGAGAAAGGGCAAAATCAGGCCTAAAAAAAAATAAACATACATGCATAATGTCAAACTTCAGTGCATGCTGTTTCCTGCAAAATAAAGCGATACTAATATTGCTATACCTGTCATCTAGAAATTGTAATAACTTTCTCATTTGTGGCCCTACAATTCTGAAACTTGCACAAATACATGTTCAAGTGTTGTCCTATCTGAAAGTACAATAAAAACCTTATCAACAAATAAATAAAAAAAAAATTAAGAAAAATCTATGACACTACTCCCATGGATTTTTTATTAAAATTTAAATTTTAACATATCGGTAACAAGGCAACATGAATAATAGCCAACTGGCACTTTTTGATGTCAAAATCAACTGCAACACTTGTTATGTTATGTCATCACATCACTTCCTAGAAAGAAAGGGCAAAATCAGGCCTAAAAAAAATATACATGCATGCATAATGTCAAACTTCAGTGCATGCTGTTTCCTGCAAAATGAAGTGATATTAATATTGCTATACCTGTCATCTAGAAAATGTAATAACTTTGTCATTTGTGGCCCTACAAGTCTTTAAGTGGCTTCTTTGCGTCAATCGTATACTTGTGTGGCTAAATTTTAGAAAATTTTAGCCACGTAAAAGAAAAAAAGCCACATAAATGCTGTTTTTTAAGTGTCTAGAAACAGCCACGTAATTATTTTTCGACAGCTTTTCAACTGTCCATAAAATTACTAACCCTAAACCCTAGACACTTAACTATCCATTTGTTTGCCCGGACGGACGGAAGGACGGATGGACGCTGCTATTACTATATGCCACCCAAAAAATTTTTTGGGGGGCATAAAAATAAGTATCTATCAACTTTGAAGTTATGACAAAGAAAAATTTGTATGCCGATTCCCACCTTCGCTTGGTCTGCATCCACTTTCACACTGGGATCACAGTACAGTTCACAAACTAGAATGTATAAAATAAACAGAACTCAATAAAAAGAGACATTTTTTCAACTTTATTTCATCGGTATGTGTTCTTACTATAGTGTCAAATTAAAATCTTTTGATCATAATGCGATCGATCATAATCTTAGATTAACCAGTCCTAAATATATCCTCCAAAATACTGTGCATCAAACGAAAAAGCTAGTTTAAATATACAACTTTTTTTAAAGTGCAAACTCAGATATCTATAACACGATACATGGCTGGTCTGGTCCAGATCGATTTTTAAATATTTGATTTTTTTTTTTTACAATGAAAAGCTTGAGAACAGCTTTTAATGGAACTATTAAACTGAATAAGTCAACCGGACCCGCAGGACTTTTTCCCCATTTCGTTACAATTATTTATTCAAACCAAATCTGACCACACTGTAACTTAAAGGGATTATATTGGCAAGTTACATAAACACGCTGTTAACCCAGACTTTTCCTGTATGCAGTGTGCACAAGTAACACAAACACGCTGTTAATCCAGACTTTTCCTGTATGCAGTGTGCACAAGTAACACAAACACGCTGTTAATCCAGACTTTTCCTGTATGCAGTGTGCACAAGTAACACAAACACGCTGTTAATCCAGACTTTTCCTGTATGCAGTGTGCACAAGTTACACAAACACGCTGTTAACCCAGACTTTTCCTGTATGCAGTGTGCACAAGTTACACAAACACGCTGTTAACCCAGACTTTTCCTGTATGCAGTGTGCACAAAATAATGCTGATGTATTGACGTATAACCTCTATTTACTTGAAAGTTATCAAATTAACAGTAACTGAATATTGGCCAAAACTTTAATACGTCCCTCAATAAAGTATTGCGTAATGTTTACATTAAACTCAGTAAACTTCCTGAACAAAGCCTTGAAAACGAGATGGGGAACGAGTCTTCACGATGTTATCCGATGATTGGTTGAAAACCCGAAAGTGGTTTGTTGAAAATGCGAATGTAAACAAAAACAAAAACATGGTTTCAGTAACCCGATGTTTGTAATAAAGAGGCTATGCAATTAGACACTTTAGACGTGTGTATCTCTTAGTTGTAAGTGTATCTTCATGCTGGGCGTGTGTATTTAGGACAGGGAATTGACAGTAATATGCCAATATAATCCCTTTAAGAAAACCACTAGCATTTATCAATTAGCATCTTTAATGTGGCATGCATTTTTAACACGTGAGATACGCAATTACATTGTGTAAGTAATTTAAATGATTTGATGAAGTTTTCATATTTTTTGTTATACACTGTTTATTATCAATAATTGATCAAAATAAAATTAATGCTGTTAGAACAACTTAGTGAATGAACTGCACATCAACTGCCAGTGATGTTGATACATAGAGTATTTACTTTTTTTTTAAGAATATTGACTTGGAATGAACAGACATGAATAAATTTTAAAATGTTATCAAGCTTTGGATTTTATTTAAAACCAAGATCATAATAACTATTGGTAATTTGGGTCCAAAAAAAACTAGAGCTATCACTGAAGGTGATGAATACCTCCGAACGCCGCCATGACAGAAAATGGTTTACCATTGTATGAAGTTTTATTAAATTATATCCAGTACTTTAAAAGTAATGCTCCAGACAAGGGAAATATATCAAAGGGCAATAACTCTGTAATTAGCAAGAATAGAGTTATGTTTCCTGTACACTGCACTTCCTGTCATTATATTCTACCATTGTATGAAGTTTGATGAAATTCCATCCAGTACTTTAAAAGTAATGCTCTGGACAAGGGAAATATATCAAAGGGCAATAACTCTGTAATTAGCAAGAATAGAGTTATGTTTCTTATACACTGCACTTCCTCTCATTAAATTCTACCATTGTATGAAGCTTGATGAAATTCCATCCGGTACTTTTCAAGTTCTGGTCCGGACAATAAAAAATATCAAAGGGCAATAACTCTGTAATTAGCAAGAATAGAGCTATGTTTCTTGTACACTGCACTTCCTCTCATTATATTCTACCATTGTATGAAGCTTGATGAAATTCCATCCAGTACTTTTCAAGTGATGCTCCGGACAAGGAAAATTGCAACGGATAGATCGACCGACCGACAGACCGACCACAGGGTGACTCCAATATACCCCCTCAAACTTTGTTTGTCGGGGGTATAATTAAGAGTGGTTGTCAGCTAAGAACAGATTTAATAGAAATGACAGAAAGGCAAAATCTAAACAAATAATTCTATACGTTTTCAACAAAATAGGATAAATCACATCATTCTGGTTTGGGTCCAAGTCTAAGGATTCTGTAAATAATCAAAAAAGTAGTATAAAAAAAACAGCGGTCTGTCACATATATGACATAGCTTCTCTTTCTTCATGCGTACTACCGCTGAAAGCTTGTAAATCTCTTGCTCATATTCAAACACTTTCTTTTCCATCTTCACAGGTAGGGGAGAGTCGGGCGTGGGTGGAGTAGACCGTCCACTGTCACTCTGTGAACATGTATAATCATTACTGATTGTTGTCATTAAACTACAACAGGTTATCAACTTTATACAGATAACAATGTAGCCTCCTGTAATCTGGTTAGTCCTGCAGCGTAGTCCACTCACTGTCTGCAGAACTTAATGGTTGTAAAAATGCAATTTAATACCATGAAAGTGAAATTCAATAATGTAAAACTAGAGATTACATTTACACTAGACGGGTTTTTCAGTCATACAACGACTACTTGAGACACTATATTTTACGAGCTTCGCGACTGAAATATCATGCAGAAGACACATGTTATGATACTGCGCCCAGTCACATTACACTGACAACGGGTCAATCAGACCTCAAACTATCCTCTTAGTGCCAAGCATCTAGCGACTGTGTAAAAGGTTCTCATACAGACCCTCCATATCTGTATCATCAGGACTATGTAAAAGGTTCTCATACAGACGCTACATATCTGTATCATCAGGACTGTGTAAAAGGTTCTCATACAGACCCTCCATATCTGTATCATTAGGACTATGTAAAAGGTTCTCATACAGACGCTACATATCTGTATCATCAGGACTGTGTAAAAGGTTCTCATACAGACGCTACATATCTGTATCATCAGGACTATGTAAAAGGTTCTCATACAGACGCTACATATCTGTATCATCAGGACTATGTAAAAGGTTCTAATACAGACCCTCCATATCTGTATCATCACGACTGTGTAAAAGATTCTCATACATACCCTCCATATCTGTATCATCAGGACTATGTAAAAGGTTCTCATACAGACGCTACATATCTGTATCATCAGGACTATGTAAAAGGTTCTCATACAGACGCTACATATCTGTATCATCAGGACTGTGTAAAAGGTTCTAATACAGACCCTCCATATCTGTATCATCAGGACTATGTAAAAGGTTCTCATACAGACGCTACATATCTGTATCATCAGGACTGTGTAAAAGGTTCTCATACAGACCCTCCATATCTGTATCATTAGGACTATGTAAAAGGTTCTCATACAGACGCTACATATCTGTATCATCAGGACTGTGTAAAAGGTTCTCATACAGACGCTACATATCTGTATCATCAGGACTATGTAAAAGGTTCTCATACAGACGCTACATATCTGTATCATCAGGACTATGTAAAAGGTTCTAATACAGACCCTCCATATCTGTATCATCACGACTGTGTAAAAGATTCTCATACATACCCTCCATATCTGTATCATCAGGACTATGTAAAAGGTTCTCATACAGACGCTACATATCTGTATCATCAGGACTATGTAAAAGGTTCTCATACAGACCCTCCATATCTACATCATCACGGCCGGGCCCGATTAGCTCAGTCGGTTACACGTCTGACTATCAATCCAGGGGTCGTGAGTTCGAATCCCCCGCCCGGCAACAGTCTCCGTGATGATTGATATATGACATTGTGTCTCATTATCATTCGTCTCTCACCACTGATTCAAGTGGGAAAGTTATCAGTTACTTGCGGAGACGGGGTGTGCTCGAGTACAGGTTAATCCCAGGAAACAGTGGTTAGGTTAACTGATCGTCTGTTAGCCCTCGATGGCATAAAAATGACGCTAAATATTCAGTCAATCAAAATACATCATCACGACTGTGTAAAAGGTTCAAAGAAACAACGGAACACAATGTACATACCAGTTTATCACAATCTGCCTCCACAGAAATGGACTTCTTGGGACGCGCTTTCTTAGATGGTTTTAATGAGCTTACAAATGAGCATGAAATCATAGTGTATGCATGTTGTGTTTATGTTTGTGTGTTTGTGAGTGCTGGCATATGAGTGTAAGTATGTGCATGCATGTGTGTAAGTCTTGTTAGATATTGCTTTCATTATATCTTTTCTACTGATCTATGTATGTATGACTAGTCATATAACAGTTTTTACATTTGATATTTTACATATTTAATTGTTTGTATATTTAATACATGTATTGTAAATAATAGAAGGCCTCATAAAGGTTAGTTTGTAACTAAATGTGTAACCCTCTGTAAATAAAGACTATTATTATTATTATTTTTACTTGGCTGCAATATAACGTACATAAATTAGATATGCATGAAGCAGCTTCCAAAAATGGATGTCATGTGGAATATTGAACTCTTGCATGTGCCAAGTTTCATTGATTTACAGCATGAACCACTTAGAAACAAAGCTGAAAATGTACTACTAATGAACTGGTATAAATGTATGTACTAAACAATGTAAATCAAAAGTTGAATGTGTGTTTGTATGAATTGTTCTCACCTATTTTCAATAGTATTTTAGTTATTAAGTGGCAGTAAGCACACCGAATCAGCAGTCTTTGGATCCACTGGTAGTAGAAAAACATTATCTCTACAACTTGATTCAGAGATGGCAGGGAGTTGAATTCAAAATGATCTACCAACTGACCTGGCCAGGCATTACTGAGTTGATAAAAAATTGTCTTATCTCCTTTATCTCCTATATTTGTTCTGATCCCTCAATAGGTACTGAACTCTTCATCAGATTCCTGTCTTTCTTTGATTTAGTTATAATATGAGAGATATATAGTAACCTTTTCAACATTTGCATCAAATGTGAAAAAAAGGTAAAACTTAACGAGGGAGGGAGGAAATGCAGTCTAACGCCATTTTGAACACCTAACAAGTTCTATATGACAATCATGTTAATTAGCAGAGGAAGACATCAGAATGAATATGAATAGACCACCATCCTTCGGCAAGCAACTTTTTCACAAGAATTTTTTAATGGATCAGACAAAAAACCTCACTGGCAAGAAGTAAAATAAATAAATTCTGTCAATTACCTTCGAAGGCAAAGGAGACAGTGTTGAAGGCCCTAAGGGTATTTTCACTCTTTCAACTGGCTTTTTTTCCGTCTGAAACATTAATTGGTTGTATATATATGGACTTACTGCCTGGATTACAACAAAAAAAATATTTTAAACACTGTAAACTTCATTGTTCTAATATATTTCATACAGATTTTGTAAAAAAACAATTTATTTAAGAAGCGTATCCTTCCATAAACTAAGATTAGACTTCAGCTTATGTAAATTTGTTGAAGCACCCTTAATTTGACACAAGTGTCCATATTTTTTAATTCACCTTTACAACTTACGAAGACCGCAGCGTGGTCTAGTGGTAGAGCGTCCGCCTCGCATGCGGAAGGTCATGGGTTCAATCCCTGGCTGGGTCATACCAAAGACTTTAAAAATGGTACGAGAAGCTTCCTCGCTTGACGCTCAGCATTAAGAGGAGAGTTCTAGGTCTGTTCAGCCCAGTGTCAGTATAATGTGACTGGGTTGGGTATCATACCAAGTGTCTGCGGCATGATACTCCAGTGTGACAGGGCTTAGAATACTGTCTTAAGTAGACACCGTCGCGATATGACTGAAAAATTGTTGAAAGTGACGCTAAACACCATATAACAATACAACTTACGATGCTACCTTCTCAAAATTCACACTTGATTTTATTCAAGTTTAAATATTTGTTAACTCAATACCTTTAGTTGAAAATGTTGTCTCCTCTTTGATTTTGATATTTGTTACCTCAGCTGTAGACAGACTTGCTGCCTCCTCTACAAGTATACTATATTTGACTCTATTTTCTGTATCATTATCCCACCTTTAGTAAGCATGCTGTTGAAGCAAGCTAAATCTCACTGAAGATTTTGCATATGTCAACTCACCTTTACAGTTGGTGATGCCGTCTCCTCTTGAAGAACAACAACTTTACTCGGCAGACCTCGTTCCCTTTTGGAACTGGATTGTTCAGTCTGGAAAATTAAAAATATTTTCATCCTTCTAATGTAGTCAATATTTTTTCTCTCACATTTACATATATTTTCTTAAAACTCAGGCCAGTTTAAACAGCTATGCAATAATTGCAGTCAGAATTTAAGCTGGGAGTTTTATTGTTCTATACGTTCTGTGCAGAGTAAAACATAATAATCATGAACCAATTCAATACAGATTAACTCATTTAAAAATTCTGAAAACAGTTTATGAATGGAAAATGAATAATTAATAAGCTGTGACAGCTCCTTTAATGCCAGTGTTTTTTTTTCTCACCGTTTTGGGAAGATGACCCATACCCTTGGAACTGGGAATTTTAGCCGCGTTTTCATTAACATTGAGAAAACTTTTGCATTAAATATATTTTGTTCATTTCCTAGAAATGTGTAAACTTGCTTCTCTTGCCATTTGATTATTAAGAATCAATATCATACTCAATTCAGAACAGGGAAAACTTTTATTTTTATTTTATCAAGGATTTATGGCAAGTTTCAACTTACAATTATTGAAGCTTTCAATTAGAAATTTTTACCACTCATTGTGAAAAAAAGATTCTATTTGCCATGGGGAATATGACCCAATAACAGCTATAAAAATGGCTGAAAAAAACCACTGATTATGCAGGCACCTTTTGTGAGAAAGTGTGCGTGTTACTTGCAAAATATCAGTGTATTCTCATGAAAAATATGTGCATGCATTATGCATCTAACATTGATTTCTGGTGATTGTGCTTCTTAAAATTCAATGTACATGTATCTTCATACGTAAACTAGCTCACTTTAATAATACGAACCGTGGTACTTTCTTTCTGGTCTGGGGTTGAAGCTGCCAATTCTTTAAGTTTTGTCTCTGTTACAGGAGTGGCCAGCTTCTTCGGTTTACTTTCCTGTGCTGGCGTTGCAACTTTTTTTGCCCTACCACGGCCTTCCTGAGCAGGGGTTGATGCTTTTTTGTTGAAAATGGCCTCATCTGAAACTTTATTGTTTTCTTCAGCTTCCAGTATTTTTTTAGAAGGTTTTCTCTTCCTTGGCGACAATTCTTGACTCAGTTCTGTGTAGACAATTATAAAACTCAAATACTGTCAAACCTGTATAAGTGGTCACCTCTATTAAGCAGCCACTTGTCTTAAGCAGCCGCATTTGTAATTTCCCACATCTACACTTTCAGAGCAAATCAATCTGTATTAAGCAACAACCTGTCTTAAAAGGCCACTTTTGCTCCTTCCCAGTATAGACTGGCTGCTTAAAACAGGTTTGACTGTATACAGCAAGACAGGTTTAATGTAAAACTTCACCGAACTGAAGAAAAAAAACATGCACTATTTTTTATTCTTTTATTGCCTTTGGCGCCTGACAGCCTTGGCCCTGCATTAATTATTATTATATTATATATATATCCATGAACAAGAAACTCAGTAAAACTGTACCAACATTGACAACTATTCAACTTCAACTGTATTCTATAATTATACAGCCTGTGTGGTCCTGGCTAAGAATAAAATCACTGGCGATCTCTGCAGAGGGGTAGAAATCCTCAACTAGATTTGACAACTACTACCAGAGTTATGGCCCTTGAAATGTCCACATATGCATAATTTGACTTTGTTAACAAGATTGCAGTTTCAGTTTTGCGACAATTTGAGTAATACGATAGAATTTGCTGAAACTCTGCAGTTCTGCAGGTATCAAGGTTCTAGGTTCATTCTCCATATTCATTTGTTGGTGTATTTTTTTTAAACTGTATGTTAATTTGGTGTTTTTGTACATGTAGAGTGAACCTGGAATCTTCCTTCCTGTTGGCGTCGGATAACCTATAATGTGTTGGTACGCCGTAAAACCCTATTCATTCATTCTATAATTATACACAACAAATATCGAGTATATAAACAGACCCTTTCAGAGGTTATTGATTGGACTTATAGGACAAATGCATACACAAACAAACAAAAGGATAGACAAGTGTAAAACTAAATGTCCCTTCACCATTTTTTGAGTGGCAGGGGCATACAACTGTCACTTCTCCCTGCCTGAACTTCTTCCTTCTGTCTTTGGTGAGAGGATACCCCCATCTACATTTCAGACCTTACTGAAAGTACTTGAATCATCTTTTTATCTGATACTTTAGGGTGTCTTTAAAAATTAAATTGTTTGTCGTGCTCCTTATACCTACTTTATTGACTTTCAAACTGTTAAAAAAAAATATTATGATTTCTGTCCATTTTTCTTTGAAATAACTGCAAAATCAAAATTTGGCAAAAAAATTAGCTACCTACCTATGAGGCGCCAAACGTGACTATGTTCAGTGACATAAATATATATGTTGTTTGTAAATATATATGTTTAAATAAAAAATATACATCCTCGACAAATAAATATGTTAAACTAACTAATATATATACATATTAAAGTAACATATAGAATATCTAACGTGATATGAAAGATAATAAAAAATTATATATATTATATAAAGATCTATATAGACCAAGATCTACACAAAACAAGTGATATAAAAAATATATACTGGCCTCTGCCAAACCAAAAATTCTGGTGTGACGGTGTCGATCACGACTTATATACTATGGACAGGACTGGACGGACAGATTTACATAAATGAACTGATAACTTTATATGAGTAGGATCCAGTTTAGGATTCGTAACTACTCACATGCTATATAAAAGACAGATTTATAAACCCGTTGGATCAAAGAGATACAGTGAATTCATATATATTTAATTTCATAAATGAAGGTAATTAAATTCACAACAACAGAATTTACGATTTTTGGGATCTTTTTAGATGCTCATTCACAATGGATGATGTATATATATATGGAGATAATAATTTGTGAATAACCAAGACATAAATGTACAGACTAGACTACGGCGAGCACGCCTATATATACATCTATCCAAAGGGGTAAGAGATGGCATGCATAAGGATACACATGTCACACTGCAATATGAATCTAGATGTTTTATGTTTCCAGAAAGCAAGATGGCATTTCATAGCCTCTAGTTGGATATCAGACAAGTGTTAAGTTAATGTACCGTAATATACTGGTCATACCGAATACCACGAGTAAAAAAAAAATTTCAACCATGTAAGGAATGGCATCAATACTAAACAGTAATAAGGTTACTTAAGTGTGTTGAGTAAAAAACAGTTGCCGACACGAAATGCAAACAAGTGCCAACGCTAACGGAAGTCGGAACTTTGCGCATGTCTTCCCAGATTGTTATTATACGGGCATTTGCGATAATAGGTATATCGCGGTATTAGGTATACAAGGGATATATATGATGTATAACAAGAGAACAATATATTTCTTATGTGGTAATCAAAAGTTTTGGAGTTGCCAATAGAATAAAGATATAGACATTAGTCTGACATTCTTTGTCAGTAATCAACTGTTTCATTTTAAAATTTTGTGATAAAATAAAAATTAAAAAATTAGTTCTCATATTAATAAATCCATAACCAACATCTTGCCTAGAAATTGTCTTATAGATCAGATTGATCTTTTGGTAATAGTTTGAATTTTTTTTTTAATTAATAATTTCTGAAATGAAGATTTTATTTACAACTTAACCTGCTGATCAGAAAATGGATGTACTATTTTAATATTTGATGCCTTGTCCCATGAAGTGCAGGTGTTTATAGTGTTTTGAACTGTCCGTCTGTTTGACTGTTATCATGTTGCATCCATTTCTCAAAAACTAAAAATGGGAATTCTATATTAGTTCATACAATTGTTCAGGACACCAATGTGTGTCACACGCAACATTCAGGTTTTGTACATTCAAGGCCAAGGTCACATTTAAAGGTCAAAATTTTGAATGTTACATATTATGATTTAGTGATTACTCATGTGTCATTGCAACTTCTGAAGGGAAACACAAATGATCAGGACAAGCATGTGTATTTGTATGTTTATGGTCAAGGTCACATTTGAAGGTTATAAATTCAGGTTATTTCATTCAGGGTCATGATCACATTTGAAGGTCATCAGTTTGAAGATAAACAATCGTGCCTCAGCTAATAATCAAAATATACTGAAAGGAAACATTAACTGACAATTTAGACAGACAGACAGACAGAAAGATAGAGAGAGAGAGAGAGTGCTCAGGTAATGTGTAATTTTGAATGTACAGTGGCCGGTCCGACGGCCAGACAGCCGGATACACATTTATTCCTTAAACTCTTTTTTGTTTTTAGGTGGAGGCTCAAGGACATGTCACATCAGATCAGTTGATAAAGCAGGTAAAAATATTAAATTGTAATTTTAGTTGTAATTCAGTTAGAGTAGGTATGTAATGAAAAAAAGACATGAATGTACAGGCAAGTGTGTTTAGGCGTTATTGCTCAAGTCATTGCATTTCATTGTCTTGTAATTACCCATAACTATTTTACTGTTAAATTGTGGGATTAATTTGATTCATACACCTTGAATAAATTATCACTTTATAGTGATCCGCTTGAATGTATGGAAACTCCATTAAAAGTTGTCAATGAGGCTTTTAGTAGTCATAAATATACTAAATTATGGAGAACATTGAAATTTGGTATTGATATTAATATATATGAAATTAAAGCAAATATGTAAAAGGTAACGAAAAGCAGAAAAATCCATATTGCTGATATGCCAATAAACTTGTTGTTATTATAAACTTAATTGTTTCCCGACTATTTATGTCATTGATCATGAAACAAGTTCAATACATCTATACCAGTAAATCATGTTCAATGGCTTTGTTGTGGCCCACTGGTTATTTGTGCGGAAGGGAGTTAGGCAGCCCCTGTATTGTCTCACATACTATGCCAGTTCCGAGAATCAAACACATGGTGCATTGTTGAGAAGCGAGTGCATTAACCACTGCACAAACCAGACACCTCTTTTTTAAGATTAAATGTTAAATGCTATTGCAACAAAATTGTTTCGTATAACGTGGATCCTGCAAGAACTCAGAAAGTATTCAAGTTTAGTTGGGGTTTTTTTTCAGTCAGAATTTATTTTTATATATTTATACTAATATTTTATTTTATACTAATTTTCAATAGGAAAGTTACCAATTTTGTTTCCATACCAATAATGAATGTTTATTACCCAAAACAAAATGATGTGCATTGTCTCCATATTGCCCTCTACCCATATGCTAAGTTCCACAAATCTAGCTCGGATACTTTTCGATATATTGCAGCAGCCAGAGTGGAAGGCCAGACTGTCTGTTTAACCAATTTTGTGTCACACTCCACTGTCTTGTTAGCTTAGGTCATGGTATTTTGTCCATAGTCTGTTAAACCCAACTCTTGATAAGACGATAGTATCTCCAACATTTCTGAACCAAACATGCACAGTAGTTATGTAACAAAATATCTCACTTGGTCTTGAACCAACTAGATTTGACAACTACTACCAGAGTTATGGCCCTTGAAATGTCCACATATGCATAATTTGACTTTGTTAACAAGATTGCAGTTTCAGTTTTGCTTTGATCAGACCTGTTAGTTGACCATTGTGAGTGTGTGTGTTTCAGGATTTCTTTTGTACAAAATTGACAAATACATTTACTATTTTTTATAGTTTATAGAGATGTTTCAGTACAACTGAAGAAACAATAAGACTTGCAGTGAAGGAACATAGATCCTTGGATGGATCAAAGGTGAAAGTGAACGAAATAATAGAGGAATTGTCAGCAGCGAATTTCAACAGTAAACAAATTTGGAATCATGAAAGTTAAATGGAAAACATGAAATATAGAATGAAGTCAAACATCAGACTTTTTCTAGGAATTATTTCAATTAAAAATAGGGTATTAAACATTGTGTTATTCAGAGCTTTAACTGGAATTTACTCCAGTCACACTGACAAATAAGATAACTTACAATAGGGTGCGACGGCTACAAATAAAAATAGAAATGAATCGCAGAAAATTCCAATTCTTTGATGGTCTTGGATAGTAACGTGACCAAATTCAGTTGTGGGAAGATTTTCGATCATGTTTAAAACTCTGCCTGTGACCAAACTGGTTGTAGCTTGTCTTAGGTAGGTCTTCACAGTTGTGCGATTGTGCTACAAGTATTGAGTCCCATGAATATGACTATAGTTGTAAATGTTGTACGAAAGTCTTGCAATTAGTTGTGACTTTCAAAGACCTATACCTTTCTTGGAATGTTAATATAGGGTGCATAATTTCAGAGGCCCAGATAATTTTTTAAGCCAATGAGTAATTACTCATCAAAATCGGAGTAGATGAGTATTCTTGAGTTTTTCCAGAATAGTAATGAGTATTGCGCATATGATATACAATCAGTGCACTTCAGTGTTAAATTAATGGTTTTGTCATTTATTGTAGAATCACCATTGGTCATTTTTGTTTGAATGCAGGTTACATGATTGACCAATTCCTCCAATATACTCCTGACAAAATTTGATTAAATAAAACTTGAATGGACATCTTTTTTATTATTTCGAAATCCGATCTGCTGTTTGTGGAGATGCAAAATAAGAAATCTTTATGTTGTTGTTGTATGGTGTTTAGCGTTACTTTCAACAATTTTTCAGTCATATCGCAACGGTGTCTAGTTGAGACAGTATTTTAAGCGCTGTCACACTGGAGTATCATGCCGCAGACACATGGTATGATACCCCACCCAGTCACATTATACTGACACCAGGCCGACCAGACCTAGAACTCTCCTCTAAATGCTGAGCGTCAAGCGAGGAAGCTTATAGTACCATTTTTAAAGTCTTTGGTATGACGCGGCCGGGGATTGAACCCACGGCCTTCCGCCTTCGAGGCGGAGGCTCTACCACCAGACCACGCCGCGGTCTATAAAATTTAAAAGGCTTCTAGAGACATGCAATATGTCATACTAGCTCCTGATCATGACCTCACCAAAATCACCATAATTTTGGTGAAAACTAAACTTGCAATTTAGTTTTTGCGTTATGTTTACAGTTTATTTGTTGACACTCACATGTCAATTATAGATGTTTTGTTTTCAAGGCAAAATATAATGGAGTGATACTAAAACTCGATCGCAAGTAAAATACAAAGTTTGACTGGTAAATTTCAAAACCTATAAATTATCTTATTTCACATAATATTGAATACATGGACTGGATTACCATTATAATATACAAGGATCATTTAATAAGTAAAGTGACAGTTTCAATAATTAATAAAAGAATAAAATCTGAAGAATTAACGCTTTACCCCATAGATACGCATTTTTCCGGACCAATATCAAAAGGCCTTTGAAAACAGTGCAGGAGGAGTTCAGATTGCTCGTAACAAGCAATCTGAACACTTCCTGCACTGTTTTCACTCAGTCAGTAAATATAAACACAATTCACCCATTGCTGATAAGTGGTGTATTAATGCTCTCAATTTGGAAGAGTCCAAGAAAATGCTTATGAAGCAAAGGGTTAAGTGGGTGTGGTAACACTTCCCATTATGACGTTAGCATCTGCGCTGATCTTTTTTGCATTCTGAGATGCTTGATTAAGGTTTTGTGAGCAGACACGCATATACTTACATCCTTGACAATAACTTTGCATGTGTACTAGCTGTTCAATTTATTCCAAAAGTTTATTAATCTTTTTCAGCCCAGGCTATGCATATCTTGAGCCAAAATTGTTCCTTCGTTAAATCTTAAAACAGTACTTTTTAGCATGTTTTTTTTCATAAAATATTTTGCCGTGTTTGGTGAGTTTCTGGCTTGTACGTACCCCTAAAAACTATTGTATTTTTTTTCCTTACTCAACATGCTCATGGCGTCTTTAGTGATGTCAAGCAATGTGACATCACAGTTTTTACATCTATGTTAAATAGTATAACCTCATCAATATACATTACAAAGATAATTTATTTTATCTTCATCCAGTATTTTCTGAGATATTACAGCTGTCGCACTATTTATTGGATGACCTGAATATATCTAAATGTATTTAGTTATCTGTAATCTTCAATAAAAAAGTAAAATGGTTGGCATATCATCTGAGACTGAACTTTGCCTATAGTTCATGTTAGATTAATTATTGTACTGTTATGTTTCAGATGAAAGAAAACAGACATTATCAGAATTCCGATTTCAAACAGTGTTGCAGTTATCTGAAAGGATCTGTGTAAACCCAATAACTATAGTGATACTAGTCAGTCTGTAATTTCCCTCTTACGGATTTACAAGCAATGTATAGATCTTAGAAAGAAACCCATGATCGTATTTGAAAATGAACCTGAAGAGGATGCGGGTGCTGTTACATTATAGAGTTCTTCCATTGGGGAATGGAATTGCTAAAACATGGAACATTTGATAAAATGCTCCTATTTGAAGGCGAGGAAGACCATAAAATTCCATCTGCAAACAGTTGTTTGCTTTCTGGTGGAATTTTTGATATTGTTGGCAAATTCTTTGCACACAGTGTTATTCATGGGGGACCTGCTATAAACTGGTTATCCAAGTTCTCCAGCGAGCAATTTTGTCTGAAAGTTTAGACCAATTGAGAGAAACACCACCAGTCATGTGTGTGGATGATTTACCTAATTCAACTCTTCCCAGCATTATTAGTAAGGTCAACAGAAAAGATATAAAACAATATATTAACCCTTTACTTCATATAGACGCCTTTGGACACCTCTAATATTGAAAGCATTAATTCACCACATATCAGCAATGGGTGAATTATGTTTATATTAACTGACAGATTGGAAAACAGTGCAGGAAGTGTTCAGATTGCTCGTAACGAGCAATCTGAACTCTTCCTGCACTGTTTTCAAAGGCATTCTGTGATTGGGGGGAAACGTGTATCTATGGAGTAAAGGGTTAAAAGGAAAACTCCAAAAATCAAAAATGTGAATGCATGTAAAGCAAGATGTGTTGTTTTAAATCTCATTATGCACTGATTTTATGCCACCACCATTCAATGAATGAGGGAGAAAAAAATATAGTGTTAACTCTGTACATCTGTCCTTTTATTCATCCATCTGTCCTGAAATATTCCGCAAAAATAACTTTCTTTCAGATGTTTTGATTGTTTGTTTTGTTTTTGTTAGCTTTACTGACATGTAATGCCAGTACAGCTTATGCCCTGGCGGGTAGTACATCCCTCCATCATCATTTTGGACTGTGACCACTAAAGTACCCTTATTGTTTATTGTTATCAATTTATATATATATCCATGACCTACAATTTAAGTTGAGAACTAACCAGACTGGACCATAACTGCCAGAGTGATGACCCTTGATATGTCAAAAAAATAGGTTGCAACCACTTATGTATCCTTTTTGACCAAACTTGGTCAGAATGTTTATTCAAGAACTGTCAAAAATATCTGGAACCAGCCAGATCGGTCAATCACAGCCTGCATTATGGCCCCTAACTTATAAATAAATGCATAATTTGCATATGTTACAACTTGATTATTTCATAATTTTATTGGTATGCGAGCGTAGCAATGCCTTCTATAGCAATCATGTGGAGTACAATTTTGTTCTTGTTTTTGTTATACTCCAACTGATAAAATAGTTCCAAAAGTTTTAAAACGCAATTGCCATGGCAGACGATGTATTATACTATAAGAGATTCAAATTGTTTATTTCCTTCTACCCAACAGAGAAAAAAACTGCGAAAAAGATGCAATACTGAGTGCATACAACACCTATATCACTGCGCATAAAAATAGTGAATTTTTCATTACTAATCTGAAATATTAGATAGACATTATCGTTTACTGCTGATAATTGAACAATTTAAAACGTAATCAGCTTTAATTCCTTAAATATCATGCCCAGTTGCTTATTTTTTCACTACCAAGCGCATGACGTATTATCTGTTTCGGGAAACTTTAGTTACATGACTTACATATAACCTGACTTTTACGCATCTGCAAAGTCATAACAGGAAGTCCCCCACATCATTGAAAATAAACAAAGAAAGTAAAATCTATCTCAAAGCATTAATACTTCATTTTATGTCACCGATTAATGGTTTGCGCTTAATAATAGCATGTCAAAAAGTGAGGATGTTGTTCGGTATTGTGATGGACTTCAGGACCTGAGAAAGATTGTCATTTCGCAAATTTAAACTTGCTGGAGGGATCCTCTACTTTCAAAAGCAGTGACATTATATTTTACATGTATTACACCATTCTACCTAAGAAAAATAAGAACCAATCAACAAACAGATCTACCAATCGTTTATTTTAAAATTCTGATTAAAGGATTAGTTTATTCGCAAGGTAGACATGCAACAAAAATCCCCTCGTGATCAGGAATACTTGGCGGCATCTTTATATGGCATTGTAAACAATCTTGAGGGTTGAATCCTTGACGCATTTTTCAATTTTCAAAATCATATGATTAATAAATTTGCTCATGGAGCCTTCTTCAGGCCGTTCAAGAACCGATATGTACAATATTTCACACAAAAAATATGAGGGGGAGATAGAAAGTTTATAGATTTTTGCAATAACTTTTTTAATTTCTGTTGTATTTTAATAAATCTCAGAGAGCCTGTGCCCCTATATATTTGCAGTAATTTTTTGCAAAATTTGGATCATTTAAATGCTAAATTTTTCAAAATATGTCCCATATACATTTATTTCAAATACAATAACAATATAGTGCAATTACCTAATTAACTAATTAATATAAATAAGTTGGTATCCTGTTGTAACGAATGTTAAAAAATGCCCAGTTCTCATTAGCCAGTAAGTAAGTAGAGCAAATAGGCCCATATGGGCCTCTTGTTTAACTGTCAAACTGGTATCTGTTGTCATAATGTAGAATATTCCTTAATAGCCAGTAAACCAGTAGAGCATTACAAGCCCTTACAGTCATCTTGTTTCAAATATAGACCTTTTTTATGAGTATTTCAGTTATTTGTCAGTAGTCAGCGTACCTATTCATTGTTCCTTGGATCTGCTAGGCGAAAAACAAGTACTAGACACACCTTATCTCTGCGTGTCACAAACAAATTCCCCACATATTCAGAGGTGGGAGACTCATTATCTCAGAACAAAGTTCAGGACCAATCATCCCAGAGACTATGCCCTGGAGGCAATTGGAACATATGCCCCTTGGATTGAAATTTTGTAAATAGGTGCCTTACTTGAAAAGGAAGGTTGGGATTGCTTTCAGGCAGTTAGCGTACCTTTTCATCATTCCTTGGATCTGCTAGGCGAATAACCAGTACTAGACGCACCCTATCTCTGCAAGTCGCAAATAAATTCCCCACATATTTAGAGGTGGGAGACTCATTATCTCAGAACAAAGTTCAGGACCAATCATCACAGAGACTATGGCCTGGAGGCAATTCAAACACGTGCCCCTTGGATTGAAATTTTGTAAATAGGTGCCTAACTTGAAAAGGAAGGTTGGGATTGCTTTCAGGCAGTCAGCATACCTATTCATCATTCCTTGGATCTGCTAGGCGAATAACCAGTACTTGATGCACCTTATCTCGGCAAGTCACAAACAAATTCCCCACATATTCAGAGGTGGGAGGCTCATTATCTCAGAACAAAGATCAGGACCAATCATCACAGAGACTATGCCCTGGAGGCAATTGGAACATGTGCCCCTTGGATTGAAATTTTGTAAACAGGTGCCTAACTTGAAAAGGTAGGTTGGGATTGCTTTTGGGCAGAAAGGGGTCACCGTCTGGGATATGACGAGCCCAAATGATATTCGTGAATTTAACATATTATAGGCATGTAATCCTAAGCTATGTTATCATTGCTCTACGCTATAATTTGCAGTTGGATAGCAGTAACAGCATGGATACTATGGAGAAAGCAGACACCAACCAATATCTAGAGGAAAGTGGTTTTGGCATCCTTTCTGAAAGTAACATACTTCTTGCTAGGCAACACTTGTTGTTTTATTTTTTTGTTTGAGAAAAGGTACAAACAGTTTGCAGCTATTGGTCAGCGTATGAACAGTGTTGGGTTTATTGACTTTTTGAAAGTAAATCCTGATCAAATGTGTCAGGTATTTACAAATACAAAAATACCTATTACAGTACAAACTATTTTGACTCACATAACATTTCAACAGATATATGATACTGTAAAAGAAATGTTTATACAGCTTCAAGAGGGAGAAAATGAGTCTTTTTTTTCTTTTGGACAAGCAGACGCACTGTAGGCATGCATCATACATGGTTTTCAAAGAAAATATGATGTTGGCATTGAAATACAGGGCCTGTGGTTTCGGTACTTAATAGTTGTTTAATAACATGTCAGTGTTTTTTTGTTGGGGTGGAATGACCCATACTTCAGGAATTTTACAATTTTGGTATTCGTTAAAATTGGGGAAAATGTTAAGTTTACTATGTTCACCATATAAAAACAAATGAATATATATAAGTTCCGCATAACTGATAGTTTGATACAATATTTTATTTGTATATAGCTGCTTTATGATATATAGTAAATATTTACAATTATCTTAAACTTTTTTTAGCATTTAGATGCAGGCCTTCTAAAATTCCAAGATGCAAATTGGTCCAGGTTTTTTACTACCGTAAGAATCGCACTTATTTAAAAAAAAATCACTTAAATTGCCTTACATTATGCCTTTACATGTATGCATACCCCACCCACCATGTCAGCAGCATCATGTATTTTCTGCGTTTATTTATTAATAAGGAACGATTTCAAGTTTATTTGTGTATTATTTATAACATACTTTACCACAATGTGTACATTTTAATGACTGACATTATGTTTCCGCGTTACTGAATAATTTTCATTATATTAAAAATGATCGATCGAACCGGAAGTGATGCAAGTTCCGGAAGCTGCGTGAAATAATCACCGTGAAAACCAATGTAACGGTTCAACCACCAAAATAAATCATTCAGAACCTGTCCCACATCAAAACAAAATAGGTCCGGGTTTTATCACTTTCATTACTTAATGTCATCAATTTTATAATTAAATTATTTTTTTTAAAAAAATGAAACAAACAAGTAATGCTGCATGTTTTATCAAATATTTTAATAACGCAAACAATATTTGGTCAGACCGTCCCAGCTTTGGTTAGCGGTATATCAAAGAAATTACGGACGCAAACACAGTCTTTGATGAACCGACAGAACGCTATGGGTCGCTGATCACACATCGGAGGCGTGCTTCATAGCGATAGACTCTTCCGATAAACTCCCCTAATACCGTGAATGGTTTGGTCGAAATTGACATCATTTCGCACAGCAGGTGACAAAAGAAACGGATTATTGGGTCAAATGATATTGCCGCAAGGCGTATTTCACAGGTCAGTATGGCATGATAAGAGCAATTTATGAGATTTTATACGACCAATAGAAAATATCTGGACCGATTTTTTATTGAACTTTGAAAATATTTGGACCGATTTTTTATTAAACTTTGAAACGAAAACCGGTTTTGAACTTCAGAAATCGGTCCAAAAACCGAGAAACCGGCAATTTTAGAAGGCCTGTTCAGATGGGAATATTTGCCACACTATTGTTAAAAAAATATTTTAGATTGGAAAATAGCCAAAGAACGGCCATAAAAATGGTGGGGGGGGGGGGGGGGGGGGGTTCATTCTTCCTTTTTGAAACGGTCAATAAAATAAAACAAATAAATTTGACGAAGTCTCTTGAGTCTTAGTGGTCACAATAAAACTTCAGCAGCCATGACACCGGATCACGTGATGTTATCCAATAAGACATTTTTGAATGGTGTAAAGGTAAAAAGTCTACATAGCAAAAAAAAAACAACACACTTTGCAATGTTGACATGGCAAGAATAAAATAGCCACTCAGTTAAAGATCCTCGGAGAGTTTTAAATTTGCCAATTCAGGCCAGTATTTGTCATACAGTGGTGACCTTTTCTTGTTTCTTTTAGATGTTGATTGTATAATTTTTTATTTGGATTGATTTAAATTTGCAAGTTCAGGCAGGCATGTTGTACAATGGTGACATTTTCTTTTAGTTTTTAAATTTTCTAGTCATGTCAATTTTATAATTTTTAATAAGATTATTTTAAATTTGCCAATTCAAACGGACATTTGTCCTACAATGGTGACATTTCCTTATGCCTTTTAGTTTTTTAATTTCTTTTCATGTCAATTTTATAATTTTATTTTATTAAATCTGCCAATTCGGCGGGCATTTGTCATACAATGGTGACATTTTCTTGTTTCTTTTATTTTCGAAATTTTCTAGTCATGTCAATTTTATACTGTTACTATGCTTCTACTAGTAGTTCAGTTTAAATTATGAACAACAAACATAGAATCTGCATGTTGACATTTACATTAAGTTGACCATATCAATCAAGCCCAGGGAGGCTCAAGGTCATCACCCTTCAGAAACAGAATTAAATCAACTGCTTAACCCTTTATTCCATAGATACCAATCACAGAAGGCCTTTGAAAACAGTGCAGGAACGAGCAATCTGAACACTTCCTGCACTGTTTTTCACTCTGTCAGTTAATATAAACATAATTCAGCAAATAATTCAAAAGCCTTCCATATTAGAGGTGTCCAAAGGCGTCTATATTAGAGATGTCCAAAGGCGTCTATATTAGAGGTGTTCAAAGGCGTCTATATGAAGTAAAAGGTTAAACCCTTGCATGATCTTATACTGCAAATAATAAGGTTCTAATGATTTGAATTGCAGCATGTCTGTGATTCAGCAGGTGTGAAGGCCTTGTTCCAATATATTTTATCTCAATGTCTCTTATTGAAATCCTGTTTACAAATATAAATGCAGGGGTTTGCTCAGCTTCTATTAAAAAGTTTTTTAAAACAGATAAAGTGGCATACTTAAACAGACAATTTCAGTCTTTCCAGATTCTTTTATTGCAATTGTGAGTGAATTGTTCAATTGGAGTCTTTGTTAGTCATAAATAAAAGAAAATTGCTGAATCCCCTGGAAAATGTTCAACTAATCACATTTTATACCAGTACTGGCAAGTTGGATTATAATAACCGTAAATCCATTGAATATTTTAGAATGCAGATAAAGCTTATTCCAGCACCTTAAAAAATGTGGACACCAAGCCATTTATGATATAACAGAAATTCTTTGACAGTGAGTTCTTGATATCATTAAACAGCCATAATTATAATGCTATCAAAAATTAATTTAAAGATATCATGAAATGAATTTGATATTAAATACTGAATAAATAGTAAAACGGGGCACCAAGATTTTGATATTAAATACTGAATAAATAGTAAAACGGGGCACCAAGATATACCTTTATCATGCTGGATATCTGTATCAATACTGTTCCTTCTGTAACTTTTCTTCATTTAACAGTTTATGTTTACACATTCACTAATAAAAATAGTATAAGAAAAACTTGTTCTGGTTAACATTGTAGCCAGTAGTCATCTTCCATCAACAGGTCTTTCATTATAGAAAGATAGCTCTGTCCCCTTTGAAGTCATGTTTTTTTGACGAATTGCTACGACTTTAACAATCTAAATAAAGATTTAAAGAGTGTCAACCAAAGAACCTTTTTTAAAATTATATTAAAATTCAGCCAGCGGTTTCAAATGAAAAGATTTTCACTATAGCCAAAACCAGCCTTGTCCCCCTGGCTGCCATGTTTTTTTATGAATCGTAATGGCTAGGACAATCTTGGTATTAGTGTCGCCTGAGGAACATTTATGCGTAATTAAATCGAATTCCGGTCAGCTTTTTTAGATGAGATGATTTCTTTACTATAGCAAAATCAAAATGGTTCGAACAATCTTGGTAGAGGGTATCCCAATGACAAACTTTTTTTAAGTTTTCCCTATATAACTCCATGTAAAACTGTGATCCCTGTGCTGATCCCAAACTTATATGACCCTTATATGACCTTATAGAAATCATTTAAGCAAAGTTGATAGATAATTACAAGGTGATGCTACAGGTAAAATATTACACCGTGGAGCATTGCACTTTTAGACTTGAAATTTGCCAAAAATAAATTGATATGTCCCCGAGGCAGAGCCAATTTTAATCCAAGGGCAATTCTTTTAGCAATTTTGAAAGACCTTCATATAAGGATACTTTGCATCAAATTTAGTTGAAATCTGCTCATTAGTATCTGAGAAGACGTTTAAAGCACCAGGCAATCGCAATATCTCACTTTCATTGATTGATTGCTTGAATATTAGGTAATTTTCATGCCATCGAGGGCTAACAGATGATCAGTTAACCTAATCACTGATTCCTGGGATTCTAGAAGATTAACCAGTACTCAAGCACACCCCATCTCCCCAAGTAACTGATAACTTCCCCACCTGAATCAGCAGTGAGAGATGTACGATAATAAGATGCAATGTCGTATATCAATCATCACAGAGACTGACCGAGCAGGGATTTGAACTCACGACCCCTGGAATGATAGTCCAGAAATACCTTTGTAATAAAAGTAATAGTTGAGTCATTTCTAACTGTGTTCCTGTTGTTTCAACACACGTTTCATCTTCACACCATCTTCGAACAAACATGTTAATAACCATTGTGGTGTCTTCTAAGCGACAGTCCATCAAGTCAGTTATATTTATGTTTTCCAAGTCCATTAAATGCGTGGATTCCTCTGCTAAATTTGGAAGAGATATGATAAAATTTTCTAAATCATAACTATTGTCTTGGTTTAAACACATCACGACATTGTTCTGGACAATATTTACATATTTTGTATGCATAACGTATATATATTTTGTTTGCATAACGTATATATATTTTTACAGATGTGCCAATATGGAGGTGTTGTATTATCTAAACATAGATAGTACACAATATATGCATATATTTTTGTATGATATGAAGATATTATCCGTTTATATAGATCTAGTAGAATCTATATAAATATACAAAAAATATACTATATTTATATAATGCAGTATATTTTACATATATATTCTCTATCATATGACATTGTTTTTGGTGGATAATATTTATTTTTTACTTTAATATGTATATAATTATATATTAGTTAGTTAAACATATTTATTTACCAAGGATGTATATTTTTTATTTAAACATATATATTTACAAACAACATATATATTTACAAACAACATAAAAATTATATATTTATGTCACCGAATAGTCACGTTTGGCGCCTCATGCCTACCTACCAACATGAAAATACTGGGTCGGAGCACAGCAAACAAATATTTATACGTTCCCCCGATATAAGGACGCTGGACACTTGATGATAAACATATATGTATAGTCCTCTCTGGGGAAACCAGTAGGGGATTAATAATCTTTTTACCTAATATTTTACAATGCTAAAAAATTTGTCATGAAAACAACTTACCAGACTCATCACTGTATTTGCTCTTGTACCTCGCTTTCTGTTTCTTGCTCATCATGCACCACTGCTGACCACAACAAATCCAGTAACATTTCATCGGTAAATTCTGGATGATCATTGAATTCAACACATTGTCTCTCTCCTTTTGACAGAATACATCAAAAGATGCTTCAGTACCAGATACTGCTCTCTGAACAGGTTTTTTTTTTGTAGCTTTCAGAGGTGTAGTTGAATCAGTGTCTTTCTTAACTGCATCTCTATTTTCTTCTTTTCGCCAACTTCACAGATTTCGTAGATTCAGATGTAGCAACTTCTTCATGTTTGCATTTTTTCACTGGTAATTAAACACCATTCACATCTTTCGAAGTGTCTGCACCCTTTTCAGCATTTTTTTATAATTTTTACATCCTCAGCTAATTCATCTGTCAATTTTATTGGAGTTCCACTGCCCCCTTTACCTTTTTTTGACTTTGGAAGATCATAGGTAAATGTGTAAGTTGCGTTGCGCTTATTTCTATTGAGGGGTAATGCGACCTCAGCACCTGCTATTCCGATATTCACTGATTAGCCCGAATCGGCACAACAGTATACCACTTTCTAAGTCTTTGTTCTTCTTTCTTATTGGGAGCATTGTTATATAGATTTTGTACATATTCATCAAATTCTGGCTTTCCTTTAAATTCCAGAAGATTGTTCATTCTTATCAAGGCCCACTCAGCAGCCTCGCCGAAAAACTGGACATGATATTCTCTCCCTTTATGTGCTGAAAATATCAATTATTCAATATTCAACTGAAGATAAATAAACAAAATGTTTACAATTTACTATGAAAGTGTTTGCCTCTTTTGCTTTGGCCATCCTTAAAAAAATGTTTGTTTGCTGTGCTCCGACCCAGTATTTTACATGTGGGTAGGTAGGTAGGCAATTTTTTTTTGTTGCAATATTTTTTTAAAAAAATTTAAACAGTTTGAAAAGCAATAAAATTTTTTTGGGTAGCTGCCATTTTGGTTAGTAGGTTGGAGCACGGCAAACATGTTTTTTTAAGGATGGCCTAATCATGGTAAAAAGTCTTTTTATTTAATACTTTTTTTTTTTATTAATATATTCGTATTCCTGGGTTAATAAAAATAAACAAATTTTTAACGGTAACAGCCAACACTATTCACTACACTACCACCCTACTCTACACAACTATGTTAGCTCCATGATGACCTCGGTCTTTCGAATAAGTGATATCACCTATTTAAAATGAAGAAGTGATATCACTTATTCAAATAGGTGATATCACTTATTCAATTTATCAAGGCTTGAAGCAAGGAAAACGGTAAGTGCAAAAGAGTAATCGGTAGAGCCCCCTACTTCATCAGCTCATCTAAATATATGTAAATGAAGTTATAAAGTTATCATGAATAAAACGTTAATAATATAGCGTTGTTGTCTTTCTATACTAGTTTGTGATGTAGCACGGCAGCATTCAGAGTATAAAAATGCACGTCTCAGTGCAGTTGTAGTGTTTAATGTTGAAAACAGGGACATTATTATTTATAAGTTTTTACACAGGCTTATACAAATCTCCATGCAACTTTTGCATACTACAGAAATAGCAGCTCCTCTCTGTACACCAAATGACAGCATACAGATAAAATCTTAGTTTTTATTCCTTTAACAAAAAATATATGAGTACAATGTGCTTCCTACATATACATACGTTGCACCACCTTCATTACAACTGATGTCAGATTACCTCAGCCAGTAGCGCTCCAAAGTATCAATCCAGGGGTTGTGAGTTCAAATTCCCTGTCTGCTTAAAGACTGATAAAAGACACTGCATCCCAATGTCATCCATTTCCCACTGCTGATTCAAGTGGAAAATATTTCAGTTACTTACAGATATGGGTGTGCCTGAGCACTTGTCAACCCTTCAGGGTCAAGGGAAAAGAACGACTTAGTAACTTGTTCATCTGCCAGCTCTCGAAGGGATAAAATCACACCATAGACATGTTAGGATACCCCACCAAGTTACATGTTTCCAACAATAGGCTTACCAGACTTTCTAAATGCCATGTGAATCTAGTTTGCGTCCTTTATCATTTTACCATTATAACATACAACAGGGTATAACGCTATGACCTTCCTTGTTAAAGGAGGACGTTCTACCACAAGACCACCACTGCGGTATACCATTATAACAATGCATATTCCTATGTGTTTGTGTATGGCAAAAGTAAAGGAACAAATATAATTAAGGAGACAGTATAGTTTTTGAGTAAGAATATTATTATGTAATATGTCTACAGCAAATGCATTATGAGTTTTTTTCAAATGTAATAATGATAAATCAGAGCATATCAGTTGAATAAAAATAACGACATACTAGAATTACATTTTATCAAATACATTTTATTTTTTCAACATGTTGATGGTATGATTGGTGACAATCATCAAATCACAATTCAGTTATACATGTAAATAACAACTGAAAAGTACCAATACCTTCTTTCTAAATTCAATTCTATATTAGGGCAATTTTATATTAACAAACAAATTACAACTTGGTTTTAGATACATTTATAATAACTATTTTACAAGTTTCGTGAACTCATAATTAAACAAGATAAGCTTGCAAACTCTGTATTATTTCAACTGTTTTTTTCACGAGCAATACATATTTATAACATATAGTATTAAACAAATGAATTGTAATTGTAAACACTACCAACACATCAAGATTATAATATTATGACACCAACAGGAAGGGAAATTCAAAATCTAAATATACAAAAAGATAACAGTTAACATACAGATGGCAATATACGAAAAAGGAGTTCTACTAATTCCCCTGGTACCTTTACAGATTCCCCTCAACACTGATAGATATATGTTATGGTAACATATGTAAAGGTGGTTCTACTGATTCCTCTTGTACCTCTACAGATTCCCCTCAACACAGATAATTATATGTTATGGTAACATATGCAAAGGTGGTTCTACTGATTCCTGTTGTACCTCTACAGATTCCCCTCAACACAGATAATTATATGTTATGGTAACATATGCAAAGGTGGTTCTACTGATTCCCCTCAATACTGATGAGTATATGTTATGGTAACATATGCAAAGGTGGTTCTACTGATTCCCCTCAATACTGATTAGTATATGTTATGGTAACATATGCAAAGGTGGTTCTACTGATTCCCCTCAACACTGATGAGTATATGTTATGGTAACATATGCAAAGGGGGTTCTACTGATTCCCCTCAACACTGATGAGTATATGTTATGGTAACATATGCAAAGGTGGTTTTACAGATTCTCCTCAACACAGATAATTATATGTTATGGTAACATATGTAAAAATGTTTCTACTGATTCCCCTCAATACTGACGAGTATATGTTAAGGTAACATATGCAAAGGTGGTTCTACTGATTCCCCTCAACACTGATGAGTATATGTTATGGTATCATATGCAAAGGTGGTTCTACTGATTCCCCTCAACACTGATGAGCATATGTTATGGTAACATATGCAAAGGGGGTTCTACTGATTCCCCTCAACACTGATGAGTATATGTTATGAAAACATATGCAAAGGGGATTCTACAGATTCCCCTCAACACTGATGAGTATCTGTTATGGTAACATATGCAAAGGGGGTTCTACTGATTCCCCTCAACACTGATGAGTATATGTTATGGTAACATATGCAAAGGGGGTTCTACTGATTCCCCTCAACACCGATGAGTGATTCTACTGATTCCCCTCAACACTGATGAGCATATGTTATGGTAACATATGCAAAGGGGGTTCTACTGATTCCCCTCAACACTGATGAGAATATGTTATGGTAACATATGCAAAGGTGGTACTACTGATTCCCCTCAACACTGATGAGCATATGTTATGGTAACATATGCAAAGGGGGTTCTACTGATTCCCCTCAACACTGATGAGCATATATTATGGTAACATATGCAAAGGGGGTTCTACTGATTCCCCTCAACACTGATGAGCATATGTTATGGTAACATATGCAAAGGGGGTTCTACTGATTCCCCTCAACACTGATGAGCATATGTTATGGTAACATATGCAAAGGGGGTTCTACTGATTCCCCTCAACACTGATGAGCATATGTTATGGTAATATATGCAAAGGGGGTTCTACTGATTCCCCTCAACACTGATGAGCATATGTTATGGTAACATATGCAAAGGTGGTACTACTGATTCCCCTCAACACTGATGAGCATATGTTATGGTAACATATGCAAAGGGGGTTCTACTGATTCCCCTCAACACTGATGAGCATATGTTATGGTAACATATGCAAAGGTGGTTCTACTGATTCCCCTCAACACTGATGAGTATATCTTATGGTAACATATGCAAAAGGGGTTCTACTGATTCCCCTCCACACTGATGAGCATATGTTATGGTAACATATGCAAAGGGGGTACTACTGATTCCCCTCAACACTGATGAGCATATGTTATGGTAACATATGCAAAGGGGGTTCTACTGATTCCCCTCAACACTGATGAGCATATGTTATGGTAACATATGCAAAGGTGGTACTACTGATTCCCCTCAACACTGATGAGCATATGTTATGAAAACATATGCAAAGGTGGTTCTACTGATTCCCCTCAACACTGATGAGCATATGTTATGGTAACATATGCAAAGGTGGTTCTACTGATTCCCCTCAACACTGATGAGCATATGTTATGGTAACATATGCAAAGGGGGTTCTACTGATTCCCCTCAACACTGATGAGCATATGTTATGGTAACATATGCAAAGGGGGTTCTACTGATTTCCCTCAACACTGATGAGCATATGTTATGGTAACATATGCAAAGGTGGTATTACTGATTCCCCTCAACACTGATGAGTATATGTTATGGTAACATATGCAAAGGGGGTTCTACGGATTCCCCTCAACACTGATGAGTATATGTTATGGTAACATATGCAAAGGTGGTTCTACTGATTCCCCTCAACACTGATGAGTATATGTTATGGTAACATATGCAAAGGGGGTTCTACTGATTCCCCTCAACACTGATGAGCATATGTTATGGTAACATATGCAAAGGGGGTTCTACTGATTCCCCTCAACACTGATGAGCATATGTTATGGTAACATATGCAAAGGTGGTACTACTGATTCCCCTCAACACTGATGAGCATATGTTATGGTAACATATGCAAAGGGGGTTCTACTGATTCCCCTCATCACTGATGAGCATATGTTATGGTAACATATGCAAAGGGGGTTCTACTGATTCCCCTCAACACTGATGAGCATATGTTATGGTAACATATGCAAAGGGGGTTCTACTGATTCCCCTCAACACTGATGAGCATATGTTATGGTAACATATGCAAAGGTGGTACTACTGATTCCCCTCAACACTGATGAGCATATGTTATGGTAACATATGCAAAGGGGGTTCTACTGATTCCCCTCAACACTGATGAGTATATGTTATGGTAACATATGCAAAGGTGGTTCTACTGATTCCCCTCAACACTGATGAGTATATGTTATGGTAACATATGCAAAGGTGGTTCTACTGATTCCCCTCAACACTGATGAGTATATGTTATAGTAACATATGCAAAGGGGGTTCTACTGATTCCCCTCAACACTGATGAGTATATGTTATGGTAACATATGCAAAGGTGGTTCTACTGATTCCCCTCAACACTGATGAGTATATGTTATGGTAACATATGCAAAGGTGGTACTACTGATTCCCCTCAACACTGATGAGCATATGTTATGGTAACATATGCAAAGGGGGTTCTACTGATTCCCCTCAACACTGATGAGCATATATTATGGTAACATATGCAAAGGGGGTTCTACTGATTCCCCTCAACACTGATGAGCATATGTTATGGTAACATATGCAAAGGGGGTTCTTCTGATTCCCCTCAACACTGATGAGCATATGTTATGGTAACATATGCAAAGGGGGTTCTACTGATTCCCCTCAACACTGATGAGCATATGTTATGGTAACATATGCAAAGGGGGTTCTACTGATTCCCCTCAACACTGATGAGCATATGTTATGGTAACATATGCAAAGGGGGTTCTACTGATTCCCCTCAACACTGATGAGTATATGTTATGGTAACATATGCAAAGGTGGTACTACTGATTCCCCTCAACACTGATGAGCATATGTTATGGTAACATATGCATAGGGGGTTCTACTGATTCCCCTCAACACTGATGAGTACATGTTATGGTAACATATGCAAAGGTGGTTCTACTGATTCCCCTCAACACTGATGAGTATATCTTATGGTAACATATGCAAAAGGGGTTCTACTGATTCCCCTCCACACTGATGAGCATATGTTATGGTAACATATGCAAAGGGGGTACTACTGATTCCCCTCAACACTGATGAGCATATGTTATGGTAACATATGCAAAGGGGGTTCTACTGATTCCCCTCAACACTGATGAGTATATGTTATGGTAACATGTGCAAAGGTGGTACTACTGATTCCCCTCAACACTGATGAGCATATGTTATGAAAACATGTGCAAAGGTGGTTCTACTGATTCCCCTCAACACTGATGAGCATATGTTAAGGTAACATATGCAAAGGGGGTTCTACTGATTTCCCTCAACACTGATGAGTATATGTTATGGTAACATATGCAAAGGTGGTATTACTGATTCCCCTCAACACTGATGAGTATATCTTATGGTAACATATGCAAAGGGGGTTCTACTGATTCCCCTCAACACTGATGAGCATATGTTATGGTAACAAATGCAAAGGGGGTTCTACTGATTCCCCTCATCACTGATGAGCATATGTTATGGTAACATATGCAAAGGCTGTTCTACTGATTCCCCTCAACACTGATGAGCATATGTTATGGTAACATATGCAAAGGGGGGTCTACTGATTCCCCTCAACACTGATGAGCATATGTTATGGTAACATATGCAAAGGTGGTACTACTGATTCCCCTCAACACTGATGAGCATATGTTATGGTAACATATGCAAAGGGGGTTCTACTGATTCCCCTCAACACTGATGAGTATATGTTATGGTAACATATGCAAAGGTGGTTCTACTGATTCCCCTCAACACTGATGAGTATATGTTATGGTAACATATGCAAAGGTGGTTCTACTGATTCCCCTCAACACTGATGAGTATATGTTATGGTAACATATGCAAAGGTGGTTCTACTGATTCCCCTCAACACTGATGAGTATATGTTATAGTAACATATGCAAAGGTGGTTCTACTGATTCCCCTCAACACTGATGAGTATATGTTATGGTAACATATGCAAAGGGGGGTTCTACTGATTCCCCTCAACACTGATAAGTATATCTTATGGTAACATATGCAAAGGTGGTTCTACTGATTCCCCTCAACACTGATGAGCATATATTATGGTAACATATGCAAAGGGGGTTCTCCTGATTCCCCTCAACATTGATAAGCATATGTTATGGTAACATATGCAAAGGGGGTTCTACAGATTCCCCTGGTACCTCTACAGATTCCCCTCAACACTGATGAGTATATGTTATGATAACATATGCAAATGGGGTTCTACTGATTCCCCTGGTACCTCTACAGGTTCCCCTCAACACAGATATATATCTGTTATGGTAACATATGCAAAGGTGGTACTACAGATTCCCTTGGTACCTCTACAGATTCCCCTCAACACTGATGAGTATATGTTATGATAACATATGCAAATGGGGTTCTACTGATTCCCCTGGTACCTCTACAGATTCCCCTCAACACAGATATGTATATATATATATATATATATATGTTATGGTAACATATGCAAAGGGGGTTCTACTGATTCCCCTTAACACTGATGAGTAGATGTTATGGTAACATATGCAAAGGTGGTTCTACTGATTCCCCTCAACACTGATGAGTATATGTTATGGTAACATATGCAAAGGGGGTTCTACTGATTCCTTCCAACACAGATAAATATATGTTATGGTAACATATGCAAATGTGGTTTTACAGGTTCCCCTGGCACTTCTACAGATTCCCCATATCACATAAAGTAAAATAAGCTAATCGATGTAAGGTCTTGGTAATTGCTTGTAGAAAAGAATGTATGCTTTCCCAATCTCCAGGCTTAGATTTTTGTCAGTCACCTTTGTTATCTACAAAATAGAAACATGGTTCTTATAAAAATTGCCTGTTGTTACATGTAATAGAATTATATGGTTTTAATTATTTTTGCTTGAAGTCAATATAAATATTTGTTTTAATTTTAAACTTATTTATTTACTTCATTTGTGAAACAAGTTTTTACAACATAGGCAAATCATGTTGAAGTCTTCCTGGTTGGAACCAGTACTAAGTATATGTCGAAATGTTTCTTGCTCAAGGAACCACACATACCATGGCGGAGGATTGAACCCACCAAAAATATTTGGTCTATAACATGATTGAAATACAAAGCTTCACTTAAAAAATGTGTTCAACTGCTGTTTTTTGCTACTGAAAAATAACCAGTTTGTTTTGTCCCATAGTGGACAATTACACCGAACAATGAAGCATTGTCTTCAAGGACCTGTTTTTTTTTTCAAATATAAAGAATATAAACATTTTAATTACATTTGGGTCAATGCAACATTAAGTATTAAATCATTGAAAACTGTTTCTTTTAAACTTTGTTTTACACCAATGGAACAACACAAATAATGTGAAGATGAGCACTTATTGAACTTGAAATTTTTTTAAAAAATGAAAGTAAAATACTTCCAAACTTTCTGAATGAAACAATATCACCAAAGGTGGTTGCAGAGTTAATTTCAATCCATTTAGTATGAAAATATTTATGAAGTTTTGTCACTATCACACAAATAGTTTGTTGAGAAACAGAAACTGGAGGCCTATGGGCCTTAACGGTCACCGGATTATCAAAAAAACATTCACATCAGTCTATTCAGTCGTAAGAAATTTTTTTTTTTTGTCAATTTCTCTTATACAGATTAAGTAAAGTAGCACCCCCCCCCCCCCCCCCCCCCCCCCCCCCCCCGGCCAAACATGCGACTCAGGGACATGAAATTCACAAATTTCATAAAGGTCATCAATAATTATGCTCACAATTTGTTTCCGAGTGCTTCCTACAATAAGAAGGTTTTTAAAGGTTACCTTTAATTTTTTTAGGCCCCCAACCCCAGGGCCAGACTGTGAGATCCAGAGAAATGCAAATCACAATTTTTATAAGGGACCCATATGTGTCCATAACTATGCTTACCATTTGTTTCACAGAGATAATTAAAAATGAAATTACGTTATTTTGTTTAACATATGGTCGCAGTCTAATTTGTTCTGAAATCAGCATTTATTTGTGTTCTTGTTACCGAGTTCATTGAACCTAAAATATTCAATGTCTTTACAATTTTATGTACGATTTTAAATGTTTAAAAATTACTTATATATGTCATTTATTAAGTATGTCAATTTTTTAAATAATTATTGGGGGAAATATATACAATGTTGTTTTTTTTTAAAAATTAACATGACTTCTGTTTGTCTTGAAGTTACAAACTATTTTTCAGGTTTCATATGTCTCGAATTTAACATGGGAAAATCACAAGTGCATTATATGATGAAACATTTAACTTAAATTCTATGTCAGATTAATATTATCAAACAACATTCAAAATATGTATGAATGATAAAACAAAGGGACCCTAGAGGGCCTGAGGATGCCCTACTGACTCATAGTGGCCATAGCACTTTTTGAAATTTCACAATATTTACCCTCTTTGGAGTTCTCTTAACATCTTATGGATAAATACCCCAACCACAACTTTACTGAACAAAAACTTATTTACAATGAAAAGGAAATACTTTAAATTCCCATACCATTCATCTGTAAAAAAAATATAGTTCCCGTACAGAACCCTTATACAACCCAGCCCCTTGATTTACCAGAATTTCAATCACCCACTCTTAGGGATTTGTTATGAGCAGAAATGATTTAGATTTTAAAAAGAAGTTTTTTTGCACACATGGATGCAAAAATGAAAATAATCAGTTTTCCCTAAAACATTCCTATGTAAAAGTCACATTACAGTGCCCCAATATATCCCAGCCCCTTAATATGCAGAATCTTTAATCCTTGCTGATGTAAGGATAATTTATATCAATATGAACTAGTTAGATTGAAATGTTATTGAGAGAAATTTTTGAAAATTCCCAATTTTAACCTTAATGTCCGACCCACCCCCTGGCCACTTATGAAAATTCAATCCTCTTTATTGAACAAAATCAAATATATTGTTACTAGACAATGCTTAAAATCTAAAATTAAACAACATATTTACACAAATGGAAGAAAAAATGAGAATTTTCCATTTTCCCATAGTATTCCTATGTTAAACTCAAAGAACTCTTACAGGGCCTCTATACATCCCAGTGTTCCTTGACTTGTACAAACTTAGAACCCTTAATCACACGGATAATTATATCAAATATGAACAAATTTGACTGACAGGTCTTCCTATACTAAGTTTAAAGCTCAACTTATTATCTTAATTAATTATCTCAAGTGCTCAACATAATATGTAATTAATAATTATTATGTGATATTGTACATATTAAATAGACATGTGTTGTGATGGCAAGATATAATATGTTGAGCCCTCGACATATTAAGTGAGGAGTTTAAAATAATGACGATTATTGCAATAACAATAACTCGCATTTATTTTTGCAAGCATATTGCTTGTTGTTAGTTTGAAGTATGAAGTCTACTGAGTATGAAAATCAAATGTTGGGAATACTTTTTTTTATCAGTACAACACGTGATAAAAACTCCTTCGGGTTGACCGATAGGTAACACATTTTTAAAAAATATATACAGTGTTTTAAATCCACCCACCACACCCCAAATTTGATTGTTGATTGTGCTGACATTTCATTTTACTGACCACATGTGTATATAAGATATATACTGTTTTATTTTAGTTGTAGAGTCTGTGTGACATGTTAGGCTCTGTTAAGTGCATTGATGCTGTGTCTCGTCTTTATGTTTTTCAGTTATCTTTCTGCACAAGTATGGGCAACAATATTGGTCTAAGAAATACATATGCACCACCATGACGTGATGGATGATCAGAGAAAATCCCACTTGCTGGTCGACGTTTAATACAATTGGAAGGTCATGTGATAACAACTTCTGTGGTGACCAAAAACTGGAAGCTTATTACCAGTGGTAAAATTGTTTGAACGAGGATGTTGGCAGATGTACATATATAATTACGTTGAAATAGATGCTTTATTTGACTGTTATCTTAATAATACTGTTAGTCACTCATTAGATATGTATGTTCGGTATACAGGAACTACGGTTGTGTTAAGAAGTGTTAACGGTGTGTAAGTGATACTACTGATGTATATTCGGTATACAGGAACTACGGTTGTGTTTAGAAGTGTAAACCGTGTGTAAGTGATACTGCTGATGTATATTCGGTATACAGGAACTACGGTTGCGTTTAGAAGTGTTAACGGTGTGTAAGTGATACTGCTGATGCATATTAGGTATACAGGAACTACGGTTGTGTTTAGAAGTGTTAATGGTGTGTAAGTGATACTGCTGATGTATATTAGGTATACAGGAACTACGGTTGTGTTTAGAAGTGTAAACGGTGTGTAAGTGATACTGCTGACATATACTCGGTATACAGGAACTACGGTTGTGTTTAGAAGTGTTAACGGTGTGTAAGTGATACTGCTGATGTATATTCGGTATACAGGAACTACGGTTGTGTTTAGAAGTGTTAAAGGTGAGTAAGTGATACTGCTGATGTATATTCGGTATACAGGAACTACAGTTGTGTTTAGAAGTGTTAACGGTGTGTAAGTGATACTGCTGATGTATATTAAGTATACAGGAACTACGGTTGTGTTTAGAAGTGTTAACGGTGTGTAAGTGATACTGCTGATGGATATTCGGTATACAAGAACTACGGTTGTGTTTAGAAGTGTTAACGGTGTGTAAGTGATACTGCTGATGTGTTTTCGGTATACAGGAACTACGGTTGTGTTTAGAAGTGTAAATGGTGTGTAAGTGATACTGCTGATGGATATTCGGTATACAGGAACTACGGTTGTGTTTAGAAGTGTAAACGGTGTGTAAGTGACACTGCTGATGTATATTAAGTATACAGGAACTACGGTTGTGTTTTGAAGTGTTAACGGTGTGTAAGTGATACTGCTGATGTATATTCGGTATACAGGAACTACGGTTGTGTTTAGAAGTGTAAATGGTGTGTAAGTGATACTGCTGATGGATATTCGGTATACAGGAACTACGGTTGTGTTTAGAAGTGTTAACGGTGTGTAAGTGATACTGCTGATGTATATTCGGTATACAGGAACTACGGTTGTGTTTAGAAGTGTTAACGGTGTGTAAGTGATACTGCTGATGTATATTAAGTATACAGGAACTACGGTTGTGTTTAAAAGTGTTAACGGTGTGTAAGTGATACTGCTGATGGATATTCGGTATACAGGAACTACGGTTGTGTTTAGAAGTGTTAACGGTGTGTAAGTGATACTGCTGATGTATATTAAGTATACAGGAACTACGGTTGTGTTTAGAAGTGTTAACGGTGTGTAAGTGATACTGCTGATGGATATTAAGTATACAGGAACTACGGTTGTGTTTAGAAGTGTTAACGGTGTGTAAGTGATACTGCTGATGCATATTCGGTATACAGGAACTACGGTTGTGTTAAGAAGTGTTAACGGTGTGTAAGTGATACTGCTGATGCATATTCGGTATACAGGAACTACGGTTGTGTTTAGAAGTGTTAACGGTGTGTCAGTGATACTGCTGATGCATATTCGGTATACAGGAACTACGGTTGTGTTTAGAAGTGTTAACGGTGTGTAAGTGATACTGCTGATGGATATTCGGTGTACAGTAAGTACGGTTGTGTTTAGAAGTGTTAACGGTGTGTAAGTGATACTGCTGATGGATATTAGGTATACAGGAACTACGGTTGTGTTTAGAAGTGTAAACGGTGTGTAAGTGATACTGCTGATGGATACTCGGTATACAGGAACTACTGTTGTGTTTAGAAGTGTAAACGGTGTGTAAGTGATACTGCTGATGGATATTCGGTATACAGGAACTACGGTTGTGTTTAGAAGTGTTAACGGTGTGTAAGTGATACTGCTGATGCTTATTCGGTATACAGGAACTACGGTTGTGTTTAGAAGTGTTAACGGTGTGTAAGTGATACTGCTGATGCATATTCGGTATACAGGAACTACGGTTGTGTTTAGAAGTGTTAACGGTGTGTAAGTGATACTGCTGATGCTTATTCGGTATACAGGAACTACGGTTGTGTTTAGAAGTGTTAACGGTGTGTAAGTGATACTGCTGATGGATATTAGGTAAACAGGATCTACGGTTGTGTTTAGAAGTGTTAACGGTGTGTAAGTGATAATGCTGATGTATATTAAGTATACAGGAACTACGGTTGTGTTTAGAAGTGTTAATGGTGTGTAAGTGATACTGCTGATGTATATTAAGTATACAGGAACTACGGTTGTGTTTAGAAGTGTTAATGGTGTGTAAGTGATACTGCTGATGTATATTAGGTATACAGGAACTACGGTTGTGTTTAGAAGTGTTAATGGTGTGTAAGTGATACTGCTGATGTATATTAGGTATACAGGAACTACGGTTGTGTTTAGAAGTGTTAACGGTGTGTAAGTGATACTGCTGATGCATATTCGGTATACAGGAACTACGGTTGTGTTTAGAAGTGTTAACGGTGTGTAAGTGATACTGCTGATGGATATTCGGTATACAGGAACTACAGTTGTGTTTAGAAGTGTTAACGGTGTGTAAGTGATACTGCTGATGGATATTCGGTATACAGGAACTACAGTTGTGTTTAGAAGTGTTAACGGTGTGTAAGTGATACTGCTGATGCATATTCGGTATACAGGAACTACGGTTGTGTTTAGAAGTGTTAACGGTGTGTAAGTGATACTGCTGATGTATATTAGGTATACAGGAACTACGGTTGTGTTTAGAAGTGTTAACGGTGTGTAAGTGATACTGCTGATGTATATTCGGTATACAGGAACTACGGTTGTGTTTAGAAGTGTAAACGGTGTGTAAGTGATACTGCTGACGTATATTCGGTGTACAGTAAGTACGGTTGTGTTTAGAAGTGTTAACGGTGTGTAAGTGATACTGCTGATGGATATTAGGTATACAGGAACTACGGTTGTGTTTAGAAGTGTTAACGGTGTGTAAGTGATACTGCTGATGTATATTCGGTATACAGGAACTACGGTTGTGTTTAGAAGTGTAAACGGTGTGTAATTGATACTGCTGATGTATATTAAGTATACAGGAACTATGGTTGTGTTTAGAAGTGTTAATGGTGTGTAAGTGATACTGCTGATGCATATTCGGTATACAGGAACTACGGTTGTGTTTAGAAGTGTTAATGGTGTGTAAGTGATACTGCTGATGTATATTCGGTATACAGGAACTACGGTTGTGTTTAGAAGTGTTAATGGTGTGTAAGTGATACTACTGATAGATATTCGGTATACAGGAACTACAGTTGTGTTTAGAAGTGTTAATGGTGTGTAAGTGATACTACTGATAGATATTCGGTATACAGGAACTACAGTTGTGTTTAGAAGTGTTAATGGTGTGTAAGTGATACTACTGATAGATATTCGGTATACAGGAACTACGGTTGTGTTTAGAAGTGTAAACGGTGTGTAAGTGATACTGCTGATGTATATTAAGTATACAGGAACTACGGTTGTGTTTAGAAGAGTTAATGGTGTGTAAGTGATACTGCTGATGTATATTCGGTATACAGGAACTACGGTTGTGTTTAGAAGTGTTAATGGTGTGTAAGTGATACTGCGGTGTGTAAGTGATACTGCTGATGTATATTCGGTATACAGGAACTACGGTTGTGTTTAGAAGTGTTAATGGTGTGTAAGTGATACTGCTGTTGGATATTCGGTATACAGGAACTACAGTTGTGTTTAGAAGTGTTAACGGTGTGTAAGTGATACTGCTGATGGATATTCGGTATACAGGAACTACGGTTGTGTTTAGATGTGGTAACGGTGTGTAAGTGATACTGCTGATGTATATTCGGCATACTGCTGATGGATATTCAGTATACAGGAACTACGGTTGTGTTTAGAAGTGTTAATGGTGTGTTAGTGATACTGCTGATGTATATTCTGTTTACAGGAACTACGGTTGTGTTTAGAAGTGTTAATGGTGTGTAAGTGATACTGCTGATGTATATTCTGTATACAGGAACTACGGTTGTGTTTAGAAGTGTTAATGGTGTGTAAGTGATACTGCTGATGTTTATTCTGTATACAGGAACTACGGTTGTGTTTAGAAGTGTTAATGGTGTGTAAGTGATACTGTTGGTGGATATTCGTTAGGAAAAGGACTCGTCAGTTCTTCAGTGCCAGTGGTTTCAAATTATACTTATATACGGCTTCTGGTCAGTCTTCTTAGGATTGTTCATGTACTTTGCTGTATTAATTTGTTAAGAAGTGCATATGACACAAAATGAAGCATTGAGAAAGAGTCGCAAGCGAAATTTCTGGCGGCCGATCATGTACGCACTATACAATGTCACATCATGGTCTTAACTGTTATCTGTGGGTGACAGATTTAAAAATGTCAAGTAAAAAGAGCAATAACTGCCTCTTTATTTGGGGGAAAAATTGTTGCAGTTGTTTCCCTTGAATATGGTGCCCTGGAATTATCCATATCCAGGGTAATAACTGTGGCAATAAAACAAATAGTCAGAAATAAGTATACTGCTAAGTACAGATAACTGATCATGAAGTTATAGGGAAGGTTGCGTGATGCTCGGAACACTTTACCAGGCGTTGCTCTCCTTCACTATAATTTACAATACATGTATTAAATATACAAACAATTTAATATGTAAATTATCAAATGTAAAAACTGTTATAATTATGACTAGTCACACATACATAAATCAGTAGAAAGAGATATAATGAAAGCAATATCTAACAATCCAGACTAAGTACTACCTCAAGGACACCACACTCAGCCATGGTGGAGGATAAAACCCATGACCTTCCTATCCTGGATCTAATGCTCTACCACAAGACCAAGCACTACCTCAAGGACACGACACACAGCCGTGGTGGAGGATCAAACCCATGACCCTCCAATCCTGGACCTGATGCACTACCACAAAACCAAGCACTACCTCAGGGACACCACACACAGCAGTGGTGGAGGATCAAACCCATGACCCTCAAATCCTGGATGTGATGCTCTACCACAAGACCAAGCACTACCTCAGGGACATCACACACAGCCGTGGTGGAGGATCAAACCCATGAGCCTCAAATCCTGGATGTGATGCTCTACCACAAGACCAAGTACTACCTCAGGGACACCACACACAGCAGTGGTGGAGGATCAAACCCATGACCCTCCAATCCTGGATCTGATGCTCTACCACAAAACCAAGCACTACCTCAGGGACACCACACACAGCCATGGTGGAGGATTAACCCCATGACCCTTCAATCCTGGATCTGAAGCTCTTCCACCAGACTAATTACTACCTCAAGGACACCACACTCAAGCCATGGTGGAGGATAAAACCCATGACCCTTCTATCCTGGATCTGATGCTCTACCACAAGACCAAAAACTACCTCAGGGATACCACACACAGCTGTGGTGGAGGATCAAACCCATGACTCTCCAATCCTGGATCTGATGCTCTACCACAAGACCAAATTCTACCTCAAGGACACCACACACAGCTGTGGTGGAGGATCAAACCCATGACCCTTCAATCCTGGATCTGATGCTCTACCACAAGATCAAGCACTACTTTAGGGACACCACACACAGCCGTGGCGGAGGATCAAACCAATGACCCTCAAATCCTGGATCTGATGCTCTACCACAAGACCAAGTATTACCTCAGCGACACCACACACAGCCATGGTGGAGGATCAAACCCATGACTCTCCAATCCTGGATCTGATGCTCTACCACAAGACCAAGCACTACCTCTGGGACACCACACTTGACCATGGTGGAGGATCAAACCCATTACCCTTCAATCCTGGATCTGATGCTCTACCACAAGACCAAGCGCTACCTCAGGGACACCACACACAACCGTGGTGGAGGATCAAACCCATTACCCTCCAATCCTGGATCTGATGCTCATCCACAAGACCAAATTCTACCTCAAGGACACCACACACAGCTGTGGTGGAGGATCAAACCCATGACCCTCAAATCCTGGATCTGATGCTCTACCACAAGACCAAGCACTACCTCTGGGACACCACACTTGACCATGGTGGAGGATCAAACCCATTACCCTTCAATCCTGGATCTGATGCTCTACCACAAGACCAAGCGCTACCTCAGGGACACCACACACAACCGTGGTGGAGGATCAAACCCATTACCCTCCAATCCTGGATCTGATGCTCATCCACAAGACCAAATTCTACCTCAAGGACACCACACACAGCCGTGGTGGAGGATCAAACCCATGACCCTCAAATCCTGCATCTGATGCTCTACCACAGTATCATGCACTACTTCAGGGACACCACACACAGCTGTGGTGGAGGATCAAACCCATGACTCTCCAATCCTTGATCTGATGCTCATCCACAAGACCAAATTCTACCTCAAGGACACCACACACAGCTGTGGTGGAGGATCAAACCAATGACTCTCCAATCCTTGATCTGATGCACTACCACAAGACCAAGTATTACCTCAGGGACACCACACACAGCGGTGGTGGAGGATCAAACCCATGACCCTCCAATCCTGGATCTGATGCTCATCCACAAGACCAAATTCTACCTCAAGGACACCACACACAGCTGTGGTGGAGGATCAAACCCATGACACTCCAATCCTGGATCTGATGCTCTACCACAAGACCAAGCGCTACCTCAAGGACACTACACACAGCCGTGGTGGAGGATCAAACCCATGACTCTCCAATCCTTGATCTGATGCACTACCACAAGACCAAGTATTACCTCAGGGACACCACACACAGCAGTGGTGGAGTATCAAACCCATGACCCTCCAATCCTGGATCTGATGCTCATCCACAAGACCAAATTCTACCTCAAGGACACCACACACAGCTGTGGTGGAGGATCAAACCCATGACACTCCAATCCTGGATCTGATGCCACAAGACCAAGTACTACCTCAAGGACACCACACACAGCCGTGGTGGAGGATCAAACCCATGACCCTCCAATCCTTGATCTGATGCTCATCCACAAGACCAAATTCTACCTCAGGGACACCACACACAGCAGTGGTGGAGGATGAAACCCATGACCCTCCAATCCGTGATCTGATGCACTACCACAAGACCAAGTACTACCTCAGGGACACCACACACAGCCGTGGTGGAGGATCAAACCCATGACCCTCCAATCCTGGATCTGATGCCACAAGACCAAGTATTACCTCAAGGACACCACACACAGCCGTGGTGGAGGATCAAACCCATGACCCTCCAATCCAGGATCTGATGCTCTACCACAAGACCAAGCGCTACCTCAAGGACACCACACACAGCTGTGGTGGAGGATCAAACCAATGACCCTCCAATCCTGGATCTGATGCTCTACCACAAGACCAAGTATTACCTCAGGGACACCACACACAGCCGTGGTGGAGGATCAAACCCATGACCCTCCAATCCAGGATCTGATGCTCTACCACAAGACCAAGCGCTACCTCAAGGACACCACACACAGCCGTGGTGGAGGATCAAACCAATGACCCTCCAATCCTGGATCTGATGCTCTACCACAAGACCAAGTATTACCTCAGGGACACCACACACAGCCGTGGTGGAGGATCAAACCCATGACCCTCCAATCCAGGATCTGATGCTCTACCACAAGACCAAGCGCTACCTCAAGGACACCACACACAGCCGTGGTGGAGGATCAAACCAATGACCCTCCAATCCTGGATCTGATGCTCTACCACAAGACCAAGTATTACCTCAGGGACACCACACACAGCCGTGGTGGAGGATCAAACCAATGACCCTCCAATCCTGGATCTGATGCTCTACCACAAGACCAAGTATTACCTCAAGGACACCACACACAGCTGTGGTGAAGGATCAAACCCACGACCCTCCAATCCTGGATCTGATGCACTACCACAAGACCAAGTATAACCTCAGGGACACCACACACAGCTGTGGTGAAGGATCAAACCCACGACCCTCCAATCCTGGATCTGATGCACTACCACAAGACCAAGTATTACCTCAAGGACACCACACACAGCTGTGGTGAAGGATCAAACCCACGACCCTCCAATCCTGGATCTGATGCACTACCACAAGACCAAGTATAACCTCAGGGACACCACACACAGCCGTGGTGGAGGATCAAACCCATGACCCTCCAATCCTGGATCTGATGCACTACCACAAGACCAAGTATAACCTCAGGGACACCACACACAGCCGTAGTGGAGGATCAAACCTATGACTCTCCAATCCTTGATCTGATGCACTACCACAAGACCAAGTATTACCTCAGGGACACCACACACATCAGTGGTGGAGGATCAAACCCATGACCCTCCAATTCTGGATCTGATGCCACAAGACCAAGTACTACCTCAAGGACACAACAAACAGCTGTGGTGGAGGATCAAACCCATGACCCTCTAATCCTGGATCTGATGCTCAAACTCAAGACCAAGTACTACCTCTAGGACACCACACACAGCCGTAGCCAAGGATCTGATTCCAAACCAAATAATTTATTGATATGGAGCACATGGTCCAGTGGTAGAGCACATGATCCAGTGGTAGAGCACATGGTCCAGTGGTAGAGCACATGGTCCAGTGGTAGAGCACATGGTCCAGTGGTAGAGCACATGGTCCAGTGGTAGCGCCCATGTCCAGTGGTAGAGCACTGAACCCAGGATTGGAGGATCCTCCCCCAGGCTGTGTGTGGTGTCCTTGAGCAAGACACTATTCGAATATTCGAATATCCTGAGATAATTTAGATAATTTTCATAGAATTAAACCAAGGACATTTGTTAGCTAGAAATGAATGCAGAAATTCAAATCACCTTGAAATAAAACTTATAATCAATACTTAGACAAAAGTTGTGTGGACCTGAAGTTTTATTCATTCAGTGTCTCTGTTATGAAGACAATAAATAGTCTCGTTAAAGGATTATAATTATACGAGAATAAACTGTAATCCGTCTGGTGACAAAAATCTTTAAGGTGATTTTCTAGTATTTAATTGAGATCGGATAACAAAAACAAAATGGCTACAGGTGAAAACTTCTCCAGGTCAGTGCAAGGAGGCTCTGATGAAATGGCTACAGGTCGAAACTTCTCCAGGTCAGTGCAAGGAGGCTCTGATGAAATGGCTACAAGTGGTAACTTCTCCAGGTCAGTGCAAGGAGGCTCTGATGAAATGGCTACAGGTGGTAACTTCTCCAGGTCTGTGCAAGGAGGCTCTGATGAAATGGCTACAGGTCGAAACTTCTCCAGGTCAGTGCAAGGAGGCTCTGATGAAATGGCTACAGGTGGAAACTTCTCCAGGTCTGTGCAAGGAGGCTCTGATGAAATGGCTACAGGTGGAAACTTCTTCAGGTCAGTGCAAGGAGGCTCTGATGAAATGGCTACAGGTGGAAACTTCTTCAGGTCAGTGCAAAGAGGCTCTGATGAAATGTTTGATTATATTTGTTCATCTTGTGAAACAAGAAATAACAAAACTGTTGAAGCAAAACATTATTGTACAGAGTGTGGAGATTTTTATTGTGATGGATGTCTTGACTTTGTTAAAACACTGCCTGCCTTGAAAAATCACAAAGTTCTGGGACGGAGAGAGGTGAAGAAATGGGGCCAACAGAAGAAGTCTGTTATAACAGAGCCATGTACGCGACATAGCGGGAAGGTCCTGGAGATGTTCTGTCCTAATCATGACGTCCTTTGTTGCCCCGTTTGTGTTGCTATGGAGCACAGGTAAAGATAACAATTTATTGCATACCAGAAAAAGGATATTTATTTTTCATTTACAGGTATGAGATTTTAATAATCTTTCATGGGCTTGTGGTTCCGATTCTGTCCAATTCTGTCCAGATGGATAATTGTCTTGGCAGGAACGAGACTACCGAGATACCACAATAACGGATATTCCAAGCACGGTATTATCCAAACTGAAAAGGCCATGAATGATTCATTTTCTTACTTTATACATATGCATACACACGGAATAATCATTTTAATTCAATAAATCATATAAATTCTGAAAGATAACAACTTGATTTATATTAGTAAAATAATAAATCTAGTGTGGAAGAAATTTCTATATCACCCAATAGGACCAAGATAAAAATTTCATGCTATTTGAACTAGATGTGGTATCAAGAATAAAATATATATGCTATGTAAATGATTTAATTTAGATTAATAAAAGCCTGGTAAAAACAGAAATTCATCAATTAACTCAAAATTATTATTCAATGTGTTTGGTATGCAATAATAATTGATTGAATAATTAGCGTCATTTTTATGCCATCGAGGGCTAACAGACGATCAGTTAACCTAACCACTATTTCCTGGGATTAACCAGTACTCGAGCACACCCCATCTTCGCAAGTAACTGATAACTTTCCCACTTGAATCAGCAGTGAGAGACGAATGATAATGAGACACAATGTCGTTTATCAATCATCACGGAGACTGTTGCTGGACGGGGGAATCGAACTCACGACCCCTGGATTGATAGTCAGATGCATAACCGACTGAGCTAATCGTACCTCGACAGTACCAAGCTTGTTCCCCCCCCCCCACCAAAACAAAAAGAGTTATCCCTCAGGACAGAAACCAGTTAATCCTTGGAATAGAAACCAGTTATCCCTCGAAACAGAAAACATTTATCCCTTGGGACAGAAAAAAGTTATCCTTCGGGGCAGAGAACAATTATCCCTTGGGACAGAAATCAGTTATCCATCGGGGCAGAAACCAGTTATCCATCGGGACAGAAAACAGTTATCCCACGGGACAAAAAACAGTTATCCCTCACGACAGAAAACATTTATCCCTCGGGACAGAAACCAGTTATCCCCATGGGGCAGAAACCAGTTAACCCTCACACAGAAAACAGTTATTCCTTGGGACAGAAAAAACAGTCTTTCCTCGGGGCAGAAAATAGTCATCCCTAGGACAGAAGACAGTTATCCCTCACAACAGAAAACAGATATCCCTAGGAACAGAAAACATTAATCCTTTGGGACAGAAAACATTCATCCCTTGGGACAGAAAACAGTTATCCCTCGGGACATAAACCAGTCATCCCTCGGGATAGAAAACAGTTATCCCTTGGGACAGCACCAGTTATCCCATCAGGACAGAAAACAGTCATCCCTCAGGACAGAAAACAGTCATCCCATGGGGCAGAAAACAGTTATCCCTTGGGACAGAAAACAGTTATCCCTCAGGACAGAAACTGAGTATCCCTCAGGACAGAAAAAAGTTATCACTCAAGACAGAAACCAGCTATTCCTCGGGGCAGAAACCAGTTTTACCTCGGGGTAGAAAACATTTATCCCTCGGGACAGAAACCAGTTATCCCACGGGGCAGAAACCAGTTATCCCTAATGACAGAAAACAGTTATCCCTCAGGATAGATAACAGTTATCCCTCAAGACAGAAACAAGTTACTCCTTGGGACAGAAACCAGCAATCCCTCTTATCCCTTGGTACAGAAAACAGTTATCCCTCGGGACAGAAACCAGTTATTCCACGGAACAGAAAACAGTTATCCCTCGGGACAGAAAAAAGTTATCCCTTGGGACAAAAAACAGTTATCCCTTTGAACAGAAACCAGGACAGAAACCAGTTATCCCTCTGGACAGAAAACAGTTATCCCTCTGGACAGAAACAAGTTATCCCTTGGGACAGAAACCAGTTATCCCTCTTGACAGAAACTAAGTATCCCTCGTGACAGAAACCAGTTATCCCTCGGGACAGAAACCAAGTATCCCTCGGGACAGAAACCAGTTATCCCTCAGGACAGCAACTTAGTAAGTTATCCCTAAGGACAGAAACCAGTTATCCCTAACAACAGAAAACAGTTATCCCTCAGGATAGAAAACAGTTATCTCTCGAGACAGAAACAAGTTACTCCTTGGGACAGAAACCAGTAATCCCTCTTATCCCTTGGGACAGAAAACAGTTTTCCCTTGGTACAGAAACCAGTTATTCCACGGGACAGAAAACAGTTATCCCTCATGACAAAGAACAGTTATCCTTTTGGACAGAAACCAGGACAGAAACCAGTTATCCCCCTGGATAGAAAACAGTTATCCCTCGGGACAGAAACAAGTTATCCATTGGGACAGAAACCAGTTATCCCTCTGGACAGAAACTATAGCGATGTACTTGCATAGATATGGATTTTATTAATTATGTTCACAAACTTCTGGATAACTCATCGTTATATCAGGATTTCTAAAAAATTTAAAATTGCCCTAAAAGCATTTTCTTCCAGTATATCATGCCTGTATATACTCATTGACACCATATAGCCAATGCAAAAATAGTATATTAAAAAATCTCAAAAGGGTTGCCTAACTTGGGCTACAGGCTTTGGTTAGACTAAAATAGATTTCCTACTTAAAATTGCAACGTATTTAGTTTAAACAAATGACTTTAGCTCGACTGCGATGAAAGTTCAGAGCTTATATGAACCGCTCTCGAGTCTGCTTCCTTGGTAGGGCCAGTATTCAGAGTGTTATATTATGATAAGCATCGGTTCAAGGTGGGGATCAAACCCACAACTTATGGTGTGAGGGGACAACACTCTATCCATTACACTACTACCCCCGCTTTTATTATAATTTGTGACATATTAAATAAATCATGTGATTTCATTTTGATTTTAATTTCATCTGTAATACAGGAAGTAAAAATTGTTTCATTTTAGAAAGGAGTCCAATGACATGAAGGTCATCAAGCAGTTTTTAAAGGGATTATATCGGCATATTACCGTCTATTCCCTGTCCTAAATACACACGCCAAGCATGAAGATACACTTATAAACTTAGAGATATCACGTCTAAAGTGTCTAATTGCATAACCTCTTTATTACAAACATCGGGTTTCTGAAGCCACGTTTTTGTTTTTGTTTACATTCGCCATTTTCAATGAACCGCTTTTGGGTTTCCGAACAATCATCGGATAACATCGTGAAGACTCGTTTCCGATCTCGTTTTCAAAGCTTTGTTCACGAAGTTTACAGAGTTCAATGTAAACATTGCGCAATACTTTATTGCGGGACGTATTAAAGTTTTGGCCAATGTTTCATTAATGTTAATTTGATAACTCTCAAGTAAATAAAGGTTATAAGTCGATACATAAGCATTATTTTGTGCACAGTGCATACAGGAAAAGTCTGGATTAACAGCCTGTTTGTGTTACTTGCCAATATAATCCCTTTAAGTGCTGTCTATTTTTAGCTCTACTGCCCAAAGGCCAGAAGTGCTTATGCAATGGCGCGTTGTCGGTTGTCTGTTGTCTGTTGGCAGCACTTTCTCTGAAACCACTATGTCAGTTAAACTGAAACTTCACATGGATGTTTCTGTTGCATAGGAGACTATACGGAAGATTTTTTTTTTATCTGAAATTCAAGATGGCTGCCATTACTAAAAATAGTCCAAAACTTAAAAAATCTTCTCATGAACGGCCCAACAGATTTTCAAAATGTTTATACAGTAATGATGACCAACTATAGTTTTGTTAGATTTGTTCAAATGGTGTCCCTAGGGTTAAATATGACTTACAAATCTTAACCTCCTTCACCAAACAATGCTTTAGTGAAAATAAAGGCAAAATCATTTCCATTTAAAAAAAATAAATATTATATTGACATGTGTCCCCTAATTGAACTCTCGGGGCAGGGTAATTTTTAACCCTAGGGACACCATTTGAACAAATCTAACAGAACTATAGTTGGTCATCATTACTATATAAACATTTTGAAAATCTGGTGGGCTGTTCATGAAAAGAAGATTTTTTAAGTTTTGGACTATTTTTAGTAATGGCGGCCATCTTGAATTTCAGATCGAAAAAAAACAAACTTCGGTATAATCTCCTATGCAATAGAAACACCCATGTGAAGATTCAGTTTGACTGGCCTAGTGGTTTCAGAACAGATGAAAGAAAAAAAGAACTATCTGTTTTCCCATAGTATCCCTATGTAAAATTCTAAGTCCCCTTACAGGGCCCCTATAAATTTTGGCCCCTAAATTCTTATCTGCAATCAAACCCCTACACATAGGGATAATTTATGCAAAATATGAACAAATCTGACATGCCGGTTCTTAAGAAAACGAATTTAGTAATTCCCAATTTTTACCCTTTTGGGGCCCCTCCTGACCCCTTAAAACAGTGGAACCCAGTCATTTTTACAAATCTGAACCTCCTTCACCAAACAATGCTTCTGTGAAGATATAGGCAAAATCATTTCCATTTTAAAAAAAAATAATAAAAAAATATAATGACATGACTGTGTCCCCTAAATGAACCCTTGGGGCGGGGTCATATTTAACCCTAGGGACACCATTTAAGACATTATTACACACCAAGGATTACATTTAAGACATTATTACCCACCAAGGGTTATATAGACATTATTACCCACCAAGGATTACATTTAAGACATTATTACCCACCAAGGGTTATATTTAAGACATTATTACCCACCAAGGATTATATTTAAGACATTATTACCCACCAAGGGTTATATTTAAGACATTATTACCCACCAAGGATTATATTTAAGACATTATTACCCACCAAGGGTTATATTTAAGACATTATTACCCACCCATTTATAGAGTTTTTTCTCTGATAAATACTCCCTTAAACAACTAAAAAAAGAATTTCATACCAACAGTTCAAATAGTCCAAATTCTACATCAATTCCCTTTTTTAACCCTTTACTCCATAGATATGAGTTTTCCCGCCCAATCACAGAAGGCCTTTGAAAAAAGTGCAGGAAGAGTTCAGATTGCTCATAACGAGCAGCAATCTGAACACTTCCTACACAGTTTTCCACTCTATCAGTTAATATAAACATAATTCACCCAATAATTCGAAAGCCTTCTATATTAGGTGTCCAAAGGCGTCTATATGAAGTAAAGGGTTAAAACAAGAGTTCAAATCAGTGCAGAATCAAGTTAAAAATGCAGCTTACACTTATTTTAATACACAAATCTGCATACGTTTAAATTTTATGAAGATAGGTATAGCCTTTTTGCACATCCAACATGTTTGTTAATATTTTACATTTCCTCCATAAATTATTCTCATGGTCAATGATTTCAAATTATACTTCTATTCTTTACTATAAAGTATGTTAATCTTGCTACTTTAAAGTCTAGATAAGTACATCTGACAAGTTACAAGTGACATTCATTTATTGGTACAGAGAATATAATTATAACATAAGATCATATCAAAACTAGACCTATCACTGTAGTGATGAATACCCCCGAAAGCCGCCATGACAGAAAATGGTTAACCATTGTATAAAGTTTTATTAAATTATATCCAATAGTTTTAAAGTTATGCTCCAGACAAAAAAAATTCTTAATAAAAGAGAATGTTATGGATTGAGTTGTTTGTATAGTTAATTTTTTATGGTTTTGTTAAAATTAAAAACGGTCTTTTTAATTATTGTGCAGTGTACAAGCTTTCATGGCAATCAATAAATGTTATACTTTTTCAAGTTATGTTGAGGGACAACAATTATATGGATAAGAAACAAACAAGAGCACTAGGAATACAATATCGAACCTGCTTTGCTCGAACTCCATGTATTCATCAACTTGGTTCTTTCATGAACTTTTTTAAACTGTTATCAGTGATGGCTTTAAAAGTACTTTAAAAGGACTGCACCAGACAAGGGAAATATATCAAAGGGCAATAACTCTGTAATTAGCAAGAATAGAGTTATGTTTCATGTACACTGCACTTCCTGTCATTATATTCTACCATTGTATGAAGTTTGATGAAATTCCATCCAGTACTTTAAAAGTAATGCTCCGGACAAGGGAAATATATCAAAGGGCAATAACTCTGTAATTAGCAAGAATACAGTTATGTTTCCTGTACATTGCACTTCCTGTCATTATATTCTACCATTGTATCAAGTTTGATGAAATTCCATCCAGTACTTTAAAAGTAATGCTCCGGACAAGGGAAATATATCAAAGGGCAATAACTCTGTAATTAGCAAGAATAGAGTTATGTTTCCTGTATATTGCACTTCCTCTCATTATATTCTACCATTGTATGAAGCTTGATGAAATTCCATCAGGTACTTTTCAAGTTATGCACCGGACAAGAAAAAATATCAAAGGGCAATAACTCTGTAATTAGCAAGAATAGAGTTATGTTTCTTGTACACTGCACTTCCTCTCATTATATTTTACCATTGTATGAAGTTTGATGAAATTCCATCCAGTACTTTAAAAGTAATGCTCCAGACAAGGGAAATATATCAAAGGGCAATAACTCTGTAATTAGCAATAATAGAGTTATGTTTCTTATACAATGCACTTGCTGTCATTATATTCTACCACTGTATGAAGTTTGATGAAATTCCATCCAGTACTTTAAAAGTAATGCTCCGGACAAGGGAAATATATCAAAGGGCAATAACTCTGTAATTAGCAAGAATAGAGTTATGTTTCCTGTACACTGCACTTCCTCTCATTATATTCTACCATTGTATGAAGCTTGATGAAATTCCATCCGGTACTTTTCAAGTTATGCTCCGGACAAGAAAAAATATCAAAGGGAAATATATCAAAGGGCACTTACTCTGTAATTAGCAAGAATAGAGTTATGTTTCCTATACACTGCACTTCCTCTCATTATATTCTACCATTGTATGAAGCTTGATGAAATTCCATTCGGTACTTTTCAAGTTATGCTCCGGACAAGAAAAAATATCATAGGGCAATAACTCTGTAACTAGCAAGAATAGAGTTATGTTTCTTGTACACTGCACTTCCTCTCATTATAATCTACCATTGTATGAAGTTTGATGAAATTCCATCCAGTACTTTTCAAGTGATGCTCCGGACAAGGAAAATTGCAAAGGACAGACCGACAGACCAACAGACCGACCTCAGGGTGACTCCAGTATACCCCCTCAAAACTTCTTTTGTCGGGGGTATAAAGACACGAAAATATAAACAATAGGGTTATTTTTTTATAGTATATCAAGATAAAACACTTTAAATGTTTTAAAAAATGAAATTATTTTCAAAATGGATGCGGAGTATCTCATTATCATTCATCAATAAAATCTGAATGGTTTGGCATGTCAAATTCACCAAAACATGACAAAATCAATGTACATGTATTTAAATTGGAGTGGTAAACACTCGTTTTATGGATGATGAAACAATATTTAGTATGTTTTTACTCATGTGACTATCACTTAAGCATCACAAATATGTTAGTTTTAAGCGGGAAATCTTTATTATTCTAAACTAAGAGCACAGCCCAAATTGAAAATTAAACAAGAAATGTCACTGGCAAGTGTCGCAAGCACCCCAAATGGTCTGTGAATAAAGGATATATTTTATAATATGTAGCTATGTATCCATGAATATCAAAAGTCATGGTGTAACAAAGTCAGGAATCCAACATGGATTTATACGAATCATTCGGATTTCTATAGCAAGAATAGTTTGGATTTCTGTAGCAATACAGATTTATAAGGAAGAAATGAAAAATAAAAGCTTGCATAAAAAAATGCAGAATACATGGCAATTTGGACCGCCACCCACTTATTCTATTTATCAAACAACTCATTAGTCACGGAAAGGCGTATTCACATATATCGCTCCGCCATAGCAATTAACTAAAACAAAGAATCTGTCACAGCTAATGGTGGACATACGGACGCGTGATACACTTAGCTAAAAAAAGACGTAGGATGTAGGCACGACCAGCAATTAACAAGCAATTAGCAATTAATAAGGGTTGTTTTATTGTGATAACAACTTGACAGTCGTGTGAGGCTAACGATATATAAACGACCAAATTTACTAACAAGAGGAGTCAGTTTTCGAGATACTTTTTAGGCCACATCAGTTTTGACGGAACTAAATAAAAACTGCGCGCCGTGAACATTTAAGTTAAGTAATAAGAACTTGTAATTACTTTTAGAACTGAAACAACTTTAGGAATTTGTAATGGTGATAACTTTAAAAATTAAACTTACAGTAACTTGAGAAATTGTGCTTGTGGAAACTTTGATTTAGACTTGTAATAAATTTAGATTGAACTTGCAATAAACATTTATAAGTTCAACTAAATTGTGAACTTATGTTTATACCTTCATTACGCAACAATGGACTGATGTTTCAGATTAGAGACACGCAATTTCATGTTTTGTTTTGTTTTTTTACATTAAAGTGTGACTTTGACTTTTGTGTAACCTTGACCATGACATCTAATGTAAAGGTCTGGGTATTTCTACAGGTAAATGCAGGTGACACATCATCAGGACATGTTGATCACTTGTGTCAAGCAATTTTAAAAACTCTCCCTTAAAACAAAGTTACAGACCAGACATGAACTATCAAACAAACTGAAAGTGTGACTTTGACCTTTGATCATTTGATAAATTAAGCCGATGGTTTTTGAAATCCATCCATGTATGATAAAGTACCAGACTGGACTTGAAATCTCAAACAGACTTCAAGTATTATAGAACAAACTCAAAGTGTGACCTTGACCTTTGATATACGTATCTGGGTCTTACATGCGACACATCTTTCATGTCATCTTGATCAACTGAGCCAATTTAAAGATAAAGTTACAGGCCAGACACGAAATATCAAAACAAGTTGGCTGCTTTGAAAAAGCATCCAATGGTTAGGTCTTATAAACGATGTGGCAAGTAAAGTGAATGAATGTGTAAGTTTGGTTCCTTGTACAAGGTACTAAATACAAGGGTGATACCAAATCCCGACAAGGTTCCAGTTGTCACAGCGAATTCCCAGCTGCAGGTGTGCCTGATAGTAACTTTGATGTTTAAATGTACTGATCTCAATCATTATGTATTGCTATTTGCATATTTAGAAAAAAACTTACCTTATATATTGTCTAACATACTTACTGCTATGTTCTATAAATTTACTACTGTGATAATAATATATTTTAAAATAATTTGTAATCATATTTTAAATCAATTTGTGGATATATCACTTTTAAAAACAACAGTTAAAAATTACTGTTTTTCAAAAACTTGTGCATTTGGCAATATATCTGATTCTCACGACGTGCTAAAAATATGTCACACCAGTAAACTATCTTTATATTTCTGTTGTGTCGAATAAAATAAACAACTGTAGCTGTTTAATTTTGTTAATATTTTCATTGTTATGGGCTCAGCATATCATAATAATTGAGTAAATATATCGCTATTTGAAAATTATTAACGTTAACTCGGTAGGAATCTATCAGAAACGGCAATAAATTGTCAAAAAAGATAAGTTTCAAGACCTCATTTACGCAAGGAATTTTAGAAAATTCCTTGATTTAAGGCATTATCATTTTTTTTCCTGATTAAATATGCAAAGAACAATTCATAGTTATCTCAATTAGTGCATTAAAACGTCACAATCAATTATTGCACACATCGCATTTGCTGTCGTCTGAAATGACTCAAACTCACTCTATGTCCTTATATTATTATTTTAATATACCAATGGGAATGTTATAAAAGTATTATGACTGAAATAAAATATTTATTTCAGACTGTGTAAAGGAATGGCCTATATACCCGAGGTGGCAATGGGGATCAACCAAAGATCAGAAATACAGAAGGTGAATCAGAATCTAGACAGAGTTAAATCTGAAATGGAAAAGCTGAAAAACACCAGACAAAACAGTAGAGCTACCCTGGACAAGTCTAGGGGTGATGTCTTGCATTGCATTAAAGATTTACGAAAACGTGCCAATGAAATATTTGACACTCTTGAGAAAAATGCAACAAATGATTTGAATAAACATTACAGATTTATAAACTGCAGTATCCACACAGACAATAAAACCTGTGATGACTATTTAGCCGAACTTCAACAAGTAAAACAGAACCTGCAGACTACAAGTCATGACGATGAGAGTCAGCTTTTTATTCAAGTAAAGAAATGTCAGAAGCAGATACAGGAAGGTCACCAGATGATACAAACTGTGTCAGCTACTGCTACAATTACCAGCTTCAAGTTTAACATCAATTCCGAGTTGGAGAAATTCCTGAACAGCATACAGAGCCTGGGTAAACTTGAAATGGAGACAACGAATCTAGTCAATCTTGTAAATAGACAAACACAACCATACAAACTACAAAACGAGAGAAAATATAAAGTCAAACTCAAAGGAGACAAAACTGTCTGTTATATATCAGGATGCTGCCAGATGCCAGATGGTTCCATACTGTTGGTAGACAACAGAAACATGCAACTAAAACAACTCAACTCCTCGTATCTGGTGACCAGTCACTGTCAACTACCAGCAATAACCGTCTGCTGTATCGGTCCACAGGAAGCTGCTGTATCTGATTCCAACCAGACCATACACTTCCTGTCTGTGGGGAGGTCCAAGATGACAGTAACACGCTCCATAAAGATGAAACATAAATGTTTGAATCTAGCATACAACAACGGTCACCTGTATATCTCTGATTGTGACAATAAAGTATACATCCATGACACATCAGGCACATGTCTGCGTACTCTCTACAAGGACAACAATGGTGTGGAGATGTTCTCTAACATCCGGCATATTGCTGTCAGTAATGATGGCAGTAAGATCTATGTGGCAGATGTAGACAAAGGCCTGGTGACACTGACCACTGATGGTCAACTACTGTCAACATTCCAAGACAAAGATCTAAACAAGGCATGTGGAGTATGTGTGGATGGGCAGGGTAGTGTGTTGGTGGGTAACTGTAACCCAGCAGTTATCATACAACTAGATGAGACAGGTACACAGAAGCTTCAGGTGACACCAGTCAGCACATTTACAAATAAATATGTAACATCAATCTGTGTGGACAGACATAACTCTACATTAATTGTTACAAGTTATAGTGGTAGTCTAGCTTGTAGTAACACTATCAGAGTGTATGACTTAGCATGACTTACTGTACAGAAACATTATCAGAGTGTGTGACTTAGCGTGAAGGAATGTATAGAAACATTATCAGAGTGTATGACTTAGCATGATTGACTGTACAGAAACACTATCAGAGTGTGTGACTTAGCATGAAGGAATATACAGAAACACTATCAGAGTGTGTAACTTAGCTTGAAGGAATGTACAGAAACATTATCAGAGTGTGTGACTTAGCATGAAGGAATGTACAGAAACATTATCAGAGTGTGTGACTTAGCATGAAGGAATATACAGAAACACTATCAGAGTGTGTGACTTAGCTTGAAGGAATGTACAGAAACATTATTAGAGTGTGTGACTTAGCATGAAGGAATGTACAGAAACATTATCAGAGTGTGTGACTTAGCGTGAAGGAATGTACAGAAACATTATCAGAGTGTATGACTTAGCATGAAGGAATGTACAGAAACATTATCAGAGTGTATGACTTAGCGTAGCATGAAGGAATGGACAGAAACACTATCAGAGTGTATGACTTAGCGTGAAGGAATGTACAGAAACATTATCAGAGTGTATGACTTAGCATGAAGGAATGTACAGAAACATTATCAGAGTGTATGACTTAGCATGAAGGAATGTACTGAAACATTATCAGAGTGTATGACTTAGCTTGAAGGAATGTACAGAAACACTATCATAGTGTATGACTTAGAATGAAGGAATGTACAGAAACATTATCAGAGTGTGTGATTTAGCTTGAAGAAAACACAATCAGAGTGTATGACTTAGCATGAAGGAATGTACAGAAACATTATCAGAGTGTATGACTTAGCTTGAAGGAATGTACAGAAACACTATCATAGTGTATGACTTAGCATGAAGGAATGTACAGAAACATTATCAGAGTGTGTGACTTAGCATGAAGAAATGTACAGAAACATTATCAGAGTGTATGACTTAGCGTAGCATGAAGGAATGTACAGAAACATTTTCAGAGTGTATGACTTAGCATGAAGGAATGTACAGAAACATTACACATATAAACCTCATCTGTTAATTAATCCAACATTGTAACTTTCCTGCTAATTCATCCAACAATAAAACAATAAGAATTTATTTGAATGTAAGTTATATTATATGCACTTCACATTGAACAAATAAGATGTTGGATTGTGTTTTTCATAAAAGCAATAATAGATTTGTATACAACTTAGAAATTAGTAATATTTTGTATTAGGACCACCTGGTTACAACAATTATAGACTTGTATATTACTTTGACATTAGGCCAAATGATAAAACTAGTTTTGTTTGTTTCCTGTGACTTGACCGAGTCAATATTTACCCCCACCCTCCAACCCCAACCCAACACCGCAAAGTTAGAATTTTTTTATTATTTTTTTTTAAAATTTGGTCTAAATTTTTGAAACCATGAGAGAGAAGAGTAAAAAAATCCTACCTACCGACCCGATTTTTTTTTCATATATTTATATATAACTATGAAATAAATAGTATTTTGTACTGAGTTCACCTGATTACAATTAAAATTAATAGATTTGTATATAACTTTGAAATTAGTAATATTTGAAATTAGTATTTTTTTGTATTGAGATCACCTGGTTTCAACATTAATAGATTTGTATATAGCATTGAAATTTGTAATATTTAGATGACCAGGTTGCAACATTAATAGATATGTATATAATTAGTAAATACTCTCTTTCTGAAAATTCCCAAGCGATTCAGTTTTAAATTTTGAAGAGTTCTGTTAACAATATTGTGTTTGATAAGTGTTTCACAAGTAAATACATATAACAATTAGGTTCTCTTAACTAATAACACTTTAAAAAATAAACAAGTGATGTCAAAGGGACAGTGTGCTCGACTGCCGGTATTCGAATATTTGTCACAGAAGTACAAATTTGACTGAGACTGATGACAAACCCAAGCAAACAAACAAGAGTTATCTAACTTACTAAACTGAGTAGGCCTTATAACAGCAAAACAATCCCAATACATTTAATAATGGACACAGGACGATCACAAAAGCTTACCTGTCAGTTGTCTGCACAGGTGAGATAACAACTACAATATGGAGTTAATATTGTTTTGTATACAAACAATACTGGTTGGAAGGAAACAAATATGCATAAATGTATAATAAAACAAATATGTATAAATGTATAATAAAACAAATATGTATAAATGTATAATAAAACAAATATGCAGAGCCCCAGTTAATTTTTTAAGCGGATGTGTAATTACTCATGACAGCTTCCATTTAAGAACATAAAATGTCCGTCAAAATAGCTCCCAAAGAAATTTTTTTGTTTATATCAAAAAACTGCAGTGTTTTTAATATATATGATAAGATTGCTATTGTATAAGGTCAAAAACATGAAAATAAAAATTATAGCAGATGTAGTTTGAGTTTAAATCACATTTTAAATTTCATAACGTAATTATTTGACAGAATATTTGACAGATATTTTTACGTTCACAGCATTCAAAAGTTGGAAAAATTAAGTGTTCCCTTTATTATAATTAGCAACATTTTATCAAAGTAACAAAAGATTGAAAACTGTATGTAAAGGAAGTACTATCTCTGCAGAGAACATGTCAGATACTGATTTATTCATTTTGGATGATATTGCTAATGTCATTTTTTGACAGAACATATTGTTGCTAACATCATTTTTTGACGGAATAAATTGTTGCTAGCAATTTTTTGACAGAAACGTAGATTGTAAGATTTTAAACAATATTAGGCCAACAGTTTAGTAGTTTAGTTACACAAATATATATGCCACTATCTTTTTATCACTGTTGCATAATTTATTGTGCATTAATTAGCATGTGAGTACGCTTGCAGCACTTGTATATATAATGTTTGTATTCTCCTGTTGTATGCCCCTATTGACTATTAACACCCCTCTGTAGAATGCTAACCTGCATAGAAACATATCTGCATGTGTGGTGGTCTCCTCATTACCATTTTAGTCATTATCCAGGCAACCAAAGAGGTTATTGGACCTGGGGGTTCAGGTTAGAAACAGGTAACAGCATGTGGGAGGTAATTGTGGCTTTGATTGTTATTGTACACAACAATATGCCATAATAAGTAATGGAAATGTTATATTTAGTTATCTGTAAAACTTTTATTATGTCAGCAAATAATGCATACACAGTAACTGGCTAAGATGCAACTTTATTAAATGCATACACAGTAACTGTAACTTAATGTGTAGCTTTATTAAACCACTGAACACTTAACAAACATTTTTTGTAAAATTTTAACCGAAAAACAGTCTAGTTTTCTTCAAATAGAAATATCTGTGTTACAACTTCTACGGATGTAGGTCAAAATCTCCTACAGACAAAATCCCCTAGGCATACACAAACAAAATCCCCTATATCCCTTTTCCACAACAGACAAAATCCCCTACATGCAAAAATCCACTACAGATAAAATCCCCTACTTGATAAATGTTCCAATTCCCTACTATATACATGTGTTTATCTTAGAGAAACAGCACCAGACTGTTTAGCTCCTATAGTGGATTATTTTGATAGTACGTATGTTAAGCTTTAAGACTGTAAAGGGTGAAAATGGCCAACTAAGGTTTAGAAGGACTCCACCCAGATTTCCCCCATACACATGGAATGTGCATGCGGCAACGCTCCATGACCAAAGCTGAACCAATCAAAACATTAGTAGGCCATTCAAACCCAAGCCTGTGGTATGTAATAAATTGTATACAGAAAGACAATTGTTATGTAGAGACTGTCTACGGGCAAATCCACCAAGGACTCCCGCCAAAGCGTCGAAAAAAGGGAAAAAAACAGAAGCAGAAAAAGCGACTTAAATGTCTTTGCAGTCAGTATCTTAAGAAAGAAAATACCCTTGATGAGTTTATGGATGCAATTGGTAATTGAGTGAGGCTGCACTGAAACTAAGGTGTAATTGAATGGCAATATTATTTATTTATTATGAATAGATTGGCTTTGTAGTGTGCTTTTTTGTGTGTTTGTTCAACCTGCTCTAATATATTATAATTATGTGCTAATTGGCTTTGTAGTGTGCTTTTTTGTGCATTTGTTCAACCTGCTACTTCTTTATTGTGAAATTAAAAATGTAAATAATATATTAAGTTTCTCTTTCTTTCACTGCCTGACCAATGAACAATTTAAACTAAGTAGGGGATTTTGTCTGTAGGGGATTTTTTACATTTTCTTGAAATGTACCTAGGGGATTTTGACCGTCCACCAACTTCTACATAAGCAGCATATTTTTTCACAATTTAGTACTTTTTTGCAATGGTTACAAGAAAACAAATCACACAACTTTTACAAGTAAAAGTTTTCAAAGAGCAAACAAGTAAAATATGTAAATTTACTTAGACATTATCCGAAATTAATAGTCAAAACACTGGCCATCATTCTGTTACATGGCACGTGTGTCTAAAAGGTGACGTTATTGTTTGAAATGACGTCATGCACGTGCATAACCAACATGTTAAAGCGTGTGCCATGTAACAGTATACTGCATTCTTCCTGCATTTACAATAATCATCCTGTGTTTATGTTAGAATCTACATTTATGTTACATAAGTTAACCCAATTAAAATGATGACAGCAATGTAATAAATGAACTAGTTAAAATATGTACTGTTCAAGATCTGGTGGAATTTTTGAGTACTTGTCAGTTTTCACATCAGTTTCGGGTCTGTTTCTATTGATCTCCCAATTGTTCACGTAGAAAAAAATGCACGTTGACAGTACATCATCTACTTCCAGATGACTGTGACAGTAATTATAAACATCTTCTGCACTGTTCAGTACTACTTTATTGCCAATAATAGCTCTATCCAAAGACCTATTCAGTACACCAATCGCACTCATTCTTGCCATGCTCTGAACCAAAAAAGTTTCTGTTTATTTCAGTTCTTTCATTGGCAATGTCTTCAAACGGTCCCTTCAACTTATATTGAGCACTGCACCCATCACTAAATATTATCCGTCTCTTTGGCTTTTCAATAATTTTTTCTATGTGACTATTAACTATATGTGCAAAGGGATTTACAGCATGGTAATCATGGCAATTGTCCTCTGATATAATGATGCTTGAATTACATACCAAACCTACATCAGACTGAAAGTAGGTCACTACTGAATGCAACGTCACTTGCCGAGCAGTGAAAAAAGCTCCTTTGATTTCACTTTGGTATTTGATTTGCCGTTTTTTTGCAAAATCCATCACTTGCAAGACTGAACCAGCTGGAACGTTAGCTTTAATTTGCTTGAATTGTTTGTTCTGCCACTGAGTGGTGAACATGTGCTGCAAGAAAGTGTACCCTTGTGCCGGCTTCTTAATGTCCTTTTCAACCATCTCTTGAATTAGTTTGTTTTTACTACCTTTCTCAGTTACTACCACTTTCTTGACCATACCATTACCACTATTTGTGTCATTTGTCCAACGGTTCCATGTAAGGATTTTGTCTTCAGGAATCTGGTTATAAAATTCCTTCAGTGTTTTCCCGTAATTAAAACACTGATTACAACCACCATTTATGCAATTTGCATCATGAAACTGTTCACTGTCAGCCTTTGGGCATAGTAATATGTCTACAATATCATTTCCATGTGTCTTTTTACAGTTCTGGTCAGGAGATGCTTTACTTAGTGTCAGGAGTTTAGTACAGTAGGGGCAGCAACAGTAATCCCTGTGACTTAGCAATAGCAGGCGTACATTTCGTTTTCTCAGTGCTGCGAACTTGCCGAGACTGACATTATTATGATTTTCAAAATTATACTTCGCATGAGCAGCCTTTACCGATACTTGCATTGCATAACCAGGACCTTCTCTAGTAGCAAATCTCTTTTGTGGAAGAATTCGTGATATGTCTTCCCGCAAGTAAAACATCTGGATGCCTCTTACGTCAACTCTGCTTTTGCGCTTTAACATGGCCCCCTTTGCAAGGTAAAGTCGTGCTGCAGGCTTTACTTAACTGTGTTGAATTTTAGTCCTTTTCTTCTCATTATTTTGCTGTTTTGGTGAATAAACTGTCTTCATATCTTCCTTCTTCTCAACCATTTTCTTTTTAGCAAAATCATCCTTCTTCAAATCATCTAATGCCTGCCTTTTTCTTGGGGTGGCCCTCTTTTCAATGTTATCTAGCAATTTTGCAAATTTTTTCGGTGTTTCAGGCATCATTGCCCTCACTTTACTTGTAATGTTCCATTCAGTTTTTTTGGTCTTGAAAGGGCATGTCGATTGACTTGTAGCACAAATGCTTGCCTTTTTACTCATTCTAGAATTAGCTTTTCTTTCTCTGTTTTTTTTCCTATTCCACATTTTTTTCTGGTATGACATCCTTGCTCTTTCTTCACTTTTCTTTTCTCTGTTATAGTCCCTTTTGGCTTGTATGCTGTGTCTTGTTTCAACAGTTGGTTTTCTTACTGACTTTGGAGTATTGATACAACCATTCATCTCCGTCTTTTTTTCTCTAAATACCTTCTTTGTCTTTCTCTTTGCATCTGTAATTCATGTGCTTTTTTCTGCTTTGCCACTGGATTTGGATTTTTCTTTTGCAATTCTTTCTTTAGCTGCTCTCTTCTTTCCTTCGTTCATACCTTTTGCTTGTTCAAGTATTCTCTGTATCTTTCAGGATCCTGTTCCTACATCTGGCTTCTGAAGGCTCCAGATCTGTCCATCTCTAAAAAGCCAATTAAACTAAAAATAATGAAAATATCTCTGTTCAAGCATTTAAGATATTTTCATGAGTAAAGGGCTCAGGACTAAAGACTTTGAATTATCAAGAGCTGATTATGGATTTCACAACTACTTTTCATAAGGATCATGTGTATCAAGTTTCTTATAGATCGATCAAAAACTGTAGGAGTAGTTTGCTGTGTACAAGATTCTATACTGTTTTGTATGTCCATAGTTAATGACAGTAAATTATATAATCTTGTCTTAATAACCCTAAAAGAAGAAATATTTACCAAATCAAACCCCCGTAATGCGCATACGCATGTAAAATTGGTTTCAAACAGTGTTACGTGCTCACATGCAGTGTTTTTTTATGTTTTGGGGAATGGTGGCGGGGCCCATAAGGAGGGGAAAATTGCGCCGTAACGACTAAATATAAAATAGGGGGGAAATTGCGTCCTGATGGAAGCAATTTTTTCCATTTATATAAATATGTTACACTAAAAAAGAAAATGATGTAAAAGCACATTGTCTCATGTTTAAAATGGTACAGAGTCTGCATAATCATGAAGTTGGACAAAGGGTTTTGGTTGGGGAATGTAAAAAAAAAAAAAAAAAAAAAAAAAAAAAAAAAAAAAAAATCAGAAATAGGGGGGTAAAACATACTTTTTTGACAGGGAATATTGGGCTGAATTTCGGCTCCAAACAACAGCATCTCGAGCTCACTCCATCTCTCACATCTCCCTGATATTACTGACACTACATGTTTACATGTATTTATTCTGTCAAAACACTGACGATCATAACAACAGTTGTTAAAATATGGCGATCGCATCATTAGCAGCCGTCAAAGAATGACGATAGCACCAATTGTGTCTGTCTATATATGACGTTGCAACAAGAATGTCCGTCAAAAAATGACATTCGCAACAGCTCCAAGCGTAAACAGTCATTGGTAGCAACAGACGGCCGTGTATTCGTCAACTTCCTGCATACAACTCGATTTTAATATGTTTTCTCTTCTTTGAAATATATACAAACATCTATATGTACTTATTGTTGCAATCGTCAACAATTGCGAACGTTTAAATCACTTGACAGACACATACTTACACAAAATAATTTTGATCGTGTAAACAAAAATCTCAATTCGGCCATGTTTTTGCATTCGGATACTTACGGATTTTATCGCAGTTTCTTTTCACTACGCAAATAAGGGAAGTAAGCGCTGAAAACAGAGGAACAAATGTGCGAACGTCATTCACTAAGATTGACTGAAATTATGATCGCAACATTTTTTAAATTAAATTTCTGGCTATGGCTTCAAAACTTAAGAAACCACCTGTATAACCAGAAAGTACCAAGTTTAATACTATCTTTGAATCCCCGCCCACCACATAATCACACAATAACCGAGTAGATGGACTGTTTTTTGTGAACGTTCATTTTTTTGACAGACATTCATTGTTCTTCATCTACATAATTCTAATTCCTTTATTTTGCAAAATAATTGAAAAATAGAAAAAAACAAAGCAAAATGAATGCAAAGCAATACATACCCCAACAATAAGTTCTCTTTGTTGGACATAAAACTTCGAATTATTCGAAATCGCGAGTATACGGTCCGACCTGGTGAAGAAGCTGGGAGTTCCATCCGTCAAAAAGACGATGACTTCCTATCCAATTTTTAGTTATTTTGTTCATTTCAATGTAAAATAAAATCAGCAAAATTGATTTTTATTGATTTTATTGTTGTATTTTATTCTAATAAATGCATGTATTCTTCAGTGGAGCTAATTTAACCCAAATAAATCACATTTCATAAAATTGACGGACATTTGACGGAACTTTTACGTTCTTAAATGGAAGATGTCTCTTCAAAACCAGAATAGAAAAGTATTCATGAGTTTTTCAGAATAGTGATGAGTATTGCGCATAGTATGATAAACAACCATACCTGTGTTAAGCTGCAACATCCAGTGGGGAGGTACTATAGAGCATATGGTTGTTGAATACAGACCAAGTTTGGCTGTAAATATAAAACTAACATGTTTGGCTTCTTAACACAAGAAAATGTCCAGTTACTTGCGGAAGGATGGTGGTTCTACTCAGTCTGAGGTCTTCCTCCACCAGCAAAACTGGACATGCCATATAATTATATTATAACTTGAAATGTGTTGAAAATGTGCGTAAAGCCCCATTCAACAACAAAAAAAAATAACAGGTGTCTGCATAACAGAGGTAATTGCAAATTCCTCTTAAATTGCTATGGTATTTTGTGTTAAGCTGTTCAAATGGACATCAAACCTTCCATTTTGCCTTTTATCTTATATCAATTATTTTGCTGCTCAATATTTGGATTTCTTTCAGACCATTGCTGAGTAGTTACATTAGCAGAAACATTATCTTTTTTAGTGAAAAATGAAACAAGAGGCCCAAGAGGGTCTGAAGACGCTCTACTGACTCATAGTGGCCATAGCACTTTTTGAAATTTCACAATATTTACCCTCTTTTGGGGTTCTCTTAACAACTTATGGATAAATACCCCCACAACACCTTTACTGAACAAAAACTTAATTGCAATGAAAAGGATATACTTTAAATTCCCATACCATTCATCTGTAAAACAAATATAGCCCTTATACAACTCAGCCCCTTGATTTGTCAGAACTTCAATCACCCACTCTTAGGGATTTTTTATGAGCAGAAATGCTTTAGATTTTAAAAAGACGTTTTTTTGTATATATGGATGCGAAAATGAAAATAATCAGTTTTCTCTATAATATTCCTATGTAAAAAAAACAACACATTACAGGGCCCCAATATATCCCATCCCCTTGATATGCAGACTCTTCAATCCTTGCTGATTTATATCAAATATGAACTTATAGTTTGACTGAAAGGTTATTGAGAGGAAGTTTTGTGAAAATTCCCAATTTTAACCTTATTGCCCCACCCACCCCCTGGTCCCTTATGGGAATTCAATGCTCTTTATTGAACAAAATCAGACTTATTGTTACTAGACAATGCTTTAGATCTCAAATTAAATAACATATTTACACAAATAGAAGGGAAAAAAAGAGAATTTTCCATTTTCCCAAAGTATTCCTATGTTAAACTCAAAGACCTCTTACAGGGCCTCTATACAACCCAGTGCTCCTTGACTTGTACAAACTTAGAACCCTTAATCACAGGGATAATTTATATCAAATATGAACAAATTTGACTGACCGGTTGTTGAGAATAAGATTTATGACAATGTTCAAATTTAACCATTTTGTGACCCCCACCCGGCCCCTTTTAGAAAGTCAATCCTTCGTATCAAACAAAATCATATTTGATGATGCTTCAAAACTCAAACTGAATAAAAAAAGTAATAAATGAATGAAAAAGAGAATTTTCCATTTTCCAATAGTATTCCTATATAAAACTTAAAGCCACCTTACAGGTCCCCTATAAGTACAAGACCCTTGATTTGTATAAACTTTAAACCCATACTTATTGGGATAATCCATATCAAATATGAACAAATTTGACTGACTGGTTGTTGAAAAGAAGATTTTTGAAAATTTTCTATTTTAACCCCTTTTTTTTACCCATCCTGGCCCCTTATGGAAAGTCAATTCTCCTTATTGAGCCAAATATTATTTTCTATGAGAAGATGATACTTCAGAACTCAAATTGAATAATAATTTTGCCCAAATACATGAAAAAAAGAGAATTTTCAGTTTTCCCATAGTATCCCTATGTAAAATTCCAAGTCCCTTACAGGGCCCCTATAAATTTTGGCCCCTAAATTCTTATCTGCAATCAAACCCCTACACAGTGATAATTTATGCCAAATATGAACAAATCTGACATACTGGTTCTTCAGAAAATAATTTTTGTAATTCCCAATTTTTACCCTTTTGGGGCCCCTCCTCATTTCTAACCCTAGGGACACCATTTGAACAAATCTAACAAAACTATAGTTGGTTATCATTACTACATGAACATTTTGAAAATCTGTTGGGTTGTTCATGAGAAGATTTTTATAAGTTTTGGACTATTTTTAATAATGGCGGCAATCTTGAATTTCAGAATGTATAGTCTCCAATGTAATAGAAACATCCATGTGAAGTTTCAGTTTAATTGGCCTAGTGGTTTCAGAGAAAGTGCTGCTAACGGATTAATGTTTAAAAAATACCTTTTTAGGTCAACAACTAAGTATTTTGATATCGCACTCAAGGAAACTCTTTTCTGGATATCCACTTTTTCCATACATCTAAAAAAGAAATGTTTGAAATTTTAAATACCATATGTTGTATTTGCTTTTATGAAGCCACTTAACACATGCTGTAAAGATGTGAATATATGAATTGACATATCAACAAAAACCTTTATATTACCAATATGTGTTCTGAATAAAACAGAAACCGACTGATTTCTAAAATAAAATGTCATTTACAGAAATGAAAACCCTCTGTTCAGGGGTAGTTATTCAGTATTTCAAAAGTGCATTACCAGTACTTGACTTGGTACAAGAAGCTTCCTCGCTTGATGCTCAGCATTTAGAGGAGAGTTCTAGGTCTGGTCGGCCCGGTGTCAGTATAATGTGACTGGGTGGGGTATCATACCATGTGTCTGCGGCATGATACTCCAGTGTGACAGTGCTTAGAATACTGTCTCAAGTAGACACCGTCGCTATATGACTGAAAAATTGTTGAAAGCGCCGCTAAACACCATACAACAACAACAACAAAAACAACAGTACTTGACTTAAAACTTTCCCTTGTACAATATAATTATTTCACAATTAACCACATTTAATCTTGAGGATAAGGTGATTTAAACATTTTGTGACACATTGTATTCAGAGACAAAACTAATTTCAATAAAACATTTTTAAGAGGATATCAAACAACATGGCAGAGTGGTCTAAGGTTATGTCATCTAATGACCACTTACTTTTCACTGCTGAGGTCATGGGTCTGAGACCTGTTTTGTTAAAAACATTTATGTGAAAAACATTTATGTGAGAAAGTTTGCCAGTTACTCTAGTAATATGTTACCATGAGCACTGGAAATCATTGATGGTCTCTTCAGCAAAGTAATTCGACAGTGCATGACAGTACAATAGTAGTTTATAAATAATATTTAGATAATAATTATCACTCAATGTATGATCATTAGAACCTGTATGTGTTGCAACGTATCAAACAAATTAATATCACATAACATTGCCAACCAATAAGTTGGGTAACTGCTTCAATTACAATAGTATCCACCCAAAAAGTAGGCACCTACATCAAATAAACAATTGACTGATAGGTAATTCAGGCACCTGCATCAAATAAACAATTGCCTGATAGGTAATTCTGGTACCTGCATCAAACAAACAATTGCCTGTTAGGTAATTCAGGCACCTACATCAAACATACAATTGCCTGATAGGTAAATCAGGCACCTGCATCAAACATACAATTGCCTGATAGGTAATTCAGGCACCTGCATCAAACAAACAATTGCCTGATAGGTAATTCAGGCATCAAACAAACAATTGCCTGATAGGTAATTCAGGCAACTGCATCAAACAAACAATTGCCTGATAGGTAATTCAGGTACCTGCATCAAACAAACAAGGCACCTGCATTAAACAAACAATTGCCTGTTAGGTAATTCAGGCACCTGCATCAAATAAACAATTACCTATTAGGTAATTCAGATACCTGCATCAAATAATAATCATAATTTAGGATGTAACTGTTTTACAAGTCATCTGATACAAACAGTTGTATAACAAGAGTTGTCAGAAGACAACAAAGCTCGCCCCTGGGTGTCTTAGTCCAAAAAGGGCCATAACTGTGCCAAAATGCAATCCAGAGTTATGGTTCTTGTCTGTGTGTGTTCCATTGATGATGGTGAACACACACGCGAAATTTCATTCACATCTAAAGAGTGGTTGCATAGATATCTCAACTTAAATGCAAAAGTTTAACCTGGGTGTCTACAGACGACGCCGACAACGATGACGCCGGGGTCATGGCAATAGTTCTCCTTCGACTTCATCCCGGCAAGCTAAAAAGTACATGTATGCAATGGCACTGACATAGATATGTATGTTCCTTTCTTGATTTTGATTGTAGGCAAGTTATATACAGTAGAACTTCGATTCCTCGAACTCGGTTGGCTGGAACACCACCGATCGCTCGAACAACTAACCCGGTCCCTGCCAAATTCCTATTTAGTTTCTATTGTTCTACCACCGATGGCTAGAACACTGATAGGTGGAACAGTCGAACTAGAAATTAGGTCCCGCCAACACACTTACCTTTGATTTTCACACATTTTGGTCGAACAGCTAATCAAAGATAAAGAAAATCGGAGAAGTTTTCCATGTTTATTCACACATTCAAAGGTGTGAAGTAATTTCTACACGTCATAATATTCCCACTGTCGTAACGAGCGAGAAGTTTGTTATGATAATTTGGCGAGTGTGTTTATAATTGGTTACACGCTTGTTTCAGTTGTATACCGCATGTTGCATTAATTAAGTTAATTTGATGTTTATTTGTAATTTAAGATGAAATAAAAAAAAAAAATTTATATTGCAAACATTGAAAAGTAAAGAGTGTCACATACAATTTTGCCTATAAATCTTAGACATGGGAAGTTCAGTCTCATTGCACAATGTCACATTTAACAACACATTTACCTGAAGAAGAAACCACTGAGCAACTTAGTGACGGACCCCGTAACCGGGGGATAACTAAATCAGCCTCTTTGACGATTGCCGAGGAACTTGGTGACGGACCCGGTAAAACCGGAGTGTGATTATGTCATTAACATTCTCATGCACACCGAAAGCTAAATATAGCTATTTATACATGAGTATAAAAAATTATGATGATAAAAGGTAATTTAAGTAATTATAGTGTAATACAATTCATTATATTTGGAAATTATTTTTTCTAGTATATTGGATTTTCTAAATAAACAAGAAAAACAAATCATTTACATCATCTATTGCACCTGTTCAAAGCACGTACACATGGGATTCAATAACACGCTCACAAACGTACTTGTACACCATGGACATGTACGATGATTGTTGTACCAGGCTTGACTTGAACTACCGCTGTATCAAACTAATTTGTCCAGTCCCATCGAGTTCGAGCGATCGAAGTTCTACTGTATGAAGTTTCATTGATATGGCTGGGAGTAATTGAAATATGAGCTTGCTAAAAAAATACCAACACCAATATCAGGGCAAATACAGTAGGCTTCCTTTCTTCAAAAGTCGATTTAAAAAAAATAAGCATTTTATTATCATAATCTTACATTTGTTATAGATATGCTCAGGCTTCTGAACAGCTCCACGGAGCAGGATGAATGGCAACATTTGGAGCACTTGACTGAAATAAATAATAAAACTATTTTATCGATCAAACATTATCAGTTTTCTCAAATATTTCTCAAGTTTTGAAATGGAAACAAAAAAATTATGTTGTACAAAAAACATTCAGCACTTTATATTTGGGTAAAACAATATATTAGTTTACATTAAAATATAGTAAATTAGTTTTCTAGTAACATTACTGCAATACAGTTCTCTGGCAATACCATACACACATTGCAATACAATGTACTGTCCAGAAATATGTTGTGCAATACAATTTATGGCAAAATATTTATATTGACAAATCAGTAAAAGTGTATTGCAATATATTCATATTGTATTTGAAGATTTAATTTTGTTAAAATATAATATTTCAAGTAGAATTAAAAAATCATACTTGTGCTCTCAAGTGTTCCATAGAAGGTACAATCAACTTCACTCTCACCAATGCTGTCAAGTTACAATCTTTTTTAATTTAATAACTGAAATCAGAATAAATGTGAAAATACAGATTCAAATTTTTTATACAAACTCATACAAAAATATTTTTACCTAACTCATACCAAACTCATTGACTGGATAAAATCAGTTATAAAGCAGTCTTGTAATGGACATTTCCTCAAGTCCCAATGTGCAGAATGACATCCATTGTCATATTCACCGTATAGAATGAATGAATAGGTTTTACGGCATACCAATACATTATAGGTTATTCAACGCCAACAGGAAGGAAGATTCCAGGTTCACTCTACATGTACAAAAGCAACAAATTAACATACAGATTAAAAAAAATACATCAACAAATGAATATGCAGAATGAACCTAGAACCTTGATACCTGCAGAACTGCAGAGTTTCAGCAAATTCTATCGTATTACTCAATTTGTCGCTTCTTACGACATGCATAAGCCACAGTGATCCTATTCTTGCCATCACTCATGGCTCCCTGGAACCACACAGGGGTTGATAATTTAACCACAATAGTGAACATGACAAAAAATGATAAAATGAACATGACACCCATTCTGAGAATTCCTACCCCTCTGCAGAAATCGACAGTGATTCTATTCTTACCGGAACCACACGGGCTTCACTGTATAGATATTAAAAGAAAACATGATAATTTGTTAATTATAGGAGCATTAGACAAGTTAACAAAATACACTATACACATGTTGTGCACTTGTCCATAACAACATGCAGAAACTCATGGGCATCTTCTTGTTGACTTAGGCGGTAGACTGGCTAAATATCTGAATTTAAACACAATTATTGATATAATTCAGGAACAACACTCTAAACAAAGTTTTATTTCAATTACTGATGTCTGTAAGTAAAAGCCAACTTTATATTATGTATATATCACTTTATAACAAAGTGACACTTTTATCACGAAGAACATAAAAACCATTTATCAAAGATGCAATACCATAGCACCTTATGTGTCGGAATAAAAAAGTAATATGGCTGAAATAAATATTCTAGCATTATATTGTATAAATATAAAATGCTTTTGAGCCGACAATAATATTGTCAACCTGAGGGAATTACTATTAACTGAGACGAAGTCATCGGTCCTGATTAACTCAGTCAGTTACGCGTCTGACTATGAATCCAGGGGTCGTGAGTTTGATTCCCCGTCTGGCAACAGTCTCCATGACGACTGATATACAATATTGTGTCTCAGTACTATCATTCGTCTCGCACCGCTGATTCAAGTGGGGAAGTTATCAGTTACTTGCAGAGATTGGGTGTGCTCGAGTACTGGTTAACCTTTCAGGATCCTAGGAAACAGTGGTCAGGTTAACTGATCGTCTGTTAGCCCTCGATGGTATAAAAATGACGCTAAATATTCAATCAATCTGAGACGAAGTCGAGGTCGACTTTATTTTTCATAAGGTTGCGTGGTTGACAATGTAACAAAATTATATGAATTAATTTGTGGTTGTCTATGCCAATGAAACATAAAGAGTTTTATGCAAATTGTCATGTTGAATGTTTAATAACAGAACTTACCTTGCAATCCATTGCATAGATCAATTGCTGATACAGGTCCTTCTTTAAAAAAGGTAAGTAGTGTACAAACAAAGCAAACTTCATCTAAAATATAAACAAATGTATATATGAAGATGGTTTGCTTTGAATAGAAAATATCTAATTAGTTACTGCAAAGTAAATTAATAAATTGTATGAATGACCCCTGATATTATAATGATATGTATTTATCATCTCCGCATGCATTATCTTTTGCATACAAAAATGTTTATTATGGCATTTGACCCATATTGAGAAACTTTTCTGTGATACATCTGAAGACAACATTCATAAAAATAGCCTGGAAACATTTCAAAAGCTATGAAATGAGTAATAATGAAATTAGCTGCTCCTCAAAATGTTGTTTTTAAACAAAAAAGATGGATTGATGATAATAAAAATTAAGAAAATAAATTCTCACAATATCTAGCGTGATTCATCAAGAGTTGACACATATCTGTTAACCTAAGGCATTTCAGTTGGTGAAACAAAGATTCATGTTTGCAGGGTTCAACAGACCTCTATTAGGCTGAAACACTAGAAAGTGTAATTCTCGAGTTGTCACCTGAATTTTTAACAAAATCTCTATTATAGATGTAAATTGAAACAGAATTTCAGAAGAAAAGAAAAAATGTATTGATAAAGTGTCGTAAAGTTTGTACATGTATATTTTAAGAGCATTCGGTCAAGAATGATTCAATAAATTTGTATGGTTCTCAGTGTGTTCATTAAAAGGGGAGTGGTAGAGAAGACAACACTTCAAATTCTGACCTCAAGATTCATAAAAAAAGAATTATAACACAAGTTTGCCTTGATACCGAGATTCAGAGTATCACATAAAATCAGGCCTGGCTAGCTCAGGCATCATTGTCTGTGTATCAACAAAGAGGTCGCAATTTTCTTATCCCCTCCTGGTATGATTGGCTTAGTATGAACTTTGTTCTACAGCCATGAATGTTCCACCTTTGAATATGTGGGGGAAGCAGTCAGTGATTTGCAGGGATGAAGTGTGTTAAGTACTGGTGAACCGCCTAGCTGATACCAAAAATTAGGTGCACTGACTGCTGTTATACAACTGATATACTTCTGAAAAAAATTAACAATGATTTACCTCACTGAGAGAATGGAACTCATGTGCTTCATGTTTCAAAAATTTAATGTAAATGCGATGCTCCTTAGTCAAAGACAGTCCATTTGTTAAAGCATTCCTGACAGTGTCACTAAGCGCATTTCGTCTTATATATGATATAAATGATAAATTATAGCTTTAAAAATTACCTGAAAATTACTGCAGTTTTATCATATAAGCTTGATGTACAAAGTCAAATAAATATTGTGCCTATATTAGTGATAGGAATTATTAGGAGTCTACTATTGGTTGATATGCAAACAAGCATAAAAGCACATCATTTCTTACTGCAAGACGCTTCTGCACTCCAAATGTTTCCTTTCATTATCCCTTTTCATATCTAAACTTGCCAAAGACACATGCCCGCACATAGCTTGACATACAGTATAACTTCCATATATCGAACTTCAATATATCGAATTTCTCGGTATATCGAACTTTTTCTCAAGTCCCAACTTTTTTCCTTCTAAATCTATATGGAAAAACCGCAAATATATCGAAGTTATACATATCGAATTTTTCAATATATCGAAGTTTTTTCACGGCCCCAAAGAGTCCTTTTACACATCATTAACCATTTATGTATCGAATATCGATTACCTGTTCAAAATTTCTCGCGGGAGTGATGTACATGTATTTCACACCTGTGGTGTGCCGGTGCGATGATCGTAGGAACAAAGGCCCCGCTGATAATATAGCGTAAAGTCCCTTCGAGTGCTCGGATAAATGTTTGTTACGAGTCACACTTTAATAAACATTTGATTAATTATTGGCAGAATGGTGTTAATTTACTGATAAAATATGTTTGTACATGTTTGTAGTGCTTTAGTTATATTGATTTTTAAATGGCATGCAGGGATTCAATAAATAATAAACACGATTTAATTTATGTTTTATTTCAACTTACCTTTTCTAGAAAAAGTATGACAGGTAGATCTACAGTCATATACATGTTGCGATCTCATTACCAATCAAACTTTTACCATTACCATCAAGTGATCCTCACATGCACATATATCGAAGTTCCTGTATATCGAACTTTTCATGACGGTCCCCTAAACTTCGATATATGGAAGTTATACTGTAATTTGGAAGGGAACGCAATCATACACATTTTCTCCTACATCCCGAAATCTAATGCGATTTTTTGGCCCAGATGAACAGGAATCATCTTATAGAATAGAAACATAAAAACTATATCATATATAATTAAACTGTAGTTAAATTCCAATACGGGTTCTAAATCTAAACCATGTGAAAAGGATTCTAAAAATGATTCTTAATTATTTACTCCAGTTTATGGCAAGTTGAATATTGGTTTCCTTATGTACATGGGAACATTTAACGATATTGGTTGTGGTTGGGAGGGAATATGAATCCCATTCGGATGGTGCTTCTTGTGTTTTTTCCCTTGAATTTACAGGTAGGAGTAAATTCATGCAAAAGCATTCAAATACAAATACAAATACATGATATTTATATAGCGCAAAAATTATAAAATATTCTATTGCGCTTCACAATTACATAACACAGATTTAAAACATATACATTCAATATATTAACAGGATTCTAGAACTTAGATTTAGACATGTATATATATATACATATAAATACACATATATATATATATACATATATACACACATATCAATACTGTTTTATATTGCTACAAGTATTTTGTATTTAACCAGAGCACACTCATTGTTCATTAAACTGACTATACAAATGTGTTTTCAGTTTTGATCTAAATGTTTTTAAGATAACTCGGTAGATTATTCCAACAAAAGTCAAACGACATATTATGTGACATTGACTGGTAGGGTTAATGTATTGAACAAAAAGCAACAATAAACTCACCATTTTTTCCCGAAATGTTTACCCTTTGAGAGGGATACATAGAAAAGTATTCTCGACTTTGAACGACTGTCATATTGCCTCTACTTCTTCCGCTGTTGACACCCAGTCAGAAACCTGGCAGTCGTTAAAAGTTGGCGTCCATAACGATTTCCAATTTACCGCCATTATTGCAATTCGTGGCTACTTCCTTTATAAAAGAACATCTATTTGTGAAGTATAGACAGTTTCAGTCAGTGTTTTCAGCTAGAAACCCAATAAATAGTGTTGGTATAGCAACAAAACCAGGTAACAATATCACCATGCCTGACATAAACATATCTACTAACAGGGTCCTGAACCTATTAGGTAATCTCGACCCCACCAGAGCTGCTGGCCCAGACAGGATGAAACCTTTGGTGCTGAAGGAGTTAAGATTGGAGATAGCACCAATCTTGAAGGTAATTTTTCAGCTTTCATTGGAACAGGGCCAAGTACCAAAAGAATGGACGACAGCAAACGTGACACCACTTTTAAGAAGGGAGACAGGTCAGTTGCAGCTAATTACCACGCAATTTCTCTCATCTGCGTTCTTTGTAAAGTGCTTGAGCATATTATAGTAGCCTCTAACCTAGACAAGCATCTGAACAGAAACAACATACTAAATGACATGCAGCATAGTTTTAGAGAGAAAAAATCTTGTGATACACAACTTGCTATGCTAGTAGAGGATTTGGCAAAATGTTGCAGCGAAGGTAAGCAAACGAACCTCATCCTCCTAGACTTCAGCAAGGCATTTGACAAGGCTAACCATGAGAAACTGCTCTGCAAACTCAATGCCTATGGAGTCCAAGGTAACTCTCTACACTGGATAAGAGCATTTCTCAGTGACCACACACAGACTGAAGTTATTGAGGGAATAACCACATAGACAGAGTTGCAGCCAAGGCCAACAGCACCCTAATAGGCTTTGTCAAGAGGAACATCAAGGTAAAGTCCCCAAGATCAGAGAGTGTGTCTACAAGTACCATTTTTGACTCCCGCACCAGGTCCAAAATTGACAAACTGAAAGAGTTCAGAGACGTGCAGCACGATGGACCATGAATGATTATTCCCATTATGCCAGTGTTATTAACATGTTAGAAAGACAGGGTTGGAGAACCTTAGAACAGCGCCGGGCAGATGCGCGTTTATGCCTCCTTTACAAAATTGTTCACGAGTTGGTTGCTATCTCTCTACCTCATTACTTTGAAGCTAACAACCAGGCATTAAGATATTGTCACTCTATGTCTTTTAAACAAAATCACACTAGGGTTGACTACTACAAGTATGCATTCTTTCCCCTTACTATAGTACAGCAGAACTCGTTACCTGCAGATGTTGTAGAGTTTACTTACGAGTTCAAAGAAACAGCGATTTTCTGCCAACATTTCTCTTTCTCTTTTGCTCCCGATGACGCACCTCTGTTCTTTCCAATCAGGGTGTCGCTATATTGCAAAATTAATTCTATAGCCAACATCCTTTCCGACTCTCTCCAGTTGCATGAACGTTTCTTTTGAATATCTAGATCCATTGCCAGAATATCTGACCAAACGACAACAAAAATGACAGTCTTTCCCGTACTTTCTGCTGGACAGGTGTAAAACCTGGCGGTAGTGTTAAATTTAGGATTTTTAGAAGAAATAGCTGGCGGTGCATGCTAACTTCTTTATTCATTAACCGATTTTAAAAATGTTTATACCATTAAAAAAGCTTAGAGTGTATTGTTTCTGAAACTGAATAAATAAATAAAATCCATTATCAAATGAATGAGATACGGACAGTTAAAATGAACACATCATTGCCACTAAATTTACGCCATGTTTTTCGCTTGAACTTTTTTATTTATTAGTGGAAATTCAATTTTTTATATGTCTATGTAAGTAACATAATGCAGTTTTAGAAAAGCTAAAGTTATTAAAAATCGATCAAGTATTGCGGAAGATACACTCTTACAAAATACGTACTTAAAATGTAATATTTCGCAATAAATTTTGCTGACGGAAAAACCTGACGGTATCCCTTAAAATCTTTATTTATTATTTGATTTTTATTTGCTTTACAAGATTGTAATGCTGAAGCTCTGTAGTTGTCTGTGATATAAAGATAATTAAAATCGGATAAAAAATAAAGAAGTTATTATAAAATAAAACTTAAAATAAGTTTACGCCTTCTTGCTTCCTTTTTTGATTTTATAACAGCATATGTTCTATATAAAAAATACTCAAAACACGTTTTCGGTCACTTTTAATGTCTTATAAACCTTAGTTGTGATTTTTTGCCAACCTATTACAACGTCTACGTTCATTGCAAATACAATTTATTTTACGATGATATTTTGATATAGAATATATGATAATTGCATCTTGCTTCCATTTTGATTTGAAAATGAGACAAAATGTAATTCTGATTTATTTTCTGTATGTTCAGTAGAGCGTACTATTAAACCCAATACAAGATTCAAGATTCAAATTCTTTATTCAGTAATTTAAACATATAATGTTTCTCATTACACACAAATTCAGATAATAAATGTAACACATGACACATAGATAATAGATCAATATTATGTTAGATTCTTTTAAATTAGAAAATTTCGTTATTTAAATACATATATTTTAACAGATTTTGAGGTTGGACAAATATAAATTAAACATTTAAATACTTTGTCAAATAAATACTTGAGTAGATCAACAAAAAAAGATAGATGTATTTATTATGTATTTTGATTGTACAAGGAATTGCGAGTACTAAAAGCTTGATGAATAAACTTACACAAATTTAACAAGACTGAATACTTCTTACTTTGCATTAACTCAATCAATCAATCAATCAATCAATTCTATGTCGTTAAAGTTACATAGAGTACAATAACGCAAGTTACGTTCAATTCTGTTCTGTGCATAACGACCGGTTTCAACTTTCAACTGATGTGAAGATAATCTTAATCTTGACATAGGAATTCTTAATTTTCTTGGAAGCGTATCTAAATAATTTTCGAATTCTAAAGTAGTTTTTAACATTTTATAAGTACATAGTGAACGACTGTTTTCGATTTCATTAAACCATTTTTGTTTAAAATTATCTAGTACTCTCTCTTTAAAAACAATATGGAAGTTTAACAAATTTGCATCATCAGTACTTGACCATATATACGAAAATCCATAATCATCCAGTAGATTTTTGATGTTTTTTACCCAATTCTTACCACCTTTATTACAATCAATAAGTAATGAATTATATAAATATTTAACTATAATGTTATCAGATTTAACAATTTTAGTCCAGTATTTAATCATACGAACATATCTATTTATATACAATGGGTATCTACCTAACTCTCCATACAGCATATTACAGTATCCAATTAAATACAGCATGTATATCTCTATATCAGCCGGCAGATGTTGGTCAGAACCGACATGTTTATATACACATGGTGATATTGCAAGTTATGTGTTGTTTAAATTGTTGTTTTTATTTATGTATTTTACTTATATTCTAAAGAAGAGATTTATATGAATTTCATATTTTAACTAAAGAACCTTCAAAAAACTTCCAATTCAAGTACATTTCTTTTGTAAACCAAAACATTATTTAATGATTTATTTCTTTCGCACAAATATATGTTTTAATGTCTTTGTTATGAAATAATTCAGTGGACATAGAAAGAAAATCAATAAAGATCAAAACCAGTGACTAAATAACAACAATACTTTACGCGAGGCATATTAATTGAACAAAGAGATTTGATAATGTAATTGGTTGATAAGTATGTTAATACAGCATAATAAGCATATCATTGTTTTGAATTACTCAACTTAATGATCTTTTTAAGATAATTTTATTGATGTGCTTAAAGAATATATGAATGAATAAATCAATCTTATAATTCTTTTAGAATGGCTTTGTACAAATTTAAACGTTCATATAGCTGTTTTGTTATATGACGTGTATATAGCTTAGACAAAAATAAAGATAATAACTATGCATTGAATTGTGTTTCGCGGAACGAAAATAAAATTATTTAAAGAAATATAAAGGTACTGACATTACTTCATTAAGTTTAGTAATCAGAATTAGATATTCTAACTGCAAACATGTTTTATTTTGTGTATTATTATGTTTGTTTTATAGACATCGCATTGATATCGTGTAATGAACTAAATACAAGTTCGTTATGATAAACCAATATAAAATGTTTATAAATATTACAGCATTTTGAAATTAAACGTTTATCTAAGATCAGTAAAGTAATATGTAAATCTAATTATCCTTGTAGCAAAAAAAACAGAGACCACCCGCCCCGCGCCTGTCTGGTTTTCAAATCTCAAACAATGGAATAAGCCAGTGTTTTTTTATGACCTTAATTACCGACTACCCCTGCCCGGAGGCGAAACTTGTAATTTTATTGGGGGGTAATAATATAATTTGTTAGGATGTAGTTGAGTAATTATATTTCAACACAAGTTTGGCATCACACACTTTTTTTTAAAATTAGCTTTTTGATTTAACATAGATATTCAGATAAATTGATAACAAATTCAAATTTTATCAACAGATAACAGAACGGGAGGGAAACTGTTAGCTGTTTTCAAATGTATGTATTTCTCAATTATGCGATGACCTAATTAATTAAATGTATTGGTAATAATTCTTTAAACAACTTAATATTTTTCTTAACTTACCTACAGTTTAAAGTTTTTTTGTTTTTTTTAAAAAAAGATCCTCTCATATATTGAAGTGGTATGCAAAACATTTTAATCTGTTGTAACATTATAATCAATAAGATATTATAACACGAGGTTCTTAAAATAAGTTGTTAAAAAAGAATTATGGTCAAATACCGTTTTAGGCTTTATTATAAACGCTAATATACAAATGTCCGTTTCAAACAAAATTTTATATAATTATATAACCGTAAAAATTTCTTTTAGAAACAACAACATAAAGTTTAAAATATCATTTGCTTATCAGTGCACTTGTCCCGTTAACTCAGAAAGAAATGAGTCTGACTATCAACCCTCGGGTCGTGAATTCGAATCCCCATCCGGCACTATTCTCTGTGAATAGTGGAGCGCTTAGTCCAGTGATAAAGCACCGAACCCATGATCGGAGGGTCGTGGATATGATCCTCTGCTACGGCTATGTGTGGTGTCCTTGAACAAAACACCTTTTTCCGCATATACTTAGAACTGGTCATACCCACAAAGACTTCGAGTGTGATTTGCCTAAGTTGTAAGAACTTGTTTCACAATCGAAGAAAAATAAATAAGTTTAAAAAATAAAGACATTATGTCTCATTGTCATTCTGTCTCTTTTATAAGTTTATATAATCAATTAACCGTAATTATATATAACACGTCACGCATACTTAGTGTTAGTGTCAGAGCGGAACGATACCTGTATGTTTTATCGCGGTCTAAGGGAAGTAATTGGATTCATCTACACTATCATGTTTATGTTCGTGTTCGTGTTCGTGTTCGTGTTCGTGTTCGTGTTCGTGTTCGTGTTCGTGTTCGTGTTCGTGTTCGTGTTCATCATGTTCATGTTCATGTTCATGTTCATGTTCATTTCACGCATGCATTGATTAATTGTACTTTGTATGATGATGAGCTGTATATGCTTAAGTAAAAAAATATATGTTCTTTTTAAACTATGCATAGTTTCTCATCAAATTACAATGTTGTAATAACATGTAAATAATTAAACATATAACAAGTTGAGTAAATAGCATGCACACATTTTCACGCACGCACGCACATAAACACACACGCACGCACGCACGCACGCACGCACGCACGCACGCACGCACACACACACACACACACACACGCTTGCACCCCACCACACGTATTCGCTCTTACTATCGACATTTCAATACTCATATCCATTAGATATTGTATAATATACTCAAATTTCTTTTACATAAAATAAGTTTTTTTAGGATGAACACATTTATCAGTTATTTATTATGAAACGTCGTTTTACAAATGCTTCGGATATAAACTTGCTTAATTTAACAATTTCCGATTTATTATTTGATTGAAGAAGATTAATAAACTTAAACATATTTGGTCTATGGATATAATGCTTATGAATACATTTGCATCTAAGTTCATAAGGTAACATTAAGTAACATATTTAAATATTGTTCATATTCAAAGTTCGTTTTAAAACAATTGTATAATGTTAATACTCTATTTGATTCTAGATCTGAACTCCATTTTTGAACAAAACTATCCACAAGTCTTTGCTTAAATAACGTTGTAAAGTGTTTGTGATTTAAAGACATAGAATTATTCCACGCATACATGAAACTATTTTCTTTATCAACAAAATGGGGGATATTAAAAGTAGACTGGAGGCCGCGGATAGAGGGATGTTGATCATGAAGTTGAGATTGGGCCGCATTTATTATTTTGTCATTCAGCCAACCTGAGGTTTTTTTTATTAAATCTTTGTCTTTGAAAGAAAGATAATACTCCGGCAAACAAATGTCATCGATTGAATCGTCTAAACGACAGGGAGATAACTCACAATGTATTGTATCTAATGCACAGGATGGGATATTGATTTGTCTAAACGACAGGGGGATAACTCACAATGAATTGTATCTAAAGCACAGGATAGGGATTAACGACTGCCGGGGAAATTGTTTTCTGCTCTCGGCAGAATCTCACATACCAGAACGGTAGCACTGAAATATATTTAAATAACTTTTTTTTTTTCATAATTTCTAATAATATATAATTTAAATAACGATGAATAAAATATCAAACATGTTCAATGAAATATTAACCAGTTGCTTGGTTGTAGAGAAACACTTATTAAAAGTTGATTGATATGTTGTGTAAAATCAATGACATGTCATTTAATAAACACTACCGGTGTTGACTAAATACACAGGATTTTCACGCTATTTGGTTTTACCGGTGACATGTGTGTGTTTGTGTGTGTGTGTGTGTGTGTGTGTGTGTGTGTGTGTGTGTGTGATAAGCATATTAACTCTACGTGACTGGCTAATACATTTTTCACAATTCATAATCATCTATAGCATAAACTTCATCATAAATATTTTAAACGTTATTATTGTAAAAATATTTGTTGATTTATTTAAAAAACGATAAGTATCAAAATTAGAAATTGTAAGCACCGAATAAATAATCAGCTAGTCGTTTGTATTGTTAAAAAAATAATTGAGTTGAGTTCTCTCGCTCAACAAAGTAATTACTTAAACGGTCTTAAGTTGTTACTCAGCTGATTAAGTTAGTGGCCTTGAGTCAGTTAGTGAGTTTTTAAATGAATAATAACTTAATTTTTTTCGTGAAAAAAAAACAACAGACTGATCCCTTGCTCAAATGATTCATTAGTGAATATATGATGAAAATGATTTAAGCAGATATAGATGATAAAATGATTGAAGAATAAAGCAATATTCTACATTCACAATAATATTTATTTTATAACAATATTTTTTTAAACATATTTACATCATTGGGAGAAATCATTGTCTATATTCGTTTCGAATAGGTGATATCACTTATTCGTAAAGGTGATATCACTTAATCAAATAAATGATATCACCTTTCGAAATGAACAAGTGATATCACTTATTCGAATAAATGATATCATTTATTCGAATAGGTGATATCACTTATTCGAATTAGTGATATCACCTAGGGTTCCTATTTTAACATCAGTAAGTGATATCACTTACTCAAATAGATGATATCACTTATTTGATTAGGTGATGTCACTTATTTGTTTCGAATAGGTGATATCTAAATTCGTATGTTATTATATTGGCATTCGCGGTAATACATACATTGCGGTATACAAGGAAATATAGATCTATAGTTCTAGATCTACCTAATGTTGGAAGAACTTGTGGCCTGACCCTTTTGTCTTAAATTGAATTTGACTTATATGCATGGTATACATTGTAATATGCGTTTATATGACAATACAATATGTTTAAACTATATCTAAATGCACTGAAAGAATTTAATAACGCAACACTTTTATATGTCAATTTTTTTTTAATGCATACAAAAAATAATTTATTTATCAAATTTATCTTATTCCTAAACATAAAACTAGCAATATGCATGTTCTTAAAATCAAATTAATTCAACCATGACGACAGCGAGCAACCAACAGCAAAAACCATGTTTTGCACGTGCACATTACGGGAAAGTATTTCTTAACAATAAAATCAATACTTTTATTTCCGTTGGGTCGCAGTTATCGTAAAAAAAAACACGCACACTACAGTTTTAGTAAACGTTTTCAGAAAATGTTAAGCAACAAGCAATTTGCATGTTACGCGGTGGATTATCACAGCGGCGTGTGCCCACATGTGGACAACAGTCACATGTCATTCCATTCCTACATTAGAATTTCCGCAGAGATGGGGCTTATTTTAACATGATATTGCGCGCCCACACAGTTCAGTTTTTTTCCAGCAGAATGGTGTGCAGGTCCTGGCCAGCTATGTCGCGATATATGACACCTCCGAATAGAGAACGTATGTGCGGAGCTGAAACGACGGATGTTTGGACGTCAGCTGGGGGGAGCTGGTTCCCCCCCCCCCCCCCCCCCCCCCCCCCGCCCCTAACCCACCAACTCTCCCACTAACGTCGTTGACGCAGTAATGGGCAGATATCCCACAACACAGGATTGCAACTATAATTCAGTCAATGCGAAGACGAGGCTTGGCCTGCATTCACGCCAACGGTGGCTATACCAAATATTGAACAGTTGCGACTTTTGACTTTGGGAGTATTCCATTTTGGGCAAATGAAATATCAATTCATTGTGGTTTTATTTTTGTTAAATTTTGACATAAAATTGGAACTAGATGAACCTTCTATACCAAGTTTGTTTTCATTAAATATATTTAATAAAACAAATTTTACAGAGGTTTATGCAGGTGTTGCGTTATTAAAGTATTTTGGAAATATCTATGTAAGTCATTGACTATCAGTAAAAGTTTGTAAATTTTGTATTAACCAGTTAAAAGCAGTGACTTAACAAACATGTCACTGTAACGCCATACTTAAACATATTTGTTTGCTGTGCTCCAACCCAGTATCTTGTGGGTAGGTATATGTAGGTATTTTTTTTATTCTTACAGTTATTTTATATAATATGGGATATTAACTCCTTTATGCAACTTGTCTGAACAGAAGTGTTTTCCCAAACGCCTGGAAAAATGCATTTGTATACGCCGCTTATACGAATAGCAAACTATCTGTAAATAATTATAGATCTATATCTATATCCGGGCCCATTACACTGTTAAGCGTAATAAGTAAAGTGTTCGAAAGACTGATTTTCAAATACTTTTTTTTCAATTTCTTTTCGTCATTTCAGCCTGTGTTTGTCCCTGGCAACTTGGCAACCAACCAGTCAAATCTCTACAATATGTCCCTGGCGGTTTGGCAACCAACCAGTCAACTTATCTCTACAATATATCCCTGGCGGCTTGGCAACAAACCAGTCAACATATCAACATGTCCCTGGCGGTTTGGCAACCAAACAGTCAGTTTGTCTCTACAATATGTTCCTGGCGGCTTGGCAACCGACCAGTCAAGCTTGTCTCTACAATATGTTCCCGGCGGCTTGGCAATCAACCAGTTAACTTATTTCTACAATAAGTCCCCGGCGCCGTGGCTATCATCCAGTTAACTTATCTCTACAGTATGTTTCTGGCAAATTGGCAGTCAACCAATTAACTTATCTCTACTGTATGTTCCGGCAATTTGGCAATCAACCAGTTAACTAATCTCTACAAAATGTTCCCGGCAACTTGGCAATCAGCCAGTTAACTAATCTCTACAGTATGTTCCTGGCAACTTGGCAATCAACCAGTTAACTTATCTCTACAAAATGTTCCCGGCAAATTGGCAATAAAACAGTTAACTTATCTCTACAATATGTCCCTGGCGACTTGGCAACCAACCAGTCAACTTTTCTCTACAGTATGTTCCCGGCGACTTGGTAATCGACCAATTAGCTTATTTCTACAATATGTTCCCGGCGGCATGGCAACCAACCAGTCGGATTATCTCTACAATATGTTCCCAGGAGCTTGGCAATTAACCAGTCAACCTATCTCTACAATATGTTCCCAGCGACATGACAATCGGCCAGTCAACTTATCTCTACAGTATGTTCCCGGCGGCTTAACAATCGACCAGTCAACTTATCTCTACAATATATTCCGGCGACTTGGCAGTCGACCAGTCATCTTATCTCTACAGTATATTCCCGGCGACTTGACTATCGACCAGTCAATTTATCTCTACAATATGTTCCCGGTGGCTTGGCACCAACCAGTTACCTTATCTCTACAGTATGTTCCCGGCGACTTGACTATCGACCAATAAACTTATCTCTACAGTATGTACCCAGCGACTTGGCAACCAACTAGTCAACTTATCTCTACAGTATGATACCGGCCACCTGACAATCGGCCAGTCAACTTATCTCTACAGTATGTTCCCGGCGATTTGACAATCGACCTGTCAACTTATCTCTACAATATGTTCCCAGCGACATGACAAACGACCAGTCAACTTATCTCTACAGTATGTTCCCAGTGACTTGGCAATCGACCAGTTAAATTATCTCTACAATATGTTCCCAGCAAATTGGCAATCAACCAGTCAGCTTATCCCTGCAATATGTTCCCGGCGACTTGGCAACCGACCAGCCAATTTATCTCTTCAGTATATTCCCGGTGGCTTGGCAACCAGCCAGTCAACTTATATCTACAATATGTTCCCGGCAAATTGGCAATCAACCAGTCAACTTATCTCTGCAATATGTTCCCTGTGACTTGGTTTAAACATATTTATTCATAAATTATGTACAGCATATTCCACAACATATTTAGTAAAAGGACTGAAACGAAAGAAAATATTTCTTATATAGTTTCTCTCCTCTGCCGGTGACTTGGCAACCCACAAGCCAATTTATCTCTACAGTATGTTCCCGGTGGCTTGGCAACCAGCCAGTCAACTCATATCTACAATATGTTCCGGGCGGCTTGGTAATCGACCAGTCAACTAATCTTTACATTATGTTCCCAACGTTTTGGCAATCGACCAGTCAACTTATCTCTACATTATTTCCCGGCGACTTGGCAATCGACCAGTCAGCTTATCTCTACAGTATGGTACCGGCGATTTGGCAACCGACCATTCAGCTTGTCTCTACAATATGTTCCCGGCGGCTTTGCAACCGACCAGTCAGCTTGTCTCTACAATATGTTCCAGGCAGCTTGACAACCAACCAGTCAACTTGTCTCTACAATATGTTCCTGATGCATTGGCAACCAACCAGTCAATTTATCTCTACAATATGTTCCCAGCGGCTTGGTAACCAACCAGTCAACATATCTCTACAATATGTTCCCGGCGGGAACTGTTTAAGGAACAGTTCTGTGAATTTTTGTTAAAATTCTGACGACAAACACAGAGCAGTTAGTATAACTCACCTCACGTAAGCTAAACGTCATTAATCATATAATTATATTCTATAATAATTGAACTAAACTGATATTAGAGTTTTAAAGTTAGATTTTATAAAAATGTGCATAATAGACAATTTATTATGGACAAGCATCATACGTGGGTTTCACTAAATGTATTTAATGAATAATAAGTTAACATGTCTAGTTACGAACAGGAGCAATTTAAATCTAACAAAAATGGATTTAATTGTCCTTTGCTCATTCTATTTATTTGTATTATGTTTGTAATGTGCGTATTTCGTATATTTGTGCACTACTATTTTCTTTCTGTTTGATAGTTAAACTCGTTGTTTTGGTGGAAATAAATTTCAAACAATTGCCTGTATCACTGTTGTCAGGTGATGGTACTGATGGTGGAGGCGAATGTTTTCCGCCCTTTTCCCCTTGATTCGTCCCTGTCACTGTGAGGCACCAGCCATCCATTTTCTTAGTTCCACTTCCAAATTATTTCTGCTGGTAGCCCCTGTAGTAGGATTTCATTAGACACATCCTAAAAGTATATGTATAATTTCATTATAGGGCAGCTGTCTTGTTTGGCAGACAGTCTTGTTTCTGTTGAGGTTGGTAAATGGCGTTTTGTTACTGTTAACTTATTCAGACTTTTAGAATGTTTCGCACAAACTCCATCATTATAAACAGGCTTTTAAGTGAGCAAAAGCAAATTAGAAGGATAAAAGTGGGATGATTTTTTTAAAAAAAAAGTAAGGATAAAGAAGTATTTTATATGGCATAATATAGGGGTAGTAGCGCCTAGATCACTTTTGCAATTGGTCGTAATGAGCAGTTCCTCCTTTTTGTCAAACAGTTTTACACTCTGTCTGAAATTGCTAATGCCATTGTAAAAAAAAAAATTCTATGCGGTCATGGGTTGAGAGAGGCCTTCCTCTGTCAGGTGCAAATCCTCATTTTTATTATTTCTCGAACTATTTTTTAAAAAAAAACAGGGATAGTAAGGTTTTGTTCCCGATAAAGAAGGTAAAAGCAGAAGCCCAACAGAATAGAAGGGAAAAGTGGGCCCGCTTGAAAGCCTGTATTTGACTACATTTTAATCCATAGTATGGTTTTTCCCCTGACAAACAAAAATTTAAAGAAGTCCTTGCATGTTCTGAAGCAATTCCATAATAAATAAGACCACGTCACTGCACATTATAGGTTATTCGACGCCAACAGGAAGGAAGATTCCAGGTTACTCTACATGTACAAAAACAACAAATTAACATACAGATTTAAAAAAAATACACCACCAAATGAATATGCAGAATGAACCGAAAACCTTGATACCTGCAGAACTGCAGAGTTTCAGCAAATTCTATTGAATCATGGTTAAAGTTGAAAATTCAACATACGATGAAGATGTACAGCAGTATTAATACCAGTTCAAAATTAAAAGCGATATCATTGGTAGTTTCAAAGACTTATACATAAACTCAAAATTTAACCAATTTTATAAGCAAGATCACTAGTTATGATTTCTTTCATTATCCTGCTACAGTTTCCCGCGAAGTTCCTCTATCTAATTGCGAGATATACCTTATATATAAAATAAGAACAAGAACAAATTTTATTCAGCATTAAGCAAATACAATATGATTTTAGTCTACATATTACATACACAAAACAATTAAAAAACATATGCAGTTAACAATATTTGCATAAACTTGAAACGATTAGAATAGCAATGACCCTCTAAAAATCATTTCCCCAGAATGTTATTATTTATTTAAGCATCAACAAAAATCAGATGACAAATAAGAAATATTATTGCTGAATGTAACATGAAAAGAGAGTACATTTATATATATATATAATCAGTGAATTGTAATAGAATCAGTCTTGCAATGAAGGAAAATAATTGATATCTATTGAATATTTAGCATCTTTTTTATGCCATCGAGGGCTAACATACGATCAGTTAACCTAACAACTCTTTCCTCGGATCCTGGAAGATAAACCAGTACTCGAGCACACCTAACTAGCAGATGACAGGCAACACCGAGGGCGTATTGGGTCAGAGAACCAGACTAGGCCATTTCTCGAAGTAAACATTGGAATATCAGCAATGTCCAACTCCGATCAAAACAAGCGCGTACATGAAATTTCTCTGAGAGTATTTTATACGCTTTATTTATTTTCAAAATATTTGTCTCGAGTGCTGAAAATATAGTAAACATTTATCCAATATTAATATTTTAGGTATTACAGGACGGGAAAATTTGCAGCTAGGTTAGGACTGGATTGATTGATTGATTGAATCCGGGACCTTAAACGTATACACGCAGTTCTGCTTGCTTAGTCGGTAAAGCATTCTCCCTGTAAGCGAAAGGTCTCTGGTTCGACCCACAGACTGGCTGCCACTTTTTTCGTCCTGTTTCATTGGCGCCCAGCAAGGGACTGTGACTTATATATATTCCGAGAAACATTCATCCGATTATCTGGTCTCCATTGAAATTCTGGGACGAATTCCAAACTTGTGAGGGAATATGTCACAGTGTGTACGTAACCTACTAGGATAGGAATTTATGTAAGCGGTTTGGTTAGCTCAGCCGGTAGAGCATTCGCCCTGTAAGCGAATATCGAGGGTTCGAGTACCAGACTGGCTGCATATATTTCTCGTCCTGTTACAATAAATATACTCTCAATAAAACTACACTTAAATATAATATAAATTGACTTAAAACAGAGAGAAGTTAACAAACATAACGTGGTCAATAAACGCTTCCGTAACATTTCCTTAATAATTTCCTTAATAGTATGGGGTAATTGATTCCAACATAGAATGCCATTATAAAAGGAAGTTGATGTAAAACTATTAACACATGGCACAATAAAATTAAATGTACTTCCTCTAGATGGTGCGAATTAGACAGCTTTGTAAAATGTTGAAGATAAGATGGACATGAATTGTTAAAAATCTTATTAACTTTATTCAATCTTAATTGTCTATTTTTAATTTCAATGTTAAGTATTCCAACATCTTTAAAATTTGACGCAGACAAAGAAGCTCTACTATCATAGCTGAGTATAAATCTAATCATTTTATTTTGAGCAACTTGGTACCTTTTCTTAAACGTTTTTGTAAGGCCATTATACCATGAAGAACATGCATAATCAAAAAGACACTGTATTAAAGAATTACAAAGAGACTTTCTAAGGGATGAATTTAAGTAGTGTTTATGTGTATACAAAACCTAGAATTAACTTTTTTTAACAATATTGTTCACAATTGATGTAGCAGACAAATCACTATCTAACATTGCACCGAGCTATTTGACTGATGTTTGTGCTTGTATGGTGTGACCATTAAAAAGCACTGAAAATTGTTTCACTTTAGCATGCCTGCGTTTTGACGCAAATAATATACATTCTGTATTGCCAAGATGTAATGACAGTTTGTTGTCTATTAACCATTTATTACAATTTTATAGTTCAATGCCTTAAACTTCACTAATGACATAAGGATCTTTATGTGTATAAAAAAAATAACACTACCATCGGCATAGAGAACTAATGCACATATCATTTACATAGCATAAAACAGTAATGGTTCCAAAATACTTCCTTGAGGAACTACACATACAATATTTTCAAAGTCGGCTATGGTATTGTAAATCTAAACACCTTGTGTTCTACCTGACAAGTACGATTGGAACCACTCGATTGACTCCACGCCCAATTCTATTCTAACATACGAAATAAAATGGTGTAATCAACAGTATCGAACGCTTTTTGCAGATCAAGCATAAGCATGCCAGTAAACAGGCCTGTTGCTTTTTTATTTTTTATGTGATCCGAGAGGTAAGTAAGGCTCAAAGATTAAATTGTAAATAAAATTCCAGCAGTATCGATGCAAGTAAAAAACACTCCACCGCTTCCCACCCCACCCGGATTCTTTTCCTCCTGCCAAACGTCGGATTGCCATAGGCGTTTAATCCGAAATTCTCCGGACATTTATTCCGAAGATGGATAATATCGCAATAAACGCCCGTGGGTTCCGACGATGCGGTCATATATAATACCGTGTAATGCAATGTTCATGTTATCTTATTCCAGCGCGGAGGACCCGGTATTCCGCATTGAATGGATGGAGGACTCACTATTTCGCACTGAAGGGAGGTCGTGAATTTAAATACGTCAATTTTTCAATTCATGACGGATTTGAAAATCATTATCTTTAAGATATTTCGTAAATTGAAAGTGATATGGTGTACCACTGAACTGAAAAAAAACGCTCAGAAGTTTTACACACAGTGCGATGAATGTTACGGGGTGCCGTTTTACTTTTTAACCTCAATAAGTGATATCACTCATTCGAATAGGTGATATCACTCATTCGAATTAGTGATATCACCAAAACGAATGAGGATATCACCTATTCGAATGAGTGATATCATTTATTGAGGTTAAATAGTAAAACGGCACCCCATAGAATGCCTCTTCACATGCCCTTTTTTTATGAACATTGTCCGTACGCCGCCAATACAGGAACATAACGACTATAATTTCTGCAAGGACTCATACAAGTCCTTGATTCTGTAATGGTCAAGGGAACAATTAAATGGTGTATACCGACTTAATGACAGAGGTGAGCGGTACTATGCGATTATTCACGCATGCATATGGTCAAAGGGAGAGTAAACAAATTTGATATTGATAACTTCCCTTTGAGCATGAAATATTGTAACATTCAGAGCACTTTGCCGATTTCCGTAAACCGATGGACATAGATGAGATTATGCGATTAAAATGACGACATTTCGGTTGCAAAATGTTGTATCTGTGTGTAATAGGCCTAGTGAGTATGGTGTTTTAATACACTAATATCGATCATTATGCCCTTCGTATATTTAATGAGAAAATATAGAAAAATCAAATAAAAAATGCAGAGTTAGGGTTAGCCAAGAGGGAGAATAAACAAATATTTTGGTAATGAGTTGACCATGAAAAATTGTAACATTCGGAGTACTTTGCCGATTTCCATAAAGCGATGGATTTGGATGAGATTATGCGATTAAAATGTCAGACGAACTAAGAGGGTCTGTTGTTTTTTTTGCATATACCATATGGACCCATTTATTTATTTGCATATGCCATATAGGCGAAATATTTTTTGGCATATAATTATCTCCATATATATATGGAGATAATTATTTGTGTAAAACCAAGACATAAATGTACAGACCAGACTACAGCGAGTGCGCCTAGCTACAATGCAAACCATAGATACAATATCAAGGCCTCTGCCAAACCAATAAATTTGGTGTCGACCATGACTTATATACTATGAAATTACATGCAACACATCTGGACAGGGTGGACAAATTTACATACATGAAGTGATAGCTTTATATGAGTAGTCATGAATCCTTAACTGGATCCTACTCATATAGTTGAGTAAAATGGTTTAGTTTTGCCAATATAACGTTTGGCGTATTGTATTTAATGTCAAAATTACATAAAATCATGAATAGAAATATTTTTTATAGGATAAATGTTATATGTAGTGTCCGTAACCGAACGGTATAGTACCAGATATAACATATGTTTTATTATGTTTCCTTGGGTTCCTTCTTCAAACCTAAGTAGTTTTATTAACTTCAGACCCACTACTTCAATATAAAAACACTGTTGTGTTGTTTAGTTAACCTTCATTTTTGACTCCCAAGTGCAACACAGTTGTGCCCTTTATTGTGTTTTACCCGATTATCTTTGGAACTATTTTTATTATAAACTGTGTGACTTTAAATTAAATTAAAACTGATAGAAAATTGATAAGTGTCGTCGTATTTGCTGTCTATGACCTTCAACGTAATAAATTTATTTAGTATCTTTAACTTCATCAACGCTGTACTAGGGCCTTTTGGGATTAGCCAGTCCGAAGCCTCGTTCCAAAACCATTACAGAGATCAGAGGAGGCTAATGTTCAACAATCAATACACACTGTTGAAATTTAGGGTCACACTTACCATTTCTTTGATAACTTTTCGAAACAATGTCTGAATTCAATAATTATGGTACCAAAGTAAAGCTGATATAATTATTATCAAGTTTGAATAACGATCATAAAATATTTTTTCTCAAAATTCAAAAATAATTATGGATTGAAACTTAGTTTTAATTGAAAATAGTTTTAAAAAGTGGCAGTGTTTTGACAGTCTTTTGAACAAAATGCTAGACTATTCAAATTAAAAATATTTAAAAACATTTACCGATCGGAGGTTCAAATTCTTACAGAACCATTTATACATATTTAATTTCTAAATAAGCAAAAATAAACCTAATTTTAGAGAGTATACAGTTGTATGCATAGGGCATAAATCAATTAATTTAAATTTATTTATTTTACTTCGATTGTGAAATAAGTTGTTACAATTTTGACAAATCACGCTCAAAATATTAATGGGTAGAACCAGTATTAAGCACATGCGGAAAAGGTGTCTTGATCAAGGACACACGCTGGCGGAGGATCGGCCCCACGACCCTCTCCGATCATCGGTTCATGCTCTGCCATTGGACCACGCGCTCCAATCTTTAGGATAACTTATTTCAATTCTCGGTCGTTAAAGCACAAAATTGTGTATTCTTTTTAAAATATGTTGTACATGTGTTATATATACCATTTCTATTTATTCCTTCCGATTTGTACGCTATAAAACTTCCTTTAATTTGAAAACCAACAATTGTAGTAACGAATATGATTATCCAATTGCGGAGTCTAAAACCAACCTCTGAATTATTAGAAAAATATTATTTCAATAAATTTTAATATGATTACTGTTTTCCTACATAACATGTGTTACTTAAGGTCATTAACTGGACGGGTTGAGTAATTTTAGTTTTGATAACAAGGTGCAATTATTCGCACCTATTTCCTGTCTTAAGACATTGTCTGGTTAATTTAAATATGTTATGATAATGGACAATATTGCCAATCGTTAGCGAATTGTAATACAATGTATGTATATTCATTGACAAGGACTGCCACTATATTAACAAAATCTCATCCTCACACAACGGATTTTTTTTTCTAATCTCTCTACATTTCGGTCTCTCTAACTCACTCTCTATTTCCGCCGTATTTCGTTATATATCTCTCCTATTCCCACACTCTCTATATGAAATCACGTTTTCTCTGCCACAATCACGACTTCCACCTCCCTTCCTCACACACTTCTTTCTTATTCTTTTTTTTTTTCCCCATCCACATAACTTTTTTTTCTTTCTAACTCATTCTGTCTCCCCTCGTTCTCCCTTCAACATAAATATTTTGTTCGGAATCAAAAAAAAATTCTTACAAAGTGTAAACAAAAACGTCGGCAAAAACTGTAGTGTACCAATTTGACTAAAGCGTGATAGTTAATAGTTAATAGTTGCGAGATTGCAAGTTATAAGTTGCGTGTTAGACAGAAGTCTGTCTGTCTGTCTGTCTGTCTGTCTGTCTGTCTGTCTGTCTGTCTGTCTGTCTGTCTGTCTGTCTGTCTGTCTGTCTGTCTGTCTGTCTGTCTGCGGTGATATTTCGGTTTTTCACATTGTCTGCCTAGGCTAGAATTTAAAGAATGTAGGACAAAAGCCCCTTGGACAAAAGTCCCTGGGTATAAACATGTACATATGGACAAAAGCCCCTTGGTACAGTTTAGAAGTTGGACAAAAGGTTCTTAGTGGAATTTAGAACAACAGAACAGAACATATATTTTATTAGGATTTGTACAAAGTACATCATCATGATTTATACAATATACAATCAATATAAACTATGCTTAAACAGTTAGCACTGTTTTTCTAATTTCTAATGCCATATTTATATATCTTGAAATATTATATAATATGGTTTTATTATGTGAATTAAGTGTCTCTTAAAATTTGAACACAGAAGGTCTTTGATAGTAATACTTTTTTCAAATACTGTTTTCGTAAATTATCAAAACAAGGACATATACATAAGAAGTGTAACTCATCTTCTATGTCCCTTGAATTGGAATCTAAACAATATCTTTCATTTTTTTGGAATTCTATTTCTGTCATATCGTCCAATTTGTATCTTAATTTAGTGTAAAATAATCTAAGATTACAGGGCAATATATCGAGATAATTGTCATACTTAAATTTATGTTTGACAAGTTTATAAAATTCGAGCACTGAACTTTTTTCTACTGGTCCAAACCATTACTGAATAAAATTGTCGATAACCTTTTGCTATAAAATCTTTTGGAATACTTTGGGACTAACAAAACGATTATTATCAAACATATAGGTAAGCCCATTATCATTTAACATGGTTTTAATATCTGATACCCAGACCTTACAACCTCTATTACAGCCATATAGGCTAGCCCCTATTCATATATTTTTTTATATCAATATATTATCCGTATAAATAACTTTACACCAATAGCTTATGATCCTTTCATGTTGTGATATATATAACGGATATCTCCCAAGCTCTCCATACACACCCACTGTACAAGTATTTAATCTAACATTCAATAAACGTTTACAGAACTTTAAGTGTATTCTTTCGACTTGGTATTTGGTACTTGGTACTTGGTACTAACTATTTGAAAAACTAGTTCATGAACGACTTTCAAAGTGGTGTGACGGTAAGCAGAAACCGTTTCGTAATACTTAACAAAATACGTCATAGATTACTCGGCCCATTAACAGATTCATTCAATCTACAGGAAACTATTGCATACAATATGGAACATTGGCTGCGTTTTTAGACACTGCCGGTGCTTTTGACAACGTGATCCATGACACCATTTTCTACAATCTACATAAGTTCGGGATAACCGGAAACGCCTTACGTCTAATCATTAACTGCTATAGTGATATCAGGAGTCACGATAGTTTTTGTAAATGGCGTGACGTCATCGTCACTTACGGTTTACAAGGGCGTCTGACAAGGCGGGATACTCTCTACGTGGGTCTATCCTCTATAGGCCTAGATTAATGAACTTTTAGATGTATTCGAGTCCACCCCGCATGGCTCGAAGATCGGCTCTATTTGAACGGAAAATCCTGCGCTAGCTGATGACTTCACTCTCGTCTCAACGAATATCTCATCGCTCCAAAAAAAGATCAACATAGTTCTAAACTACGCATCTAAATGGGGCTACGAGCTTAACAAATCTAAGTGCAAACTTATCTTCTTTGGCAGTAAACCACACGAGTCGTACACTGTAAAAAATGACAATCATGTTCTAAATTCGTCATCATCGACAACCCACGTGGTATCGAACTTACGCGCTCATTTAACTGTTCAGCGACTATTGAAAACCGAGTAAGCAAAGGCCGAGCATAGTTATTCTCACTTCTACAGATAGAAACATCGCGGAGATGTAAATCCTATTACTATGGCGTCTCTTGTTTAAAATGTGTCTATTCCTGTAGCGTTGTTTCGTGCAGAACTATGGAATTGTATGAACCAAATGATATATTTACCTTAGAAAAAAATTCTTAGTCTTGCTGCACCTACAGCACTTACAGCACCTACCACGGAGGACTAGAACTGACATATCATTAAGTATGATTGGTTGGCGACCCATTATTACGGACATCGACATTAAGAAATTTATATTCCTTCAGAAATTGTGTACATTGCCGACACACATGTTATCGTGAAAAGTGTTCGACTTTCGACTGAATTGATTTGTTATCAGAGGATGTGAAAAACAACGTGGTTTTATACCCGATATATACAATATACTAACAAAATACTCTCTACAACATTTTCTCCTTACGTATATTGAAACGGCACACTTTCCCTCTAAGTATGTTTGGCGAAACACAGTTCACAACACAGTAAGAAGTCATCACCACAAATTGTGGACGGAGAGACTCGACCATGATCCCGACATACCAAGATTCTGTGCGGTATATCCAACGACGGGTCACTCGCCGTCTTACATGTGGACCTTTGCCAAAACGCGACAGGAATTAATAAATGCTATGAACTCAGCCTTAGTGCTATGTGATGCCAAAATGACGAATATAAATACAATATATAAAATGTGCAATATTTACAGTTTTGATTTGCGTAAACGTATACTCACTGAATGTTTAACATTCCAAAATGACAAACAAACTCTGCTTAATTTCATATCACATCAGATGAGTGAAGATCTGTGCTATTATATTGAAAGACATTACCCAGAATCATTTATTATAAGCATTCTTTCTACAGCGGTATTCAACGTATTCGATATTCCTGAACATTTGCATGAACTATTTATCAGTATTACATGCAAGTATATATCTGATGTTCAGACCAGACACGATAATACATAAGCTATATGTATGAGACTATATATTGTAAAACAATTGCGGTGTAGGAATATTGCTAGTATTAAACATATAAACATGCATTGAAACTGTAGATACAGTAAACCCATACGTTCTTGGTTTCTGTCGCTTTTGGCAAGGACCTATTTGTCGCTGTACCAACAATTAAATAACTAAAAAAATACATGTCCCTTATGTATTTTTTCTTCAAAACTGTATAAGAAGGAAACCTCTTTGAAGGGAGTCAATTCATCGCGTAAATAGTGCATAATTGTGTTTTTTTTTCACAGACTTCATTATACCAATATTATTAACACTTGTTATCTGTAAATATTTGTTTAACTGTCTTTGTTGTATTGTCAAGTTATTATTGCAAACATATCTATCTCTGAAAAAGGGAAATAAAGAGAATATATATCCCCAAATTTCACTCGTAGAACTTAAAATAGAACCAACGAATGCATCAAACAACTGGCCTAGTAGTTTTGGCTTTAACTGTTTTTTTTTATATTTAAATAAGAGGGTATTAAACGTATTCAAAGCTTTGCCTACCAAATATTCCAGATTTAAATTAAAATTACCAGTATAATCAAATATTCTTTCAAGATAATTAAAATCATCGACAACTTCAATCATTTCTCCGTTCTAAGTCCAAGATTCATTGGGTAACAACCCACCACGTTTTCTAAATACCATTAATTTTGTTTCAATGTATTTACTTTTAAGCCCCAATTATTACAATAAGTATGCAAACGGTTTAGATTGTCCTGTAGATTAGAAGGAGATTTTCCTAAATTAGCCATGTCGTCCGCGAAAAGTAACATAATCAAAACAATATCATAAATATTCAATTCTGAATCAACGCTGTTTTGTAAAAACAGCTCCAAGTCTTCTACAAACATAGTGAAAAGTATAGGCGAGATTATCTTCCCTTGTCTCAATCCCACAGCATATTCAAAATAGTCAGAATAACTATTACAACTCTCTTACACACGATTTAACCTTCTGATACATGTCCTTAATAATACGTAGAAGTTTACCCGTAATACAAAGCTTATACAATTTTAGCCAAAGTGCATTTCTATATCATTTATATACTATCGAAACACTTCATCATGTCAACGAAAACAACATATAAACGTTTATTATCATATAAATAATTCTGGATAATTGACATTAACACAACTATAGCATCAACTGTTAACCGTCCCTTTCAAAATAAAATCGCACATCTGAAATGATATCATTAGTATTACAAAATGTTTCAATCCGTTTATTGAGTATGGTGGTAAACAGTTTAGATAAACAACTAACCAAGGTTAAGCCTCAGTAATTATTAACACCGCTCACAATACATTTTTGTGAATAGGGATAATCACACTCTCTGTACACTTATCAGGAAAAAAGCCTGAGGTCAAAATAGCATACATATCACATAAATGCAAGTCTAAAATATCAATACTTTCAATAAAATACTCATTCAATAAGAACTCGCTCCCAATCGATTTCCCAGCTTTCAAACATTTACTAGCGCTCAATATTTCAGAAACAGTCATTTGCTGATCTAATTCCTCGAATGAACAACAATTGTTATTAAAACCATTATCAGTACAAAAAGATTCGGCATCTTCATTTGATGTCTCAAATATATCATTACTTAAACTAGCAAAATAGTTTCTGAATTCCTCCAGTGAGATGTCATTACTTCCGGCATGATTATTCTTTAGGTTTACCATATTTTAAATTCTCTACATCTGATATTTTTTTTAATTCAAAACATCGCTGCTTTTTCTTAACGGTATCTTTATATTCTTTTTTACAATTATTCTTTTTAGAAGGTGGACAAAAGTCCATTGGTGGATTTGAAAAAGTGGACAAAAGCCCTTGATTATTTTAATAGATATTCTATATTATGAATTTTACTTTATTGATGTTACATTCAGAATATGTACATACAGACTATTTTATTATGTTTTCAGTCATAAACAAACACATTAAAGAAACTATTCTCTATTTTTTATTTATTTCCATTCCATTATATGGTAATATTGTAACACCAGCCATGTGTTCATGTACAAAGCCTGGTGAATACATACTTAATCTGAGTTCGGTTCAATATTCGGGTTGAACAAATGGATTATGGTTGGAACAGTCAGGGAAAACAAATATATAACTGTTTATAATATGTTTTAATATAGTATTGATATAAATCTACCATACTGTATACGTAACTTATCTTAGGGTATTTTAAACAAGGTTGCATTTCCTACTTGGGATTTAGATTGACAACTCCCATAAATAGTCTAAATAGTAAAAGTGAAAAGATTCTGGTTATTTTACCAGATCCGGTAGAAAGACTGATCTCAGTAGAATAATAGTGTGCCGGATTCGGTAAAAACCGATATCGGTAAATAACGCTGTGCCGGACTCGGTAATGATCCGGTCCCGGTAACAAAAGAGATTTCTAGTTAACTAAGTTATTCTGGTCATTATCCATCGTCGGATACCCCCGGGTGTCAATTCCGAGACACCCCATCCATCACCCGTGGGAAATGACGCTAGCTCTGCGTCGTTTTATTTGAACAGGACAAATTACAGCTAACGTTAACGTATAGTCAAAACGGCGTTTGCGTGAAACTAGCATTGCGATTGGATAACGTTCCCTTCATGAAATCGTGAAGGAACCAACTATATGGTTGCATCTGGATCTGGATAAGTACGTTGTAGAGCCTCTCGGCATATACACAACGGAAAAAAGGTCTTGGAAACACTGATTAGTCCCAATGTTAAACGGCTGATTTAAAGCCGTTAACTGTATTTGCGCACACAACACTATCTTCCAGTTGGTTCCAGTCTATAATAGTTTTTGGAAAGTAAGAGTTCTGGAATGAGATGCTTTTGCACTAATTTAAAGCATTTGCTGTTGTTTAAAGAATGTTTTTCAATAATATTGTCTGATTTGCAGCTTAAGAATTTCCTGGCTTTAATTTGGCGCTTGCCGCGGACAGGGGTTGGTGTAAACATATTTTATTGCAAATATATACATGTATATACCAAATGGGTTGGGCCACAAGTTCTCTCAACTTAGATTCGGCCCTTCCCTTATGATTTTACAAACACAATTCAATTGACAATGGCTATGTAATAAACGACAATTAAGGTTATCACAATGTATTTATGTAAATAGAAGGAAATTACAAGTGGAAAGAAAAGAATAAAAAGAAACAACATGTATAAGTAGAAAGAATGAGCAATAGTAATATAGATTAGCAGAAGGATAAGATAGATTTATTGTCTGCTAATTAAGGTACTTGGATTTGAAAACTATTTAAGATACATTTGTTTTGAAAATAACTGGCAAAATAATATATTTCTTGTGTGACAATGAGCTATCATTTAAGACTCTTTGAAACGACTTGTTGTTTTAATATGTTTTCATCAACGGAAAGTGCAGTCTTTCCAAATAAAAGAAACTCTGCATTTAACGGGTGAAAATTTCTAATCGAGTCAAATAAGACGATTCTCTGGTTCCTAAAACGATTGCAGCTAAAAAGGTATTATCAGCATCCTCTATAGAATTTGAAAAGGTACAAAAAAGGTCATCGCGTAGATGATTAAACTAAAGGTCATTGTTCAAGTTGCTACATTTGGTTCGCAATCGTGCATGCATAGCAAACAGGGGTTAAATAGTCATGGCACCTCGACCACCTTATAGGCATAGTACCACCATTGGAAAAAGGAAGTGCTTCCGTGGGGTATCGCATAATGGCGGTTATAAATAATCCTCATTTCTTCTTCTTTAAAAATACATTTTCCTTATTTTAATGCTCATTTTTTTATTTGAATGGCATTATTGTTGTATTTTGAACACTTTGATAGCATTGTCATGTTTGAATTGTGAATTTAGAAAAAAAAATTGATGCTTGGAAATTGGGGTATGAATACATGAGTTCGGAAGTCTACTTTCACTTTGTCACCAGTGTACACACTGAGCAGAAAAAAATCTCTTATATGACACATGACCCTACTTTTCTCATCATATTTTGATAGTGCAAAGGTTGACAGACAGTAAAATATAGGTTTCACTTCTTTCATTTGGGATTCTCTATGAATGACAAGCCTTCAAACTTTACTATAGAATAAAGAACAAAAATCAATGGTGGGTTTACACCTTATAGAAAAATGATAACCTATGTGCTTTCTTCGGTCTTGGAGGGTGGTAATTGTAAGTCATTCATCATACGTGTGGCGCTACCTGGGTCCCGTGACTTGTAGTCTCCTGTGATGAAGCGGACGGCTAAGTGCTGTACTTTCTGTAGTGTAAAGATGTCCATTTGTTGGTAAGGATCCCAGGCGATGGAACAGTAGTCTAGGGTTGATCTTACTAGTGGCAGGTATGCCATTTTTCTGCATGATGGTGGACAGTGTTTTAGGTTCCTTCTAAGGAAGCCAATTGCATTGTGTGTTGTATTATGGTATACATGTATTATTAACTATACTACGTTCACTGCGCATGCTCTATATATTCCCGCCTTTTATCAGTATCATTGGTCAGTGCGTAGAACTAGAAATATCTTGTATTATCTGTTAACCCCACGCTCTGTGGTATATCTCGATTATGAGAAACACACGTTACAACAATTGTGGCTTGGTAGAAACGACGCAAAGCTAGTGCAATATCCCGCGGTGATAAATGGAGAGTATCGAAATGGATTACACGTGGGTATCCGGCGATGGTCATTATCAGATCCGGTTACATAATAAAATAGTATATAAACCTGGTTCATGATTGGCAAGCAATCTAGTTTGCAGACTCCAGCTTTGGCAAACTGAAACTGACGGGATATGTCATTTGGACGCCGCGTCTCAGTATTTATACTGGGAGACAGTCACATGACCTCTGCATCTAAACGAGGCAGCAACAAGGCGGGCAATCGCAATGGAATCGTTGGAATTGGCAATACTACAAAACATGGACGTTATCAGATTAAATCATCGACTCTTTAACATATTTAAATACAATTGGGATTTAGGTACGTCGATAATATTGTGTAAATAAGTTGCATCAACGACATATCATCGATAAAGCGAGCCAGCAAAGTGCTCGTAGAATGTTTGCACGCATAGTTTGGCGCAAATTTTCAAACAATAATCTCGAAACCAAAAACAGCGTAGGCAGTTGTTAGATCCTAAATGGTGATATGAGATCGTTATTAAGGCATAGTGCCACCATTGCAAAAAGGAAGTGCTTCCGTGGGGTAGTCGCATAATGGCGGTTGTAAATAATCCTCAATTCTTCTTCTTTAAAAATGCATTTTCCTATTTTTAATGCTCATTTTTTTATTTGAATGGCATTATTGATGTATTTTGAACATTTTGATAGCATTGTCATGTTTGAATTGTGAATTTAGAAAAAAAAAATGATGCTTGGAAATTGGGGTATGAATTCATGATTTCGGAAGTCTACTTTCACTTTGTCACCAGTGTACACACTGAGCAGAAAAAAAATCTCTTATATGACACATGACCCCTACTTTTCTCATCATATTTTGATTGTGCAGAGGTTGACAAACAGTAAAATGTAGGTTTCACTTCTTTCATTTGGGACCCTCTATGAATGACAAGCCTTCAAACTTTTATTATTTACTATAGAATAAAGAACAAAAATCAATGGTGGGGTTACACCTTAATGTGGCGAATGGTGACACCGGCATAGCAGTCATGCATAATAACTAAAATACACGAAAACAGTAAAAAAAAAAAAGTCAGTTTGTATTAATAGATTGACTGGATTGATACTAAAACAACCAGCAGCTTAATTATACCTTTCAGATAATAAACTGAATATAAATATTCATTTTAAAATACATATATAACCATATTAGCTTAATCAGGATTTTTCAAACAATGTTTTTTTATTTTCTTGGGGCATTTATAGCTTTTTTCATAATATTAAGGGCAATTTACATGAATTGAAATAAATTGGGACACACTTAAAACATTTAATTGATCTAAATCATTTAAAATTAAGGGCAAATAAAATAAACTGAAATAAATTGTAGGCAAACTTTAGTCTTTAATTACTTTTTAACTTCAAACAACATTCAATTGATCCTTTTGTTCACTTACTGTGTCCCCTAAAGCAGCATGGCGGGGTGTGCCGCCCTGCCCTTTTCTTATACCGCCACGCTTAAATAATTACCGCCCCGCAGTGCCCTTTTTAATAAACAATGAAAGACACTGCTGTGAAGAATAAACAGTACCTCCCCGCTGTGTTCCTTTATTGGCTAATCAGACCATAGACACTACACGTGTCATGAGGTAATTTCCAATATGCGTATACACTCGATTAACATATTGTTCCCGCTTTTGGTGCATTTTCATATTATTCTTTCATAGAACACGGAACCATTAGAATGGTTCTCATTTCAAGCTATCCAATTATAACAAACTAGGAAGCCAGCGGTACACACACACACACACACGCACCATGTGCGATTGTTTTGATAAGCAACTGAAGGTGTTGACAATGTTTTTCACAAGATTTAAAGAGGTGTCGGCATTATCTTTCAATTGATTCATTAACTTCACAACCATGTTAAGTCTATGTAGTATGTATGCAATCAATCAGAACGAAACACTTAATAAAGCGTGTCACAACCATTTCTCGGAACATAGACTGCAGTGTATAGTAAGGGCTTTATGCAAGTAAGCAAAACAATGAAATCGTAAAGGGTTTCCTCAGCATCTTATTTCAACCAAGCTAGAATAAAATCCCCACTTAAAATGGTTTATTTTATACATAAATTGAAGAAAAAATACGAAAAAAACACCCGGATGTTGCCTACCGTATGTTAACAAATTTGAGAAACCCGGTCTAAAAGTCAGCTCCTTCAAAAGTTTATTTCTAAAATTCGGTGCATCGGTTATAGCGGTCCCGTTTATTATCGATGTTTAAGACTTAAATATTAATGTTTCCTTTTATAAAATTTATATTTCTTTGGAAATACACTGACACCTAATGAAAATTACAGAATCAAACATTAAAAATGCGAACTTCTCAATTGTATTAACTTTTAAATATGACAAGTTGTCCATTTATAAACACTCCTTTACTATATTTTAATGGCAATATTATTCTAATATAGGATAGAAACATATATTTGAATTGCACATTAATGAATAGTTGGATACTCCCATTTTCTCAACATCTTATTTCAACAAATAAAATCCCCACTTAAAACGGCGTAGATATAATATTCATCTTATAAGGGTACTTGAACTATCAAATACTGTTGAATTAATTACTTATTATAATTGATTAATAATAAGGATATAACAATAGTATCATGTATTATTAATAAGGATACTACAATATCATCGAGGAACTATTGTATATCCTTCTATAGTTCCTTGATATCATGTTTTATTAATACATGATATTGTAATAACCTTATTTAAGATAATTCATACATTTACTAAAACATACATGTATCATACTTGTTATTAATGCTGAAAATGGTGCTCAACACAAAACAAATAATGACCTTTTTTCTATTATTTTGTATGCGCCAAAAAATGCCCTTTTTCAATTGGTACCCTACCCTTTTCAATCCTGGGGGAAATACTATCACTGTTTCAAAAGAATTAAGGGGCACCTTTTCAAGTCTAGAATAAAGACTTAATTCTGTCAACATTTTTTATCATCTGATATATTATGACATAAACAACAGAGCCATATTTTAGGGCTTATGTCTTTTTCAATATAAAGAAAGAAAAATTAATGTGGATTTTTTTATTTTTGTAGCGAGTAAGGGAGGAGGAAAAAAGAGAGGAAAGGAAAACTGAGTTAAAAATAAAATAAAATAGTTGAAGGGAAGAAGTAAAAAGAAATTTAGTAATGGAGAAAGGAAGAAAGGTGGAATTAGGGCTTGGAGAAGATAAAGATGCATATAGTGAGGGAGGGAGTAGGAGAGAGAGATTGAGGGAAATAAAGTGGAAATGGAGAGTGAGATTAGAGAAAAATGAAAGAAATCAGGTGTAAGGATTGCGGTTTCAATTATAAAGATTATCTTCCAGTTGTAATCCTTAATTACATAATCAAGTAACACCTACTCCCTTGCGACATACATCTTGAGGACAAATGTTTTGTTTTGTTTTGCAAATTACCAGGTGCACGTCATTCGGTTTACTTGGATTTGTTCCAAAAAAACAAGAAGCATAAAGAAGGTAAAAGACGGACGTTACTTTGTCAAACTCAGAAAATAGCCATCAGTTTCTCTACTTCTTTTAAATATGGTTTTACTGTGAGATTTTGATCACAACCCGTAAGACCGTGAATTGGTAAAAAAACTGTGAGATTTTGTCTCACGCCATGAGGTATCACATATATGGGATTTAATTAAAAGTTCATAAGTGTGTTCAATATAAAAATAAAAACTCATAGGGACAAGACAAAGCCTGTATTTGTATTTTGTGAGAAACAGCAGTGACTGGACTGTATTATGTAAGTACATGTATGACCTGCAAATAAAGTTACTTTCTGGTACCAAGAATTATGTTATGTGTGCCTATTTGAGGTTGAATCAGTATTGATGGAAAATGAATTTGAAAATATAATAGCAAATGTTCACCGTTTTACAGCCCTGATTCCCATGGATATAGCCATTTTAAAGTCTGGAACTATAATTATTGTCTCAGCAGCTGATTTACTTTGATGTTAGTAATGTTTCAAAGTGTAAATCAACATTTTCTTTTAAGTATATGTTATTGGTTGATATTTATATTTTCAGAAGGTTCATCATTTAAAAAACAAAAACAGGCCAAACAGAAAGCCCTGGCAGGAAGGTATGTTTAATATTTCAACCTTTATACCTTTTGATGTACATGCATATCACCAATGTAATAATAGTAATAAGGCTTTCTTAACTTAGCCTTTATATATGGCACTTTTGCAAGCTGGGATATTCTTTTATTTGCTGTAACTTGTATTCCGATTAATCACAAGATTGTTACCAAAAGCCACTGGCACGATAATTGATGATGAATATTTGTTAAAGGTTTGACATTCAAGGGGTTGTGAGTTGGAATCCCTGCCCAGCCAATCTGTGATGATTGGCCTTGAATTGTGTTCAACAATCATGAGCTTTTAATTTGTTCTACAGTCTCCCACCTCTGAATATGTGAGGAAGTAGTAATAGATAAGGTATTCTAGTACTGGTTAACTGTCTAGTGGATTCCAGGAATGATGGTAAGGTACGCTGACTATTGTTAACAAACAGTGCAAACCCCATACAAACAGACTAGTTGTATGAATGCATGAACAAACAAACTGTTGGCATGATCCCCAGAATCCATTCTTATTTGATTAAAATAAATGTACGTATATTACAGTTCCCACAACTGGAATTCACTCTTTCTGGGTGCCAATGCTGGGGCTGATGTCCTTGCAGAGAGATATAAAACGAGCTGAAGTGACATTCTTGATTCAGTAAGTAAACATATAGAATTTGATATCTTGAGTTTTAATAACTGCAGGGAATAGCAATGTGAATGATATTAGATTGAAATACTCAAATCAGATTACAGATTTAATTATAAATTGAAATATATATTATAGTATAATTACATTGCTGAATCTATATTTGTGTGCAAACACAATTATCTGTAAAACAGCTTAATGCCAAAGATTGCTATTAACTAAACCTTTCTTTATTTTGAGTGTTCATAAAATAATGTCCATGTAACAAGATAAACTATATACTCGTTAGAAAAATACTTTCTGGGAATGATTTGTTGATAGAAAATTGAAAATCCATGCAAAAATTTAGCAATATGATACAATAGGAAATAGTATTCAATATGCCAATACATTTTCAATCTATCATATTAAACAAATTTCTTCATTGTGTACATGTTTGTCTTATAGAATTATTACAAAATACCATTTAATAGCATGAAAGTTGCTAATTGGCAAACTAAAAAGTGTTACTCTTGCAAAATAAATGTAATACACATGTACCTGTAGTCTGATACCTTATTTTTCAGGACTTGAAAGGCAGTCTGGGCGTCCGTATGACACTTGGGGAGACAGATTGTAGCAGAAACAAGAGATTTCTTAACAGAAAATGGTGTCTCTCTCTGGATAGCTTCAGTCAAGTACATGGTATAGACATATACTCACTATTGTGTAAAGTGTGTAATTGTGTAAACATTTTTAATATTATCACAGGTCAGGTGCAAGTACTGAGGTCTGTTGAGCAATCAAGCTGTGCCTGCTCACATCATAACCATAATGCCTATGGAAAATATTGTCATTGAAACAGAAGTACTCGATTAACTCAGCTTTTACAACAAAACAAAAATTAATCAAAATGAAATATTATAGAGTTCTTATTCAAATGGGTCACTCTGTGGTCCAGTGGTTAAGGCATTTTCTGTAGATCACTTGCACCTTAATGCTGTGTTGTTGAAATTGATGATGGTTCTAATTAGACTTGTCACCGGCATTGGACATGGATGCCATATATATTAAATATATGTGTTGGGGGTGTGTGAAGTGGGAAAATTATCATATATCCATACCAAATTGCACTCCAAATATCCTGCTGTACTGCCATGGGAAACAGCTGTACTGTCAAGGGAAACAGCTGTACTGCCATGTGAAACTGATGTACTGCCATGTGAAACAGCTGTACTGTCATGGGAAACAGCTGTACTGCCATGTGAAACGGCTGTACTGCCATGTGAAACAGCTGTACTGTCATGTGAAACGGCTGTACTGCCATGTGAAACAGCTGTGTTTAATCAACTACATTAACATTTACTCTCTTGTTTAGGCGAATGCAGCTCGGAGTAAAACAGTCATATTAGTAAAGAACCTTCCAACCAGCACAAACAGTTCTGATATAGAAGCTGTCTTCTCTAAACATGGCACCCTCGGGGGCGTTCTCCTCCAGCCCTTGGATATAACAGCTGTTGAGGAAATTGTAGCCCCAACAGAAGCCTGTGCAGCTTTCACCAAACTAGTATACACAATGGTTAGTAACAGTTCTATTATTTGATTGGTTATTACCATTTTTATTTACCGCTTTTGTTCCTCTGTTTAAGCAGGTGTATTACTCACATGGAGCAAAACTTTATGGAAATGCGGTATGCTGCGTGCTAATCCATTTTCAAGTGGCTCGACATCATTTTGTTTCAAACAAAATGGCATACCGCAACATCACAATATTGATGTCATATTTAGAAGCGCATAATTGGTGTCATTTTTTGGAAGGATGTAAACATGCACATGATACAGCACATATTGATATTTTTTATTTAAAAATAAAACCCGTTTTGGCAATGCTACGGTTGTTTGAATAGTAGAAGCAGAAAAAAAGCAAAAACTCCCGACTACTAAATCGACATTTCCATATTTACTATAGAATATAAACTAATGATGAAGAATTATAAAATTTTCGCAAAATGACTGCAAATATATAGCGGCACAGGCTCCCTGAGAATTATTAGAATTTAATGATAAATAAAAAAGTTACGGCAAAAATCTATGAACTTTCTGATCCCCCCTTGTAAATGTTTGTATTGATAGTAATATCATGCCAAGTTACACAATAGAACAATAACTGATACCATATGTGAACAGTACATGTCATATAAATACTGGTAATGTAAACACACAATCTGTTAACATTTGAATCAACAGTGGAATACCCTTAATCAGTTGGCTTTATATAAGGACCCCCTGTCTTATATTACCTTTTTATCTGAATCCTTTGGAAGATTAGTTAAAACAGTCTAGACTGTTTAGGGGCGTTTTTTTGTTTTGTTTACAGTAGTGTTGTTCCGATTATTGCTGATAATCGAATAACGGTTGAAACTGTTCGTATCGCCGACACTTGATAACGATTTTAACCGTTGGCGACATTTTGTATGCCCGGAGCTTGTCAAATCTGGATCTGGGCATGTGTCTTTTTCAAAGATAAAAAATAGACGATGACGTAATTAGCGGGTGTCCCACAAATCCACCATTATGAAGAGAGCATAAAATTATCTCCCTTTGCCAAAATAGTGACAATTCCTAAAATCTGATTATGGTATGTTTTTGCAGATAATTTGCTATCAATCGCGTTCTGTATAATGTCAGCGTTAGGTTATGGTAATTTTATAGATATTTCGTAGATATACAATAATTGGAACTGTATGTTTATACATTTTCTTCTGTGAAAACGTGAAAGTTGATGTTTAAATGGAGTTTACGGTAAAAAAATGTGGGTGGGGTATTATAGTAATAAACTTATTGCTTTTTGGTTGTGTAGTTTCAGCATATAATTTTCTTTGGCATGATTTAAATGTTGTATTGAAAACAACAATTAATATCAATTATGTGGTGTTTTTTTTTTATATTTGGAATATAGTTGACTACGTGCACTTTCTAATATTGATATTCTAGATAATTGCACAACCTGGGAAGTTGGGAACATTAAACTTTCACATTATATGAACGATGCATGTAATAGATATTTTCGAATTTTACTTTTAAAAGTTAAATAATCGATAATCAATCAGTCTGTCCATTCAATAATTGATTACATTTCTTGGGTTTAATTCCCAACACTTGTTTACAGTTTTATTAAAATCTAAAAGAAAAGCTTACCAGTACTTTTTTCCCGCCATCATCTTCTATTACCAATAGAGGCTTTGAAAATGGCATTGGATACAATTTGTATATATATAATACTTAAGTATTATCACTTTAACCTATAGTTTCAGAATGTACCCCTGTATCTGGAGTGGGCCCCGATGGAGGTGTTCACTGACCCTTCAGCAGATGTTCAACCCGGGGATACTGATAAACCAGAAAATACTGAAAAAACTACAAAAACACCTAAAGAAAATAAAACACAAAAAAAAAGTAAGTTCAGTATATTCTATCTTGATTGGCCACAGGGATGACAGCTCTTGTAGTTTAAAAAGATTTACCATATGTGAAGTGCTTATAAATTATAAATATACAGGTTGGCTTATTACAGTAGCTGTATACTTTATTGCAAGTAAGCAAAGTGTGGAGTGCGTGGTTCAGAGGTAGAGCTGATCAGATGATCTTGGTTTGATCCTCCGTAAGGGCTATGTGTAGTGTCTTTGAGCAAGAAACTTTATCCGCATGTGCTTAGTACTGGTCCTACCTAGGATGACTTTGATAGTGATGTAAAAACTTGTTTCACAATCGATGTAAAAGAAATAACTTTTGATTGCAGGAAGATTCCAGTGATGATGAGGAGGACAACTAGGGCAGTGTCTTGTTTGTGAAAAATCTCAACAGATGACAACCTTAAACAGGTATTTTAAACTAAAAATCAAATTATTTAGATACTATAATGCTTTACTCATGTTTACCAACTAATATTAAAATAAATACATTTTTTTTTTTCATACTGATACAGTTTCGTGAGATAAGAAATCTTCAGTGGTCATAATCACCAACCATTCATGAGAATATTCTTAGTCTAGTTTACCATGACAGATAGAATAATTGTGAGAGTGTATTTGATTATATATTAAGTGTTCCTGCATGCTTGCAAATTTTGGCCTCGAAAAATGGTGTCAAAGTGTTTGTTTCTATATTTATTCTTGAGTTCAAGTTGTAAGAATATTCATAAGAATGGTTGATGAATACCACTCCATGTCTCACTGTACTACTGGCTGAACTCCATGCAGAGCTATTGCTCTTCTCTTTAGAATTGTAGGTTGTTAATCCTACAATTGTATGAACACTTCCGTACCACGTTTTGATGGTTAAGTCACATTTGGTGAAACGTCTAATTTGTCGTTTGTAAACATTTACAACATTTTAGAGAGTGGTTGTAGAAAAGTTCATACTGTCGGTTAAGTCTAAGAGTTGATAGGGAGCATCACATCATTTGATAGGTATCCACATTATCATTGAGTAAATAATACAGTAAAGGACTGGTTTTTTTTCTATTTTAAGTTGTTGCAGGTCATGGTCTAGAGAAGGATTTATACACAGAGACATGATTTGGCATTGATGTTACCACTGGATGGAGATGTATATACTTGTTGGGGTACATGCATCATATAACAGACAAAAGGTACATGCACCTCATGGCAGACAATAGGTACAGGCACCACATTATAATAGACAATAGGTACAGCATAACATATCAAACATTTCTTTAAACAAATTCTTCTCTGGAACAACTTGACAGGTTTTCACCAATTTGGTATGAAACATTGATACATGGAACTTCTTCCCAACATCTGTCCAGTCATATTTGTATTTATGTGGTAAAATTTATCTCTATGAATAGGTGTTTTAGGTTTGTTCAAATGGAAGATCAAGGTTGTATTATGGCCCAGCCCAGGACTTTGATTTTTAGTTTACTGGCCAAAGCCCAGCAGGGCTTATGTCATGGTAAATTGTGTCGTCGTCTGTCTGTTCGCTATCCTTCCAATAACCTTTTTCTTGTAGACGCGATAGCACCTTCATTTTTCAGTAAATCTTAACCAAACTTGCACAGCAGTTATGTAACCATTAGTGTATAGACAAGTTCTTGAACCAGCGTGATTCAACCACAAAAACTCCTGCTATGGGGCATATAAGCACATTTAAGCGAAACTTTAAAAAACATTTTCTCTGCAAGTTCAAGACCTAGAACTTTGATATTTTACATTTAGCATTTCATGGAAGTACCCTAAAAAGTTTGTTGAGGTCAGGTCTTGGGGTCAAATTTGGGACCGCCACAAGGGTCACTGTTTTACATAGAGTTATATAGGGAAAGTTTTGTAGACACAATAACACCCCCATTTTCCATTGAATCTTAACCAAACTCGCACAGCAGTTATGTAACCACAAGATCATGGGCAAGTTCTTGAACCAGCGTGATTCAACCACAAATAGGGATTATAAACAGATTTTAAGTGAAACTTTACTTTTCTCTAAAAGTTGAAGGCCTAGACTTTAGATATTTTGCATGTAGCATTGCATAGTGTTCTCCTAAAATATTTGTTGAAGAGGAACAAGTTTGTGTCGTGTCTTGAATAGTTATTCATATTCAAGGTTGACCAGATGAAGGTTGTTTGTTTCACAATCAATGTAAATCAACTTTCTTAAATTGGTTGCCACGCATTGCAAATTGTGGTGAAATCCTAAGTACAGTAATAAATGCATTCATCATTTCAATGATGCGAACGCCATTGTAATTGTCTTCACTAGGAAGTATTTTTATTTCTATTTTAGGCTTTGGTGTGCAGACATATTTCTGTCCGCTTGGAGCTACTTATATACAAAGGACAAGAAGAGACCTGCTGTATGTCCTGATGAAACACAGTTGAAGTAACGTATTGAATTTTCAGGTATGTCTATTTTTTTTAAATATCGGACATAGATTAAAAGTCATTTACAGTTTACAGAAATTTTATCCTGCAGCCCCTCCATGTGCTATTCTACCCTCGTACAGAGATGTGACGTATATTACGTGGTATGATGTTTTAAAAGCGAATTAAAAAATTGATTTTACTAATTTATTTTAGTTTGATTGGGAAGTAAGCTCAGCACTTATATAAACCACCCTCGAGTCCACTTCCTGGGTAGAATCAGTACTGAGTGTTTTTTCTTGAGAGGCCATCAGGTGGAGCTGGGGATCAAACCTACAACTTCTATAGGAAGGGGCCATCAACTGCGCTACCAGCCCACAAGTAATTATCTGCCCACAGTTTCAGTGATGATTGATAAACAACAATGCGTCTCACTGTCATTTGTCACTCACTACTGATTCAAGTGGGAAAGTTAACAGTTACTTGCAGAGATGGCAGTGCTCAAACACTGGTTAACCTTCCATGATCCCAGGAGAGAGCTTTTAGGTTTAATCATCATGTGCTAGCCTACAATAATGATGCTAAATAGTCAATCATTCATTTCCAATAATCCTTGGGATATTTTATTTTAGAAAGGGAATTTTTAAATAGAAAATAATTCAATACCACAACTTTCTAATTTCCCATGGAAAATGCATTATTTACCTGTAAAATAATAATTCATCTATTTCACATTTAGATAGTGATGCGCAGTATTACCGGTATACTGACATACTGCAATACAGAATCACTATTATGATAGACTCCTGACATACCAATACACTCGGTGAATTCTGTAAACAGTTGAAAATAATCTGTAAATGCAAATATTAGAGCTGAATGATTTTAGATAATTTTATAGAGTTTTAGAGTTCAAAACGAGGCTATAGCATCATAGACTAAGTGGCTGCTGGTCACCTGTTTGAAATATTTTACTGATTTGACCTGAGGCAAATTTGGTAACCAGCACCCATGGGCATAAGACTGTGTCACATAAATTTTTACGCATTTCGCTGATTCATTACCAACAACAACAAGCATGTCGGAAATTGGAAAAAGAACATGAAAATATGAAAAAACATGAAGAGTTAAGCTTTGGATTGGATACATTTGGGTCGGCTCAGAAGAAAATGAACGAAGAAATGTTAGCAAATGTGGATGCATGTAGATTTTGCCAGAGAACTGAAATGTGCAGGTGGCTAGACAAATTTAACTACACATTTACAAAAGCATCATCTACAAATCTCCGTCAGCAATACTCAACGTGCATAAAAATTTTAATTGAGATGCGTTAGTTCTAGTCAGTTATTGATAATGTTATGTTTTGTTAAAGTTTATGGTTGTATACTTCAAAGTTCAAAAAGAAGGAATCTGATAAAATTATTTTCATCTATAGAAGCACTAGGTTTTCTGGCATCTCATTAGTATTGTAGGATGTTGGTAGTTGAAAAAATTATCTCATTTCATATGCACCCCCTAACTGCTCAAGAAAAAGTAGTTCTTGATTTTTTTATGTATCTGTCAGATGAAAGTAACTTTTCAATATATGAAAAATAAACTAATGATGTGAAAATGTGTTTGAGTCTGCTTTTGATATTTGATGTCTGCACACGATTGCTATTTACCACGAAAGCTGAAATGTAGGAGTGTCCATACTATTTAGCATATCACATATCAACAATGAAAATTGTCCCTGAAGTAAATGTAATATTACTGACTTTCTTCATGTTGTCAATCATGGTTGATTTCTAATTGATGTTCGATTCAGAAAAAAGGTTAAACATTATTACAGAAAAGTTCTGTAAGATGCTGTAATAGGCCATATGTCGTGTAGATTCAGATCATTCCATTTAAAAGTATGTAATAAAGTTGTGGAGGATCAATGAAAATAGTCCCTTGTAGGAGTGTTCATACTAATTAGGGCTTTTCCAGAATTAAATGTATGGGGGGGTCGGACGGCACTTATTTTTTTTACCCACAGAGCATAAAATTTAATTGTGATATATACCACCATGCATAAAATTTTAATTAGATAAAATACCACCATGTACAAAATAAAAATAAAAAAGAGGCTAAAATCCCCTTTCTAATGTTTTCTTACTGTAACGCTTCCAAAATTACCAGTCTGGACGGTTGCCTACTTTCTTTGAAGTACGCCGACGTTACACTTTGATCTAATGCCGATATGCAAGTGATTACGTCACAAAATACCTCAGGTCGAGAATTAAATAAAGGGGCACTATAGATAACAAACGAGAAAAAAAACACAACATAATTATAATTAAAGGTTAGTGTTTGTTTGTAACTAGTTGTCTTCTAAAATGTTTATTTTCAGTAAACTAATTTCTTAAAAAAGAATTACTATTAAATTGATACGATCCGTAAAGAGAGTTATGCTACACATGCCTAAATTTATGCACAGAATGAACACGCTGTCCCTTTCATTAACGCCTTGTGCCAATGTCCGATGACGTCACTCTGACAGTGAAACAAACATTATTATGACACATGTTATTTACTCCCTACTATCGATAAAGGTTTAATTTAATTTGACCTCATTTCGCACACCCGATGGCAAACAATCCGGTTATGGATGCTCAAAGACAATTTCACAGTCCAATTTATGTTTTTGTACGACCGTTAAGAAACATCTGCTATTCGCCATGATTTTTTCAGACACTGGGGTAAGAATGAGGCGTATAGGGTGTGGGATGACATATCTGAGAATGTTGATTTTATTTTCACTGCTAACGCAATGTCTTAATTTAGATTTGTTGTCACAATAGACTTTGCATTTCTTGGGGTTTCTTTTTGTGCCGAATAAATTAGTGTTTTACACTATCTGACAAACAGCGCGGATATGCATATATTTATAGCAATGCCGCCGTAGAGTTGAATCGTAGTTTTTGCGGAATTTAATAATATACACGTCTGTATATTCATATCCGTATTGGAGTATTTGTAAACATATCCGATACGTCAAATATTGATATATAATTCGTAAAATTTACTTGAGGAGATAATTTTGTGACACGGCATCTCGGCATCAATTTAATAAAGTAGACGTGGTTACGGCCCGCTACGAGTGTATTCCGCCATCTGATTAGCTCGTACATTTCCGTGTTAATAATTGATTCGCGGACAAAAGCCCCCCCCGGACAAAAGCCCCCCCGGACATAAGCCCCCTCAAACCGGTAGGGCGGACATAAGCCCCCTCGATGTTTTTGCAAGGCGGACATAAGCCCCCTCGTCTAATTTTTTGGGGCAGACAAAAGCCCCCTCGACTATTTAAGCAGGGCGGACAAAAGCCCCCTTACCTAGAGTAATATAGTTGATAAACCCCCCTTCACCTTTGTTTTTGGTCATAGGTCTGCTCAAATGTTTATCTTCTTAACAATTTGCGAATCAATAATGGTTAAACATGTCTTAAAAAAAAGAATAGCGTATTTGGTTTAAAGCAAGGGAGAGTACTCGTTATAACTCTCAATGCGCAACGTCATTTATTGACGACATACCTAATGCACACTCTGTTTTTATCGTTAAACTTAACCCTACTCGGCGCCTTTTCCCATTATTTTTTTTTATGTCTGGCGATGAAAGCGTTTATAAGCCCCAACAATAAGGTTAATAAATTATAACTTTGAACGATCCGCACTACTACTGCAAACAGAGCAGACCCTGATCAAGCCACTAAATAATAATTATTATTATAACTTGTGCATTAGGTGTGTCTTCTGTGACGCTGTGTCTGATACGCTATTTTGGCAAACAGTTTATTTTATTTTATACGGATTGAGGGGGGCTTTTGTCTGCTCTGTACACGAGGTAAGGGGGCTTATGTCCGCCCTATATTTTTTGGGATCGAGGGGGCTTTTGTCCACCCTGCTAAAATGGTAGAGGGGGCTTATGTCCGCCCCTTGAGATTAGCCGAGGGGGCTTATGTCCGCCTTGCAAAAACATCGAGGGGGCTTATGTCCGCCCTACCTGTTGGAGGGGGCTTATATCCGGGGGGGGCTTTTGTCCGTATACCGAATAGATTATTTATTCACGACTAAGATTATGTTTCTTGTCCCTTTTCGGGAAGTCCGAAGGTAGATAATTATACTTTATTTCAAACAAACAAATTAAATCATATGTTGTTGTCGGGTGATGTAATTATATTATGGCGGTCTTAAAAATATCAATCAGTTTGAGATGAAAAAGTTAATTGAAGACAATTTCTAATATTAACATCACCAGTGTATCGAGTGTCAAACTGTGTAGTCGCGTAAAACGTTCACTTGGTCATGATGTCTGGAGGTTGTGTATTACAATCGTTACAACACGCGTGTCAGTGGCAAACATAAAGGCCAAATCAAAGTAAATTTAAAAGACCTGCAGTTTCTGCTGCAATAAAGATAAGACGCTCGCCGAAATCTAGACGCTGCGGGATGTTGACTCGGTGCGGTACATGGGGAAGAACAGGGGAAGGACAATTTTATGTTTTTGTATACGACGGGAGGAAATATTTGGGCAGAAAATGTATAATATTTCGAGAAGAAAAACGGTGTTGAAGAAAAAATTCGGTTCAGAGACGGAAATACCGGCAAGGCATAAAATTTTAATTAGCTTTTACCCCGCAAGGCATCATTTTTTTTTATGAAAACACCCGCCAGGCATAAAATTTTAATTATACTGCCGTCCGACCCCCCCATACATTTAATTCTGGAAAAGCCCTTAGCATACTTTTATGATTTTTATATTTCAAAATAAACAGCTACCTTGTGAAAATATTCTTCATTACAGAATTAAAATTACAAACTTATCAATTGTATTAACTTTGAAATATGACAAGTTGTCTATTAAAAAAAAATCCTTTACTATATTTTTATGGCAACAATATTTTGATATTAAATAGAAAAACATATACTTGAAATGCACTTTTTATGCATCGTCAGATACCCCTAAGTGTCAGTTTTATACATCTTGATGGATGGAGAATATCACAGTTGATACCGGGGAAATCTGACGATGCATCAATAATGGTTAATACCAGTATTTCCTCCTGTGGCGAGCGTATTACTATCAATCCTTGGTTCATGAGTTTGAATCCCAATCTGACTACAGTCTTCGTGATGATTGATATATGACATTACGTCTCATTGTCACGTCTCACCGCTGGTTAAAGTGGGAACGTTATCCGTTATTTGCTGAGATGGTGTACTCCAGTAATGGTTAACCTTCCAAGATCCCATGGGCCTCTTTTTGTATATGTCAGATAGTCCATACTTGATAGATCTGCACCACAGTGTATTTTATTGGAGATAAACCTGTAAAAATACTGTTATTTTGTTTGGCTTTTTTTTCTCAAAATAATCTCCAGATGGTGGTTTCTTGTTTCAGATGTAAAGGAACAGTCAGAAATAACACATATACCGACCAGAAACAACACTGACTTCTTACAAGACAACTATCAGAAGTAACCCATATTCAGAGCAGATACAACACTGTTTCAATTTCTATGCCAGTTATTCTGGAATTCTCCAAGAGATGAATTTATGTGACATCATGGATTGTCATTCTGCCTGCAGACTGGATGGGACAGTTAAGTCTAGTGTGAAATAACATATGGAAGAGGAACTACTAGCAGCTTCATAGATATTAACATGGACAGTTGTTGTCTTAACAATACACTTTTAAATGTGGCAAAAAGGTCGAAGTGGAGTAATCTAACATTATTCTGTGTCGTTTGTTATACAATTCAAGTGTCTAGAGAGACCTTACACAACATTGGGATTGAATTTTGACCACAAAAAAAATAGGAATAAACAATCTAAACAAACACTTGTAAAGGTTAATGGTGTTGTCTGAAATTCACTAAACTCTTTTGTTAGGTATGTACATTTAAATTGAAATAATTGTAGTATTATTGTAATTGTAGTATTATTGCAATTGTAGTATTCAATCTTTTAAGATATGTACCATTTATAGAAAAAAAATCTAAAAACAAAAGAGAAGTAAAAAAAAAATGAGAGAAAAAAGAGAAAAGATAAAAAAAGGAGAAATAAAAAAAAAATGAAAAAAAAAGAAAAGAGAAGAAAATGAGAGAGAAAAAAAAATCATGGTACAATAGATTTTAATTACATTATAGTATTTTATGTCATACGCATTACATTGTCTTTGAGAGCAGATCAAGATTGTCATTATGATGTAAAAACAAGTTCTTCACATAGCTGTTAATAAACTCACCAACTGTGATAATTATTGAACTATTGCAATTTAGTATACAAGATGTTCAGAAGTTACTTTACTGTGACAGTTGTTTATTTATTTATCCTTTTTGATTTTGTGACTTGCTCTCAAAGATTTTGTATGTTTTGTATATTTTGTAGTTTGAAGTAGATTTGTATTAATTTATTATTTTTTATATTTCATTAAGAATTTTTTAGTGGTAAATAAAACAAAAGATTGCGTAAAATGTTAATTTTCTAGCACGAATTTCATTTGAAATTGGTGTTGCCAAAATAGCAAAAATATTTTTGTTTCACTGTTTACTGTCGACATTAAAATTTAGTATATGCAATGATGGCTATTATTACGTGAATTTAAAGATTTATTAAAAATTCATGATATTATAAAAGTTTTATATTGATGTATTGTCCAATATCTAAGGAGATATTACAGATTTGCTTTTAGGTGTGAAGTTTCTAGATTGACTTTAAAAGGTAGTTTTAAGGTGTTTTTTATAGCCTCAGGTACTGTTTTGAGATCATCAGAGTTGTGGGTTCGAGCCCAGCTTGGTCCAAACAATTGATATATAACTCTCCTCAGAGGTTGTGGGTACAAGCCCAGCTTGGTCCAAACAATTGATGTGATAATTCTCAGAGGTTGTGGGTACAAGCCTTGATGTGATAACTCTCCTCAGAGGTTGTGGGTACAAGCCCAGCTTGGTTAAAAAAAAATATGTGAAACTTTCTGTCAAGACAAGGGGTAAATAATCATTTGAACTTGTAGATAATGAGTAAACAATTGTAATTATGTGATATGAAACCAGGTTTGGAGGGAGGTCAGGAACACCTGGTGGTCTTTAAATCTACAAGTGTTGCATAAAAACTCATTTCACTTTTTTGAACCAGGTTTTCTGGCAGGGTGGATGGGCTAGCGGGTGTTTACATTTTTATTTTGACTCGATAACATCTGAAAGCATTATTTTCATTAGAGCTGCCCTGTTTTTAATTTATTCAATTTATTACTTCTGTGAACTACCACATATATGTTGTTTTAACCAAAAAGATATTTCATCTTCTTTCAGAAATATAATCTTGCGACTAACCAAATATAGAAATACTTCTTATGATAAGAACAGCCTCCCAATTGTCAGAAGGTTGTTTTTGTGGGGCTGGTCAGTGGAGTGACACTACCTGTAAGTTTAGTATGTGTGTTCATTGTTATTAACAACTGTATGTGTATCATTTTTGTTATGTGCATTTTTTGGTAATGTTCTTGTCTTGTATTCTATGTATTAGTGCCTGTACTTTTGTTGAGTTACATTTTGAGAAGTACATGTCTTTGCATGACTATTCATTGTTAAAAAATAAAACATTGTCTTGTTGATTACATATATTTTTTATTTTTATATGTTAGAGCATTTTTGTAATAGTTGCTTTTTGTTTGTATACATAGCTGTTTTTAGGTTTATATTGGTTTTGAATTTAAATTTAGCCCGTGTGGTTCCGGCTAAGAATAGAATCACTGCCGATCTCTGCAGAGGGGTAGGAATCCTCCGAATGGGTGTCATGTTCATTTTATCATTTTTTGTCATGTTCACTGTTGTGGTTAAATTATCAACCCATGTGTGGTTCCAGGGAATTATGAGTGATGGCAAGAATAGGATCACTGTGGCTTATGCATGTTGTAAGAAACGACAATTTGAGTAATATGGTAAAATTTGCTGAAACTCTGCAGTTCTGCAGGTATCAAGGTTCTAGGTTCATTCTGCATATTGTTGGTGTATTTTTGTTTAAATCTGTATGTTAATTTGTTGTTATTGTACATGTAGAATGAACCTGGAATCTTCCTTCCTGTTGGCGTCAAATAACCTATAATGTGTTGGTACGCCGTTAAAACCTTTATTCATTCATTCATTCATTCATTCATTCATTCATTCATTCATTTAGTTTTAAATTTACCCTTGTAAATTTCATGTATTAATCTATCTGTTGAGAAGTGGATGTTATTTTATTCATTATAGATTGGATCTGAGGTGGTATTTCCAAATTATGTAATACTAATATATCTTTAACTTATAATCAAACCTTCCAAAATTGGTTTAAACTTATTTATTTTACATTGATTGTGAAACAAGTTCTTACAGTTTATCAGTTCTATTCAATTTTTTTATTTGTTTTTTTAATATGATAGAATTTGCTGAAACTCTGCAGTTCTTCATTTATCAAGAATCTAGGTTCATTCTGCTTATTCATTTGTTTATGTATTTTTTTAAATCTGTATGTTGATATGTTTGTTTTTTGTACATGTAGAGTGAACCTGGAATCTTCCTTCCTGTTGGCGTTGAATAATCTATAATGTGTTGGTATGCTGTAAAACCCTATTCATTCATGCATTCATTGAGTTTTTTAGTCAGTATTTTTAGTCAATATGCTATGCAAATCTCTATGTCCTCCCAGGTATATGTGTAAATGTCTTGCTCAAAGGTGTAAAACAACTGTGATTGATAGTTTAAACCTCTGATCGCTACATAAGATTAACATTGGCTTCTCAAATATATTTATTTGGCTTGTGTTTATGTATTTTTTATTCACATCAGTTTTTTTGTTAGCTCTACTGTCCAAAGGCCAGAAGTGCTTATGCGATTGTGTGTTGTCCGTTGTCTGTCATCTCTGAAGTGTGTTAGCAGCACTGAAACCACTAGGCCAATTAAACTGATACTTCACATGGATGTTCCTAATGCATAGGAAACTATACAGAAGATTTTTTTAAAATGTTTATGTAGTAATGATAACCAAATTTAGTTTTGTTAGATTTGTTCAAAAAAGAGGGTAAATATTGTGGAATTTCAAAAAGTGCTACGGCCACTATGAGTCAGTAGTGCGTCCTCACGCCTTCTTGGGCCTCTTGTTTTTTTTTTAATTTCATATTGTCATATATTGTTTGCCATATTGTTCTTAATCAAAGTATAAAACCAACTTGTTTACATCTAATAAATTTTTCTGTACTTGTATTGTTGTGCAGACCGATACAACGCAAATTCTGTTATAACACGTTTTTTTTCTTTGCTCTCATTTTTTTAAAACCTTACATAATGGTAGTTTAAAGGACAGTTTATTTGATTAATTTGTGCCAGCATTAATTATTTACAGTTTGTAATAATCAGAGTGATTCACTAAATGTTGATACGTCCAAACACAGAAACCATTTCAAACTTTACCATAAGCTAGTTTTTATGTAGATATCGTTTTTTTATATCTGGGTTATGCGGCAGAGGCTGTCAATTTTAGTTTTATCAAAACATGAAAATGTTTTTCTTTTTCATTTGTTATAAATTTTATACATATCTAAGTTTATCTCATATTCTGTTGTACACAAATATGCGTTAAATTACATAACAATGCAAACAATACCATTCAAGGTAAATTATCTCTACAACGCAATTCATATATATCACGGTTTCACATTGTGGAGCCCAAGATCTGCATTATAATGGGACTCGAGTGTATATAAACATATGAGATTTTCTACATGACTGTAGGATGATTTTGTAGTTGATGTAGTAACATGTTATTAAGTGTTTGTCAAGTAAAATCAGTGTTTTACATGTATTTGTAAGACTAAAAATTTTGGCAGTGATAACAGTTTATAGATTTTTGTTTTTCATCTATTTACAAATGTATAAATGTGCAGAATTCATTTTTAAGAATGTTTTGTTGTAGGGATGAAATTGAAATAACCCAGTATGTGTGCAGATTCTTGATTTCATTTCTATTCTGGACGAAGAGCATAAATCATGTACATGCACAGCAATTTTTTAACCACAGTATCTCAGACAAATTCTTGAACCAGCGTGACTTGACCCCAAATGCCCCCCCGCCACAGGGCTTGTAAGCTTTATTAGCTTTAACAAATATTTTCTCTGAAAGTTCAAAGTCCAAGACTTTAGATATTTTATATGTAGCATGGCATGGTTGTTACAAAAAATATTTCCTCTGAAATGTTCATCTGTCCATATGTTGAGTGATTCAGAAATTGAAATGACAGAAAAGAATACTAAATAATTTTAAGAATACTACTCAAATTTTCAAAACAAAAGTGACACCACCATTTTCATATGAAATGTTTAAACTTTCTTAAATATGAGGTTTCAAAGACAAAAATATGGTGGTTAATATTTTCATATGATTATTTGTTCAGGTATAAAGATTTGTTTAATGTGGCAGGGTCCTCCCTGGCGGAGTGGTCTAAGGCGCAATCTCATGGTCACTTACCTCTCACCACTTAGGTCATAGGTTTGAGTCCGGCACGCTCCAAACTTTATGTGAGAAAGTTTGTCTTACTTACGGAAGAACGGTGGTTCTACTAAGCTTGACTAGTCTGATGTTTTCCTCCACCAGTAAAACTGGATATGCCGTATATAACCTGAAATGTGTTGAAAATGGCATTAAACCCCATTAAAAAAAAATGGCTTGGTGCATGGACATGACAGATATTTTATTTCCACATTTCTGTGTGTCTTTTTATGATTGCCCTGTGTCTGTCTGCCGTCTTACCCTATGTCTGTGCATTTTATACTTTGTGAAGTGTGTGCACTGAAGCAGCACTTCTAATCTTGCATGGTAGTTATATAGCCATGCTTTCCCAGTTTTGGAACTGTTTAAATTGAACAAATAATGTTATAGCTTTTGTATTGTCAAAAATGCACACACCTGCACTTTACACTTATACCTGCATTTTATTTGATCTTCACAAAACAATAGATATATAACCATCTTGAGACAATTCATATATTGGTCAAAGTGGATAATTATGTCAAAAGTTGTATTATTTGAACTTGTCTGAACCCAAATACTGGCAGTTGTCGTTGGATCCTCCCTATCTAAGCTGGCTCACTTTGGAGAGCATCTGATATTTCTCCATGAATTGTGAGTTTGAATCCCAGCCCAGCCTCTGTTATGATTGAAACATAACATTTCATCTCATTGTCATTTGCCTCACCACTGGTTTAAGTTGGGAAAGTTAACAGTTACGTGCAGAGATAGGTGTGCTCAAGTACTGTATCCCAGGAAGAAGGGGTTTGATTGTCTGTTAATTCATGATAGTGTAATAATGTGGAGCACATGGTCCAGTGGTAGAGCATGATTGGAGGTCGTGGAGATCCTCTAACATGGTTATGTATAGTGTCTTTGAGCAAGACACTTTTCCGCATATACTTAATACTGGTTCTACCCAGGAAGTTTTTAAGCATGATTTGTCTAGTTGTAAGAACTTGTTTTCACAATCAAAGTAAAATAAATAAGTTTAAACTATAGTATAATTATAACTATAGTGTTCAAACAAAACTTTTCACCACTTTGACACTTTATATCTTTAAATCAGTATGTGAATTTTCGTATAACACAATAGCAAGTATAATGTTGGCATTAACCTGCAACACAACATTATTCCCTCTCTGCTGCACCTGGTTAACTCATTCGTAAGCACAATCCAGGGGTTCTGGGTTTGAATCCCTGGCTTTCCACATTCTCTGTAATGTTTGATATACAACATTGTATTTCATTGTCATTCATCTCATCACTGATTCAAATGGGAAAGTTATTAATTACTTTCAGAGATTAATGTACTTGAGTACTGGTTAACCTTCAAGGATCCCAGATGTAATTGGGCCTGTTATGAAATATAAACAGTAATGGTGTACTTGAGTACTGGTTAACTTTCAAGGAACCAAGGAGTACTTGAGCCTGTTATGAAATAGAAACAGTATAAATGGTGTACTTGAGTACTGGTTAACCTTCAAGGATCCCAGGAGTACTTGAGGCTGTTATGAAATAATAAACAGTAATGGTTTACTTGGGTACTGGTTAACCTTCAAGGATCCCAGGAGTACTTGGGCCTGTTATGAAATATAAACAATAATGGTGCACTTGAGTACTGGTTAACCTTCAAGGATCCCGGGAGTACTTGGGCTTGTTATGAAATATAAACAGTAACGGTGTTCTTGAGTATTGGTTTACCTTCAAGGTTTGCAGGAGTACTTGAGTCTGTCCTGAAATATAAACAGTAATGGTGCACTTAAGTACTGGTTAACCTTCAAGAATCACAGGAGTACTTGGGCCTGTTATGAAATATGAACAATTATGGTGCACTTGAGTACTGAATAACCTTCAAAGATTCCAGGAGTACTTGGGCCTGTTATGAAATATAAACACTAATGGTGCACTTGAGTACTGGTTAACGTTCAAAGATCCCAGGAGTACTTGGGCCTGTTATGAAATATAAACAGGAATGGTGTACTTGGGTACTGGTTAACCTCAAAGATCCTAGGAGTACTTGGGCCTGTTATGAAATATAAACAATAATGTGTACTTGAGTACTGGTTAACCTTCAAGGATCCCAGGAGTACTTGGGCTTGTTATGAAATATAAACAGTAACGGTGTTCTTGAGTATAGGTTAACCTTCAAGGTTCGCAGAAGTACTTGAGTCTGTCCTGAAATATAAACAGTAATGGTGCACTTAAGTACTGGTTAACCTTCAAGAATCACAGGAGTACTTGGGCCTGTTATGAAATATGAACAATTATGGTGCACTTGAGTACTGAATAACCTTCAAAGATCCCAGGAGTACTTGGGCCTGTTATGAAATATAAACAGGAATGGTGCACTTGAGTACTGGTTTACGTTCAAAGATCCCAGGAGTACTTGGGCCTGTTATGAAATATAAACAGTAATGGTGCACTTGAGTACTGGTTAACCTCCAAAGAACACAGGAGTACTTGTGCCTGTTATGAAATATAAACAGTAATGGTGCAATTGAGTACTGGTTAACATTCAAGGATCCCAGGAGTACTTGGGCCTGTTATGAAATATAAATAGTAATGGTACACTTAAGTACTGGTTAACCTTCAAAGACCCCAAGTATTTGAGCCTGTTATGAAATATAAACAGGAATGGTGCACTTGAGTACTGGTTAACATTCAAGGATCCCAGGAGTACTTGGGCCTGTTATGAAATATAAACAGAAATGATACACTTAAGTACTGGTTAACCTTCAAAGATCCCAGGAGTATTTGAGCCTGTTATGAAATATAAACAGTAATGGTGCACTTGAGTACTGGTTAACTTTCAAAGATCCCAGTAGTACTTGGGCCTGTTATGAAATATAAACACTAATGGTGTACTTGAGTACTGGTTAACCTTCAAGGATCCCAGGAGTACTTGAGCCTGTCCTGAAATATAAACAGTAATGGTGTACTTGAGTACTGGTTAACCTTAAAAAATCCAAAGAGTATTTGAGCCCGTTATAAAATATAAACAGTAATGAAAGCTAATAAAATATTGCTTAATGACACACTGTGTTCTGGATGAATCTTACAAGACCACTGTTCCATATACTTTTATCTAAATCTACAACAAAAGTAGTACAGATATGCACTATTATGGTTATTTTCAACTGTTGCACAAAAAAAATTTAGATACCTACCTACCCACATGAAAAATACTGAGTTGGAGCACAACAAATATTTTTTAAGGATGGCCTAAGCATATTACATTTGGGTATAATTTACACAATGCTTCACTAGCAACATCTTAATAGGATAAATAAGGAAAAGGTCACGGTCACATTTACTTACTAATGGAAAACCATGTAGTGGTTTATACACAAATGTACCTACATGGTAGAAAATTAAGTATCAAATGTAATACCTAAGCAGTGGTCTATGGATCTGCCTTGCGTGTGGAAGGTCATTGGTCTGATCCCCAGTTGGATTATATCAAAGACTTGAAGCTTCCTCATTTGTTGCTCAGCATCTAGAGGTTAATTCTAGATCTGATTGGTCAGGTGTCCCTATATTGTGGCTGGTAGGGATTGGGTTAGAATACTGTCTCAATTGGACACCGTCTCGATATGACTAGAAAATTTGACCATACAACTTATATATTAAATTAGTTGTATCAATGGTAAAGGTCAGCAGTCTGATCACAATTTATAAAAAAAAAACGGAACAAGTCTTGAAAATTATAATAGGTTTTCATTTTTACATAAGTTTTTACTGAATAAGCAGATACAGGTGTGGATGTTGTTGTCTTTTTCCCTTTTAATGCCCCCATGGGTCAAAGTGTTTGAACTGTCCATCTGTCCATCTACACGTAAATGGGTATTTAAGTACTTTTTGGATAGTTGAAAAAGACTAAAAGAATGTCCCTCCATACATACACATGTACCTTGTGGCCTTAACTCCTACAGTTTTCATCTGATTCTAATCAAATTTGCTGTACATCATCACTTGAACAAGGGCATATCATCAGGGTTTTATGTCCACATTATTATTGAAGGAGTTACGCCCCCTTTTCTAACTTAAAAAAATATTTCATACAGATATACCTTGTGGCCTCAACTCCACCTACAGTTTTCATCTGATTCTAATCAAACTTGCTATACACCATCTCCTGACCAAGGGTGTATTGTCAGCAGTAGGGGTACCCAGGTTCTAATAGGACACATTTCTTGTTTTTTCACCTTTTTTGTTTGTTTTTCTTTTCCTTTTTTGGGGGGAGTGGGGAGATTTCGGGGGGGGGGATTTTTTTTGGGGGGTTGGGGTGGGGGGAGGGAAGGGGGTGGGGTGGGGTGGGGAGGGGGTAGGGTGGGGTGGTAGGGGGTTGGGTGGGGTGGGGAGGGGGAGGGCAGGGGTGGGGGTGTGGATCGATGGGGTGAGTGGGGTGGGGAGAGTGTGGAAGGGTGCAGGGTAAGGTGATAGGTGCTTTGAACAACATATGCTTAAAAACATCCTGTTTGTACTTATATTCAAGGCTTCTGTTGCAAAGTAAATGTAAACAATTAACATTCATATTTAAGTATTTTTTTCACAGTAGCTTCAATCCACATCATACATCAGCAGTTGTAATATTTTTTCAGTCCCATACTGGTTTCACTGGATTGTTTACCCTCCGTCTGTTCGTCTGGCATATGTCCTTCTGGCCATCTACTAAAAAAGTATCCAAGCTAGGTTTGTGAAACTGTAGATATTGATAGAAGGTAATAAGGAAATAATGCAGGTCATTTTATGTTTTCATTCAGACAAAAACTTGGTTGCTAATACAACAACATTAATATATTCCAGATACAACTTGGATAATGTGGTATAACAAAAAGTGTCCAAGCCACATTGGTATAACTTAAATTGTGGTTAGAGTGCAATAAGGAGATTATGCAGGCCATTTTATTTTTTCAGTCTGACAAAAAAATGTGGTTGCCATGGCATCATAATTGGTAATCAGGTAAACCGTTAGGGGAATTGTGTATTACTTGCAATACTCCAGTGTCTTGATAACTTATGAAAATACCAGTAAAAGAATGCACAGTCAAAATGCAAATTACTTCTGCTTAAATGTTACATGTTTTGGGTTAAATTAAGATTTTTGGCAAAAGTAATGTTTACATCGCAAACTTATTTAGCAAGTGCTTGGGTTATCTGATCACTCGTGTGGCATTTTTGTCCATGATTTAAAATTTTGTGTGCTTTGACACTTCTTTTTTATTGTTAAACATATTTATTAATTGCCCTCTTTACCAAGTTCTTGAACCTGATTGAATAACAAATGTTATGGCACTTTGTTTTTGTATGGTTGGGGTTAAAACCACCGTGAAAAAGTACTTGAATCTGAGTGGTTGCTGCTTTGCTTTTGCTTGTGTAATCCTGGTCATAATTGCTAGTATTTATATTCATTTATTTATATTGCGTGTATGTTTATGTCAACCTTTAATGTTTTTATGCCTGCAACCCTTGTGACCTTTGTCTATACATCACAGTTAAAACATATACAAAGACAAAGGTAACAAAGGTCACAGACATTAAAACAGGTAGGGCTGTCATAAACATGTGCAGCATGAATAAATGAGTATTAATACTGGCAATTGTGACCAGGGCTACACGGCATTTGATGCCTTGTACTGGAAGTACCAACAGGATGTTTTTAAAATGCATATATTGATCAAAGTACCTGGTGATAGGTAGGAAGGTAGGTAGACCTGTAGGTAATTAGGTAGACCTGTAGGTAGATAGGTAGACCTGTAGGTAGATAGGTAGACCTGTAGGTAGATAGGTAGACCTGTAAGTAGGTTGGTAGACCTGTAAGTAGGTAGGTAGACCTGTAAGTCGGTAGGTATGGGTAGTTTGGCTGACAGGTTTAGGTAGGTATTTATGTAGGAAGGTAGAAGAATGAATGGGTGGTGGGTTGGTTAGGTAGATAGGTGAGTTTTAGTTAGGTTGAAAGTTGGTTGGTAAGTAGATACATTTTCTTGTCATAATATTGGCATTCGAAATATATTATAAATTTCTCAACTGATGTCCATTTATTGTTTTCGATAGTGTATATGGCCTTGATGGAACCAGATGATGAATGTGACACATGACATGAACAGAGACCAGGTCGCTACTTTTAAAGATTTCCTGCTGAACCAGGATTCATACGTAGGTATGAGCAGTAAGTTTTCATCACTTGGCCAGTTTGTTTCTCATTCAAATATTATCACCAAATTCCTTTCCACTGACTGAGAAAATATTCATATGTTGATTATATGCCCTCACCATTTGCAAAAAGGTTACCACTATCCATATGTTCATCTATCTTTCAATTTGTCCTTTTGAAATTTCTAACTTTGGTAAAAGTTTTAGGAGTTGTGGCTTCTTTTCATCTGCATTTTTGGTAATATAAATTGGTAGTTGGGGAATCCGTTTCTTAAAACACATTTCTGTTACCAAAGTAAAAAAAAGTAATTATAAATATTTACCAAAAAAAAAATCCAGTGTTTCATTTTTAGCTCACCTGAGCCAAAGGCTCACAGGTGAGCTTTTGTAATTGCCTGGTGTCTATCGTCTGTCGTCCGTCGTTAACTTTTAGCTTCTAACAACTTCTCTGAAACCACTGAGCCAATTTTGATATAACTTTACAGAAATGTTCCTTGGGTGACCCTCTACCAAGTTTGTTCAAGCCATCTTGATTCATCAAAAAACATGGCCAACAGCCTGGGGACGGGGCAAGTTTTATTAATAAAAACTTTAAAAATCTTCTTGTCAGAAACTACTGGTTCAATTTTAAAATAAGTTCACAGAAATGTTCATTGCGTGACCCTCTACAAAGTTTGTTCAAGCCATCTTGATTTGTCGAAAAACATGGTGGCCAGGGGCTGGGGTTAGTTAACTATATAAGCTTAGTTTAAACTTAAAAAATCTTCTTGTCAGAAACTACTGGTTCGATTTTAAAATAATTTCACAGAAATGTTCCTTGGGTGACGCTCTACCAAGTTTGTTCAAGTCATCTTGATTCATCAAAAAACATGGCAGTCAGGGGGTTAGTTTACTATATAAGCTATAGTAAAAACTTAAAAATCTTCTTGTCAGAAACTACTAGCTTGATTTTAAAATAATTTCACAGAAATGTTCCTTTTGTGACCCTCTACCAAGTTTGTCACCGTTGTTAACACAGTGAGGTGCTAGTTTACTTTATAGGCAGCTATAGTAAAAACTTCAAGAGCCTTCTTGTCAGAATCTACTGACCTGATTTCGATGTAATTTCACTGACATTTACCATGGGTGAACCTCTACCAAGTTTGAACTCTTCTATGCATCTGTAACATCTTCAAAACAATCAAAATTCTAACTACTTGCCCATCTATTTTTTCTGGAATTTTGAGTGTACATGTATTATATAATCTACTTAAGTTGGGTGACTCAAGATTAGTCAGGTGCGCGATATAGGGCCATCTTCGCCCTCTTGTTTTGTTCTACTGGCCAGAAGGGCTAATGTGTCGACCATTAGCAACACTTCCTCTGAAACCACTAAGCCAATAAGATTCACCTGTGCATTTGGATAGGGTTGTTAAACTGACTTTTTTATGATGTAAAAAAAGGTAGAATTTATTTATTTATCAGATGTTTCATTAATACATAAAGTTCAGATAAAGTTCTTATAAAGTGATTGCATCATTAATTTACTTCTACATAAAATGTGTTCCCCAACACCCCCTTGTTGCCATGAAACTACCTTCCCCATACATTGATTGCAAATAACAAAAAAGACACAATATGTACAACGCATTTGTCATCACTTTTTGTCCATCATGCGAAATATCAGGGCATTGTTTTCACCAGTAAAAATAGACCCTTAATTAAGAAGTTACTTGTGTTAAGCAGCCAGTTTGGCCATTTCCCATGGGTGACTGCTTAATACAGGTTAGACTTGATATTGATTAAATCTTGTCTAGATTACTCCTATTAACTTCCCAACAACAGGAAGTGGCTGCTATTCTTTGTAGAAAGTACTTATTTGTAATATAGTTGCCTGGAGCATATTGTTGCAATGTTCTAATCCTGTTGTCTATCACCAAAGGGCCATCCTTAAAAAAATATTTGTTTGCTGTGCTGACCAAGAATTTTTCATGTTGGTAGGTAGGTAGCTAATTTTATTTTTTGCCAAATTTTGATTTTGCAATAGTCATTTTAAAGAAAATTGGACAGAAATATTGAAAAAATAATTAAACGCTTTGAAAGTCAATGAAAAAATTTGGGTAGCTGCAATTTTGAGCGAGTAGGTAGGAGCATGGCCCAGTAACAATCCTTTTTTAATGATTTTACAATGACTCAATCCAGACTATTCCTATAAATTATAACGGTTTGTGGCAATTCTTGCTAGAAAATATCAGTTACAAGTTTTGTTCAGTTTACCCTCCCTAAATTCTTATCAGTTAACTTTGGCAGAGTTATGGACCTTAAATTATGTTACAGTCTTTATAATAAAAAATTGAGGTCAGCTGATGTATTGCAGAATTTTAATGAAACTTCAAGCTTTGGTCAGTATCAGTGAAAGAACAGGAAATTCTTGTTGTTTGTAAGAGTAATTAATGTCTTTGTAATGACTTTTTATGACATGATTAAATAATTAATAATAAAATTGGTTATATTACAGGTGTGGATTGCAAGTTTTGAGAGACTAAAGATGACATCACAATCACTGTTTCCAGGTCAGACAACTCTTGAGTCCTTATTTGCAGTTTGGCTGTATCTCACTAAGGCTGTTTATTGGAAGTTACAAAAGTTATATAGAAAGGTAACTATGTTGATATTATTTGGAAATCAAAGCACAGCAATACTTAGGGAAGGACCTGTTGCCATTTTAATAAAGACAGTTTCACAGCGCACACGAAGAACTGCCTCTCAATATTGGTTGATCACATCACATAAAAATGAGTTCCCATAGAAAAAGAAAATCAGGCAATAAAATGCTTGGGGTTGCTTGGAATAAATAGGGTCGGTCAGGAAACTGTAACCACACATACATTTTGTTTTGGTCTATAAAATAAAAAAAAAACAAAAAAAAAAACATTTTCATAATTTTCTACCAGTGTTCAATCTAGACTGTGCCATTGCGTCATTGGCCCCTTTAAACACAAGTGGCACACTTTAGTTAAAACAACTCCAGGGAATGAATTGGTGCAATACAAATGCCATCAATGTTCCAGTAATTTCATATTTTGTCGGTAATCAATAAAAAAAATTTTCTCGAAGTAAATATTTGTATATGGAAGTAAATAATTTGTTGGAGACTGGTTGCTGATAAAATGAAAAATATTCTTATAAAATAGCGCAAGCTGATGTAAAATTATACATGTATACAAGATTATATCCATATACAAGCATTTGTATAACTGGTATTGTGATTTATAAAAAAGTGTCAGCATACAAAACTATGCTTCTGCTATATTCTAAGTGCCATTTTATTGGCTAGAAATGAAAAGGATACCATAATCTTTCTTTTCTATTGTTAAATATTAAAATAACTAAGCAATGAAATGGCAACTGCGGTGTTCCCAGGGTGATGAGCCAGGTTTGCAAAAAATCAAACTGCTTATCGAATGATCATTTAAGGCCTGTTTACTAGCTCAGTACTTTAACCCTTTACTCCATAGATATGCGTTTTCCCGCACCAATCACAGAAGGCCTTTGAAAACAGTGCAGGAAGAGTTCAGATTGCTCGTAATGTGGAAGGTCGTGGTTTCAGTCCTTGACCAGGTCATACCAAAGACTTTAACAATGGTACTAGAAGCTTCCTTGCTTGACGCTCAGCATTTAGAGGACAGTTCTAGTTCTGGTTGGCCCGGTGTCAGTATAATATGACTGGGTGGGGTATCATACCATGTGTCTGCGGCATGATACTCCAGTATGTCAGCGTTCAGAGTACTGTCTCAAAACACCGTCGTGATGACTGAAAAATTGTTGAAAGTGACTAAACACCATACAACAACAACTAGTAAACAACACTTTAGCTAGTATAGCATCATCAGGCTCTCTTGGACTTCATGTTTTTGTTTAGAAATAGAAATAAAAAAGAATCAACTATGTGTTTTAAAATATTTATTTATTTTCATAGGCACATCATTCTGCAAGTCCACTTTAGTGCCATAACCAAGTGTTGCAGATAAGTAAGTAAACAAGTAAGTTATATAACATTCTCACTGTCCAGAGGAGGTAGATGCTCTTTAGGATAAGGGAACACTGCATTAACTCCTTTGTCTACTTTTCTTTTTTCCTGAAAATGTCAACTGAGCAAAGTCGTGATGAGATATTCCTATAGAAAGGGTTCTCTTGAATCGTTACATTTTTAATACATTTTTGCATAAATAAACTCACTTTTATAAAGATCCAATGAAGAGTGCACAGTCCAATTTTATCATTCAAGAGTTGTTAAAATAGTCCAACGAATGATTTGGTACCTTTAATTGGTCGGATTAAGACGAAAACAATATTTTAATGGAAGTAGTGAAATTGGAAGTTGAATCCCACTTCTAAAAATACATAATGGGCAAATACTCTTTGACCATTAGGTTGTCATTGGGACTTTGATAAGATGAATTCTGCAATGTTTAACCAGAATGTAACCATACAATGGTTTTTTGTGTTGAAAAATATTTAGCAGTCTGAAATGGGAAATCTATTTTAGTCTCGACTGGGCACAGTGACGGGTCAACTTGGAGGGGGTGGGATTCCTTTTCAATATTTCATTTTGACGTGCATTTAACTATATTCATATCAGTGCATGATGTATTGGGGGAGAAGGGTGGGGGGTGAACAATGTTCACAGGTATTGTTGGTTAAAAAAATAAGTTGTTAAAATGGCTAGGTTCTCTTGTCTTAGGGGTCCGGAAATGTTTCGATTGGATGCGATAACATACCGAGAGGTCATTCCAACTATTGAGACGCGACTCTATTTAATTTGTTGGACACGATCTACCTTTAACAAAGCCATGCTGTCCATTATTTATCAGAGTGTTGTTAATAATGAATAAATGATATATGCCCTTAAGACACAAACTGTAGAAAAGGTGGGTCAAAGCTCTACTTTGCAACATGCAAAAGAAATTTGTCTATTTCAACATGTGTGCACTCAACAAATATTGCATAATGTACTTGTTATAGAATTTTAATTCTAGAAATATGCCCCGTCTGATGTGCACTTTAAAACTTGTATTTATTGGATCAAAGTATAAGAGAAGTTTAATACCATATCCGAGAAAAATTGTTGATCAGATCAGAATTTTCATAATGGTTTTAGTTCTGGCTCTTGCATTTTCAAAAATATGCCTAAAATGTGCACTACCACCATGTATATTGACCAAACAATGATCTAACGATATGATCTTGGATTAAAAAAAAAAAAGGTTTGCCAGGTTGAGTAGCTCAGTTGGTAGCATGTCTGACTCCTATCAATCCAGGAGTTGTGAGTTTGAAACTGCATGGCCACAGTCTCTGTGATGGTATATATACAACATGTCTAGTTATTATTCATCTCACCTTGCAAGTGGAAAGTAATCCATTACTTTGTGTGCTTCAGTACTGGTTAATCTTCCAGGATCCCAGGAAAGAGTGGTTAGGTCAGTTGATCGTAAGTTCTCGATGGCATAAAAATGACACTAAATATACTCGATCACTGTATTGAATTTAACATATCTTTTTGTGTAATTAATGTCTGTTGTGGTTCTTTAATTGTAAAAAATAGTTTATGTGATGGTCTATTGTCACAGGTGAGAGATGTAAGGACATGTTTCATTTAACTATTTCTTTTGTTTCCTAAAGCCAGGCCCGATTAGCTCAGTGATGCGTCTGACTATTAATCCAGGGGTTGTGAGTTTGAATCCCTGCTCGGCAACAGTCTCCATGATGATTGATTATTCAACATTGTGTCTCATTATCATTCTCAATGATTAAAGTGGGAAAGTTATCTGTTACTTGCAGAGATGGGTGTGCTCGAGTACTGATTAAACTTTCAGGATCCCCTGAAACAGTGATTAGGTTAACTGATCATCTGTTAGTCCTCGATGGCATAAAAATGACACTAAATATTCAATCACTTGTTCCTAAATTATATCCTTGCTATAGCATGTTATTAATATTTATAACTACAGGTTGTTAAAACATGGGCACTTCTGTGGCATGGTGTTGGTATGAAGCAGTCCGTTTCCAAGTAAGTTACAAACATGTCTATATATGCAAAGGGGGCAGTGTCCTTTAGGATAAGGGGGCACTGTATTAACCTCTCAGTCTTTTGTTCCTTACTCTTTCTCTTTTCTAATATTTCTTTCTCTATATACCTGCTCTATTGTGGTTGAAGCTGACACACATCTAGCCTTTCAGTGAAATCTGACATCAATTTCAAATTTACTATATTTTTAGTTTGACTATTTGAAGAATAAGGAGGAGGGCAATTATACTGGTCTGGGGGTCACACCTTAGTTAAAGCTTTGCAAGGCTTTATCTCGATAGCCATTGCATTGAAGTGAGACTTCCCAGTCGAACATGTTGCAATACTAGTGACAAAGTTGGATAACTCTTTCTTGAATAGAATAAAAGTTTATATCTCGGCAACCACTGCATGCATTGTATTGAAACTTTATACAAAGTTTTGCAGTTTTAAGACCTACTCATGAGATGACTTGTTTACTTCGATTAGTCGGATCTCAATTTTGTGACAAATGATTCGAATAGTCGAGGAAGCCGTCTTGCTCTTGTTTTCTATTAAATTTCTCGGCATACACTGGAAACTAAATCCCTCGTCGTACACTTTGACAGGAGCAGTGTTGCTGAGATGCCCATTGCAGATGTTGATAATATTTTAACCTCATCTGAGGAGGGAACTCCTAAGGCTACCCCTTAAAAGTTCTGGTCTTACATTAATAGCCTTAGGAATGGACATAATAACATGTACCATGGAGGAAATGGTATTGTGATGACTGATCCCACTAACATATGTTAGGTTCTAGAACATCTTGTTAGTGATATAATGAAGCACGGACAAACGATATACTTGTTGACTCGCAGCTCGGTTTAAGAAGCAAATGTTTTTGTGAAACCCAGTTAGTTCCAGTTCATGCACAAGCATTTACTATACAAACTAGACCACTACAGTGTACGAAGGACAATCAACTTGGATTGCCTCATGGTTATCAGACTGGACACAAGAAGTAGTTTCTGCCTACGTCTAATTCTCTTCTTATTGTTCATTTATGACCTACAGAACGGTATATCATCAAATGTAAGGCTTTTAGCAGATGACACTCTGCAAAAAATATATATTCTCTTCAGGACTGCATTGAACCAGAATAACTTACAGAAACTTGGTACAAGGTAGAAACAGTGGCTCATGAATTTCAGTGTATCCAAATGTTACTCAGAACATCAACTGGAAAGAGCAAATTAATTACCACTACTTAACATGGACTGACACTTGACAAGGTTAAAGCAACAGAGTATGTGGAGGTTACAATTACTGAAACTTGGACTGAACACCACACATTACATAACAAACTTTAATTTGACCTGTGCAAAGACAATGGACATGTAGGAGATGGCATAACACGTCGTGTTAAGGACATGCTTGATGATTTGCGATGATCAACACTTGAATAATGACATACCAATACAAAATTGACACTTTTTTACAAAATGACTGAGACCAACACCTAATGACTAACATGCATCTAGATACTCTCAAAGAATATCTCGCCTTCAACATGATCAACTGACTGCCTCAACTGCCCTTTTTTCCTCAGGAGGCATACCACTGGAATGCTCTTCCAGATTCTACATTTGTGATGACTACAGTACATTCTGTTAAAATTACATACCTATATTGAATACGGTTGTGTAGCAACAGCTCTAGAAAATCTGTATGTAATGGTTACCTGGAGCAGTTGGGGCCAGTTGCAAAAAATTTAACCGGCCAAATTGCATCTTGTCTCACCTATTTATCATTCACATCTCTATATCACTCCTTGAACTGTACAATGATGTAATGAGTTTGAAACTGAAGTTCATGTAGATTTAGCCGGTTAAACATTGTAGCCATTACATTCACATATTCTAGAGCTGTTGCTATGTAACGGTATTCAATATCAACATGGAATTTGGCAATTGCATAGAGGAAATATTACTTTTTTTGGTGCAATTTAATTTTTGTTCATGTGCTATATTAAATGTTGAAAATATTAAGGAAGTCCACATATATGTTAACACACCTTGTATATACAGTTTCTGACTGCATATATGCTACCACCCTCTTGTTGATCAGAATTCATTGGTGATCATATGGAAGAGAAAGAAAAAGAAAGCTGTAAAATCAGTTGTTCCAAGGGATCGAATTTTCTATCTGAACAGAAAAAAACATAAATGATTCTTTTTCTTGCATACCAAACACGGTAGATAGTTTAGTTTACATGTAATTCATATTTTATTTAACCACGACTGCAATTAGTTGATGTTGTATCCAGATGGTAGCATGAGAACTTGATAGTGAAATAAAAATATATCTGGCCAAAGGAAAGATGCAGATATCCTTTAATATCTGGTATTCATGAAATGCAAATACAGACTGTTGCATAATAAATCTTCTCGCATTTAATTCCTTGATAAAATAATCCAAAACTTGTAATAAAGAATAAACAAAATATTCATACATGTTTTGGACAAAATTATGACCTATATAGTTTTGTTGTTTACATTTAATACTAAAACTTTCATGGCTGTCACTCCAGAAGCATTTTTTCCGAAGTGCACTAAATTTCAAAACATTCACTGTTGCCATTCTAAAGTTACATTACCCAATAACAGTCAAACCTGTCTTAAGCAGCCATTCAATGGAAGGAACAAAAATAGCCAATGGCTGCTTAAAACAATTGGTTGCTCACACCGGTTTGATATTAAAACATTCATTGCTGTTGCTGCCAAAGCATTTTTTTTTTGAAGTGCTAAATTTCGAAATATTCACTGTTCTCATTTAAAAGTTGCAATACCAAATTACATTATGTTGTATTGTTTTTTTTCAGAATGAGTGGATACAGACCAGTTAACAATGAAGATAACATCAGGGAGGTTTTGACTTCCAGTAATAATCTACTACAATGTGTACTCCTTACAACTTAGATCATGTTTAAACTAAAATAATGTATAAAAAATTAACCCCTCGGTTACATTTTGTGTTAAATTAAAAAAGCTTAAGGCCAGTATTAAATATGAAATGAACTTACTACATAATGTTTGTTAAAAAAGTTCATTTCAGAGAAGACATTTGTTTCTGATATATTTCTTTATAAAAATGTCCTTAATTACTAGGTACTTAAATGAAATCCATCTGATTTATGACATGCTAGTTCTGGAAATTTTGATATCTTCCAATATCTTCATTGATAACCACAATGATCACTCGAGACAGCTATAAAATAATGCGGGCAGTTTTGTGTAGTGGATAGGCTTTTGTCTGCTCACGACAGGTCACAAGTTTGATCCAGACTTGCCCCTATGACCCTCAAAACCCAGTTCTAGCTCTATTGAAAATATAACTTGGAGTAATTCCCAAAACTCTGAAGTAAGTAAATTACTAGTAATGCAAATGAAAGAACTAAAAGTGGAAAACGGCTTTGTTTAACATCCTCACAGAAAATTAAAGTCTGTGTCCATTGAATTTATTCATTATTTGTATAAATGTTTCACTTTTGAAGGAATTTCAGATTTGTTCAATTGAAGGGGCTACGTATGGTAATGGGACTTTGATTTTTACATGAAAATGCTATGGGAAGACGGGAATAGAAATCTTTTTTTTGTTTCTCATTTTTTAAACATCTTGAGATCTGGAGTATGGTTTAGTCATAACAACAGAGACAGAACTGTTGATGGAGATTTAATATCTATAAATGGCAAGCAGTGGTTTAAAAGATAATAAAATCATGAAATTTCAAAAATTTTTATCTCGAGAACTGATGAGCTAAATTTGTTCATGAATAAATGTTTCATATTATTCAAATTAACCGTTTACTCCATAGATACGCATTTTTCCGCACCAATCACGGAAGGCCTTTGAAAACAGTGCAGGAAGAGCAATCTCGTAATGAGCAATCTGAACACTTCCTGCACTGTTTTCCACTCTATCAGTTAATATAAACATAATTCACCCAATAATTCAAAAGCCTTCTGTATTAGGTATCCAAAGGCATCTATATTAGAGGTGTCCAAAGGCGTCTATATTAGAGGTGTCAAAAGGTGTCTATATTAGAGGTGTCCAAAGGCGTCGATACTAGAGGTGTCCAAAGGCATCTATATTAGACGTGTCCAAAGGCGTCTATATGAAGTAAAGGGTTAAGGAACTAGGGCTCATAAAGGAGACGATGATTTTAACATATGAACATTCATAAGGGGAAGACAGTAAATTTTCTTTTTCAAGTCTATTTAGAAGTTATTTTAACCATTTTAAAGACATCACTGCAGTTCAAGGAAATAGTGGAAGGAAGACTCCAAGTTCACTCTACATATACAAAAAAACACAAGATCTTGGACAATTCCGCAACAGGGCTTATAAATACATTTTAAGCAAAACTTTAAAAAACATTTTCTCTGGAAGTTCAAGGTATAGACATTAGATATTTTACATGTACCATAACATGGATGTCCCCTAAAAGTTTTATTGAGATCGGGTCCCTGGGGTAAAATTTGGGGCCGCCACAGGGGTCATTGTTTTACATAGGGAAATTGTTGTAGATGCAATAACACCACAATTCATTGAATCTTAACCAAACTTGCACAGCAGTTATGTAACCACAAGGTCACGGACAAGTTCTTGAGAAAAAGAAAATAATGATGGCGGCTCATGAACAGCACAAGTGTTAATCGCTCTGTGTAATTTGAGGAATTAAAGGATATTTAAAATGGATATTTAGTTTGAAAGAACAAAAATGAGTGTTTAAATAGTTTTGGAATAAGTGTCGCGTAAAAAAATATAGATATTCAACATGAGAGCAGCGCAATTTGAACATAAATTAGGGTCGCTATACGTCCTTATTGAAAATAGTCGACATTTGAATGTGCAGCACAGGCTTGTCGTTATACATACTCGGCATTGCATATTGTGTTTGTAAACATAATGACATAGCTATACATTTATGTTATTGAGGTGAGTTGTACACACATATCAACTATGGCAGACAGTGACAATGAATATGTTGAAGCAATGGAACAAAGTGTGGAACCTGCTTCAGTTGGTAAAACACCCAAATCAAAAACAAAATGCAAGGACCTTCCTCTACAAAAAACTAAACAATAAAATTCCTACCAAATAGCAAAATTAATGGGAGCTCCAAAAGGTTTGTCACTACTGCTGTTATAGTGTAGCAACCTACATTCAACCGTTATAGACCAGGTCATAGAGTCCAATGCTAAACTACAAGACGCATCAACAAACAGATGGAAATGATTGAACGACAAATATATGTGATTGAAAGTTAATCTCTTGAACTTAAACAGAAAACGGAAAACATTGAAATACCTTTCAACAGATATTTGCTCCATGAACTCTGTCTCCAACGATTTGGAGCAATATGGTAGAAGAAATTTTATCAGAATCACAAATTTACCAACTGTTAGTCATGCTACAGAGGCTTATTTTACAAAACACATAGTTTGTTTTATTAACACCAAAGTCCTACCAACTGGCGAAAATATTTCCGAGCCGGATGTGTCGGATGTGGAAAGATGTCACCCAGTTGGTAAGCAAAATACTTCTGGACATATACAAATTATTGTTAAATTTGCACGATACCACACAAAAGTAAGGTATTTGCTGAGCACTGAATCTTGACTGAAGAACAACACGGACAGAATATTTCTTTCTGAAGATCTTGCTTCTTTCAACTACTCCATCATCAAATCTCTTGCCATTGAAAAAATCTGGTAAGATTGATAGTTTTTGGACACAGAATGGCAATGTCATTGCTTAAAAATTGCCCAGCAGTATACCTGCTAAAATTTTTGATCATGCGGAAATACCAGCTATGCTTGGCACTGTAGCTTTCACATATTCTGTCCAGGATACCATACTTTGCTTAACTCATTGATTTGACAGATGATTCAAGTTTTGTGCTAAATGACATCACAGACATCCATTTCTATAAACAATTTAGTTTTAATCCCTGAGTGCGTGTGACTATGTTTCCTGTTCACAAATTACGCGTTATAAATAGACGGAGCTAAAATCAGTACAGGTGAATAACTATATAAACAGTTCGATGGTCACGGTACACACATTGGCTTTGAAACCTGTTATGGGACACACGCGACTGTAGAATGGGAAGTTTGACAAGCAACTTAGATGTAACCATTCATTCATCAAAATGTATTCGTTTGTTTACAAATAAAAACATGTGTAATAATAATGATTAGTGATTATTAATATGTTGATATCAAAATGATGAAACTGAATATGCTGATGATTATAATGGTGATGATGATTATAATGATGATAATGGTAATTAATATGTTGATGATTATAATGATGGTAATGGAGATGTTGATGATGATTATGGTTATGTTGATGATGATGTTGATTATAATGATGATTATTAATATGTTGATGATTATAATGATAGAAATGGATATGTTGACTACGATTATGGTTATGTTGATGATTATAAATATGTTGATGATAATTATGATGATAATGAGGAAACTAAATATGTTGATGATTATAATGGTGATTATGATGTTGATGTTTATAATGATGATTATTGATATATTGATGATTGTAATAATTAAGAAACTGAATATGTTGATGATTATAATGATGATAACGGTGATTATTAATATGTTGATGATTATAATAATGATAATGGAGATGTTGACGATGATGATGATTATAATTGATTAGGTCGAATCTTGTAAAGATAAATGATAGTGGTAAAAGCATACATGAATGCTTAATGCATATGACATTTATACACTTTACTACTGATGTGTTTTTAATATAATGGTAATGAATGATTATCCAGCCCTTGCACTGCCATAGAAACATGATAAGCTATTTTGATTTGTTTCATCTATGTTATTTCATTAATCAAGAAAGATGTTTGTAATCATGATACAAGTGTAACAAGAGTGAAGATAATGATTGAATTTTTTTGTAGTATGTGTTTTTTTTTGTTATTGTCTTGCCCCAACGAAGGAGTGAAAGCAAGATTAAAGTGTTGCTTTTCTGTTAACGGCGGCGGCATCAAACATTTATATTTAGCTCCAACCTTAAGTTTTCGTATTTTTTTTCTCCCATGTGTGTATTAACGGTCAAAGCGGACACAGGGAGACATATCATTCCGTGGAATTTGTGCTTTTCCTTTTGTTTTAATATTAATTCCATTTTAGTAAAATTTGGCTGACAGTGGCTGAATCTTTAATTCCTTAAAATCATTCCTTGCTGATTCCGTTTGGAACTACTGTATCAATATTTAACATGAAGTGTTTGCTCTATTTTACCTTTCCTTTCCTTCTACGCTCTACTTCAATACATGCGTCTGTTATATGCCAGGTAGTTTGTCCTTGTATTCTTTTGCTCATCTTTTCTTCCTTATGTATAATCCCGATATTAAGTTCTTCCATGTAACCTGTTATTTGGAGGCCCTCAGATTGTCTGTGTTATTATATCCAAATCGGTAATAATGTAAATGTAAAGAGATTACATGTAAAGTTTAAGCTATCTGCAAAATGTATTGCGTTGCTTTTTGCAAAGTCTACATCATATTTGAGGGAAATTACACATTTAGCCAAAGATTTATGTTATAGTTCATATTTTAATTTAGTTATATGTCTCCTACTTTTGAAGGCTGGGTATATTGAGCTTAACCCGGAACCAAGCAATGGGAATAATTGTTTATCAATCATTCATTGTAATATTAGACGTATTAGAAATAAGTTAGAGTGTATAAGAGATAATTACATTGATTTCGATATTTTATGTTTTACAGAGACTTACTTAGATCAAGCTGTTACAGGTGAATCTATTCTATTAACTTATACATTTGATGTTCCACTATAGAAGGGATAGAACAAATCACGAAGGTGGAATTCTTGTATACTTAAATAAAGTTTTAGTGCACTCAAGAAAAACTGACTTAACAATTTTGTAGGGAATCTATATTGTTGTTGTATGGTGTTTAGCGTCGCTTTCAACAATTTTTCAGTTGGTGACACACGATGGTGTCTACATGAGACAGTATTCTGAGTGCTGTCACACTGGAGTATCATGCCGCAGACACGTGATATGATACCCCACTCAGTCACATTATACTGACACCGGGCCGACCAGACCTAGAACTGTCCTCTAAATGCTGAGCGTCAAGCGAGGAAGCTTCTAGTACCATTTTTAAAGTCTTTGGTATGACCCAGCCGGGGATAGGGAATCTATATAGTTTGATGTTAAAGTAAATAGTGAAATATATCTAATAGGAGTATTTTATAGTCCTAAAACATCTGATGTAATTTTTTATGCCCCCGCCATTTTCAATGAGGGGGCATATAGTATCATCGCTGTCTGACATATCTTTAGTTTTAATGAACAGATTTAAACCAAATTTGGTGTGTGACTTTACATTCAGGTAATACAGGTCAAGTTCGTATTTCCTTCCGGTATGATGATTTTCGATGGAGTTATGGCCCTTTTTTGGACTTGGATTATTGGCAATTGTCAAGAAATTGGTTTCCTCTCAATATCTCTTGAAGGATTGGATTGAATTGATTGATATTTGGTAGAAAGACGTATGGTGACAAACTTCAGCTCAAGTTCGAATTCCGTCAAAATCCCTGCATATTAATTAGGTGTTCTTGGCTCTGATTGGCTGATAGTTTCCGACCTCTAAAGTCTTTATTTAAGGATCGATTTTTACTCACTAATTCATTATGTAATGTGATAAATACACCAACACCACAACACGTTATTCTTGACCCTAATCTTATTCCCAATGACATGGCTTATATTGAGACAGGGACACAAAGTAATCCGTCAGAAATAAGTAATCATTGTGCAATTTATATATATTAACCATTTACTTATGAACTCAACTCATCATGAAAGGACTGTCTGGCTATATAAAAAAGCAAATTTTGAGTTACTGGAACTGTATTAAATGGATCGGTACACGAAACTTGTGATATGTTTACAGATATTATTATCGAATTTGTCAAATTATGTGTACCATTCAAAAACTTATGTGTTAGACCTCACGATAAACCCTGGTATGATTCAGAAATTCAAAAAATGTTGCGAAAAAAAAAGAAAATATAAAACAAACTGTAAAAATAACTGGCAACTTAAATGATAGGTCTAAATATAAAAAACTTCGTAATAAAGTAAACAACTTAAAAAAACATGCAAAAGAACTATTTTTTAGTAATTTAGAAATAAATTTAGTTGACTTGCAGTATAATGATAAAAGGGGATTTTGGAAAATAACATGCAATTTTGTTATGAATAATACAAAACAGTTAAAACAAAATATTTACTACTAATCAAGAGAAAGCAGAATGTTTAAATGATTATTTTTCATCAATATCAAGCGTAGATGACTCAAATGTAACGCTTCCTGAACTCTTTCTAAGAACACAAAATTGACTTGATAGTTTTCATATTACTCAAACTGAAATTAATGATATTTATATATCTCCTCACTTAATACAAATAAAGCCAGTGGTCCAGACCAAATAAGTCAGAATCTGCACATCCCTTCAAAAATCTTCAAAAAGGGAGATAATGCTTTGAATCTGTTTGAGAAGTCTGTCCTGTAGTTTCATATTATATGGATGAATTTCAAAAACACTTGGCTCAATTTATCAATTGATCAACATTACATGACGACGTGTCACATTAAGACCCAGAACCTTACCTCAAGGTCACACTTTCAGTTTGTTTGATATTTCATGCTGGTCTGTAATATGTCTTACATGGAGGGATTTTAAAATAACTTGACAGAAGTGATCAGCATGTCATGTTGATGTGTCACCTGCATTTACCTGTAGAAATACCCAGACTTACATCAGATGTCAAGGTCAAGGTTACACAAAGGTCAAGGTCAGGCTTTAATGTAAAAAAAAAACCTTGAAATTGCATGTCGTCTGAAACGTCAGTCCATTACTCTTGATATTCATGGATACATCGCTACCTATTATAACATTTATTGTTATTTTCACAAACTATTAGGGGGGGGGGGGGGGGGGGGGGGGGGTGCATGCAACACTTACCAGTAACATTTCTTAACCATTTTCACATTTTAAAGTAAGAAACAAGAAAATCATCCTTAAATATCGACAACAAGTCAAGAAAAAGTTTTTGGGAATTCTTCAATATTTTCTGCATCATTCAAAGCCAGTATAAGTATATACCACCATACTCTAGTAAAGTTCTACCTTTTTTGTTTTCCAGGTTCATTTGTTACCTTGAAAGGGAAACTTACGAGTGACCGCTTCGGCAGTAACATAAATGCAGCTACCAATTCAAGGACAGGTGAACACACTCTTTCAACAAGAGCCTCCACGGTTAGCTCAGTCAGTAACATGACTGACAATCAATCCATGGGTCGCAATTTTAAATCCCTGCCCAGCCACAGTTTTCATTATGATTAATAAAGCACATTGCATCTGATTTATTATTTATCTGCCAGGAATGAGTGGTTTGGTTGACTGATTGTCTGTTAGCCTTCGGTGGCATAAAGATGATCCTAGATGTTCACCTAATTACCCCTCCCCCACAAGTTAGATCAAACAATGTCAATATCAATGGAAATGTATGCATAGTGCATGTGATAGATGACAGTAGAGCAGTTTGTTTTTACTTAATCTCACATGCAAGTGGTAAATTCAGATCAGCTGAAATAATTTTATTGTCCATTTACTTTGCACTAAGGTCATTTATTTAAATGTCTGATGGACAGCTAGAACTTGAAGCAAGTTGTATAAACATGAATTTTTAATATTCTGGTTTCTATTGAGTATCATTACCAGTCATGGAAGGAGACTTTTTTATGGGTTCACTGTCAAAACAAATAGTGCAAAAACGATGTCTCTTTGATGCCATGTTTTTATCTCGCCTGATCTGAAGACTCGCAGCTGAACTTTTGTGATTGCCCTGTGTTCACCTTCTGTTCATCTTAAATGTTTGTTTTTTATGAAACTGCACAACAGATTTTCATGCAATATGGTGTGAAGCATTATTATATGAAGCTCTCTCAAATTAGTTCAAATCATCACCATGGTATGGTGGCTGATTACTGTCGTGTTGTGCTGTCGTTTTGGTGGGACGACAACACGCCAAAATGACATCATGCTGGCAGAGCCCTAACACGACAAGTCGGAACAGGGTGCCCGGCCAGAACAACAAAATAGGGTGCCAAAATGAAAATTTGCCACACTCCAAAATGACAACACAGCGGTCAAATCCCTATGAATATGGTTTTCAGGTGTGTTCAAATAAAGAGGCTATGGTCTGTTTTTACATGGGAATACTATTAAGTCAAACCTGTTGTAAGCAGCCAGTCAAGGGATGGAGCAAAAGTGGCCTTTTAAGACAGGTTGCTTAATCCAGGTTAATATGCTATGCAAGCATAGAAATGGGAAAAAGCAAATGTGGCTGCTTAAGACTAGTGGCTGCTCAATAGAGGTGATTGTTAACACAGGTTTGACTGTATATTAATCATCTTGAGGTCTGAAACATTGTTTATTCATTACAGGTGATATTGGGTCCTTTAAAGGGTATCTTATCTCCATAAAGGACCAGCAGGGCCATAAAAATGGTTAAAATTGTGATATTTTAAACATTTCTTCTGGGCAACAACCAGCCAAATTTGTTCATATTTGTTATAAATGATTCCTATGAGTAGAGGTTTTGAGTTTGTTCAAATGAAGGTGTTGGGCTGTATTAGGGCCCAGTTCCTTGTATAAAATCTTCTTTATGTGGATAATGGTTTTTACTCGTTGATTTCAGGATGTACGTTGGGCTCCAGGACTGTGGACTTTAAGATGGTGATGACTTGTAAGTATATCTACAGTTTTTGTTATGAAATATCCCTGATATGTTTAAAATTCAAGTATATAGTTAATTTCCAATATCCGATAGGCACACAATCTTAAGTACATGATGTATGCGAAAAGATATGAGAGACAATGGTTAAGAAATGATATCTGTCGGTTACAATATTAGTTTCATGATATTAAATTGAATATATTTGAATTAAAGCAATGGTGAAAGTTGAGAAGGTGGTGTGAAAAACGGTTATTATATTCAAAGGTCATGTCAGAAAGCAAATATATTACAACATCTTGCCTACCATAAATATTGTAATTGAAAATACATGTATATTGATATACATATATGGCTATATAAACTTCTAATTATGCTCCCCATAGGGGGAAGCATATAGTCGCCACTTTTGTCCGGGCTATTTCTCTACAACCTCTGGTTGGAATTTTATGAAACTTGCTAGGATGCATCATTACCAAGTGCAGATGTGCATATTGTCTTTTTGTTCTAGTTCGATGATTTTTTACGGAGTTATGGCCCTTTGATTCTGTCTGTGACCAAATTCTTGTCGGCGCTATTTCTCTACAACCCCATATTTCGAATTTTATGAAACTTGCTAGGATGCATCACTACCAAGTATAGATGCACATATTGTCCTTGTGTTCTGGTTCGATGATTTTTCATGGAGTTATTGCCCTTTTATTGAGTCTGACCAAATTCTCGTCAGCGCTATATCTCTACAACCTCAGATTGGAATTTTATTAAACTTTCTAGGATGCATCATAACCAAGTGCAGATGTGCATATTGTCTTTGTGTTCCCGTTTGATGATTTTTCACGGAGTTGTGGCCCTTTGATTCTGTGTGTGACCAAATTCTTGTCCATGCTATTTCTCTACAACCCTATGTTGGAATTTTATGAAACTTGCTAGGATGCATCTCTACCAAGTGGAGATGCGCATATTGTCTTTATTGTCAACTGTTTATCGGATACTTATGTAGAAAACTATAGTATAAAAAGATTGAATGACACTATTGTCATAAAATCTGGCATACCACAAGGGTCTTTCTTAGGACCACTACTTTTTCTTTTATATATGAATGACATCGCTTTTATTTCTGAAACTGGAAGTACTGATCTTTATGCTGATGATACCACAATTTGTGAAACATCAAATAATTAATTAGAAATACAAATTCAACTCCAGGACTGACTAAATTCAATAAGCAGATGGTGTACAACTAATAACATGTCATTACATCCTGAAAAAAACAAAATGCATGGTAATTGTTACGAAATACAAGTTGACATTATGTAGGCATTGTAAAACAATACTTTCATATCATATGTTAAATTATTGTTGTATTGTTTGGGGAAAAGGTACACATATACAAAATACAATATTAAATCTCAGAAAAGAGCAGCGAGAATAATACTGAATAAGCCATTGAAAACAAATTCTCAAGAAATGTTAAATAAATTGAAATGGCTTCCATTTCCCAAATGATATTTTTATCACACTGCTGTTTTAGTATTTAAAGCTATTAAAAATATAGCACCAGGTCACCTCCCTATATATCAAAACCTTTTGACATTTTCAGATAATACATATAACTTACGATCTATTGATAGAAAAGATCTCGTTACTCAAAAGGTTTGCACCAATTATTTAAAAAAGAGCTTTAGTTATACTAGTACATGTACACTAATATGGAATGCTATACTAGTATCTATTAGACATCTTTCAAATATTCACTCATTTAAATGTCAGTATAGAAATTACCTTCTCCAATCACCTAATAAATGATTTTTGTTATTGTTTGAATAAAATAGTATAAATGTTCAAATATATAAAGGCTAATATTTGCATGCTTTGCTAAATTGAGTGTTTGTCACAAGTATTTATACATTGTAATTTGTAATATTATATTGTAATGTTTTAAATGTTGTTGCAGAAGGCTATATTAAAAAAAAATATGAGGTGTACCTTGAATTCAATTGTATTATGTCATAATGTGTTACCTTCTATAAATAAAGATATTATTATTATTATGTTCCGGTTCGATGGAGTTATGGCCCTTTAATTGAGTCTGTGACCAAATTCTTGTTCGCGCTATTTCTCTACAATCTCGGGTTGGAATTTTATGAAACTTGCTAGGATGTATCACTACCAAGTGGAGATGCACATATTGTCTTTGGGGAGCATCCATCGGTTCCATCGATATTTTCTTGTTTGATAAGCTTTTAATATAAAATACTAAGTATTACCTGACAGACTGGCAACCGACGTAACCACAGTTAATGTTTTATGCCTCTGCCATTGAAAAATAGTGAAGGGCTGTTAAAATGTTACCTTGGTTTGGCCATTTCTCTGTGTCCATTCACTAACTTCTGAAGGGGTCTATGTAGTTAATTAACATTTTGCATGCATATGTATAATTATAAAATACATGTCAAGCTCAATATTTGCCACTGTGCCTTAATAGAAATAATAACTTATTTTGTTGAGATATTCACTAAATATGGTTTTTATGTAGTATGAACTTTACCATCTAAAACAGTATTAAATTAAAAGAGATTATGTTGAATATAGAATTGACAGGTTAAACCATATTATAATGGTGGTATGGTTTTTATGTTTTAACCATGTACAAGATGGATTCAGAATTTTCAGCACGGGGGCCCCTAGTGGTGGGCCGATAATCGGATGACCGATTAGCGGCGTGAAGAAGCTTACCGATTCTGATAAGCGACACCATTTTTCATAGTCGATTATCGAGTATAAACAGTGATACAGCATGGAACCGCAAAATACTCTGATGTTTAACCCGGGATTAGAAAGCCGCACATGCACATCTCGATACCTTACATAACAGAATTGCGTACACTTTGTATTGAAAAGTTTCTTCGGAGATTTAACAAGAACTTTTTTATTTTAAAATTTATTGTTGATGAACGTTCAATGTTAAATTTGCAAATGATTAAATGATATTTATGGTGTTGAAATATACAAAGAATAAATACAATTATGATTTCGGAAATGACTTTTGGTCATTTCTTGTTTACAGTTTTTCCAAATGTCTCATTTTCTTTTGTGTTGGTGGAAATTCAACTTGAATTTTCTAAAATTGGTTCATTCAAATTTTGGAAAAAGCAGATTTTAGTTTCGTTTTCAAAATAAAACTACATAATTATTTGAAGATGAAATTTGGTCTGATTTTGAAAATGCTTTCATCAATATCTAACGAAGAGCACACATAGTTAGAACGCATATTTTCCGAAAATAGACTCTTATCAGTTGTCCTCGGATCTTTTTTTAGATAAGAAAGGGGTAGAGCCAGAAAAGGTCAAAATTGGCCTAATCTTCAAAAGGCTTGAAATTATGGAAACTTATAATGCAACATCTCTTTGTTATGAATGGACATTTTTTTTGCATGATTAAATATTTTTTTGTGATATTTTTTTACTTTATATTACATCCACTATTTATTGAAATAGTTGTTAAAATGTTGACGTCACGACATCGCATTGTGACGTTGTTTTGAAAAGGTACACTCGATATAAGTACAGCTGTATAAATTTTATTTCAATTGATATAATATTTAAAAAAAAACAACATTTTTTCATAATGTTCCTTCGAATATATATATAATTATACAGACAAGGAAAGAGAGTGAGACAAATAATATAAAATATGTTTTACACCGCTAACGTAAGAACGTCATTGGTAGCGAAACAGGAAGGTAACATTACTCAATGGATGGGAATGCAAATAATTGAATAAACAAATTGTGTTTGATATCAGATTTTACATTTATTTCAATTTTAAATGTCTTGCTCAATAATATAAAAGTAGTGTATAGCTGTCATATTTGGGACCGTGTCATAACCATTTTTTAAATAAATAACCATATTTTATACTTAAACCACTATATAAAAATGGTTTATTTGCTGAATTAATACATAATATATTAACACATTTTTAGCAAATTGATGGGAGCTTAAAATGACATCTAAGCATATAGCACAACCATGATTATAGCAATTTTAACCAAGCTACATGTATTAAAATGTAATTAAGTTATATCAAGGAAAAAAACTAGACATTTATGAGACTTATTTCCGAATCATCATATGTTGTTGTAAAATGGAATGCATTTTCAATAAGTTTTTTAACTTAAAATTACTCTTATATATCGATATACTGATTAAAACTCCTTGTTCATAAACAATACTTAACCATGTTAAGTTGTAGATTTGAACGTTTAACATGTAATCAAACACTGAGGACATGACCTATAAAACATATCCTTGAAAAATAAAGAACATTCTGCTTAGTTAATATATTAGACAACTATGCGTGTGTGTATACACCAAAGCGCACGCTAGCAAGCACAAACACACATGCCCACATCAGTAATTAATTTGTATATTCTAATATTAAAGGCACACTTTAAATAAATACCTAAAGTATAACATTAATCTTAGATATGAATATAAAACATCTGCTTATCATTTATAACTAAATGCAAATAATCAGTTTTAAATCAGTGAAGTATGATCAAAATCAAAGTGGTGAAACCGGAATTACAATTTTAAGTAAATATCCAATGTGCACTGCTTGACGTCATTTCTGTCATGTGGTCTGTTTCTAAGATAAACAAAATATTTCAGTAACTCTTGATATATCCAAAAAGTCATCGGTAATTTTAAGAGGAGGGTGCAAACACTAATATTTTGAAGAAACAACAACAACAACTGGCATACTGTGTCTTTAACATAATAACATGATGGGCAGTCACTCTTCAATCACACTGGCTTCACTTTCTGTGTCAGATACATCTACAATTTCTGGTATATTACAAGCATCAGAGAGATTCTCTCCCCAGTCTTGGATACCGTATTTAGCACGAATTAAATACCTTGCATAACTAAGGTACCACTCAATTGATGCTATGTGCGAACACATTCCGACTACTCTTTCCCCGGCACGACATTTGTAATACCAGGCAAGAATATCTGACGGATTAAATCTGATCCACAAAAGATATTTCTTAGACGAAGTGTGACGGCTTTGAATTCTAACTCGAATTAAATCATGTTCGTCCTTGTGTACCTGTATGTCACAATTACCATCAAAGTGTTCCTGTATGTAACTTGTGCTTAATTTCATTTGGTAAACACCGCATGTTAATGTACGTAATTGCTCCTCGTCTAAGCGTGGAAAGTTGTCTAGATCAACGTCACCGATGGCTTTCCAAATAGTGGACTTTCTTTCCAAACTGTTCACCTCTATCACATTTTTCAATGTGTTTATCCTCGAAGATAGATTATGCATTAGCGCGGACAATTTAGCATCATCTTCAATATTGTGTGGAGAACTTAGAGGCGGTTAGTACTTGTTCGAAATGGCACCAACAATTCGAACATAATCTCCAATGTATGGTATTTGGTTGGTTGGCAGTACGTGTTTAAGAAACTTCCAACTTTTAATTCTAGCATTTGCTGACTCGACAACCCAACGAATCTATATATAAAATAAGTATCATAATTAGTAAGTTATATGCGACAGAGTACAGAAACATGCAAATTAAATAAAATGATATCGATTTATATTTAACGTTGTTTTTTTTTTAAATCATATTATCACTGTATATAATTCGGGGGCGTTTGAACAGATTGTTATTTGCTTTAAACAAAGGATGAACTTCACAGACGGTCATTTGTATATATATCTATGTGTGCTAATTGCATTTTGTTCCAAATCATAATTTTTATGTTGTATATTTGTGACTTATATGATTCCCATTTAATTATTGCTATAAGTAATTATGCTTTTCATATTTCAGGTTTCATATGATTCTTAAAAATGATAATCATAGCTAACACAGTTATCGCTGTAACATTTTTTTTTATTTCTCACAAGACCACTTATTATTATTGGATGTTCGTTATTTTAAATTTCATGTATAGAAAAATTATCCTGGAAAAATGTGATATAAATATTCTTAAAGGTATCTGGATTGTATATTTGATGAATTAATGCTTATACATACTTTTGTGCAAAATCTGCTCTGATTCGCTTCTTCACAAGACATCTGTTTTTGACCTTTGGTTAAAAAGGATGGCATTTCAGCACGATTAGCTCAGTCGGTTACGCGTCTGACTATCAATCCAGGGGTCGTGAGTTCGAATCCCCCGCCCGGTAACAGTCTCCGTGATGATTGATATACGACATTGTGTCTCATTATCATTCGTCTCTCACCACTGATTCAAGTGGGAAAGTTATCAGTTACTTGCGGAGATGGGATGTGCTCGAGTACTGGTTAATCCCAGGAAAAAGTGGTTAGGTTAACTGATCGTCTGTTAGCCCTCGATGGCATAAAAATGACGCTAAATATTCAATCAATCAATATCCTCAAGCAGGGAAAGAGAATCACGGAAACCCTTGTCAACAACTAAAATGTCATCTTCATGTAAGAAGTGTTTCAATTCCTCCATATTTGTTTGTAGCATATGATTCAATATAGCAGCATCGTTATTCTTGGCGTCTGCAAAATAGGGAACCACAATCGTCACAAAATAACCAATTGTTGTCACTACCACCATGGGCTTCACTAATGGTCTTCCTTTGTACATGGAATATGACCTAGGCTACGTTGGAAGCTAAAGTTTTTCTGGATGTAGATATATGTTCCATCAAGAACAAGAATCATTTGTCCGTCTGTTGTGTTAAACAGTGATTTTGCTAATGGCCGTGTGTGGTGCATGATAACATCATCCCGTGTTAAAGATTCCACCCCAAGATACAGCAGAACAAATCCTCTCATCATTGTCTGTCTTACTGACAAAATAGCTTGTCGTACACTAGATTTACTCAAGCTAAACAAGGTGTCTGTTTGTTTGAGATACCTGACCTCAATTTGAGTAGAAATATTCCAACAGAAGTACATGTAGATCGTACAGGAGTGTTCTTAATCTTGTCTCCAAATGTTTAGTAAATCTTCGAACTGAAAACGAGAAAGGCCTGTAAGACTATGGTAATCAGCATCTTTCAAGTTGTCAAAATCAAGTTTACTTTGCCTGCGACAACATACTTCTCGAAGTTGCTTGATGAGTTTAAGAATTGTAGTTCTATTTAAGTATGTCTGGTTGACTACCGGAACATTTTGCAATGCCCCTTCTAAAAATATACCTTTATCGATGTGAACAGAGCAACATCTAGACCCCGCAGGTATTAGAATATTATGATTCAAAAATGCACGTAGACGTGTCTCGGATGGCACTCCAACAAGTTTAGGTCCTGGGTGTTTGCAAATCAAGCACCTTGAGTGTGTTTTGCTTGTTGACTGCAAGTTCAATGTTACAGATGGTGGACTGAATGAAGTCGTACTAGTTTTAGGTACATGGTAAGGGTCACTTTGTTTACTTTTGCAAGTCCACGCCCTGTTGCCGTTTCTGCTAAATAGTATTTATGTCTACATTTATTGCTTATAATATCGGTTTCTTTCGTTTCAAGGAATAATCTCTTTTGCAGATGTTTCTTTACGTTTTTATTGATTGAGCGGCATTCTTTAGGCTTTGTTCTCTTCTTACATACAGCACATCCATAAAACTTTTGTCCACTTCAATGCATTCTGAAATGGAAAATTAAACATTGACTAACACTCTAAATGAAAAACAAAAATATGGAGAAATACATAATGATATGTTTTAAACTAGTGTTAAGTTTGATAATTGAAACTATTTATATATACTATATGTGTTATAGATTAGTGTTACTCTGTTGATTGATATACAAAATTAAAAAACAAAAAATACTAGTGAGAAGATTTAATCTCACGACTATCAGATTCCAGTGGGACGTCGCTTATAACCTCTAAGCTACAGAGGCTGCTATATACTTTCAAGTAGAATTGCACTTATTAAAAATTAATCTATTTTTAGAGCGCTGCGTGGGTCGTCATTTTATGGATCCAAAAGTGGGTGGGAGCGATACTCCTTTTACATTTTATCTGGTATATATATGTCCCATATTCTTTATACATCTTATTCAATAACATGCTTTTTTAAATTATCCACTTGAAATAAGTAATTCTCTTCTATTTTCATACACATAATTAGTATCAAAGAGGTAACATTACGGAATATGCAAAAGTTAGCAGACGTTTACTATAATAACGATAACAATATGAAAAATATTTGTTTTTACTTACGTAAGGAAATAATTCAGTAGAGAAAAAACATTTGCAAGTTTTTATCACGTACACAACACGAATAATCCCGTTGTCCGCATAAAAAACATTTTAAACAGGAGCAAGTTGTCCAAGCGTGCAAAAATAGCATGTTTGTGAGCAAATTTGACCCGGAATCGGTTTGATTTTAATGATTAAAAACTCTGCTATAACAGCATTTAATTCTGTTGAAATAAAAAGTGTATTTATTCATTAAATTTACAGATATCGGCAGATCATTGCATTAGGCCTGTAATTTAGCCTTCTGTCATCGTTGTCTCGTCATCGGGCGATAGGAAAGAGAAAATGTTTATTTTAATATAGAGTACAGGCCTCGACCACAATAATTTTAGTATTAGGGAATAGAGTGTATCCTATGATGTATATATATATTCTTTGTTTTGTGGTCGAGGCCTGTGCACATACCGAAAATAACTGTAAACCGCACCAAATTGCCGGAAATTTGCAAAATATGGGGATATAGGGTATGTTTTGCTTCGCTCCTCGTACCCCAAACATTGTCGATTTTCATCAATGAACCCGATTTTCAACTATTACAGAAAGGTTCTGTTGAAATTTGCATAAAAAAATGAAAATCTATATATTTGAGAAAGCTGTATTTTAAGCCAATATCGTAGGTTCGTGGCTCTACCCCTTTCCGTGTTAAGTCAGTTTAATTCAAAAATATTACTTGGGCAATTCACCTGATCACGTACAGCACCATGTCCTTTTTTTACCCTGCCCCTCTGCCTTAAAAAAAAGCTTTTGTCAAAATGTGTCTGGCTGCCTTAATTACAAGTCATTTAAACAAATCGCAAGTCAAAATTTCATTTCAAAGATATGCCAATTGTTTACTGATATGACACGCATAGCCGAGTACACAGGTAATTCTTGCACTTCAAATGTGTGCATGTACAAATGACGTCACGCTGTTCAGTTTCTTTCGAAGTAAAATATCAGGGTCAAGTATTTTGCCGTGTTGATTTTTATGGGTAGTTTGATGCGTCAAACCAAATTTAATTTTGCAACATGCAAGCTTAAGTAGATCATTCTGGAACTATTATAATAGATAAAATTGCATCGGAAGTACCAACCAATTCCAACCGATAATCGATTATGATTTCCAACCAATATCCCATCACTATAGGGGCCCCTATGAACTGAGTTCCCAAGTACAGATAGGGTGGGTATTTTAATGGCGATTCAATATGCACCATTAAATAGTTTATATTATGATACTACACGTAGTATGTCATTATCAATGCTTCAGTCTGATTGGTTGAAAACTGAACTAAACTGTCAAATAAAATGAGCTAGTGACCACTAAATATTCCTTCAAAAAGAGCTGCTGACCACTTATTCTTTTGAAACAAGCTTCATCTGGTTACTGAGTCAATAGTTCAAACAAAATGTTCTATCAATTCGTGTAGGGTTTATTCAACTGTCGTTTCCCATTACTGAAAACGGCAGTAACTGTTAAACAAACTATACATTCAATCGTTAATTAAAACTGACACTGAAATGCCACGTCTCAATGCTGAAATACATGTACTGAACCACAGTTGTTGCTTGTCTATATGATCAAGTCATATTATGTTTGTTAATGGAATAGCTGGGCCCGATTAGCTCAGTCGGTTACGCGTCTGACTATCAATCCAGGAGTCGTGAGTTCGAATCCCCCGCCAGGCAACAGTCTCTGTGATGATTGATATATGACATTGTGTCTTATTATCATTCGTCTCTCACCACTGATTCAAGTGGAAAAGTTATCAGTTACTTGAGGAGACAGGGTGTGCTCGAGTACTGGTTAATCCTAGGAAACAGTGGTTAGGTTAACTGATCATCTGTTAGCCCTCGATGGAATAAAAATGACACTAAATATTCAATCAATCAATCAGTCAATCAATATTACATAATTACGATGATGTTGTTTTGCTCAAGCACTGATCCAGGAGGTAGCGATTAAACATTTATTAAAATCATTCTTTATTAAGATATGCAGGTAATTCATCATTAATGAATGAATGAAACATTTGGAATTGTTATTGGAGTACAGACATTCAGTTATAAAAAAATTATTCATATGCTTTTATCACGTTTATTATGAAGCAGTGAATGTACAATTATTGAGGGACTGAATATTATAGATGTGAAAACCTATTTCTTGATTTACGCTTTTTACATTTATTCAATATAATAAAACAACTATCTACTTTTTCAATGGTCAATAATTAAAATCCTTCGGAAATTATTAAATTGAGCCTATAAGAAGCCTGGAACTATTAACCTCTACTTTGTCTCGGTCAATAGTTTCTTGCTTTTGGTCATTTGTCATATTCCTTGGATAAATAACTTTAACCATTGACCACATAAATGGTAGATAGTTGTACAGTCAAACCTGTGGAAGCGGTCACCTCTATTAAGCAGTCACTTGTCTTAAGCAGCAATGTTTTCAGTGCAAATTAACCTGTATTAAGCAACAACCTGTCTTAAAAGGCCACTTTTTGTCCTTCCCTTGAGAGGCTGCTTAAGACAGGTTTGACTGTATATTAAAAATATCTCGATCTGAATGATCAACGTTATATATTTTAACTCTTTACTTCATATAGACGCCTTTGGACACCTCTAATATAGACGCCTTTGGAATATGTTTATATTAACTGACAGAGTGGAAAACAGTGCAGGAAGTGTTCAGATTGCTTGTTACAAGCAATCTGAACTCTTCCTGCACTGTTTTCAAAGGCCTTCTGTGATTGGTGTGGGGAAACACATATCTATGGAGTAAAGGGTTAATATGTATATTGATATTCTTTTATCAAGCTGCCACCTGGCTTTAGACGATGAAGTCTGACATGGGAACACTCAAGTGCCTTACAAAAGGAACATCAGTCGGTAGGCTTTTTTGTCAAGTTTTAGTTTTTCACACATGTTATTATGCCCAGGACTTGTACAGAAGGAATATTGCATCTCGTGACTAAATGTTAATAAAATAGCACACAAAGGATTAATTATTTCACATATTAAGCATTCATAGTTCACTGGCAACTGATTTCTTGTATTTAAATGTAAAATGCTTCAATCACACAAAACGATCTTGAGTTTAGATAATGAGGTTTAAAGTAAAATTTGTTGTAATTTGTTGTTATTTTAGCTGCAGTAAACATATTTTCTAATCAAGAGTACATTAACAATTTTAACCACAAAATGCTGGGAAAATTATTGTTTTGATGAGAATTTCATTCTGCGATAAAATGTAAGAATTTTGATTTGTGTTCTTGAGATGAAGTTCAGATCTTTGAAAATGAGATATTGTGAGATTTTGCATGAATACACGAGAGTTCACAAAATCTCAAATCAGTTGCTTTTCCTTCTCTATATAACTCCTTGATTTTTCCAATCTTACAATATACTATATGCACATTTACTAAGATTAAGTTTGAGCTTGGTTTGCACAATAGATTAGACCATATGTGGTTTCAAGGAAACTTTTAACATTATAGTAATTATGTATACAGACCGGTGCTTCCATAGCCAAGTGGAATAAGTGTCATTTCACGGTCACTTACATCTCACTGCTGAGGTTGTGGTTTCGAGCCGTGCACTTCGGTTAACAATTTATGTAAGAAAGTTTGCCTTTTTTTTCTGGTGAATGGTTCTACTCAGATTCATGTATTTGCATTTGATGCCGGGGAATGATAATTGATGCCATTATACATAGTCTTGATTGTGTCGAATATCACTTAGGGCTGTTCCATTTAAACATACATCCCACTCATGGACGGCAAAATAATAAGCTTCTAAGGTTGGAGGGTTTTTCAAAATGGGGGGCCTGATAAAATGAATTAAAAATATAAAGGGGGAGGGTCCAATTTCAAGGTGCCTTCCATGGGTGGGTTGTATGTTTAAATGGAATAGCCCTAATGCCGAGCCCAATTAGCTCGGTTGGTTACGCGTCTGACTATCAATCCAGGGGTCGTGAGTTCGAATATCCGCCTGGTAACAGTCTCTGTGATGATTGATATAAGACATTGTGTCTCATTATCAATCGTCTCTCACCACTGATTCAAGTGGGAAAGCTATCAGCTACTTGCGGAGATGGGGTGTGCTCAAGTACTGGTTAATCCCAGGAAACAGTGGTTAGGTTAACTGATCGTTTGTTAACCCTCGATGGCATAAAAGTGACGCTAAATATTCAATCAATCAAAACCCTAACAGGAAAAATGATTGGAGCGGAAGAAATTATAAGCTTATACATTGTTCCTGTGTGAATTTTCTAGTTGAACTACATTAAATTTATACATTATGAGAAAATGTTTAAGATGGTTCTTAAAGGGAGTATATCAGGAGAAAATGCTATAAATGTCTTAAAAAATATAATTATTTTTAAAATAGATAAAAAGCATCTCATTATCATTTAGACATCCTAAGAATACAATTGGTTTGGTATGTCAAATACAAAATAGCTTGACATAATCGATATTCAAACTGGAGTACAAAACTTAAAATGAAATCCCCATTCTAAAAATATGCAGCACTTAAATACCTTCACATCGACAATTGGACTCGTACTGAAATCAAAATGTAACCATGTGACTCATTTATTATGTCAAAAACTATGTTGCAATTTTCAGCGGGAAATCTATTTTAGTCTAACCTAGGCGTAGCCCAAGTTAGGAAATCCCTTTTCAAATATAATATGCTACCTATATTTAAATAGATATCCTTTTTATATAGATATGATATAGTTATGATATATTAGAAAATAAATATTTAAGTCAATTTTAAAATTTTAAAAAATCCTGATAAATTCCCTTTAATACATTACAGGTAACTACAATGCCAGTTTTCTCATGGAAAGTCCCTTTGGAAGGAAAGTGTTTAAAAAAGAGTTGACCAGGTTTGTTTATGAAGAACTGCATTATTACTAAGACAAATGTTCAACAGAAACAAAAGTGTGTGATTTGAATAAGTGGTAATAAGTTGTTTTTCACAAATTAAACTAATATAAATAAGTTTAAACTAAAATCACATCAAAAATTTGAAGAAGAAAAACAGTTTCAAACTGAAAATAAAGGCTTCAATTGGAATTGGAAAATAATTTTCTTTAAAAATTCCACTTTGAAAAATATGTTTGAAATTAAAAATTCAAGGTAAAATTAAATGTTATAGATATATTTGTATAAAGTTTGACATTCTGTAACTATGATAATGGTATATTAGTCCAGATAATGTATTTCTTGTTATTATTTTCTGCAGACAACACAAGACATTTACATCAAATGCAAAATCTTATAGTTCATTATTGCAGGTCTCTTCCAAAGTCGAACATGTACAGAGTGGCATATAACAACCAGATTTACATGTTTCAGTCATATACAGGTACATGTATAAACAGGCTTTAAAGGGAGTATATCAGGAAAAGGTGCTATAAATGTCTTAATAAATTATTATTTTTAAAATAGATAAAAAGCATCTCATTATCATTAAGAAATAAAAAAAAAAAAATGTTTTAGCCAATTTTAAAAATTTGTAAAAAATCCAGATAAATTCCTTTTAAAGATCAAAATGTTTTACTTTTGAAAGTCAGAAAACTTTATCTTTACTGCCAAAACCGATTTTGATTTGACAAAATCACTGTAAATTATATGTTGTGTTGCAAGAAGAATAAGTTTCAATATTTTTAATTTTACCAAAACAATAGAATTTTAGCTAAAATAGTTTTTCTTGGTCCTGTTCACTCCATTACTTTGTTCATATTTTTAGATATAACATCAGTTAGTCCTGCGTTGGGAAGCACAGCAGGTGGTCTAACACTGACCATAAATGGAAACTTGATTACAGAGCCCCGTATGTTGCACCTAAAGCTTACATTGCAGGTAAAGTTCATAGTTTTATATTGATTGTTTATTGCATATGTTCTCTTTAGATGTCACCACACAGTTGTGCCCCTTTTTTACCACAGTAACATGAAATATTTTCAAAATGGTTCATAGTGATTGTGATGTCTTGCTGCAGATGAGTAAAGCAAAAGCTGGCATAGCATATACTGCAATAAGATATCACTGGTGTTAAAAAAAGGCTTTTATAAGGCGCATGTATTTATGAGCATTTAAGGATTTTTTTAAAAAAAAGTCTAAGTGTCACTGCACTGTCTTAACCCTTTACTTCATATAGACACCTTTGGACACCTCTAATATAGAAGGCTTTGGACACCTCTAATATAGACGCCTTTGGACACCTCTAATATAGACGCCTTTAACACCTCTAATATATAAGGCTTTGGACACCTCTAATATAGATGCCTTTGGACACCTCTTATATAGAAGGCTTTTGAATTATTTGCTGAATTATGTTTATATTAACTGACGGAGTGGAAAACAGTGCAGGAAGTGTTCAGATTGCTTGTTACGAGCTATCTGAACTCTTCCTGCACTGTTTTCAAAGGCCTTCTGTGATTGGTATCTATGGAGTAAAGGTTAAAAAAAAAAACAAGCTTGTCAACCTACCAGTTACTGTGAATTTTTATGTGTGGACAAATTCCCGCTATGAAAACAAAGTATTATAAAAAGATTTGATGTGGAATATTATTTTACCTAGATTTTATTTTATATACAACAAAGAACACATTTCAACTGTAGTGAGACCTTTAGTTGAGTTGTCTGAACTGCTGCAATCAAGATCACGTCTACATCTCGCCACTGAGGTTGTGCGTACAACACAAACTCAATCTAAACACTACGATAACGTTTGCCATATTAAGGAGGAAAATGGTTCTACTCCGATCCATAAAATACAAATAGTGCATTGGATACCAAAACCATCACATGTTCTACAATCAGCCAAAAGTTTTCTATCATAGTTACTGCCATTTTATTTTCTTCTTTTTATATAAGTACATGTAGTTAACATTAGGTCTGTGCATTGGCATTTTTTTCATCTGCGATACCTATCGTGATACTTAATTTTCAGAGCCATACGTATCATGCTATGTATTGTCTGTGAAAATAAAAGTCAATATGTTTTGCAATATTTAAGTCACTATGCAATGCCCATTACGATACTGACTTTTAAACTGTCACTAATATGCAACCACCATGTTTATTTAATAAGGTGTATATAATAACTATGCTCATACGTAAGTTAAAGGTATCTTTATTAACAGAGAGCAACAAGAACTAAAATGTGTATTTACTTCATCTTCTTGAACATTTTTGATATTGAAATTTTAACAGTGAATAACTAAACTCAATGTCCTTGGCCGATCAAGTATAGCCAATTTCAAGAACGTCATTTTTTTTTCAATACATGGGCAGTTTTCCTAAACGGTATTGGAGAAAGAAACATTGTAGAAAGTTTGAGTACTATGCTAATCACTAGTAATCAGTATATATTTCAAAGCAGACAATTTGTTTTTCGGTAAAAAGTAAACTGGAAGCTGATCTACTAAAGATAAACTAACGACGAATATCATTCGTTAAATGGGGTGTGCTCGAGTACTGGTTAATCCCAGGAAACAGTGGTTAGGTTAACTGATCGTCTGTTAGCCCTCGATGGCATAAAAATGACGCTAAATATTCAACCAATCAATCATTTGTTAAACTATATTGTCATCTTGATTCCACATCGTATTATTGTCAAATGGCATTTTTGTTGAGATGACAATAATTATATGCTGTCCGTAATATTCGTCATGTGTTAACCATGTTTTGTATCCAAAAATTTGACTTGCTCTTTTTAAAAAAACTTTTTTTTTTGTTTGATAGTTTTTATTAACTAGTTCTTATGTTTCATAAAGAATGGAATTGCGATGTACAATATCTGACAATCGTATCGATGCATCATAGGTTTAAAGATTGCATTGCATCGTGATGTATTGGAAGTTTCATTTATTACCCAATACACACATCAGCGGAAAGGCGAATCGTGATTCACCGATGCATCGATGATTCGTTACACCTTTAGTTGACATGTATTGCAAAATTTATGATTGTTACATTTGAGCAACATTCGACTAGTGAAATACATAAATGACTTGCCTGGATTTATAGCTATAATGACTGGAATCGCCTTATTTGTTTTAGTGCAAGTCTAAAATCTGGCTCGAGTTAGTTGTCTTCAAATAAAATTTTGAATTTTTTTTGCCATGCTATAGATTTGGATGTAATAATGGCGATATTTTACAGAGAATAGAAATAAGGCTTAGAATGTTTTAAGTTATATTTATACCTGTATATCACATTAATTTTAACTAACTGTGAAAAAAGGGGATTATATGTAGTATAACAATGTGTTATTCTGGGGATTACAGTCAAACCTGTACTAACGGTCACCTGTTATAAGCAGCCACCTGCCTTAAGCGGCCAGTTTCAGACCTTCCCGTCGAAATTTACTATATAATTTAATTGCAATAGGCGGTCACCTGGTTGACGCGGCCAGCGGCCAACATTTTTTGGTCCCAAAGTCATTAAAAACCTCCTAAAATGGCCACCAAATGAACAAATTGTACTGTAAAATATCAATTTTGGCATATAAAAATTTCATTACGGCCACAGAATTAATATTTAATTAAAGTACTAAAAACCAAATAAATCAAATAATTATGATATATCATTAATTTAAAATAAGTTTCTTTTAGTTTAACCTTTCTTAATTGGCCGTAAACAAACCAAACAAAGCTGTTATTGTGTTCTACATAATCGCCATTTTTCAGACTCAAACCAAACAAAGCTGTTATTGTGTTCTACAAAATCGCAATTTTTCCGACTCAAACACGAGTGTAGTGCATGATAATTTTCACATCTCTATTTTTAGCTCGCGTCATTGGTAAAATAGACTGATCAAAGTGTTTTGTGTAAACACGTTAACTGTGAAAAGGTCGGCATATAAAAAGATTAAAGAAGCTAACGTTTTTGAGACGATAATTAGAATGGCAGTTTGTTCGTGCTTTTAACGAACGATAGGGAATTAACTCATTAAGTTCACACTTGTAAAAAGCGCTAATTGTGGAAAAATATAAAATTTGGAAATGATTTATTGTGACTTAAATCATAAATGTTTTGATTGTCAGCGTGTTAACAATGCCACCAAAATGGAAATTTGGCCCTTTCCCTTGGCTGGCTGCTTAAGACAGGTTTGACTGTATATATATTATGTAGTATTGTTACATTAATACCTAAATATAGTAACAAAAATAGAACGTTTTTAACAAAATATGTTCAAAATCACGCGCTGATATTGAGGCCTCAGGATCAGCACCAAGGCCAATATCGCCCGGTATGATTCATATTGGCCCCGGTGTTGAACAGACTGCGTACATGCTCTTTTGTGTAAAATCATGTCTTTTCTAACAAAAAAAACACAAAAACCTGTCAACGTCAAAGCAACCAAATGCCATCACGAGAAAAGTGGAAACTTTAAAAATGGCAGAAAAGACGTTGGAAAGCTAAAGCAAATCGCCTTTTAGCTTTGGATGGAGCCTTAAAACACAATTCTTTACAAAATCCAGACAGATAAAGGAGGAGGACACCGGTAAATTTATGGAAAGTATGAAAAACACAAACAATAATCTAAAGACAAGGAGTGACGTTGGAAAATTTCAAAACTGTCCGTGCAGCGTAGACTTGACTGTTCATTTTGAAGAAATGATTCAAATAGTCTTGAATATGGCCTTAGTCTGATTTTATTTGAGTAGGCTGTAAAGAAAAATGACGATTCTTAACATATTCAGCCAGATACAATCAAGTCGTACCAGTCCAGTATACATCAGTAGCTAAAAGACCATGATTACCAACGGAATGTTATGAAGGATGATTTGTTTTTAGCATTCAAGGAGGAAGTGACTGAAACGAACTGGACTTGTAAACAAGAGGCATAGATCAACACATCTACAGATGACAAGATTAACATAACAAAACAGAAGAACTTGTAAAAATGATGTAAACCCATTTCGCTTATTAAATGTTATTGTTGATTAAAGGAAGTAGCATAAAAAAAACCCCATAACACTCTTAGTATCTATATCTCATCATCGATATCAATTGGCGTCATAGTAGTCCAGCATTCGCCTGTAAATCTGGAAACCCTAGTTCAATTCCCTGAAAGGACAATTTTTTTTCATATTTTTTTCTTTTTCTTTTGTTAACTCTTTCCTTTTAAATAAAATGGAGACCATAATATTTCAAGCCCTCGAAGCCAATATGGAACAGCAGGGCCAATATGACCAACAGGCACACCTATACCATACAATAACCTCTAATTACACTGTGTTATTCTGGGGAGTATATGTAGTATTGCAATGTGTTATTCTGGGGATTATATGTAGTATTGCAATGTGTTACGGGGATTATATGTAGTATTACAGTGTGTTATTCTGGGGATTATATATAGTATTACACTGTGTTATTCTGGGAATTATATGTAGTATTGCAATGTGTTATTCTGGGAATTATATGTGTTATTCTGGGAATTATATGTAGTATTGCAATGTGTTATTCTGGGGATGATATGTAGTATTGCAGTGTGTTATTCTGGGGATTATATGTAGTATTGCTGTGTGTAATTCTGGGGATAATATTTAGTATTGCACTGTGTTGTTCTGGGGATTATATGTAGTATTGCAGTGTATTATTCTGGGGATTATATGTAGTATTGCAATGTGTTATTCTGGGGATTATATATAGTATTGCACTGTGTTGTTCTAGGGATTATATGTAGTATTGCAGTGTGTTTTTCTGGGTATTATATGTAGTATTGCAGTGTGTTATTCTGGGGATTATATGTAGTATTGCAGTGTGTAATTCTGGGGAATATATGTAGTATTGCACTGTGTTGTTCTGGGGATTATATGTAGTATTGCAGTGTGTTATTCTGGGGATTATATGTAGTATTGCAATGTGTTATAGTATTGCAATGTGTTATTCTGGAGATTATATATAGTATTACAATGTGTTATTCTGGGGATTATATGTAGTACTGGCAATGTGTTATTCTTGGGATTATATGTAGTACTGCAATGTGTTAAACTGGGGATTATATGTAGTATTGCAATGTGTTATTCTGGGGATTATATGTGGTTTTGCAATGTGTTATTCTGGGGATTATATGAAGTATTACAATGTGTTGTTCTAAGGATTATATGTAGTATTGCAATGTGTTATTCTGGGGATTATATGTAGTATTGCAGTGTGTTATTCTGGGGATTATATGTAGTATTGCAATGTGTTATTCTGGGGATTATATGTAGTATAACAATGTGTTGTTCTGGGGATTATATGTAGTATTGCAGTGTGTTATTCTGGGGATTATATGTAGTATTGCAGTGTGTTATTCTGGGGATTATATGTAGTATTGCAGTGTGTTATTCTGGGGATTATATGTAGTATTGCAGTGTGTTATTCTGGTGATTATATGTAGTATTGCAATGTGTTATTCTGCTGATTATATGTAGTGTAGTATTGCAATGTGTTATTCTGGGGATTATTCTGGGGATTATATGTAGTATTGCAATGTGTTATTCTGGGGATTATATGTAGTATTGCACTGTGTTGTTCTAGGGATTATATGTAGTATTGCAGTGTTTTATTTGGTAATTATATGTAGTATTGCAATGTGTTATTTTTGGGATTATATGTTGTATTGCAGTGTGTTATTCTGGGGATTATATGTAATATTGCAATGTGTTATTCTGGGGATTTTATGTAGTATTGCAATGTGTTATTCTGGGGATTATATGTAGTGTAGTATTGCAATGTGTAATTCTGGGGATCATATGTAGTATTGCACTGTGTTGTTCTAGGGATTATATGTAGTATTGCAGTGTTTTATTGTGGTGATTATATGTAGTATTGCAATGTGTTATTTTGGGGATTATATGTTGTATTGCAGTGTGTTATTCTGGGGATTATATGTAATATTGCAATGTGTTATTCTGGGGATTATATGTAGTATTGCAGTGTGTTATTCTGGGTATTATATGTAATATTGCACTGTGTTGTTCTAGGGATTATATGTAGTATTGCAATGTGTTATTCTGGGGATTATATGTAGTATTGCAATGTGTTATTCTGGGGATTATATGTAGTATTGCAATGTGTTATTCTGGCCCCTATTACAAACTCAGTAACTGACTTAAGTCCACTAGCAGACTCAGCTGAGTAAGCAAATTAGATAATTACTTTTTTGAGTAAGATACCGAACTCAACTCAATTATTTTTTTAATGATACAAACGACTCTATTTGCGGTGACTCTCCTGAACGGAAAAGCAGAAAGTATGGGAAAGACTGTCATTTTTGTTGTCGTTTGGTCGGAAAGTCTGACAATGGAGCTTGATATTCAAAAGAAGCGTGCAAGCAAGTGGACAGAGTCGGAAAGTGTGTCTGCTATAGACTTAATTGTCCAAAATAGTGACACCCTGTTCGGGAAATTTCAAGAAGCTTCATTGGGAGCAAGAGACGAAGAAAAATGTTGGCAGGAAATCGCCATTTCTTTAAACTCGTAAGTAAACTGTACTACTAATGTCATATAAACATTTCAACTTTTAATAAAAAACTGTCTCAATTTATCGATGACATATTACACGTTAATAGTTAAGATTCTATCATGAATCGACATTGTATATTTAACTTGTACTTTGTTGATTAACTTTCACTAAATTAAATGTCGCTGTAAAGGTTAGCTTTTGTAAGTGACCTATGTACATTCATAACACTGTCAATAAATAAATGTTTGTTTGCTGTACTACTAATCACTGACCACCTTTATCATGTAGGTAGGAAGGTAACTACTGTTTTAGATATTTACTGAAAAAAGAGGTCATTATTAATATATATAAACAATTTAAGAGTTCCTTTTAAGCATAATACCACCACTGGAAACGGGAAATAATTCTGTGGGTAAAACAATCTCTTGGATGACATATGACCCCTACTTTTCTCTCATATTTTGGTTATGAGTGCAGAGGTTGACAAACAATAAAATGTAAGTTTCACCTCTTTCATTTGGGTCACTCTACCACAAACATGCAAACTTTTTTTATTTATTATAGAATAAATAAAAACAATCCTTTTTCAGTCCTTTTTGGACTTAATTTTTCAGGTTAAAGTTTTTGATTTGGTACTTCTTTCATCATCCTATCATTGGACATGAATGAAACTTCACATGTGTTCAACATCCTCTAGGAAATGCATAGAGACAAGAATCATAACTCTTGATTGCATTTTGGCAGAATTATTTCTCTTTTAGACTTAGAAATTTTGATTTTAGCCGGTTAAAGTTTGTAGTACAAGGCCTTGATCTTAGATGTTTGACAAATTTATACAATTTTTCTAGCGGTAAAGTAGAATAATCTTTTTCTTTTGTTATTTTGATGAAGATACTAAAAAAGTTTTAATTGATGTATTGATATATATTAAAATGAAACTCCATTAACATGCACATTTTTATCTTGAAAATGGTTTGCGGTGCCCTTGCTCAGTTGATAGCCATGAGGCAAAAAATATTATAAAAAATACAAATGATTTGTTAGAGAAATGTACAGGTCCGTTTAAAATTTTTACAACACAGCTGAATTTTTCATAATGTTTGATGCATTTTGTAATATATTTGTAGAATCAAACATCATGTTTAAGAAATTGTTGCTATCAGTTGAGCATGTGTGACTTACCTCCTATCGGTTGGCACTGGAAACAATACCACCACTTAAGCCTCATTGCAAAATGTGAAAATATTGATGTATTATTTTATGAATATGCATGTTTGTTTCTGAGTATAATCACATTACATCTTTCATAATGTGAATTACGGAATTAATATTTTAGTCAAACAAACAGGGAATAGATAGAAACAAGAGAAAAAACTTTATTTCATGCTTTTTTAACAAAACTATTGCATCAATGTTTTACCAATAAAAAATCAAAATTTGAATTGTATGCTTTTTTATTTTCTGCTTCAATGTACATAAGATTCTGCAATGAAATAGAGTTATAGTTACAGAATAGCTAAAATGTTTGAATAACATGGTTTTTGGGGAATTTCCACGTCTCTTGTTTTTTCTTTTTTCTTTAGATTTATTTTCTTCATTTTTATGAAAGGGTATCCAGCTGTAGTACCAGATTTTTTCAATTATAGATCCATTTTCATGAACTGGTGCTGACATATTGCCCTCTGAGGTGAAATTAGTGCATAGGCCTATATGTCATGCTGAATTAAATAATATTAAGGCAATATGAGCCATCCATTCACTTTGTTGTTTTTAAGAAAAAACATAACTGTTGCTAATGAAAATAAATAATGTTGGTGAATTATTTTGCGGATTTATTTTTAACAGATAAGCAATAATTATAGTTTAATTTTACCACCCCTGAGCTTTAATTGTCTTCTATTTGGTATTTATTTCCTGAAAAAGCTGTTGTTTTAGAACAGCATCGAAATAGTCGAGCGCGCTGTCCCTCCGACAGCTATTGTTCTTTATAAATTTAAAACTTGATTGACTGCAGACTCAAAATTATTCCAAAGTTGAAAATATAAATAATTGACTGTTTATGTTTTTACATTAAATACAAGGCTCTACTGTTGATCACACTGCGGCAAATAATGACGCAGAACCAGTCATGTTTATTGACAGTTTATTAGATGAGAGGAACCTGGATCTTCTGGGAGAAATGGCTTCTCCACATGCTGGATACAGCAGAGGTAAATAAACAAAATAAATATATCGGCTACATTCATTAAAATGCTCCGTTTCACCAGTATATATTTTAGTGATTTTTGTTTCTGCAGAAGCAGTATAAAGCCGCATATCTATCCAACTGACCCCACATATTTCCATAGGGGGTTAGTAACAAACCAAATAACTAATGAAAAAACATTGTATATAATAAGAATTCTGTTCTATAATTTATCTCGTATTTTTCCTGTATAGTGTAGAAATCGTGAATAATAGTGACCAAATATTTAATCCGGGGCTTGCGATAAATTCACTCATTGGTCAATACAACAATTATACTTCATTTTTAGCTCGCCGGGACAGTCCCATCGGCGGCGTCTGTAGACACCCAGGTTAAACATTTGCGTTTCAGTTTAAGATATCTATGCAACCACTCATCGGATGTGAATGAAACTTTGCATGTGTGTTCACCATCATCAATGGAACACACACAGATAAGAACCATAACTCTGGATTGCATTTTGGCAGAGTTATGGCCCTTTTTGGACTTAAACACCCAGAGGCGAGCTTTGTTGGTCTTCTGACAACTCTTGTTATGGAATAGGAACATGCTGATATAAAAAATTATGATTATTTAGTTTATAAGATGAACTACATGGATGTTATCAAACCATTATCTTTTAATTATTGTCTTTTGGTGATTCAATAAACTTTATTATCAATAGGTAGTCTAAATGACTTAATGGAAACCTCCAGATCATAGTGAATTATCCTTTTTGAAAGCAACCAGTCTATAGGGATAAAATAATATTTAATATAAATTAATTCTTTGTTTGTTAGATGAAAAGTGCTATATTAGGTTAAATGTGCATTATTCTTGCTTAATTTAACATAAAACATTATAACAAATAAATCATTGCATCCCATGTTTTGTAATACTCTCTAATATACCAGAAACAGTTACTTAGCCGCTAGTCAGACAGACTAACTAGCTTTCAAAATCTGGTAGTCCTTAAAACCAAGTAGGCACAAGACTAGTGTTGGTGTCATACAATGGAGGAACAAGTAACTTTCTACTAGCCAGGCCTGGATAGCTCAGTCGGTACTTTGCCTTAATGTCAATCATGGGGTCGTGAGTTCGGATCACTGCCCTGTCACAGTCTCTGTGATTGTTGGTCATGAATTTTTTCTGCAGTCATGAATCATCCACCTCTGAATATGTTGGGAAGTAGTTAGTGACTTGCATAGGTAAAGCAAGTCTTGTTCTGGTTAACTGCTTGGTGGATCCCAGAAGCGATGGGTAGGTGAGCTTTCCTCCATTAAATAATTGAAATATTGTTGGTTAAAGGTGTAAAACCAAGAGCAAAACAATAGAAAAATACTTGGCTTAGATGAGCCAGGCAACATTTATCTGGAAAAACATCTTTTTTGTATTGAAACTTCGGTTTACATGTTGGTAGCAGTGGCGTATACAAATCCTTTTAGGCCTCAGCAGACAGTCCTTGTTTGTTCTTGAAATTATTCAGGGAAAGGTTCACTCATGTTTCATTTCATCATATATTTAACAGATTATGATAAGTCAAAAAGACCAGCAAAATCCAGGAAAAGATTGGCAGAAGAATCTAATGACAACCTGATAGCTTTAGAGAAAAAACGCATGCAAGCTGAAATTATAAAACTTGAAGCGGAAACAAAGTACTTCATTCAGAAAACTGAACATGAGAACATTTTATTTAAACTAAAGGAAAAAAAAAAAAAAATCATATTCAAAATCAATACTAATATAGAATATATATCCATCTTGAACTATTGGAGTGTGCAGTCCCTAAAATACCTCTTGTTTGTTCTTACTATCAATAGTACATACTAGTCTGTTAATTATAATATTTTTCTTAATATCATGAAAGCATTTTCTATTTTCTTGGGCCTAAACAAATATCTTGCAAAGTAGTTTTTAACCAGGCATAACTAGCTTCATCACACTGTATTTTATAAAAAAGACCCACAAAAAACACAGTAAATAAATAGTCAGACCTGTGTAAGCAATCATCTTTATTAAGCAGCCACCAGTCTTAAACAACCATATTTTCTATTTCCTATTTCTATGCTTTCAGAGTAAATTAATCTGTATTAAGCAACAACCTGTCTTAAAATTTTGCTCCTTCCCTTGATTGGCTTTTTAAGGCAGGTTTGACTGTACTTGTTTGCATTGTTACAGCATATTTTAATTGGCATTGAATGTATACATATTGCTACGCAATACATTACTATCTTATATAATATATCCGTTTCACTTACTGTTTTGAAAGTAAAAAAATGCAGTTTGTTATATAATTATAATCATATGTTGAATACTTATTGATGTTAATTGTTTATCCATTATGGTATTGTCATAAATAACAACATACTTCAGTAAAGTAATTTAAATGTAATTAGATCTTGTTGTTTTGTATCATTGTTCTACTAGCATTATTGTACAGTTTAAGCCATGTTAGAATCGCCGGTGTCCTTTCAAGTGTTTGTTTATTTTGTGATAAACATTTGGTTGTGGCCACTTAGTACTCTCTTTTTTTTTCAATCTTAAGCCATGGTCACATTTACGATCATGCACATAGTTGACTGTAGTTCACTTCAAACGTAGTCCACCGTAGTGTAACTACGGTCAACTACGTTGAAGTAGGTTCAAAGTAGGTTCAAAATTGGCAAAAAGAGGAAATATAGAAAGTCTAAGTAGGTTGAACTACATGTAAGTACGGTCAACTACATTGAACTATGAGTAAAGTGGCTATGTTTAAGTAGGGTATCACTACGTCTAACTACGGGTAACTACGTTACACTACATATAAACTATGTTCTAAGTACGCAGAACTACGGTAAACTAGGGTCAACTGTGTTGAGCTATGGTAAAACATCGTGGATGCGCCTGCGCAGTACGGGTAAGCCACGGTCATTATGCTTTTGGATGTTGGCAAGCCAACATTGCTGATCACCTAATTCTATTGATTAAGTGCTAAACTACACGAAATTTTAATTGGTATGAACAAAATCATTGTCGTACGCGAATACACGTAATGCACGTTCCTGCGCAAACACACATATTATTGGACATTAATGAAAAATATTGATAAAATAAAGAAGTTTTTAATTGTTGAATTTCAACGATATTTATCCAATGGTTATTGAGATATGCATACATGAAAAAAAGTTACGTTTCTTTTTTTCTCCTTGTGTATATATACATCTAAATAAATAACACACCAAACTATTGTCACTAACAACTTATTTACTATGATAGGCACTGTTTAGTGTTTTAAAATCCAAACAATAAGCAAATGAAAATTTAACTTAATTGTTCCCCTCATGCCGACACTGATCCTCTCTAGAACTAACGGAGACACTGGTTCTGCCGTGGAACTGAGCCAGCTGGTGACGTCAGGTAGTGCTTGAGGAACAGCATCTGCAGTTTTGCCTCCCTGCTGTCGTGGTTCCCACACTGTGGTTGAGTGAGATCCAACAGGTTGGCATTGGCCCGCCAGGCACCATCAACAACGTTGTGCTGAGCATCCTCTTGGTCCAGAAGATGCTGGTCTGCAGCAGGGTTCCTCACCTTCAAGTAGTTGTGCAGGGTGACGCACGATCTCACGAGGGTTGCAGTATCCTCATGGACCTGGAGAGTGGTGAAGGAGACAGTAGAAGCAGTTTGCAAGTATGCCAAAGGCATTATCCACCACACCACATGCTCTGGACAGCTGGTAGTTGAAAACCTGCTGGCCATCGTCCAAACTGCGTCGAGGAAAGGGTTTCATCAGTATGGTCCTCATGGCGAATGCATCATCCCCTATGATGTAGTAGGGGGTGTTTACATCATCCCCTGGTAGCGGGTCTGCATCTGGGACACCCAGGACACCATCCTGCAGAGCTTGGCGAAAGTCACAATGGTTCCAGATCTGGTCATCCGAACTAAAGCCGACGTCTCCAATTTGTGTCCTCAGGAAGCGGTACTGAGCATCCACGAAGGCCATGAGTACAATGGAGTCAAACCCCTTATAGTTGTGGTAGATAGAACCTGAGTGGGGTGGCTTCTTGATTCAGATGTGCTTCCCATCAAGAGCGCCAAGGGTGTGTGGGAACTGCCACTTCTGCTGAAAGGCCCGAGCTACCTGCTGCCACTATTCCAAACTCTGGTTCCAGGACATCAACCAGAGCCTGATACACATCAGCAATGAGACCTGACATGGTGTTGTGGGCTACCCTGAAGCCGAACCGGAGGTCTCGGTAGTAGTTTCCAGCGGCCAGATACGTGAGGGTGAATTCCAGCTTTAGCGCAGGAGAGATGAGACACCTGAAAATGGTGGTCTGTTTGGTGATCCTCCCCTCAGTCCTGGCCAGGATATCATGGAATGTGGCCTCATCTACATGCAGAAATTGCTGGAAAGCCTGCCATCAGAGCCTAATACTGGCCATGGATGGGTCTGCGCAGCAGCCAGTCCCTGGTCTACCATCTCCTTTGTCTCCTATTCTCCCTCCTTTCCTGTTCCTCTTATTCCACAAGGTTTCTTGCCAGACCCGCAAGTTCCATGTTAACCTGACCCAAGACTCTGTCACCCATTGTGTACGTATGCAGTTAAAAGAATAATTGAATCCTCAAACAACAAGACGTGTGTAATCCCAGAAATGTAAGCGACAGATTTCTTATTAGTTGACCCTTACAGTTTTTGCTACGGTCAACTATGGTAACACTACGGTGAAGTAGGGTCAACTACGGTTAACTAAGGTCAACTATGTTCAAACTACGGTCACAGTAGGGTCTTGGCATCGTAGTTGACCGTAAACAAGTTTTGAACATGTTGAAAAATTATGTGCTAACTACGGGCAAATCGTAAGTTCGAACTACGTTTAATAATATGTTGAACTACGGTTAACTATGTTCAACTACATTTAATAGGTTCAACTACGGTCATTCCCCACTATGGTCAACCACGTAAGATGTGACCGCGGCTTTAACAAAATCTTACCAGTTTGTATATATCCATGACCTACATTTTAAGCTAGACTGGATCATAACTGCCTAAGGTTATGCCTCTCGTTCAGACTATTATATGTATGAACTGTGGAATCCACCAGCACAGACTAACTGAGTTATCACTCAACTATCAAAATGGCAAATAAGTAAAATGGTATATTGATATAGGTCTAACAAGTTTTCAACACATTTCAGGTTATATAGCATATCCAGTTTTATTGGTGGAGATTGAATCTGAAGAGAACCACCTCCTTCTGCAAGTAACTGGCAAGCTTTCTTGAATAAAGTTTTTTGAGCAAGCAGGACTCGAACCTGTGACCTTAGTGGTGAGGGGTAAGTGATCTTGAGACAGCGCCTTAGATCACTTGGCATCAGAGGACCCTGAATTAAGAACTGAAACTTGTGAAACTTGATCACCTATAACTTTAATAGAAATGATTAATTTAAGCAAGTGGCTGAAATGAATCTATACAAAATGTGCTTCTGTCAGAACATCCCTACAATGTGCTCCTGTCTGGGCAGCCGCTACTACAGGATCATCGGGAGGGTCTAGTGTCACATCTGTAACTCTGCAGAAAATGTCGCCTCTTTCGAGTCCAAAATTATGCACATGCAGCTGTTATGTGACATGCTCTGGAAGGAGTCACTCTTAGTCCATATGCTAAACATGGAAACCTCCTCTTCAGTACACCAAATGTCTGTTCAATCAGCACTCTTTTCTAAACCAACGCATTATTGAACCTGTAACAATAAAAGCAAACTACTATATGTTATATTGGATATATAATTTCAGTTATCAGTTTAAATGTAATTTAAATAGTTTTAACTTAAGTTGAATTATTGGTAACTTGTACAAATCACTTGGTCATTGTGAGGTTAGCAATATAATACAAACATTTGGCCATTATAAATTAATCATCCAAATTTTTCTTAAAAAAGAGGGAGGGGTGGGGGCTATTTATTATATATATATATAATAAGACATTCTAGCATTTACGGGGTATCGGTCTATCTTAGACCTTTCTTGTGGGGTCCTTATGGATTGTGAGGTCTATATAGGACCTCGCAAAATAAAGTCCCTTAAAATTAATTATTTATCTTACTAGAGGTGAAATAAGTGTGCAATTAGGTTTTATATCAAAATTGAAATTGAATTGTTTCCCTTACACCATTGCCGCAATCGCCTTTGCTCGACAGGCCAAGAATGCCATAAACTCGGAGATGTTCCACATGAATATCAATGTATGCGGAATATCTCGGCATTTTTCATTTCCCTCTAAATATTTGGCATTTTGGTCTAGTTTACCATCAAAGGCTTTATTTGGTACATTCAAATATGGAAAAAGATATAAAAGACACATTATAGTTGTCTTAAAACTTTTGTAGTAATATTACAAAAAAACTTTGGCGTATGAGCTTTTGGGATTCAAATGTAAATTCTGCATTAGATTGATTATAAATTTATTCAACGTCTAAATCTTTCTTAACTGCTTTCAACAAAAGAGGCTTTTGATTTGTTATAAACCTATGGACACCTCATTAATGTTTGTGATTAATGGGGTAATATGAGTATTGGCAGATCGTAAAATTCCATTGTGTATAGACCATAATAATGCTCCTCTGCCTATCGTCATTATTTATTGAAACCTGATTCATTTTTAATACTGTTATGATTCTTTAAAAAGGAATTTAATAGTTTTGGTTACAGAAATAGCAAGACAGGGAAAATAATATTGTAATGTGAACATTAATATGTATTAAAATGGCATAAAACATATTTAATGGCTGCCTATTATATCTAGTTACTGCAATCATAAATAACTTAACAAAAACGTTATCACATACAAGCTTGTAGGGTAATGGTACACTGTAATACTTCCTGCAACAAAAATGATAACAGTTTATGATTACAAGTTCAATGACAGTGCAATATAGTGTGTTAAGTCCATAAAAACTTTTTATACTCCACACTTTCTGTTTATTTTCTGTTTATCTCTGTCAAATATTGGCCCATTTAATTGCTCATCCCGTGAACCATTAATTGTTTGCTCTTTAGATTGGTGCCATGGCGGATTCGTTATATCAGCAAAATATCACGCAAACCGATCAGGACTGAATGTGGTCTGTCATTTTTCTTGAATTTATTTAAAGATTTCAAAAACTTACGAAGCGATTGTTTACATTAATTTGATAACTTTGCCTTTTCTTTGTTATAAAATTGACATTTTGCACTTCATTTGGCTTTAACAAAATCAGTTCTATACTTTAAATTGTAAGCTGCTTTTTCGATAGAGTTATCAGACTTCAATTCGTGATTAAATGTTAGAAATAATATTTTAGCCTCACGAGACGAATTACCAAACGATGGTACTTTATGTTTCTTAATCTTGGGTTGGGTACTAAATGTCCACCCAAAACACTGGAATGAAATATTATGAACAACATCTGAAATTTTATTGATACACTGGCTAATGTCAAACTCTGCATATCTAATGTAATATTTCCCTCAGATTCCCTCATATTAATAATAGAGTTGGCTATCTTCTTACCTACCTTAGAGATCGCTAATAGCTCTTCTTCCCCGCAGAAAGTATTACGGACTGAATGAATATGGACCATGTTTATCAAAGATTGAACACTTAATATAGTCAGTTAATAAAGAATGCAACTTTAATACTGCAACTCTGGCAATATTGTAGAAATATGGTTTACTTTATATACTGTATTATACCCAAGTGTTGAACATTTGTTTATAATTATATAATAGCTAAATTTGTATTCTACTTCCTTGGCAAAATGAAGATATTTTACCTATAAATTTTGTGAAAATAGAAATTAGTAATACATCCGAAATGCCAGTTTAAACCCTACAATCGTAGCTAAACCTGGATAAACTAATATTTAAGAAAATTATATTATATGCTACAACCCTGGCAATAATAAAAAAATATCCTATACACTTATGTTTACAAGTATGATGGTTCCTTCACTTGTCAATCCGGGATAACCAGGCCACATGGCTCTAAACATTGGCTGATGAATAATGACTTTAGACAACCTGGCTCTAAATTCTGGTAAACAAACGTCGGCTACTTGGCTCCGACGTTATATAAATACAACTGACTCAAACTGAAAAACAGCAACACAAAACACAATTCAATGTTGGTTTTTATCTTGGCTTATACAACCGAAAGGATTTCCTATCTGCTATCTATGTTGAAACCCGTTGTTCATGGGAGAAAACGCCCTGGGACTGCAGATATTGCAAATTTGTAAAACTTCCAGTTTTAATTTTTTTGTTCGACCACGTTTCGGGTTTTACAAAAGTCTCGACTTTGGGGCGTTTTGTAGCGTATAAGTTTACTCTTTTATTGTCAGAAGTTGTCCAACAATACATATATATACATAAGAGTAAAACTAATAGTATGCAACCGCTAAACCTTGGTTTGCGACAGCTGTCGTGTGTTTGCCAAGTTTAAATCGGACCCTGGTCTTGGTATGTTACAAGATGGCGAAATGTTTCCAGCTGAGGTTTTTCTGTAAAATACCCCGCTTTCTAAATTATCCATGTTGCTAATATGGTGATTTCCACATAGACTAAAGGTTAACTAACCAAGTTGTCCACAATATCTGGCGCCCTGGCCTTGGCTAAGCTAGGATGTTTAAATCGATGTATCACTTTCAAATGAGCATCTGTCATTGCTGAGGCAACCATGCTGTTGTTGTTGTAGTAAAGCATTATGGGAGCCTGTTACTAGGTAATAGATACATAACATCTAAAGAATTCATTGCTGATAAAGTTTTATCGCTGAAATAGATACTTTATAATGTATGCAATATTAATACAAAGGTATGAAGTTGTAGTTTAATATTTGTTCTTTTAATTTATAAAGTTTATTGCAATACTTTAATACATTTATAGCTTTTAATCACTGTTTTAATGGTGATGGTACTGTGCATTTTTGAATAGTGGAATTTATTGCAAGTTCCCAGCACTTGCTAGAAGATGTTCCTGCAGTTTTCTATGCAGGATTTCCCACATATTTAATTCGGTACAACATTCACGAATACATTTTCCGGGTGTCCTTACTAAACTGTTGTGGGATTCCAGCACTTTTATTTGCACTTATTGGCCCTGTATTTCATTTTGATTTCAATTTGGTCCGTCATGTAGGTTTACACATTGTAAAATGTGTTTCATCTAAGAAAGGGACTGAATGATGATGTGAAGGTCGTCAAGCAATATTTAAGTGCTGTATATTTTTAGAACAGGGATTTTGTTTCAAGTTTACCAATCCGACCAACTTAAATATTGATTTTGTCATGTTTTGGTGGATTTGATATATCAAACCATTCGTATTTTCTAAAAGTTTAAGACATTTATAATTTTTTACCTTTACATTAATATAATATTGGTATATCTGTGTTTTGATTGACAAAAGATTAAAGAAGTTATTACAGTAAAAATAAGTTTGATGTATGCATAGTGCCACCATTGCAAAAAGGAAGTGCTTCCGTTGGGTAGTCGCATAATGGCGGTTATAAATAATCCTCAATTCTTCTTCTTTAAAAATGCATTTTCCTTATTTCAATGCTCATTTTTTTATTTGAATGGCATTATTGATGTAATTTGAACATTTTGATAGCATTGTCAAGTTTGAATTGTGAATTTAGAAAAAAAAAAATGATGCTTGGAAATTGGGGTATGAATTCATGATTTCGGAAGTCTACTTTCACTTTGTCACCAGTGTACACACTGAGCAGAAAAAAAATCTCTTATACGACACATGACCCCTACTTTTCTCATCATATTTTGATAGTGCAGAGGTTGACAAACAGTAAAATGTAGGTTTCACTTCTTTCATTTGGGACCCTCTATGAATGACAAGCCTTCAAACTTTTATTATTTACTATAGAATAAAGAACAAAAATCAATGGTGGGGTTACACCTATAAGAGAGACTTACCGGTAAGTGAAATGGGGGTGATTTTCCAAAATGTTAATTGTAGGTAAAATAACCCCTTTTTTACACTCTCATAGTATTAAATGACAAATTGGAGACATTTGCTTCATAAAAAAACACAGTTTGGCAAGTGTATGCCTCAAATAAAGCATATATGTGCATATTTACATTGAAATTTCATGAAAAATCACAAAATTTTGAAGATTTTTTATTTTGGATGATTTAAATGTGCAATTTTTAGCATGTACATTGTATTGAATAATGTATTTTGGTAAGATAATGTCTTCAGTGTATCATGAGACTATTTTGGTGTAAAAATTTTAATGGAATTAGGTAAAAAAAAAATTTTTCTGGTAAAATTAGTCAAACACATCAAAATTGCATGTCGGTCAACATCTCGCGCCTGTATATAATGATCATGTAAAAAGTGGTATTTTGACAAAAGTTTCAGTAATTTATGCCTGCAACTTGGCAGTATTACTTCAAATTGGTAGTACTTAATAAAAAATGAGGTAATTATGAAATTAAAAAAAAAAGAGTTTCCTTATAGGCATAGTGCCACCATTGCAAAAAGGAAGTGCTTCCGTTGGGTAGTCGCATAATGGCGGTTATAAATAATCCTCAATTCTTCTTCTTTAAAAATGCATTTTCCTTATTTTAATGCTCATTTTTTTATTTGAATGGCATTATTGATGTATTTTGAACATTTTGATAGCATTGTCATGTTTGAATTGTGAATTTAGAAAAAAAAAATGATGCTTGGAAATTGGGGTATGAATTAATGATTTCGGAAGTCTACTTTCACTTTGTCACCAGTGTACACACTGAGCAGAAAAAAAATCTCTTATATGACACATGACCCCTACTTTTCTCATCATATTTTGATAGTGCAGAGGTTGACAAACAGTAAAATGTAGGTTTCACTTCTTTCATTTGGGACTCTCTATGAATGACAAGCCTTCAAACTTTTATTATTTACTATAGAATAAAGAACAAAAATCAATGGTGGGGTTACACCTGTAGCGAAGAATAGTTAATCTTAATTAAAATAACCAAACCTTTTCTATTACATTACTCATTGCAACGCTGATAAATCTGATTAAATTGTACCCATGTGTCCATAAACAAACCGTATAAGTTTGTATTTCAATTAAACTTCATAACTGGAATTATGTTTTGATGTATCTTAACAATTCGCAGGTATATGTTGTTTCAACAGCTATCATCAAGATCGCAACAACATAATATATTATAAGTTAAGTTATGGGCTTTTCAAGTACATTAACATGAAATTGTAAGAATATTAAGACATGCCTTTTGGATAGTCTCCTTTTCATGAATTAGATCAGGTATACCTAATTTGTATTACAATTTAATAACTATATCTTATTTACTGCCAGAAAATACAATTGACCTATGGGTCGTTCCAAATAATATGACCTTAGTGATCAGTATGATTCTTATGTATTGCTATGTTGATTTCTTACAATAACTGATTCACTGTTACAACACATGTTGACTTGAATGGATGTAGATACGCTAATGTATCTGTTTCTCCGTGGTTTGCTGTAAGAAAAATCACAGGGAACTCCACCAGTTGTGAAATGTCTGCATTCATGTTCCAGTTAAGTCATCAAGATATTATACTAAATGTGTTTTACATATTTTAATAAGATCAATGAATTGTTTCCAGTTTGAGGGCAAAATGACCATATTTGATGGAAAAGCTGAAGATACTATTTCGACAATAAACATATCCACAAGATTTCAACAGTTTTGAATACCTTTTGGTCTACTTTTGCCTTGGACAAGTTCTTAGCCATCACTTGACTGTTAATTACTCCTAACTCTAGAATATGACCGAAATCATGTGTTTAGGAATGTCATAAGCCGTACCAAATATTTAGATCTGAGCAAGAAGAACAGAAAACAGTTCATGTTGTTAGAAATGTGGTAAATCAATATTTCTTCGATATTCACTATGCTTTGCTTTAATACATGTACATGATATTCTTGACCAATTACAATCATTACACACTTCTTGTTTGGTATTTGAGTTCTATTTTGATTGATTATCAACTTGTATATTACTGCGGTAATAGATTGCAAGCTATAGGTACCCTTTCTTTTCTCTCTCAGAACATATCATTGTATTTAAACCAGACAATAAATGACGGCATTCGATTTAGTCTTTCTTTAAAATGATAACAGCCGATATTCTTAAACATGCACTTGTAGTTGCTATAATAATTCCAACAATTCTTATTGGCATTTGAATAGGACTTCAATAATTAGTTCAGCTATCCTTATATACATTTAAATGATTTAGATATCAGATCATATCAGCTACATTTCTGTTAGAACTAAACTTTGGCTCAGATTTAAAACCATCAGATTCAGCAAACAAAACTGATTTTACAAGAGTTATTATTTAACATATATAGGAATTTAATCATTGTATTTATTTCCTTAGTCTTGCAGTACAACTGTTACAGTTTTCAACTTAAAATATATTTAAACATTTATATATTATCCTCTTTAGAGTGTCTTTTATAAGTACTGCTGCGCTGAGAAATGACAGAAAGCCTATTATACATTTGTCTGGAAATGATCCAGATATAATAATGATAAAATATAACTGCTTACTGGTTAAGAAGATGTTCAGTGTGAAAGTTTATTTTTTTTCAATTTAATTATTCTATACTAAAAAGTGGCCCAGCTTTATATTCATATTATTGCATTCTGCATCATGTAATTTAGTGCATGGACCATACAATACAAGAGTCTGCAGAGAAGTAACCAGTTCTACTAGACTAAGTGACTTTTGCCATTTAGCCTGACGGATATTTATGCCTAATTCAATATATTTTTGTGTTATTTTCAATACCAATAATGTTAGAGCTACCAAGTCCGGGTGTGACTTTAATATAATTTTCTTTTCTTCAGTGCTGTATTTTCTGTTGCTAGTAACACATTGTGTTTATCATCATTTCTCAGAGACAGTTTCAATGATTGATTTGACACACCCATCTTCAGTTTGATATTATTTGTTAGGGTTTTAGAAATGAAAGGTTTTGTGATACTGGTGTAGGGGATGTAAGTCTTATTTGGGAACCTGATTTCGCAATTTAATTTATGCTTATGATATATTGATTAATAATCATATTTTGCAATCTCAATACAAATCAAATTCAATGTTAAATATGAGAGGTCCCATTAGATTTCCCAAACATCAGGTAGTGTTTTATTCCACGTATTGTATTGCTACAACCTTATTATACAAATATTTCGAGGACCAGCGCGTTCAATGTGCTAGGACCTTAGTGGTGAAGCTTAACTGTTATTGTGATACACTGCTTAATGCCATTGGACAGACCTTATGTCACATTTATTGTCTTAATATCCCTACATGTGAAGAAGCATAACCTCTAAAATGTTGACACATACAGCACATCTATTAAATTACATGCAGCTGCGTTTTGTACAAAATACCGAAAACAGGCATATAAGGCCAAGTTCATTCCAAAATGTATATATTAATATACTCATAAATAAGAAAATATACAGTAGATCTTTGTGTGTATGATGACATGAAGCAAACATTTTACCTTATTTTGATCAATATCCTATAATAAAGCTAAAAATCTGATAAAAGAATACGACATATTTTGAACAATTCCCTCTTCAATATTTGATTCAATGAACTTAATGGATGATACACATAATTTCATACACATTCAAAGATATATTTAAAATGAATCGGTTCTATTGATAAAATATATAACAAACATCTTAAATATAAATATTGTTATTTTATGTATATATATATATATATATATCAGTTCCAGCTTAAAATTTTGCACATGATACTATTTTGTGACCTTTGGCCTTTTAAGTCTGTGGAACTAAATGTATACCTGGTATTTGCATCAAAACATAAGAAAATGTTGTGCTTAAGTTTGTATAATGACATTAGACAGGTGTTACAAAAACCCTTATGAGTTGCCTTGTATAAGGCTAAAACAATTTAATAGTATGTCATATTTTGAGCAAATTCTTCAATATTTCAGTTGTTAACCTTTGACCCAATGCCCTCATTGAATGATACTTGTTATTATTTTATACTCTTGTCATTGGTAATTTAAGATAAACCAGTAGTGATGGTCAAAACAATAAACAGATGTCTTAAATATGAATGCTTTTGTTATTATCTCGTCCAGTTAACACTTTTGCTTGTGGTGGCCTTTAACCTTATAACTCAGTCAAAAGGTAAAATATTTTTTGGCAACCGATTGTTTCTCATGTAGGTTATAGCGGTTAACTCATTTAGCACGGTTGCCGTTCATAAACACGCTGTACCTCTTACATCGATTTCTAGCCACATATATGAGAAATTGCACCAGACTATGTGCGTCCTTTTAGTCTGAGCTGTTAATCTGTTCTTGCGAGTTCTGCACATAAATGGGCTGGTTCTCTGGTGATTGAATTGATTAGTACCATATGGGATGTACTGAATTCACCACAGGGCATTAGCCCGAGGGCAATTATGAACTCCTAGCCGATTATCATCTCCTGGCCTGGCTCTCTCGTGTCTGTAATACACATGTTCGGTTGCACTACTCAAGGGGAGTAATTACAACTGACGGTCGTATACTATGGCTAAATAGTTCAAATAAATGAAATAAAATTTAATTCAAACTCGAGAATTGTAAGAAACTCGGGAATTCGAACGACAAAATCGAGATACACGGGGTCTTCAATCATTGATTTCTTTTCACATATGCTGATTCTCGATTTTAGTATCTTAAATATATATATATAAATCACGTCAAGCTCTTTAGATAACTTATGAAACCGAACAAACCAAACGAAATGGAAACGACGTCCGAAGTTAACCCTCACGTGAAATTTGACGCCAAAAGAAACGGGCCGATTATGACCTGCGCGTGAAGTCAATAACCTGCTTAAAACATGTTTATTTTTGTTACTAAATAAAGTAATATGTGTATTATGATAATACAATTCCTTTATCAATGTGAGTTACACTGGTCTCTGTTTAAACGTATTAACTGTTTATAGCAATACATAATATTACACAAAAAGCATAACTGCATGTACATACATAACAAAAGTCACCTAATTAATCGAATATATTACGTAAATATAAAGTTTTATGATGTGTGTTATGTATGCTATCCAATTTTTCCAAATCTTTGATAACATTATGGATTCGATTAAAACTATTTTAGAACTCAAAAATATGAATCCAAAAGAGACTGGGCTAATTGATAAGCACATTTAACTTTCAAAAAGAACAAAAACAGTAAAATGACAGCATGTCTGACTATCAATCCAGGGGTCGTGAGTTCGAATTCCTGCCCAGCCAGAGTCTCCTTGGCGATATACTACGACCTTGTGCCTCATTTTATCATTTGTCTCTCACCATTGATACAAGTAGGATTGTTATCAGTTACTTGCCGAGATGGGTGTGCTCGAGTACTCGTTAACATTTCAGGATCCAAGAAAAGAGTGGTTCAGATTAACTGATCGTCTATTTACCCTGGATGGCAGAACATGACGCTAAACATTCAGTCAATCAATCAATCAATGATTCTGAGGTTTTCCTCAACATGAAAAAGTTGATGCTAGTATGCCATATAAAAAATATGTGTTGAACGGATTGTGCAAGTGTACGTTTCGTTTGTAACTTTATCTGAATATATTATGAACAAAAAAAGTGTAAAATGTTACATGGAGATACACCTGGCTAAGCATTGTTAATTTGAATGTAAATTCTTTACAAAAATGAAAGTTTTCGTTTTGGTGAAATGATAAAAAATTCCCCTTTAATTTCTGAGTAGTGATTGTTTGTAAAAAATATTTCTTAAGACTTTCGGTATGTTCTTGCATATAACTACACTAAAATAAAACAACCTTCATTTTTTTCCAATTTTCATTCTGTTATTCTGCTGTTCTGCTGTTTTTCCTATATTCCTGTTATGCTTAAGATACTGTCAACAAAAGGTATAAACTGGTGCAGAAAGGCGAATCCGAATCGTCATCTGTTAATTTGAACGTGAATTAGGTAAAAAAATGAGAATTTTCATTTGGATAAAGTGAGAAAAGTTCGCCTTTAACTTCCGGGTTAAGATTGTTTGTAAACAATACATTTCATGTAACTTGACTAAAATAAATCATAAAAGGCAACATTCATTTATTTCACTATTCTCAGTCTCTCGTGGAATGACACTCTGGAATAATGAAAAAAGACGCATGATCATTAAGCTGGAACACATTATGTACGTGTGCTCATTTAGCTAATTTAAAAGACATTATGAACAAAAATGGTGTAGTACATGGAGGTGAACTCGGATAATCATTGTTAGTTTAAACGTCGATTCTATGAAATAATAAAAGTATTTTCCTTTGGGTCAAATGAGAAAGGTCCCTTTAACTCTCCGGAAACGATTGTTTGTAAAAAAAGACTTCCCGTGTATTCATGCATGTAACTGTATTAAAATAAACGATTAAATACAAACTTTTTTTTTTCATTCTGCTATTCTGTTGAAATGAAGAAAAGTTCATCTTTAACTTTCGGTTTGTGATTGTTTGTAAAAAAAAACGTTTCTTAGGCCATCCTATAAGTTCATGCACGTAACAGGCTGAAATAAATGATAAAAAAACCCCATTTTTTTCAAATTTTAAATTGTTGCTATTCTGCTGTTCTGCTTAAAATGAAAAACAAATTGTTTTGCTAAATTATTGTTCTACTGAAAACACTATAAGCAAAAAGGTGCAGTGACGGGAATCCGGATCATCATTGTTAGTTTTAACGTAAATTCCGTGAAATTTTCTTTTTCTTTTGGTGAAATGAAAAGAAAAGTTCCCCTTTAATTTCCGGGTTGTGATTGTTTGTAAAAAAACTCCAACTTTTCTTAAGCATTCCTGTACGTTCACGCATGTAGCTGTACTATTAGAAATTTTAAAAAAAAAACATGTTTTCCAATTTTCATTCTTTTACCCTGCTTTCTGCTCGCATGAATGATAATTGTTCGTTCTGCTATTCTGCTGTTCTACTGGAAAAATTATTTTTTATAAATTGCTATTCCGCTGAAGACTATGTAGGCAAAAAAGTGCAGCGAGGAGAATCGGGTTCATCATTTGTTAGTTTAAACGTAAATTCAGTAAAAAAATTGAGAATTTTAATGTTAGTGTAATGAGAAAATTTTCCCCTTAAACGTTTGCGTTGTGATTGTTTGTAAAAAAACAACATTTCTTAAGCCTTTCTGTACGTTCATGCATGTAACTGTGCTAAAGTAAATGATAAAAACTACATTCATTTTTTCCCAATTTTCATTCTGCTACTCTTCTAACGTTACCGAGCCATGAGATCTTTCCAATTGATGAATCATAAATATATTTTGTATTACCGGTAGGTCTGTTAAAAAATCGATAATCAACGCCGGCACATACAATTTTAAAATATTTAATTAAATTATATTTAAAAACACCATTTTAAAACCCCAAATCACGATTTAGATATGAAGGGCTATCGTAAATATGTTCAACAAATGCGTTTCTGTGGGAAACTCATCTGTTGTGTCAATGATGATTATGTTGCAATAGAGGTGCATTTATTATCTAACGATGCATAAAAAAAATATTTAAACTCGATCAAATGATACCAAGTTACATTCATTTGAAAGGCGGTCAGACACTTCTCCTATTTTACTATAGTTATTTAAGTGTTTGAAATATTATAACTTAGTATATTATAATCAAAAACAATCGCTATTAGTTTTCAAACATGTAAAATTCAAACATTATAAATGTGTGTAAATTGCGGGTGGGTAGAGATATATCGCAAAATATTATACTTTGGATGTTGCTTAGCAAAAGAATAACGCGATGTATACGCTTAAATAATTAACGCTTAAAAGCAATTAATAAAATAAGCAGAAGAAGAAGCATACACAGATGAAAAAGATTCAGCAAATTAAAGTTTAGTGTTGCTATAAAAATGGAATGTTCGCACAGAATTGTTATCCATACAGTTGATTATGAAAAAAACACATAAAATGTAATAAATAAGAAAAAAACAAGATGCACTGATAAACTACCAGACAAACCATACTAAAATTAAGTTGTCAACAAAAACATAAATATGTAAGAAAGTAAACATCATAAAAACAATTTATAACGCAATTACTTAATGTCCCATGCCGTGAACGGTTGACGTTGATTATTCATAAACAAACACACTTTAATGATTTTCACAGTAGCATACCAATTATTCGAATACCGAATTATTCTTAAGTGAACAAAGTATGTAATCCGATTCTGCAAGTTATTTACATTTTACCTTAAGTGTTTATGCATAATTTACCTTTTCCTATATATTATGTCGCATTTGTATCCGGGTACTCTGGTTACTGTCTCGTTAAATGGTGTGGCGACAAGAAAATAGTAATTTGACATTATATGACAGTGTTTATGCGGTCTATATCTATAATCTAAATTTAAAATTATTTATTCTAATCATATGCAAGCAAGATATACCAACTACAATATATGCGTCTTATTTATTTTTGTTGTTAATTTAGTTAATACTAAATCATTTTAACTCAAATGCGCATAAAGCTCAGAACTTATACGAATGGCTTTCGAGTCTGCTTTCTGGCTAAAACCAGTATAAAGTGTTGTATAATAAGAGGCATCGGATCGAGCTGGGTACCGAACCGGCAACCTCTGGAATGAATGGCCATAACACTACTGCCATAATTTATTAAATTAACATTAATTGCTGCTTAAATGACAAAACTCTACTTTTATAGCTTGCAATATTGGACTAGTTTGCTCACAAGTACTAAAGATTAGATGGAGAAACACAAAATGTACAATAGTATTAGGTGTTCTGTGGCGGCAGTGAATAGTCGGTGCTGGGGTCTTCAGGCATGTGGTATATTAACACTCATGGACATTCTCAACCCACCCCCGGGTCGTCTGTGTTGTTTAGATGGTTGCATTTTGTGTATAATTTCCCTTTTATCCGCTAGTATCCACTATTGCAAAAGCAGTCGGCAGGTAACGCAGGTGTTGTGATTTTCTAGTAAGACGATATTCGTGTTACATTTGTTGCTACCACTCCTTTTCGATTAATTTTAAATTTATTTAAACTTCTTATTAACCTGCCAAACACGATATCAGTTGAGTGAGAGTGGGGTGCAAATAGTTTACATAACAAAACGAGACTAGGATACCAATTGCATTACTTCAAAAACATGTAATGATTTTTTGTTAAGCTATAAGGATAACATGTTGACATTTCCTCGTATAATATACTGGTGAATCTAATTATAAATTTATCCTCAAATCCATTGTCAGTAAACAAGCGGAAATCATTTGTATTTAACCTTGTGTTTCTATACGATATTTTGAAATTTCTTTGTAAAACATGTCCGTGAATCTATATATAAGTTTATCCTGAAAAGCAAAGTCCGTAAACAACTGCTGGAAATCATTTGCATTCAACCTTGTGTTTTTATACAGTATACAAACAAATATCCTTAGGACAATATTTTGACATTTCTTCGTAAAATATGTCGGTGAACTATAAATAGGTTTCTCGAGAAAAGCAAGGTCCGTAAACAACTGCTGGAAATTTGCATTCTACACCTATAATGTAATAAGATATTTCTCTTTACCTGACTTTAATGGTGATGTGATTTATAGACAACATACTTTTTCTGCTTGACGCTTTTTGTCCGCAGAAAAAATATACATACTTCGACTTTGTTCGCATGATGCACTTTGTCCGCCAAAATTTGGAAATAAATAAGAAACTTTTGTCCGGATGATACCCTTTATATGCATACATTTTAGAATAATGTTGACGTTTGTTCGAACAACAAATTTTGACCTCATATGTGATATAATATTGAACAATTTTGTATGCGTGAAAATTTTGTCCACGTTATTTTAAGAAATGACACTTTTTGTCCACAAGGCATTAAATCAATATTTAGAGGATCGTAGATGAAAGTTTAGTCATTATTGAATTTATTAAACGATTTTATTTTTGTATAGCATATATACATAGCATGCGAGGCTCAAATCCAAGATAGCCACCAAAGTGACCGCCAAAAGTGAAATTTATGTTATTATATAATCTGACAGAAAACACTGCAAAGTGTTAAAATTTAGATAAATGCGTAATTGTTGGCTGTATGGCATGTTAAGATAAGTTAAAAGACAATTGATTCATGTACAATGAGTTTAAATAAGGGACAAAATGGAGCAGGATAAAACAAGGAAAGCAAAGTTTGACTGGTAGGAATAAGTTTTGAATTTAGTTGAACGTTCGGCAGATTAACGTTATACAGTTATAGCATTAGAAACATAAAAGAAGCAACAGAAACAAAGGGAAGAAAGCAATACATATAGAATTAAAGTAGTTCGCTGCGTTCCTATCTTATTTTTTTACATCTGGCGTAATTCATCAAAAATCTGTTCAATTAATCTATGAAGTCTCAGTTTTCGTTTAAGCTTTGTTTTCTTTTGATATAGTACTGCAATTTCTCATTTACAGCGTCCCTTGGTGGTACATATTTTTCGGACAATTTTTCGCCGTTTTTTTCCTTGTAAAATAATCAATATTAATTCAAAATTGTTTATATTAACATTATCAAATTACTTAAGACTGTTAACAAATTTATTTTATTGTTGGGGTTTAAAATCCGTTTTAACATATTAAATTAACTATGGCATATCCAGTTTTACTGGTGTAAGAAGACATCAGAATGAATCCGATTAGAACCATTCTTCCATAAGTATATCTATTAAGTTAAATTTCAGCTTTTAGATTCTATTGTTAAAAAAAATAAAGCAATACTCTATCAGTGTTCTATCATGTTTTGTTTTTCATATATTCCCTATTAATAAATATTTATCTATTTCTTTATATATTTATAATTCACTTTCGGATTCACAGCGGATTCTCATTCAATACAACCTAAATAACAGGAAAATGGTATAAAACCTTGTGATATCTTGTGTCTACCCTACTGCAAGATTCAGTTATAGTCTATATACTTCTGCTTGACTAAAAGCCGGGGCTAGAGGAGTGTGGGTTGTTGCATTTTCATTACCCGGCATAAACAGACTCAATACAAGAAAATATCAGTGGAAGTCAATACATTATTTTTATTTCGTGATATAATACATTGTACAAAATACTTTGAAATAGGTCATCCGTGATCAAACATTTCAGCAAATTGTTATTACAAATATACATTCAATGATGGATATATTTACTGATTTCATTATAAAGATTCAGTTGTTACATACGGCATATTAATACATGTGCTAGTTTAACAAACACTGCACCATTTTAGTTTCTGTATGTTAACATAATTATATTAAGAACAAATGTACTGATCAAGTACTAATATAATGATTGGGTGTATATACATATACATACATAGTTATGTATGTAATTGCATGAAGAAGTCGTCTGAAAAATGTTAATGTATAACATTTTGTATTAGCAAAAATTGATACTGTGTACTCGTTATTGAACACCCATCCTGTCCATCCAGTACTAAATGGCCATCTCCATTTTCACAGGAAATAATAGACTTTTGAAGAAAAGGATACAAAACATCACTTTTCAGTCGTTAGAATGAATGTAAATTAGAAGTGTAAAAGTGTTTTATAAGAGAAATGTGATTTTAACTACTGAATTAAATGCCCCTTTTTGGGAAAGGTAACGTCCTGGAGTGTTTAATTGGGATTATACGGAAGTTGTAGTGTTAAACATACACACCGTTATAGTAAGGACCGCAGTTTGTTACCAATTCAATCATGGCTGCCTGTTAGTCACAGTAGGCTATAACTTTAGCTGGTTATAAGCTATCAGATGCATATGTAGGCACTCTACCTAAGTGTTTGCCTAATCTGTATTTTCTGAATTAGGTATTATACAGATTATACGGCTCTGCACTTGACAGAACTCATTCGCAAATTATTGAATCGCAACAAAATGACAATATGCGCATATCCGAGCTAGTTTTACAAAATTAAAACCAGAGTTGTAGCGAAATAGCGTCATGGAGACAATATGCACATCTCCACTTGGTAATGATACATCCTAGCAAGTTTTATAAAATTCAAACCAGAGGTTGTAGAGAAATAGTGCGGACAATAATTTGGTCACAGACAGAATCAAAGGGCCATAACTCCGTGAAAAATCATCGAACAGGAACACAAAGACAATATGCGCATCTCCACTTTGTAGTCATGCATCCTAGCAAGATTCATAAAATTCCAACATGGGGTTGTAGAGAAATAGCGCAGACAAGAATTTGGTCACAGACAGAATCAAAGGGCAATAACTCCGTGAAAAATGATCGAACCGGAACACAAAGACAATATGCGCATCTGCACTTAGTAGTGATGCATCCTAGCAAGTTTCATAAAATTGCAACCTGAGGTTGTTAAGAAATAGCGCAGACAAGAATTTTGTCATATACTCAATCAAAGGGCCATAACTCCATGAAAAATCATCGAACTGGTACACAAAGACAACATGCGCATCTCCATTTGGTAGTGATGCATCCTAGCAAGTTTCATAAAGTTCCAACTAGAGGTTGTAGAGAAATAGTCCGGACAAGAACTTAGGGACGCACGCACGGACGAAGCGGCGACTATATGCTTCCCTCATTTGGGGGAGCATAAAAACCAAGTATGGAAGGTTGTCAATTGGTTTTCAAAGAATCCTTTATCATATCAGATATTAATTTATAAGCCATACTCTCTCTCTCTCTCTCTCTCTCTCTCCCTCTCTCTCTCTCTTTCATTATTATTCTTGTTTGGAGTTTTATTTTGTATATGATTAAGGAATAAACTGACATCTCATTTTGTACTTTACACTTGACTAAACTATAATATTTTAAAAATATGTCTAACAATACACTAAAACTGCGCAATACACGAACTTTGTAATACAAAACTTCTGAGATTGAAATCAAGATAAAATGGATGAATTTGTATGTAAACAATAGTTATTTCAACATTCTATACGTGTCTATTTTATGAATGATTCATACTGATACCAGTGTCAGTATAATATAAAAAAATAAGGAAAATATTATTAGGTAAAGTATGAATATCTTAACTGTTGAAGTGTTCTATATTTATGCTTTTACCTGCTTTACTGAAGTTATTATACCCCCCCGAACACAAAGTGTTCGAGGGGGGGGGATACTGGATTCAGCTTGTCCGTCTGTCTGTCTGTAGACGGAATCTTGTGGACGCTAAATCTCAGTAACCCCTACTAGAAATTTAATGAAACTTCACAGAAGTGATAAATACCATGCCTAGTTGTGCATGGTCCATGTTTCGGGTCAAAAAGTCAAAGGTCAAGGTCACACGGGCTGGAGATAGTAAATTGTAGAGGGAATCTTGTGGATGCTAAATCTCAATAACCCCTGGTCAGAATTTAATGATGCTTCAGGTTAGTGATAAGTACCATGCCTAGTTGTGCATGTTCCATGACTCTAGTCAATACGTCAAAGGTCAAGGTCTCAGGGGCTCGAGATAGTAAAATCTTGTGGATGCTAAATCACAATAATCCCTGGTCAGAATTAAATGATACTTCACACAAGTGATAAGTACCATGCCTAGTTGTGCATGGTCTATGTTTCACGTCCAAGGTCAAGGTCACAGGGTCTTGAAATAGTAAAATCTTGTGGATTTAAATCTAAAAAAAACTGGTCAGAATTTCATGATTCTTCACATAAGTGATAAGTACATGTCTTCTTGTGCATGGTCCATGTTTCTGGTCAATAGGTTTAACATCTGGGACACAGGAGCTTGAGTTAGTGGCCCAGTAAACCAACCAATGGACCAAGCACAACTAGGCATGTATTTAAATTGTATTCATGATTTAATTTTAATATTAATTACATGCCTGTTTTCCATATTTCCAAGTGTCTCACTATCTTACCTGTTCCCAAAGCAATATACTTGAGTTGTATTTTATGTTATACATTATATGAACATATGTTATATATATTATATTTCCCAACAATTATAACTGACAAATTATTTTTATATGTTGTGCAATATATTATGATAAAAGAAATTACTGTAAGTTTAATATTGTCTTTCTTATTCTTGCTTGCATTGGCATCTACATTGAAAATATACCTTGGTAAACCTTTGTTTGTCCAGGTCCACTTCCCTCCAAAACTTTAAAATCAATTGCTTTCTTACTTAAAACAGAAGAAAGACCTACTGCATTAAGCTCTCTTTCCCCATTTCATCATAAAATATTACATTATATATTATGTACTGTGACATTGTGGTGTTCGGGGGGTATTCATCACCTTCAGTGATAGTTCTAGTTTACTTTTAAACTGAACAAGAGAGAAAGAAAAGTGACCCCGGTTAGCACTGTCTGCATCACGTCTGACTATCAATTCAGGGTTCTTGAGCTTAGATCCCCAGCTCGACCCCAATTTCCATGTTTATTGATAAACGACATTGTGCCTCATTGTCATTCGTCTCCCATCGCTGATCAAGTGGAAAGAGAATCATTTACTTGCCGATATAGGGTGTGCTCGAGTAATGGTTAACCTTCCAGAATTCAGGAAAGAATCAGGAAACTGAGCATCTGATAGCCATTGATGCAAACTCATGATCCAAAATACTGAAGCAAATATAAACTGTAAGCAACTATCTGCTAGTTTAATAAATCCATATTTTAGCTTATGAATACTTTTTTTATAGCATGTTTTACTATATAATTCATGAGATCAGATTTTGCAGGGCCCTGTTAGCTCTGTCGGTAGCGCATCTGACTATCAATCTAAGTGTCGTGACTTCAAATCACCGCCCACCACAGTCTCCGTGAATCATATACGACATTGTGTATCATTACCATTTGTCTCTCACCGCTGATTCAAGTGGGAAATTTATCAGTTAATTGCATAGATGGGATATGCTCGAGTACTGGTTAACATACCAGAATCCAGGAAACAGTGGTTAGATTACCTGATCGTCTGTTAGCCCTAGATGGCATAATATGACGCTTACTATTCAATCAATCGAACAAAAGAACAATAACCATAAATTGAACAACAGTAGTCTAAAGAATTATCGCTTTCAATAAGTGGTCTTAAAATGTTACAACTACTACTACGATAGCTACATTTGCTATAAATGCAACACATGTTACGACTACTACTACGATTGCTACACTTGCTGTTAGTGCAACACTTGTTACAACTACTACTACGATTGCTATACTTGCTGTTAGTGCAACATATGCTACAGCTACTACTATGATTGCTACACTTGCTGTTAGTGCAACACATGCTACAACTGCTACTACCATTACTACACTTGCTGTTAGTGCAACACATGTTACAACTACTACTATGATTGCTACATTTGCTGTTAGTGCAACACATGTTACAACCACTACTACGATTGCTACACTTGCTGTTAGTGCAACACATGTTACAACTACTATAAAAATTGCTACACTTGCTGTTAGTGCAACACATGTTACAGGTACAACAACAATTACTACACTTGATGTTAGTGCAACACATATTACAACAACTACTACAATTGATATTCTTGCTGTTAGTGCAGCACACATTACAGCTACTACTAAAATTGCTTCAACTACTATTATGATTGCTACATTTGCTGTTAGTGCAACACATGCTACAGTTACTACTATGATTGCTACATTTGCTGTTAGTGCAGCACATGTTACAGCTACTACTATGATTGCTACATTAACTGTTAATGCAACAAATGTTACAACAACTACTACAATTGCAACATTTGCTGTTAGTGCAACACATGATACAACAACTACTACAATTGCAACATTTGATGTTAGTGCAACACATATTTCAACAACTACTACAATTGATATACTTGCTGTTTGTGCAGCACATGTTACAGCTACTACTAAAATTGCTACAACTACTTTTACGATTGCTACATTTGCTGTTAGTGCAACACATGCTACAGCTAATACTACGATTGCTACATTTGCTGTTAGTGCAGCACATGTTACAGCTACTACTATGATTGCTACATTTGCTGTTAGTGCAACACATGTAACAACTACTACTTCGATACCTACATTTGCTGTTAGTGCAACGCATGTTACAATAGTTACTACTACTACAATAGCTACATTAGCTATTAGTGCAACACATACTAAAGCTACTACTGTGATTGCTACATTTGCTGTTAGTGTAACTCGTATTACAACTACTACTACAATGGCTACATTTACTGTTAGTGCAACACCCTTTAAAACTACTACTACGATTGCTACATTTGCTTTTAGTGCAACACATGTTACAACTACTACTATAATTGCTACATTTGCTGTTAGTGCAACACATGTTAAAACTACTACTACAATTGCTGTTAGTGCAGCACATGTTACAACTACTACTATGATTGCTACATTTGTTGTTAGTGCAACATATGCTACAGCTACTACTACAATTGCTACATTTGCTGTTAGTGCAACACATACTACAGCTACTGCTACAATTGCTACAGTATCTGTTAGTGGAAAACATGCTACAATTACTACAATGATTGCTACATTTGGTGCCAGTACAACACATGTTACAACTACTACTTTGATTGCTACACTTGCTGTTAGTGCAACACGTGTTACAATAACTTCTACGATTGCTACATTTGCTGTTAGTGCAACACATGCTACAGCTACTACTATGATTGCTACATTTGCTGTTAGTGCAGCACATGTTACTTCTACTACTACGATTGCTACATTTGCTGTTAGTGCAACACATACTACAGCTACTGCTACGATTGCTACAGTTGCTGTTAGTCCAAAACATGCTACAATTACTACAACGATTGCTACATTTGGTGTCAGTGCAACACATGTTACAACTACTACTTTGATTGCTACACTTGCTGTTAGTGCAACATGTGTTACAACAACTTCTACAATTGCTAGATTTGCTGTTAGTGCAACACATGTTACAACTACTACTTTGATTGCTACACTTGCTGTTAGTGCAACACATGTTACAACAACTTCTACAATTGCTAAATTTGCTGTTAGTGCAACACATGTTACAACTACTACTACGATTGCTACATTTGCTGTTAGTGCAACACATACTACAGCTACTGCTATGATTGCTACACTTGCTGTTAGTGCAAAACATGCTACAATTACTACAACGATTGCTACATTTGGTGTCAGTGCAACACATGTTACAACTACTACTTTGATTGCTACACTTGCTGTTAGTGCAACACGTTACAACAACTTCTACAATTACTAGATTTGCTATTAGTGCAACACATGTTACAACTACTACTACGATTGCTACATTTGCTGTCAGTGCAACACATGTTACAACTACTACTACGATTGCTAAATTTGCTGTTAGTGCAACACATGCTACAGCTTAAACTACGACTGCTACATTTGCTTTTAGTGCAACACATGCAACAACTACTACTACGATTGCACCATTTGTTGTTAGTACATCACATGTTACAACGACTACTACGATTGCTACACTTGCTGTTAGTGCAACACATACTACAACTATTTCTACGATTGCTACACTTGCTGTTAGTGCAACACATGTTACAACTACTACTAGGATTGCTACATTTGCTATTAGTGCAACACATGTTAAAACTACTACTACGATTGCTACACTTGCTGTTAGTGCAACACATGTTACAATAGTAACTACTACTACGATAGCTACATTTGCTGTTAGTGCAACACATGTTACAACAACTACTACGATAACTACATTTGCTGTTAGTGCAACGCATGTTACAGTAGTTACTACTACTACGGTAGCTATATTTGCTGTTAGTGCAACACATGTTTCAATAGTTACTACTACTACGGTAGCTATATTTGCTGTTAGTGCAACGCTTGTTACAATAGTTACTACTACTACGGTAGCTATATTTGCTGTTAGTGCAACACATGTTACAATAGTTACTACTACTACGGTAGCTATATTTGCTGTTAGTGCAACACACGTTACAATAGTTACTGCTACTACGGTAGCTATATTTGCTGTTAGTGCAACACATGTTACAGTGGTTACTACTACTACAGTAGCTATATTTGCTGTTAGTGCAACGCATGTTACAATAGTTACTTCTACTACGGTAGCTATATTTGCTGTTAGTGCAACACATGTTACGATAGTTACTACTACTACGGTAGCTATATCTATTTCTTTATATATTTATAATTTACTTTCGCTGATTACACTTAAGTTGCCATCTCATTAAAAATAAAAAAAGGTTTATACATTATCGCTGAAATTAACAAATAAGTTCTATTTACTGTTTTATTTATTTTAAATTTCATGAAGTAAAACAATAAAGCGAAACAAAATACCAGAAACTGTCAATATGTCGGGAAAGTCTCGGCGAGTATCGCTCGATATATTCAGGACTTTTCCGATAGCGATTACCTGTAGCAGACGAAATATAGATATTAAAGCAGACGATCCGTGCAAAGAGTTATGGGTAATTGTTTCGCCATTCATAGCTTATCGATGGTTTCGGTATACATCTCTGTCTATCTTGTCTTTAATAAGTTTATTCTGTTCAATCACACGTAAAATCTTGGTGCCCAGAAGAAATTTGACTTTAAGGATGATAGATAAACATATAGTATTAGTCTTGGTTGACATAAACAGAGATAAGAGTGACTGCAGGTGCTTATTTAAATTTCGAATGTCACATTTGGCATTTTTCAAATATTAGAAACAACTCTTCCTGGACCAATAAACATTTTTTACTATCTTAGGGGGATAATTTTCTCATTTTAGTCCATTTCTGAAGTAAAGAAAATATTTGTAGTAGTAGTAGTAGTAGCAGCAGAATTACTTTTAGTAGTAGTAGAAGTAGTATTATTTGTAGTAGTAGTAGTAGTAGTGATGGTCATTGTGGTGGTGGAATGTTAACTGTCTTCGTAGTGGCTCTGATAGAACTTCGAGAAAGGCTCATTGTGTAACATAGTTTTGACAGTGTGCCACTTTACTCAGTATTGACAGGCAAATGACAATGAACCGTAAATATGTATATAAATCATCAGAGAGACTGTGGCTGGATGGGCGGGGATTCAAACTCACAACTCCTGGACTGATAGTCAAACGGGCTTCCGACTGAGCTTACCGGGCATGAACCAGCAGTATTAGAATAATTTGAAGTGGCATCAGTGGTAGTAATCATACGTTTTTGATCTTTAAATGGAGGATCTTGGATCGAATGAGATAAGCTCAGTCGGCAGTGCATCTGACTATCAATCCAGGTGTCAATAGTTCATTTTAACATGGCCAAGCATTCCTGATATAAAGGAGTTTGCATGCATTAAATACAAATGTGTTGTAAATGTAAATAATGCCCCCACTGTGTCTTGATGATATCTATTGCGTGTGTCATCTTCAGTTAGATTGGTTTGTAAATGGCACGTATGTATGCAACCCTTTAAATGCTTCTTTATTTTTGAAAGATATATTGTAAATGGTGGAAGTGCAATTTATTTTATATATTTGTGGTAATCTGAGACATAATAATACGCCAAGCGTATTTTAATTTCGTTTTTCTGTTAATATGTCGAGAGATAATACAAGTTTGTTCGCTCCCCATCTCCATAAGCTGTTCTGTAAATGGTATATACGTAATAATGAAACCCATTGTACATGTCTGATCAACATTCATTGTACCATATTCATATCATTCACACAAACAAAACCTTAGGGCTTTAAAGCACTATACCATATTGAATACAGGTGCAAATACGTACTTATCTGGATTTAGACAAGTTTAGATTTAAATGAAATTGTATAAAGTAGGGTAGGACAGTTCGCTCCAATACCAGAACATGTTTATGTACCGGGGTATGTTATAAGCTGTCACAAAAATATTAGTAACATTTGTATTTAGCTACTTGAGCCACTCATTCTAATGCCTAAAAAGTAACATCATGTTGTAGTGTGATTGTTTTTCTTTTATGTGAGGGCCGGCATAAAGAGTAGTATAAACAATAAGTGATGAACACAATAGAAAGTTGACAGTGCCGGGGTGGTGGCTAGAGATGTTACGGTGGAACATTTTAATATAGATAACAAATTCACTTGTATTGAACAAAAGAGCAAAGTGTCTTGTCATAACTAAATAAAGGAATTTGGAACACCAAGACCACAGGCCCATTGTTTAAAACACCTGCTGTAGGACCTCTAACTTGGAGTTTGTCCAGGTACTACATAAATAAATACAGCATAATACATGCATCTGAGGTATTCCACCGTGAGGAAAATTGGCTGTCAGGTACACGTTCAAATTTGTCATGTTAACAGTGACTCTTTTCAACGGAGTAATCGAAACATGCACTACATTGGACATTCTGAGGCCTAGTTCTTCTTAAATATCTCTTTATAACTAGCGTTAACAATATATATAGTATCGGGGTATTTTACATATCGTGTAGTGACATTAGCTCTCTGTTGAAAGTTCTGTAGACATTCAGTTCAAAGTTCAGCAGACAGTCATGTGATTTGGGTTTGTAAATGTTTACGAGTCAAGTTGCTATGGGACACAACTAAACTTAACTGCACAAATGTTTGCAGGGTGTGCATGGTCATACGTTATTGAATAAGTATTGTACATTGAAAAACTAATTCAAAAAATCAAAAATGAGATAATTCATTACAAAAACATCTATGTTTGATTCATAGAGAAACTGTATTGAAAAATATGACATATCAACTAAATAAACTGATTAAGTGAACTGCGCTCTTGTCTGAGACTGTGTAAGATTTGAGCTTTTCTTTCGCTGAAGTAGAAGTATGGTGAAAGTTTGGCTTTAATGGTCATACGGTTTTTGAAACATTGTAAGTTGGAGTTGTTGTCTCTAACATTTCATTCCAATTGCGGGTAACAGAGAGTAAGAAGGGAGTCTCAGTGTGGATTTTTTCAGTTTGTTTTTTTTTCTTACGATTTTGCATCTCTCTATAATTATCATCATTATTTCAGTTGCTTTACCTGTCAAAATTCACCATAGAAAACAGATTTGATTTAAGCTTGTCAATAAATATAGACTAAAGCCACTTTAATTAAAAAATTGATTTGTTTTCTTTGTGTTTTTCAGGATTAAAAATAATTGGCAGGTGTCCAAATTCGCATATTCAGTGTTCAGATATTCAATGATGCATTAACAATTCGTGGATATGAAGTAATTACTGCAATGGATAGGTAAATGTTAAGAAAAAACATCCTTATCTCCATTATTTGTTTTATTATACATTTATATATATTTGCTTTCTTATACATTTATACATATTTGTTGCGGAGCGCGTGGTCTAGTGGTAGAGCACCGAACCCATGATAGGAGGGTCGGGGGTTCGATCCTCTGCCATGGTTATGAGTGGTGTCATTGAGCAAGACACTTTTCCGCATATGCTTAGTACTGGTTCGAACAACCTTGGATGACTTCGAGCGTGATTTGTCTAAGTTGTAAGAACTTGTTTCACAATCGAAGTAAAATAAATAAGCTTAAACTACATACATTTTTTATTGTACATTAATACATATTTGTTTTCTTATACATTTATACATAATATTTGTTTTCTTATACATATTCAGATCCCCAGATAAGATGCGTATTTGCATATATGACATATTAAAAATTGGTGAATACCCATCAAAGTTGTTTATGTGCATATCTGTTGTGCTTAAGCAACGACTTTTATGTTTAAATAAATTTTTATATGAGTAAATAATTTACATTCTCTGAAAATTGATCTTCATTGCAAGACAATGGCGTGGTCTAGTGGTAGAGCATCCACCTCGCATGCAGAAGGTCGTGGGTTCAATCCCCGGCCGGGTCGTACCAAAGACTTTAAAAATGGTACTAGAAGCTTCCTCGCTTGACGCTTAGCATTTAGAGGAGAGTTCTAGGTCTGGTCGGCCCGGTGTCAGTATAATGTGACTGGGTGGGGTATCATACCATGTGTCTGCGGCATGATACTCCAGTGTGACAGCGCTTAGAATACTGTCTCTAGTAGACACCGTCGCAATATGACTGAAAAATTGTTGAAAGCGACACTAAACACCATACAACAATCTTCATTGCACTTATTTATTGACTCTCCTTATCCGCGTAAATAAAATAGCTGAGTGGTTTCAATTCCAACTCGCTTCAGTGATCCAGTCTGTGTTATTAATAAACCATGTCGCTAAACGGTTTGATTTATCATTGATACTAAAACCTGGCCGGGTTCCCCATAGCTTGACAATATTCCAGGTGGTGGTGGGGTGAACATGTTTTAGTATGTCAAATATTGTGTATGTGATTTTGCCTCGAAAAGAAAGTGTCTTTAAACTGATGTGTGATTGTCAACAAATAAACTGTAAACATGACACAAAAAAACAAAAAACAAGCTAAATTCATTTTTAGCTCTACTCAGGCCAAAGGCCAGAAAGGCTTATGCAATGGCATGTTGTCTGTTGTCTGTCGTCTGTTAGCAGCTCTTTCTCTGAAACCACTAGGTCAATTAAACTCAAACTTCACATGGATGTTTCTATTTCATGGGTTCGATCCTCTGCTACGGCTATGTGTGGTGTCCTTCAGCAAGACACTTTTTCCGCATATGCGTTGTACTGGTTCTACCCAGGAAGACTTCGAGCATTATTTGTCTAAGTTGTAAGAACTTGTTTCACAATCAAAGTAAAATAAATAAGTTTAAACAAATGCATAGGAGACTAAAAATAGTCTAAAACTTAAAAAATCTTCTCATGAACCGCCCAACAGATCTTGAAAATGTTTATGTAGTAATGATAACCGACTATAGTTCTGTTAGATTTGTTCAAATGGTGTCACTGGGTTAAAAATGACCCCACCCTGAGGGTTCAATTAGGGGACATGTCATTATAATAAATATTAATTTATTTTTTTGAAAAAGGAACTGATTTTGCCTATATCTTCGCAGAAGCATTGTTTGGTCAAGGAGGATCAGATTTGTAAATATGACTGGTTTCCAACGTCTTAAGGGGTCAGGAGGGGCCCCAAAAGGTAAAAATTGGGAATTACAAAAATTGTTTTCTTAAGAACCGGTAAGTCAGATGTGTTCATATTTGGCATAAAGTATCCCAATGTGTAGGGGTTTGATTGTAGATAAGAATTTAGGAGCTAATATTTATAGGGGCCCTGTAACAGAAATTCTCATTTTTTCATCTATTTAGGCAAAAAATTATTATTCAATGAGTTCTGAAGTATCATCTACTCGTAGGAAATAAGATTTGGTTCAATAAGGCTAATTGACTTTCCATAAGGGGCCAGGATGGGTCAAAAAAGTTTTTTTTCCCATTCATTTATGACTTTTTTTTTTTTTATTCAGTTCGAGTTTTGAAGCATCATCTAGTCATAACAAATAAGATAGTGTTCCATACGAAGAATTGACTTTCTAAAAGTGGCAGGGTGGGGGTCACAAAATCCCTGTGATTAAAGGGTTCTAAGTTTGTGCAAATCAAGGGGCACTGGGATGTATAGAGGCCCTGTAAGAGGTCTTTGAGTTTAACATAGGAATACTATTGGAAAATGGAAAATTCTCATTTTTTTCTTCTATTTGTGTAAATACATTATTTAATTTGAGATCTAAAGCATTGTCTAGTAACAATAAATCTGATTTTGTTCAATAAAGAGCATTGAATTTCCATAAGGGGCCAGGGGATGGGTGGGGCAATAAGGTTAAAATTAGGAATTTTCACAAAGCTTCCTCTCAATAACCTTTCAGTCAAACTTTAAGTTCATATTTGATATAAATCAGCAAGGATAGAAGAGTCTGCATATAAAGGGGCTGGGATATACTTGGGGCCCTGTAATGTGTTTTTTACTTTTACACAGGAATATTATATAGAAAACTGATAATTTTCATTTTCGCATCCATATGTACAAAAAAACTCCTTTATAAAATCTAAAGCATTTATGCTCATAAAAAATCCCTAAGAGTGGGTGATTGAAGTTCTGACAAATCAAGGGGCTGAGTTGTATAAGGGTACTGTATAAGGACTATATTTTTTTTACAGATGAATGGTATGTGAATTTAAAGTATATCCTTTTCATTTACTCTGATTTTGATGAGTAATTACTCATCAGCTATAAAAAAAATTATCTGGGACTCTGCATGCTTGTTTTTTTTATACATCTATACATATTTGTTTTATTATACATCTATACATATTTGTTTCTTTAATACATTTATACATATTTATTTTTTTAATACATCTATACATATTTGTTTTATTATACATTTATACATATTTGTTTTTTTATACATCTATACATATTTGTTTTATTATACATTTATACATATTTATACATATTTGTTTCCTTTCAACCAGTATTGTTTGTATACAAAACAATATTAACTCCATATTGTAGTTGTTATCTCACCTGTGCAGACAACTGACAGGTAAGCTTTTGTGATCATCCTGTGTCCGTTATTAAATGTCCTCCGTCTTTATTCTTAGAAACCACTCGACATATTTTCTCCCTATCTCAGTAACCATTGTTTGTATTGGATTGAAACTACACACATGACTTTCCAGTCATCAAACCTACTAAATTAACTAAGTTAGATAACTCTTGCATAAATATAATGAAAATTATTGCTCTTGTTTGACTTAGATAGTCTGGTTAAAGTTTTGCATGCAAGTACAATCAAGTTTATATCAAAACAAACACTCCATGTATTTGATTGAAATTCAACAGCTTTTGCATGTATTGGATTGTTTTGCTGTTATAAGGCCTACTCAGTTTAGTAAGTTAGATAACTCTTGTTTGTTTGCTTGGATTTGTCATCAGTCTCAGTCAAATTTGTACTTCTGTGACAAATATTCGAATACCGGCAGTCGAGCACACTGTCCCTTTGACAGCACTTGTTTATTTTTTAAAGTGTTATTAGTTAAGAGAACCTAATTGTTATGTGTATTTACTTGTGAAACACTTATCAAACACAATATTGTTAACAGAACTCTTCAAAATTTAAAACTGAATCGCTTGGGAATTTTCAGAAAGAGAGTATTTACTAATTATATACAAATCTATTAATGTTGAAACCATGTGGTTTCAATACAAAATAATACTAATTTCAAAGTTATATACAAATCTATTAATGTTAATTTTGATCAGGTGAACTCAATACAAAATACTACTTATTTCATAGTTATATATAAATATATGAAAACAAATTGGGTCAGTAGGTAGGATTTTTTTTACTCTTCTCGTTATGGTTCCAAAAATTTAGATAAAATTTTAAAAAAAAAATAATAATAAAAAAATTCTGAATTTGGGGTGTTGGGTGGGGGTCGGGTTGGAGGGTTGGGGTAAAAATTGAATCAGTCACAGGAAACAAACAAAACTAGTTTTATCATTTGGCCTAATGTCAAAGTAATATACAAGTCTATTAATGTTGTAACCAGGTGGTCCTAATACAAAATGTTACTAATTTCTAAGTTGTATACGAATCTATTATTGCTTTTATGAAAAACACAATCCAACATCTTTTTTGTTCAATGTGAAGTGCATATAATATAACTTATATTCAAATAAATTCTTATTGTATTATTGTTGGATGAATTAGCAGGAAAGTTACAATGTTGGATTAATTATCAGATGAGGTTTAACTTTATATGTGATGTTTCTGTACTTTCCTTCATGCTATGTCAAACACTGTGATAGTGTTACAACCTGGTGCGCGAAGAACTAATAGATTATCACTATTAATTGTAACAATTAATGTAGAGTTATGTCTGTCCACACAGATTGATGAGACATATTTTATTATATCTGTGCTGACTGGTGTCACCTGAAGCTTCTGTGTACCTGTCTCATCTAGTTGTATGATAACTGCTGGGTCCCTGCAGTTACTCACGAACACACGACCCTGCCCATCCACACATACTCCACGTGCCTTGTTTAGATTGTTGTCTTTGAATGTTGACAGTAGTTGACCATCAGTGGTCAGTGTCACCAGGCCTTTGTCTACATCTGCCACATAGATCTTACTGCCATCATTACTGACAGCAATATGCCGGGTTATAGAGAACATCTCCACACCATTGTTGTCCTTGTAGAGAGTACGCAGACATGTGCCTGATGTGTCATGGATGTATACTTTTTTGTCACAGTCAGAGACATACAGGTGACCGTTGTTGTATGCTAGACCCCAACATTCATGTTTCATCTGTATGGAGCGTGTTACTGTCATCTTGCTCCTCCCCACAGACAGGAAGTGTATGGTCTGATTGTAATCAGATATAGCAGCTTTCTGTGGACTGATACAGCAAACAGCTCTTGGTCCTGCTGGTATGTCACAGTAACTGGTCACCTGATACGAGGAGTTGAGTTTTTTTAGTTGCATGTTTCTGTCGTCTATCAACAGTATGGAACCATCTGGCATCTGGCAGCATCCTGTTATATAACAGTAATCATTGTCTCCTTTGATTTTGATATTATATTTTCTCACATTTTGTAGTTTGTATGGTTGTGTTTGTCTATTTACAGGATTGACTAGACCTGTTGTCTCCATTTCAAGTTTACCCAGGTTCTGTATGTTGGTCAAGAATTTCTCCAACTCGGAATTGATGTTAAACTTGAAGCTGGTAGTTGTAGCAGTAGCTGATACAGTTTGTATCGTCTGGTGACCTTCCTGTATCTGCTTCTGACATTTCTTTACTTGAATAAAAAGCTGACTCTCATCATCATGACTTGCAGTCTGCAGGTTCTGTTTTACTTGTTGAAGTTCGGCTAAATAGTCGTCACAGGTTTTAATGTCTGTGTTGATACTGCTATACATAACTCTGTAATGTTTATTCAAATCATTTGTTGCATTTTTCTCAAGAGTGTCAAATATTTCATTGGCACGTTTTCGTAAATCTTTAATGCAATCCAAGACATCACCCCTAGACTTGTCCAGGGTAGCTTTACTGTTTTGTCTGGTGGTTTTTAGCTTTTCCATTTCAGATTTAACTCTGTCTAGATTCTGATTCACCTTCAGTATTTCTGATCTTTGGTTGATCCCCATTGCCACCTCGGGTATATAGGCCATTCCTTTACACAGTCTGAAATAAAGATTTTATTTCAGTCATAATAACCCTGTTATAAATCTATATAACTTTTATTACATTCCCATTGCTGGGCTCGAATTTAAGCACTCGCCACTCGCAAAATGCGAGCTGTATTTTGAAAATGTGTGTTGAAATTACTTAAGCTGGCATTTTTTTGCGAGTGGATTTCAAGTTGAGAAAATTACTTATTTTATTCATTTTATAGATTTTTGAAAATAAACAAGTATCATCCTGGTAAAAATAACGAGTTCTTGTCAATTTTACCCAATTTCTTTTGCTTCTCGCGCCAAATTACCCCCTATAAACCGATTCAGCTATTTTGAAACTACGTCATTCTATTTTTAGATGGAACCTTCCGTATTAGGGGTGTTTATAGTATGATAGCAAATTTACCTGTTACATAAACTATAAAATAAACTAGATATCAATATTATAGTGTGTTGTACTACTGTCTGTTCCGATAGCGTAGTGGTAATGGTTTGAACTGTCAACCTAAATGTCGCGAGTTCGAGCCTTATTTATGTTGATTTTTTTAAAATTTATTTTCCATAAAAGTATCCCAGTGTACTGTTTCAGTGTGTTTTTTTTAATTTGGAAAGTGTTGGTAGCAACCTCTTCTATATATACATTGCTTGTATACAGGTCTCACTTAACAATTACCCCTCACCCCCTTCCCACATAACATATATACTAACCTTGATACCATTGTCTATAAATAAAAAAAAGCTAATAATGCATATTAAATAACACGCAGGCTTTGAAACAATTAATTTTGGGTTTATTTAGACATTTAGGACATCAAGTTTCTTCGAAAATTGGTTTGGCTAGTTGGTTTCAAATTTGACCAGTTGAAATTTTAGGCACTGGCCAAAATTGCCAGTGCACAAAAAAGTTAAATTTTAGCCCTGCCATTGGTATATTAAAATAATAATATAAGGATATAGAGTGAGTTTGAGTCATTTCAGACGACAGCATTGCCCGGACACGCTTTAATTCTGCATAATATTCCTGCCATTTTTCCAACATTCCACCGCGCAATTTTCAAAGTATCTCTTGCGAGATTCTTAAATTCCAGTTGTATAAACCAAAAATACTTCTAAGGAATATTTTATTGCAGCTCATTGCTCAATACAAGGTTTATCATTAATGTTCATATATACACTTTATGTGATAAGTATTTATCTCACATAGTTTTCCAATATTATTTATGGATTAGTTGGGGGGAAAATACCAATTAGATGTCAGTTAGATTCAAAACCATATTGACTGACCAGAATACAAATTTTGAAATAGCAGAGGTTATTTTTTTTGCATGACGTCATATTATAGGTGTATTTGTACAGAGATTCAGCACAGTCCATAGTGGCTAATGTTTTTGCATGACGTCATATTATAGGTGTATGTGTACAGAGATTTAGTACAGTACATAGTGGCTAATGTTTGTAATCTAACGGAGCGTGTTCAAAAGGCTGCAGGATATCAATTTTTGAATTCTATGAATATTTATTTTCATTTCATATTTTTAAGTGATCAACATGTCCTGATGATGTGTCACCTGCATTTACCTGTAGAAATATCTAGACTTTTACATTAGATGTCAAGGTCAAGGTTACACAAAAGTCAAGGTCACACTTTAATGTAAAAAAAAAAACCCCATGAAATTGTGTGTCTATTCTGAAACATCAGTCCATGACTTTTGATATTCATGGATACATAGCTACATATTATTAAATAAATCTTATATATTACCAGTGACATTTCTTGTTTAATTTTCAATTTGAGCTGCGCTCTTATTTTAGACTAAAAAAGATTTCCCGCTTAAAACTAACATATTTCTGATGCCTTAAGTGATAGTTACATGAGTAAAAACATATAAATATTGTTTCATCATCCATAGAACGAGTGTTTACCACTCCAATTTAACTACATGTACATTGATTTTGTCATGTTTTGGTGAATTTGACATACCAAACCATTCAGATTTTATTGATGAATGATAATGAGATACTCTGCATCCATTTTGAAAATAATTTCATTTTTTAAAACATTTAAAGTGTTTTATCTTGATATACTATAAAAAAAAAAGTAACTCTATTGTTTATATTTTCATGTCTTATTGATATGATCTTATGTTATAATTATATTCTCTGTACCAATAAATGCATGTCACTTGTAACTTGTCTGAAGTACTTATCTAGACTTTAAACTAGCAAGATTAACATACTTTATAGTAAAGTTATTATTTAAGAATAACAGTAGAAGTATAATTTGAAATCATTCACCATGAGAATAATTTATGGAGGAAATGTTAAATATTAACAAACACATGCAAATAGGCTATGCCTGTCTTCATAAAATTTAAACGTATGCAGATTTGTGTATTGAAATAAGTGTGATCTGTGTTTTTAACTTGATTCTTTGAACTCTTGTTTTAACCCTTTACTTCATGTAGACGCCTTTGGACACCTAATATAAAAGGCTTTTGAATTATTGGGTGAATTATGTTTATATCAACTGATAGAGTGGAAAACAGTGTAGGAAGTGTTCAGATTGCTGCTTGTTACGAGCAATCTGAACTGTTACTGCACTGTTTTCAAAGGCCTTCTGTGATTGGTGCAGGAAAAATCGTATCTATGGAGTAAAGGGTTAAAAAAGAGAATTGACATAGAATTTGGACTATTTGAATTGTTGGTATGAAATTCTTTTTTTAGTTGTTTAAGGGAGTATATATCAGAGAAAAAACTCTATAAATGTCTTAAATATAACCCTTGGTGTGTAATAATGTCTTAAATATAACCATTGGTGTGTAATAATGTCTTAAATATTACTGTCTTAAATATTACTCTTGGTGTGTAATAATGTCTTAAATATTTCTCTTGGTGTGTAATAATGTCTTAAATATTTCTCTTGGTGTGTAATAATGTCTTAAATATTACTCTTGGTGTGTAATAATGTCTTAAATATTTCTCTTGGTGTGTAATAATGTCTTAAATATAACCCTTGGTGTGTAATAATGTCTTAAATATTTCTCTTGGTGTATAATAATGTCTGAAATATAATCCTTGGTGTGTAATAATGTCTTAAATATAACCCTTGGTGTGTAATAATGCATTAAATATTACTCTTGGTGTGTAATAATGTCTGAAATATAATCCTTGGTGTGTAATAATGTCTTAAATATTACTGTCTTAAATATTACTCTTGGTGTGTAATAATGTCTTAAATATAATCCTTGGTGTGTAATAATGTCTCAAATAGAACCCTTGGTGTGTAATAATGTCTTAAATATAACCCTTGGTGTGTAATAATGTCTTAAATATAACCCTTGGTGTGTAATAATGTCTCAAATATAACCCTTGGTGTGTAATAATGTATTAAATATAATCCTTGGTGTGTAATAATGTCTCAAATATAACCCTTTGTGTGTAATAATGTCTTAAATATAATCCTTGGTGTGTAATAATGTCTTAAATATAACACTTGGTGTGTAATAATGTCTTAAATATAACACTTGGTGTGTAAAAATGTCTTAAATATAACCCTTGGTGGGTAATAATGTCTTAAATATAACACTTGGTGTGTAATAATGTCTCAAATATAACCCTTTGTGTGTAATAATGTCTTAAATATAATCCTTGGTGTGTAATAATGTCTTAAATATAACACTTGGTGTGTAAAAATGTCTTAAATATAACCCTTGGTGGGTAATAATGTCTTAAATATAACCCTTGGTGGGTAATAATGTATTCTGAACATGCTGGATCGTTTGTTGGTAGTTTTAATGGATAACAATATTAAAACCTGGAAAGACATACAAAGACTACATAAATACAGTGACTAGACAGGACGTAACTAAACATAACTAATAGAAATAAAAGCACATGTGGGACTATTTCAGACATTTCACTGGCTTATCGATAGAAGTTATCCCCCTTGATATCGACCGTTTTTATCACTTACCTAGCTAAACCGTGATATTTGGTTTACATAGAAATATATAGGAGAAATTTAATTTTATCGTTATAACTGTTTCAATATTAAATTGCCAACCTATTACAACGTCTAGTCATTTAGTTAAAAATATAACCTTTATTATGATAAAATAAAAATTAAAATATGTAATCCTCTTGCTTTTTTTTTTGATTTTATAACAGCATATAATTATGGTCCTTTTATGTTCTATATAAAAATTACTCAAAACATGTTTTCGGTCATTTTTAAGGTCTCATAAACCTTAGTTGTGGTTATTTGCCAACCTATTACAACGTATACGTTTATTGCAAATAAAATTCTCTTTACGATGATATTAAGATACAAAAAATATGATAATTGCATCTTGCTTCCATTTTGATTTTAAAATGAGATAAAATGTAATTCGGATTTATTTTCTGTGTGCCTAATGTACAGCGTATTATTGTACCCATGGAATTAAATACAGCATGTATGTCGCTATTTCAGCCGGCTATATGCAATACAGATGTTTTTCAGCACCGAAATGTTTATAAACACATGGTGATATTGAAAGTTATGTGTAGTTTAAAGTGTGTGTGTTTGTTATGTATTTTATTTATAGTCTAAAGCATAGATTTATTTTAAATTCCATATTTTAACTAAAGAACCTTCAAAAAGCTTCAAATTTCAAGTACATTTCTTTTGTATTCTAAAACATTATAAAATGGTTTATTTTTTTCGCACAAATTTATGTTTTAATGTCTTTGTTATGAAATAATTCAGTTGACAAAAAGAAAATTGATTAAAGAGTATGTATAATTGGAATACTCAATTTATTTATATCACTTGATTCTTAAATATGAAAACCAGTGATTAGATAACAATTATACATTACAGGAAGCATGTTAATTGAATAAAGAGATTTAATAATGTAATTGATTGATAATAATGGTAATACAGCATAATTAGCATATCATAGTTTTGAATTACTCTATTAAAAATAATCTCCACACATATGAAAATATTGCTAATCAGTTCTCAAATGATCTGATCAAAAACGATAATCGTTTTTTTTAAAGATATTTTTTAAATATGTGCAATAGTGCTCTTTCTCTTCTTCATATTTTTAATTAAAAACTTAGTTTATTGCAGATTTTAGTATAAAGATTAGCAGTATTTTACATGGAGCTTTATCATGTTAAAAAAATGTGCTTTTTATTGATATTCATAATTTATGTTTTAAAATGTCTCTTATAATTCTTTTAGAATAACTATGAACAAGTTTAAAAGTTTATGTATAATTTATGTTTTGTATAAGGAAATTCTTTTTTTTTTAATTTCATAATTACCTCTTTTTTACTAAGTACTACCAATTTGAAGTAAAACTGCCAAGTTGCAGGCATTAGATACTGAAACTTTTGTCAAAATACCACTTTTTACACGATCATTATATACAGGCGCGAGATGTTGACAGACATGCAATTTTGATGTGTTTGACTAATTTTACCAAAAAAATTTTTTTTTTACCTAATTCCATTAAAATTTTTACACCAAAATAGTCTCATGATACACTGAAGACATTATCTTACCAAAATACATTATTCAATACAATGTACATGCTAAAAATTGCACATTTAAATCATCCAAAATAAAAAATCTTCAAAATTTTGTGATTTTTCATGAAATTTCAATGTAAATATGTACATATATGCTTTATTTGAGGCATAAACTTGCCAAAATGTTGTTTTTTATGAAGCAAATGTCTCCTATTTGTCATTTAAGACTATGAGAGTGTAAAAAAGAGGTTATTTTACCTACAATTAACATTTTGGAAAATCACCCCCATTTCACTCAAGTCTCTCTTATAAGGAAATTCTTTTTTTTTTTAATTTCATAATTTCCTCTTTTTTACTAAGTACTACCAATTTGAAGTAATACTGCCAAGTTGCAGGCATTAAATACTGAAACTTTTGTCAAAATACCACTTTTTACATGATCATTATATACAGGCGCGAGATGTTGACAGACATGCAATTTTGATGTGTTTGACTAATTTTACCAAAAAAAATTTTTTTTTACCTAATTCCATTAAAATTTTTACACCAAAATAGTCTCATGATACACTGAAGACATTATCTTACCAAAATACATTATTCAATACAATGTACATGCTAAAAATTGCACATTTAAATCATCCAAAATAAAAAATCTTCAAAATTTTGTGATTTTTCATGAAATTTCAATGTAAATATTCACATATATGCTTTATTTGAGGCATAAACTTGCCAAAATGTTGTTTTTTGTGAAGCAAATGTCTCCAGTTTGTCATTTAAGACTATGAGAGTGTAAAAAAGAGGTTATTTTACCTACAATTAACATTTTGGAAAATCACCCCCATTTCACTCAAGTCTCTCTTATAGGTGTAACCCCACCATTGATTTTTGTTCTTTATTCTATAGTAAATAATAAAAGTTTGAAGGCTTGTCATTCATAGAGAGTCCCAAATGAAAGAAGTGAAACCTACATTTTACTGTTTGTCAACCTCTGCACTATCAAAATATGATGAGAAAAGTAGGGGTCATGTGTCATATAAGAGATTTTTTTTCTGTTCAGTGTGTACACTGGTGACAAAGTGAAAGTATTTATAGACTTCCGAAATCATGAATTCATACCCCAATTTCCAAGCGTCATTTTTTTTTTCTAAATTCACAATTCAAACATGACAATGCTATCAAAATGTTCAAAATACATCAATAATGCCATTCAAATAAAAAAATGAGCGTTAAAATAAGGAAAATGCATTTTTAAAGATGAAAAATTGAGGATTATTTATAACCGCCATTATGCGACTACTCCACGGAAGCACTTCCTTTTTGCAATGGTGGCACTATGCCTATGCGGCACGAAAATAAAATTATTTAATTATTTAAAGAAATATAATGGTACTGAGATTACTTCCTAAAGTTTGATAATCCGAAATAAATATTTTAACTGCAAACATGTTTCATTTTGTGCAATTATTGTTTATGTTCGTTTTTTAGTCATCGCATAGATATCATGTAATTAACTTTTAAAACAAGTTAGTTAAGAATATACATTATCAAATGTTTATAAATATTAAAGAATTTTTAATTTTAGCAGTTTCCTAAGATCAGTAAAATAATATTCAAATCTAATAATCCTTGTACAAAAAAAACCCAGAGCACCCCCACCCCCGCCTGTCTGTGTTTCAAGTCTCAAACAATGCGATAAGCCAGTGTTTATTTATGAACTTAATTACCCCCTACCCCTGCCCCGGAGGCAAAAATTTTATTGGGGGTTATAATATAATCTGCTAGAATGTAATTGAGTAATTATATTTCAACACAAGTTTGTTATTCAGCTTTTTAAAATTAGCTATTTGATTTAACATCGATATTCAGATAAATTGATAATAAATTCAAATTTTATAAACAGTTAATAAAACGGGAAAAAGAGAAATATTAGCGGTTTTCAACAAATTTGTGTATATCTCAATTATGCCATTGCTTTATCAATTAAATGTGTTGGTAATAATTCTTTAAACAACTTATTTTTTATTTAACCTCGTACATGTATAATCACCTTTCGTTAGTTACTTATTCAAATGATTATGACAACATCCGTAAATGACTAACTGGCTCAAAATGCAAATCTGTACAATAACATAATTGACTTATTTACAGGTAGAGACAACCATTTCCACCAACATTAACCTTGTACTTTACTGCAGTTAGGGAAGTCTTGATATGAGTGACTTTGCACATTGTATTGTTAAATATCTGTTTTAAAACATATCGCGTGTTTTAATAGAGTACTATCATGACATGATCTGTAAGAAATATTTTGTGAATGTTTTAGTGTTTACTTTATTAAATATGAAACACTAGAAGGAATATAAAGCTTTAGATAATTGCGGTATTACTAACCAAAGCAAAGAGATTTGTAAAACTGTTGCTTAATACATCAGCTATTCACATTTATTAGCTCACTAAAATACGCTGCAATTTTCACTTAAAACTATTTCTGAAAAATATATATACTTAATATGTAAAGTTACATTACCATAGCATATGTTACAACAATTTTTGTTCCTGTGTTGAAAAAAAAGTGCTGAACTCTTGTAAATGGTTGAATGAATATCGGAATGATAGAACTTATTCCAAGTATATAAAGATGAATACAGTAGAACTTCGATGGATCGAACCCGGCAGGACTGAACAAAATAGTTCGAACGAAGAGTGTCAAAATACAGGTAAATATGTTGGCTGGACCTAATTTCTAGTTCAACTTGGTGTTCTAGCTTTCGGAGGTAGAATTTAATAATAGAATTTAAATAGTATTTTGACAGGGACCAGATAAGTGGTTCGGGCCATGTGTGGTGTTCCAGCCATCGGTGTTCGAGCAAACAAAGTTCTACTGTATATCAAAGTGGTATTCGAAAAATATTAATCTGTTGTAACAATAATCTTATGATATTATAACACGAAGTACTCGAAGTTGTTAAAAATGGATTTTGGTCAAATGCCATTTTAGGCTTTATTAAAAACGCATGTGCTAATATAAAGATGTCTGTTTCAAACAACCATAATAAATATATTTTAAAAAACAACAACATGAAGTTTAAAATATCATTTGAATATCATAGCACTTGTCAAAGTATATTGAAATTTGTAATTAAAATCATTTATCTATGTTATAATTTTGCACATTAAATTTAATCAAATGAATTTAGGGTTTCAGTAAAATTCATTTATTTCTTTTTTATACTACACATCAAAACCACCAAAACTTACTTATTAAAACCAAGGACTTATAGATAGATATTTCTTTATTTAAGTCTCATCATGGTTAATACACAGTATATACATTAAATTAAACATTATATTTAACAGTTAGCCATGCTATTCTATAAAGAATTATAAGAGACTATATTACATGTAAAACATATCAATACATATTTTAAACCAATTTGTCACAATTAATAATACTTGTTGTTTATATATTTACTGATAACCTTAATGACAAGCAAACATACTTGCAGAATATCACATATAACACACCACGTTTTAACATATATTTACACAGTAAAAAATGAGAGGCCGGTGCTAATCTTGACATATTGTCTAAAATGTTATTAAAATTATATAAGATTACGATGTGAGGAGGAAAGGAAATGCTAACGCATCTGCTACTTAAAGCTTAAAAAATATTTTAAAAAATCGAATATCATTCTAGATCAGATCTAGAATGAACTGATTAGCACCGACTTCTCACTACAATGTTAAAATGCTTCATATGTCTAAATCAACTATTACATTATTTATATACAACTATATAAAATATTTCTTCTTCTCTCTAAAATCATAAAACAGGTTTTGGCACTTAGTTTCACAACACTTTGGTTCGATAGTATATAGCATAGTTTATCATTATCGCTACACGAATTAAATTCCTTAAAAACACTTACAATTTCTGTCAATAACTCTGATCGAATGGTATCATACAAAGGGCAATTTAGTAACACATGCATCTCATTTTCAACTTCATCTTTACAATGAAAGCATACTCGATCATTTACACTCAACTGTCTATATCTTCCAGTTTCTATGGCTATTGGAGCAGTGCCACTTCTAAATTTTGCTAAAGCACCTCTATGGCGTCTATTGTATACTAATTTACAGTATGGTTCCACAATATATTCATGTTTGAACTGTTTATAAAGTCTAAGTTTATTTCCCCCGTTACCTCTTTGTGAAACTTCTCTGTTTACGTCTTCATGCCACTTTGTGACAACGTCATAAACAATCAGTGGTATTATTTCGTTTAAAAGAACAAATTTATTTGCATTTTCATTAACATTACCATATCTTTCTACATTATATTTTTTGAACATTTCTAATACTTTAAAATTCCAGTTCTTGCATCTATTATTACTTTTTGAATTTGACCATAAAAATATCTTTTTATTTAGTCTTGTAGTTTGCATATTAATACAACGACACCAATTTAATAGTACACATTTCCACACTTTACCAATACATGGTGTCCATCCTATATCTCCAGTAACTGCAGAATTTGGTGTGTATTTACCCACATTTAAAAAATATCTAGCCGCTCTATTCTGGACAGCATTTATGCTACTAAAATTATGTGTACCCCAAACTCCCGCCCCATACGCAATAACTGGAAAAACAAGATTATCATATAATTTTGAAAAAACTTCATATGGGAAACCACCGAAAGCTTTTGATTTTGCAATAAGTAGGCCTAACGCTCTGTTTGCAGATTGCGCAACAATTTTTGCAGTCACTGCAAAATCTAGGTGTTCTGTCAATATAAGACCTAGGTATTTATATTGTGACGTGTACTCAATAACATCATTGCCACACTTAAATATAACATTACAACGTTCACATGATGGATTTCTAAAATGTACTATATTGGATTTGGTACAGTTAACTGACAAATAATTGTTTATGCACCAACTATTAAGCATGTTTAACATATATTGTAGATCTTCTGGTGTTTCTGCTATTAGAACAATATCGTCTGCATATAAAAGAACTGAAATTAGAGTGTCATCTATCAGAACACCCTTCTGTAATGTATTTATTTTCAAAGCAAGATCATTAATATACAGGTTAAACAGTATCGGTGATAAAGAACACCCTTGCTTCAAGCCCATATTTACACTAAACCAGTCCGTGTTAAAACCATTTAACTTAATAGAACATAATACATTCTTGTAGAGAGACTGAATGGCTTCTAAAAGTTTCCCCCGAATTCCTAACTTATCTAATTTTTTCCACAGAATATCTCTATTTACAGTATCATATGCCTTTCTAAAATCAATAAAAGCACAGTAAGTAGATTTTTTCATTTTTTTCCTAGTATCTATTAGGTTTGTTAGAGATGTAAGATGGTCAATGGTACTGCGACCTTTACGAAACCCATTTTGACCTTCAAATATAATATCGTTTTGCTCGGTGAAATTTGTAATTCTATTATTCAATAAACTACAATAAATTTTATAGACTGTAGATGTAATTGTTATACCCCTATACGACAAAGGGTCTCTTGGATTACTAGATGTACATTTTGGAATAGGAGTAATAATACCCTTACCCCACACAGTAGGAACTTTACCTGTATTCAAAAATATATTAAAACACTTATGAAGGTAACTTATAACTATTTCATTCTTTAGGACCTCCCCTGGAATTTCATCTACTCCAATGGAACGACCATTACGAACATCAAGTACAGATTTTCTTACTTCATCTAACGTAAAACCACAACTAAAGTTTTGAATATCATTATTAATATTAAGATTAACATCCACATTTTCTATATCAATATCAGTGTCTATATCTTGATTAAGAAGGTCACGAAAATCTGACTTCCATTTATTAAAAACAGCTGTTTTATCTGTAACAATTTTACCATCGTTATCTAAAATTTCCATAGGTATGTCTTTTTTTCTATTATCTCTAACACCAACCCGACCAATAGTTTTCCAAAATTCATTTGGGTTTTTCTTAACATCATTAATAATCTCTTCCTGCAATTTAAACCAGTATTTACGTTTACTTTGTTGTACATTTTTATCGAATATTTTTCTTTTTTCAACATAAACTCTTTTTTTACTGCTTTTTAAAATACCATTAGTCTTTAACCAAATTCTCTCCACGCTACACATATCATTCCAAAGTTTACTTAAATTTTCATTCCACCATGGTTTTGAAATTCGTTTACGTTTATTAGAATACCCATATTTTAAAACAACCTTTTTGCTAGGTATTTTCTCTAACATTTCATCTTTAATAATACGAGAAAACGAATTATATAAAGTATCTACTGAACTCTGTTCTTGTTCATTATTTTCTAATTTTGAAATCGTTTCTTGAATACTGTTATCAAAAGCTATTTCTGAATTAAGGCAAAAATGTTCAGGAATATGTCTAACATCAAATTTTGTATACATCTTTTCTGTTACAATATATTCGTTATTTTGTTCTGCAATTGCAGAATTCAAACATTTAGGATGAAAATAACATGTCAAAAGTGAGTGATCAGGTATACTCCTCGACTCTATACATTGTTCCCGCACCATATCCGATGCAATAGTTACATTGACATTATCTATACATTCGATGTCTTCATAAGGAACTATAAAGTAATCGACTACAGAACTACCTTTCGATGAAATACATGTGAAATTATTACTTTTAAAATGTCTCCCATTCATTATACAACAATTACTATCAATTAAAAAATTAGACAACAAGTCTCCATATGCATTTTTAGCAAAATCAATCACATCTCTTTCTAAGACATTATCAACACCTTCGATAAAATCTGGCATATCACCAACTCTGCTGTTAAAATCACCACATATGACAAACTGACCTAATTTTTGATATTCATATATATTTGTTAAGAGTTGATCATAAAAATCATTAGGATTGACATATCTGGACGATCCTTGAGGAGGTAAATAACATACACATACGTTAAAAGATAAAAGTGTTAATTTGTTTTTAAAAGACACCCATAAAATACCTTCATATGACTTGTCTAATACATTAATCTCAAACTCCTTATATAAGTCACACTTTACAATTAAACATACGCCGCCTGATCCATTTCTAGCATTAACATGTATCTGTTTCCTATTATGCCCAATAAACACATAGTTATCTAAAGCTAAATGATTTTCTTTTAAAAGATGAGTTTCAGCTATGCCAATAATATCAATATTCATAAAACGTACACAGTTTTCTCTAAAAATAAAATTATCTGAACCGCTATTACTAGACCATCCATTTACATTCCAAAACCCTAATTGAACCTATCTTGATTCACCATAATAGTTCATGTTTCCATTATAGCCTCGTCTGTTTCTCCATCCGTCTTGCTGAGCATTTCTGTTCCAGCTTTCTTGTTTGTTACCTCTTCTGTCATTAGTATGAGAATTGTTTCTGCTTTGGTTATTTGTTTGATCCTTATGTTTGTTGTATTCGCGATTATTGTCGATATGTTGGTAACTTCTTCGTGGATATTGTTCAAATGATCGGTAACTGGTACTTCGGTTTCCATTAATGTGCGTGCTGTCACTGTCGCCTACTTTCGTATGTCTTACGTCTACATTTCTGCGCCTATCACTGGTATTATTTCTTCTTTCGGAGCCTTCGTCTACACACAAACGTGATCCGCGAACAGATAGACCTTTGACCCCAAGCGATGAAATTAATAATTTGAGATTGTGATTGTTCACGCGGGCTTCCATTGATTGATCTTTGTGCACAAATACCTTTTCATATTTTCTGGAGTGTCTCAGTTGGCTTTTATTTTTCAAAATAGCCACTCTGTCATCTGATGTATTGCATGACACAATAATTACTCCTGACTTTCCATCTGTTCCTTCTTTCCTTACCGCTTTCTTAAACTTAACATCTCTTAATTTGAGACCATCTCTGAAAAGGTCAGACACAATGTCATTCACACTCTCTCTTTCCCGCTGTGGCAAATTTCTTATGCAGATATTCTGTGATCTGTCCATACTATCTTCACTATCAACTGTTCTTCTGACATTTATCTCATCTATCTGCTGTTGTAGACACTTAACATCTTCTATAAAGTCATCTTTAACCGTATCTATTCTCTTATGTACCTCTTGTTTGATCTTTGCACTTTCGCTGTTAATTCGTTTATCTATCACTTGATTTATTTTGTTTGACAATTTCTTTTCAACTTCATCAGCTACCGAATCAATCTTTTTAGTTACATCTAGTATCATTTTCTGTAAATTGGACGAAATATTTTGCATTTCATTTGCAAACTGCGTCATAACTTGCACAAAGTCTCTTGTTTCTATTGTTGGTCCACTTTCAACATCAAATTTCAAGTTCATCATATCCCTCATTGAATTAATAGAATTACCATCTCTATGTATTTCTGCTGAGACATCAATTATTTCTGGGCTTGTGGGATCTTTTGGTTTTTGCTTACCACTTTTCTTCTTTTTACTTGATGTTTGTGACTTTGCTTTTGATTTATTAGTACCACTTGTTGCACTTTCACATGTACCTTCACTATTGTCACTGTTTATGCTCTTTTTGTTGCTGGACACACCTTCTCCTCCTTTATCTTTCATTGATCCATTCAAACTACGCTTTACTTTGACTACATTTCTAGTTTCTATATTGCCATTTGTTTCACCACTTTTAATTTTCTTCACGGCACTTTCTGTTTCTGTTGGCGCCGATAATGTTCTTTTCCTTGTGGTGTTGATGGGTGTTCTTACCGCTGAGCATATAGGTTGCGATGACATCACCGAATCCACATATGCTTGGGATTCACTCATCACATTGCCTTCATGTGTACGTACTGGTTGCTCAGAAATCATTGCTATATTTAATTTAGGCCCAAGATCTTGCGCATTAAACTGTGATAAATACGTGTACACTTGTACTATATTTACGGTATTTATCTATATATATACCCTTGTTCTGTCATGCGTGACGATTTTCCAGTCAGTATGCGTGGGTATTATTACCAATTTTCCAATACACACCCCACCCGCACAAAAGTATATAGCGAACAATGGCAATTTTTCAAATGTCAAATTCAGCGACAAAAAACTCACTTTTCAAAATTCTAAATCGGCAAAGTTCTTCTTTACCACTTGGTATCACACGTCTAACAGCGGTTTTGTCGTCAGTATAGGTTTTAGCCAGAAAAAAAGAAAATTAAATCAGCTCTGATTTATCATGTAAACAATGTTGTTATATAAGTCTTTGTCAAAACAAATAGATATATCCAGAGGGCATATAACACGTCACGCCTACTTGATCTTAAGTGTCAGAGCGGAACGATATCTGTATGTTTTATCACGGTATAAGGGAAGTAATTGGAGTCATCTCCAATATCATCAAAATGTGCAGGGGCAATTATCGGATAACTCTTGAGAAATGTCTGAAATAGTCCAGTATGCGATAAAGGAGAAATGAATAATATAAAATAAAACTGTTATATGCATAACTCTGTCTATAAACAGGTAGACATGCTTGACTCTCATGCATAATTACTTAAACACTTACATTCCTAAAACAACACTGTACATAACAGGTTACGCAGTACAATCAACGTAGGGATACATAGAGACCTTGATTACATTAGGTTATTTTTACAATGGATAAAAAGCATCTAATTATCATAAATAAATAAAATCCGAATGATTTGGTATATCAAATTATCCTTAACATGACAAAATTGATGTTTCAGTAGGAATTGCAAACTTGAAACGAAAAGCATATTCTAAAAATAGACAGCACCTAAAAACTGCTTGATGACCTTCACGTCATTGGACTCCTTTCTAAAATGAAACAATTTTTACTTCCTGTATTACAGATGAAATTAAAATCAAAATGAAATCACATGATTTATTTAATATGTCACAAATTATAATAAAAGCGGGGGTGGTATTGTAATGGATAGAGTGTTGGCCACTCACACCATAAGTTGTGGGTTCAATCCCCACCTCAAATCAATGCTTATCATAAAATAACACTCTTAATACTGGCCCTACTAAGGAAGCTGAGACTCGAGAGCAGTTCATATAAGCTCTGAACTTTCATCGTAGTCGAGCTAAAGTAATTTGTTTAAACTAAATATGTTGCAATTTTAAGTAGGAAATCTATTTTAGTCTAACCAAAGCCTGTTGCCCAAGTTGGGAAACCCTTTTGAGGTTTTTCAATATATTATTTTTGCATGTTTAAATAGATACCTTTTGGCTATATGGTGTCAGTGAGTATATACAGGCATGATATACTGGAAGAAAATACTTTTAGGGCAATTTTAAATTTTTTAGAAATCCTGATATAACGATTGGTTATCCAGAAGTTTGTGAACATAATTAATAAAATACATATCTATGCAAGTACATCGCTATATTTTGCATAACTTCAGTATTGTAGTATTTGTCATCCATGTAGACAGTGCTCCAGATAAGCTGCGTATTTCACTCAAATAAATTCATGGAAAACGCAAACAAAATGTCAAAGTGAGCATGAAAATCTCAGCTTGTGAAGGAAAAACATTTTCTAACCTAAATGAAAAGTACAATTTTGAGTTACTTTTTGTTCCAAACACAAATTTCTTCGATAAGTAGTTTTTAAACAATATTATTTAACATTGTCAACAGTGAATTAGACCAGAACTTCTGAGTTCATGAGGCAGCTGCATTTGTGCAAGACAAGACTATAGACATAAGTTTGTTCAGTCACATTTGATACAATACTGATAATGCAAATTTGCAAGCAGCAACAATTTTACAATATTGTGCATTTAACATAGAATATCACTATGGATCCTCCAAAAGGAAGAAAATATAATATCAATGTCATTGATGGTATAGAATAGTTTAATCAAGATAAGGCATTTGGACTACTTTCATTTAGACAATTCTCTATGTTCTACTCAATTATTGTAAACTTACTGAATGAAAATCACCCAATTAAATCTTTGATTATAAGATTCACTCAATTATTTTAATTTTGAAGAGTTTTCACCCTATCAGTCAATTCTTATCTGGGGCACTGACAGTATTTTAGTGCATTTCTTATGTCAATAATATTGTTATGGTATCCATGGCAACATGCATACATTGTTAGTGCTGCAGCTCAAAATCTTAAACAATTTGACAGATAAAAATATGTAAAATACAACAGTCATTTCCCTATAAAACTTGTGGTAGATCATATGTTATTGAAGACACGTCATCAATGTCTACATAGGTCATTCCAGTAATAGCACTGCGCGCAAGTGTTAGGAGTTTAAACAAACTTACATAGAAAAAGTAGACTTGTCACTAAGCAAAAATGGCGTTTGGTGAAAAGGTGAAACTAGGAGCGACAATACAGTTTTGTGTCAATATTAACAAAACACCATTCCAAATGATATATATGCTTAGTAAAGCTCTGAGAAAGTTACTTGTATTACATTCTGCAGTCTATAAATGATACAGTGAGGAGAACCAATAATGGACAATAATGGTCGTCCCCCTGTGTCAAAAGCACACAAAAGTCACATCAAAATGTGCCTCAATATTCAATAAGGATTGCCATAATACAATTCATGACCTCTATGCTGTGAACTAAGTATAGGTTACGGTACAGTACACATGATAAATAAGAATGAATAACATGCAAGTCATTAGAGTGTTGCAGGGTTCCCTGATTGCTAAAAGAGTATCAGTGGAGCAGTGAGTAACAGTCGGAATTACTTGTGAATAAATTTACGTCGCAATGACGTAACGTAAATTTCTCGTACTCCCTTTAATATAAAATTCTACCATATGCGCAGACTCAGTAAGTAATTTCATTAAAGTTAGAAATTTATTTCCTACCATGTTTTGTCTTTTCTTCGATTTTTAAACAAAATGGGGAATTTAGACACTGAGTATGTATATTTACTGTTGATCCAATCACCTTTCATTGATATGTCTGGGCATACACCCAGTAGTGTCTGGACAGAGATGACATGTACTTAATTGTTTGGGTGTGATAGTTACACAAACGTCCCTACTGGTTCCCGTAGTTAAATAGTTAGCATGTTGTAAGTTATAGAAGGTTATTTTGGCAATGACTATGTGCGATATAATTTAAGTATTTATTTTCCATTTATGCGAAAACATTATGTGAGAAAGTTTGCGAGTTACTTGTGGAATGACTGGCTCTACTCAGATTCATTCTGAGGTCTTTCTCCACCAACAAAAGTGGATATGCCATAATTATATAACCTGAAATGTGTTGAAAATGGTGTTAAACCCCATTACATACATGTATAATCAGAGTTATGTTATGGCCAATGAATCATCAGAAATTGCCTTATTTGACTGTATTCTCCCAAATATTTTGTTTTTTTTCACTGCATGTATAACAGTTGCCTAATACCATGAAATCCTATAGAACATTTGATAAGATATCATAATATAACATATCGTTGAGTTGCTTCCCTAGCAAATATATCAAAAACTACTTTGGTACGATCAACTAGGCGACAGGTGAGCGATTTAGGGCTAACATGGCCCTCTTGATAAAAACAAAATTTATAAATTTGTAAATTATATTTACTTGTCAAAGAATATTATTAGAACATTTCATTTGTTTAGGGATTCGGACAGACAATTCTGTCCCGAGGGATTACTGGTTTCTGTCCCAAGGGATAACTGTTTTAATGTCCCGAGGGATAACTTTCTTCTGTCTGCAGAGATTACGAACAGTTTCTGTCCCGAGGGATAACTGGTTTCTGTCCCGAGGGATAACTGTTTTTTTGTCCCGATGGATAACTGATATCTGTCATGAGGGAAAACTGTTTTCTGTCCTGAGGGATAACTGGTTTCTGTCCCGAGGGATAACTTTTTTCTGTCCTGAGGGATACTTAGTTTCTGTCCTGAGGGATACTTGGTTTCTGTCCCAAGGGATAGCTGGTTTCTGTCCTGAGGGATAGCTGGTTTCTGTCCCGAGGGATGGCTAGGTTCTGTCACGAGGGAAAACTGTTTTCTGTCCCGAGGAATAACTGGTTTCTGTCCTGAGGGATTACTTTTTTCTGTTCTGAGGGATATTTAGTTTCTGTCCTGAGGGATAACTAGTTGCTGTCCTGAGAGATAACTGGTTTCTGTTCCAAGGGATAGCTGGTTTCTATCCCAAGGATAGCTAGTTTCTGTCCAGAGGGATAACTGGTTTCTGTCTTGGTTTCTGTCCAAAGGGATAACTGTTTTTTATCCCGAGGGATAAATTTTTTCTGTCCCCAGGGATAACTGTTTGCTGTCCCGTGGAATAACTGGTTTCTGTCCCGAGGGATAACTGTTTTCTGTCCCAAGGGATAAGAGGGATTACTGGTTTCTGTCCCAAGGAGTTACTTGTTTCTGTCTCAAGGGATAACTGTTTTCTATCCTGAGGGATAACTGTTTTCTGTCATGAGGGATAACTGGTTTCTGCCCAGTGGGATAACAGGTTTCTGTCCCGAGGGATAAATGTTTTCTGCTCCGAGGTATAACTGGTTTCTTCCCCGAGGGATAACTGGTTTCTGTCCTTAGGGATAACTTTTTTCTGTCCCGAGGGATAACTGGTGCTGTCCAAAGGGATAACTGTTTTTCTATCCTGAGGGATAACTTGTTTATGTCCTGAGGGATAACTGTTTTCTGTCCCAGGGGATAACTGTTTTCTGCCCCATGGGATGACTGTTTTCTGCCCAGAGGGATGACTGTTTTCTGTCCCGAGGGATGACTGGTTTCTGTCCTGAGGGATAACTTTTTTCTGTCCCGAGGGATGAATGTTTTCTGTCCCAAGGGATTAATGTTTTCTGTTCCGAGAGATATCTTGGCCCTATTGGGTGATATAGAAATTTCTTCCATACCAGATTTATTATCTTACTAATTTGAGATATTCTAGCTCTGATTTGAGATATTTTAGCTCTCTCACCCTTTTACATCTTTAAAGTAATTGTATAAAAGAAGTTGATGAATCAAACAGTTATCTTTCAGAATTGAATTTTATATGATTTATTGAATTAAAATGATTATTCAATGTGTATGCATATGTATAAAATAAGAAAATGAACTATTCATGGCCTTTTCAGTTCGGATAATGCCGTCCTTGGAATAACCGTTATTGTGGTATCTCAAAAGAGTCTCAATCCTGCCAAGACAATTATCCGTCTGGACAGAATTGGACAGAATCGAAACAACAAGCCCATGCATGAAAGATTCTTAAAATCTCATACCGGTGTCAGATAATATTTTCACCCGTATAATATATTCAACCACGGGTGAAAATATTATAGAATTTTGCTATAATATTTTCACCCCCCCTTATAATTATATTATATTTTCTAGAAAATGAACACAACTATTTATTATGATAAAAAAAGCATAAAACTTGCATTTATGATGAAGTAAACCTTAAAAAAAAAACAACAACAGAGGCGGGGGGTGGGGGGGGGGGATATTATGGCCATTATATTTTCACCCCCCTCCCACTCATCCCATTTTTCCCAACTTCAGTTTTAAATAATGACATTCAATAGTATGAATTATATACTTTATCATACAAAACAATATATTTGCTTTATTGAAATAATTTATCTGATGAGGAAAGAGGGGAAACAAAGTTAAAAGAAAAAAAATAACAGAGGGGGGTGAAAGTATTATAGCCAGTATATTTTCACCAACTACCCCCTACTACCTACTATGTTGTTAAAAAATGAACACATCTTATTATGATAAAGAAAGCATTACAGTTGTACTTATGATGAAACAAACTTAAAATAAAAAAAATAACAGGGGATGGGGTTGGGTGAAAATATTATGGTGAAGAGAATCAAATTATAATTTTTAAAATATGGGGTGGGGGTGGGGGTGTGATTCACCCACCCCTCTATTACAAAATACATTTGGTAACTGTCTCAATTAGATAGCGCTTGTTTGTAATACACTATAGTTTGTCATTAAAGTGAAGATGATCAAATTATAATTTTTAAAATATGAAAATTGGGGTGTGGGGGGAGGGGTGAAAATATAATGGCTTTAATATTTTCATCTGCCCCTCTATTCTTACAAAATACATTTGGTTACTATCTCAATTAGATTGCTTTTGTTTGTTCCAGTATAGTTTGTCATTAAATTGAAGAGAATCAAATTATAATTTTTTAAAATATGAAAATTGTGTGTGTGTGTGTGTGGGGGGGGGGGGGGGGGGGGGGGGGGGGAGGGGTGGGAGGCAGGGGGAAAATATAATGACTATAATATATTTTCACCCACCCCTCTATTCTTACAAAATACATTTTGTAACTGTCTCAATTAGATTGCGCTTGTTTGTTCCAGTATAGTTTGTCATTAAAGTGAAGATAATTAAGCTATCATTTAAATTAATGAATCAAAATATATTTTTAAAATATGAAAATTGTGGGGGTGAGGGGGGTTGATAATATAATGGCTATGATATTTTCACCCGCCTCTCTATTCTTCCGAAATACATGTGGATACTATCTCAATTAGATTGCTTTTGTTTGTTCCAGTATAGTTTGTCATTAAATTGAAGAGATTCAAATTATAATTTTTAAAATATGAAAATTAGGGTGTGGGGGGGAGTGGTGAAAATATAATGGCTATAATATTTTCACCTGCCCCTCTATTCTTACCAAATACATGTGGTTACTATCTCAATTAGATTGCTTTTGATTGTTCCAGTATAGTTTGTCATTAAATTGAAGAGAATCAAATTATAATTTTTAAAATATGAAAATTAGGGTGTTGGGGGAGGGGTGAAAATATAATGGCTTTAATATATTCATCCGCCCCTCTATTCTTACAAAATACATGTGGTTACTATCTCAATTAGATTGCTTTTGATTGTTCCAGTATAGTTTGTCATTAAATTGAAGAGATTCAAATTATAATTTTTAAAATATGAAAATTAGGGTGTGGGGGGGAGGGGTGAAAATATAATGGCTATAATATTTTCACCTGCCCCTCTATTCTTACCAAATACATGTGGTTACTATCTCAATTAGATTGCTTTTGTTTGTTCCAGTATAGTTTGTCATTAAAGTGAAGAGAATCAAATTATAGTTTTTTAAAATATGAAAATTGTGGGGTGGGTGAAAATATAATGGCTATAATATTTTCACCCGTCCTTCTATTCTTTGAAAATACATATTGTTGCTATCTCAATTAGATTGCTTTTCTCTGTTCCAGTATATTTTGTCATAGATATATTTTCACCCGCGGGTGAATTTTTAGGCGGGTGAAAATATAATATGACACCGGTAAATGAAAAATAAATATCCTTTTCTGGTATGCAAGAAATTGTTATCTTTACCTGTGCTCCATAGCAACACAAACGGGGCAACAAAGGACGTCATGATTAGGACAGAACATCTCCAGGACCTTCCCGCTATGTCGCGTACATGGCTCTGTTATAACAGACTTCTTCTGTTGGCCCCATTTCTTCACCTCTCTCCGTCCCAGAACTTTGTGATTTTTCAAGGCAGGCAGTGTTTTAACAAAGTCAAGACATCGGTCACAATAAAAATCTCCACACTCCGTACAATAATGTTTTGCTTCAACAGTTTTGTTATTTCTTGTTTCACATGATGAACAAATATAATCAAACATTTCATCAGAGCCTCCTTGCACTGACCTGGAGAAGTTTCCACCAGTAGCCATTTTGTTTTCGTTATTGGATCTCAATTAAATAATAGAAAATCACCTTTAAGATTTTTGTCACCAGACGGAATACAGTTTATTCCCGTATAATTATAATGCTTTAACAAGACTATTTATTGTCTTCACAACGGAGACACTGAATGAATTAAACTTCAAGTATCCACACAACTTTTATCTAAGTATTGATTATAAGTTTTATTTCAAGGTGACCAGAATTTCTGCATTCATATCTAGCTAACACAAACCAGGAAGAATGTCCTTGTTTCAATTCTATGAAAATGGTCTAAAAATAGATCCACAGTATTGGAGTGGTGTCAATACTCGTAATCAGTTAACATAAAGATTAACCAATGCTTGCCAAAACAACTTTTTTTTTGTGTGTGTTTTTAATGTGGTTTAAAGCCATTTTTGACACATGACAGGTGGAAGGTCTCAGAATGAATCTGAGTAAAACCACCTTCTTACTCAAGTAGCTGGCCAACTTTCTCACATGAACGTTTAGGACTGGGCCGGGTTCAAATGCATGACCTCAGTGGTGAGGGGTCATTGGATTATGGTTCTTTAGACCACTCGGTCACAGAGGTACCTCAACTAAAGTGGCCGGTATACAAAAACTGAACATGTCATGTTTATACTTACGGTAATACAGCAGTATGTTTAATTATCGGTTTCTGTCTGCCCTCGGTAGTCACATATGCTATCTAAAATTTCTCACTGCTTAGGTTGTGGGTTCAAGCCCAGCATGGTCCAAACACTTCATGTAAGAAAGTTTCTAGTTCCTTGCATCTTCCATCAACAATAAAACTGGTTCCCTTGCATATAAAAAACATGTGTGTTGGAAATGGCATTAAACCCCATTCAAAAAAACCCTGCCTGCCTGCCCTGCCTGTTCTGCCTGTCCTGCCTTGCCCTGTTTATATTTAACTTATTACAGAGATGTATATAATCAGTTATTATATACAAAATCACTTGATGAAAAGGTGTGTGCATTGAATTTATTACAAAGGCTGTAATACCATGATATAAGATAATTACAATATGTTGTGTATATTGTAATGTTATTTGAAATACTGTGAATGATTTAGTGATTATCACATAGACGTTTATAACCCATAAACGCTTACAGAGACTCAAAAAATTGTTAAGTTTAAACTCGTTAAAGTTCCTTCGATTGTGAAACAAGTAAATAAAACTTATATAAAAATCATGCTTGATGTCTTTGGTAGAACCAGAACTAAGCATATGCGGAAAATGTATTTTGTTTAAGGACACCACACATAGTGTCTTGCTCATGGACACCACACATAATGTCATGCTCAAGGACACTACACATAGTGTCTTGCTCAAGGACACCACACATAGTGTCTTGCTCAAGGACACCACACATAGTGTCTTGCTCAAGGACACCACACATAGTGTCTTTCTCAAGGACACCACACATAGTGTCTTGCTCAAGGACACCACACATAGTGTCTTGCTCAAGGACACCACACATAGTGTCTTGCTCAAGGACACTACACATAGTGTCTTTCTCAAGGACACCACACATAGTGTCTTGCTCAAGGACACTACACATAGTGTCTTTCTCAAGGACACTACACATAGTGTCTTTCTCAAGGACACTACACAGAGTGTCTTTTTCAAGGACACCACACATAGTGTCTTTCTCAAGGACACCACACATAATGTCATGCTCAAGGACACCACACATAGTGTCTTGCTCAAGGACACCACACATAGTGTCTTGCTCAAGGACACCACACATAGTGTCTTTCTCAAGGACACCACACATAGTGTCTTTCTCAAGGACACCACACATAGTGTCTTGCTCAAGGACACCACACATAGTGTCTTGCTCAAGGACACCACACATAGTGTCTTGCTCAAGGACACCACACATAGTGTCTTGCTCAAGGACACCACACAAAGTGTCTTTCTCAAGGACACTACACATAGTGTCTTTCTCAAGGACACTACACAGAGTGTCTTTTTCAAGGACACCACAAATAGTGTCTTTCTCAAGGACACCACACATAGTGTCTTGCTCAAGGACACCACACATAGTGTCTTTCTCAAGGACACCACACATAGTGTCTTGCTCAAGGACACCACACATAGTGTCTTTCTCAAGGATACTACACATAGTGTCTTTCTCAAGGACACTACACAGAGTGTCTTTCTCAAGGACACCACACATAGTGTCTTTCTCAAGGACACCACACATAGTGACCATAGACTCTACCACGGGACCATGTGCTCCATATCAATAAATTATTTGGTTTGGAATCAGTTTGATCCTTGGCTACGGCTGTGTATGGTGTCATTGAGGTAGTGCATGGTATCAGATCCAGGATTGGAGAGTCATGGGTTTGATATCCACCGTGGCTGTGTGTGGTGTCCTTGAGGTAGTACTTGGTCTTGTGGTAGAGCATCAGATCCAGGATTAGAGGGTCATGGGTTTGATCCTCTACCACGGCTGTGTGTGGTGTCCTTGAGGTAGTACTTGGTCTTGTGGTAGAGCATCAGATCCAGGATTAGAGGTTCATGGGTTTGATCCTCTACCATGGCTGTGTGTGGTGTCCTTGAGGTAGTACTTGGTCTTGTGGTAGAGCATCAGATCCAGGATTAGAGGGTCATGGGTTTGATCTTCTACCACGGCTGTGTGTGGTGTCCTTGAGATAGTACTTGGTCTTGTGGTAGAGCATCAGATCCAGGATTAGAGGGTCATGGGTTTGGTCCTCCACCACGGCTGTGTGTGGTGTCCTTGAGGTAGTGCATGGTACTGTGGTAGAGGATCAGATCCAGGATTGGAGTGCCATGGGTTTGATCCTCCACCACGGCTCTGTGTGGTGTCCCTGAGGTAGTGCTTGGTACTGTGGTAGAGCATCAGATGCAGGATTGGAGGGTCATGGGTTTGGTCCTCCACCACGGCTGTGTGTGGTGTCCCAGAGGTAGTGCTTGGTGTTGTGGTAGAGTATCACATCCAGGATTGGAGGGTCATGGGTTTGATCCTCCACCACAGCTGTGTGTGGTGCCCCTGAGGTAGTATTTGGTCTAGTCGTAGAGCATCAAATCCAGGATGGGAGGGTTATGGGTTTGATCTTCCACCACGGCTGTGTGTGGTGTCCTTGAGATAGTATTTGGTCTTGTGGTACAGCATCAGATCCAGGATTGGAGGGTCATAGGTTTGATCCTAAACCACGGCTGTGTGTGGTGTCTTTGAGGTAGTATTTGGTTTTGTGGTAGAGCATCAGATCCAGGATTGGAAGGTGATGGGTTTTATCCTTCACCATGGCTGTGTGTGGTGTCTTTGAGGTAGTATTTGGTCTTGTGGTACAGCATCATATCCAGGATTGGAGGGTCATAGGTTTGATCCTCAACCATGGCTGTGTGTGGTGTCTTTGAGGTAGTATTTGGTCTTGTGGTAGAGCATCAGATCCAGGATTGGAGGGTCATGGGTTTGATCTTCGACCATGTCTGTGTGTGGTGTCCTTGAGGTAGTGCTTGGTCTTGTGGTAGAGCATCAGATCCAGGATTGGAGGGTCATGGGTTTGATCTTCGACCATGTCTGTGTGTGGTGTCCTTGAGGTAGTGCTTGGTCTTGTGGTAGAGCATCAGATCCAGGATTGGAGGGTCATGGGTTTGGTCTTCCACCACAGCTGTGTGTGGTGTCCTAGAGGTAGTATTTGGTCTAGTCATAGAGCATCAAATCCAGGATGGGAGGGTTATGGGTTTGATCTTCCACCACAGCTGTGTGCGGTGTCCTTGAGATAGTATTTGGTCTTGTGGTAGAGGATCAGATCCAGGATTGGAAGGTCATGAGTTTGATCCTCCACCACTTCTGTGTGCGGTGTCCCTGAGGTGCACTGTTTAATGGTAGAGCATATTGCCCTGGATTGAAGGGTCATGGGTTTGATCCTTTGCCATGGCTGTGTGCGGTGTCCATGAGATAGTAGTTTGTCTGGTGGTTGAGCATGTAGTCCAGGATTGGAGGCTCATGGGTTTGATTCTCAGCCAGGACTGTGTGTGGCGGTGCCTTTGAGGTAGAGCATGAGGTCTAGAATTGGAGGGTCTTGGGTTTGATTGTCCATTATGCAGTCACGCATTTTTCTCAAGCCATTCATCTCTAAATTCTCCCTTGAGCATTTTTGTTTTAGAATCTTGACTAAAGTGATTGTGGTGAAGATGTATTTTTATTATCTGTTTTTGTTAAGAGACTGTTGAGATGCTGTTGTTTTGATTGTGGTTCCATATAGCTTCATGGAAAATTATGTATATGATCATAATCACCATGCGATTTCATCATTATAATGCATATAACAAAATTTAAGGGTTTATGTAACTCAGTATAACCATGTGACCAGGTTGTCCCTGAATCGTACCACATGATCTGTCAAAACAGCCAGCATTGTAAAAATTGTAACTCTTTATCGATAGGAGAAAGCGATTTGCTGATTGTAAAGTTAAGAAGCATCTCTTCAGTATTGTATGTAAAAACAAGGCCATCCCATGTTTAACATAGTACATGTAATTAGAATTTCTGTATTTTTTAAGGTTGCATCATAGTGGACACAAACTTGATTCCTTCAAATGAGATTTAATTATGCAAGTAAAAGCAAGAAACACATTCTGGAGAAAACACTTGACATAATGTTTATATCTCAGTAACCACTACCCATACATCTATGAAACTTAATGTGAATGTTCACTACTATAAATGGGACTCAAGGGACCAAGTGAAATAACTTTTTAAAGTTTGATTTTAGGCAGAATTATGAGCCCTTTTGTTCTTGAAACATAAAGATGGTGTTACTCCCTCAGAACTCTGTTACATGGTGAGCCAGGTCTTAATAAAGTTTCTATAAAATGTTAACAAGTTCCCACAGAAATGATAGCATGCGTCTCCACGGTGGTGAATTTAAATGGAATAGGAACCTAAATTGGCAGGTTTTTTATCCCCCACCCCCCACCCAAGTGTTTGGGGTGGCATATTTACAGTAATCACAATGTCTGTCCGTCCGCTATTTCTTGTCCGGCTTGTAACTTTGTCATGCATAGATGGATTTTGTTAATACTTGCTACAAATGATCAACATAACATAACCTCACCTCAAAAGTCAAGGTCACAATTTGACTTTGTTTGATGACACTTTGTCTGATTGAGATTTCGTGTCTGATCTGTAACTTTGTCGGCTATGGATAAATTTAAAAAACTTGGCTCAGTTGATCAGCATATGACATGACGACATGTCACGCGTAAGATCCACATGCATATTTAAAGGGTCAAGGTCACAATTTAACTTTGATTGATGACGCTTTCTGTCTGTTTGAGATTTCGTGTCCGGTCTGTAACTTTGTCACCTATAGACAGTATTTGTAGAAATTGAGCAAAACAGAAGTATTGAGTGTACGATTTTGAAAATCCTGGTGTATACTATAAATTTACCAATGGACACACTATATATTACTAGGGTATTCCCCATCACGTTGGGGTATACGCAAAATTATATAGGGAGCCTTGGTTGATACTGCCTTACTCAGCATGTTCATAAACAGATCCAGGAAGGGAAAGGGGATTTTGGTTACACACTCGCAGTTTAATTCGGTTCTTGAGAAGTAAACATCATGGGAAATGAGACTGCCTGGAGATCGTAACTTAGTGAATGAACTGCTGAAGATTGTAACTTCATTGGAGGATTTTGACTGCTAAGGATCGCAAAATAAGACTGCGCAGGATCTTAACGTAAATTTTCAATATGTCCCATATATAATGCATTAGTGTGAAAGAAATACTAGGCCGTGTGGCCCTTTCTTGTATTTACCATAGAGAGAAATGATTGTAGTTTATAGCATCTTTGCATGGAGCTACCAGGTGATCCCAAATTTAAACAGTCATTGCATAAACTGGTAAATGTACCTGCCAACCAGCCTATTGTGGCATTTATTACGAATTTTAAGACAATCACAGCATTTGGATACATTCTGCAGGTGCAGGACCATAGCGGACTATAAGTGGTTACTTTTAGCAATTGGACCAGATTCAATTGATAAAATTAAGTATTTTGACTTACTGCCAAACCGCATGTGGCTATGTAAACAATCCATCGTGATCGTAGCATGACTACTTAGCTATGACTCATGGTATTCACTGTGATTAATAAAATATATAAACAGTCAGCTAATTTTGCTTGAAATTATTGATTAGTCTAAAAAATGTTTTAAAGTTAAAGGGACACATGCTAAATTTGATAAATTAACTTTTCACATTTTTGGTCATCTAGGACAAAATGGTGAAATTTTAACTTGTTTCATTCTAAAACTAATGAGACACCCTTAGTATGTTAATGGTTTTGTAAATATGAAGTTTCAGATAAAGTGTATTTGGAGGTTTATATTCATATGAACATGTATTGAGAGTAATTAGTTAGATGGACATGGATTAAATTGATTCCAAGATTTATGTGTGTCCCTTTAAAAAATGATTTCACTAGTTTAGCTTGTACTTGTAAGAATGACTTCATCATATGTGCTATAGTGTTACATTCATCAGCGTCGGTAACCAGCAATACTTGACAAAACTACGGGATTCTTATGTACACCAAAGCTCCTTCATAAACAGGAGTTATTTCAATTCTGAATAATTTAGATACATTTTCTTACTTGTTTCTTTAATTGCAGTATACACATTTTGTAATCAGAAGTACATCACTAATTTTAAACACAAATTGTTGTGAATTTATTGTCTTGTTTTGTTTAAAATTCCATTCTGCAAAGTAAGGCCAATAATAATTCACAAGATATTATGTGAATACGCAAGCTTTTACAAATCACAATCACTTGCTTTTCCATCTCAGTATAATTCTTTGGTAAGGGATATAAAAAAAAAGTAAGGGATATAAAAAAAAAAAAAAAAAAAGAAAATAGTCATATAATTATTATTGTGTCTTCATGATTTTGATAAAATAAAAATGATAATACTTTAAAGATCAAGATGTGTTATTCAAAGCATGGTTCAAGTCTAGTCTTCTACATTCTGTATATCAAAACTATCAATGGACCATGTCTAAATAATAATTGTTTTTTAAAGAGAATTACACATAACTTATTCTGCCAAACAGAAACTTCTCAATTATTCCTGAAAGCTATTTGTAAGATTACTACTGGTAACACTTAACAGTCAAATTTATTATTACTAACTAAGCTCACAGTCTATATAATTGTATGTTTCATTCCTTTAAAGGAGTTCCATCCTGTCCATACTGTCCTTTTATCTTACACACACAAAGACCATGTTCCTCAAATGTTAGTTTTTGACTCAAGAGACATTGTTATATTGTTTAATTAAATACAGCCTTTGGAAACATGTGATTGTATTTTAGTAATTGTCCACGATGCATCATTGGTTATCCATTGCAATAACTGAAGTATATTTCAAGTCATTTTCCTAATGGTCGTTACAGTAGTAAGTCCCAAAATGATGTCCTTAATTTTGGAATGTAACAGCACTGTTTGCTTTCAATTAACACTGTAACTGGCTAGTAGTCTGGCAACTTGGAATATCACCTACGGTATCTAAAATGTGTTTTTCAAGAAATAGTCATAGTACATGTAATTAAAAAATAGAATTGGTAATGGCTATGCACCTTATGTAAGTGTATTTAGGACACACACTTTTTTTTTTGTACTTGACAAGATATTGAGTTAAGTCGAGTTCTTCAATTATTATATCAAGCACTTAACTTGTTCTGTCCAGCTCTCAGCTTATTTTATCTCCATATTGACTTATATCAAGTTATTTATTATATTGAGCTTGATGTTTTATCTCCACTTGATATCTAAATATTTTGAATTATCTCCATATCTCAACTTATTATCTCTAGACCTTGACTTACTGTCTTGGGCTCTCAGTTTATAATCTATTATTTCAAGCTCTCGACTTATTATCTTGAGCGTTAAATTCTTTACTTATTATCTCAAGATTGTACTTATTTCAATATCTCACACTGTTACCACTTGATACTAACTAATTATGATGAGCTCCTGACTTATTATTTTATGATGTGCATATGGAGAACACACTAAATAAACAACTGTATTGACTAGCTACAGAATTTGTTATTTTGTATACTCTTGATACATTTTCATTGCAAAATAAACAATATATATTTAAGTAATGGAGAGTGAGGTGGCTGCAAATGTAATACTAGGATTAGCAGGAGTGCCCTAGATGAAACATGGAAAATCCTTTGAACCGTCAGCAGACCGTGTACACTTATTAAACGTTATTCTAAAGATCTGCTATCTCTGTAATAACACATGAACGTATCTGCATCTGATCCTGCATGCTGTTAAAATGCAATATATATATAACAAATCTGCCCAATCACGCATTTGTTATTGGTTATAAGCGACACACCAATTACGCCATATAATACATATTACAATACACCATCAATGCAATCCAATATGCAATAAACGCCATCCAATACGCAATAAACGCAATCCAATACTCAGCAAGCCTGACATATAGGCATATTCCAACAGACCCAAATAGTGAAGGAGAGCAACGCCTGGTAAAGTGTTCCGAGCATTACGCAACCTTCCCTATAACCTCATGATCAGTTATCTGTACTTAGCAGTATACTTATTTCTGACTATTTGTTTTATTGCCACAATTGTTACCCTGGACATGGATAATTGAAGGGAACCATATTCAAGGGAAACAACTGCAACAATTTTCCCCCCAAATAAAGACGCAGTTATTGCTCTTTTTACTTGACATTTTTAAATCTGTCACCCACGGATATCAGTTAAGACCATGATGTGACATTGTATAGTGCGTACATGATCAGCCGCCAGAAATTTCCGCTTGCGACTATTTCTCAATGCTTGAGTATGTGTCATATGTACTTCTTAACAAATTAATACAGCAAAGTACATGAACAATCCTAAAAAGAATGACTAGAAGCTGTATATATGTATAATACCCTTTGAAACCACTGGCACTGAAGAATGACGTTTCCTTTTCCTGACGAATATCCATCAACAGTATCACTTACACATCACTAACACTTCTAAACACAAACATAGTTCCTGTATACAGAAATACATATGTAATGAGTGACTAACAGTATTATTAAGATAACAGTCAAATAAAGCATCTATTTCACCGTAAATATACATGTACATCTGCCAACATCCTCATTCAAACAATTTTACCACTGCAAACAAGCTTCCAGTTTTTGGTCACTACAGAAGTTGTTATCACATGAACTTCCAATTGTATTAAACGTCGATCAGCAAGTGGGATTTTCTCTGATCATCCATCACGTCATGGTGGTGCATATGTATTTCTTAGACCAATATTGTTGCCCATACTTGTGCAGAAAGATAACTGAAAAACATAAAGACTAGACACAGCATCAATGCACTTAACAGAGCCTAACATGTCACACAGACTCTACAACTAAAATAAAACAGTATATATCTTATATACACATGTGGTCAGTAAAAGGATATGTTAGCACAATGAGCATTCAAATTTGGGGTGTGGTGGGTGGGTTTTAAAACACTGTATAATTAAATTTTTTAAAAATGTGTTATCTATCAGTCAACCCAAAGGAGTGTTTATCTCGTGTTGTAAGGATAAACTTCAAACTAACAACAAGCAATATGCTTGCGAAAATAAATACGAGTTATTGTTATTGCAATAATCGGCATTATATATTTTAAACTCTTCACTTAATATGTTGAGGGCTCAACATATTATATCTTGCCATCACAACACATGTCTGTTTAATATGTACAATACCCAGAGCTCCAGATAAGATGCGTATCTGCGTATATGACGCATAAAAAATTTGTGGATACGCACCAATTTGTTTTACGTGCGTATCAATTATGCATAAGCAACGAGTTTTACGCTAAAATCAATTTAATTCATAAATAAGTTTACATTCTCTGAAAACCGATCTTCACTGCACTTATTTTTTAACTAATCCACGTAAATAAATAGTGAATGGTTTCAATAAAACTCGTTTCAGTGATAAATTTTACCGGTTATAATGGTAACCCAGTCTGTGCAATTAATAAACAATGTCGCTAAGTTGTTTGATTTTTTCTTGACAGGACACAAACTTTGGAAAGCTGAGTGTTCCGGCGAGATACCTGTAATTCCCAGAGCTTTCAATATTTTAGGTATATCGCTGGTTGAAAATCCTATTCAACAATATATTGAGGTTATTTTTATATAATATACGCTCACTTGTCGGGTTAAATCATAAATGACTGTCACGCCATGACAATTTTATTTTGTAATTTGAAGAAAACATCTTTGAAAAAAAAACGTATGCTGCAACAATATAACTGATATATACCCGGTTTTAGGTTGTTGGTATATTGAGATGAAATGTGGAAATCATGAAACTTTGTTTAAAAAGTCATGTTATCTTATTGTTTAAAATGTACAGACGATATACTCTGAGAAACTTTTTATTTTGAATGTCCTATTTTGTTTTGTAAGGTATCGAGACGCGCATGCGCGACTTTCTAATACCAGTTTAAACATCGGCCGGTCTATGTTTCTACGGCGCCCTTTTCAGTTTTCTCAGCGCCGTTTAGTTTTCTTTAACAGATGTTAAAAGGTTATGAAAAAAAGAAACTAACGTTTAGAAAATTATGTTCATTTTAAAAGCAAATTATGCTAAAATATGATAACATAATTTGAGAAATTTAATTAACAATTGAAAAGTTCATGGCCGGCTGTGGCCATGTTCATAAAAAATTAATGTCACATACTGCATTAAATGACTTCCATATTGTGCAGTGTGTATGCTAAAACTATATTTTTTTTACTTATTCTGATTGCATTTTGGTCAGTTACGACATACATGCCAAGAACGAATAAGCAGCAGAAAACTTGCTAATTTTGTGTAATAATAAGTCAATATAATTATTCCACAGTACAATGTCTTGGTCCTATTTTTCTACAGCGTTGGTATACCATTTATTTTTTAACATCCAAACTGTCATTTAACTATTCAGCAATGGTCTGTAAGAAATCCAAAGATTGAGCAGTAAAATTACTGATATAAGATAAAAGGCAAAATGGAAAGTTTGATGTCCATTTGAACAACTAAACACAAAATATCGTAGCAATTTAACAGGAGTTTGCAATAACCTCTGTTACGCAGCCTCTTGTGTTAAGCAGCCAAACATATTAGTTTTATATTTACAGCCAAACTTTGTCTGTATTCAACAACCACATGCTCTAAAGGGCCATTAAAGTACATCCCCACTGTATGCTGCAACTTAACACAGGTTTGGTTGTATATCATATGCGCATTACTCATTACTGTTCTGAAAAACTCAAGAATACTCATCTACTCTGATTTTGATGAGTAATTACTCATCGGCTTAAAAAGTTATCTGGATCTCTGATACCACATAATAATTATTAATTACATATTATGTTGAGCACTTGAGATAATTGATTAAAATAATAAGTTGAGCTTTAAACATAGTATAGGAAGAAGTGTTTATTCTTAATATACCATGGTACCTTAGCATCAAATTTTTTTTAAATTATCTTTTATAGAACAAATCATGACTGATTCTTTTTATAGATTTAGATTGTGCTTCATGACTTATAATATACTGCAATGGTGGACTAGTTAAAATCTGTCTTGCATGCGAAATGTCATAGGTTCAAACCCTGGCCGAATTATAGCAAAGACTAAAATAAGAGTTATAGTTGCTGATGGGGTATCATGTTGTATGTCTGCATCATGATACTACAGTGTGGCAACACTAACAAGCAGACCTTTGTGATATCGCTGATACAATACAATTTTATGGCTTAGGTGTGGTCTTGTGTGAAAAATCAAATACTCGTATTCTTCATATCCATATCCTGGATGAAACAATGATTAAGTGTTGTTTTGAGGCCATCAGGTTGAGTCTGGGATCAAACCTGCTGACAATCTATTAAATGCATTACTGGCGCCCTAAAAATATATTGACCGAGAAGCGAACAGCATAGAGTGTGAACATAATGCAATAGTATTTTTATGTGTCCACACACAAAAAACAATGTAACCAAATATATATAACAAGATATGGTAGCAAGGTTAATTCCTTTTGATAACTTTTACAGTGTGTCTGCCTTTGATCTTCATGTAAGACATGATTATGAATGAACCAAATTGGATACATGCAATTTGTAACTGAGTTATGACCCTTGAATTGTCAAAACTCTAGCATTTATCCATGTATATGGCGATTTGTTGAACATTGAACTCAGTTATCTCGTTCTAATATGATTGTGATGATGGTCATAATGTATTTGGTTCTTATATACATAGAGTGTAATATTAAAAAAATCCTAAAACATTAACAATAAAAATAACTTTATTTTCATCATACAACCAGGACCATGTCTGGTCAGCTCAGATGGTAGCCCGCCTTATTATCAATCCAGAGTTTGAATCCCAAAGTGATGATAAATATACAACATTGCAACTAATTGTCATTCATTTCTCACTTGCAGAGATGGTTGTGCCTGAGTACTCATTAACAAAACTGGCTTGATAAGCTCAGTCGGTAATGCATCTGATTATCAATTCAGGGTTTGTGAGTTCTAATCCCAGCCCGGTCTCCATGATGATTGAATATAAAACTAAATGGTCACATAAGCTCTAAGCCATGAATGTGTGACACATATAATATTATAGAGGCAGTTTTCTTTATATAAATCAATTTATTCTAATTTAGAAGTAAACTAAGGATTACTCTTGTGTCAATCTCCAGGGTAATACCAGTACTGACCTTTAAGAGGTCATTTGTAAGCTTGGGACCAAACCTTCAACCTCTCCAACATTCCGTTCACTGTAATACTGGCCAGCTTATATTATTTAAGTAACTTTGCAATAAGATCATAAGATTCGAAAACACTGTAGCAACACATTTTCTATTTATTTATTTATAAATAGTTTTAATAAATTTTTAACCGTATTTATTTAATATATTTTTGTCATCATCACGTCCATTAATCTTTGCGCGCACAAAATGACCTATTTATGTGTTGACGTGTGGTAAAACACCATTCATTCATTCATTCTGTATACATAATACATGTATATTAGTTGCACTATTTGATCCTGGGAACAGGACAAATTCTAAAAAAAATTTTTTAAATAAAGTAAGTGGAAGTTTCAAAATACACTTACTGTGAAAAAATGCTGTAACATTTTGCACAATTCTGAATCCATGCCATGAACTGTTACTGCATTGAGTGGTAGATTGTTGCTTCTCTGTGAATAATGAAAACAAATTAAATAAAATATAACACATTTTTCTTGAAAAAAATACATGTACATTAAATTTCATATTCGCCATATTGTTAAAATACCATAAATTATGTACTTTTTACCTTAAAAAAAAAATGCTGAACATATCACATAGTTGCATGTCTAATTTCTCCTTTTCCACATTGCATGTGAAAGTAAAATTTAATCAGTTAGCAACATTATGGTTTTACTAAACTAAATATGTATTTGCATATGAGATCTTCAATTACCAATCATAACAGATGCAATGCATCAACTGAAATGTGTCTGGTCAGGTTATTAGTCTGGGGATCGTGAGTTTGAATCCTCACCGGGTCACAGTCTCTGCGATAATTGATATACAACATTGCATTTCATTGTTATCAGTCTCTTACCATTGATTCAAGTGGGTTATCAGTTACTTGCGGAGATGAATGTATTTGAGAAGTTAATATTCCGGAATCCCAGGAAAGAGTAGTTGGGTTAACTCATTGTCTCTTAGCCTTCGAGAACATAAAATGAAGTTATTCAAACAAAAAAACAAACTGAATTCAAATGTATTGAAACATTAAAGAACTGCAATATTATTAATTTGAAATTATAAGAATAATTTTTTTGTTAAGGGTATAAATAAAAGATTGTCTAAATGATTATTAAACAGAGTTTAAGATGAAGTATGACCCTTTAAACTTTTTTTTAGCTCACATGTTTGTTCATCATCATCAATGGAACACACACAGACATTAATCATAACTCTGGGTTGCATTTTGGCACAGTTATGGCCCTTTTTGGACTTAGACACCCAGAGGCGAGCTTTGTTGTCTTCTGACAGCTCTTGTCCAAAAGATGTTATTATCACACTGCTGTATTAGTATTAATAAATGATATTTGTTGTTTGTATAAAAAAGTATAAATGTACATATGTATTAATGACAAGATATATGTATAACTAAATTGAGTGTTTGTCATAAAATAGTAACTGTTGTACTTTTACGTTTCAATTTCTTGATATTTTAATGAAATGATGTAGATGTGCTGTAGAAGACCACATATAGAATATGTACCTATAATTGATTCAAAGTTAGTTGATAATTGGGCAAGTTCATCATTGCACGGAATAGGTGACGGGTGAAATTACAGTTTCACAGTTTCGCATGCAAACACTTCATAATTGAGTACCTATACACCTGTCTTACCTGTATCTGCCATTAACATGTTAACAATCATTCTCAAGTAAAGAAAAACAGACTGTACTATAATTTCAATAACCCCTCTAGAAACAGGGCCCGATTAGCTCAGTCGGTTACGCATCTGACTATCAATCCAGGGGTCGTGAGTTCGAATCCCCTGCCCGGCAACAGTCTCCGTGATGATTGATATACGACATTGTGTCTCATTATCATTCGTCTCTCACCACTGATTCAAGTGGGAAAGTTATCAGTTATTAGCGGAGATGGGGTGTGCTCGAGTACTGGTTAATCCCAGGAAACAGTGGTTAGGTTAACTGATCGTCTGTTAGCCCTCGATGGCATAAAAATGACGCTTAATATTCAATCAATCAATCAAAATCAATAATATTATGTCGTAATATGTTTACCTTCTATACATAAAGATATAATTGTTTTAATTACTGATATCTGTGTTTTTTGCCTTAACCAGGTGACACTGTGACAATCAGTTGCTCATCATTTGGCATGTCACAAGGCACTGTTTTTATTGGTACCACCCCAGTTACTGTGACTTCCTGGTCGGACACACAGGTAGTAGTGGAAACAGGAGCTATAAAGCAGGAAACGTACCAATCCAACTTAAGACAAGGAATGGCTTTGCTGTAGACAAGTAAATAAATTATTTGTTTAATCAATATATTTTTTAACTTTAAAGTTAGTTTAAATACCATTATAAATTAATTGCTAGATTATCATTCAAATTTTTCTTAAAAAGAGGGAGGTGGAGGAGAGGAATCTTTTTTCTTTTTTTTTGAAAATAAAAAGGGTCGGGTTGGCATGTCAAATCGGGGTTGGGCAGGATGGGTATCTAGCAATTAATTTTATCATGGGCTAAAGATAAAAGTTTAAAGCTCCAATACTATGTCAAATGCCCTTGTCTACAATGACAAGGTTTAAATAACTGCTTTTTATCTAGGTATTCATATAATTTACACATATATAATTTTTCTTTATATAATAGAACCATTTGAAGTCAGTTGGAAGAAAATCAAGGCATCATCTATTTGCTACTTTTTGGCTGGCCTCCATAATTTATTTTAAACTTGTTTCTTTCATACTACTTAGTTTAAAAGCTATTAAAGAGAGTGTATCAGATTAAAACGCTATAAACGTCTTAAAAAAATAAAATAATTATCAAAATGGATAAAGAGCATCTATTATCATTAATAAACATAAATCAAATAGTTTAGTAAAATCTACCAAAATGTGACAAATCAATATGTAAAACTGAGTGGTAAACTTGAAAACTAAATCCCCATTCTAAAAAAAAACAGCTGTTAAATACTGTTTGATGACCTTCACATTGTCAGTCTGACTCTTTCTAAATTGAAACATTTTTTACTATGTCTAAACTTGTGTAACTGATCAAATTGAAATTAAAATTAAATCACATGACTAATTTAATATGTCACAAAATATGTTGCCATTTGAAGTAGGAAATTTATTTTAGCCCAACTTAGGCGTGTAGCCCAAGTTTTACTACTATAATTAACTATAAATTTACTACAAGTTTTGGAAGTTTTACTACTATAATAAGCGTATAATAGGTATACTACAAGTTTTGTAAGTTATACTACTATAATTAGCGTATAATAGGTTGCTACAAGTTTTGGAAGTTTGGCTACTATAATTAGCGTATAATAGGTATACTACAAGTTTTGTAAGTTGTACTACTATAATTAGCGTATAATAGGTTGCTACAAGTTTTGGGAGTTTGGCTACTACATGTATATAACATATATAGAATTAAAGGTACAAATGATATTTTACAAAGTAATTGTGGAAAGAATACTTTTATCACAATGGGAATAATTGCATACTAGAACCAAAACAGCATCATCGCTTAAAAAATTTCAAAATCATATTTTTCTATTGATCTTGTATAGAGCTAGAGTAGTGTTATAAGATACCTCTTAAATTGAACATTGACCAATCTGACTTTTTCCAATTTTTTCCAATATCACCCACTTTTGAAGTCAAGATGATAATGAAAACAAGGTTCCTTAAATTACGCATTCAGAATATACATGTAACTGCCCAATTGTACAGACTACAATACTATATTTATAAACTTGTATGTATAAACATGTATATGAAAGCAATTGGCCCAATGTTTATATATCTGTTGATTTTCATTATTACCAATTTATTGGTTTCCCCCAAATGAGGTAAAAAATGTGTATATATGTAGATTTAATGGAGGTGAGATCTATATTTATAATGAGGTAAAGTGAGAACCCTCTGATAACTGAGCACATGGTCCAGTGGTAGAGCATCATTCCTATGATTGGAGGGTCACAATTTCAATCCTCCACCACACTCTCTATATTAGTGTCCTTGAGCAGACACACAGATCCAGGGGTCATGAGTTAGAATCCCCGCCCGGCAACAGTCTCCGTGATGATTGGTATACGACATTGTGTCTCATTATCATTCGTCTTTCACCACTGATTCAAGTGGGAACGTTATCAGTTACTTGCAGAGATGGGGTGTGCTCGAGTACTGTTTAATCCCAGGAAACTGTGGTTAGGTTAAGTGATCGTCTGTTAGCCCTCGATGGCATAAAAATGATGCTAAATATTCAAACAATCAATCAATTGAGCAGACACCTTTTCCTCATATGCTTAGTACTGGTTCTAGTCAAGAAGACTTCAAGCATTATTTGTCTAAGTCGTAATAAATTGTTTCATAATCAAATTAAAATAAATACAATTGAACCTGTCTTAAACAGCCAGTTATGTGAAAGAGCAAAAGTGGCCATTTAAGACAGGTTGTTGCTTAATACAGGTTAATTTGCTCTGAAAACATAGAAATGCGAATAGCAAATGTGGCTGCTTAATAGAGGTGGCCACTTACACAAGTTTGACTGTAAGTTTTAACTAACTACATACATCGTCATTATTTTTCACTCAGAAATGGCGATTTACCGGTATTAGCTGTAGACTTGAGCATCACCAATGTTTTCCCACTTGCTCGGTTGTTACTCGGAGGAACAAAGCTAATGATAACAGGCACTGGTTTTGGTTCCAATGATTCTATCGTGGATGTGAATGTTGGAGCTGTGGCATGTGACATCTGCAGTGACCAATACCCAGATTGATTGCCAGATTGCTAAGGCGGGGACCGTCTATCAGATAACAAACAGAGGATCTGACCCAGGTAGATGTACACCACGTTTCTTTGTACTTGTGTGTTTCGGTGTTGTTATCCTTTCCAGGGTTCCCTGGAACCCTGGAACTCATTCAGTGTCTTCTCTGAAAATAGTCTGTAGAATGGACCAGCTCTCCCGTTTCAGGATATAGACTACTGAAAATGGGATACTACTTAATAAAAGTCTGCTATTTTCTTAGATTTGTTCTTTGCCTTTGGGGGCTGCGCCCTTTTATATCAAATATTATTTATTTACAGATAATGAACAGGCTTAATAAGTTATAAGGTTATATGTGGCCTATCCAGTTTTATTGGAGGAAAACCTCAGAATGAATCTGAGTAGACCTGCCGTCCTTTCACAAGTAGATGGCAAACTTTCTCACATATATTATAGTTTTTTGAGCGAGCGGGAGTCGAACCTGCGACCTTAGCAGTGAGGGGTAGGTGATGCATCTATTTTGAGGGAAAAACATGCCACTCATAACGTGGGGACAGTAGTAATCCATGATGTGTGGTTGTCGTAGATATGATGTATGGTGTTTAGCGTCGCTTTCAACAATTTTTCAGTTATATCGCGACGGTGTCTACTTGAGACAGTATTCTGAGCGCTGTCACACTAGAGTATCATGCCGCAGACACATGGTATGATACCCCACCCAGTCACATTATACTGACACCGGGCCGACCAGACCTAGAACTCTCCTCTAAATGCTGAGCGTCAAGCGAGGAAGCTTCTAGTACCATTTTTACAGTATTTGGTATGACCCAGCCTGGGATTGAACCCACGACCTTCCGCATGCGAGGCGGACGCTATATCACTTGACCACGCCGCGGTCTCGTAGATATGAACAAAATGCAGAATGAAAGTTAACGCTTTTTAATATGATGTTTAAAACTGTCAGCTATGATATTTACAAAAGTATGCACAGTGTTATGGATTTTTCACAAAGAAAGTAATAAAGTCACACAAAGTAATATAAAATACCAGATGGTCACTTAGTAAAATTAATTAGAAGTTTGAAACCCTTCTTTCACTTTGAATAATCGCTTATTTTTAGTTCACAAAGTTTTTAATTTCCAATTCACTGCTTTAAAATCACTAAGTTCTTTTTCTGGATCACAAAGTTTTTACTGAAGTTATTTTCACTAAGTTGTTATATGTTATTTATGAAATAACACAGTAGTCACAAAGTTATTTTTTTCACGAAGTTAAGTTATTAAACTATTTCTGAATCACAAAGTTATATCACAAAGTTTTTTCCTGTTTTCTTGCACAAAGCTATCCTAAATTCTTAAATTCCTATTTGTTATTCTTTTAATATTAATGTTCTTGCACAAGTAGTCAAGTTTAAGTATTTTTTTACCCTCGTGCTTTGAACTGGTCATTTTGGCGAGCAGAATGTTCTTCCAATTTAATTTTATTTATCGTCGCCACCAGTTTCCCATATACTCCAGAAGAATATTAGTAATTTTAGATTTTGGGAGGAAAGTGCAGAGAATTAATTTACAGAAGATCCTTTTGTAGCATCCCTGGTTCTTTTAGATGCTTGGTGTTAAGCACCAATACATGGGACCTCGATTTTTGTTAAAGTCTCATCCGAAAGACTAATTAGTATTTTTAGTTGGAGGAGTGGGGGATCAAACCTGCCACCCCTGGGTTTGCAGTCCAAGGCATTAACCGCTGGACCACTAATCCGCTCTTTCTTTGACAGTTGGTATACCATCTCTATATATACGGACAAAGTTATTGTTTGACCTTGATGGTGTGAATATGGCATCAAAGACTTCCTTCTCATCAAAAGTGTAAAACCATATGTCAAAGGGGAAGTGATAATGAATAGTGATTAAACAAATAATACAATTTCCTGCTTTGAACATATTGAGTTAATTGATATAGTTAGGTTGGCATATTTGAAATTTTAACAAAATATTAATGGTAGATTAAACAAATAATGGTATTATGTTCACTTTTGCTAATTAAAGTTTAAATATTTAGTCATGCACATAAAGAAAATCATTTTGATATTAAACATGGTTATAGTATTTTATTGGAAGAGATAGAAATATGTGAAAGTGTAATTGTCCAGATTTGTTTTATAATACTTAGCCCACTCGGCCACAGAGGACCTTTCTATTTATCGTGTCAACGAAAATGTAAATGTGTAGCGCTTAATCACAATATTCTGAACACTAATTTAAAGGAAGGAAGACATGCAAATAATCTGAATGAAAGTTTATTTTGTTACCTGTCAGATAAGCATATGTCTATATCATGTCATTTCCAAACAATCCATGGTGACATGATAAACTAAGTAATGAATGAACTTGATTATTTTTTTCAGCATTTGGCATTTACTACGCCTTTGATATACCCAATATCACTATAAACCGTGGAGATTTCATCGAGTGGACATGCGAGACGAATTTGTAAAAGATATAACTCGTGCGATCATAGAAACAAACAGTCTCAGCGCCGTCACACCAAAGGACACCAAAGGACGGAGATTTCAGTAGTGACACGCCCACCAAAAATGGTGAATACTGATTTATTAGTACTTAAAGCGTGACTGTGTATCAGGTGTTAGTAATTTGATATTGGCTAAATATTTATGAATTAAAGATAATTATAAAATAAGAAAAAATGGGATATTATTGGTGCGGCATACAAAATGAATGTAAAAAAAAGTTGGAAATTATATAAGACAATTATAAAACTAGAAAAAACAGGACACTTTTTTAGAAGCCTAGTCATGCATGTAATTGCGGCATTTTGATCTAATGATTTTTAAGACAAATATTTTTTTTTTTTTTTTTTCAGTTTCAGACTCCAAAGTGGAGTCCCATTTATTCTCCCCGTCTCATGCTGTATGAGGGGTCGAGGAGGAACATCCCCTCATACAGCTTACAATAAGTGCACATATAAAATAGTAATGATTGAAATTGTATATGTTCTCACTTTCATTCAATATTCACACATTGCTTTCATGCACTGTTTAAACTAGTAGTTAAACCTAGTAAATATTATAATGTACAGTCAAACCTGTGTAAGCGGTCACCTTTATTAAGCAGCCACACGTCTTAAGCTGCCACATTTGCTCTTTCCCATTTCCATGCTTTCAGAGCAAATTGACCTGTATTAAGCAACAACCTGTTGTAAAAGGCCATTTTGCACCTTCCCTTGACTTGCTGCTTAAGACAGGTTTGACTGTATCTAAGAGATAACTGAAAAAAAGGGGGGGGGGATAAGGGAGGGGGTTCTCTGGCTTGAAGCTTTTGTTTTCAAATGCACGCAGAGTATATACAAAACTAAGTAAGTATGTCATGAAACAATTCCCAAGTTTTCAAAAACATATTGTATTTGTTTTCAGTGATAGATATTTCTTTGTATGTTTTAATAAAAGTTGAAGTCTGAGCTGGAGTGTTTTAAAATTTAGATTATTTTTCGAGCATCTACAATAGTATATGTAATATTTTGTCTCTAACTGAATGAGCTGGATTATTTTACTTATACATTCCAAAAATAAATGATTTGTGTTCTAATGGAAATGGGATATTTTTTATGGTCATCCAGTCTTGCAAAATGTGTAGTATTTTTTGTGTTTCTTTACATTCCCACAATAAATGATAGATTGTCTCGGTGGTAGATGAGCAAAATGAACACAGTGGACTATCCAGTAGTTTTATCTATGTAGAACATTGTTTGTTGCCAGTATATTATGATTGATCCGTGATTGAAACCACTGTAATGTTGTATTTTTTATTATCAAATATGGCCATGAAAACACTGTTTTCCAAATTGCTTCGTCAAAATTATGTTTTATTCCATGATGTTTTTCCGCTAGAAATTTCATTGTTATAATTCAATATAAGATACATATCTTGAAAACCTTTTTTCTTTTTCATGTATATTTTGATAGGGTTAGGTATGATCAGACTTTGAAGCTTATTATTTGCTTTTATTATTTTTTTCATTTTTTTTTTAAATTTTGAATTGCAGTAATGATACTGTGGTATTGTAGAAAGTTTATATTAAAACTGTATATAGTTTTTGAAGAGAATATAAATGTCCTACATCTTTTGTAATGTCGTTGATCAAATGTATTCCCTTTTCATACCATTTTTTTACAAAATAAGCTTGGTTTCCTATTTTTATATCTTCGTTGTAAAATATTGGTGCTGATAAGAATGTTTTATCGTTAATATGTGGATGAGCCTTTAAAATTTCAATATGTGATTTTAAAATATCTTTCCAAAAAGTGTTTGTTACACTTGATAAGATTTCTTTTACATACATACTTCCACAGACAGAAACTTTTGTTATATCTAAAATGTTTTTCGCTTAGTCTTATATAATGCTAGCATAATTGCTTTTTTCTAAAATAAGTCTCCTAAGCCATGTCGCTTTTAATGCTGTTATATATGCAAACATATAAGTCATTTTCAGACCACCATCTACATAATCTTTACACAATACAGTATGTTTGATTCTGGGTTTTCCGTGACAAACGAAATTGTAACAGATGCTGTTAATTTCTTTAATAACTTATCCTTTGGATTTGTTAATGACAAGAAGAGGTGATTAAAGGCAGATAATAGTAGAGACTTAATAACTGTAATTCTACCAATTGGAGTCAAGTACCTAGCTTGCCAACCCATTATTTTATTTTTCATAGCAATTATTTGATCCTGGTTATTTAAAGCATTCATTTTTGATAGACCTGTGTCAAAGTTAATCCCTAGCAACTTAAATCTAGATTTGCCCCAGGTTAATTTCCAGTTTGTTTTTATTGATTGAGTGCTATACTTTTTTGCCTCTAACCAAACTACTTGTGTTTTTTCAAAATTTACTTGTAATCCTGAAATGTTTTAAATAAATGAAAAATAATCCAGCTCACTCAGTGTTTCATTAAGTGATGTTTCCGACCCATCTAAAAAAAGAAGTTGTATCATCTGCAAATTGTGTTAGTTTGTATTCTGTACTATCTATTTTAATCCCTTTAATATTTTTTCTGATTCTAATAGCTAATATTTCCGCACAGAGTACAAATATATAGGGGGACAAGGGATCACCTTGCCTACAACCGGTTCAATGTTGATGAAGGATGACAGATTGCTTCCTTGATTAAAATACTGATTCTGAGTTTTTATAAAAAAAAATTGATCCAGGACTGTATTATAGGACCAAAATTGAAAAATTTTATCACTTTTTGTATAAATGACCAAGATAAGGAATCAAAACCTTTTCAAAGTCAACAAGGAGCAGTAATCCTGGAATATGATTTTCCTCTAAATAATGCATTATGTCATACGTTAATCTTGTATTTTCACCTATATAACGACCTGTTAAAAATCCAGTTTGATCTCTTTTTATAAGGTTACATAGTACAGTTTTCATTCTGTTGGCTACCGAGGCTGAAGCCATTTTGTACACAGTATTTAATAGGGTTATTGGGCGATAGTTTTTTATAAAATGTCTGTCTTTATTTTCTTTTAGTATAAGAGTTACGGATGCCTTGTCTCTTAGTTATAAATAGCTCTCCTATTTTATAACTGTGGTTAAGAGCTCTAAGGACAAAATGTCCAATTTGTCCTCCAAAAAACTTGTCATGTTCACAAGTAAATCCACAACTTCCTGGGCTGCCGTTGTTAACCATATTTTTTAATGAGGCACGAAATTCTGAATTTGAAAGTTGACCTTCTAATTTTTTCGATTCCAGCTTTTCAAGCTTTGGTATATTAGAATGTTTTAAAGTTTCACTTAGATCAATATCTATTAACTGGTTATCTCTACTGCTATAAAGTGTTTCATAAATGTTCTCTGTTTCAAGGTCGGTAATTTGTAGTAAAATTTCTATCTCTTTTTTATCTTGACTTTTTACGAAATAGATTTCCCTCTTACTTCCATCATAAGTGTTTCTAGAAACAGCTGGTCATTAACCGTAAACTGAATTTCATTGTTTGGGATAGTCTCAATAATATCTGTCATAAACTGGTATAGCATATTGTTGTTTGACCTCTTTAATTTTTTCTTTTATGGTCTCTAAATATATTAAATCTTTGAGTAGAGAATTGTTATGTTTCCTCAGGGGTTTGCCCTTTACAAATTTATCAAAACATAAAACAAGTTTTACAGCTGAATTATCGGATCTATAGCTATTTTCTATAGTACAGCTTTCTATACAATGTAAAAAATATTCAGAGATTAGAAAGAAATCTAGTCTAACTTGCTGGAATGATTGACGTCTCCTCCATGAGTATCTTTAAATTGAAGGATGGGTTTCTCTAAAAGGGTCTATCAAATATTTCTCCTGTATAATTTCTAACAGTTTTTCTCTAGTTTTTTTATTATTGATTAATTTATAATTGTGATAGTCGAGCTCAGGATTTATAACAAAATTAAAGTCTCTGCACCATACAATATGTTCACTACTAAAGTCATCAAATGCATTTTGTATATTTTCATAAAACTTCGGGTCATCAGTATTTGGCCCATATATAAAAACTAAAGTAAACCTATTAAAATCTACTGTAATATCTTATATCTAATATCAGGTAATTGCTCTTAGGGTCAGACTTGGATTTGTGAACTTTATAATATAAAATTGGTATTGATTATTATAGCTTCTCACCTAGCATTAGCATTATCAGAGCTAAAATAACAGTCATTTCCCCACCTAGTACGAACAAACTTTTCATCATTTCCTGGACTAAAGTTGGTATCTTGCAGACAATATGTATCACATTTTATCTTTTAAGTAATGAAATATGTCTGTTCACTTTGATATTTGGCCTAGCCCCTGACAATTTAGGGACATTATCTTTATTTCACTCATGGTAATTATTTAGAGTCATAAAAATAGGATTTAAAAAGACACTTGATATTGAAAAAAAATCACAATCACATTCATGCCAGAGAGAGAAAGAGAAAATATAGTGTAGGGGGTGGGCTGTGGGGGGTGAATAACATCAGTCTTATAAATAAGTTGATGTGTGAACAACTATATTGCATCATCAATATGCAATACATCATGGAAGTATTTGTACAAAAAGTTTTTTGACACATTTTAAATATATCTATAATTAATCCAGATGGGTAAAAATTGATTTACTCATGTTGTTTTGTGTTTTTTTTAACTTAAAATCTGGAATCATAGATAGTTTGTGTCAGATAATTATCGGTATAAATATCTTGGGTTTAAAAATATGTTGTCATTAGTTGTTTCCCTTGTTCTGTAAAAACTAAATTATATATATGTTACCATCTGTCTGAAGTTGACATCTTTGAGTGTTAATTTAGCCAATTGTTTACTTCTGTTTATTTATTGTTTTTAACTATCAGTGATCGATTTCTTACCACATATTTTTCTGGTATCCAGTTAAAGTACTTATTCAGTAAAATAAAAGTAAAAAAAACATAAAACACACACACACACACACACACAGAGAGAGAGAGAAAAAAAAACAAAACACAGGTAATATACACTACAAAAGCACTAAAATGAAATATAATCCTATTTATATTAGTAAATAAATATTTAATTCACCAGAATGGTCTTATTTGCAGAAACTATTTGTTATTCTCCTGGAACTGTCTGTTTCTGCAGTAAGATGGTCCTATGTCACATGTACTTTCACACACATTTATATGTAATTAATCCAGTAGTTCTGAATGTTCATGTTGTAATTTGTTATCTAGAATATTAGTAGCAAAAAGGAATAATCCATTGAGAAAAAGCAAAATGTCAATGTCAAAGTTGTTGATAAAATCATTTTGATATCACAGAGTCAATATTGTCATACAGGTCAAACTCAATCTTTGTCAGTCATCTTGGCTGTCTTGTTAGCTTTTCAAAACAATGTTCTGCTAAAGAAAGCATTTTACTGTACAAATGGGGTAGGAGTTTTACTACATGTGTATGATAAAGTAAGGCATACAAGAATCTAATGTATACATTTGTATGCATATTTGATCGCTTAGTATTACCTACAGTATTCTCAATTCATTTCTTAATATATTATTCCCATGTTGAGTGTAGCATGGTGTAGCATGTTTCTGATCAGTTGTTACTTGACTGTCATCTTTATGTACAAAATTCACAATAAGTATCATCATCATCAGCAGCAGCAGTAGCCTCATCATCATCATTATGTATTAAAATCATCTTTACCATTATCCCCCTCATCATTACCACCACCACTATCATCATCAGCAGAAGCATCATCATCATTACAATCATCATTATCATCTTTATGTATTAAAATGATATTTACCATTATCACCTTCATTATCATTGTCATTACAACAACCACTATCATCATCATCATAATCATTGTTATCACATTTTAACATCATCAACACCATCATGATCAGCACCACAACCATCATCCCATTATTACAAGTTCCTCTGTGTTTTGGTGTACATGCATGCTAGGTATGTACGTAGATGACAGCATTGTGATACCACGCTAAAGTTTAGTTTAAACTTATTTATTTTTCTTGATTGTGAAACAAGTTCTTACAACCTAGGCAAATCACGCTCAAAGTCTTCCTGGTTAGAACCAGTACTAAGCATATGCAGAAAAGTGTCTTGCTCAAGGACACAACACATAGCTGTGGCAGAGGATCGAACCCACGACCCTCCGATCATGGGTTTAGTGCTCTACCACTGGACCACGCGCTCCACTGCTAAAAGAAACCATAATAGTTCAGCAGATCTGCATGACATTTGTAGGCTGGAAAAATATTAAAATCGTCCATATATTTGATAATGAAGATTACATGCACCAGATGTTTGTTGATTTACTACTGAAAAAAACAACAAAATAAACAATAAAATTGTGTTCTGCTGAATTCCTTTATATGTACACACGTAAACTAATCCAGGTGTCATTTTTTGTAAATATACTTGTATACAATCAAACCTGTCTTAAGCAGCCTTCAAGGAAAGGAGTAAAAGTGGCTTTTTAAGACAGGTTGTTGCAGGTTAATTTTCTCTGAAAGCATAGAAATGTGAAAAAGCAAATGACTGCTTAAACAAGTGACTGCTCAATAGAGGTGACCTTTTAAAGTTTAGTTTAAACAATATTTTATTCACATCAGTACATATACTTAGCATACATTTAACAATAAAGCATAAAGTCATTCGTTTAACAAGTTATATGGAAAGGATACAGAAAAAAGCTTTAAAAGCTTGTGTAAATCTGTTTCCATAACAGTTATTTTACATTTCATATAGACTTTATCATATTGTTCCGTAGTAATTTCAATTAAATGATAAATGAAATAATGGTTTATTCAGAATATTTCAGATAAAAAAAAGAATATTGGTTGAAGAGAAGGAAAGAAAGAGACTTCACTGACTTAATCTTCTTTTATTGGTTCATCCTGATACAGGGGATGATAGGTGTTTTGCAGTTTATAAATTCAATTGATTCAGTATTTATTTTACAGGTTTGCCTGTATTATACTCTGTATAATATCATTACCATCACTTTTATTGTCACCATCTTTATTAACATGATGTCAGTCATCATCTCAACTATCAATTAATTCATTTTAATGGAAGGATATATAATGTATATTTAATATATTTGGTACAACCTTGCAGAAGAGAGTCCAGCTATCACTGCTGTGCAGGCACAACACATTCTAGAACCAGATGACTACCAGCCGGAACCGGAACCAGAAATCCAACAGCAGCAGAAGATGGGCCCAGAACATGGGCAATGTGCTACAGCCGTATATGATTACCAGGCTGGTTAGTGATTAACATTTTATATACATCAAGTACATGTACATTATAGAAGTACAGTGGGACCTCGCTAATCCGTACTCCTCTAATTCAGAAATCTCTCTAAACCGAACATTTTTGTCGGTCCCGAAATTTCTTATTCTATTCTTTAATGTAAAAATACATCGGCAATCCGAAATCTTTCTATTCAGAAAACTGTTCTCTTTCGAAAGATATAATTTTACCTTTTAGATCCAAACCTTTGTCTCAGCGGATCTTAGTCTAGTCTGATTATTGATATTAACAATACACGACTCTAATCAGTTTAATCCCCGACACTTAAAAAGATGTTGACAAACAAGAAGATGTTTGCCACTTGTTTACCCGGTGCATGCGTTTGATCAGCACAAGTGTGAAAGTCGCAAAGAGTGTTTGAATAACTAATTAGGCATCAATTACCGGCTACGGTAAAACATCATAATTATTGTGCTTGTAAGTTAATTATCTTTAATATCTTTAATATCAATTGTGTCTTCTTTTTCATTAAACCCGATTTTTATTGTCATACTGCAAGTGACGATTTGATGTTAACAATAAACGGGTGAGTAAAACAAAGCAATTTGAGCAATTCTTGAGTCGTAATTTAACAAAATTAGGAATAAAGTAAGCATTCTTTTTTTTAATCTTAAACGAGAAACATGTCTCAGCCTCCGTCTAAACGTCATAGGGTCTAACTTACTCTAGAAGACAAAATAAAATTGATAAAAGAGTCTGAAATAGTTCCGAAACCAACCTTAAAGGTTAGTTTTCAATTGGATAAAAATGAAAAATTAATATTACAATACATGCAAAACACATCTGTAAGTTTGAGACATATTGATAAGCGTCTAAAAATAGAAACCTTTCTAATCTGAAAACTCTCTAATCCGAACTTTTCTTCTGGTATGAGCAAGTTCAGATTAGAGAGGTTCCACTGTACATGTATATAAGTGTGCAATGATAAATGTTTTATCTTTCTTGGGAATAATGCATTCATTAAAAAGGACTCATTAATTTCAAAATCATATGAATTTAGTAATTTCCAAATATTACCAGCTGCTACTTTATATATAAGGAATTAGTAACAGTTTTTATGAAACTTGTAACCGCAGCTGTGGTCTAGGGGTAGAGTGTCCGACTTGCATATGGAAGGTTGTGGACTCCTAAAATGGTACTAGAAGCTTTTGTACTTGGCGTTTAGCTTTTAGAGGATAGTTTTAGTTCACTGGGTCGGCAAGGGTGTCAATGGGTTGGGGGAGTAAGGTGGCTGGATGGGGTATCATACTATGTGTCTCTGCAGCATGATACTCCAGTGTAGCAGTGACTAGAAAACTGCCTCAAGTATATAACTCGCGATATATCTGAAAAATTGTTGGAAGGGACGCTAAACACCATACAACAACAACATCTTGTGGTGAAAATATGAAATTGAAAATATTTAAAAATACAAGCTGGTGGTATAATTTCACTTGAATACTGTCTGTCATGCTGATAAACTGTAAATATGTCTCAAACTTTCTGTCACAGGTAAAAACACAAATCAGCAAAATAGGATGTATGTCAACCATTTACCAGAGTTATGCCCCTTTGCCTTTCAGGCATAGTGCCACCATTGCAAAAAGGAAGTGCTTCCATGGGGTAGTCGCATAATGGCGGTTATAAATAATCCTCAATTCTTCATCTTTAAAAATGCATTTTCCTTATTTTAATGCTCTTTTTTTTATTTGAATGGCATTATTGATGTATTTTGAACATTTTGATAGCATTGTCATGTTTGAATTGTGAATTTAGAAAAAAAAATCATGCTTGGAAATCGGGGTATGAATGCATGATTTCGGAAGTCTACTTTCACTTTGTCACCAATGTACACACTGAGCAGAAAAAAAATCTCCAATATGACACATGACCCCTACTTTTCTCATCATATTTTGATAGTGCAGAGGTTGACAAACAGTAAAATGTAGGTTTCACTTCTTTCATTTGGGACCCTCTATGAATGACAAGCCTTCAAACTTTTATTATTTACTATAGAATAAAGAACAAAAATCAATGGTGGGGTTACACCTTCAACCATTTACTGGAATTATATCCCTTTGCCTTTCAACCATTTATCAGAGTTATGCCCCTTTGCCTTTCAACCATTTACCAGAGTTGTGCCCCTTTGCCTTTCAACCATTTACCTGAGTTGTGCCCCTTTGCCTTTCAGCAATTTACCAGAGCCATGCCCCATTCCAAAAACAGGAACTAAGTTACAGGTCTGCATGCATATGTGGATACTTAATTTCATATTGACATTATACGGGCCTGTGGACCTGGTAAGCTGGTGGTCGATCGGGCTTCTGACTATGAATCCAGGGTTAGTGAGTTTGAATCTCCGCCCAGCTACAGTCTCTGTGATGATTGATATACCATATTGCATCTCATTGTCATTCGACTCTCACCACTGTCGGAATGACCCAGCTGGGTATCGAACCCACGACCTTCCGCATGTGAGGCGGACGCTCTTCCACTAGTCCATGCTGCAGCCCAGGAACTTGAAATAAGCATTGAACCTGAATTTTCATACTTAACCACTGTTTCCTCGGATCCTGAGAGGTTAACCAGTACTCGAGCACACCCCATCTCCACAAGTAACTGATGACTTTCCCACTTGAATCAGCGGTGAGAGATGAATGATTATGATAATGAGACACAATGTTGTATATCAATCATCACAGAGACTGTTGCCGGGCGGCATTTTTAAGGGTATTTGACAACTCTTTTAATGGAAAAGTCGAACTAAAAACTTCATGATAGACATCAGCTGCCTCATCAGTGTCAATCAATTTCATAATTTACTTATTAATATTTTACATTACAGATGTTTCTTTTTAACTCAATTAAATTTGGTATGAATAAAATAGACCATCGTAATAATTATAAATGTGTAATTACATGAGTAAACCCAATAAATAAGACTGTAAAATGAACATAACATAAGTTAGAAAAGAAATTGACTGCTGTCTGTAATTGTATTGTTTTTGCCTTACCGGTAGTTTAAAAAAATTATGTACAAAGTAAATTTGGTGCTGCTGATTTTCTTATTATTTTATAAGCAACCAGGCCCAGTTAGCTCAGTCTGTAGTGCAATCAAGGGGCCATGAATTTCAATTCTCATTGTCATTCATCTCTCATCGCTTATTCAAGTGGGAAAGTTATGTGTTAATTGCACGGTTGGCTCGAGTACTGGTTAACCCTTTAGAGTCCCAGATGGCATGAAAATGAGTATAAAGAAATATGACCAGTGTGCCCCTTGAATTGTGGTTTCACTTCACTTGTTAACACAATGTCTTGTTTGTTTACACAGAGTTGTACAGAACAGAGCAAAATTAAAATTAACGTAGGATGGATTTTATTTTTGCTCACATAAACTTTTCTAGTCCATTTGATGTGCATTTTTTCTACAAATGTTATGAGTGGATCTACCCCACCTCCATCTGAGGATGTTCAATGGATAGTCTCAAAAATATTTTTGGTTTTATTCCTACAGTTGATTATAATCACATATTTCTACGGTGTTCCATTTAAGGCCATCGTGCTATCGCGTTGTCAATAGGCAGACACGATGACATGATGGTGATGGCACGACAGTACGACAGCACGATGGTGATGACACAATGGTGATGGTATGATGACACGATGGTGGTGGAGTGATAGCACGATGACACGATATTACATTGCATCATTGTCATCTTGTCATTGTGCCATCACCATCGTATCATCACCATTGTGCTATCGTGCCATCCCCATCGTGTTATCGTAGCATCGCCTTCTTGTCTGACATGCACATAGACACACACTTGAGTCATGTCTGACGAAGAAAGCCGTTAATAAAGCAGGTTAATTTATATAATTAATACTATAAACAAAGTTTTCTGTAGACTACATAAACTGTAATTATAACCTCATACCTAATTTTGACAAGTGTAAGAATATTTTATCTGCAGAACTGCAGAGTTTCAGCAAATTCTATAATATTTTACTCAAATTGTCACTTCTTACAACATGCATGATCCACAGTGATCCTATTCTTGTCATCACTCATATGGCTCCCTGGAACCACACAAGGATTGATAATTTAACATGACAAAAAAAGATAAAACAAACATGACACCCATTTGGAGGATTCCTACCCCTCTGCAGAGATCGACAGTGATTCTGTTCTGACCCGGAACCACAAGGGCTTCGAATATTCAATAAAAAGAAATGCAAGACTAGGATTTTTAACTATTTTTATTTTGCATTAATAGAGCTCCATATTAAGATCAAGAATATACAAATGATTTACAAACTCCCACTTTGGTCAGAGAGAGTAGAGATTACACCCCCCCCCCCCTTCATCCATTTTACTGATTTTTTATTATAATTTCTCTCGGGGGGAGGAATTTTATGTTGATAGGTATAGTACCACCATTGGAAAAAGGAAGTGCTTCCGTGGGGTAGTCGCATAATGGCAGTTATAAATAATCCTTGTATGTTTTCTTCTTTAAAAATGCATTTTCATTATTTTAATGTGCTCATTTTTTTATTTGAATATCATTATTGATGTATTTTGAACATTTTGACAGCATTGTCATGTTTGAATTGTGAATTTGGAAAAAAATGACAATGCTTGGAAATTGGGGTATGAATACATGATTTCGGAAGTCTACTTTCACTTTGTCAACAGTGTACACACTGAGCAGAAAAAAAATCTCTTAAAAGACACATGACCCCTACTTTTCCCATCATATTTTGATAGTGTAGAGGTTGACAAACAGTAAAATGTAAGTTTCACTTCTTTTATTTGGGTCTCTCTTTGAATGACATGCCTTCCAACTTTTATTATTTACTATAGAATAAAGAACAAAAATCATTGGTGGGTTTACACCTTATAAACACTTAGGAAACCTGTGGCTGGTTAGGCTAACTGCCCTTTCTTGTTATATATGTTTCATGAGGTTATTTCTGCAAACCCACAGATACAACATGAACCACACAGCCCCCATAGTGCCCTGGCCTTATTCCCGAAAATTGATGGGAGTGCCCTGTTAATAGTAAATGAATCTTAAATATAAGAAAGGGCTTGGTTGTTAAAGGTTTAAGAAGCAAAACTGCTTTTATGAAATTAATCCTTTGAGGAAACGATAGACAGGAATGGCCAGACATAAATGACATCAAGACATTAATAATGATATTGTCTACAATTGATCATATAACCCCATCAGTCACAATTTCATAATGATGGCCAATAAAGCGGGATTTATTTTTACCTTGTTCCTTCTTTCCGCTCATTAACGTTTTTTCCGGACAATGTGTGCATTTCAAAATGGTGATGTCCAAAAGGTAATTTTTTTTTGCATCCAGCCTTGCATGACAGCAGATTTAGATTTATAAAAACACATGCTCTGCCTCCAAACATGTTAAGATATGGACATGACCTTTACATATTACATGATGTGCATTCTGAGGAACAAAATACAATGATGTAAGTCTAAATGAATGTGGGTGGGGAAATGGCATAATTTTTGCTGAAGATATTTAGATCATAAACATTAAATTAAAAATAACATCATTGTCAGATGATAAAGTTGGTTTTTGAATTAAAATTTAATACTTCAGATTCTGTCCTTTTGATTAATTACAAATACTAGTAGATATAGCAAATTGACATAGATAGTCACTTTGCATATATGGCCACTTCACATAGATAGTCATATGACATAGATAGCCACTTCGCATAGATATCCACTTAGCATTGATATCCACCTTGTATAGAAAGCCACTTTGCATAGATAGCCACTTCAAATACATGTGCAGATAGTCACTTCGTATAGATATCCACCTCGTATAGATAGCCTTTTCGTATAGATATCCACCTCATATAGATAGCCATTTCACATAGAAAGCCACTTCATATATAGATAGCCACTTCGTATAGATAGCCACTTTGTACCACTTTGCATAGATATCCACCTCATATAGATAGCCATTTTGTATAGATATCCACTTCATATAGATAGCCATTTTGTATAGATATCCACCTCATATAGATAGCCATTTCACATAGATAGCCACTTCATATAGATAGCCACTTTATTTAAATAGCCACTTTGCATAGAAAGCAACTTCACATAGATAGCCATTTGGTATAGATATCCACCTCATAGATAGCCACTTCACATAGATAGTCACTTTGCATAGATAGCCATTCTGTATAGATATCCACCTCATAGATAGCCACTTCACATAGAGTCACTTTGCATAGATAGCCATTCTGTATAGATATCCACCTCATATAAATAGCCACATCGCATAGATGTCCACTTCCCATAGATAGCCATTCCGTATAGATATCCACCTCATATAAATAGCCACATCACATAGATGTCCACTTTGCATAGATAGCCATTTTGTATAGATAGCCACTTCATATAGATAGCCAATTTGCATAGATAACCACTTTGCATAAATATCCACTTCACATAGACACTTTACGTAGAAAGCCTGTGAGTGCGGAGAGAGCAAACAAAGTTTGAAACAATATTTAAATTTTGGCCCAAAATGTAATCGGTTGAATGACTTACTCAACATTTCAGCCACTGTCTCTGTTTCTTGTTAGATTAACTTAAAGATATTCCAGCTGTAGAAGTATTTACTTTCTTAAATTTGAAATCAGGAGCAGTAATTATATATGCCTACTACAACATAATTATATCTTTTTATTAAAAAAACTTCCTGTTTCTTTACTTATTACAGGTCAGATCTCCATTTCTACTCTTCTGACTAACATAGGACTTCGGCAGTATGCCAGAGCATTGGAACACAACATGGTATGAAACTTTTTTTTTATCTGAGCAACCACTGTCAAACGTTTTATCTTTTTTTTAATATGTCTCGGATAAATGTAACACTTTCTTGGCAGCCCTACTCCTACTTCTGAATGATTTTCACCAATTTGCTAGGTAGTATTGTCATTGTGTTCCGGACTATTGACTTTTGGCAAAATTATGGTCCTTTATTTTATTTAATTGCTAGGGAGCTTCAGTATAAAGTTAGTTATGGTTATGACATATTGTCTTTGTTCTAGTCAATCAATATTTAGCAGGGTTATGGCCCGTTCATAATTTCAATTGTGAATCTTGTCGGCACTATTCATTCTTAACTTATTAACTGATTTTGCCCAAACTTGTTGGGTAATATCAGTATGAAGTCCAGTTTGACTTGTAATTTCTTTCTGTGTTGTGCCCAGTTGACCTTTTGCCAATTATGGCCTTATAATTATTTTTTAAACACAATTCTTGTCAGCACTACTCATAAATATCTCGACTAATTATGATCAAACTTGCTAGCAGGTGTCAGTATGAAGTTCTGTTGTGCATATTGTCATCTCTGTAGTTGTACTACTGTCACCACTAGTATTGTGTCCAAACTCATTTGTCAAATGAAATTGCTGAAAATAAAGCTACAGACCCAGTGGGCATTCATATTGACAAGCACATTCCTAGTTTTAAAATAAATGTCCATTATAGAATTAAATCACTGCAGTAAAATTAAATCAACACTGAATAAGTTATTTACATCAATTCCTTTCATTCTATTTTAACATTTTATTCATAGATTGGTATAGAAAATGTGGAACTGATGACAGAAGCAAATTTTGTAAAGGTTGGCCCCTACGTCATTGGCATCCGACTGAAAGTTAAACGGGCCTGTCAGAATTATCTAAAAAGTAATACTTAGCTTACAATAAAGTTTTCTCATATAATCTCATGAATGGATGTTAAAAACTTAATTTAAGAATATGGGTAAAAATGTAATTATCAGATTGAACAATATTGTATTACTACAAGGCAGGTGAAAGGTTTAAGCCACCATTTGCACATATTTTTTTTTATATAAAAAAAGCTAATAAAGGTATACTCCTGTCTGTTAATTATAAAGCTATTGTAAATTTTCTAAATGCAATGCAGCCCAGCTTGTAAAGCTATGCCCAATAGCTGCTGACTGTTTGTTGGTCAATAATTTTTGTCTGCTACATAGCTTTGAAACTATTTCCCTTAGCCTGCTAAACTTTCATTAAATCAAGACATTAATCCAGCAAAGTACAGTGCTCAAACCATGTTGCTGGACACCTTTATGATTGTCAGCGTTACACCAATTTTTTCTTTGGTTAGTATAACTTGACCATCTACTGACCTCTCAGTGGCTACTTCCTTTAAAAAACAGTTTTCAAAGTTTGTTATGCCGCTATTTGATATTTACCAATCAACACCCATTTAATTATTTAAAATTTGAAGTTCCAAATATGCAGTTTCTACTATTGCTTAGAGGCTCTCCCAATAATAATTTGTAGATTTTATGGTGAATGGATACATGTAATTTATTGTTAATAGAGTTATTTGTTCTATTTTATGGTCAATAAATGGGCCTTTGTATAACATTGTTTGGAAACAATTTAATGTTATTAAATCAGAACATAATATTTACAGGAACAGAATCTTCACTTGGTCAGAAATTTATAGACCTGCAAGAGCCTAAGAAAAAGAATAAGGCTGCTTCTGCAAGGAGAAACAAGGAGAAAAAACACAGAGTACCGGTATATCTCGGTTGGAACATTTAGATTAGTTAGTGCAAGAGATGGCAACGGGCAACAAGTTATAGATATACCAAAAGATTGTGGTTTTCAACTGTTTGTACAAAGAATATTGGATATATACTTTCCAAATGGGAGATCAGAGGTAAAAAAACTGAACGTAAATGAGGTAACTTACTTCATAACATCATTTTCCAGTATGAAAGTTCCACAGCTTGAAGAAATTCGAGGTTTTACCATGGGGAAATACTTTACATTTGTTAAGTTGTATCCAGTAAGGGTATACCTACATACCTTGGTGAAAGATGTAAGTGCTTTAATATCAGCTATGTATCATTTGTTAATTTCACACACCTGATTCTGTCTCCCTTAATATATATATTTTTAATATACATGTATTTCATTTCCCAAACAAATTAGTCTATAATTATGTTTATTGTATTGTTTTGAGCCCTCGTGAAAAGATTGGTACCAGTACATTTTATTTGAGTCTTGTGGAGGGAATGTTCCAGTGATTGGTTATAACTAATTGTTAATTAGTTTAAGGTTGAAAAAGGAATCATCAACTATGTTAAATACAATCCATAGTTTAAAATCAATTTTTTGTGTCCCCTTGAAAAGGATGGCATAAATAGATATTGAAGTGACTTTTGTTAGTTAGTGCATCCATATGTCTTAAATTTGTTTCTGGTCCATACGTCATACAAGGAAGGATTTTAAAATAACAGACGATGTGAAGCTCTGTATAAGTTTTTAAAGATGATTATGCATTTCTGTGATGATTAATGAGTGATGAATGAAGATGATTTCAATTAATAAGACGAGTTGACATTCAAATTTGAAGTTTATTATTAACTAAACTGCATAATCATACAACAAATTTTCTTGGATTCGGTGCTTACTATTTAATAACATTGTTTATAGTCATGATAAGATTATATGTGTTAACTGACGACTGTTTTAATATGTAGATTAATTAACAAAAAAAAATTGTTTTATTTCTTTTTTTATTTACCGATTGCAGCCATATATTACATAACCTATATATTAAAGGTTTATAATAAGTGCATGTAATTACTTATATTAAATGAGGTGCACCTATGGTTGTTTACCAATATTTTAAGCCAAACAACACTGCTCATAGCGCAAATTACTTTGCTAATATTGTCAGCGAGATTCAACCTAATATGTACTTTCGATAAAATTTTATTCCTTTTAAAGTGGTATCTTTACACACTAATTGTGTATGGTTACAACAGTAAAATATAATTGTAATTATGTAACCGTATATCCAGCATACCACCAGTAATTGTCAATAGTAAAACCATCAACAAATTATGTTGTGCTGTAAAACCCCAAACATAATGTTTGGTGGTAGAGATAAACTGACCTATAATGGTTTGGCTGCAATGGAATTACTTAAAACACATTTTGAAGATTAAAGCTACTATTATTCTATACGGGGTTTTGTATATATGCACAGTATCAGCTGAATACAGTATTATTTATTAGCATATCGCATGTTTAAAAACTGACCAGTCACTGTTAATCGATCCATTTTGCATCAATAATGATACAGAATGGTTTAAGAGCTATTAAAACAAAAATAAAGTTAAACTGTGAAAAATGTATATTAGGGCACCCAGCAGCTTGCACATATTTTAAAAATCGAATATCATCTCGGATCAGATTAACAATAACTGGTCACAGAAATTTAAAATAAAAAATAAATTTGTAACTCTATATTGAATATCAGGATGGTAGGTATCCATAATATTCCCTACAACTGCTCTCAGTAGTGTGTATTGAGTGCGATAAACCATATAAACCTGTACTGAAAGTAGGTTATTATTTTTATGCCATATATTTGCATAATATAACTTGTGTATTAAATGCAATGATTATTCATGTATGTTGTCAGCTATCTAAAAAATAAGTTGAATGTATATGGTAAATATGATTATTAGATGTATAATCATATAAATGATTGTAAACATGTTAAAATCGCATATATGTGCACAAAGACACAATAGATAACTAAGTATGATGCGAACATGTTTATATTTAGTGTAAAAGAAAGTGTTAATGCCATATGTTTGGCAATATACATCTCACAATTATTGTTTCCCCATGTACAATCATGGATAGTACCATTGGCTAGGTCAATTACTAAGCTCAAAAGTGAAGGTCACACTTGGAGGTCAAACATGAAACAGACTGATAAAGAGGTATTTATTCCGGTCTTTAACTTTGTTATTCATCGAGAGATTTTAAAATTACAGATGGTAAAAATAACTTGATGATAAGTTACTCACAATGACAAGGTCCGTAGCTTTTAGGTCAAGGTCACACTTTGCGACCGAATATGTAAAAAGTCCTTATTATATACTATAAGTAAATGTTATACATCTGTAACTTAGTAATTCATTCTGGAATTTTTTAAATAATTTGTCACAAATGATGCAAGATCCAGGTCATATTTTTTATTAAATCTCCTAAATATAGTCACAAAAAACATACATGTATTTACATTCACATACCAATTCGGGACAGTTTCCAATAACTACCGAAATAAATGGTTTCTTATAAATTATGGGAATTTTTTTTTTGGTATTTAAATATCACATCAAAATGATTTTGCTATCAATATTCAATTACTTAAGTGTTTTTGATTACTGATAGTAAATTTAGTGTCGATTCTGAGTGCTATCTGAAGAGCAAACTTAAGTTACAGTGAAACTCTCAATTTACTGTTATTATTAAGTATAAAATATAACAAATAGATACATGTAGTTAAGCTATAAAAGTAAGGCATGTACAGTAAGCCTGGTGTACAATCAGGCTTTCAAGATAGCATTACAATAAACTTGGCACAATACCCATGAAGAGAAAAACAAACTTTTTAAAGAATTATAACCCCTGCAATATAACATAAAAAAGTCAATTAACCCTGACAAATATTAATAACCATGTGCCTTATCCCCATAGTTACCTTTTGGATGGTTTAAGTGTAAGCCCACCATTGATTTTCCTTCTTATTTTTATAATGAATGAAACATTTTAAAGGATTGTCATTCATAGAAAGACCCAAATCTAAGAAAAGAAACTTACATATTGCCAAAATATCATTAGAAAAGTAGGGGTCATGTGTTATCCAACAGATTTGTTTCTGTTCAGTGTGTACTCTGTCAATAAAGTGAAAGACTCAGTGTGAACTCTGTCAATAAAGTGAAAGACTTCAGATATAATGTATTCATAACCCAATTTCCAAGCATCAAATTTTTTATTGATTCACAATTCAAACATGATATTACTTTCAGAATGTTCCAAGTACATCAATAATGCCAGTCATATCACAAAATGAGCATTAAAATAAGGAAAATGTCTTTTTAAACAAGAAGATATAAGGATTATTTATCAGCGGCATTATGTGACTACTCCACTGAAGCATTTCCTGTTTCCAGTTGTTGTGTTCTGCCTTTACATTATTATGATGTGAATAAACAAATTAAAAAAACAACAACATATAAGCATACAAATTTAAAAATAACAAATAAGTTGGGCGTATGTATAAGAATGGATTCATAAGATGAGAAATCATAATTTATAGAAAGATTGCCATACTAAAGAAGTCACTAACAGATGATATTTTATTTTTCATTCTCAATCTGTGTTTAGAAAAATGATGTGATGCCAGTTCCTGGATGTTTGGAGCCACCAATTGCTTTGACCACCACTAACCAGAGCAACAATGCTAACATGACAGACAGTGATGATGATTTTGAAATGTTGGCAACTCTTATTATTCTAGTGAACAGAAGGCGTAGACACTTCAGTATGGTTGGTATGATATACATTGTGTTTGTTATGTATTAATTAGTTTGCCATTAATATAAAAAAAATTGGAATTTACATGTATAGCAACTTTTGTAGTTGAAAGCTAAGCTATTTGTCATAATCATATCCTGTTTGGTTCTAATTTCCTAGTGAACTGTTGATAATATTATGTTTCAAATTGGTACTACAATTTGTATACAGTCAAATATATATGTTTTAAGCAGCCAGTTAAGGGAGAGAGTAAAAGTGGCCTTTTTAAGACAGGTGGTTGCTTAATACAGCTTAATTTGCTCTAAAAACATAGAAATAGGAAATAGCAAATGTGACTACTTAAAACAAGTGGCTGCTTAAAAGTGGTGGCCACTTACACAGGTTTGACTATTGTTTTGATATAAAATTTTATGGAATTTTCTTTAACAATGACCTTCACATATTGTTACATTGTTAATGCTGGGTAAAAGGTTAAAAGAAAAAATCAAACTTAGTTAAACATTGTTTTAAAATGTGCATATGATGCTGTAGAAATATATACTATTTATGATGTGATAAACTTGTTTAATTGTCTATTACCCATATTGTAATATTGATATTTAGAGGCAGGGTCAGTACGTCTATACTTTATTAGATTAAAATGCCTACCTTGTGTTCTCTCACAAAAGTTGTTTAAAAAGCAATTCACAATAACTTTTTCCAAATAAATAGCTTATTTTCAACTGAAAGAATATTTGTTAATTATGTTCATTTGCAGAGTTTGACAGAATTGAGAGCAAGAGCATCTGCTTGTGCTAACTCACAGTTTGTTGCAGCATCAACATCAGGTCATAGTGACAGGTATGTGTATTTAACAATGAAGTTAATGGTAGGTATACTGGAGATAAAGTGTCATAATGACAGGTATGTGTATTGGAGATGCAGTGTCATAATGACAGGTATGTGTATTTAACAATGAAGTTAATGGCAGGTATACTGGAGATGCAGTGTCCTTTTTGTCTTGCCGCGACGAAGGAGAGACAATATTAAGGTGTTGCTTTTCTGCCGACGGTGGCGTCAAACATTTATATTTATATCCACGGTTAAGTTTTCGTTTTTACACTATTTTTCAACAAGTACAAGTGCTAGAACACTCATACTTGGATCATAGCTTACAACTAACACCCTGCATCCCATTATATACTGCAGATGCTGAGTATGACCTACATTGCATGGTCCATTGACTTTGTTTGATGCTGAATTTTGCATTTACCTCCAACATTAAGTTTTCGTTTTTACACTATTTCTCAACAAATACAAGTGCTAAGACACTCATACTTGGATCATAGTTACAACTAACACCCTGCATCACATTATATACTGCAGATGCTGAGTGTGATCTACATTGCATGGTCCATTGACATTGTTTGATGCTGAATTTTGCATTTACCTCCAACGTTAAGTTTTCATTTTTACACTATTTCTCAACAAGTACAAGTGCTAGGACACTCATACTTGGATCATAGTTACAACTAACACCCTGCATCCCATTATATACTGCAGATGCTGAGTGTGACTTACATTTCATGTTCCATTGACATTGTTTGATGCTGAATTTTGCATTTACCTCCAACATTAAGTTTTCATTTTTACACTATTTCTCAATAAGTACTAGTGCTAGGACACTCATACTTGGATCATAGTTACAACTAGCACCTGCATTACATAATATAATGCAGATGCTGAGCTTTTTTTATTTAATTTTTGTTTTAATTTTAATAATTTTTTATTTATTTATTTATTTTTTTATGAAAATGCTTTACTGGTTAGTTTTAGTTTTATTTTAAATATGTTTTACTTAGAAATACAGGGCAAAGTTTTGTGTGCAACTACCATCAAGTTCATATTTCAAAAATCACTTAATGTATTTGATCGAAACTTCACACAATACTTCCTACAATATTTCTTGGTCAGTAAACCTACTACATTAACCAAATTAGATAACTTGCATGAATATAATATTTCAATTTTTTTTTCTCCCATGTGTGTATTAACGGTCAAAGCGGACACATCATTCCGTGGAATTCTTGTTTAAGTTTGTCTGTTATCATGTCCCAAGATTATTCTAGTCTTCAATTGATTTTCAACTTGAGGTGGAAATCGTGATCATGGGAAAAAAGATTTGTCGGCTTCCTAAATAAAACTAGTCATCCATTATTTGCTCCAAGACTGCTGATTTGTGACTGACACTTCCCAACTGTCATTTATTCTGTGTTTGTATTGTAACTATTATGACCAGTCGAAGTACTGATTGTGTTGTGTTGCTGTGGTGAAGGGGTCTTTAAATGCAATGTCTCTGTTTCTTTTTCACAACAGTAGCCTGATTCCGCAAGAAATGGTAGAGGTATTTGACAGTGAAGATGAACAACTTGAAAGAGAAAACCACGCTGGTTTTATGGAATCTCAAGCAAGTTGGTATCAGTTAATGTTTTGTTAGAAATGTATCTCAATTTCAAGTCACAGTTTAAGTTGAAAATACTGTACTATTTTGTATGATGTGATAGATATTGGTGTAAAACTCTACTATGTCTTTATTTGCAATATAATTTTAGAATATACTTTTTTTTTACATAACTTTTGATGCAGAAGTGTAATAAACCTTAAGACTTATTTTGTTATTAACCTTGTGTAATATCACAACCTGTCATTGCTCAGCATTTTTTGTATAACTAGGCTCTTGTATGTAAAATACTAAGCTTTTTTTCGATTTGTCAAAATATAAAAATGACATTGATATCATATGGTAAAATGAAGTTATTTTACGATGTAACATCATACAATGAAGGGCAGAAATTAATATGCCCTCATTTGTAGATAATCTGAAAAGCTAATTGTAAATTTAATGTACCATTTCCTGAATTATGTGATTAAAACATCTTGCATTCATGCTCATTTATTTTTTAATGTGTGATGTTTATGTGAGGCTTAACAGAGCATCGCATGGCATAATTTTGCCGACTTCTTTTATGAATTAAATAACCAAAGAAGGGTCCTCCGTGGCTGAGTAGTCTAGGGCGCTGGTGTGTAATGGTCACTTACCTCTCACCACTAAGGTCATATGTTCGGGTCCCACTCGGTCCAAAAACTTTATGTGAGAAAGTATGCTAGTTACTTGCGGAAAGAACATTGGTTCTACTCAGATTCAGATGTCTTTCTCCATCAATAAAATTGGATATGCTTTACATAATCTGAAATACGTTGAAAATGACATTAAACACCCATTCAAAAAAAAACAAACACTTGTGAAACATCATTGATGTATTTCATTGTAATGGAAGCAAAGGGTTTAATATCTGTTCTTTGTAGCATATAAAACTTTTTAATAATTAGAATATTAACATTTGTAGCGCATCTGTTCAAAGTTAAAGGTAAACGTTCAATGTTGTTATACAGCAATTGATAATCCATAAAATAATGAAAACTAACTTTCAAATAAAAGGGGAGCTATTATCTATTGTCTGTCATCCTTCCATTAACCTTTTCCATGTAGATGTAGAACCCCCAATTTTAGCTCTACTGGCTAATGGCCAGCAGGGCTTTTGACATAGTAAATTGTCCTCTGTCCGTCGTCCTTCCATATTATTGTCTCGTTTTCAGTTATTATCAGCTATTTTTTTAGACAATCTTCCAAATGTTTTGACAGCTATTTTTTTATTTTGCAACATCTTCTTCATACCACAAAGTTTAATTTATTGATAATAGCTCTGGCTTTATGTCTTCAGTAGTGCCAACACAGACGATCCGTTAGAAGACTTACTACTAAAGGGATACATGCTAAGAGCTGTTGAACCTGAAAACGGGAAGGATCTGATTATTTCACTTCGCATCAGCTTTTAGAGGAATGCAGCAACATAGTTTCAGGCTCAATGCAAATCTGTACATAAAGTTTAGAGGCGAGATAGGTCAAGACTATGGAGGACCAAGAGAGTTTTTCAGGTCAGTATATTTAATCTCGAAAAACGTTTTCTGCTGTTTTGTGCTTGTTCAGAATTATACTGTTAGTTATAACAGTCATCAGTAGAGTTAAATGGTAATTTTAAATCATCTTAGCAAAAAAATGGTGACTCAAGAACCGTATGGCTTTAAATAACCCTGAAGAAAATCATGATGAAACATCCATCTGATTTAATAGGAACTTTTAATACTTGCTACAAATAATAAACATAACATGCCGATGTGTCCAAGTAAGATTCTGTACCTCAAAGGTCAAGGTCACACTTTGAGTTTGTTTGACAACACTGAGTCTGTGTGAGATTTTGTGTCCGGACTAACTTTGTTATGCTTAGATGGATTTTATAAATACTTGCTACAAATGATCAACATAACATGATAATGTTTCGCGGGTAAAACCAAGACCAGAACTTCACAAGTTAAGGTCACAATTTAACTTTGACAGCACTTCAGTCTGTAACTTTATCATATATGGATGGATTTTAAAAACATGTAGCTCAACTTATCATTGATCAACATGACATGAGGAAATGTCACCTTAAGACCCAGAACCTTACGTCATGGTCAAGGTTACCCTTCCAGTTTGTTTGATATTTCATGTCTGATGTGTAACTGTTTTACATGGAGGGATTTTAAAATAGCTTGACACAAGTGATCAACATGTCACGATAATGTGTCACCTGCATTTACCTGTAGAAATGCTCAAACATTTACATTAGATGTCAGGGGCAAGGTTGTACAAAGGTCAAGGTCACACTTTAATGTAAAAAAAATGACAAAATCTAATTGTGTGTCTAGTCTGAAACGTCAGTCCATGACTCTTGATATTCATGGATCGCTACCTATTATATAATTATCATTATTTTTACAGACCATTTCGTGGACACGGGACACTAACCAGTGACATTTCTTGTTTCTTTCTTTATTGATGGGTTTAATAACATTTTCAACATATGGCAGGTTAAATATGGCATTTCTAGTTTAATTGGTGGAGGAAAATCTTATAAGGAATACGAGTAGAACTAACGTCCATCCGCAAGTAATTGGCAAGTAAAGCTGTTGGATGAAGCTGGGTTTGAACTCACAACCTTGGCGGTGGGAGGTGGTCATAGATGAAAGTTCCTCAAACCACTCGGCCATTGAGTACCATTAGGTATAATTTATTGAAATTGCATTTTTAGCTTTGCACATTGTATGCCAATTGAATAAAAACTTTATGTTAAATTTGTGTTTGATTGTTTCAAATGTTTCATGCATGTGCTCTTAGAAAGTTGAATTTAATAATTTCAGTCAAATTATGTTTATATTTTTCATTTAACATGAGAAACTCATGTAGGATTATTTTAACACAAAAGTATGCTTTTTGAATGTATGCATTATCAAAATGAAACCTTTGGTCATGTGTGACATTTAACCAAAGCAAAAAAAGGAAAACTTTTCATATTGATCTATATAAAAATAAAAAATAAAATAAGAAACTGGACTATGCCCAAGGAGTATACAAATAAACTATGGAAGATGTACATTATTATTTCAAGAGCTTTAGTGATGAGCAGTTTAGGAACATTTATGTTTCTTGTTTTCATTTTTCAGACTTGCAGTTAAGGAATTAAATAATGTTAAAGATGAAGAGAAGATTTTCACACATTACATGCAGCTACATGAGGCAGGCCGGTATCGTTTAGCAGGATTAGTCTAGATGTCTTGTTGCCCTTTCCATTGCACAGAAAGGTGCAGGTCCTCACTTTTAAAATGGTTCATTGTACGATATAATGACTGGGAAGATGCTTGGTACATGTATGTCACAGTTTGACATAAATATCCTTCCATAATATGCAAAAAGATGTGATGGAGAAGGTAAGCAGGGAATTAAAGCCATGATCTTACAGAGTAGTTCACATAACCATAAGAGCAAGTAGATCTTTTTGTTAACCTACATCAGGTATTTACTATCTAATTTGAAATTTAGCATCCTTTTCATGCCATTGAGGGCTAACAGATGATCAGTTAACCTAACCACCCTTTACTGGGACTCTGGAAGCACACCCATCTCCACAAGTAATTGATAATTTTTCCATTTGAATCAGCGATAAAAGATGAATGACAATGAGACACAATGATGTATATCAATTATCATAAAGACTGACCGGGTAGGAATTCGAACTCGCAACACCTGAATTGATAGTCAAACTCGCTACCAACTGATCTAACTGGGCACTTCTGAGAAATGCCCTTTTTATTATTAATTAAAATTTGTAATTTGGTTTAACATTCTTTATAAAAAGTTCCCTTAAATTTTCAGAAATTGTGCATAATTTAGTTAGTCATTTTGTTGTGTAAACAAAAGCTTTTTTCAATTGAATATGTACATGTAGTTATGTTACAATAAGAGCTTGGTTCCTGTCTTTAACTGTCCTGATTGGATAAGTATTGTCGGAGTTATGATCCTTGAATTGTCAAAATGTGTGTTATTTTGTCATGCTATCATTATAGCTCAAAGGTCACTGTGAAGTAAAACATATGAAAAAGACCTTATACCATGTATATAGAAAGTGCTTTTTGTGTCTAGTCTGAAACCTCTTATAGGGAAGGATTTTAAAATGGCTTCAAGACTTGTCACAAAAGACCACTATGATTTTAATTTTTTTTTTATTTTTATTTTTTTTTCTCTTCAACTATCATATGATAGACCATTTGTTAAACAATTTTTACATAGAGATACATATAGTGAAGACCATATTTTAACACATACAAATGTAAACAAATAAATACAAAATTAAACTGGCCATAATCTATACAAAAGTATGAAATTTAGTTTGAACTTGTGAATGGTTCAGTATAAAAGTTTATTTTTAATATAAATTATTTCTTCAGAAATTAAGATTTAACAAGAGTATTCCTCTTGTAGGTAGGTCAAAACATTTTTGATTTTCAATGTGGGTGCACATTTGTTTTCTTGCCAGTTTCTCGGTCAGTTTTAAGTTACTTTTATGACATGATATTGTTATGTTTCTGTATGTTTTAACAGTATTACAATATTTATTGGAGGAATAGGTTATTGTATTTATTCCATTGTGTTTCAAAATAATGAATATCATTATTTTTTTGGGCAATGCATTTTAGTGATAAGAATGTATTTGTGATTCTGTTTTTAAATGCAACTACAGATAATGTAGCATTATGTCATTTTGTAGAAAAGATATAATATTTAATTTCTTTGATAACTGAAAGGTCTGCCTTTGAATAGATGTTCCAAATATTAAATATAAATAGTTCTTCTATAAATGTTATGTTGATATTTTTTGTTTGAAGCCACTGCTTAATATCTTGAAGAAATTGTTGCGTTGCTGGACATGTCCAAAGCATATGTATTAGAGTTTCCTCTTACCGTATTGACAATCATGGCATAAGGGACTGTTAATTATCTTAATTTTATGAAGATGTTTTTTTGTCGGTAAGATTCTATGGTTAATTCTAATTTGGAACCAACTTAAAATTGAACTATAGTTGTTTTTGAAAGGTGCTTTGTAAATATTATTCCTTGTTTCTTGTTCTGTTTCATAATGATGTTCCCATTAAGTTTAGATGTTGGCTGGCAGTTATTTTTATTCAGAATGTTATAAACTCCTTACAACCCTTTCTGTATATAAAAATTTTGGATACAGTAAAAGGTACAATAGGGTAACTGCATTTTTCATTTAAACTGTTTATATTGTTTTTTGTAAGGAATAAGCCCTTGTGGTTCCGGCTAAGAATAGAATCACTGTCGATCTTTGCAGAGGGGTAGGAATCCTCTGTATGGGTGTCTTGTTCATTTTATCATTTTTTGTCATGTTCACTATTGTGGTTAAATTATCAACCCCTGTGTGGTTCCAGGGAGCCATGAGTGATGGCAAGAATAGGATCACTGTGGCTTATGCATGTCGTAAGAAGCGACAAATTGAGTAATACGATAGAATTTGCTGAAACTCTGCAGTTCTGCAGGTATCAAGGTTCTAGGTTCACTCTGCATATTCATTTGTTGATGTATTTTTTTTTAATCAGTATGTTAATTTGTTGTTTTTGTACATATAGAGTGAACCTGTAATCTTCTTTCCTGTTGGCGTCAAATAACCTATAATGTGTTGGTACGCCGTAAAACCCTATTCATTCATTCATTCATTCATTCATTGTAAGGAATACTTTAATTGCATTTATAATACATGATTATAATGAATAAAATTAGTGTTTATGTTATAAATTTCTGTAAGTTCTTGTTCCGTATAAAAACTACCATTGCCATTTATTAAGTCTTTTAAATATATAATGCCCTCACTGTACCATGTTTTACAAAAAAATGATTCTCTTCCAAATAAAATATCTTCATTATAAAAAAGTGGTGACCTGATAATGTGATCAGTTGTTGTCAGTTTATTTAGTGTTTAATAATTATATAATGCTTCATGGACATCTTTCCAGAACAAATTCTCTATTTTGTCTCTTTGATTAATACTTAAATATTTGCCACCAAAATTTATTAAATCTTTCAAATTAATTTTTTTTAATGTTATTTTTAGTGCTGAAATAAATGCTTTAATGTTAACCACTTTAATCCTCTGTCTATATATTGTTTGATTTCAAGGTCTCACTTAAGAATTACCTCCCCTACCCCCTACATGACGGTAGCATGATCATTACATCCGAGAAATTAGAGCTGTGTAATTTGGTTTGGCATAGTTTTTTTGAAAATGCTTTAAATGCTCATATTTTATTCTACAGATGAGATGAATGGAACATTGTCATGAGTTGTGCCAAGTTTGGCTGACACTGGTTGCTGTTTGATGAAGATATAACAGTTTGAAGATGCGTAGTGATACACTGCAAGAATTGAACAGAATTGCCAAAAATGAAGGGGTGTCCTCAAACCATGGATATTGTGAAAAAGCAACCTGGTCAACCCCATGTTTTTTTCTGCATATTTGGAGCAACAGATGACAATCTATGGAAACAATGTGCTTTTAGAACCATCAGTAATGCATTCAGTGTTCCAGAAGTGCCTCTATAATATGTAGAATTGGGCAAAATTAATTGTTTGTGAGATGTAGAACCATGTTTTTTGGTTTTTTTGCGGGACCTTTCTATAAAAATTCTTAGAAAATCATATTTAAATCTTTAATTATATTACCATTTGGATTAGGTAGTGAAATGAATAGATGGTTTAATATTGGTAGTAGTAAAGATTTGATGACAGTTATTTTACCAAGTTGTGTCATACATCTGCATTACCAGAGTTTGATTAGCTTTTTAATTTTTTGTCTTTATAGTTTATATTAATAATTTCATTAAGGTCTACATTAAAAATGATACCTAATAATTTGAATTCTGTTTTGCCCCAATTTAGTTTCCGTTTTGTTTTGATTGTTTCTGAGCTATATTTGTTACGACCTATCCATACTACTTGGGTTTTGTCAAAGTTAACTTTAAGACCAGAATATTCAGAAAAATTTGATAATTCATTAAGGGTTTCATTTAAAGACTTATCTGACTGTCAAGAATAGCTGAAGTGTCATCAGCATTTTGTAAAAGTTTATATTCTGTTTACCCTATGGTTATGCCCTTTATATTTTTATTATTTCTAATTTTTATTGCAAGGATTTCGGAACATAAGTTGAAGATATAAGGTGACAAGGGATGGCCTTGACGACAACCGAGACCTATTTGAAAAAATTATGATGGATGGCCTTCTTGATTAATAGCAAGTGTAGCGTTTTTGTAAAATAGATTCACCCATGATATAATGGGGTTTCCAAATCCAAAATATTTTAAAACTTTATGAATGAAAGATTAAGAGATGGAATCAAGGGCTTTCTTAAAATCAATTAGTAACATTAACCCAGATATGTTTTTTTCTTCCGTATTTTGCATTATATCATATAATAATTTTGTATTTTCTCCTAAGTATCGTCCTGCAATGAACCCTGAGTGAATTAACTTATTTAAAGTGCTTTTAATGCTATTTGCTATACAGCCTGTCTAAGGCGATTTTATATACACAATTTTAAAGTGAAATTTGTCTATAACTTTCATCTGGAATCTACTTTTATTTTCTTTAGGAATGCAGGTTATGATCCCCTCTTTTTGAGTAACAGATAATTCTCCTTTATTAAAACCAGCATTTATTGAACATACAACAAAATGTCCTAATTTACGCCAGGAAACCGTGTAGAAATCACAATTATATCCTGAACTTTTCCCATTTTTCATTGCTGTAAGCGTAATTGAAGCCTGCTCAAAAGTAATTAAATCGTCTAAAGAACTTGACTCTATAGATGTAAGTTAAGGAATTTCATTTGTTACGTTTAAAAAATCGTTGTTTAAGTTTATATCTATTAGAGTTTCATCTCTACTTGAATAAAGTTGCTGATAAAAAATTTGAGCTTCTTTAAGAATATCTGTTTGATTAGTAAAATAGCTTCCATAATTTTTTTCAAGTTTTGGTATTAGTTTACTGGAATAATTATGTGATTCTAATTTGCAAAAATAATTTGAAGGTTTTTCATCCTCTTCAATAATAGTTGCCCTTGATCTTATCATAACTCTGTGCATCTTATATTTTCGGATATTTATAAGCTGATTTTTGTAATTTTCTAATTGGTTGAAATTGTCAGGTTTTAGTTTTTTTTCTAAATTGTCTATTTTATTTATCAAATCTTTTTCTATAACTTGTCAGTCTCTCTCTTTTTAAAACTTGAATAAGATATTGACTTGCCTCTGATTTCCATTAGTAACGTTTCAAGAAATAGCTGATCATCTATAATAAATTCTATTTTATCATTTGCAATATTATTAAATAATTTTCACACTTTGTGTAAGTTTGCTTTAGTTTTGATAAAGAATACTCTAGTTATTGAGCGGAAACGGGCAATTTTAGCATTTTTGACTAATTAAAGGGCCATAACTCTGAAGATAATGGTCCATATTGGCTGGTTATCGAAATTGGCTTAGATTTTATAGAGGTACATTAATATTATTAAAGTTATGTATGGGTAATGCATATTGTGCCTTAATTTCTTTGATTTTATCATTTATTGTATTTAAATAGTCTATATCATTTAAAAGACTGTTATTGTGCTTCCAGAGACCTTTACCAGGTTTAAAATTGTTAAAAGAACTATTTAAAATAACCATTGAATGGTCGGATCTGTAACTAGATTCAATATGACATTTCATTACCAAAGACAGTAATTTTTCTGACACTACAAAAAAATCAAGCCTAGCCTGTTAAATTTAAAGGTGTTTTACGCCTCCAGGTATAGCGTTTTAATGTTGGATAACATTCTCTAAATGGGTCAATCAAGTTCTATTTTTCTTTTATTTCTAAAACTTTTTGTTGTGCCATTTTATTGTTTGTATCAGAGTAATTGTAGTAATCTAATTTCAGGTCTGTACAATGTTGAAATCCCCGCATAGGACATAAGTTTCATTATTATATACTTCCTCTTTAATCAAAAGCCCCACTCTGAATTAACTACATTTTCTATATAAGAAGTTCAGTGAATATCTTGTAAATATCTGACAGTTTTTTGCTATTAAATAATTAAAAACACCAATTCTTTTGTGAACTGAACCAAGACACTGACAATTAACAGTAAAAATTTTAAGGTCAGTTACCATTGTGTGAAATTCTATATAAAATGGAGGTTAAATATGCATGACCTAGACCTAGAGGAATACTCAAACTAAAAAACAAACAAGAGATGTGGGAATTCAAACATTTTAGCTATGAAATAAATTTTTTCTCTTGTTTCTGAGCTATTCACTGGTTGTTTGGCTTCTTCCGTAATTCACATTATGAAAGATGTAATGTGATTATACTCGGAAACAAACATGCATATTCATAAAATAATACATAAATATTTTCACATTTTGCATTGAGGCTTAAGTGTTGGTAGAATGTTTCCATTGCCCATCGATAAGAGGTGTGTCACACATGCTTAACTGATAGCAACAATTTCTTAAACACGATGTTTGATTCTACAAATATATTACAAAATGCACCAAACATTATGAGCAATTCAGCTGTGTTGTAAAAATTTTAAAAGAACCTCTACATTTCTCTAATAAATCATTTGTATTTTTTGTAATATTTTTTGCCTCATGGCTATCAACTGAGCAAGGGCACCGTAAACCATTTTCAAGATAAAAATGTGCATGTTAATGGAGTTTCATTTTAATATATATCAATACATCAATTCAAACGTTTTTAGTATCTTCATCAAAATAACAAAAAGAAAAAGATTATTTTTACTTTACCACTAGAAAAATTGTATAAGTTTGGTTGCGAAAATTATCAATTTGAGGATTCTTGACTAGTCAAAGGGCCAGAACTCTGAAGATAGTGGTAAGAATTGGTTGGTTATTGAACTTGGCTTAGATTTTATAGAGATACACACTTTGTATAAGTTGGCTTTAGTTTTGGTAAAGAATACTCTAGTTACTGAGCGGAAACGGTAAATTTTAGCATTTTTGACCAATTAAAGGGCTATAACTCTATAGATAATAGTCTGAATGGGCTGGTTATTAAAGTTGGTCTAGATTTTATAGCGATGCACACTTTATGTAAGTTTGCTTCAGTTCTGTTAAAGAATACTCAAGTTATTGAGCGGAAACTGGCAATTTTAGCATTTTTGACTAATTAAAAGGCAATAACTCTGAAGATAATAGTCTGAATTGGCTGGTTATTGAACTTGGCCTAGATTTTATAGAGATTCACACTTTGTGTAAGTTGGCTTCAGTTCTGATAAAGAATACTCTAGTTATACCCCCGACAAACGAAGTTTGAGGGGGTATATTGGAGTCACCCTGTGGTTGGTCTGTCGGTCGGTCTGTCCGTTGCAATTTTCCTTGTCCGGAGCATCACTTGAAAAGTACTGGATGGAATTTCATCAAACGTCATACAATGGTAGAATATAATGAGAGGAAGTGCAGTGAACAAGAAACATAACTCTATTCTTGCTAATTACAGAGTTATTGCCCTTTGATATTTTTTCTTGTCCGGAGCATAACTTGAAAAGTACCAGATGGAATTTCATCAAGCTTCATACAATGGTAGAATACAATGAGAGGAAGTGCAGTGTACAAGAAACATAACTCTATTCTTGCTAATTACAGAGTTATTGCCCTTTGATATATTTCCCTTGTCCGGAGCATTATTTTTTAAAGTACTGGATGGAATTTCATCAAACTTCATACAATGGTAGAATATAATGAGAGGAAGTGCAGTGTACAGGAAACATAACTCTATTCTTGCTAATTACAGAGTTATTGCCCTTTGATATATTTCCCTTGTCCGGAGCATAACTTTAAAACTATTGGATATAATTTAATAAAACTTCATACAATGGTAAACCATTTTCTGTCATGGCGGCCTTCTGGGGTATTCATCACCTTCAGTGATAGCTCTAGTTATTGAGCAGAAACGGGCACTTTTAGCATTTTTGACTAATTAAAGGGCCATAACTCTGAAGATAATGGTCCGTATTGGCTGGTTATCAAACTTGGCCTAGATTTTATAGAGATGCACACTTTTTGTAAGTTTGCTTCAGTTCTTATAAAGAATAATCTAGTTATTGAGAGGACAGGTAAATTTTAGCATTTTTTACTAAAGGGCCATAACTCTAAAGATAATAGTCTGAATTGGCTGGTTAATGAATTTGGCCAAGATTTTATAGAGATTCACACTTTTTGTAAGTTTGCTTCAGTTCTGATAAAGAATACTCTAGTTATTAGCATTTTTGACTAATTAAAGGGCCATAACTCTGAAGATAATGGTCCATATTGGCTGGTTATCAAACTTGGCCTAGATTTTATAGAGATGCACACTTTGTGTAAGTTTGCTTCAGTTCTGATAAAGAATAATCTAGTTATTGAGAGGACAGGTAAATTTTAGCCTTTTTGACTAATTAAAGGACCACAACTCTAAACATAATAGTCTGAATTGGCTGATTATTAAACTTGACCTAGATATTAAAGAGATTCACACTTTGTGTAAGTTTGCTTTAGTTTTGATAAAGAATACTCTAGTTATTGAGCGGAAACGGGCAATTTTAGCATTTTTGACTAATTAAAGGGCCATAACTCTGAAGATAATGGTCCATATTGGCTGATTATCGAATTTGGCTTAGATTTTATAGAGGTACACACTTTTTGTAAGTTTGGTTAAGTTCCGATGAAAATTACTCTAGTTATTGAACGGAAACCAAAAACTTGACTCTGCCCACACGTCTGCTGACTTCGCCAATCTAATAACCCAGTTTTCAACTTGAAAAACCTGGTTAAATAGCTACAAAAATGATAAACATATTAATGTTGTGCTTAATATATTGTGAAAAATGCACGTCATTTTGGTGTTAAAAAATTGAAATGATTTCAATGTAATTTACAATTATTGATACAAATTTTTATATATATTTTTTTAAATTATTAAATTGTGTCTCTGTAGAAAAAAAAAATTGTTGATAATCAATAAAAAAACAATTGTGCTGTCTATATTAAAATAAGTCATATCTTCCAGTCTTAGACTGCATATTACTAGCTGGACAGACAGTCAATTGATTTAATTTGCAACTTTACAGTTGTTTTTAGTTTTAAATATGTAATAAAAAAAGGATAAAAAAATAAAATTAAAAACAACAAAAAACACAAATTCATTTTTTCTGCTTTTTATGCATGTGTAAAGAATGTCGAATCACGCACATATCAAATAAAGTCCAAAGGACTATGTCAGATTTGTGCGTGATTCGACATTCTTTACACATGCATAAAAACCAAAAAAATGAATTTTATCCTTATAATTCCAATCCTGATGATTATATTTAATTTGAAACTCCTCAAGTGAATGAAAAAAACAATATAAAAATTTATATGCTGCAAAGTAAACGCGTAAGAATACATCTGTCCTGGTTCACATCAAATTCCCAAGATATAATATACAATAATATCGTAACGGCTATTGTTTCCATTATCAGATGAACTCTGTAACATTAGTTGGTTTATTGTAAAATGACGAAATATTATACAGTGAAAAAATCAAACATCTGCCTTTTATCTCTCGAATTAGACAAATAAAAAATCCATAATTCCAGGAAATACACAGTGTAGACACTGACGTCATTGTTTAATTTTTGTCTACACGCTTGTTTTTAAAAAATGTGTCAATATTTACGATGGTCATATTAATCCATGCTCATTGATGGAGAATCCGAATTTGGAACGTTTTAAACGACTTTTACGTGCAAGGCTTGTGTATTTACATTGTCTCACAATCTTCTGCTTCTGAACTTAAACTACATGTACGTGTTTTTATTTCATTTTTCCTGTAGAATAAATTGGTCTGTGAAAACTTCGGTAAACCAGGGTTGTGTTCAATGGTATACAATACATCTCAAATGTGAACATGACCTAATTCATTGTTTCTCAAAACAACTTGTGGTCTGATTGTGACGCCTGGTTAAATCGCTGAACCAAAGAAATCTATAAAACAATAAACTGATGAAAACAGCTAGGACTAAATCTAACATTTGTTTTTGTTGTATTTTATGATTAAAATAAGTGTGGAACCATTGTGACCATCATTTAACATATTGTATAATGTTAAACCGACCATCAAAATGTTGATGCTTCTTTGTTTACGCGAGAAACGTAAAAGTAGTCCGGTTCCAGAGTTTTATCGAAAAATAAAAGTCTTTAAAAAATTGACGTTGTCCAATGAAAATGCTTTAAATACATATGATAATGAGATTGGAATTATTTAAGCATGTCAAAACATTAAATTTAATTCTAACATAATGATTTGTATTTAGTTTTGTATTAACACATTGTCGGTGATAATTATTTTTAATTAAGAGTGTACATATATACTTCGTTTTTCATAAATATCCAATTACCTATACAGGCGTTATCTAGTCTGCTATTTGTGTATGAAAAAGGGACATATTTAATGCAAATTGTACCAAGTAAATTTAATCTATGGTTGTTTTTTTGTTGATGTTTATTCAAAGCTAGATTTTTTATTATTCTTTTTAAAAAAGATTTTAGAGCATATACTTACTTGAACTAAATTCCTTTTCCAAATTATGATTAAATCCATGAAAGTAAAATTCATCATTTAAATCCATTTGAATTAGCATAAAAACATATTATAAGCTATAAGAATGAATTGTGGTTCGTAAGTGATACTGAAAGTCCCACTTAAGTTCTAGTTGAACCACTGAAATTAAATCCATTTAATGAAGCTGTAATACGATTAATCAATAATTCAATTTCAATCGGCAAAAAAAAAACAATACAGAAAATCCCACAAAAGTTCTAGAGAACCATTTTAGTTCTTTTCGATAATATCCTCAATCTTGTAAAAAAAGATCAAATTTGTACTTCCTGTCATTCTGCGTAGTTTGGGCATAGATGGAACTGTTGAAATACCATCCCTGGTCAATATCGTGATGCTTGCATAGTCGTTGTATCAATGCTGCATTTAGCTTTGTGACATCATCAATAAGAAGACGCCCATTTGGAGGCTTTGCAGTTTTTCATTATTTTGGCCTTTTCAGTGTTAATTGTATTATGTCCTTTTTAAGCATTTCATTTTCTTTCACAATGTCTTTCATATTCTCTTGAATTGCTTTTGTTTTTTCTTCCACCTTTATGGCAACGGTAACCTCTATGTTTTCATATAGATCTGCAATGATTTTTGTAACAGTCTGTTGGATAAACAACTCCATCTCATCTTTCGTCTGAACCATTTTGATGTCTCCCCTCAAACTTTTAACTTCCTCTGATAATCCCTCTGGATGATGGTTGAGTACAGTTATTTCTTCAACACTTGAGTTTGGTGAGACCTCAGTAATTGTCCTTTTGAATGGTGGCTGCTTACTGCCTATGGCTTGAAGATCAAGATTTCCCCATTTGTTTGGCTGGCTTAATTATATCATTTTTGTTCATGATTGTATTTAATCCTTCAATGTGTTAGTGATTTTTGCAGTTAGTTTTTCCTTTTTTCCTTTTTACTTGAAAACCAATTTAAATTTTCAAATAATTTTTTCACTATTTTGTCAAGGGATATTTTAGACAAATGTATCATAAATATTTCATGATTTAACACTAGTAAACATGTTTTATCCACCAGAATGTCAGCAGAGAATAAACCTAAAACATCTTTGCTTGAGCCCCTAAGTCAAAAAAAGAGTTTAATTTCAAGTGATGCATTTATAATGTCAAAGTTGCTTGTAAAATTGTCATTGTCAGCGAAATACAATATTATATAATAATAAAGTATTAATAAAAATAGATCTACAATAATTATAACAAAGCGTAATACTTTACAGATTTATAAGTTGTACTGGTTACACGTGCAATAATGTTTATCATTTGTCACAGTTAATATATTGTAGTGTTTTTGTTATTGTAAAATATTATAAACTGCATATGACTAGTTGTTATGATATGTCATCACTCACGCTTGTTTTGCAATTGATTCTTACCATCTAATTGGGTGTCCTTATAAACAACACAGAAATATCAAATTCTGTTATACCATTTGTGTTAATTATATTCCAGCTACCAGAGTTGCACAGTAAATGTAGTTAAAGCTAGGTAATCTGGTAATCATAGTAGTTTTGTATGATATCTGGGTCTTAGTATATACGTATAAAGTCCCTCACTATATAAAATATTCGATTATATGTTGAAAATATTTAAGTTCATTTTGAAATTACACTACCAAAGGCTTTGCACTGTATATCATATGCAATACTTAAGTTGGGCTGAGTTTACTAAACTTTTGATAAGTTCATTGTTATGCTCCCCCAAAGGGAGAAGCATATAGTCGCCACTTCGTCTGTGCATCCATGCATCAAGTTGGTTTCCGATGAATAACTTTGAAAGGGTCTTTGTGTTTCGTTATACTCATACAAATGAAGTTTGAGGGCAGGGGGAGGAGGCTACAGGACTCGAAATTAACACTAACCTGATGGCTCTAGAGTAGTAGAATTTAGCTTGGCCTACCAAAAATGCCTCTCTAGGTAGTTGGTGTGGCTTATGAAAAAATAACAATGAAATATTAAATCTTGATAATGTTTAATCTGTTCAATCTATAGGGTGATACCAGTATTGTGTAACTAGTTCTGAAAGAGCGACAGACAGACAGACAGACAGAGTGTAGAAAAAAGCAAGAAAATTGATTATTTACTGAATGAATGAATAACCTTTTTCCCATTAAATTACACTCCTATTGTAAATTATTTAAAATATTATAAAATACCCAAAATATCATCCTTTATAATATTGTGTCTTCTGTTTCTTTTGTGGAGGATGGGGGTTTTCCATACATGGTGCATACATAAATTATACCTCTTACAAATTATCCTATGACTTCTGAAATTGTTTAGATCTATAATGAGTTTTCATTTGTATTTCCTTCAATTTTAAATATGACATAGAATTGCGACATATATACTGGTATGCATTATAATGATCTGCCTATTTGTAATTAAGTCACTTGATATATTTATATTTATCATTGTTGAAATCAAAGACTTATATAGAGAAGTAAAAGCAGCTGATTGAGATGTTACGAATGCTTGCATATTTTCACAATATCTTTTAAAATCTTGTTTTCAAAACTTCCATTCATCTCGGAAAAACATATCAAAATTCTTTCTTTGCACAGTGGAATTCTCTACAATATTGGACCATTCCCAGCAAATTGTGTTAAGTTGTTGAAGTACTTATGATTACAAAATTTGTATACTGCAACTATCAAATCAGTTCAAGATTATTTTGCTTGTTTAAAACATTATAAAACATATAAGGTTACATACATCTTACATTTTATGTAAAAGAAATCGGTTGCCTGTGAAATTTGAATGATAAATTTGCAAAATTATTAATTCTTCACATGCTGTCTTATCCACATTTAGTAGAAAGAATGCAAGCTGACTGTCCTTCTATATAAGCCATTGATGATATGAGTAAGTTTGTTGAAATTAAACATATTTTCATTACAAAGTATGAATATCCTAAAAATTATAAATTCCAACCAACTTAATCAAGATTTTAATTGTTCTGTTTCTTTAAAATGGTCAAAATGAGAATATTTTGGAATGCTACATTGCTTTTGTCAAACAAGTATGTTATATAAATATTCCAGTCATTTACAATGTTCTGAAGCAACCCCACACAAAAGATGGTCAACAGATCCATGTCAACCTATATCTAGATGAGCTCGGAGTAACACAAGGAGATGGTAGTGAACCCAAACTTCAAATACCTGATCACATTGTCATCAATGGCATAGAGCTACAAAAATTGAAATTTATACTTAATTCTATAGTCAACAAAGAAGCCATAGAAAGGCAGATAGCAAATTGCCATGCTAAAATCATCTGGCCAGAGCATCCAAAATCAGGAAATGTAACTATTGAGTGCACTTTAACAGCAGACATAAAAGACTGTAGGAAATTGGCTAAAACATGGAAACAATCAGTAGAGGAAAACTTTCATGACTTCATGAAAAATATCGTTGTTTCTCAGATGAGAGTTATAAGCGATGAATAAAGTTATGGAGGGATTACAGAATATGACTATAGCTGTTCCAGATGCAGTGGCTGTGTTGGTTGATAAAGATGAAGGGGCTGTAACAGTAGTAGGACTGAAACATGCAATTGGTAAAGTGTCTGGAGATATAAGCAAGATAATAAAAGATTTTAGAGATGAAGCTGAAAAAGATAAACAAAGAGTGAAAGAAACTGTAACATCATTTGAATTGGTGAAAACAAAAATGCTTTTGGCTGCAAAGTATCCAACGAAGATAGAAGAAAAGTATGAGAAATAAAGATAAATCAGAATAAAAATGAGATTTTATTTGAGGGATTACTATCTGATGTCCGTGGAGCTAAAGTTGATATGTATGAGATGATTGAAGGATTCTCCCACGAGACCATTGACAATATTCCAAAAACGTGTGCTGGTTTGTACCAGACGAAGCAGGTGAAGGAATACATCATGAAGGTACTGAAGCAGAATCATGTGACAGCCATTTGGGAAGTAACTGACAGACAACTTGTTATCTACAGTATTTCAGATGATCAAATTAAAAGATGTTCTGAAATTGTTCGGGGAGCTGTTGTTGAGAAAACAATTGGTTTAAACAAAAAATCTCATGCTCTTGTAAACACAGAGTTGCGGCAAGGAAAGGTAGATGAACTGCATGCTCAGTATACAGACAGAGCAAACATTATTGTGCCTCATGACCGGGCAAAAGTGCACGTTTGTACAACTGATGATATAGCTCTTGAAACCATGGATGCTATGAAAAAGTTCTTATGTCTGAATACAATATATGAAGAAAGTGTCCAGTTCACAAGAAGTATAACTAAATTAATTGAGACACATCACAAAGATGAGTTGCATCAAATATCAAAGGACCTCTCAAGTGCCCATGTATAGATCATTATTGGACACCAATCTGCAGAGTTCAAAGTTTGAGGTACAGAAGAGGGCATGAAATTGGCTAAAATCAAACTGTAAGCGCTAGCAGACAGAGTTATAAAGTGAGATAAAAGCTTTATAAACCTGGTCTTGGTGTCCACATGCAATCCACAGAAGGAAAAGATACTATAACTGTAGTGGAAAAAGCACTTCCCTGTGTTATTGAAATTAAAGGTGATGGCAATGATGATGATGCCACTGAAGACTTATATGACACAATACCAGGAGATGTTCAGCCTCCATCACAGGGCGGGTCAACAATACAGGCATCCTGCAAAGCTTACGATGATAGGAAGATTTACACCGCAGAAGGAGACATGACAGAACTTACTGTGGATGTGTTGGTAAACACTGCAGATGAAAAGCTGAGTTTAACTGGTGGAATATGAAAAGTCATTGTATCCAAAGGTGAGTTTATTACTGATATCCATATTGTGGTGGGGAGGGAAAGTTGCCAAGGAGCTATTCAACCTTAAACATGTTCATGTGGTACTAATATGGACAACATTTAAGACTTTAAAGGAAATGTGAATAAAAGGTCTAACACAATCATATCTTAATTGGTCTGTTTGGTTTTCTATATATTTAAAGGTATATACAGTTAAAAGTACATAATCATATATATCTGAAAATTTAATATCTACACAATGCAAATATGAACTGAGAATAATTTTCCATTAAGTGTGCAGATCATGCTTTTCATTACTGGTCTGGAAAAGGATTTAACTCGTGTAAATAATTGAAAGGCATCCTGTTTCAGATATTCATGGTCGTGAATGAAAAAATTAACAAAAAATATTTTATTTTCACAAACCCCAAGGAAATATTGATTTGTATATTCAGCTAATAGCTTGTTTCATGCTAGTTTGTCATCTGGTCTGTTAACTTAAATTACCATCTCACTAATCCAATGAAAACATTTGATTAGATTTTAAACAATTCTGTACAATTAACTTGCCCAAGGACATTCTAGTTGCAGGAGTTATCTTAAACGTATATATATATATATGTATATGTGATAAATAGTACAAATATAATTGAGCTGAGATGATGATAAGTTTTATTTATCGTTGCCACCAGAAGCATCCAGAAGAGTATTCTCTCACATGCTTTGTGTTAAGTACTGATACATGGGACTTTGATTTTTGTTAAAATGATTGAATATTTAGGGTCATTTTTATGCTATCGAGGGCTAATATATGATCAGTTGACCTTACCACTGTTTCCTGAGATCTTGGAAGGTTAACCAGTTCTTAAGCACACCCTATTTTTGCAAGTAACTAATAACTTTCACACTTCAATCAGTGGTGAGAGACGAATGATAATCAGATGTAATCTTCACAGAACCTGTGGCCGGGCATGTATTAGAACTCACGACCCCTGAATTGATAGTCAAATGCATTTGTTAAAGTCTCATCTGAAAGATTGATAAATATTTTAATGTAGCAGGGGATCGCACCCGCAACCCCTTGGTTTGAAGTCCAAGACCTTGACCACTGGACCACTAAGCTGAGAAAACTCAGTGTATTTATATATAAAGCATTTGAAATGTGCAGACTACTTTACCTAGGTCAATAATATAATATAAGTTATGGCCCTTGAAACCCAACTGAAATTTCAATCATTTGAAAACTAGTAAATTTTTAGATCTTTCTTATTATAAAGATACGTTTTATTTCTACTTTTTTTTTTTAACTGATACATGATATTTTTTTAACATGAGAATAATAAGTTATTGTTTTCAGGATAATTTTACCAATTCAGTTACATATATATTATGTAAGACATGAACTAGGACACTATTTTTATATGACTAATTTATGTCTTGCCATTCGGTTTAAATGTGTATTAGCTACATGGTGAATGAACTGTATTGTTATACTGCAAACACTTAAAATAAATCTAACAAGAAATAAACACATTTTTTACAAATCTAACTTGTTACAACTGCATTAAACTATGTGTCAAGATAAATAATCTTATATCGTATAATTTATGTTTCAGAGGCAATAAGACGATAAATGATAAATGAAGAGTATACAATCATATTTATCATGTCAATAATAGCAATTTTAAACATCTAATGCAAACAATTTTTTCACCTTTTTATCATAATTTGTATTCGTGAAATTAGCGCATTTTGTTCCCAGCTTTGTGAAAAGCGAGAGACACTAATTTGGGTCCGTCCGTCTGTCTGTCTGTCTGTCTGTCTGTCACACCGTGCAATAACTTAAGAATGTCTGAATCAAATCTTTTGAAATTTTTATACAATGTTTATAATGACAAAACACAGGCTTAGTTTGATTTCGGGGTTGTGACTTTTGGCATTGTAGAATTATGCCACTTTAATTTGTGGAAAAAATTATAATTTCTGTTCATCTGTCACACTTTTTTTAGTTTCTGTGCAAAAACTTAAGAAGGCTTAAAATAAATCTTTTGAAGTTTTTATACAATGTTAATAATTATAAAACACAGGCTAAGATTGATATTAGGGTTGTGGCATTTGTCGTTCTACATTTATGCCCCTTTAATTTGTGAAAAATCATAGAATGTCTGAATCAAATCTTTTGAAAAAGGCAGGGGACATAAATTCACTAAATTTGCTTGTTTATATTTACTATGCATTTTTATCATAGCTTTTATTTAATGGAGGATTGATCTAACACATATAAAATAAAACTTTTTTCCCCCCATGTTTATTTTTAAAACTTTATTATTAAAAAAAAAACATTATTTCTTTAAAAAAGTTATGTGAGTTATGTGTGCGTTTGGAGATTACCTTTATATTGTTATACATACGGTATAAGGCATTAAAAGATTTTTTTTGTGCAAACTTGAGTAAAATGGTTTTAACACCACTGTGTGTTGCAAATAAGGTAATAGAAGAAAAAAATAACTACAGTTGTAGTAAATTACAAATTGTACAAATTTCTACTCATTAGGTGGGGAGGCAATTTCCAGGGCTTGCATTGATTACATCCAAAGAAATGGTAAACTGTCTGAAGGTGAGACATTTTTGAGTCCTGCTGGGCGCCTGAAATCAAATTTATCATCCATGTGGTTGGCCCCGTGTGGAGAGGCTCAGACAACAAAGAGGAAGACCAACTGACTGAAGCTGTATTCAGAGCCATGATGTAGGCATCAAGGAAGAATTTGAAATCAATAGCTTTGCCTGCTATAAGCTGTGAAGTTTGCAGGTAATTTTAAACCTTCAGGATTTATTGATTTTCTCAAACAACAGAACGAGAATAAGGCATAGATATAGTGTTTGTACAAATGGATTTCTGTATGCCCCTTCTGAAAAACACAAACAAAATTTACAGAGAAATGTTAAAAATTCATTGGTAAAACTTGATCTTACAAAATGTAGTTCTAAGGAAATGACAGTTTAATATATCTGCACCAGGTTCACAAAGCCCAAATATTGGCCCTGCAATAATTATTTTTTAAGCAAAGCCTGGTGAATTTGATTCAAATATAATTCATTCTATTAAAATATTTTATATTTTAATTGTATGTTTTTTCTAATCATAGAATGACTACTCAGAGGGTAAAATTTAGGAAAATGCTCAATTTCCCCCAGTTTATCTCTGATTTTTTAGCATTTAAGGCATTGTCTCGTAACAATAAATTTGATTTTGTTCAATAAAGAGGATTAAATTTCCATAAGCAGCCAGGAGGCGGATGGGGCAATAAGGTTAAAATTGGGAATGTTCACAAATTTCCTCTCAATAACCGTTCAGTCAAACGAGTTCATATTTAATATAAATTATCCTTACATCAGCAAGGATTAAATATTCTGCATATCAAGAGGCTGGGATATATAGGGGCCCAGTAATTTTTGTCTCGAAGGAGCGAAAGTGAGATTAAAGTGTTGCTTTTCAGTAGACTGCCGCGGCGTCAAACATTTATATTTAGCTCCAACGTTTAGTTTTTATTTTTGCACTATTTCTCAATAAGTGCTAGTGCTAGAACACTCATACTTGGATCATAGTTACAACTAACACCCTGCATTACATAATATAATGCAGATACTGAGTACTTTTGTTTTTTTTAATTTACCATATGCATATACATACAGTTATGGCCCTTTGATCATTCTTAAATTTGCACAATTGCTAATGTCCTCACTCGTTCTATTATTTAGTCTTCAACAACTTGGTCAATATGTTTACATCTGTAATATTTAAAGGAATTGTCATATTCAAATACAAACATTTTTAGTTGACTATTTGTAGAAGAGGAGGTTATTGTACTTGCGTTGGCGTTCGTTTTTCTAGTTGTTTTTTATCAGGTCAGATATCTATGCAAGCACTCATTTGATATGAATAAAACTATTCATGTGTGTTCAGCATCGTTAATGGAATACGCTGAAACAAGAACTTTAACTCTGGGTTGCATTTTGGCAGATTTATGGCCCTTTTAGACTTAGAAAATTTGGTTACAAGTTTTTGAGCAGGTTAAATGTTTTTGAGCAGGTTAAAGTTTTTGAGCAGGTACATATTTCATCAACCTATCATTGGATATGAATGAAACTTGACATGTATGTTTAACATCATCTAATAAACTCATAGAGACAAGAACCATACCACTTGATTATCCTTTGACAGAAAATTAGGTCTCTGAGACTTTGAGTTATTTTAGCAGGTTAAAAGTTTTTGAGCAGGTACATATTTCATCAACCTATCATTGGACATGAATGAAACTAGACATGTGTGTTTAACATCATATAGTAAACTCATAGAGACAAGAACCATAACTCTTGATTGCCCTTTGATAGAACAATAGGTCGCTGAGACTTGGAGTTACTTTAGCAGGTTAAAGTTTGTAGTACAAGTACAATGCCTTGAGCTTAGATGTTATACAAAACACAGTTTGTGGTTCAAAACCATGACCATGGGAGTAAGGTTTGCCCACCCTAAGGTATCAAAATTTTGCAAAGTAGGGAAAAATAAAAAATCTTTTTCTGCCAAAGTTGAGGCCTGGCGCTCAGATATAATTTTTCTCTTCAATACTAGTTTATGAAAATTGATCTATAATTGATATAATCTTGTACTAGCATGCAGCTCTTGTTATATATGGAATAATTGTAGAAACAAAGAAAACCACCTGGATCTTGTTTTAATTTAGTGTTTGGTGATGGAAATTATACCTTGAATACCGTAATGAAACTGCTTTATCTATCATGTTTGTGTATATTCTTTCGTGTACCTTGTGTTTTATCTGTCAAAGGAGATATATAACTTGAATGTTGAAACTTATTCTTGAAAGTGGACATTATTGTCAACACAACTGCCAAGAATTTGGACCAAAAGAATGGCAGCGTATCTTCATCCCTGTCTCGTGAGGTTGGTCCCCTGCTTCAACAGGAAGTGACTAAGAAGTATCTGAAAAATGTAATCAAGGATGGAGAGGTTGCTACAACAACTGGACACAATCTGAAGTACAAAAATATCATTCATGGTGCAATGATGAATTGGGACATTGGGGCTGCAGCGACAGGGGTGAGTAATGCCCTGATGGAGGGAGATAGAGCACCTTACACAAGTGCTTATTTGTTACAGAATTTATTGAATGAGTTGGTAAAAATATATTTAATATGTGAGTCTCTTTCGAGTATAAGTATTTCATTTTTGCCAGTAAGTTAAATAAATATAATAATAAATGAGACCGAATGTAAGATTCTGTTTATAACGTTGTTCATTTATCCTTTTAATTTCAGGTCTATAACAAAAAAAGTGAAAAAATATATATTTCAACCTCGTCTAGTCAAGATAATGAAATTATCAACGATGAATTGTTTGAAAATTCTGAAAGTATTTTACATATGAGCATTAGGTTATGTGGCCAACACCAACTGATTTAATATTTCCCGAGTGTAAATATCAAAAATATATAATTAATGCTTTTCACGTCCAGGTGTTAACTTGTATGATAAATAATATTCTGCAAAGGCCAAATAAAATAAATACATTTTACTGGTGGAGCCTTCAGAACCCTCCAGTTCCAGGGAGCCATATAAGCAATGGCAAGAAAGGATCACTGTGGCTCATGCATGTCGTAGGAAGTGACAATTTGAGTTATACAATAGAATTTGCAGTTCTGCAGGACTGGTATCAAGGTTCTAGATTCATTCCACATATTCATTTGTTGATGTGATTTTTTTATCTACAGTAGAACTTCGATAGCTCGAACTCGGTTGACTGGAACACCACAGATCGCTTGAACAACTAGCCCGGTCCATGCCAAATTCCTATTTAATTTCTATTATTCTACCACCGATGGCTAGAATACTGATAGGTCAAATAGTCGAACTAGAAATTGGGTCCCGCCAACACACTTATCTGTATTTTTCACACCTTTCGGTCAAACAGCTGTTCAAAGATAAAGAAAATCGGAGAAGTTTGCCATGTTTATTCACGCATTCAAGGGTGTGAAGTAATTCCTACACATCAGAATATTCCCACTGTCTTAAAAAGCGAGAAGTTTGCTATGATAATTTGGCGAGTGTTTTTATAATTGGTTACACGCTTGCTTTAATTGTATACCGCATGTTGCATTAATTAAGTTAATTTGATTCTTAATCTGATGTTTATTTGTAATTTGAGATAAAATCAAATTAAAATCAATTTATATTGCAAACATTAAAAAGTAAAGAATGTCACATTCAGTTTTACCCTATAAATGTTAGAAATGCAAAGTTCAGTCTCATTGCACAAGTCACATTTAACAACACATTTACCTGAAGAAGAAACGGCTGAGCAACTTAGTGCAGGACACGGTAACAGGAGGGGTTAACTAAGTAAGTCTCTTTGACTTGCCAAACAACTTGGTGAAGGACCTGGTAAAACCGTAGTGTGTCATGTCATTTACATTCTCACGCACACCGAAATCTAAATATAGCTATTTATACATGTGTATATATGATGAAAAAAGGGTAAATTAAGTAATTATAGTGTAATATAAATTATTATATTTGAAAATCATCTTTTCTGGTATAATGGATTTTCCAAATAAACAAGAAATACGTATCATTTACATAATTTATTGCACCTGTTCAGAGCGTACACATGGGATTCAGTGACGGGCTCTCAAACGTACTTGTACACCATGTACATGTACGATGATTGTTGCACCAGGCTTGACTCAATCTACCGCTGACTCTGTATTATGTTAACAAAAACACATAGTTTGGGGAGAACCATATCCCAAGATAATAATCTCTTTCAGGTGATACTCGACTGAGTTTAGCTAAATCCAACTAATGGAAACCTGGCTTTTTTGTAACATTAATTTTGATTGGTTGATTTGAACTGAATTTAGTCAAGTATGAACTACACTCTTGATGTTTATAACCTTGGGCCTGCTTTATTCATGGTTCCTTTGATTTATGTTAAAGGTTATCAAATGATTGTTCAAGGAAAGAAACATCAATATAAGAACAACATCTAGGTGACAAAATATTAATTTATTAAAGAAAACTTCTTGAAGAAATTTGATTATTTGTATCTCTTGCTGACCCACGCATATTGCCTGAGGACTAAATTTCATTGAAAATGGTGAAAAAAAACATACTAGTATATTGTGGACACCCCTTCCCACCCCTGAATTTGAGAACACCATAAGAGATTGACAGAATCTGTATTTGACCCAACTGTTGTGAATATCTCCTTTATTATATATCTTGATATATTTGTTAGGCATTTGATGCTGAGAAGCAGCTATTGGTGACTGGTGATCGTAACATGTTGAAACGCCAGGAAAGGAAGTTTGAAGAGATGCCAGTGTATAGCAGTCCAAATGGACAATCAAAATATCAGTTGGGTAAACCTTCTTAAACCTGTTCATTTCGACTTATACAAATCTTGCTGGATGTCTTCCTTAGTGGAAGGAGTACTGATATGCAGATGCAGATAAATCTTGAGCATGGTGGGGGGTCAACCCCGCAGTCCTCCAATCCTGGAACTCATTCTCTGTCATGTCCTGGATGATTTGTGGTGGTTTTGCTTGTTTCACACATCGAGCTGGAGATAAGAATATTTTAAAAAACAGCGATGTTTGATATTTACTATCTTATGGATTGTTACTATCTACACAAGGTTTACATCAATGTCAATTAAATACAGTAATCATTAATGTTTCTTTGTTTAATTCAAAAGTTGATACAGTAATGTTGCTTTCCCATCCCCTCTCCCCACCCACACAATGTTTTTTAATTCAAGTTATGGGATGGGATGAGGAACTATTCACCACAACAAGACAAAATGGACGTCTTTTAATGTCTTCAAGGTAACAAAAGCTCCCCCTCTGACAGATTTATATCGTATATTCAACCAACAAGAATTTAATCTGACAGATATAAAAACTCAGAAATATAAGTACCATTCTTCCCAGTCTCTTTCAGTTATGAATACATTATCCCATTGAACAGAGCATTGTTCTACTTAAAATCAAATCGGAGTAATCCGACTTGTCCACTTGAGTCCCTTTAGGTGTAAGCTCACCATTGATTTTTGTTCTCTGTTCTACAGTAAATAATAAAAGTTTGAAGGCTTGTCATTTATAGAGAGACTCAAATGAAACAAGTGGAAATTACATTCTATTGTTTGTCAACCTCTGCACTACCAAAATATGATGAGAAAAGTAGGTGCTATGTGTCATATAAGAATTTTTTTTCTGTTCAGTGTGTACACTTGACAAAGTGAAAGTAGATTTCCGAAATCATGTATTCATTCCCCAATTTCCAAGTATCAATATATCAATAATGCCATTCAAATAAAAAAAATAACACATTAAAATACAGAAAATGTATTTTTAAAGAGGAAGGTCAAAGGATTATTTATAACTGCCATTATGCAACTACCCCACGGAAGCACTTCCTCTTCCAATGGTGGTGCTATGCCTTTAATGATAATGAACATACATGTGAAGTTTCATTGATGTATGAGTATTTACAAACGTACAAAAAGGGCCATAATTCTGTCTAAATGTGAATTTTAACACTTGTCTCCTTGAGTGCTGTTTTTGATGGTGAACACACATCTCAAGATCACTTACCATACTCGCTCCAAAAACTTTATGTGAGAACGTTTGCTAGTTGCTAGGATAGTGATTCTACTCAGATTCATTCTGAGGTCTTCCTGCACTAATAATACTGGAAATGCCATATATAACCTGAAATGTGTTGAAAATGGCAATAAACCCCACTCCAAAAATTACAAAAAAATACCTGAAGCTTTACTGATGTATGTGAAGTAGTAATGGAAGCTTGCACAGCTAAAAACTTAAAAAAATATGTCTGTATAAAAGGGCTCGTTATTCCGCCTAAAACCAAAATGTCCCCTTAGAATCACTTTAATGGTGGTGAATATGCATGTGAAGTTGCATTGATGTGTGGCTTATAGTTATTTAAATATGAGCTTACAAAAAAAAAACAAAAAGACACATTTTCTATGTATGAAAGAGATCAAAATTATGTCAGATATCTAAATGGGTTCATCCCACTTGGCCCCTTGAGTCTGCTATGTTGTAGTGAACACACACATGAGTTTCATTGATGTACATTGTAATGATAACTGAGTTATTAGCAAGCCTAAAACTTTTCTTAAGTATGAAAAGAGCCATAATTCTGCCTTAAAATGAAATGGAGTTAGTCCATTTGGCCCCTTATGTCCCTTTATTGTATTAAGCTCACAATCTGAAGATTCATTGATGTATGGGTAATGATTATGTAGACATGAGTAACCCTAAAAACTTCAACCAATAGACTGATGCTGTAGGATAACTCCACTTTTCTTTAAAAATAATTGTCCTAATGACAAAAACTTCTCTTTAACATACAACATAAAATTATGGTTTTAAATCTTGTTTTAAATGATTCTTTCTTTTTTTTGAAAACAGCAAAATATATAGGAAAACTTGTAAAACAAAATACACACAATACACTCTGGTTCCATTAAAATGCATTTTTCTATAGCTCCTAGATTTAAAATTGATATTTTCAACCAGATTTATTAAAAATTTGCGGTATAATAATTTATAAAAAATGTCAACTAATCACTAAATGTTTGCAAGCTCATTATGTTTTTCCAAACTGTGACCATGTATTTGTTCATCAGTTACACATTGATTATTCAGACTGATATGATAACAACTTCTTATTGTTATAAACAAAATCACTTTTAATTGATTTATGCCGACAAACAATGGTCAGTCATATATATCACATATGCTATGTGTTTGTTTACGGTACTTCGACCGGATAAAGTATTGCCAAATAATGAAGCACAGTGCACCTTGGAATATTTATAACGTGGTAACACATATATCGCAGTTTTATTCTGTAGATCCCAGCTGCACCGCGTTTAAATAAGGGGACCCGAGTGTATTCGCAAGATGGACAAATCATTTTTTCATTTTTTTTGTGTAAAGACTTGATCATATACCAACACTAAACACGAATGGAAAGCAAGACCCTTTACCATAATCTCATCTCTTCTTTGGTAGATGATGCAGCAGACTTCTCAACAGAGGGTGACAATTTTGAAGTTTACCCAAATAAACCACATCCGCATAAATTAGTACATGCTTATACTGAACCAGATTTAAGGAGGTGGCATGGCCTGTCGGGCATTTGTGCGAGGGATTTTTGGTTAGAAGACGAGCACATAGATAAGGCTTGTAGAATTGTCAAGAAAAATAATACTTCCGTCAACGGGTTGCAAGAAGTATGTGTTGTCTCTTTTGGGCAAGGACGTAAGATCGATAACCCATTTTTACAAATCTTGAATTCTGAAGGCCAACATTAGATGACTGTGACAACACTTGGAAGCCCTGATAAACAGCATGTCCATGTTTATGACAGTTTCTACTGTAAAGTTCGTAAGAGTGATTTAAGGAACATTTTGCATTTAATAAAAGTAGACTTATGAGCCCCTGTAACTATAGAAATGCCACTGTTTCAAAGACAAAACAAAGTAGATTGTGGATTGTTCGCAATAGCTTCTACATTTTCATTGGCCCTTGGAAGGGGTCCATCAAAGGAAAAATATGATATCAACAAAATGAGACCACATTTAAAGCAATGTCTAGAGCAAAATCCAAAATATGATGGTACAATAACACAACTAAAAAGCAGACTATATTTGATATACCAGTGTTGCGTGTGTAAAGGTGCTGTGTTTTAGGAGAGAATTATCACCTGTGAAAGTTGCTGTTTGCCATGTCATCCTCCTAAAGATTCTGGTTCTGGTTGTTTTTTTCAAGCAGACGACATGAATTTGTGCAAAGCTTGCAATAATAAATTGTGATGACTGACAAGTATTTTAAGCTCATTAGAGCTAAACTCATTGTGATTTTTTTCTGCTCACTCATCATTCTGTCAAAAATTGCCTAAAAACATCTGAGCTGAAACCACACAATTGACCATTTTTGTTTTAAATCAAAATTTCTCTTTATGTGTTCAAAATGGCCTCAGACCCCATTAAATTTGAAACATTTTCTGGTGCCAATACGTTTTCAGATTTATCTAAGTGCATAGCAACTATTATTACAAGACATTTCTTTGGAAATTAAATTTTTTAACATTTTCAGTTTTTTTCTTTTACTTTGAAATACATTTGTATACAAGTAATCAGTGATGAAACTACTGTCCTTAAATCACCAAAAATTGTCTTATTCTACTTGATGTACTGCAACACTAGTTTTCATTGAAATACAACCAAACTCACACAGTAGTTACCAATCGTGAAACAGCAGGTATTTCCGTAACCTTCGTATAATACACCTCGTGTATAGTTCTAGAATACACCAACGCTATTCGCCTGTGTTACAAATCTGTGTTCATTCGCGTGAAAGTAACAAATTATGTATCTGTCATTAAGTTGAATATATGTCGTTATTTTATCGATTTTTTTATTTATACACTCGATATGGGTCATGTTTATAGGGAAATTCAAAATATCAGTCTGAATTAACCAACGTTTATATTTTCAACGTACATGTATATAAGGTGGCCGCCATTTTATTTTATCATGTGACTGAAAGTAGTTCCAAAATGGCGCCTTGTTATGTCAGAGGTCTATTGTGTAGCATAAAGGCCGAGGTGATCAGATTGAGTAGTCATATAACCAAAATATTTTAGACAATTAAGTCTTGAACTGTGCAAATTGGATGATTATACCCCTGCAAACAAGGTCTGTCTGTCTCGTTGTGGAACATACTACTTTCACAGTTTTCAGACGATGGCCTTGAAACTTTCCATACATGATCAACATCTAGTATAGATGTGTCTGACACAAATTTTGTGATGCTGAATTAATTCCAAAGGGAGTTATTGCCCTTCGACTTTGTAACATTACTATTTTTTACAATATTACAATTCTTATGGAGCGAACTACATGTATGATAAAAATTAAGTGCGTGTGCATGACAAAAATGTAAGACACTGACTTAATTCTCCATACAGAGTTATTGCCCTTGCACTTAGTATAATTGCTGTATTTAACATATTGCAGTTCTTGTGTAAATAAAACAATGCTTTGCAGGTGGTAATTTGATTAATTTGGGTCACTGTTATGAAACAGATTAAAGGGAATATATCAGGATAAAGTGCTATAAATGTCTTAAATAATAAAATAATTATCAAAATAGACAAAAGCATCTCATTAACATTAATAAATATAATCCAAATAGGTTAGTATGTCAGTTCCACCAAAACCATGACAAAATCGATATTTAGATTGGATTGATAAACTGGATATGAAATCCTCATCCTAAAAATAGACGGTACTTAAATACTGTCTGGTGATGTTTGCGTTGTCATTCGGACTCTTTTTAAGATGGAACAATTTCTATTAAGTGTAAACCTGAATAGCATATCAAATTGAAATCAAAATGAGTCATGTGACTGATTTAATACGTCATAAAATAGGTTGCCATTTTAACCAGGAATTCTATTTTAGTCTAACCTAGGTGCGTAACTAATGTTAGGAAATCCCTTTTCATTATATTATTTTGGCATATTTAAATTGATATCTTTTTGGCAATACGGGGTTAGTGAGTATATATATATAGGCAAGTAATATTGAAAAAAACTTGTTTTAGCCAATTTTAAAAGTTTGAAAAATTCTGATAAATTTCCTTTCAAATTTGATTATTCCTCCATGCCTATACAGCTTAAAGGTTTACCACACAAATGGAGCGCAGGCAGTGGTTGAGATCGGGTCCATCCTTGAGGGTCTTGGGTTTGATCCTCCATCACGGCTATGTGTGTTGTCCTTTAGCAAGACACTTTTTCTGCATATGCTTAGTACTGGTTCTGCCCAGGAAGATTTCAAGCCTGATTTGCATAAGTTGTAATAACTTGTTTCACAATCAAAGTAAAATGAATAAGTTTTAACTATAAGTTTACCATCTGAAATTCAGTTGTTGAATAACATTGGCTGTGTGATTGTAAACATTCCATATAAATATTAATCAATTACATGGATTTTGTTATTTACTTTTATATACAAGAATTGTATATGAAGAAATATTTCATAACTGTAATTTTTTTTTTTTTTTTTAATTGGTCATTCATTGTATTTGTGAATATCATTATTTGAGTTATTGCCCAATTTTAATGTTTCATTGCATTGCTGAATTTTATGTCCATTGTATGAGGTTCTTGGTTTGAGCCTAGCTTGTATGTAAAAGTTTTATTTATACCATTTTTATTATTAGCTTGATTGCAAAGGAGTGCATGGTCTAGTGGTAGAGCATCAGACCCAGGATCGGAGGGTCACGGGTTTGATCCTCCGCCACGGCTGTGACGTCTTTAAGCAAGACACTTTTTCTGTATATGTTTAGTACTGGCTTTCGAGCGTGATTTGTCTAAATTGTATGAACTTGTTTCACAATCAATGTAAAATAGATAAGTTTAAACTAAGTAAGCTAGAGTTAGTTTGAGCTTATATGAATCATTCTCAAATATGTTTTCTGTATAGATTGATTGATAAATTGATTGAATACTTAGTGTCATTGTAATGCCATCGAGTTAGAAATTTTACAATGTTTACATGGCATTTAAGACATTATGTTTAGCTCAGAGCTAGCTATTAGGACAATGTTGACCTACATTATGACTCACAATCTGATCTAGGTGTACATGGTGATGCTCGCAGTAAATGTTTGACAATTTGTCTGCGTTTATGTATTTGGGCAAGTCAGAAAGTAGATCAGCAATTTACGTACAAGAGACAAGTTATACAGAAAACATCGATATTACACTAGGTTAATAGAAACAACTATATTCATGCACTGTAAATTATGTGTAAAAAAGTCCCAAAACATTTTGATGTTGATGAAATAAATCTGATATTACAGGACAAGACAACTGATAGATCAGGTAGTGACAGTGAAAACGTTTATGATGACATCAATCAGGATGGCTGCATATTTGGAAACCTAAAGGTGTTGGTCAAGCAAGGGGACATTACTACAGAACTTGTTGACTGTATTGTGAACAGCACAAATGAAAACTTCGATCTCACTCGGGGTAATAAAACTATAAGGCAGTGAAAGTTAACAAAACTAGGTCGGTGCTACAATGTATTACTCACCAGATTATAGATTATACATGTTTTGGATTGTTGTTTTTTTGTGTCACGATAACTGAAACTAAAAAAATAAAAATAAATTGGTATCCACTTAGTAAAGGACCAGGTTCACGAACCACAATATAGGCCCTGTAAATGCATTAAATACTTACTTTTCAGTAAATTTTGGTATGTTTGTACCAAATATACTTTCTTTAAAATGTTATATTTTGTTTTTTAACTTTATGTTTTTCTATTCATTGAATATTTTGGCTGAACATGTACATTTTGATGATATTGTATTAACCCTTTACTCCATAGATACGCATTTTCCCCGCACAAATCACAGAAGGCCTTTGAAAACAGTGCAGGAAGAGTTCAGATTGCTTGTTACTGTTTTCCACTCTGTCAGTCAACATAAACATAATTCACCCATTGCTGACAAGTGATATTAATGCTTTCAATTTGGAAGAGTCCAAGAAAATGCTTATGGAGCAAAGGGTTAAGCATTTAAAGAAGCTTTGGAAATCAGGGTGTGAGGTCAATCAGGTCAAGGTCACCATCACTGAAAGTAGAAACATCGTTTAGCAGAGGCATTTGTGTCTAGAACACATTTCTTGTTTTGTATTTTATACAAATATTGTAATTATGCAAATAATTTAATGAGAAGAAGTGAAGCATCGTGGGTAGTAGAGTAAAAGGTGTAGTTTGGATGCGGATCATGATTTAAAACAGTTCAATTCGAATAATGAATTAATTATTTCATTGTTTCTATCTACCAATTGTATATCTTGTATTTAAAGGATGCATAATGAGGACAGTGGTTTGAGTAAGTGTAGTATTGAACATTGCTTAACCACTTATGTAGTTTGCATAAGGTTAACACATTTAGAGTGCTCTTCATCAGTAAAGTTGCCCTCTTTCACTCTGACATCATCTACAGAAATGGGTTAAAATAGTGATATCCATTAATTGTTTACCCCGACTTAAGGTTAGATTTGGTGATCAGTAGGTCTGTTCTCGATCTGTCTTTTATCCGCAGTTGTTTGTGCTCACTGCCACACCAGCATCTTTCATTTTATCTTCACCAAACTTGCGTAGTAGCAAGATCATTATATTTTATGATATAAATATTGAAAACAGTTTTATGGGTGCTCTTGTGTACCATCACATGCATGTAGAATTGCTTTGTGACAAAGCTTCAGAGTTAGGCATTAAAAATACCTTGGACAAAGTCTTAAATTGTCCAAATTAGACAACCTATATCTGAGTCATGTCCTTTGCATTATCAAACATTGTTCAGTTGGACCTTTCAAGCAGCAGCATTTATAATTGTATCTTCACCAAACATGGTATGTTTTGTATGCAACATACTGAGGTACCCTATTGCATATTTGCATTACAGTCAAACCTGTTAAAGTGGTCACCTCTACTTGCCATAAGCAGCCACATTTGGTATTCCGAATTTCATGTTTTCAGAGCAAATTAACCTGTATTAAGCAACAACCTGTCTTAAAATGCCACTTTTGCTCTTTCTCTTAATTGGCTGCTTAAAACAGGGTTGACTGTATATAAAAACAGTATATAGTAAAAAACAGTATAAACAGTAAATAATATGATCTCAAATCTCAGCTGCATATTATATCTTGACTAATTCATTGTCAAAAAGGTAAAGTTGTTGTTGTTGTATGGTGTTTAGCGTCGCTTTCAACAATTTTTCAGTCATATCTCAACGGTGTCTACTTGAGACAGTATTCTGAGCGCTGTCACACTGGAGTACCATGCCGCAGACACATGGTATGATACCCCACCCAGCCACATTATACTGACACCAGGCCGACCAGACCTAGAACTCTCTTCTAAATGCTGAGCATCAAGCGAGGAAGCTTCTAGTACCATTTTTAAAGTCTTTGGTATGACCCGGCCGGGGATCGAACCCACGACCTTCCGCATGCGAGGCGGACACTCTACCACTAGTAATGTGAGTTAAAAGAATCTTGCAATATAGTAGTATAAATTAACTTAACAATTCAGTTGAAAAACAAACTTTTGTCATTAAATTGTTACAGGAGCAGAATCAAAGCTCTTCTCAGGAAGGGAGGCCCAGCTCGGAAAAAAGATGCAGAGAGCAAACGTAAGAATTATTTTGTTTTTTTTAATATTTTTCAAATCTGCATTGTTCACCATTTTTGTAAATAATTTTGTGTTTAAGATACCTGTGAGCAGATTTTAATAAAATAATTTCACTTGGAAGGTGGTACATGAATATTACTGACTTTGCCAAATCTTTGTTGCTTACTCTGAGCCATGTTGAAAGCTTGATCGATCATTTAATATTTTGTCACTATGATATTAGACTGGGACATTTTATAATGTAGGTTCTGTTTGAATTGAATAAGTGAATCAAGACTGGTTTCATTACAATAACAAAAGCTTCAAGGCTATAATCTAATTCTTTCGATGTAAACTGTAAATTATTTTATATTCTAAGTATTAAGGCTTTTGTTTTGGTGGAAAGTTATGTTTTTATGTTCCCAATCCAAAGGAATTGGTGGAATTTAGCAAGGACTTACATAGAGAAGGAAAAGTAACTGATTGAGATGTTATGAACACTTGCATATTCACGCGAAATCTCGTTTTCGAATATCTACCCAATAATTAACATTCATCTCAGAAATACATATCAAAATTCTTTCTTTGCACAATGGAATTCTCTATCAAGATCAATCACAGCAAATTGTATTTAAAATTGTTGAAGTATTTATGATTACAAAATTTGTATCAAAGATGTACTTTTAATCTAAATTATACTTCAAACTGCAATATCTTAAATTCAAGATCATTTTGTATGTTTAAAACATTGAAGGTTACATACACCTTACATTTTATGTAAAAGAAATCAGTTGCCTGTGAAATTAAGATTAATTATTTCCACCCATCTGGCCGAGTAATGGGGTGTCCTTTCTCTATCAAGAATAATTTAAATCCAGTCCTCACCGTTTACTTGAAGAATGTGTAGGTCGAGTTCAGTAGTCAGGTCAATAGCCCAAGGGAACTCTGTAGTTGGATTGTTTTTTTTTTAATATTTGCAAAATTACTTGAAGAATGTGTAGGTCGAGTTCAATAATCAGGTCAATAACCCAAGGGAACTCTGTAGTTGGATTTTTTTTTTTTTTTAATATTTGCAAAATTACTTGAAGAATGTGTAGGTCGAGTTCAATAATCATGTCAATAACCCAAGGGAACTCTGTAGTTGGATTTTTTTTTTTTTTTAATATTTGCAAAATTAGTAAGGTTTTCTCTCTTTCTATCTTGAAATGTATTTTCAATCTAATCTTTACCCAACTTGGTCAGAATGTTTATCAGAAAAAATGTCTTGGTTTAGTTCAATAAAAAGGTCAATAGCCCCAGGGAACTCTGTAGTTCAGTATCTTGGGTTTTTGAATACTTGCAAAATTGGTAAGGTTTTCTCTCACTCTATCTTGAATTGTAATTTCAATCTGATCATTACCAAACTTGGTCAGATTGTTTATCAGTGTCCAGCTTGAGTTCAATAGCCAGCCTAATTTCTATGGTGCTATTACATGTTTGCATTAATTATGTAATACAGAAGGTGAAATGAAGAAATGTGGACTGGCTGTAACATATGCACTAAGAGGATCATTCATGTGGTTGCCAAGGAATCTGTCAAAGATTGGAAACGCATCATTTACAAGTGTTTGGAAAAGGCTGAAAATGAGTATATGAAAAGCCTTGCTTTCCCATCGCTTGGGACAGGTTGGCAAACATTTATATTTACATTTGTCATATTTCTCCATCATTAATTGATTGACTGTATATTTAGTGTCATTTAATGCCATTGAGGGCTAACAGACGATCAGTTAACCTAACCACTGTTTCCTGGGATCCTCAAAGGTTAACTAGTACTTGAGCACACCCCATCTCCGTAAGTAACTGATAACTTTTCCACTTGAATCAGCAGTGAGAGACAACAGATAAAACAAATATTGTATATCAATCACCATGGAGACTTGGCATGGCTGGGATTCGAACTCACGACGACCCCTTGATTGATAGTCAGACACCATTCATTGAAACTATATAAAATTTCGACATTCATTTTTCATAAATGCGTACCAGTGAACAGCCATTTTTTTAGTAAATAATTACAAGAGGTGTTACTTAACTGTTCCATTTAGCAGCTTTGACTTGAAACGGGTATATCAGGATAAAACGCTATAAATGTCTTTAAAAATATCAAAATAGATAAAAGGTATCTCAGAATCATTGATAAATATAATCTGATTAGTTTGGTATGTCAAATCAACCAAAATCAATATTTAAATTCTGAAAATAGACAGCACTTAAATACTGTTTGATGACCTTCACATCGTCATTAAGACTTGTTCGAAGATAAAACAATTTTTAGTTTGTGTAAACTTGTGTAATGGATCAAATTGAAATCAAAATGAAATGACTCATTTAATATGTCACTAAATATGTTACCATATTTAGTCTAACCTAGGTGCGTAGCCTAATTTAGGAAAGCTTTTCTCAATATATTATTTTGGCATATTTAATTAGATATCTCTTTGGCAATACCCGGTCAGTGAGTATATATAGACATTGTATATTGGAAAAAAATATTTTTAGTTTATTTTAAAATCTTGATAAACTCCCTTTAATGTTGTGATTCATTTCTTCACATTATAATCATGGGATACTTTATGGTGCAACGATGCTACATTAGTCGTTCTGCATGGATACTGGAAGAAGAGAAATCAGTTCTATGTGAAATAACACCTAGGAAGAAGTAAAAAATGTTACTAAATCTCATAATGTAATTTTCATGTAAAAAGTTTATAATTTCATGTAAATTCATGTGTAAATGCATGTAAAGTCATTTAAATTTATATAAATTGCTCTGATTTCAAGACACTAAAATCTTGTTATATGAGATTTTACTTACTTCGTTACTAAAAAAAAAAAGTACACTTCTGTGAGGAACGAGATAAAAAAACAACATTGGTTTCTAAGCAACTCTATGCATATTTCAGTTTTAGTAAGTCATCATATCACATTATGTCTCAAAATAACATAATTTTAGATATAATGAATAACATCATTTGATGTCCTGTATCAGTTATATTAAAAATATTCAATGGCCGCCATTTATTACATGGCTGAAAGTGAATGCTTCTTATTTATATCAAAATTTACAGAAAATAGAAATTTTTTAATGATCAGATTGTGATTTTTTAAGCTATGTTTCCTTTTGTAGGTATGCAGATGCAAGCTTCTGAAATAGAAAAAGCCATAATTTCTTCAATTATGGACTTCCAGTGGAGTTAGCCTGCGTGTTTAAAGGAGGTCCGTATAGTCATCTTCCAGTCTCAAATGGTGGAGTAATTCAATAAAGCCATAGAGCAGGGTTCTGGTGCGAAACCCAAAGGTGGATTCTTTGGAACAATTCAAAAAGGTTTTCAAGGTAAAATTATATAATAAATAATATTTTTTAGTTCAATTATAAATATGAAAGGAAGCATTGTATTAAACATTTAAGGAATTCCATTTTATCTTAATCGTTAAAATTGCATTATTTCACCTCGTGTGTACTCTACACCCATAGTTTTAATAGAAACTTAAGCAAATGCTCAAAGTAGCATTATTACCATAAGGTCTCATCTCCAAAATTTGAACTGGCCAATTCAGATAATGGATGACTGAGTTATGTCCCTTGCATTATCAGACATTGTATTAGTTCTAATCGCTGTGTTGAACATTTGATCATTGCCAAAATTACAAAGAGATTGAAATATATGATTTGAACAATCGGAATTAAAAACAACAACAACAACATAAAGACTTGTTTCAGATGGCAAATAATAAGCATCCAATCTATGATCAGATTGGATTGTTGCTTTGATGGTATTATATATGTAATTTACTTGAATTTAATTGAATGCTCATTTTGTAAGTATAGCCCTTTACTCCATAGATATGTGTTTTCCCGCACCAATCACAGAAGGCTTTTGAAAACAGTGCAGGAAGAGTTCAGATTGCTCGTTACACTTCCTGTTCTGTTTTCCACTCTGTCAGTTAATATAAACATAATTCACCCAATAATTCAAAAGCCTATATTAGGTGTCCAAGTAGTCTATATGAAGTCAAGGGATAGCAGTTTTGTTGTATGAATAATTAAAATAAAATTATTTATGGATGCTCGGATATTTATACAACTGATGATCATGTTGTATTAAACTAGGTCATTGTGAGTGATGACCAACTAGATCGAGGAACAACAAAAGTGTTCTTCATTTAGTTCAAACTTATTTATTTTGTTCGATTGCGAAACAATTTATTACAACTCATGCTCAAGTCTTCCTGGATGGAACCAGTACTAAGCATATATGCAAAAAAGTGCCTTGCTGGAGGACACAAAACATAGCTCTGTTGGAGGATTGGACCCATGACCATCCCGTCCTGGGTTTGGTGCTCTACCACTTGACCATGCACTTCACTTGTTCTGCATTTGGTATAAAGTGTAAATGAAGTGCCAATATTGGAAGTTTGTTAGTTTTGTTCAGCATACATGACATACAGTATATATATACATATATATGTATTTTCAAAATTTATGAAAAATAGCTTATTACATTAAAATGATCATTTATCTAAAATTATTATTGTTCTTTTCTTCACTACGAACATTACAGAATGTCATTACATGTTTATCACAAAATTTCAGTATTTATCACAGTATTTATCATTACAAAATAGTTAATAAGTTGGATAAAAAAAAGCTAAAATAGAAACAAAAGTAAATCTTAAAGTGACATAAAATGCTTGGAAAGTGCATTAAAGTATGAGGACTTACTACCACTGCCTTGAACGTGTGTGTAAATGAAATGGTTAATAAACTGACCGAGGCTACGTAATTGATATATTTATTATAACATTTACAATTATTCTAGTAGTAGAGCATCAGCCTCCCATACGGAAGGTCGTGGGTTCAATCCCTGACCGGGTCATACCAAAGACTTTGACAATGGTACTAGAAGCTTCCTCACTTGACGCTCAGCATTTAGAGGAGAGTTCTATAAGGTCTGGTCGGCCCGGTGTCAGTATAATGTGACTGGGTGGGGTATCATACCATGTGTCTGCGGCATGATGCTCCAGTGTGACAGCACTTAGAATACTGTCTCAAGTAGACACCGTCGCAATATGACTGAAAAATTAAACTAAACACCATACAACAACAACAATACAATTTTTCAGCTGCATTTGGAGTTCCCTCAGTCCCGCCATGTAGACAAGCTGGTCAGAGGAAGAGTTACAACAGATCAGTCAATAAAAACAAAGTCACCTTTACAATATATGCCATGGAGGGAAAGACTATAGAAAGTAAGTCACCTTTACAATATATGCCATGGAGGGAAAGACTATAGAAAGTAAGTCACCTCTACAATATATGCCATTGAGGGAAAGACTATAGAAAGTAAGTCACCTTTACAATATATGCCATTGAGGTAAAGACTATAGAAAGTAAGTCACCTTTACAATATATGCCATGGAGGGAAAGACTATAGAAAGTGCCATTGCTCATATAAAGAGCACTCTGGAAAAAATGGTCTGTAGCCGAGATTTTAAAAACACAGTCATATCACGGCTTACTGATAAACAGGTGGGTGAAGTAGTTAAAGCATTAAAATTGATTTTGATGATATCAGTAAAACTACATCTAAAGTAATATACACTGAGCCAAATTACTAATTGGTCACCCACATTTTCTTGGCATTTTTCAAAAATAAAAATAATAAACATAACAATTAGAACTAAAACGTGTACAAAATATTAATCACATTAATTGTATGAGCAATTCATATAAATAACATAATACCCTCAGGTCCCGATGTAACACGGTTCTCGGGAGACAAAGAATCAACCGTGATATAGATGGAACCACATTATAACCATATGGGAATATGGAAAGTCCCACATGTGGAATGAGACATCATCTGTAGAACTTTATGCAAGCGTCTTTCTTTCTGTTCTTTCAATATACTGCGTAACTTATCTTGAAATGATTACATACATTGTAAATTAAAATTTCTTTCGTATATACCGATAATTTGGATGAAAATACCTTTGTTTTCAAACAAAAACATTCTTTTTCAGCCATCTGTAACATGCTTTACATCACGTGATCAACACATGATTCTACCAAATAAGCCATGTAGCGAGAAGTCTATAATTAACTCCCGATTGGCAGCTATGTTTCTGGTAAAGTGTAAACAAATGGGCCATTTGGATTTGTGAAAAACATGACAATTTACGTGTGATAAACAAGACAGACCATTGTTTGTTAGGGTAAATGTAAATCAATTAAAATCAATGTTGTGTATAATCATAAATGGTTATCGTGTTAGTCAGGATTAATTAGGTGTAATTGATTCACAAAGTATGTACAGTCATAGTTGGAAAAAACGTAACTTTGTGATTTAGTTCAGATTTTTAAGTCAATTCATAAATTGTTATAATTAGATTTTTTTCATGAATCTAGTTGCAAATATCCATTTTAAATTTGGGATCCATAGAAAAAACAGGTTATAATGAGTTTTGCATTATATATGACCCCACTATATCAGGACACGAGTGTTAATGGAAATAAGAAATCATGCTATCAACTTTAGCTTCAATACTCTACCCATAGTAGATCTGATGACCACACATAGGAGGTCACCTCAGATTGATCTTTTATGTAGTTAATATTCATAACAATTTAGCCAATCAGCTTAATCATTACATTCGCAGTCCGTTGAAATTGACAACATGGCATTCAGCATATAATGCACTTATCAATCACATAGTGCTGTTTCTGGGCGTGGATTCGGCCTAAGTGATCATCCTATGCTACAATGTCCTGGTATCGTCCACGATTTCTAAAATTTGAGAAAACCGTTTATGTTTAAATTGGGTGCAGCCATGAACTTGTCGTAAATAATATAAATGCATGATAACTGCACAGGGACTAGACAGAAGTACCCAGCAAAAGTTTAATTTGAGGGACTAGGCAGTAATACCCAATATAAGTTAAATTGGATGGACTGGACAGAAGTACCCAATATAAGTTAAATTGGAGGGACTGGACAGAAGTACCCAATATAAGTTAAATTGGAGGGACTGGACAGAAGTACCCAATAAAAGTTTAATTTGAAGGACTAGACAGAAGTACCCAATATAAGTTTAATTTGGAGGACAAGACAGAAATATCCAATAGAAGTTTAATTTGGCGGACTAGGCAGTAGTACCCAAAATAAGTTTAATTGAATGGACTGGACAGAAGTACCCAATATAAGTTTATTTTGAGGGACTAGAAAGAAGTACTCAATATAAGTTTGATTTGAGGGAATGGAAATAAATACCCAATATAAGTTTAAATTGAAGAACTGGACAGTAATACCCAATATTAGTTTAATTTGAGGGATTGGACAGAAGAACCCAATATTAGTTAAATTGGATGGACTGGACAGAAGTACCCAATATAAGTTTAATTAGATGGACCTGACAACAGTAACAAATATTAGTTTAATTAGATAGACTGGATAGCAGTTACAAATATTAAGTTTAATAAGATGGACTGGACAGCAGTAACAAAATATAAGTTTTATTTGAAGGACAAGACAGAAATATCCAATAGAAGTTTAATTTGACGGACTGGGCAGTAGTACCCAAAATAAGTTTAATTGAATGGACTGGACAGAAGTACCCAACATAAGTTTATTTTGAGGGACTAGAAAGAAGTACTCAATATAAGTTTGATTTGAGGGACTGGAAATAAATACCAAATATAAGTTTAAATTGAAGAACTGGACAGTAATACCCAATATTAGTTTAATTTGAGGGATTGGACAGAAGAACCCAATATTAGTTTATTTTGAAGGACAAGACAGAAGTACTCAATATAAGTTTATTTCTAGGGACTAGAAAGAAATATCCAATATAAGTTTATTTCTAGGGAATATACAGAAATACCCAATATAAGTTGATTTCTAGGGAATGGACAGAAATACCCAATATTAGTTTATTTCTAGGAAATAGACAGAACTACCCAATATAAGTTATGGACTGAATAGAAGACCACAATGAAAATTGTGATAAAAAATAATTATGCACCAAAACATTCTATACAAGGAAATAACTGTAATTTGTGGTTTTGTACAGTATATTATATTCTATATTATTGTAGTAACATGTATCTTGCAAATTACATGACCTTTGTTCTTTATTTTTTTTTTCAGAGTAAAGACGTGAAGAAAATTGCAGAACAAAACCATCTACAATTGAAATGGGGCAGCAAAGAAGATGAAGAAGGATTGGTCATATCTGGAATCATGAAGAAAGTCGTTGATGCACAGGAAGAGATTTACGAGTATATATTACTGATTACAGATTTTTTAGTTAATCTGTTATTTGAGAACTGCATTATGCAAAGTATTCAGTAAATGAATGTTTATGTAATACTATGGCATGCCAAACATTGCAATATTCAGTCTTTTTATACTTGTATTCAATCTTCATACATTTCTGTTGTTTATTATTACATTTGTATTCTATATTTGATCATTTGTATTTTTAGCTCTACTGGCCAAAGGCCATTTTTCATTGAATCTTAACCAAACTTGCACAGCAGTTATACCAGCGTCATTCGACCACAAATGCCCCGGCCACAGGGCTTATAAGCACATTTTAAGCGAAACTTTAAAAAACATTTTCTCTGAAAGTTTAAGGCTTAAACCTTAGAAAATTTACATGTGGCAATGCATGGGGGTTCCCTAAAAGACTTGTTGAAGTTGGGTCCCTAAGGTCAAATTTGGGGCTGCCACAGGGATCACTGTCTTACATTAGAGTTATAAAGGGGAAATGTTGTAGATGCAATAGAACTTTCATTTTTTCATTGAAACTCAACCAAATGTGCCCAGCAGTTATATAACCATAAGATCTCTGATGAGTTGCTTGGTAATTGAAGCATGTAAGTCTGAACACTTCTTGTGACCTGCAACCAGTCCTCTTACATGTAAAACACATGCTTGGCAAATGAAGCAAAACCTTCTGTCATGTAGTTCTGAACACTTCTTGTGACCAGCAGCCACTCCTCTTACATATAAAACACATGCTTGGTAATTGAAGAAAAACTTTCTGTCATGTAGTTCTGAACACTTCCTGTGACTGGCAACCAGACCTCTTACATGTAAAACACATGCTTGGCAAATGAAGCAAAACCTTTTGTCATGTAGTTCTGAACACTTCTTGTGACCGGCAACCAGTCCTCTTACATGTAAAACACATGCTTGGCAAATGAAGCAAAACCTTTTGTCATGTAGTTCTGAACACTTCTTGTGACTGGCAACTAGTCCTCTTACATATAAAACACATGCTTGGTAATTGAAGCAAAACCTTCTGTCATGTAGTTCTGAACATTTTTTGTGACTGGTAACCAGTCCTCTTACATATAAAACACATGCTTGGTAATTGAAGCAAAACCTTCTGTCATGTAGTTCTGAATGCTTCTTGTGACTGGCAACTAGTCCTCTTACATATAAAACACATGCTTGGTAATTGAAGCAAAACCTTCTGTCATGCAGTTCTGAACATTTCTTGTGACTGGTAACCACTCATCTTACATATAAAACACATGCTTGGTAATTGACGCAAAACCTTCTGTCATGTAGTTCTGAACACTTCTTGTGACTGGCAACTAGTCCTCTTACATATAAAACACATGCTTGGTAATTGAAGCAAAACCTTCTGTCATGCAGTTCTGAACATTTCTTGTGACTGGTAACCACTCCTCTTACATATAAAACACATGCTTGGTAACTGAAGCAAAACTTTCTGTCATGTAGTTCTGAACGCTTCTTGTGACTGGCAACTAGTCCTCTTACATATAAAACACATGCTTGGTAATTGAAGCAAAACCTTCTGTCATGCAGTTCTGAACATTTCTTGTGACTGGTAACTACTCCTCTTACATATAAAACACATGCTTGGTAATTGAAGCAAAACCTTCTGTCATGTAGTTCTGAACACTTCTTGTGACTGGCAACTAGTCCTCTTACATATAAAACACATGCTTGGTAATTGAAGCAAAACCTTCTGTCATGCAGTTCTGAACATTTCTTGTGACTGGTAACTACTCCTCTTACATATAAAACACATGCTTGGTAATTGAAGCAAAACCTTCTGTCATGTAGTTCTGAACACTTCTTGTGACCAGCAACCAGTCCTCTTACATGTAAAACACATGCTTGGCAATTGAAGCAAAACCTTCTGTCATGTAGTTTTGAACACTTCTTGTGACTGGCAACCAGTCCTCTTACATGTAAAACACATGCTTGGCAACTGAAGCAAAACTTTCTGTCATGTAGTTCTAAACACTTCTTGTGACTTGCAACCAGTCCTCTTACATGTAAATCACATACTTGGCAATGAAGCAAAACCATCTGTCATGTAGTTCTGAACACGTCTTGTGACTGGCAACCAGTCCTCTTACATGTAAAAAACATGCTTGGCAATTGAAGCAAAACCATCTGTCATGTAGTTCTGAACACTTCTTGTGACTGGCAACTAGTCCTCTTACATATAAAACACATGCTTGGTTATTGAAGCAAAACCTTCTGTCAAGTAGTTCTGAACACTTCTTGTGACTGGCAACCAGTCCTCTAACATGTAAAACACATGCTTGGTAATTGAAGCAAAACCATCTGCCATGTAGTTCTGAACACTTCTTGTGACTGGCAACCAGTCCTCTTACATATAAAACACATGCTTGACAACTGAAGCAAAACCTTCTGTCATGTAGTTCTGAACACTTCTTGTGACCGGCAACCAGTCCTCTTACATGTAAAACACATGCTTGGCAATTGAAGCAAAACCAACTGTCATGTAGTTCTGAACGCTTCTTGTGACTGGCAACCAGTCCTCTTACATGTAAAACAAATCCTTGGCAATTGAAGCAAAATCTTTTGTCATGCAGTTCTGAACATTTCTTGTAACTGGTAACCAGTCTTCTTACATATAAAACACATGCTTGGCAGTTGAAGCAAAACCTTTTGTTATGAAGTTCTGAACACAACTTGTGACTGGCAACCAGTCATCTAACATGTAAAACACATGCTTGGCAAATGAAGCAAAACCTTCTGTCATGCAGCTCTGAACATTTCTTGTGACTGATAACCAGTCTTCTTACATGTTAAACACATGCTTGGCAATTGAAGCAAAACATTCTGTCATGAAGTTCTAAACACATGCTTGGCAATTGAAGCAAAACCATCTGTCATGTAGTTCTGAACACTTCTTGTGACTGGCAACCAGTCGTCTTACATGTAAAACACATACTTGGCAATTGAAGCAAAACCATCTGTCATGTAGTTCTGAACACTTCTTGTGACTGGCAACCAGTCCTCTTACATGTAAAACACATGCTTGGCAAATGAAGCAAAACCTTCTGTCATGCAGTTCTGAACATTTCTTGTGACTGGTAACCAGTCTTCTTACATGTAAAACACATGCTTGGCAATTGGAGCAAAACCTTATGTCATGAAGTTCTGAACACATGCTTGCAATTGAAGCAAAACCTTCTGTCATGTAGTCCTGAACACTTCTTGTGACTGGCAACCAGTCCTCTTACATGTAAAACAGGCTTGGCAATTGAAGCATCAACATTTGTCATGTAGTTCTGAACACTCTTGTGACTGGCAACTAGTCCTCTTACATGTAAAACACATCCTTGGCAATTAAAGCAAAACCTTCTGTCATGTACTTCTGAACACTTCTTGTGACTTGCAACCATTCCTCTTACATCAAAACACATGCTTGGCAATTGAAGCAAAACCTTCTGTCATGTAGCTCTGAACAGTTCTTGTGACTGGCAACCAGTCCTCTTACATGTAAAATACATGCTTGGTTATTGAAGCAAAACCATCTGTCACGTAGTTCTGAACATATGTGACTGGCAACCAGTCCTCTTACATGAAAAACACATGCTTGGCAATTGAAGCAAAACATTTTATCACATAGTTCTGAACACTTCTTGTGACCAGCAACCAGTCCTCTTACATGTAAAACACATATTTGGCAACTGAAGCAAAACCTTCTGTTATGTGGTTCTGAACATTTGTGACTGGCAACCAGTCCTCTTACATGTAAAACACATGCTTGGCAATTGAAACAAAACCTTCTGTCATGTAGTTCTGAACACGTATTGTGACTGGCAACCAGTCTTCTTACATGTAAATCACATACTTTGCAATGAAGCAAAACCTTTTGTCATGTAGTTCTGAACACTTCTTGTGACTTACAACCAGTCCTTTTACATGTAGAACACATGCTTGGCAATTGAAGCAAAACCTTCTGTCATGTAGTTCTGAACACTTCTTGTGACTGGTAACCAGGCCTCTTACATGTAAAACACATGCTTGGTTATTGAAGCAAAACCATCTGTCATGTAGTTCTGAACACTTCTTGTGACTTGCAACCATTCCTCCAATATGTTAAACACATGCTTAGTTATTGAAGCAAAACCTTTTGTCATGTAGTTCTGAACACTTCTTGTGACTGGCAACCAGTCCTCTTACATGTAAAACACATGCTTGGTTATTGAAGCAAAACCATCTGTCATGTAGTTCTGAACATTTGTGACTGGAACCAGGCCTCTTACATGTAAAACACATGCTTGGCAATTAAAGCAAATCCTTCTGTCATGTAGTTTTGAACACTTCTTGTGATTGGCAACCAGTCCTGTAACATGTAAAACACATGCTTGGTAATTGAAGCAAAACCATCTGTCATGTAGTTTTGGGGTCCGTTTCACTAACCTTCATTAGTCTTAAGAATTTCTTACAAACATTGTGACATATAGGAACATTTCATTTGTGCAGTATTTTTTGCAAATTTTTGTAGACTTGCGAACGTTAGTGAAACGGGCTCTTGAACACTACTTGTGACTAGCAAAGTAAAAACACATGTATGAACATTGAAGTAAAACCCTTGTTAGTAGATCTGAACTTTTCTTGTGACCAGCAACCAGCCCACTTGTATATGCACATACTATTATCATGAGTTCTTGCATAATTTTAGTTAATTCTAGTTCTATACCATCCCAGCATTGTGATGATATCTGTTATGTAAATGCATGATATAAGACTGAAAAAAATGTATGTTTAAATACATGTAGTAATGTACTTCCTGGCCTTGATAATTCATCTAGTAGCACATTATAACAGGATTGAAGGCTGAACATTCCCTCAGAAGGATGGCATATTTTCATAGCCTCTTGCCCAAATAAGGCATTGTGGAAGTGCATTTGAAAGACGGATATTACGCCATATGGAATCAAACCAGGAACCTCTGAGTCTTGAAGAAAGCATACCAACCACTAGATCACCATGACAGATCAGAAATAATAATAAAATCAATATTGTTACATTTCAGGATAATCAGGGTGGCTGACAAGCTTGAGAATGAGAAGAGAGAGGCAGAGATCATGAATAATGTTGTACAATGGCACTTTATAGAGATTACAGAACTGAAACAAGAAGTGATGCAACACTCAACCTTCGAATAGAGAAAGCATATAACAACAAGGATAAATGTTATGAATTTAAACAAGTATCTTTATTATCGTTTTACTAGGCCTTCATACTTACAGAGCAATACAGATTTATATGTAGAACTAAGGACTTATATAGAGGAGGAAAGGCAACTAATTGAGATGTGTTATGAACGCTCATGTATTCAGACATAGTACCAACATTGGAAACAGAAAATGTTTCTGTGGGGTAGTCTCATAATGGCGGTTAAAAATAATCCTTGTTTCTTCTTCTTTAAAAATCCATTTTTCTTATTTTAGTACTCATTCTTTTATTTGAATGGCATAATTGATGTATTTTGAACATTTGGAAAGCATTGTCATGTTTGAATTGTGAATTTAAAAAAAAAAGTGATGCTTGGAAATTTGGGTCTGAATACATGATTTCATCATCTACTTTTACTTTGTGTACACACTGAACAGAAAAAGATAACCTACCTGGCAAAGACAAACCTTCAAACAACTTTTATTATTATCTATAGAATAAAGAACAAAAATCAATGGTGGGATTACACCTTCACGCAAAATAAGCATTTTTTGCTTGATCACCATTTAATGACTTGGCTGGTTTTCATTTATAGAGAAGTTTTTAGCTTTTTTTGCTTGGGATTAGCATTCAATGATATTGTTGATTTTTATTTATAGAGATTTTAGCATTTTTGCTGGGGACCAGCATTCAGTGACATTGCTTGTTTTCATTGATAGGTGTAACCCCACCATTGATTGTTTTTCTTTATTCTATAGTAAATAATAAAAGTTTGAAGGCGTGTCATTCATAGAGAGACCCAAATGAAAGAAGTGAGACCAATATTTTACTGTCTGTCAACTTCTGCACTATCAAAATATGATGAGAAAAGTAGGGGTCATGTGTCTTATACTGAGTTCCAAAAGTTTTGTTGGTATTTTCATGCAAGTTTATCTATAATACAAAAAAATATTTCAATATTTTTTTATTCAACTATATTTGTTGAAATTTGTTGAAGTATTAAGAGCAACATCAACAGAATTTGGATTTATTCTATAGTCTGGTTGAAAGTTATTGTCCCTTTGTGTAAAACAGCATTTTGTCAAATAAAAGCACTATTTGTCTAGTTAAACAACTGAAATTGTGTAAATGATGTGATAAAACCCCACAAATTAAAAAAAATGCATAACATGGCATTACTGTACATGTACATGCATTCCCTCTTGAAAGTTATGAAGTCGGTAAATTACCTCCCTTTACATTGAAAAAAAATACGATTTTGGATGGCGGTTATCACCAGAATGAAAGTTGGTATATTTTATTTAATCGCCGATTCTGTTTGTTACAAAACCAAATTCAATTTCAGACTGTCTTCAAAATATCATTTCCATATCCAGGCACACATCTGGGTTTAATTGTACCCTATGGGATTTCCCATGTATTTTTACTGACAAAACTTTTGGTTTTCTGTATATAAGAGATTTTTTTGTGCTCAGTGTGTACACTGTTGACAAAGTGAAAGTAGACTCCCAAAATCATGTATTCATACCTCAATTTACAAGCATCAATTTTTTTCTAAATTCACAATTTAAACATGACAATGCTGTCAAAATGTTCAAAAAACATTAATCATAAATGCCATTCAAATAAAAAAATGAGCATTAAAATCAGGAAAATGCATTTTTAAAGCAGAAGAAATGAGGATTTTTAATTGCCATTATGCAACTAACCCACGGAAGCATGGCCTTTTTCCAATGCCTATAGAGAAGATTTTAGCATTTTTGTTTGGGACCAGCATTCAATGACTTGTTGGTTTCCATTGTAGAGAAGTTTTAAGCAATTTTTACTCGGGACCGGAATTAAATGACTTTGCCTGTTTTCATTTATAGAGATTTTATCATTTGTTGTTGAGGACCAGAATTAAGTGACTACCTGTTTTCATTTACAGTGACAAGCAATGTTGCTGATTTTACAACAATGGAGGAATATACAAAGGGGAATAAAGCTGATGCCGTCACAGTTATACGACGTGACAAAATAAAAGGTATGGACCAGATTAATTCTCAACTGTGACCTTATCATATTTATAAGAAACTGTATAAAATTTTGTTTTATATTGATTATGAGACAGGTTATAGAGTACAAAAACAAGATGCTTTTAAAAAAGGTTTTATTAAAAGGAAGTGGCAATAAGCGGGAATGAATGTTCAAATTTGAGTTTGTACGAAATGGTCTTGTTTGGTAGTGTTAAGATGCAATAATCCGATGAAAGGGCACATCGGATGTAGGAATGATAAAGGAAAGGTCATGTAATCAAACATATAAAAGGCACAATTTTGCTACCATTCTGACAGTTATTTTGCTCAGCTGAGTTATTCCTGTTTGTAGTTGGTCTATTATCGTCATTGTCCAACATTTCTTTAAAAGTCATATGATCAAACATATAAAAGAAAAAAATTTGATGCCATTCAGTTATTTTGCTGACCCTCAGTTATTCCTGTTGGTAAGTTGTCTGTTATTTTTATTGTCCATTTCTTTAAATGACTTCTTATCTATTCAACTAACAGAGGGAACCTTTGAAGCCCCTGTAACATGGACGGATATGAAGGGAAACCTTAAAGTGGTCACTCTACAACCAACAGACCAGGAGTTTCAGACATTGCAGCAAAGTTTGCTCAGTTATCCGGAGGTAATATTAAAGCATCTAAGGTATGTTCTAGAATATGTATGACTTTGTCAGATCTGGTGATATTTTTATGCCCCCAAAATATTTTTTGGGTGGCATATAGTAATTGCAGTGTCTGTCCTTCCATAATGATAGTTCGTGTCCGACCTGTAACTTTGTCATGTATAGATGGATTTTATTAATACTTTCTAAAAATGATTAGCATAACATTACATGTTGCACATTACACTTAGACTCCCACATTAAAGGTAAAGGTCACACTTTCAAAAACACTTTGCTGAATTCATCAGCATGACATAACAACATGTCTCATTTAATTGCCGTAACGGATGAGACTAGCCCCTTTACGTCTCATTTCCATCCGAACAAAACCAAGTGGAAAATTAGACCACATACATACGTCTTTTTCGAAGGCAAATACTGCATAAACAATCGTTGATTCCTTAAATTATTGATTTATATTGATAAAATGATGAATAATAAATGCGTGCTATGCAAAAACACTGTCCTCTTTAGTTTGATAGACGGTGAATATGACCAAGACATTCGAATTTACCTTGTTTCGCTGTCATTTAGCAGCCATTTTACATAGTGGAGTTAGATGCGAGCTAAATCCGAGCTACTGGGTGGAAACATGTACATGCGAAATCCGAACTTCGGCGCAGTGAGTGATATGGGTTATATATGAGGAATAAGAAAGTTTTCTTCTGTCCGATATTTCATCATGTTTTTTAATCTATGATTATTTTAATGATTATCATTATGATTAAGTGTTTTAATAAATAAAAAAATAAGATTTAAATTGAAAATTTTACAGAGAGAAATATATGGGTTATAGCAAGGACTTGTATATCTCTAGTTTAGTTTAAACATATTTATTTTATTTCGATTGTGAAACAAGTTCTTACAACTTAGACAAATCCTGCTCGAAGTCTTCCTGGGTGGAACCAGTACAAAGCATATGCGGAAAAAGTGTCTTGCTCAAGGACACCACACAAAAAAGTAATGGAGGATCTAACTCACGACCCTTGGATCATGGGTTCGGTGCTCTACCGCTGGACCACGCACTCTATATCTCTATGGGTTATAGACAAATAGGAAAAGAAAACATTCTTCTGTCTTATGATATATATTTTGTAATTTGTAATATTTTATTACCCGCACCCCACCCCCACATAAACAGAATAAATTTGATTAAATTAACTTGTTTAATTGTTTGCTTTCAGACGCATATTTTCTTGTATATGCGAACAGAGCTGGAATTAGAGAAATATTTGCAAAAGTAAACACTCACAAGTCAATTAAAGTATGGGCCTCGAAAAATAAGAATATAAACGTTACCTATCCAAGAACTCTGTTTCTCTTTAGACTATAATGGATGTGCGTGTATTCAACACCGCATATATTGGTGGAAAGGACATATAAATGCATACAACATTTAGTGTTCTTGTAAACCGTTGATACTAAAGTCTGTACATGAATATCCAGTTATGTCTGCCATTTATAGTGGGTTGTGATCAAATACAATAATATTCAGCAAATTTCATTATTTTAAATAATGTCTGTCTGAACGACATTGGGTGACAAGCTACGACTGTTTGGGTATTTATTGCTAAGTTTTCAACTAATTGATGTCGTATGTATTGGCCACACAATTTTTAATGATTCTAACTACTTATTGACAGTATATTAAATTATTGTTGAAATGGGAATGATCATAAGCTAACAGTAAAACAAGTTTCTTATATTGTGAATGCCTAATGATGATTTCAAATAATGAATAACGTATGTATCATTCAATTTCTAACCATAGAAGCGTGCTTGAAGCATTGCATTGCTCAACCCACTGATCCCTGACGAAGCTATAGCAATATTTTTTTCAGTTGCAATATGGATTGATACCAATTTAGAACTAATAAGTGTATTGCTGACCATAATTCATTAGTTCTATACAAGATTATTTTCAATAGACACTTATGCATCAAGGAACTGGCGTCAAGTCTTTGACATCAGCTTAACGTTGTACATAAGTTTATATGGTAAAAAAATTATCATTGTGTAGTGTTGGCGCATGTAGTTATTTTTTGAAAATTAAGTTTTGCTCTTTTACTATACGTTCAACGGTTATGATAGAAGATTACCAGAGATTTATGAACACGTTTAACTTTCGGCATGGAAGTATAGAAACCTGACGTAGATATTATCATAAACTGATGAGCTCCTTAAAGTGTTTTAGGATATATTGGCAGTAGGTAGGAATGGGTGGCCGTACTGGACAACGTTATGTCGATCTCATAATACACTTACAAAAGATCATTAATGAAAACAGTAGCAGACGATAAAAAAAAATTATGAAAATACCAAAGTCAAAGCAATGTGTAGAAAGACAATGTCTTGTATGGCTGCATTATTTGCCAAAGGAAATGTTAGTGTACAGACAGCATTTAGTTTAAACACTATTTTGTTCACAGTAAACATGGTAGTCATACATTCAATTACAAGTAAAAAAGATCCATAATCATAAAGCTATATTATCTTGTTATCCGTTTTTTACTTATAAAGTACAGGCAACATTTCTGCTACAGACATAATATTTATTAAACTTTTATAGGATGAATAGTGTCATTTTTTTGTCAAAACACTAACACAAGTATTGGTTTGTCTAATTTGAATACACACTGTGACAGGAAATGTTACTTTCTTTGAAAATAATGCATATTTGCCTACCCTGATAAGTATTGCCTTTCCAATTTACCACATAGAGCTTCCATCACAGTGTTTCTATTCAAATCACTGTGACACTTGAAAGGTGCGCAACATGCGATAACTGTCAAACACAATTTGAAAGTAGGATTGTATGTTAAAACTAAGTTATTTAAGTGTTAAATGTGCAGTTTTGTGAATATTTTTACGTTATGGACATATATAAAGTGTTTTTTTAACAACCGGTAAGAGTTTTTGCTAATTATATTACATATTTTAATCAATATGAGTGTTTTGACCGATTTTAGTGCGGAAGATCCACGTGTGAGAAAGCGGATTGACTATGCATGTAGAGGACGATCAACTAAAAAAATATAAAAATCGTTCGAAAAGGTGCTTTGATATACACTAGACGACGTGTTGCACCTCAGACCAACATTCATATCTCAAAGGTCAAGGTCACACTTTGAGTTTGTGTGACAACACTTTAAGTCTGTGTGAGGATTTGTGTCAAGCCAGTAACTTTGTCATGAATAGACGGATTTTATAAATACTTGTTACAAATGATCAACATTACATGATGACATGTCAGACTGTTTGAGATTTCGTGTCCGGTCTGTAACTTTGTCTACTTTGATAAATTCCAAAAACACATGTCTCAATTCATCAACATGACATGATTACTTGTCATGCGTAAGACCCACACCCGTATTTCAAAGGTCTGAGTTTGTTTGTGATATTGTGTCCGGCCTGTAATTTTGTCATGCATAGATGGATTTTATAAATACTTGCTCCAGATGATCAACATAACATGACAACGTGTTGCGCGTAACACCCAGACTCTTGATTAAAAGGTCAAGTTCACACATTAACTTTGTTTGGCAACACTTTCAATCTGTTTGAGATTTCTAGTCCGGTCTGTGGCTTTGTCACCTATGGATAAATTTCAAAAACTCTTGGCTCAATTCATCAGAATGACATGACCATGTGTTGCAGTTAAGACCCACACTTACCTCGTAGGTCAAGGTCACACTTTGAATTTGTTTGACGTTGTGTCTGTGTGAGATTTTGTGTTCAGCCAGTAACTTTGTCAACCATAGATGGATTTTATAAATACTTGCTACAAATGATCAACATAGCATGATGAGGCGTTACAGATAACACCAAGACTTGATTCAAAGGTCACATTCACGGTCAACAAAGGCCAGATAATTAATTGAATGAGTATTTAGCTTCAATTCTATACCATCGAGGGCCAATAGATGATCAGTTAACCTAACCTCTCTTTCCTTGGATCCTAGAAACCAGTATTTGAGCACACCCCATCTCCACAAGTAGCAGATTTTCGCACTTGAACCAGCGGTGAGAAACAAATGATGAGACGCAGTATCGTATATCAGTCTTCATGAAGACGGTAGCCATGTGGGGATTCAAACTCAAGATCCCTGGATTGATAGTCGGACGCGCTACAGACTGAGCTAATCAGGCCCAGCCCCTAATGGCCAGAAGAGCTAATCCAATACCCATCATCAGTAGTCGTTCACCAGCTGCACTTTCTCAGAAACCAACTGGCCAATTATACATCCTTACTCAATATGAATGTTTCAGATGTGAAAGTAAACAACAACAGAAATTCTTTCCTTTAAATGGAAGTTTACAAACTTTGTGTTCATTGTCCATTCGTCATCCATCAGTTGTAAACTTTTGCTTCAAATGTCTTCTCTGACAGATTTTCATCAAATTTGGTGTGAAGCATTCTCAAGTTTATTCAAATCCAAGGTACAAAGCCTAGAGCTTTGATAATTTGCATGAAGTATCACCTAATCATTTTGTTCAAGTCATGTTCATTAGGGTCAAAATGACCCCACCCTGGGACTTAGTAGAACATAGTTAAATTTTCATTTTAGAAACATTCTTCTCAAGAACTGTCAAATCAGATTTGTTCGTATTTGATTTGAATGATACCTATGAGTAGGGGTTACAAGTTGTTCTTTACTATAAAAATTAATTGGATGCATGACAAATTGCAGTGTGTCCCTTGAAGATATCATTGTAATCTTATTTTTTTTCTTGTAAGAAAATATTGTTCTTCACAGATTGACAGAATTCAGAACAAGACTCTGTTCTAGCAGTATCATGCCAAGAAGGAACTCCTAGACTCCCAGAATGCTCCTTGTCACCAGAATGAACGGTTTCTATGGCACGTTACAGCTGCTGACAGCAAGGATAGTATCAATGCACATGGTTTCAACAGGAGTTATTGTGGCAAGAATGGTAAGAGTTTAAAGAACAACTTAGTTGTTCTCTACTGGTTGAAATCCAGTTTCGGGGACATATAAAGGTTTGCTCTATTCTGTCTGTCCGTCAGTTAAACTTTCTTGTCCGCTCTGGGTGACTACCTCAGAAGTCAGGTCAGATACAGGACTTGTGAATACAGAAGCTATGTATTGCCTTATACAGCACATAAGTTCAGCATGACATGACATTGAATCAGACCTATGGAGTACTTGTCTAGCCAACTTACCTGTCTGCATTTACTGTGGCTCATTTTAAACAGTTTTTTATCCCCTGCCACTGCTTGTTGAGTGGAGCGGGGGATATAGAAATGGGCTGCCTCCATCCGTGCGCCCCCTGCTGTCAGCACCGTATCTCCTTCAGTTGTCATTGGAATTTTAAATAACTTTAAATAACAAATGTTCACTAGGACAATACGATATGTCATGCGAATGACTTAAGTTGTGATTCGAATTTTAAGTAACTTGGTACAAATGCTCACCAGGACAGGATGATGTGTCATGTGAATAACTTGGGTCTGTTTGTCAAAGGTCAAGGTCATAGCTCAAGGTCAAGTGTTTGGAAATTCAATGTATACACTATTTCCTCATGTCCGGACCGTATCTTTTTTAGTAGTGAGTGGAATTTTAAATAACTTAACACAAACATTCACTAGGACAAGACGATGTGTCATGTGAATGACTTGGGTCTGTTGGTCAACGGTCAAGGTCATAGCTCCGTCCGTCCACTGCTGTCCTGACCTTATCTTCTTTAGTTGTGATTGGAATTTTAAATAACTTAACACAAACATTCTCTAGGACAAGACGATGTGTCATGCCAATGACTTGGATCTGTTCTTCAAAGGTTAAGATCACAGCTCCATCCGTCTGTCCACTGCTGTTCGTATCTTCTTTAGTTGTGATTGGATTTTTAAATAAATTTGCACAAATGCTAACCAGCCCAAGACTATGTGTCATGTCAATGAGTTGGGTCTGTTCGTCAAAGATAATTTTCTTTTTTTGGGGGTTATAAATTACATATTTATGGTTCGATTTAGAACATCACACCAGTGCTCACTGGGACAAGACAATGTGTCATATAACAGTCAGCTAAGTATTTTAGTTTGCGGCATTTTACATGTGATTGATGTGCTCGGCGACTTTTTCATTTTGCATAATTTAAATCCACTTCTCTGGAAATGCCTTTAAGGGTTAACGAGGTGGCGGGGGATATGATTACGTTAGTGGCAACCTCTTGTCCATATGTAATCAACCCTCAAATTCCGTTGGTAAATGTTAAAAACTTCTTTAATTATTGTTGTCAACTGGTAGGGGATTTTGTATTGCTTGTGCTGATAAGCCATGATATCAGTGAACACATTGTATACCTGTATGGCACTAAAAAGTTATATTATCTATTAAAAAGACAGGTTAACAAGTCCATATATTCATATTTTAAGCTTATTTTCACATCACTTTTCTGTTGTATTGATTCATAATAAAACTGTCATTTTTCAGCTTCTGCCTTTGGTGATGGAGTCTACTTTGCAGTTCTGGCATCGTACTCGTGCCAGCAGCAGTATTCCCTGCCAGATGCAAACAGTAAAAAGCGCATGTACTACTGTCGTGTCTTAACTGAGGAATTTGCAGTTGGTGCCAAAGGAATGCGTGTGCCTCCATCCAAACCGTCTGGTGCAAAGCATGCCCTTTATGATTCTATTGTGAACAATGTTCAAAATCCGGGCATGTATATTATCTTCCACAATACACTGGGATATCCAGACCACCTATTGGAATTTAAATAAATGTGTTGATTAAACAGCAGTATAAACTGTCTGTGAACAAAACCTTATAGAACTTGAATATACTTGACTTGGCTCAGCCACTGTATATGGTGATGGGGATTAATTTGCCGTCCAAGCATCGACTTCGTGTAGTGAAACGTACTCTCCCTCCAGACACAAATGGCATAAAGCACATATACTCCTGTCATGTTCTAACAGGGGAGTTTGCTTGCAGGGCTTCAGGAATGTGAGTTCCGCCACCGAAACAGTCTAGTGGAAATAATGCTCTATACTATTCGGTTGTGGACAACTTGAATGCTCCATCAATGTTCATTATTTTCAACGACACACAACCTTACCCAGAATACATTTTGGAATTTAAATAAAATAAAAAAGATTAGTTAAACTTATTCAGAATGAAGTGACCCCAGATGTGTGTTAACTTGTTTAATATTGATATTCATTAAAACAGGCGTTGTGTGTACAAAGAGAGGCTGTTTAAGTTCTTTAAGATCTGTGAAGTTAAAAAATGTTAATTAAAACATCTTTTAGAGTATCCTAACCAAAATATTCCTGAAAGACATGTTTACATATGTCTGCACTAGATTAAATATTCTGTAGTATTATATTTCATATGAGTACTTAAATATTATGAAATGACTGTATCTATATTGTATATAAAAATAAAATTATTAATGTTATTTGTCTTACAATATGGTTAAACAGTACAAAGAACCAAATCAGCACTAACAAACTGAGTTTATTGCAGCAAGTGATGATGATCACTTACCGGGTAGGACAAATATGATTGGATAACACAAAGTACTCATTAGTAATTTAATTTTTTAGTATTGTACAAGGATGTGCCAACTTAGTTCTCTATTTATCACATTAATTTTAACAGCATTATTTCCATTTGCGTGCTCATGTATTGTTTTTGTAACGCATTGTTGTGTTATGTTGTATATTGTTTTGGTCACTCAATAACCGTGTCCTTGCAATGGACAAGCATTTATGTTTGCATGTGTGTGTCTGACATGTATTCTTCTAATATAATCACAAATTAACTGAATTAGTTTGATATCTTGCATGTAATAGTGTAAAAAATATATTAGCCTTTGCTGGAGTATTAGACGTATGATGATAACACTATAGTAATGAGAATTAGACAAAGCCTGCAATGTGTTCTACAGTCAAATCTGCCTTAAACAGCTGCTCTAGGAAAGAGCCAAAATTACCCTTTAAAGCAGGTGATTCAGTAACAGGTTGATTAACACTAAAATTATGAAAATGGTTTATAGAAAATGTGGCTGTTTAATGCTTTACTCCATATATATATGCATTTTCCCGCACCAATCACAGAAGGCCTTTGAAAACAGTGCAGGAAGAGTTCAGATTGCTGGTACTGTTTTCCACTCTGTCAATTAATATAAACATAATTCACCAATAATTCAAAAGCCTTCTATATTAGAGGTGTCCAAAGGCATCCATATTAGGTGTCCAAAGGCGTCTATATGAAGTAAAGGGTTAAAACTAAAATTATAAAAATGGTTAATAGAAAATGTGCCTGTTTAAGACAAGTGGTTGCTTAATAGACCACTAACACAGGCTTGACTGTACTTGTATATGCCAGGATAATGTGAAAACACTTTTTGGATGGGTTGTTGTGTAGGAATAGAAAAATCAAGATGAAAAAATAGGAAAATGAAATGTATGCTGTGTATTTATACTATAGATTTGTTACAAACAACTTGATCTTTCCTTCTGCAGAAGCTCTCAACTCTGTACTTTCAGATAAAGTAACAGTTCACAAAATTCCCTGAATGATTAACTCTTACCATTGGGAATTTGCATTACAAATGGCTGGGATGGAAAATTTATAGTTATTCCCCACACACCTAAATGGCTGTGGGAAATATTGATATAATTTTTGTCAATTTATTTTTAAAATTACCTGTGATGTCTAAGCTTTATACAAACCTGTAATTACTCAAAATTTAAATTATATGTTAGCTGACTAAAACCTGTCTATTCAGTGCTTATGAAATGCATTATGTTTTAGAAGTGCATGTTTACAAATTGGTAGCATTTGAACATAATGACATTAGGAAATGGAGTTCACAATCTCCGCAAGATATAGATACAGTCTCCAGTTGCAAGAACAAAAAAGGGCAAACATTTCATGATCATTAAGTTTCTGCATATGGTAGTGCTAAATAGAAACAAAAAAAGTGGTACTCAACAAAATTAGATACATTTGTATGCAGATTTTGTGTAGTTGCTAATATATTACTACATGCATGTACTTATTTTAGTTATTTGTTTATTGTCTACATACTATTATGTGTGCTTTATTGCTTGGCATGTGATATATCATAAGGTGCTTTTTCTTGAATATGTATGGGTGCTTACTGGTAATGTTATTTGAATTATAATGTATTTAAAATGTTTATTCTAGAAGAAAAAATACCCCTTTTATGATTTATGAGCCAGTGCTCAAGACAAGCACTATTTGGGGGTGTTGAAGCATTGAAATTTCTGAATAAAGTATTCAAATTTAAATTAAGAGGTAAAATAAGCATTGGTTATTCTAAATTTCAGTGTTGAATAGTTTTTTTAATGGCAATTTGATAAGAATGTTCATTTTTACTCTTAACATTTTGAAAATAAGCATTGCATACTAAATTAAGGGGTAAAATACTCATTTGAAGAAAAGTTTATCTTGAGCACTGTGAGAAATGACGGAGTGCATTGAACAAATTTGGTAATATTAACATAAAATTATGAACTAATTTGAACAGAATCAGTAACTCAAAGTTTGTCATCTTCTTTTCTGCTTACTATGTACTACTATGTACTATATTTATTATGCGAAAATGGCGGGGCATATAGTATCACTGCTGTTTGTACGTACTTACGAAAATGGTTTCAGACTTATATCTTAAGTTTTTATGAACAAATTTAAACCATATTTGTTGTGTGACTTCACATTCAACTAATATAGGTCAGGTTCGTATTTTGTTCAGGTCTAATGGTTTTTAATGGAGTTATGCCCCTTTTTAGACTTAGATTATTGACAAATGTCAAGAAATTGGTTTCCGCTCAAATCTCTTGAAGGATTTGATGGATATGACTCATATTTGGTAGAAAGATGTATGGTGATAAACTACAGCTCAAGTTAGATTTCCGTCAAAATCCCTGCATATTAATTAGGTGTTCTGGACTCTGATTGGCTGATAGTTTCCAACCTCTTAAGTCTTTATTTATGAACCGATTTTGACCAAAATTTATATTTGGCTTTTATATCAACAAGACCAAGGTCATATTCGACAATGGATGGAAGTGGCGCATATTAATTAGGTGATCTGAACTCTGATTGGCTGACAGTTTCCGACCTCTAAAATCTTTATTGATCGACCGATTTTGATGAAACTTGATATTTGTCTTTATATCAACAAGACCCAGGTCAAGTTCGACAATGGATGGAATAGGCACATATTAATTAGGTGATCTGGACTCTGATTAGCTGACAGTTTTTGACCTCTTGCGATAGTCAAATTTGCTGAAATTTGCGATAGCTGCCATCTACAATTTAGTTACAAAGCGGGGGCATCTGTGTCCCATGGACACATTTCTAGTTATTTATGCTGTCTTAAGAATTCCAAGGCCCCAGTTTTACTAAACATCTCAATTCGAGATTGTCCTCAACTCAAATTTTTAAAAAAGCTTTACTTCATTTACACTGATCATTTTGCATGCTATCCTTTACCAACAAGTACAGATTTCTTCAAACTTCACAAGTTTTTTTGGTAATTTATTGTGTAATGAATTCAAGTTATCATTTTATGCCAGTGTATCAGGGTGTGAGGGGTGTTACATATTCCATCATCCTTCTTTAGGCATAGTGCCACCATTGCAAAAAGGAAGTGCTTCCGTGGGGTAGTCGCATAATGGCGGTTGTAAATAATCCTCAATTCTTCTTCTTTAAAAATGCATTTTCCTTGTTTCAATGCTCATTTTTTTATTTGAATGGCATTATTGATGTATTTTGAACATTTTGATAGCATTGTCATGTTTGAATTGTGAATTTAGAAAAAAAAAATGATGCTTGGAAATTGGGGTATGAATTCATGATTTCGGAAGTCTACTTTCACTTTGTCACCAGTGTACACACTGAGCAGAAAAAAAATCTCTTATATGACACATGACCCCTTGTGGGTGTCATGTTCATTTTATCATTTTTTGTCATGTTCATTATTGTGGTTAAATTATCAACCCCTGTGTGGTTCGAGGGAGCCATGAGTGATGGCAAGAATAGGACCACTGTGGCTTATGCATGTCGTAAGAAGAGACAAATTGAGTAATACGATAGAATTTCACTGAAACTCTGCAGTTCTGCAGGTATCAAGGTTCTAGGTTCATTCTGCATATTCATTTGTTGATATATTTTTTTTAATCTGTATATTAATTTGTTGTTTTTGTACATGAAGAGTGAACGTGGATCTTCCTTCCTGTTGGCGTCGTTAGGTTTAACAGACCAGCAAATATTACAGTGGAAAGATATTTTTATAAAAAGTATATCAAAGTCACATTGATCAGCTGCAGTGTCTTTTAAGTGAAAATCATTGTGGAAAGTGAATAATTACATGTATATATTTAGTCTAAGACCATAAGGCCATTATAATTAATTGCTAGATTATCATTCAAATTTTTCTTAAAAACATGGAGGGCGCGAGCATTTTATTTTTTATTTTCAATTTAATATTTTTGATGTAATATGAAAATAAAAAGGGGCAGGGCGGCATGAGAATTAGGGGGCGGACGGAGATGATAATCTAGCAATTACTTTATTATGGCCATATAATAAATATTTTAACTGCCTCCATAAACATCGCTGTGTCTTGTTTTTCATAATCAATATTTTTGTATCCTTCACTAAAATGGATCATTCATAGGTAAATGCAAGGACTTATATAGAGAAAGAAAAGCAACTCATGATTGAGATTTTATGAATGTTTGCGTATTTACACAAAATCTTGTTTTCAAATATCCAAACTTCCATTGGACTTGTGAATACAAATCAAAATTCTTTCTTTGCACATTGGAATACTCTACAAAACGAGACCATTCCCAGTAAATTGTTTTTAACATTGTTGAAGTACTTATGATTACAATATGTGTATACAGCAACTAAATAATCAAGGAAATTTTACTTCAACTGCAATATTTTAAATTCAAAATCATTTTGCGTGTTTAAAACATTATTAACCATCAATGGTTAAAAACACCTTACATTTTATGTAGAAGAAATCTCAGTTGCCTATAAATTTCAATGATTTGCCCAATTATTGATTCTTCGCATGCTGTTTTAGTAGAGAGATGCAAGTTTCCTATCCTTCTATATAAGTCCTTGATATGTGCATACATTCATAGAAATTATACAACAAAACTAGATGCAGGTTCAGAGAAGGAGTGAGTCAGAAATGTAACTATCTTTATTAACTGTATTCTTTCAACCGTGCAATATATTGTCTGTCAAAAGTCCCAACAAATTTCAAAAACATCAACATTAAACAGAAGGCTTGGCATGTTCAATGTTCAGGTCAAGGTCACATTGACTGACACAGCTTGACACATTTGTGATGTTGGTAGGGAGGACATTATTACTGTCACCCAAATAAATGCCCCCTGGGGTGATGCACTTTTCAAAAGGGGGGCATTAATATGAATCCAAAGAAAATTGTTAATTTTGGTTTAGAAGTTTACAAACAATATTGAGTTTGATAATTCGAGGGCTCTGTGCATCACTGTTTTGTCTGCATATAAACAAATAAGGAAAAATTGCAGGGTTGCATTGAACCATCAACTTCTGTTTTTCAGTTAAGTTTCTCTTCATTTATAACACATAAAAAGTAGGGTATGTGTTTAACAAACATACTTGTTGTTGTTTTTAATTTTGGATTTTAAAACATTTTGTTAGCATCCTGCACAGAGAAAGTTGATTGTTGAAATAAATATGAAATATAATTTAGGTCAACTTAAAAAAAGTTGCTACAACATGCATATCACTTTTCTTTTTTTAAAATCCACATTAAAACAAACGTATAACTTTGTGAACTGTTAAAATTTTTGTTACTTTTTTTCTTTTTTATTACATATATGTAGTATATTTTCATTAAATACCATCTTGTTTTTCATCCCATGTGATCAGCAAAGCTGTTCCATTTTATTCATAATGAAAATGTGGAACCATTTATTAGAGGACCAGCCATGGAAGCTGACTAGAAACTTAAAATGAGTCGACGATGGGGTAAAAGTGGGGAGTGGGGTGGGGAGAGGGAGTGGCGAGTGGTGGGGGGATACTTCTTATCATAACTAGTAACCTTTTCTGTACATGTACCTAGTGTGGACTCACAGGGTCATCAATATTTTCTTCCTTTTATCCTTTTATAGAACTTAAAATAGGTAATGTTTTTTTAAATATTTACTAGCCACTCGAGGGAAAGAACAAAAAATGACCCCTTAAGACAGGTTGCTGATTAATATAGGTTGATTAAAACTAAACTATAAAAATTGTAAATAGAAAATGTGGCTGTTTAAGACAAGTGTTTGCTTAATAGAGGTGACCAATAACACAGGTTTAACTGTAACTAAAGAAGTGTTTACTTTTTTTTATATTTACATTTTTTAGCAGATTTTGTTTCAAGTCGTAAAAACATGGATATATGTATGTGTTAAATGTCTGTTGTGTTCACGAAATGAAACTTTTGTAGATTAGAATAGTGACTGAAGTTTGATAGGTCTGTAAAATGAAACAGCTGAAAATGGGTTAAGGAAGAAAATTGTTTCTGTGAAATTTGTTTAGAATCTCTGTAGTTTGATTGATTGATTGAATATTTAGCGTCATTTTTATGCCATCGAGGGCTAACAGACGATCAGTTAACCTAACCACTGTTTCCTGGGATTAACCAGTACTCGAGCACACCCCATCTCCGCAAGAAACTGATAACTTTCCCACTTGAATCAGTGGTGAGAGACGAATGATAATGAGACACAATGTCGTATATCAATCATCACGGAGACTGTTGCCGGGCGGGGGATTCGAACTCACAACCCCTGGATTGATAGTCAGACGCATAACCGACTGAGCTAATCGGGCCCAGCTCTGTAGTTTGAAATGGTCTGTTCTTTATTTGGTAGGTCGGTGTCTTTAAAATGTCTTTTATTGTATAACTAGAAAACAAATTGTCTATAGATGAGTATGGTCTATTCATGAACTACTTATGATTACTGTTTGTTAAATATTAGGTGTTGGTCTGTTTGAGGGGAGGTGATGGGGGAGGGGGGAGGTTGACTGAAATGACTTGTAAAACATTTTGGAGGTAACAGAAGTATATTGAAGAAATTTATGTGGGGGTGGGATATTTCATATTAACATTAAAATGTTTCCGGCATTCCCTGTCAGTTCTCCTTTGTAAAGAATGTTTTTCATTTATAATTATTTAATGTATGATTTATGTAAAATGATATATGCATCACCGTAAATTATTGAGCAAAGCAGACTAGGCAGGGATCCCCGAGGTATAAACTGACAGCCTTTCAGATTTAATTTTCAAGCCTGTCTGCATCTGCCTCTACTAGATGGTTCCACCTGTTGTCCATGTTAATATTGGCTGTTCCACATTGTCATTGTGTCACATGGGATTTACATATGTATTTAAATAACAATAAAATTATCCTCTATTAAAATAATTGTGGATTTTTTTTTAAAGAATATATAAAAAATGAACCTATTTTATCCATACAGTATAAAAATTTAAGTATGGTAAATTATGACTTGATTTTGGAATTACATTTTAGTTAAAAAAGTAATTGTACTTATCAGAAATTGTAAGCATAAACATGGAATTATCAGATATTGTAAGCATAAACATGAAATTATCACCTTTTGTAAGTATAAACATGGAATTGTCACCTTTTGTAAGCATAAACTTGGAATTATCACCTTTTGTAAGCATAAACTGGGAATTATCACTTTTTTTTAAGGAGAAACTGGGAATTATCACCTTTTGTAAGCAAAAACTGGGAATTATCACATTTTGTAAGCATAAACATGGAATTATCACCTTTTGTAAGCATAAACTGGGAATTATCACCTTTTGTAAGCATAAACATGGAATTATCACCTTTTGTAAGCATAAACTGGGAATTATCACCTTTTGTAAGCATAAACATGGAATTATCACCTTTTGTAAGCATAAACTGGGAATTATCACCTTTTGTAAGCATAAACATGGAATTATCACCTTTTGTAAGCATAAACTGGGAATTATCACCTTTTGTAAGCATAAACTGTGAATTATCACCTTTTGTAAGCATAAACATGGAATTATCACCTTTTGTAAGCATAAACTGGGAATTATCACCTTTTGTAAGCATAAATGTGGATTTATCACCTATTGTTAGCAAAAACGTGAAATTATCAGTTATTAAAAAGAAGATATTAAATGTTTTTATCATCAGTGAATTATGGCTTGATTTAGAATTAATCAAAAATTAATTATCAGATATTGCATAAAAAGGGAACTATTACCCATTGTTAGCATAAACTAACTTATCAGTCATTAAAAGGAACATATTAAATTTTTTAATCGTCAGTGAAAATCTCAAAGCATTTACCAGCATGTACTGCAGGCCAACTGAAATATTCAGTTATTGTCCTTATAGATGTAATTCAGGTTAGTATTCATTCTACACCATCTTACAGTCAAACCTGTCTTCAGCAGCCAGTCAAGGGAAATAGCAAAGGTGGCCTTTGAAGACAGGTTTTCCCTCAATTAATACATGTTAATCTGCTCCACAGACATAGACATAAGAACATGCAAATTTGTCTGCTTAAGACGAGTGGCTGTGCAATAGAGGTGACCACTTATTCAGGTTTAACTATATTTCTTTACTTCATAATCATATTAACTAACCAACTATTTTCATAATAGTTACGCTAAACGATTTTGTTATTTTGAACATGCGTTTGTTTATAATCAATCTAAGGCACTGTCATCTAATAACCATTCACCTCTCACCGCTAAGGTCATGGGTTCGACCTCTCGCCTCTCACTGCTAAGGTCATGGATTCATCCTCTCACCTCTCACTGCTAAGGTCATGGATTCAACCTCTCGCCTCTCACTGCTAAAGTCATGGATTGGACCTCTCACTGCTAAGGTCATGAATTTGACTACTCACCTCTCACTCCTAAGGTCATGGAATTCGACCTCTCACTGCTAAGATCATGGATTCGACCACTAACCACTAAGGTCATTGATTTGACCCCAGCTCCATCAAAAAACTTGATGTAAGTATGCCAGCTACTTGCGTGGAAGTACAGTTGTTCTATGAGGTTTTCATTAATCCAATAAAACTGGATATGCCATAGATATATAACGAACCTGTCATTTGCTGTAAAATACAAATATTCAATGTTGGTAGCCAGTGCAAAAGGCAAGATATCTGCAATTTTGTGTAAATTTTGCTAAAAAAAACCCGAAAAGGCTTGGGCATAAGTGTGAAGAAAAATATAGTCCAACAGTCAAAAAAAACTTTAATTTAACCATTTCATAATTTAAAAAAATGTATGTTTCAATATCCTTTAATATTTATAGAGTCCCAGGAGTGTTGTGGCTTGTGTATAGAATTAAAATCGTGACTACAAACATAAATGTTCCCATTCACATCAATTTGTTGTATTCTTGTCAATTCAGATCAATAAATAATTGTTACGTTCCATTGAAAAAATTCCTTGAAATCACATGATATACCGTATATTCCCTTATTAACACCCCCCCCCCCCCCCCCCCCCACACACACACACACACCTATTTTTCTGGAAAATTAAAAAATAAAACAAACCTTTCTAAATGAAAATTCCTTTAATCCAGTTACTAAAAAAGCCAAACTCACATAAAAATCGTATGCTAGCAATACCAATTAAACACTAAACATTCATTTTAGTTCTATACACTGGTGTTTAATTAGTTTTTTTTTATCTTCAATAAATGCCCCAACCTTGTAAAATGTAAAGTCCCCGGGGGCGTAAATAGAGGATTATAGGTAGATGAATGCCAGGCTCATTTTGTAATGTGTTTATATTACCATGTAATCATGTGATGCAAGCATGTCATGTGACAATATCATGTGCTCTCATGATTGTATTTATATAATTTTATGAACATGTTAAACATATAGAAGAGTGCATACATGCAACAATTGTGTTCACATTATCATGTAATCATGTGTGAGATGACATCATGTGCTCTTGTGATTTTGTAATACTAAATTATTTAACCATATTGGTGAGCCTATATTCAAGGGTTCTCTGCAGTACTGTTTTATTATGCTTCCCCAAAGGGGGGAAGCATAAAGTTGCCGCTTCGTGCATGCGTGCATGCATCCTTCCCCAAATTTTTGTCCCGGCTATTTCTCTACAACCTCTGGTTGGAGTTTTATGAAACTGGCTAGGATGCATCATTACCAAGTGCAGATGTGCATATTGTCTTTGTTTTCTGGTTCGATGATTTTTCATGGAGTTATGGCCCTTTCATTGAGTGTGACCAAATTCTTGTCCGCGCTATTTCTCTACAACCTCAGGTTGGAATTTTATGAAATTTGCTATGTTTGTGTTCCAGTTCGATGATTTTTCATGGAGTTGTGGCCCTTTCATTCTGTCTGTGACCAAACTCTTTTCTGCTGTATTTCTCTACAACCTCTGGTTGGAATTTTATGAAACTTTCTAGGATGCATGATTACCAAGTGGAGATGTGCATATTGTCTTCATGACGCTATTTTGATACAACCTCTGGTTTTAATGTTGTAAAACTAGCTAGGATTTGCGCATATTGTCATTTTGTTCCGGTTCAATGATTTGCAAATGAGTTCTGTCAAGTGCAGAGCCACATATTGTTCCTGCTATGCAGTTTGGTATTTTTCAACCAAGTAGCCATCAGCGCTAAGGGAATATGGTACAGAGTCAAACACTCACTTGGGGAACATCCATCGGTTCCACCGATATTTTCTTGTTTAGATTAGGTTATCAAACTGCCCATTTGACAGTCCTTTCTCTTCTTTGATTTCGCGTTTAAGGAGAATCTAGTGTTCTTGTTCAAAGTGTCAACATATTTAGATATAATTCATGTAAATAATATATTCTATGTTATTATAATGTAACTGAATAAATGTGTTTCATGTAAAAATTTGAATATCTGTGATATTCGTTTAATGTCATTTATTGTTCTTGATATTGAAAACTATTGTATTGTAATTTGAATGTGTATAACTATTAATGAAACCACACAGGCTGTTTATTCTAGAACAAATAGTTAAATTTTAATTCGAAGCAATATATTGATAATAATACTTAAAAAAAGAGTGATTATTATAGTAAATTGGATAAAAGATTAATTGTTTCAAATTGTATTTTTATAAACAGATGTATTCTCATTTAAATTGCATAATGTCTGTATAATTAAAGCTTAACAGCACCTTCTCAAACAAACATTAATATTTTGAATGTTTATTAGTACTCAAAAATTAGACATGTGTGATGAACATCTCTCATATACAGTATTATGATTTTGTTAAATATTATACTGTTCTTCACTGTCACCATGTATATATATATTTGTATCCTCACTTTATAGCTCATTGGAATTTTGAAAAATAAAAGATATATAATATATATATTTTTCAATGACAAAACATTTTGATAGATAATAAAAATTTTATTTTGATCTGTGCTACTTTTATTGATTCAAAACCACCTGTAAACAAGCAGAATCAAACTGTCATTTAATGTGATTTAGTAACCATTTTAATAATTCTGTTGCTTTGGTAGCTGACTCTGGCTGCTGTTTCCCATTTCTTTGCATCAATTCTAATAGTCTTGATTGAATCAGCTTGATGGAGTCGTATAAAACTCCTTTAAAGTTGTGCAGCCCTCCATATTTACTGGAAACTTGTGATCAATTGCACCTGGTTGATAGAAGTGAAGGTGAACTTGGCGATTTTTTTAAAAATAACTATTGATAATCTCGATATTTTAATAGACAAAGTGAAGTGACTTTAAGAAATACTTGAATAAATGTACATAGGACACAGATTACCTTGCTGCATGTTGGTGTACAAAATTTAAGTCGAAAAGGGTATACTATTATACAGCTACATGAAAATATTAATTTAATAAAAAGACTATTTCAGAAGTTATCATCGGAAACTAAGTCGAAAAGGGTATACTATTATACAGCTACATGAAAATATTAATTTAATAAAAAGACTATTTCAGAAGTTATCATCGGAAACTAAAGTTGAATTGTAATCTTTTCGAACTTAGACATTAAGGTTGTTGTTTTTTTGCAAGTTTGTTTTAAAAGGACACAATGCATTATTTGTGTACATGCGATGTTTTTTTCATATGGAGCTTTCAATTTTTCAATATTACTACATGTATTTGAAATCTTTATGATATTATTTAAGAAATTATTAACAGTCACTGAACAGTTTAAAGTTTCATATGGTTATCTTAGATTTTTTTCCTTAGTTTAGGAAAATTTTAGCACTTGAAAAGATTATTGATTAAATTGAATAATACTATTCAACTTACGGTTTGAGAGTAGCAATGCAAATAGTATATTTGCCATTTTATAGCTTACCAAATACTTCTGGGTGATGGTACAAGATTTCTGGTTTTTCATTAGGAGTTCCCTCTCTGTTCTGTCATCGAATATTATGTGTATTCCACTCTAAACATACCATATCTAACTCTTGTTGGATTATTTGCATGAAGCAAAATCTAACACAGGCCCTAAAGGCAAAACAACGTAAACATTATTATACATAATATGATATATACATAATATACTCAAACACTATTAGTTACTAATTGATTTTAGCTCAATTGTGAAGAACGCTAGGAGCTTATATGAACTGCTCAAGTCTGCTTCATGGGTAGAACCAGTACTAACTGTTGTTTTTTGAGAAGCCTCAGGTCGAATGGAGATCGAACCTGTTAACAGTCAACACTATCCACTACACTACCATCCTGCTTAACACTATTGGTATAAATACATCTTGAAGTTGAATTATTGCATTTATCATTATTCAAATAAAACTACCGGTAGCCTATACTCCTTAGAAAAACATTCCCATGGGCTACCAGTGCCCCAAGTTCTTTGAATAGTTCTCTGGTTTTATAGATGTGCTGATGATTGATCCTTTTAATTTAAAACAGTAAAAAGATAAGTGTCATGATAAAGCACATGTACTTACATTGGATACTTTCAGCAACAGGAAATATTCCTTGGTTCATCAGATCACCAAAAATGTCTTGCCAAGATGTAATACACATCTGATGAAGCTGACGCCACCAACTCTCTATTCTCTGTCGAAATCAATGTTAAATTTAATCGAAGCCTTAGAATACAAGTGATGTCTTTTATTCATTGAAAAAAAAAACAACGCTGTTATTGTTAGAGAAAGCATTATTTATATTCAAACAGGCCTGGACTGATGGTAAAGTGTAAGTGTGATGCATTGCAATTTGTAACAATCACAATTTTTAAAAAAAACTTTCTAGTTTCTACTCGAGCACAAAACGGAAATATTTAATCATTGTATATTGTCTCTGTGTGCATTTACGTCCAAAACAGTGAAGCAACAAAAAAAGAGCGGTGAGTAAACCCGACTATAAGTTATTGGTATGAGCTTAATTTTAGAAATCTTCGGTCTATTTTATACCAATTTATTTTAACTTGATTGCGAAGATAGCTCAAAGCTTATATGAATCACTCTCAAGTCCACTTCCTTGGTAGAACCAGTATTGAGTGTGGTTTTTTACTGGTATAAGGTCAAGCTGGGGATTGAACCTACAACCTAATGAGTGAGCGGCCAACACTATGTCTACTACATTACTAACCCGCTTTTCTCTGATTTAGGTAAATCATCTTAACTAGTATTGTAGATTATGAATATGTGAAGCATCGTCCATCACAATATTTCACCTACCTGATTTGTATGTGAACTGCCGACAATAACATTTTTTTCTCAACACACGTCGTCTTCATGATACCATCTGAATGCTTTCTGCAAATTGGCAACAAGCACATTTTCTGTACTAGCATCAATCAGCAGACTTTAAGGTACACCTGAAAGTTGTGTGTACTAATGAAACAAAGATCTTCAAAAAAAGACACTCAAAAAACATTGCAGGTTATGATAATAACAAAGTTGGTAGTCTAAAAATTATCGAGATAATGAAATGTATAACTGATAATATGTTATATTAAAAAGTATTTACTTCACTTTGGATCAGTATGTAAAATGTCATTTTAAGGCAGAAACATTATTGACTCATTGCAATAAAGAACCATTGATGCTTGGAGGAAAATATGACATATCAACAATATGTTACATTTGAAGTGGATATAATAGAACTAGCAATACAGCTATTTACTTATCCATCATCATTAATCAAACACAGTATTTAAATATTGAAATAACCTGAAAGTCAGTATGTAAATATATATATAAGTTTGAATATGAAAATAAAACCTGTTGACTATTTTGAAATGAAGGTAGTCTTCAAGGATTAAGTGAGCGATAACCTTAAATTCATTAAATAGTATTTCTGTTAGATCCTTTATTCCAATTAATAATAGAGACTGTCAGGATTCTGTAAATGCTCATCTAGTGTATTAGTCTGTATGTTATTGTTTTTCTAAATTTGTACTCAACTTTAGTTTCGATGATAATTGATTAAATTTGAAACAAAGGGGCATAAAACCAAACATTTTTTTCAAATGATTCAGTTACTGTGGCTATATTTGCTAATCTGTCGTCATCTTCATAATGAAAGTTTTTTATGTTGATGTTACATATACATAGCTTTCAAACTTTTAAATTCATTATGATAAAATAGCATAATGAAGTGTGATGTCAAAAAACACTTTAGTACATAATAACGAGTCAAATAAAAAAAATTAAAGTTGAACAAAGTAGCGGACCGTCCAAGAAACGCCTGAAAAGTTTGGTTCTGTTCGGATGCGCACGATTGGTTGCTAAGAAGGTTTTTTAAAACGTCAGATAATCAGAAATGGTAATTCATCCTCATCAGAACCTAAAACACAAACTTAGAAAGGGACCACCTGAGGAACACTACTGAAAGTTTTGCTTTTATTCTGATCAGTGGTTTTATTCTGATCAATGGTTTTTAAAAATCAGCCAATCAGAAAATTAAATAGTAGTTCGGGACCAAAAAATACTAAATTGATAGAGTACCATCACAAAAAGCATTCATGCAAAGTTTGGTTAAATTCTGTTCAGTGGTTTACACAAGGCATTTTATACGGAAAATAGTATTGACACTGGCGGCAACCATATTGAAAATGGAAGACACAACTTGCGGCTTGGAAGAGTATAACCAAAGGGCTTTCCTGCAATGACATCGACGTCGGAAACCATGTGACAGCATTCTCACATAAAACAGTCAGATGAGCTAATAGTAAAAACGTACCATCAATTTCTTGTACGAATGCCAAAAAATAAGAGGCAACAACTTTTGGGTCGTTATTAGTTCTTGCAACTTTTAGCCACAGGATTTGTCGTGAGCATCTGAAAGCGTATGAACAAGTTTAATTTACGAGCATTACCGTTTCATAAATTAGTGGCAAGAATTGTGTAATAAAATGATATTGCTTTAGAATATTTGCCTATTCTAATTACACAGCAAAAAGTTTAACAGCATCACTGATTGATTGAAATTTTCGTTGCTGAGAAATTCATTGTGTTTTTAAGTTACATAATAAAATAAGAGCGTTGTCTATTTGTTTAGTCGTTTATTCAGAAATAATGAACACGGTCTGAAAATAGACAATAATGAAACAAGTTGTACAATCCTTAAAATGTACTGTTTGTACTGTTTGTAAGTCATTATGGATACTAGTACTATAATCCTCTAACAAGTAATTGCTTTAAATTGTATAATATCAATGACAGTTGATAAAATATCTTTTCAATATTGTCATTTGAGTGAAAACGGTTAACTTTTTTTTAATCTCAACAGTTGCAGTGCCTTTTATTGATGGGGTGATAATTGACGATAATTGTCGTCATTACTTATTTAAATAACGGTTGATGTTTACGATTAGATAAATTAGGCTTATAATATAATTGTTTGGATGCCAATCATTTGGGATTTTTTTTAAACTATATATAAATATATAAAACTATTTCTTTTCAGGTTTCCTGTGGACGAAAACGTAATTTAATGTGGATGTAGTTGTTAGACCCATAATTCTACCTGATTTGAATCGAAAACAGTATAGATCCAGAATTTGATCCGTCTGATTCCACAAAATTCCAGATAATTTAAATATGCTTCAAATATTGTCGTCTGCTATTCAAAGTATTGAAAACTGTATATTTTGGACCAGAGAGTCCGAGTGGCAAACAGTTTGGATCTCAGATGAGATGCCGAGTTACTCGGCGTCTATTCTGGATCCAAACTGTTTGCACATGGAGTAAAGTTGCGACCAGCAGGCAAAGGGTTAACTCCCTAGTAAGTAGATGGTATATTAAAAAAGGACGGTCATAAAACGACATGATTGTGTATACGATAATAAAATGTTTATTCAACATAGCACATATATGGATAGCACATACAGGAAATGACAATAATACATGATACACAACAAAACATACATATAATTATACAGGAACTCTGAGAACTGACAATAAGATATAATACACAACAAAACATACACACAATATTACAAGAAACGACAAAATGCACAATACGCAACAAAACATACATATACTATCATATTCAACGTAGGGAGATATGTACAACGTACGGACAGACAGCACTAATAATGGGATATATCAATGAAAACAAACAGAAACCGAACCACTCTCTAAGAAACGGGTCTTATTGCTGTACATGCGTTAAAGCTGATAAAAGAATTTCACTGGCTAATATGAAGCTAATGTGAACATATCCATAAGACGCTTTAATCAGGGAGTGGTGCAGTGTACATGTAGGTTTAACTATTTATTTCAGTAATCAGTACATAAAAACAGGCACATGTGACATTCTCTGAGATTTTGTGCCCAAATGACAAACTAAAATTTCAAACAGTATAGATATACTGTTGCCGCGTTAAAGCTGATAAAAGAATTTCACTGGCTAATATGAAGCTAATGTGAACATATCCATAAGACGCTTTAATCAGGGAGTGGTGCAGTGTACATGTAGGTTTAACTATTTATTTCAGTAATCAGTACATAAAAACAGGCACATGTGACATTCTCTGAGATTTTGTGACCAAATGACAAACTAAAATTTCAAACAGTATAGATATACTGTTGACGAGTGTCGAAAAGTGTAGACCCTGAGCAGACGCATTTGGGCATAAAATCTCAGAGAACGTCACATATATGTAAATACATCAGTCTGTAACACTCGGCTTCTTCACCAGTCTGCATCAGTCATCGTGTTGTCCTCACTCCTCCTCGTCGTAGATGGGGTCCGTGGGCGCGGTCGGGGCAAGTCCGGCGATAATGCTGCACGTCCGCAACATCTGTACTGTGGTCAGCTCCCCGTCCTCGTACTTGTCCCATGCGTTGAACATGCGCCTCGTCTACCCGGGTGTCGTCGATCACGAAGTCCTCTCCAATGAAGCCGGTGTCGATCTGTGAATAAAAATAATCATGTCAATGTACAATGCCAATATAATCGATCCCGATATATGTATGTATACACGTATACGGACGCCCAGGCTTACGGGCAGACTAACTACAGTATAACTTGTTGCAGAATGATAATCGTAATTATTGCGATAATTAAAAATAGCGAAGTGGTCAGACGTCATGTTTTCCACAATTTGTATATTAAACAATGTATAAACCAGTGAATACATAGTACACACCTCGAAGTCCAAAGTTGAGGGATCCTTTGGTCGCAGGTTCTCTCGGTGGCGGTTGGCGGTCCTGGTCAGTAAGTCCGGTTTCGGCAGGGCGAAGTCTTCCCGGGTAAGCTGCGTCTTCATAGTTGACTCCACGATTTCCCTAGCAGGACGAAACACGTTGGCCCTGGCAATCTGCTTCACCTGTAATAATATTAATATTAATAATATACACGTTTTCACCAATCTCATGTATTACTGTGCAGAAGGGTATCCCTGTTTTAATATCATTCGTGATCTTAATTTATAATTAATTTAATTTTTTTGTTATGATAAATAATCTCGTATATTACTATTTTACTTTACATTTGAAGTGTACGTATTCGAAACACATAAGTAAAATCATGTTTTGCATACCTTGGCTGCTATGGTGACTTTCTTCAGTGCACCTGGGTCTGCGGGATGCTGGTGGCCGTGGTAGCTAGGCGTGAATATCTCTCCAAACTGCTTCACACTGGCGGGGCACTTGAGTTTCTTGTTGCGCACACTGCACGTCCAGTACACTCTTCCATCTTTGGCGTTCTAAAAAGAGAGAAAAATATTATGATAATACAACTATTTTAATGACACAAAGTCGACATTGCAAACAAGGCGGCGTCTGATCAATTTAAATCTGCTTAAATTTGTCGCAGACGACAGTTTTAAATATATTAGCAGGGACTTCAGTTATAATACATTTATCAAATGCCAATATACATGTACATACCCTTCGTGTGTACGTGTAGCCGCTACTGCTGACCAGCTTCCGTGCGCCTCTTATGCTGCCACCCTCCACCACCTCGAACGTCAGGGGTGCGTCTTCCAAGATGACGTCATCCAGTGGCCTGTCCCGCAGAGAATCGTCCAGTGGAGCCGTCGGTTGGTGGAACTCCCTGTCGTCGACATCAAAGGACCTGTCTTCCATCGCTGGCACGACGTCTGGCTCTTCTGGCTCTTCCTCCATCGGCACGTCGGCTGGCTCGGCCTCTGGTTCCACGTCAGGGTCTTCCTCTGGTTCCGCTGGCACGACGTCTGGCTCTTCTGGTTCTTCCTCCATCGGCACGTCGGCTGGCTCGGCCTCCGGTTCCACGTCTGGGTCTTCCTCCGTCGGCACGTCATCACTGCGAACGATGTAGGTGTGGTTGAGGTTCCGGATAGGCGAGGCTGTCACGTCGAGCTCCGGGGGTACGCCGGCACCTGGCAGAATCGTCGAGTTGATTTGGTCCGTGCAGGATCTGCATTTCCACTCCAACTCCAGCGTCCCTTGCATTGCAGCCCGATACTGCTCCGGTGTGACTCCTGAAAAAACAATATAACAATATAAATTATAAGCTCAAATTTTGGTCTGCTTCAAAAAAAATTTATAATTCAAACAATATTCTTCTTCTCAGCATTACTACAATATGGATCCAAATTGTTTGGAAATGGCATCACCTATTAGCTATTAGCTTTTAAATTTCACAGATTCATTTATATTGTGGAAAAAAATATCGACTGACTGAGTGTCAAACAGCTTTGATCCGGATGAGACTAAATATATTTATCTGCAGTTCATACCTGTGTTGCATTTCCGATGTTGCCACATCTCGCATCCGTCACACTGCAAGGCATGCATCCTCTTTGTGATAATTCTCGAGCATCTGATACAGTCCGCATCCATGATGGTTTTTGATTTTCATCCTCATTTTTGCCGTTTATATACAAAACCTTGGTTGACATGTGTACCTCTTTCGCCAAACTGATGAAGTTTGAATTTCTTTAATTACAATTAACCTTTAATTGTAATTATAAAGATAATCCGCCGAAGTCACGTGCAAACAGGCACGTGTTTGTTAAAGGCATGCCTTTGACGGCGGTTCATTAGATAAGGTATCCGAACTACAGAGGCGCCTTAAAGGCGACAGTCGTCAAGGTGTGATAAACTGTTTCACGCATAGCCCATCCCGCCATTGTTTTGACGACTCTATGCCCAAACATCAGTTTGACGAGGTGACTTATTTTTTACTATATATTATCAGTTTGACGAGATGGCAGGTTGACGAGGTGACCCGAATCCAAACAGAAACCTAAAGGACTTTCATATTTATATTTTTCTGTTACATGTATTAATTTGTTTTATTAAAACATATAAAGATTTCACATGTCCTTATAAATGTTAGTTTACCCACAAACAGCAACATGTATAGCAAATCCGAAATGTTTGATTTTGTCATAGCTATCAGTATGAACAAGAGATAGTTTGGTCCTTCTGGATAGCCGGTGACCCAATCTTGCATGTACACCTTCTGAGTCAAGAACATGCTGCATCTGCAAGACAGAATTTCTGAAAGTTGAAATATATCTTGGCTGACATATAAACTGGACAGAAAAGCGCATTTGTTGTTGTATGGTATTTAGCGTCAATTTTTCAGTCTTATCGCGGCAGTGTCTGCTTGAGACAGTATGCCGCAGACAAATGGTATGATACCGCATTCAGTCACATTATACTGACCACGTACTGACTGGACCTAGAGTTATCCTCTAAATGCTGACCTGTTAATATTGAACTGAAAAATAAGCTATTAAAACAAACATACGATTATAATTTTTTTTTTTCAGATACATTTGATTTTACATAAAACATAACAATTTTTTTTTACAATAAGATATTATTGATTTGGTCGGCGTTTTCCGACTGGTCAGCGTTTTCCTCTCATAATTTGGTTAGCCCACAGCAATCTGATCACCTCGGCCTTTATGCTACGCAATAGACCTCTGACATAATAAGGCGCCATTTTGGAAATACTTTCAGTCACATGATAAAATAAAATGGCGGCCCCCTTATGCCACCTGTTTATATGCATGTACGTTGAAAATATAAACGTTTGTTAATTAAGACTGATATTTTAAATTTCCCTATAAATATGACCTATGTCGAGTGTATAAATAAAAAAATCGATATAACAACGCCATACATAATCAACTTAATGACGGATACATTATTTGTTACTTTCACGCGAATGAACACAGACTTGTAACACAGGCGATTCGCGTTGGTGTATTCTAGAGCTATACACGAGGTGTATTCTACGGAGGATACGGAAATACCCGATGTTTCACGATTGAGCCCACAGCTGACTTCAGCCATGAAGGTCAGCGTTTTAGAATGACCCGGCAAACTGCCCGGATGACGAGCAAAACGCACGGGATAAAATGGCAGAGTTTACTTGTTTATTATGGATTGTAGTTTTATTCCTTGACCAACTTAGATATATATGTTAAGTAAGTATACACTATGTCTGGTTATAAAGTTATGCGTATAATTTATTTGATATTCAGCCTAAATACCAGTCAGCACTTGATAAACTGAATTTGTGTCGTGTGTTTTCGTTGGTCGTGGTTCTTCTTCCATATACTGAGCTGGGTTCTTGAAACAACGTACGTAGCTCAACAAAACTAGGCGTGAGGGTGGTGCACAGAAGTCTCAAATGTTAAATGTTTTAAAATTATATACAGTAGTTGTGTCTGGTGAACAAAGTGTCCGGTTACTCTGCGAGGAGTGACTGAAGGCATCCAAGGTAAGTACATGCTGTGCTGGCGGGAAGAAGATTCCATTCTCGCACTGTCCTTGGGAAGAAAGAGTTTGACAGTATCTGGTCTTTGATACGCTCCTGGAACATCCTATGTTGTCCTCTGGTACGCACGTCGCTGCTTTGGAGGAACTTGTCTGTGTTGATGTCTACAAGGTTGTTATGGATCATGGAGTAGATAGCTAGGAGTAGGGGTGTAAACAGTGTTCCCTGGGTACAAACTATAAAGTTCCTGTTACCAGTGTACCCTAGGTAACAAAGTCAGTGTACCCTAGGTAACAAAGTATATACCATGTGGAAACTTTTGTGACATATATGAATTCTTCTCCTTCCAGTATCAATGCAAAACTATTGTAGTATTGTCGAACCGTTGTGAATTATATATGTGAAGAGGGTCCCATATGTAAACTTTAATGCAGGATAAAAACAACCGTGATTACTCCAGGGGGCTGTGACCACAAGGGCTTGTCCCAAATTTTTTTTTACCGGTAATTCATATATTATATAAAAAAAAACACAAAGGAGGAATCTCAAGGGACTATTTTTTTCTCTATTTAACCGATTTCCGCTTAGTTTTCAATACATATTTATCGTAAATACATCATATTTAGCATACATGAACAATACATTGCATCAAGGAATTTTAGAAGAAGAGGAATCGAAACGCAATGCAAGCGCCCCATTCAAGGTTATGACAGCTGGCGAAGAGGCAAGATTTCAAACAAGATCTTTTTACAAGATTTTCCAATAATTCGCACCTTACACAGCCGCCTTTTTTTTTTTCAACGAAGCAGTGGAAAAGCTGTAAATAAATATGTCATTGTGCCAATTTGAAGTTTTAACTAATCTAAATGTAAATGTATATATATTGTTATTTATCATGATAATCACATCTATATAGCTATTACACCAAATTTCGATACTGACAATACACAAACCGTGTTAAAGTATAGACTGAAAAAAACCCAACTCTGCACGAGATGTTAGTTAATGCGTAATCCATTCCCTTTTTTCGTTATACAGTCATACAAATTATATCAGTTATTTTCAAGGAACTATAGAAGATTACACAAACTGTGTTTAAACTATCGGATAAATGTTGAGTTGGTTTTTAGAACATGAACGAGAAATGTTTCCTTATTACAGATTTGATTAACTAATTTCCCAAAGTGTTTGTCCAGATTTATACTTTATTAAAAAGAATAATGTTTTGCTAGTGGCTGCCCCGTGAATAAAGAGGGCTGCTTGCACTGGTTTTATTGTCTATCAGACCAGAATAGACATATTGGTAGTTATGGACCTTGGATTATGAAAATGATTTCATTTTGTCTTGTAAACACTGCATCAACTTTAGTTTTTAACAGATATAGTCAAAACTTGGTCAGAGTCTTATGGATGATGAAGGCTCAGATGACTTTTTGAACCAAACTGAATGACCAAAATATGGTCCTTGATTGATTGGAAAATGTATTTTCAGTGATAAAAAAAGTGGAAAATAAAGTAATGAAAATTGTTTTTATTTATAGGTGGAGAGTTGTAAACAATCACTCCAATTGCTATAGACAGGGACAAATAGAACCATCTCATGTAATGGAGTCCATGCCATGATATACTTCTTGCTGGCCTATCTTGATCGTCCTTCCATGGCCACCAAATGTAGACTCCAGAATTAAGGGAAATGTGAAATCACAGGTAATATATATAAATGTCAACAAAACCTATTTATTTCTTTGAATGTTTTTAGATGTATTTAGTCACCCCCTGTGAAGTCAAGCCTTTTTTAAGCAGCCAGTCAAGGGAATGGAAATGTGGGTTTTAACACCAGTTGTTACTTAATACAGGTTAATTTGCTCTGAAAGCACAGAAATAGTAAATAAAGGCGGTTGCTTAAGACAAGTGGCTGCTCAATAGAGGTGGTCGCTTGCACAGGTTTTATTGTCTCTCAGACCAGAATAGACATACTGGTAGTTGTGGACCTTGGTTTATGAAAATGTTTTCATTTTGTCTTGAAAACACTGAGTCATCTTTAGTTTTTAACAGATATACCGGTAGTCCAAACTTGGATGAAGGCTCGGATGACTTTTTGAACTATCCATATCAGGGCAGAATGACAGAAATATGGCACTGATTGATTGATAAATGGAGATTTTTGCTTTGTTAATATTGTAGCTTTTGCAATTGTGATAAACTACACATTATGTATTTTCAGTGATAAACAAAAGTGGAAAATAAAGTAATGAAATTTGTTTTTATTTATAGGTGGAGAATTGTAGACAATCACTCCAATTGCTATAGACAGGGACAAATAGAACCAACCATCTCGTGTAATGGAGTCCATGCCATGATATACTTCTTGCTGGCCTATCTTGATCGTCATTCCTTGGCCACAAAATGTAGCCTCCAGAATTAAGGGAAATGTGAAGTCACAGGTAATGTTAATGGCAACAAAACGTATTTATTTCTTTGAATTTTTTTAGGTGTATTTAGTGTAAACTCTAAGAACACTGGTTTGATAGAATATTAATCAATCTTCATCAAGTCTCGATTAATTTATTCATCAACCTCTATGAAGTCGAGCCTGTTTTAAGCAGCCAGTCAAGGGAATGAAAAATGTGGACTTTAACACCAGTTGTTGCTTAATACAGGTTAATTTGCTCTGAAAGCACATAAATAGTCAATAAACATGGTTGCTTAAGACAAGTGGCTGCCCAATAGAGGTGGTCCCTTGCAAAGGTTTTATTGTCTATCAGACCAGAACGGACATACTGGTAGTTATGGACCTTGGATGATGAAAATGATTTCATTTTGTCTTGTAAACACTGTATCATCTTTAGTTTTTAACAGATATAGTCCAAACTTGGTCAGAATCTTATGTATGAAGGCTCAGGTGACTTTTTGAACTATCCAAGTCAGAGCAGAATGACAGAAATATGGCCCTTGATTGATTGATAAATGGAGATTTTTGCTTTGTTTATATTGTAGCTTCTGCAATTGCGATTAACTGCACATGATGTATTTTCAGTGATAAACAAAAGTGGAAAATAAAGTAATGAAACTTGTTTTTATTTATAGGTGGAGAATTGTAAACAATCACTCCAATTGCTATAGACAGGGACAAATAGGACCATCTCGTGTAATGGAGTCCATGCCATGATATACTTCTTGCTGGTCCATATTGATCGCCCTTCCATGGCCACCAAATATAGACTCCAGAAATAAGGGAAATGTGAAGTCACAGGTAATGTTAATGGCAAAAAAAAGCTATTTATTTCTATGAATATTTTTAGACGTATTTAGTCACCCCCTATACAGTCAAACCTGTTTTAAGCAGCCAGTCAAGGGAATGAAAAGTGTGGACTTTAAAATGGGTTGTTGCTTAATACAAGTTAATTTGCTCTGAAAGCACAGAAATAGTCAATAAACATGATTGGTTAAGACAAGTGGCTGCCCAATAGAGGTGGTCGCTTGCACAGGTTTTGTCTATCAGACCAGAGCCGACATACTGGTAGTTGTGGACCTTGGATGATGAAAATGATTTCATTTTGTCTTGTAAACACTGCATCAACTTTAGTTTTTAACAGATATAGTCAGAACTTGGTCAGAATGTTATGGATGAAGGCTCAGATGACTTTTTGAACCAAACTGAATGACCAAAATATGGCCCTTGATTGATTGGAAAATGGAGATTTTTGCCTAGTTAATATTGTTGCTTCTGCCAAAGTGATAAACTACACATTAATGTATTTTCAGTGATAAAAAAAAAATGTGGAAAATAAAGTAATGAAAATTGTTTTTATTTATAGGTGGAGAGTTGTAAATGCTATAGACAGGTTCAAATAGAACCATCTCGTGTAATGGAGTCCATGCCATGATATACTTCTTGCTGGCCTATCTTGATCGTCCTTCGGTGGCCATCAAATGCAGACTCCAGAATTAAGGGAAATGTGAAATCACAGGTAATATTAATGGCAACAAAACCTATTTATTTCTTTGAATGTTTTTAGACGTATTAAGTCAATCCCTATGAAGTCAAGCCTTTTTAACCCTATGCCTTTCAGAGACGACTTTTCACGCCTGTATCGATAGCCTCTCAGAGACGACTTTCCACGTCTCTATCGATAGCCTCATGATCACGACAAATCCCGCCTTTATCGATAGCCTCATGATCACGACAATTCACGCCTGTGTATTTCAATCGCAAAAATAACACACATAAACTTCATTTTCCGCGACAGGAAGTTTACATTTGCGTAAAATAACTTTTCCCCCAAGTAAAATTACCCATGACATCATAGTGTTAAGTTTTTATAAAAATAGCATCCAATCGAACATACGGGTCAAGCGTGATCAAGCGAGGTCATCGCCCAGTTGCATTATGTAAAGTGCTAGAATTTTCCATGATTTGCGCGGGAATCTAAAAATAAATCGGGGTCAAATACAATTTTCTGAAAACAGAAGCAATCTATTTTCGTGTTTTTGGAAATGTGTATCCTGCATGACCTTTGACAGAAAATAAAACTATGTTTACACGCAGCTGACTTTCAGCACACTTTTGAAGTTAAACTGTCGCTTGCACAGGTTTTATTGTCTATCAGACCAGAATAGACATACTGGTAGTTGTGGACCTAATGGTTTATGAAAATGTTTTCATTTTGTCTTGTAAACACTGAATCATCTTTAGTTTTTAACAGATATAGTCCAAACTTGGTCAGAATGTTATGGATGAAGGCTCGGATGACTTTTTGAACTATCAACATCAGAGCAGAATGACAGAAATATGGCCCTTGATTGATTGATAAATGGAGATTTTTGCTTTGTTAATATTGTAGCTTTTGCAATTGTGATTAACTACACATTATGACTGTATTTTCAGTGATAAACAAAAGTGGAAAATAAAGTAATGAAACTTGTTTTTATTTATAGGTGGAGAATTGTAAACAATCACTCCAATTGCTATAGACAGGGACAAATAGAACCAACCATCTCATGTAATGGAGTCCATGCCATGATATACTTTTTGCTGGCCTATCTTGATCGTCCTTCCTTGGCCACCAAATGTAGCCTCCAGAATTAAGGGAAATGTGAAGTCACAGGTAATGTTAAAGGCAACAAAACCTATTTATTTCTTTGAATGTTTTCAAACGTATTTAGTCACACCCTGTGAAGTAGAGCCTGTTATAAGCAGCCAGTAAAGGGAATGGAAAGTGTGGACTTAAACATGGGTTTTTGCTTAATACAAGTTAATTTGGTCGGAAAGCACAGAAATAGTCAATAAACATGGTTGCTTAAGACAAGTGGCTGCCCAATAGAGGAGACCGGCTTGCGCAGGTTTTATTGTCTATCAGATCAGAATGGACATACGTAGTTATGGACCTTGGTTTATGAAAATGTTTTCATTTTGTCTTGTAAACACTATCACCTTTAGTTTTTAACAGATATAGACACAACTTGGTCAGAATCTTATTGATGATGAAGCCTGGATGAATTTTTTAATGATCCACATCAGGGTAGAATGACAGAAATATGGTCTGCTATGATGGTGACTGATTTGTATATGTACATGTGGGTTACTAGTATATATACATGTGGGTTATTAGTATACGTACATGTGATATATTGGTATATGTACATGTGGGTTATTAATATATGTACATGTGGGTTATTAGTATATGTACATGTGGGTTATTAGTATATGTACATGGGCTTACTAGTATATGTACATGTGGGTTACTAGTATATGTACATGTGGGTTATTAGTATATGTATATGTGGGTTATTAGTATATGTACATGTGGGTTATTAGTATATGTACATGTGTGTTATTAGTATATGTACATGTGGGTTATTGGTATATATACATGTGGGTTATTAGTATATGTACATGTGGGTAACTAGTATATGTACATGTGGGTTACTAGTATATGTACATGTGGGTAACTAGTATATGTACATGTGGGTTACTAGTATATGTACATGTGGGTTATTTGTATATGTACATGAGGATTATTAGTATATAGGTACATGTGGGTTATAAGTATATGTACATGTGGGTTATTAATATATGTACATGTGGGTTATTAATATATGTACATGTGGGTTATTGGTATATGTACATGTGGGTTATTGGTATATGTACATGTGGGTTATTAATATATGTACATGTGGGTTATTAATATATGTACATGTGGGTTATAAGTATATGTACATGTGGGTTATAAGTATATGTACATGTGGGTTATAAGTATATGTACATGTGGGTTACTAGTATATGTACATGTGGGTTATAAGTATATGTACATGTGGGTTATTAGTATATGTACCTTTGAGTTATTAGTATATGTACATGTGGGTTATCAGTATATGTACATGTGGGTTATCAGTATATGTACATGTGGGTTATTAGTATATGTGCATGTGGGTTATTAGTATATGTACATGTGGGTTATTAGTATATGTACATGTGGGTTATAAGTATATGTACATGTGGGTTATAAGTATATGTACATGTGGGTTATTAGTATATATGTACATGTGGGTTATTAGTATATGTACCTGTGAGTTATTAGTATATGTACATGTGGGTTATCAGTATATGTACATGTGGGTTATTAGTATATGAACATGTGGGTTATTAGTATATGTGCATGTGGGTTATTAGTATATGTACATGTGGGTTATAAGTATATGTACATGTGGGTTATCAGTATATGTACATGTGGGTTATCAGTATATGAACATGTGGGTTATTAGTATATGTACATGTGGGTTATTAGTATATGTACCTGTGAGTTATTAGTATATGTACATGTGGGTTATTAGTATATGTACATGTGAGTTATAAGTATTTGTACATGTGGGTTATTAGTATATGTACATGTGGGTTATTAGTATATATGTACATGTGGGTTATTAGTATATGTACATTCCGGTTAGTATATGTACATGTGAGGTATTAGTATATGTACATGTGGGTTATTAGTATATATGTACATGTGGGTTATTAGTATATGTACATTCCGGTTAGTATATGTACATGTGAGGTATTAGTATATGTACATGTGGGTTATTAGTACATGTACATGTGGGTTAGTATATGTACATTTGGGTTATTAGTATATGTACATTGGGGTTATTAGTACATGTGGGTTATTAGTATATGTACATGGGTTATTAGTACATGTGGGTTATTAGTATATGTACATGTGGGTTATTAGTATATGTACATAGGGGTTATTAGTACATGTACATGTGGGTTAGTATATGTACATGTGGGTTATTAGTATATGTACATGTGGATTATTAGTATATGTACATGGGGGTTATGAGTATATGTACATGTGGGTTAGTATATGTATATGTGTGTTATTAGTATATGTACATGGGGGTTATGAGTATATGTACATGTGGGTTAGTATATGTATATGTGTGTTATTAGTATATGTACATGGGGGTTATGGGTATATGTACATGTGGGTTAGTATATGTATATGTGTGTTATTAGTATATGTACATGGGGGTTATTAGTATATGTACATGCGGGTTATTAGTATATGTACATGTGTATAATTAGTATATGTACATATCGGTTATTAGTATATGTACATGCGGGTTATTAGTATATGTACATGTGGGTTATTAGTATATGTACATGTGGGTTATTAGTATATGTACATGTGAGTTATTAGTATATGTACATGTGGGTTATTAGTATATGTACATGTGGGTTATTAGTATATGTACATGTGGGTTATAAGTATATTTACATGGGAGTTATTAGTATATGTACATGTGGGTTGTTAGTACATATACATGTGGGTTATTAGTACATGTACATGTGGGTTATAAGTATATGTACATGTGGGTTATAAGTATATGCACATGTGGGTTATTAGTATATGTACATGTGGGTTATTAGTATATGTACATGTGGGTTATAAGTATATGTACATGGGGGTTATAAGTATATGTACATGTCGGTTATTAGTATATGTACATGGGAGATATTAGTATATGTACATGTGGGTTATTAGTATATGTACATGTGGGTTATAAGTATATGTACATGTGGGTTATAAGTATATGTACATGTCGGTTATTAGTATATGTACATGGGAGATATTAGTATATGTACATGTGGGTTATTAGTAATTGTACATGTGGGTTATTAGTATATGTACATGTGGGTTATTAGTATATGTACATGTCGGTTATTAGTACATGTACATTTGGGTTATTAGTATATGTACATGTCAGTTATTAGTATATGTACATGTGGGTTATTAGTGTATGTATATGTCGGTTATTAGTGTATGTACATGTCGGTCATTAGTATATGTACATGTGGGTCATTAGTGTATGTACGTGTGGGTCATTAGTGTATGCACATCTGGGTTATTAGTATATGTACATGTGGGTTATAAGTATATGTACATGTCGGTTATTAGTACATGTACATCTGGGTTATAAGTATATGTACATGTTGGTTAGTATATGTACATTTGGGTTATAAATATATGTACATGTTGGTTAGTATATGTACATGTCGGTTATTAGTTTATGTACATGTAGGTTATTAGTATGTGTACATGTGGGTCATTAGTATATGTACATGTGGGTCATAAGTATATGTACATGCAGGTTATTAGTATATGTACATGTGGGTTATTAGTATATGTACATGTGGATTATTAGTATATGTACATGTGGGTTATTAGTATATGTACATGTGGATTATTAGTATATGTACATGTGGATTATTAGTAGTTGTACATGGGAGTTATTACTATGGTCTTTTTCAATGGTTTTGAGTGCATTATTGTATTCACTTCCACCTGAACATGTGAAATAGTAGTCAGTGGTTTGTCAGAGCTACAGATAAGCTTTTGTAGTAATTTGTGGTAATTGGGTATTTACTCCTGAACTTTTTAGGTATTAAATTGCGTATTTCCGTTTACTATTGCTCAACAATTTTATTTTTACCCATCGAATTTTGTTCAATTATTTTATAGACAGCAATTGCTTTTTTAAGAATTTGTTTTATTAAGTTCAAGCCATGGAAATTGTTTTTCCAGTCTGTGACAGTTTTTTTATTTACTTGACCACCGTTTCTTTAGTACCGAGACGACCCGGAACAAAATTTCGTCCATAATTTCACTTGCAATGTGTTGCGACAGATGCACAATCTGCGCAAACAGGTTTATAAGATGCTTTCACAAACAGCATCGCTGCTTTCCACCGGTGTGTGCAAATAACCGAGCAGTATGTTTGCTTGGACAGGTTGCGATCACTTTTTTCTACCGAAACCGAAAGCTGTTATTGTATCCGAGACTGGTTTACAACATTTAATGAAAAACGCCCTAAAGAACCTAAATGAACGGAAAGTTTCACTATAGGCCGATAATAACGGTCAGCGCGGCAAAAAGACAACGCTGTTTCAGTTTACGCAGTCCCAGAAGCTTTTTACTTTGTGATATGCGGCGATTTTAAAAGCAATTGAGTAAAAATTATTTTTCTTTGCTTTTCTTTTATAAATTTCTTTTCTGCATAATTTATTTGCATATTTACACAAATATGCAGCTTATCTGTAGCTCTGATTTGTAGAGATAAACGGTAAAGGTTTGTCTTACTTAGATTCAATGGCCTGACACCATTCATTAACTGTTGAAAAAAGGGAAAAAAACATAAGCAAAAAGGCTGGCATTTTTGTTCAAATGTCTTTAATTTTAAATTATTTTTTATTTGGAAATATTTGTGTATTTACGCAATCACTGTTGGCACCCTATTGGTGTTATCATTTTTCCCTGAAATAGATAACAGTTCTTAATATTACAAAGTATGTGGTCTAGTGGTAGAGTATCAAACTCCAGATTCAGTCTCATGTCATGACCGTTTTTTGTGTTTTTGAGCAAGAAATTTTATCTGCACATGCTTAGTACCGGGTCTGCCCATACAGATTAGTATTGTGTTTTGTGAATTGTTGTTACAATTGGCTGGTTTCACAATCAAAGTAAAAGTAACTTAAGTGTATTGTAAGAATCTGTTAAGAGTTAATCAATGTAAGATAGGCAAGTGTAATCCATTGTTTTGTAAATCTAAGGGCAGGTGGAAGGTCCTGTTACATTATCCCTTGCTCCACATTGGTGGTTTAGTGTTACAGTGTCCACCAGGCATGATTGTCAATGTTACAGATCTTTCATTTGATGTGAAATGTGAATATTGATTGACTTTACTTTTATAGTGCTGGATGTTGGCAGGCACAATGATACAGGGATCCAGGGGATACAACACAAGGGCACTGTCAACACCCCTGCCTTCCTGTTACAAATACAACAACAGAGGAACTGTCTTGCACAGATGCAGGTATATAGATATCAAACTTTTCAGTAATTTGGAGTTTCTGGCTTGAGTGTGATTTATTCACTCCACTACATTGTTGTTGTTTTTGTAACTATGTTCAATTTTTTTTTAAGTTTTCATATCAATTTGTTGAGAAGCACAAAGCTCTCCCCATGTTTGTTATGAAAGACCCCGGGGTTTACCTAATTTTTTCTTGAATTTTTTTGTATTGTTCTTGCCCCAGCATCAGCGTAGCTTTTTATCCCCCTGCCGAAGGCAAAGCGGGATATGGTAATGGACTCTGTCTGTCCGTGCGTGTCTGTCTGTAACACTTTTGCCCTGAGCATAACTCCAAAACTATTCAAGCAATTTTGTTGAATCTTCACACAATGCCATAGGACATTGAGAGGAAGTGCAGTGTACAAGAACCATAACTCTACATTACTTTTTGAATGATCTCCCCTTATTAAATTTAATTGTCTGGAGCATAACTCCAAAACTATTCAAGGGATTTTGTTGAATCTTCACACAATGACAGAGGACATTGATAGGAAGCGCAGTGTACAAGAACCATAACTCTACCTTGCTTACCTTTTGAATGATCTCCCTTTATTAATTTACACTTTTATCAAGAGCATAACTCCAAAACTATTCAAGCGATTTTGTTGAATCTTCAAACAATGACTGATTAAATTGAGAGAAAGTGTAATGTACAAGAACCATAACTTTACCTTGCTTACCTTATGAATTATCTCATTTTATTAAATTGACTTGTTCTGGGCATAACTCTAAAAGTGCTGAATGGAATTTATTCAAACTGTTTACAAAGATGGGGGACATTAAGGGGAAGTGCAGTGTTCTAGAACCATAACTCTACCTTGCCTCATTTTCAATTATCTCCATTTATCACTTTTAGTATACTTGCCATAAAGATTACTATTCAAGGAATTTGATTCATATTTCACACAATGTTGGAGGACATCGAGAGAAAGTGCACTGTTCAAGAACTATAGCTGTACCTTGCCCATATTTTAATTATCTCCCTTTATTATATTTTATTATGCTAGTCCTGAACATAACCTATAAAGGGTTCAAGGGATTTAGTTGATATTTCACACAATGATAGAGACATTGATAGGAGTAATGTGCAGGAAGCATAACTCTTTCTTCTGTCTTTACATAATTATCCCCCTTTGTTATTTTCCCTTGTTTGGCGCATACCTATAAAAGTTTTGAAGTGAAAGCTTTGAAACTGCTTACAATGGTAGAGAGCATTGACAGGAAGTGGACAGTACAAGAATTTGCTTTGGTGGGAGAATTGGCCATGTCCAACATGGCTCTTGTTAAAAAAATTGTTTCTCAGTAACCAATACCAGAACTTCTATCAAACATAATGTGAGTGTTCAATACCATTAAGGGGACTCCGGGACCAAGTGGGATAACTACAGTTTGATTTTAGGCATAGTTACAAGCTCTTTATTGTAGATCATGGCTCAGAACTGTGTTACATGGTGAACCTGGTCTCGACCAAGTCATGTATCAGAGTCACTACAAAACAGTTAACAAGTTCCAAAAAATTTGTTGACATATTTCTATGGTGGTGAATTTAAATGGATTAAGAACCTAAAATGGCAGGGTTTTTTTTTTTTTTTTTTTTTTTTCATTTTATTACTTTCTTGATCAGATTTTGTATCTTCTATAGTTTAGATACCTTGAAATACATTTATGACTAAATATCATATTATATTCAGTATTTTCTGAGCCTGTGTGGTTCCAGCTAAGAATAGAATCACTGTCGATCTCTGCAGAGGGGTAGGAATCCTCCGAATTGGTGTCGTGTTCATTTTATCATTTTTTGTCATGTTCACTATTGTGGTTAAATTATCAACTCCTGTGTGGTTCGAGGGAGCCATGAGTGATGGCAAGAATAGGATCACTGTGGCTTATGCATGTCGTAAGAAGAGACAAACTGAGTAATGTGATAGAATTTGCTGAAATTCTGCAGTTCTGCAGGTATTAAGGTTTTAGGTTCATTCTGCATATTCATTTGTTGATGTATTTTTTTTTAATCTGTATGTTAATTTGTTGATTTTGTACATGAAGAGTAAACTTGGAATCTTCCTTCCCGTTGGCGTCGAATAACCTATAATGTGTTGGTACACCATAAAACCCTATTCATTCATTCAGTATTTTCTGATTATACTGCTGATCATCATCATTTTTATACTGCTCATCATCATCATCATCATCATTATATTGCTGATCATAATCATCATCATCATTATACTGCTGTATGAACTTTTTATCAAATACTTGTATGTAAGAAGTCTGCTTGAAATTAGGGGCGTTATAACGGTTCAATGGAGCCCAGTAAGGTGACTTTCACTTTACATGGAAATGCTCTGAGAAAACAGATACTTCTCTTTTGTTTTATCTAGAACTATAAGTTCTTCATAGGTGCTTAGTCCATACAAAATTTGAAAGAAAGTGACATGTAAAACCAGATGAGCGACTTTTGTTCATAATTCTCTTCCTTTTCTTTTTAAGATATGTGTGTTCAGAAAATATGGAACTTGTATAGAACCATAGAAGGTATCAGAGGACTTACTAGATGTTGTGGCTACAGCTGTGGACAAAGACAAGACATATGAGAGCAGCTATGGACAAAGACGAGATGTGTGGCTGCAGCTATGGATAAAGACAGTTGGATATCATTAAAGTGTTGTGTGGTTTTTAGTCATCCATATATACCTTGGATGTATTTTAGAGCAGTTGTGCCATTATTTTTAGCTTACCTGAGCCAAAGACTCAAGGTGAACTGTTGTGCTCACTCTTCATCTGTCGTTCGTCTGTCCACACACAAGAATGGATATTTAAGTGTTTTAGGTTTAGGGTTAGTTATATTTTTGGATGGTTAAAAAACAGTTAAAAAAAATTGTGTGGCTAAAACAGTGTTTTTATGTGACTAAAAATGTCTTGTGTGTCTAAAATTTAGCACACAGAAGCCCCTTAAATATCCATTCGTTCCCATGTCAGAAACTACTAGTCCATTTGCCAAATGATTTCACAGAAAAGTTCCTTTGGTGACCTTCTACCAAGAATGTTCAAGCCATCACAATTCATTTAAAAAAATGGCCGCCATGGGTGGAGCTGTTTTTCCATATTTGCTATGGAAATAGCTTTAAAAAATCTTCTTGTATGAAACGAATGACTGGATTTCAATATGTTTTCACAGAACGTTCCCACCTCAATAATGTGGCACAGTTGGCACTTGCTTGCAGTTCCTTGTTATTCCTTGTGAATTCATTTATCTGGATCTTTCAGTGCAACCTACTTCAGTTGGGTGAGTCAAGGTCACTCATTTTATGAGCAGATACATTTATGCTATGGAAAAAAATTCAAACATTTTCTAGTCATTTTTTTTTATGGAGGATATCCTAAACTTTTTTAGCTCACCGGGATGAAGTCCAAGGAGAGCTATTGTCATGACCCCGGCAGTGTTGGCGGCGTCATCTGTAGACACCCAGGTTAAACTTTTGCGTACAAGTTTCCGATATCTATGCAACCACTCATTGGATATGAATGAAACTTTGCATGTGTGTTTACCATCATCAATGGAACACACAGAGATCAGAACCATAACTCTGGATTGCATTTTGGCACAGTTATGGCCATTTTTGAACTGAGAGTGTCTTGGTTTGTTGACATGAAATGGGCTACTTTGTATCTTGTGTCAACTGTTGTATTGATAAATAATGTTTACAAGTCATTTGTTGACATGAAATAGGTTACTTTGCATATTGTGTCAACTGTTGTATTGGTAAATAATGTTCACAAGTCATTTGTTGACATGAAATAGGTTACTTTGTATCTTGTGTCAACTGTTGTATTGATAAATAATGTTCACAAGTCATTTGTTGACATGAAATAGGTTACTTTGTATATTGTGTCAACTGTTGTATTGATACATAATGTTCACAAGTCATTTGTTGCCATGGAATAGGTTACTTTGTATATTGTGTCAACTGTTGTATTGATAAATAATGTTTACAAGTCATTTGTTGACATGAAATAGGTTACTTTGCATATTGTGTCAACTGTTGTATTGATAAATAATGTTCACAAGTCATTTGTTGACATGAAATAGGTTACTTTGTATCTACAGTTGTATTGTTAAATAATGTTCAAAAGTCATTTGTTGATATGAAAAAGGTTACTTTGTATCTTGTATCTACAGTTGTATTGGTAAATAATGTTCACAAGTCATTTGTTGACATGAAATAGGTTACTTTGCATATTGTATCAACTGTTGTATTGGTAAATAATGTTCACAAGTCAGTTGTTGACATGAAATAGGTTACTTTGTATCTTGTATCTACAGTTGTATTGTTAAATAATGTTCAAAAGTCATTTGTTGATATGAAAAAGGTTATTTTGTATCTTGCATCTACAGTTGTATTGATAAATAATGTTCAAAAGTCATTTGTTGACATGAAATAGGTTACTTTGTATCTACAGTTGTATTGTTAAATAATGTACAAAAGTCATTTATCGACATAAAATAGGTTACTTTGTATCTAAAGTGGTAAATAATGTTCACAAGTTATTTGTTGACATGAAATAGGTTACTTTGCATATTGTGTCAACTGTTGTATTGATAAATAATGTTCACAAGTCATTTGTTGACATGAAATAGGTTACTTTGTATCTACAGTTGTATTGTTAAATAATGTTCAAAAGTCATTTGTTGATATGAAAAAGGTTACTTTGTATCTTGTATCTACAGTTGTATTGGTAATAATGTTCACAAGTCATTTGTTGACATGAAATAGGTTACTTTGCATATTGTATAAACTGTTGTATTGGTAAATAATGTTCACAAGTCAGTTGTTGACATGAAATAGGTTACTTTGTATCTTGTGTCAACAGTTGTATTGTTAAATAATGTTCAAAAGTCGTTTGTTGATATGAAAAAGGTTATTTTGTATCTTGTATCTACGGTGTATTGTTAAATAATGTTCAAAAGTCGTTTGTTGATATGAAAAAGGTTATTTTGTATCTTGTATCTACAGTTGTATTGTTAAATAATGTTCAAAAGTCATTTGTTGACATGAAATAGGTTACTTTGTATCTACAGTTGTATTGTTAAAAAATGTACAAAAGTCATTTGTTGACATAAAATAGGTTACTTTGTATCTAAAGTTGTATTGGTAAATAATGTTCACAAGTTATTTGTTGACATGAAATAGGTTACTTTGCGTATTGTGTCAACTGTTGTATTGATAAATAATGTTCACAAGTCATTTGTTGACATGGAATAGGTTACTTTGTATCTTGTATCTACAGTTGTATTGTTAAATAATGTTCAAAAGTCATTTGTTAACATGAAATAGGTTACTTTGTATCTACAGTTGTATTGTTAAAAAATGTACAAAAGTCATTTATCGACATAAAATAGGTTACTTTGTATCTAAAGTTGTATTGGTAAATAATGTTCAAAAGTCATTTGTTGACATGAAATAGGTTACTTTGCGTATTGTGTCAACTGTTGTATTGATAAATAATGTTTACAAGTCATTTGTTGACATGAAATAGGTTACTTTGTATCTTGAATCTACAGTTGTATTGTTAAATGTTCACAAATCACTTGTCTTGGTTTGCTTTACTATATTTGACATTTTGTAGATATTGGAAAATTAATGCTATCCAAATATTCAATTTTTACAATAATCAAACATCATTTTGATATAATTTGAAAAACAAACTAATACATTTAACAATCTTTCCTCTTTAATTATAAGAGCAATTGGTGTACTTTATGGTATTGAACTGTTACATAGATGATGGTTTCAGATTTTTAGTGCCTCCTCCATTTGGAGACAGGTATTCGAGCATTTAGTGTTACCCCTGTCCGTGTTTTCAACCATTCTTGTGTCATATTGGTTCCTTATGCATAACTCCTGAAAGGGTCTATGTTTTGTATTATGATTTCATGTGTGGCTTTGCAATTTCAAAATACAGATCAATGTGTCAATATTAGCTTTTGAAAGATTTATGGTCCCTTTGTTACTTAATTTTTGGTAAACTAATGGTTTCTGATCAATTTCTATATCTGTATGTTAATTTGTTGTTTTTGTACATGTAGAGTGAACCTGGAATCTTCCTTCCTGTTGGCATCGAATAACCTAAAATGTGTTGGTACACTGTAAAACCCTATTCAATTTCTATGTATTTAAATAATATTTCCTGCAGCAGTGCAATTATAGCAGAAACAAAACAGAACAGAGTTTTATTCAATATATTATAAAATACATGTTTGATATTGGTCAAAATTGGTCAATTTTTAGCTCTACTGACCATTATTATTGATAATTGATATAATTATTGTCTTTGGGAATCCCCAGTAATTAACTTTATGTTCAGTAAGCGTGTGGGTGGGGTATTTATTCATAAGCGTTAAGACGACTCCCAAAGAGGGATAATATTGTGAAATTTCAAAGAGTGTCTTATGGCAACTTTGAGCTTGTACAGTGTCCTCAGACCCCGAATGATGTCCCCTATTTGACTTTATTTTTGGTAAAATAATGGTTTCAGGTCATATTCTATATTTGTCTATGTTGATAAAATGTTACGAGAGTTACGGCCTCTTTTATACTTTTGTTTTTATGAAATGTTGTTTGTTTTTTTTTGTATATTCAAAAAAAAAACAAGAAGAAAAGACAAGATAATATTATTATTGTATAAGCTTTATCAGTTATGTTGGCTTAAAGGGACACCTGGCAATTATAATAAATATTTACTAAAATCATTCCTGAAAATTATATATCAAAATGATGCTTAAATGAAGTTAGGATACCCAAGTATGTATGCAGCCTCATTATTTTTATTTTGGAAAATGGTTTTATTATTTCTGTAAGTAGCAGAAAGACTTCATATTTCTCTTATTGTCATAGATTATTTTCATCAGCTCTTATTGCCATTTGGTATGCTAGAAAAAGTTCCAAGAAAATATCATGTGTATTTTTTAAGCCTTTTGATCTAGAGAGACTGCTTGTTTAAAGATGTATAAAAATTTATTTATGTGTTAATACATTCTAAAATAAGGAGTTTCGGGTAGTAATTCTGTGAGATTAATATTTCTAAGTGGTTTTTGTTTAAATGTGTAAAGATTGTTTCAAGGAATGAACAAGTGTAATACTTTATTTCAGTTTTGCTGCATGTTCCTTTGAGATTTAGGGTTTTGTATTTATCTCAATTCTCACTATGTGTATGGGCATATATATTTTAGTCCTGATCACTCTGTGTCCATCTGTAACACTTTAGCACCTCCAATTTTCATGGGGTCCAAACCAAATTGACAAAGTAGTTATATACACATAATATTGGTTTATTATGTTTCTTGAATCATCAATGTTGTAACAATAATTGAAATTGTGTGCAGTCCATCTTCAGCATTTTCATTGAATCTTCATTTCATCTTATATATAGTGGTTATGTTATTATTATAAAATCTCAAGACGTCTTGAAATGGCCAAATCACATTACTATTGTTATGGTCCCTCAGTCATGAATAATTGCCTGTTTGATGTGGGGTTTTCTCTAGCACCCACATTTTCCATTGGATTTTCTTTAAACTTACTCCGTAGATATGTAATTGTAAAGTTTGAGACATTGTCATGAAATGGCAATATCAGGTTACTTATGGTCCTTGACTCAAGAAAATTCCCTATTTGACATGGTGTTTCATCTAGCACCTGTTTGACATCGTGTTTCGTCGAGCACCTGGATTTTTGTTAAACCTAATTTACCTTACATAGAAGTTCTATAATTGTAATATCTTAGACATTGTCTTGAAATTGATATATGAAGTTATTAATGTTAAAGGTTATGGCCCTTGACTCGAGAAGAAATTGTCCTGTTTGACATGTTTTCCCTAGTACCTGAATTTTTCATTGGATTACATAGTGGTTATATAACCATAATATCAGGTTCTCCTGTTGGTCAAATTGAATAATCAATATTGAAGTTTTGGCGCTTGTGTAATCAGATATTACTCTATTTGTGTGCACTCAGTCAAACTTGCACAATAGTTACCTTATACTGTAACATATAATTCCATAATAAATGAGTAATGACCCTTGACTTTTTAAAAGATGCGTTATTTGGCATGGTTTCCTGTGCCACTGGTGAGTGATGGTCCTCTTGTTTGAAACACTCGTGTTCTAGTTTTAGTATAATATGTTGATATATTAGTGACACATTGATATTTTTTTCACTCTTTAAACCTGTGTGGTTCTGAGTAGTATCTCTGTCAAATTGCAGAGAGATGGAAATCCTCCGAATGGGTGTCATGTTCATTTTTCATTTTTTGTCATGTTCATTATTGTAGTTAAAATACCAACTGCTGTGTAGTTCCAGGATGACATTTGAGGGATGGCATTTGATATATGTTGTAAAATGTGTATTGTTGAGAGAAAGAATAGTATCGCTATCTCTGCAGAGGAAAAGGAATCTTCAGAACGGGTATTTTGTCCACTTTCTGGCGGGTCCATTATTGTGATTAGATAACCAAATACTGTGTATTTGCATGGTGCTGAATGGAGGATAGTAAAGATTAGGAACACCATAGCTCATGTACCACAGCGGGGTTCTAATGGTAGAGTGTCTGCCTTGTATGCAGAAAGTGGTGGGTTTGATCACCAGCCGGGTCATACCAAAGACTTAAAAAACAGCACTAGAAGCTACTTCGCTTGGTCTCAGCATTAAGAGGGTAGGTCTAGGACTGGTCGGCCCAGTGTCAGTATAATGTGATTGGGTTGGTATCGTACCATGTGTCTGTGACATGATGTTCCATTGTGTCAGTATGATTGGGCGGGTATCATACCATGTGTCTGTGGCATGATGTTCCATTGTGTCAGTATGATTGGGTGGGTATCATACCATGTGTCTGTGGCATGATGTTCCATTGTGTCAGTATGATTGGGTGGGTATCATACCATGTGTCTGTGGCATGATGCTTGAGTGTGACAGCACTCAGAATAATGTCTCAAGTAAATGACAGAAAAATGATTAAAAGCGATGTTAAAAACCCATACTACAATAATTGTGGCTCCTGCATATTGCAAGAGCTGGGAAATTTAGTATTTGGTTAGACTTTGCTGAAACTCTGCAGTTTATTTCAGGTATTGAATTTTGGTCCAATTTAGCATAATTGTTTGTTGATAGGTTTTAAATTGCTTTTAGCTCTACTGGCCAAAGGCCAGCAGGTCTTATGTCGTGATAAATTGTCCGTCATTTGTCATCATCCACTCGTTAACCTTTTTCTTGTAGACAAAGTAGCACCTTCATTTTCATTGAATCTTAACCAAACTTGCACAGCAGTTATATAACCACAAGATCTTGGACGAGTTCTTGAACCAGCATCATTTGACCACAAGTGCCCCAGCCACAGGGCTTGTAAGCACATTTTAAATGAAACTTCAAAAAATATTTCCTCTGAAAGTTCAAAGCCTAGACTTTAGCTATTTTACATGTAGCATAACATTGGGATCCCCTAAAATATTTGTTGAAGTCTGGTCTCTGGGGTCAAATTAGGGCTTACATAGAGTTATATAGGAATAAGGTTAATGGGGCTTATTAGCACATTTTAAGTAAAATTTTAAAAAACAGTTTCTTTGAAACTTAAAACTTAGACCTGAGATAATTTACATGTAGCATCTGTTGCCAGTAGAGCGATTCCGGTCCTTTTGGGCCTCATGTTTCTTTTTTTTCATTTTGTATATTATTTTGTTGTTTTTGTACATGAAGAGTGAGCGTGAAATAATGTGGTACACTGCAGTCCCGTTATAACGCGGTCTGATATAACGCAAATTTCATTATAACGCGGTTTTTGCTTGGCTCCCATTTTTTTGGCAGTGGGGGAATTTAATTAAATCTGCGCGAATGATCAAATGACAATCAAACAATATGTCGTCACCATGTTTTGATTTGACCGTCGCTCATCTTCTTCTCGCCAATTAACCTTGATTAGAACAAACTGTTATAAACTTTACCTCATGGTGGTTTAAACGATAGTTTAAGTGATTGATTCATGCCAGCATTGAGTATCAACAGTTTGTAATAATCTGATTGATTCAATACATGCTGACACGCGCCAAACACGGAAGCTATATGCAAACTTTGTAATTATCGAGTGATCACGTGATCAAGCACCCAGCAGGTTGGCAGGTATAAATATACCGCGGATATTTTATCACAAACACAAACTTATTTTTATTATTTTATTGTTGGTATCTTTTTTAATATTTTAACACTAATAGCATAGAGTTAAAATTGAAGTGCAGTTTTTTATATAGACACCATTTTTTTTACTTCCGGGTTAAATGGAAATGGCTGCCAATTTTAGTTTTATCAAAACACGAAAACGTTTTTTTTTTTTTTTTTCTTCTTTTTTTTTATTAATTAAATACATATCTTAGTGTATCTGTTGTAACTAAAAATACGTTGTATCACGTAACAATGCAAACAATATTAACTACTGGGTAAGAGCCGGAAAGCACAATAAGTTTGAATTACCAACATCGATTTTTTCAAGGTAATTATCTCTGTAATGCAGTCCGCATATAATGCGGTTTCATTTTGAGGACCCCAACATTCGCGTTATTACGGGACCCGAGTGTATATGCTGCATCTTAAAAATCCTTCATTAAGGAAAATCATGTGACCTTGCTTGACTTTTATATGATATGCTCATGGTTACTGTTTCAAAAATATAATTTCAAAATTGTTATTTTAAAAGCCTTAGTTTGGTTCAAATGTTTTCAAAGAAAAAAAATCAATTTTAATATTGAAAAATGTTTTAGTTGTGTACTAGGAAAAGATTATCATAATTAATTTTTTTTTAGTTTCAGATTATATTCATTTAGTTGTTGAAAGAACCTTTATAATCCACCCTGTACAACCGGTAATGAGACATAATCAATGTGGCAACACCATGTACAACCATTCTTGTGAAATATATGGACTATAGTAAGCGAACTCGACATCTGATTCATGGATTTCTGATAATGCGACTCATGGTGAGGAATTTTCTTTATTGCTTGTAAATGTTTTGACTGTTACACATCAGATAGAAGCAGCAGCTATGTCATATGCAATAGACTACTTAAAAAAATTGTTTTGGGTGGTATCCTCCATGACCGATTGATTCTAAGATTACTGGTCTCTCACCACTGAGGTCGGATGGACAATGATTCTACTCTCTGAGGTCTTGCTCCACCAATAACACAGGATAACATATAACCCATCATGAGTATCATGGTGTTAAACCCCACTTAGAATTTACCTAGGCACCTGCTTGATTATATGGCCTTGACCTATGAGCTACTGATCTTGGTGCAACAGATCATGATTTGATAATTATTTATGTTTTTCTCTAAAACTTGCAAGGAATAAAAACATTAAATTGTATACAAATACATGTACAAATACACTTTCTGTGTATACATGTATGTATATCTTTTTTATATGATTGAAACTGCAGAGGTGGTCTAGCGGTAGAGCATCTACCTTGCATGTGGACGGAATTTGGTTTGATCCCCAGCTGGGTCACACCAAAGACTTGGAAATGATACTAGAAGCTTCCTCTCTTTTCACTCATCATTTAGAGGATAGTTTTACGTCTCTCTTTTTGGTCCTGTTCAATATAAATTTGTTATTAACCAGGATTGTATTCCTTCATCAATCACGTTGTATTTTAACATCTCGTAGCAAAGACTTCATGTGCTAGTTACCTGTTACTTGCTGAACCTCCATTAATAAAACTAGATCCAATATATAACATGTTTAAAATGGTGTTGAACCACAATCTAAAACCACAGGGAAAAATATAAGACAAACAAATGAGCTATTGCATTGTTATCTGCTGCTTTTAAGATGATGTAAACTAATGGCTGGCAAATACAGGATTACTTCTTGTTGGAAGTATCAATCTATGTATACATGTGCTCCAATATGACTTCCAATGTGAACATGGTGATGACAGAGGTGAACACGACTTTGTATTTCTTGCTTGTCCAGCGATGTCTGCTTCTATGTGAGATTTCTGAAATGCTTGGTATGTTCATATTATTTAGCTTTGAATATGACTTGATATTGTTCTCATTTGAGTTTATTGTATGCCATATTTTCTCCTCACAAGCTGCAGTATTTTTCTCATTCTTTAGTATTGAGTAATTTGTATATTGTAAGGAATACATATATATATAAATATTATAGATAAATACAATATATTATCTGTCTGATGCCCATATATTATCTGAACAAGAAATGTTGATGACAAATATTTAAAAGAGCGGTTGTTTTTGGAAGAAATACAGCAGTGATGGTTTCCATGTGTCTGTTTTTTTAAGTTCTTTAAAAACTCAATTATCACATTTTGCATTTTAGCTCTTATTTTTTTGTTATTTTTATCAATTCAATCTTTTTAAAATTACGTAATTAATGTGACCCAATATTTTGTTCTATCAGAATATTTAGTAAATTGATTTGTAAAAGATTATAGAGTACAGCATTTTACTTAAAATAATGAAAATGGGGAAAAAATAGTTAAAAGAAAGGCAAAAGAGAGTGACTGTGTTTGCAGATACTAGACGACATTGCGACACATAGCTGTTGTTAACTATCAAAAAGTGCGACAATGATGATCAATCTCTTGTTCTAACTTGATAGTTCTAGTGTGCCTATCAGAAATGCAACAATGATCAATCCATCTCTTGTTCTAACTTGATGGCTCTACTGTGCCAATCTGGGTAAGTGCATGGAAATTAGTCTGTTTGTGATAACCCAGTCTTATACATATGCCGTTAAAGTAATAATTGTTTACTCTCAGTACAAGTTTAGGTGAATGATTTGGCTTTGAACTTTTATATCCTCAGTTTGAACATAGTGAAGAACTTAATTGCAACTTTTCATCTATTCAAAATGTACAAATGAACTCCTGCAATAAATTTTTAATGAATTGATTTGAATGTTTACCAAAATATTCGATATTGATATTAAGTGAAAATCAATCATTTGTTAGTGAAAATATAACTTTTTTTTTTCCCTAAGTCCTGAGCTATTTGCGTTTTTTGTTTATATTCTATATTTATTCCAAAGAACATAAAACATGATATTTTTTTTTGGAGAAAAATAAAATTTTATCATGGTCTACAAGATTTTTTCTTAACATCACATACAAGAATTGTCACCCTTGGGATGTTCTCGTAACAAATCTCGAATCTTACATGTACAAGAATTTATCTAAAAAAAAAGCACCATGTCGCCCTTGCGATGTTCTCATAACAAATCTCAAAGCTTGCATGTACGAAAATTTATCTAAAGAAAAGCCACATGTCACTCATGGGGCGTTCTCATAACAAATCTCGAAGCTTGCATGTACAAGAATTAATCTAAAGAAAAGCACCATGTTGCCCTTGGGTGTTCTCATAACAAATCTCAAAGCTTGAACGTACAAGAATTTATCTAGTGAAAGGCACCATGTCATCCGTGGGATGTTCTCAGTACAAATAGTGAAGCTTGCATAGTTCAGTACGAGCTCTGTAGTTTACATACAAGCATTCATTTTCAAATAGATATGAACAATTTTCTTACTAGTAACATAACACACAATTTGTCTGAATATCTAGTCAATATTTTAAAACATATTTCCTTTATATTTGAGAAATTGCAAATTTAGTATGAAGTTATCTGGAAAACCAAATTAACAAAGTAAGATTACACACACTAAAAAAATGTACCATTATTTTGAGATATACTCTCTATTTTAGATGTAAACATTCAAAACAATAACATTTTTGGCTTTTCCAATTTTTTAGCACACTAGTAAAGTTCAAGGTGATTTATTCTGATTGCTCTGTCTGTTCGTCCGTCTGTCCATAATTCTTTGTTGTGTACATCCTAGCACCCAAATTTTTTTATATGATTTGTTATTATTTTAACTTACTGATTTAGTAGTTATATAATATCTGCCCAAATCGGATTATAAATGTCTAGTTATGTGCAGCATTTTTCATTTGATCATGACCAAAGCTAATATACAGTGGTTATATAACCATAATATCTGGGAAAAGTTCTTGAACTGACCAAATTGGATAAATATTGTCAGAGTTATGACCCTTGCATTATGAAAATTTGTGTAATTTGATGTGTCCATAATATCTGGACAAAGTTGTTATCTGCATCCCACTCTTTGCACTTTTCATTTAATCCTCAACAGACGTACAAAGTTATTATTTTACCATTATATCTTGAACAACTTCTTGAAATGACCAAATCCAATGACTCTTGAAATGTCAAAAAGTGTGTGCATTTGATTTTGCTTACACTCCAGCACTCATAGTTTATATTCCATTCTCATTAAACTTACACAGTTGTTATGTTACCTTGTTATTTCAGACAATGGACTGGGTAGCTCAGTCTGTAGCACATCTGGTTATCAATCCAATAGGGTCCTCTGTGGCCGAGTGGTTTAAGGCGCCATCTTAAAATCATTAACCTCTCACCGCTAAGGTTGTAGGTTCTAGTCCTGCTCTCTCCAAAAACATTAAGTTAGAAAGTTTGCCAGCTTCTTAAGAAAGAACAATAGTTCTGCTCAGATTCATTCTGAGGTTTTCCTCCACTAATAAGACTGGATTTGTCATATGAAATCATTCTGTAATATGTTTTTATATACTCATTGTCAATCATCTCACTGATGATGCAAGTGGGAAAGTTATCAGCTTCCTGTGGAGATGGGTGTACTTGAGTATTGGTTAACCTTCCAGGATCCTAGGTCAAGTTAACTGATCTTCTGTTCACCATAATTGGCATAAAACTGATGCTAGATCTTCAAATCAAATCAAATTGAACTGACCAAATTGGGTAATAAATGCCAGGAGTTATGGCCCTTGAATTGACAGAGATTGTGTTATATGAATTTATGTTCTCTCCAGCATCTACAGATTTCATTTGATATGTCAAATGAACAATTCAATGGCCCTGGCCTCATTAAGAACTGTCATCTTTGGTTTTGTCTCCTCTACCATAGGTGAGCGATCTAGATCCCGTGTGGCCCTTCTATAATCAATAAATAATTGTTCTTTATGTTGTAATGGAATGATGCCATTGATATTAGTAAAACAAGAAATGTTACTATTAGTAGAGTTAGTGAAAAGTTGGTTACCAAAGTCAAAGCCCAGGACAGACAGACAGACAAGACAAGGCGTATCACTTTTGTGGAATTTGCCAAATGTGAAGGAAAAAAAATAATGAAAGAGTAAAGTAAAAAGTCAGAAACTGGCTATGGCTACATAAAACCATGACCTACTTCTACTTTCTTGTAAATACTCAAACTGTTACATGAAACATTTGCATCAGACTTAATGCATAGATTAAATTAATGTTTACTGACAATACTGGCAACACATAACCATGACCTACTTCTACTTTCATGTAAATACTCTAACTGTTACATAAAACATTTGCATCAGACTTAATGCATTGATTAAAGTAGTGTTGACTGACAATACTGGCAACACATAACCATGACCTACTTCCATGTAAATACTCAAACTGTTACATGAAACATTTGCATCAGACTTAATGTATTGCTTATAGTAGTGTTGACTGACAATACTGGCAACACATAACCATGACCTACTTCCATGTAAATACTCAAACTGTTACATGAAACATTTGCATCAGACTTAATGTATTGCTTATAGTAGTGTTGACTGACAATACTGGCAACACATAACCATGACCTACTTCCATGTAAATACTCGAACTGTTACATGAAACATTTGCATCAGACTTAATGTATTGCTTATAGTAGTGTTGACTGACAATACTGGCAACACATAACCATGACCTACTTTCATGTAAATACCCAAACTGTTACATGAAACATTTGCACCAGACTTAATGTATTGCTTATAGTAGTGTTGACTGACAATACTGGCAACACATAACCATGACCTACTTCCATGTAAATACCCAAACTGTTACATGAAACATTTGCATCAGACTTAATGTATTGCTTATAGTAGTGTTGACTGACAATACTGGCAACACATAACCATGACCTACTTTCGTGTAAATACCCAAACTGTTACATGAAACATTTGCACCAGACTTAATGTATTGCTTATAGTAGTGTTGACTGACAATACTGGCAAAACATAACCATGACCTACTTTCACTTTCATGTAAACTGTTACATGAAATATTGCATCCGACTTAATGTGTTCCACTAGTGTTGACTTGTAATATGAATATACTTACAAAAAGTTAAATCAAAGTGTTGACTGACAATATAAATGTGCTTACATTGAAAGTACAATTGTTTCTATTATATAACAGGCATGCATGCTTGAACTACATTGAGATAATTTTCTGCATATGACAAAAGGTCCTCCATGAACAAGATGACTTACTTCTTGCCACTGAGGTCATGGATTTGAGCCTAGCTCAGTCCAATAAATGCCAGTATAATTATTTCCATTGCAACCATAAGACACACAACTTCTGTTTAAAATACATTGAGCTCAAACTTTACAAATGGCGTCCGGTTATCCATGACCAAATTGTCTTGGGAGCCGTCTCAAGATCACTTACCTCCTACCACTGAGGTCATGGGTTTGAGCCAAGCTCAGTCCATTATCTTCATAAAAAAGCTTGTCAGTTTAACCATAACAGACACCCAACTTTTAACATTTAAACTACATGAAGATCAGTCTTTACAAATGATGACGGCTCTTCCGTGGCAAATTGGTCTTAGATGCTATCTTAAGATACACAAGTGCTAGCCGAACTCAGTCCAATAGTTTCATAAGAATTATTGCCAGCTTCTTATGGAATAACAGTAGTTATGTTAAACTCACCAACAAAAACTCCCAACTGTCTGCCTCAATGTGACGTTTTTATACAGATAGAATATTTTACATTAATTTGATGGCATCATTGCATTAGTAACTATTTAAATGGTCAGAGTTGTCTTTTCTTAAAAAAAAGTACAACAAAAAAACATCCATGGAAAAGTTTTTAGTAATTAGTTTCAAAGCCATAATTTGCATACCTGTACTGAAAATAAACAATCTACTTTAATTTCATCATGTGTGACTGGGCTATTGGAGGCAGGCTTCCTTTCATGCATTTATCAGCACCTACTGTTGTACCTGTAGCTGTATGCTTGGCAACCTACAATAATGGTACCTGTAGTTGTATGCTTAACCAGGGTGACGGTAGTTGCCGTGACAGTCGATTGAAAACTTGAGAGGACATTGAAGGCTAGATAGTGTCTTCAGCACGATAAGTGCCGTGATGCAAAGGCTGTTAAAGTTATGGCTGACGTCTTCTAGAATCTCTGATATGGTCACTCTAAATAGTAAATAGTAAAATGTTTTTCCTTTGATCTCAAATGAGTACAACAGCCTTTCTTAATTAGTAATGGGAGTTTAATATTTAAAATAAATGGTAGAACAAGACACATGGAGAGTATTCAGAAGTTGCAATTTCTAAAAATCAATGCCATTTTTTAAATTTCTTGAGCCAGGTCAGTTACACGTCTAACTATCAATCCTGGGGTTGTGAGTTCGAATCCCCACCTGGCAACAGTCTCCGTGATGATTGATATGCGACATTGTGTCTCATTATCATTCGTATCTCACCACCAATTCAAGTGGGAAAGTTATCAGTTACTTGCGGAGATAGGATATTTCTTGTTCATTGATAATATACATGGACATCAGACAGATTTATAATTATTGTGTTTATATTATATATATATGAATATATAGATATTCCTTACCAATATACTTTAGTGAAAGGATAAAGAAACACCACCAGGTGAATTTCATAGTCACATTATCAAACTATTGTAAATGATATTTACAGTTTTAGAATAAAGGTGTTTCATGATTTTGCCAATGATTATTCTTGACAAAATCATTAATGAAATATCTTTACAAACATATTATAAAACTGTGAAATATTGCTTATACTAGTTTAATAATGTGGCTCTGAAATTCACCTGGTGTTTCTTTATTGTTTCAGTATAAAAACTCTTTACTATTGAGAATTGAGAAAAATACTGCAGTTTTCAGGGGAGATAAATTTGGCTTCAATTAAACACCAGATGAGAATAAAATTGGGTCATGCTCTTAGCTAAATAATATGGACATACAAATAGCATTTCTGGATTTCTCCACTGAAAGCGGACATTGCACGGCAAGTGAGATTTACCTAGTCCTACCTTTGTTGTTGCCATGTTTGCAACGGAAGGCTATATTGGAGCACCAGTGCCAGTCATCAGTCAAAACTTTTATAGCAATATTGATATTTCCTTGTACAGGGTGGAATTGGTTGTAATAAATTTTGTGAACACATTTGTATTGTTTATAATATAGTTTATTGATAATTAATAAATATGTAAAATTGAAAATTTGTTGTTTTCTTTAACATGACCAGTGAAATTCATTTGCATACTAATTTGCATATTTTTTCAGTCCACAAACCTCCCCCGAACCCACCCACCCAATTACTAGCTTGAAGATATGCTTTTGAATTTATGCACTCCAAACAGTTTCAACATTTGCATATTTAATTTTAAAAAAATTGACAGCTGTAAAGGGAAAGAATTGAGGAAATGGCTGTAAATTTACAACTCTGCTAACATGATAATTTAAAATAATGTAAAGGGAGGTAATTTACAGACATAATACTGAAGCTCTTAAACAAGTTTGCTCAAAATTGGTTGACAAGTGAAGGAGGAATAAAAATGTCGAGAAAGTGCGACAGGTTGATAATAACGTGGCAGAACTACTGGAATTTATTCTACTAAGTACAACTAGGGTATCGGTAAAACTGATGGATATTCATCAAAGTGCTGGATTAGTGAACCTTCCATTAAACTATTGAAGAGGTTTTATGTTTTTGAATGCCCAGTTTTATTGGTGGAGAAAAATCTTAATGGACTTTCCGTTAAAGGTAATGAAAGGGCCACAACTTCCCAAAGACAACAATGTGTGAAACTAGACATCATACTGAAGCTCTTAAACAAGTTTGCCAAGAAAGTGTGACGGATATATAATAATGGGGTATAACTACTGGACTTTATTCTACTTTAAGTAAAACTGATGGATATTTATCTAAGAAGTGCTGGATTAGTGAACCTCCCTTTCAAACTATTTAAGGTTTTTACATTTTTTAATGTCCAGTTTTACTGGTGAAGAAAAATCTAAATAATTTGTTTTTTTGAATATTTAGTATCATTTTTATGCCATTGAGGTAAATTGACACTCAGTTAACCATCTTTCCTGGGATTCTGGAAGGTGAACCAGTACTCGAGCACACCCATCTCTCCAACTGATAACTTCCTGACAATGAGACGCAATGTCATATATAATTATAACTATGTATAGTTGGTAAATAAGTATATCGGTGTGTTGAAAGAAAAAATGGAAGGGGAGTAAAGCCAGAAATTGGTTATGCCATTTTCAACACAATTCAGGTTATACTTGGCATATCCAGTTGTATTGGTGGAGGAAGACCTCAATGAATCTCAGTAGACCCACTGTCCTTACGCAAGTTACTGACAAACTTTCCCCTATAAAATTTTTGGAGCAATAAGGACTTAAACCTACAACATTAGAGGTGAGAGGAGTGATCTTGGGATGAAGCCTTAGACCACCTGGCCACTGAGGACCCTGTAAACAGTTGAACAAAAAATTAACAATTTTAACCCTTTTGGGGACACTGTGGCACCTTATGAAAACTTAAAGGGATAAAATCAGGAAAAATGCTATACACTTCTTAAAAACAAAATTGTTTTTACAATGGATAAATAGCATCTCATTATCATTAATAAACAAAATCTGAATGGTTTGGTATGTCAAATCTGCCAAAAAGTAACAAAATCAATATTTAAATTGGAGTTAATTTGAATAAAATACCCATTCTTAAAATAGACAGCTCTTAAATACTGCTTGATAGCCTTCACATCGTCATTACCTGATTATTTGAAAGCCCAATTTAAAAGGATAATTTAGGCCAAATTTTAACAAATTTTGCTCAACAGTTTATGGTTTCATGTGTTTTTTGGCTTAAAGGGAATAAATATATCTGGATTTTTCAAATTTTATAACTGGCAAAAAACATTTTTTCCCAATATTCCATGCCTATATATACTCACTGACCCATATTGCCAAAAAGATATATATTTAAACATGCCAAAATAATGTATTGACAAGGGCTTTCCAAATTTGGGCTATGCACCTTGGTTAGACTAAAATAGATTTCTCATTTAAAATGGCAACAAATGTTGTTACATGTATATATTAAATGAATCACTCGATTTCATTTTGATTTCAATTTGATCCGTTATAACAGGTTTACACAGACTAAAAATTGATTCATCTTAGAAAGAGTCTGAATGATGATGTGAAGGTCATCAAACAGTATTTAAGTGCAGTCTTTTCTTAGAATGTTTATTTTATTTCAAGTTTATCGCTTCAATTAAAATGTGATTTTTGGATTTGACAAACTAAGCTATTAAGATTATATTTATAATAACAAGAAAGTATCGGTGGAACCGATGGATGCTCCCCAATTGACAGCTATAAAGGGAAAGAACTGAGTTCACAACTCTGCTAACATGATAATTTAAAATAATGTAAAGGGAGGTAATTTACAGACACATTTATTTCTGATATCTAATGCATGAGCAGCAAGGCACTTTTGGAAACAAACTGTATGCACAACTGGGCATCATTCGGAAACTCCCGAGCAAGTTTGGCCAAAATCAGTTACAAATTTGAGGAATAGCAATGAATAGAGTTTCTATTAAAGAAAATGAAAGAGTCACAACTTCCCAAACACAACAATGTGTGCAACTAGACATCGTATTGAAGCTCTTAAACAAGTCTGCAAAAAAAATGGTCGACAAGTGACTGGGGAAATAAAACTGACAAAAAAGTGTAACAGATTTAAAATAATGGGACATAACTACTAAAATTTTTTCTACTTTAAGTACAACTAGAGTATCTATAAAACTGATGGATAAGAAGTACATATCCTTGATTAGTGAACCTCCCTTTTATACTATTAAAGGTTTTTTGTTTTTGAATGTCCAGTTTTATTAGTGGGGAAAAAATCTAAATGATTTGTTTGATTGAATATTAAGTATCATTTTTATGCCATTGAAGGCAAATTGACATTCAGTTCACTTAATTCTCTTTCCTGGGAAACTGTGGTTATGTTAACTGATCATCTGTTAGCCCTCGATGGCATGAAAATAACGCTAAAATATTCAATCAATCATCACGGAAATAGCTGCAGGGTGCGGATGTGAACTCATGACCCCTAAATTGACAGTCAGTCACATTAATGATGGAGCTAACTGTGCCATGCACCTCAGAATGAATGGGAGTAAAACCATCATCCTCCTGCAAGTAAGATTTATTCAAGACAATACCCAGAAATAAGGTATAAAATAGGGGAGATAATTCTGTCATTATTCAAGATAGAGTTATGGCACAATGCTCTTTATTCATGGTACAAGTTGGAATCCCTTACATACTTTTAAAGATCTTAAAATGAAGTTCAAAAGGGGAAATCATTATGTCGTTATTGATAACAGAGTTGTGAATTCTAGCCAGGCTCCAAGTGTGGGTGAATTTCCTTTTGGAGTTATGTTCCGGAAATATATTTTGACAGCGCAGCACGACGCAGCAGCTATATGCTTGACCTTTGGGAGCATAAAAATTGTAGATAGAACACTGCTTGATAAAGATTTAGAAAACCAGAGGACGCTTTACTTGCTCATAGTTGCCATAACTATTTTAGAAATTTCAATGATAAATAATTTTGGGGGTCAGCTTAACTGCCACACACTTACTGAACAAAATCTTAATTACTACGAAATGGAAATACTTTAAATTCCCATAACATTTATCTGTAAAAACATAGTCCCCATACAGGACACAGCACACAGAGACATGGATGCAAAAGTGACAATTTTTAATTATCCCCATAATATTCCTGCCCTTTGATTTGCATAATTGTCAATCCCTTGCTGATGTATAGAATCAAGTCGAACCTGAAATAATTGAGAAAATGGCTGTAAATTTACAACTCTGTTAAGATGATAATTTCAAATAATGTAAAGGGAGGTAATTTATCAACACATTTATTTGTGATATCTATCGTATCAGCAGCATATCCTTAATTGATGACAACACTTCTCAAAATCAATTAACAAGTGAAGGTGAGTAAAGCCAGAATTGGGTAATGCCATTTTCAACACATTTCAGGTTATACTTGGCATATCCAGTTGTATTGGTGGAGGAAGACCTAAATGAATCTCAGTAGACCCACCGTTCTTCCGCAAGTTACTGACAAACTTTCCTCTATAAAATTTTTGGAGCAATAAAGACTCAAACCTACAATATCAGAGGTGAGAAGAGTGATTTTGGGATGACGCCTAAGACCACTTTACCCTTTTGGGGACCCTGTGGCACCTAATGAAAACTTAAAAGGATAGTATCAGGAAAAATGCTATAAATGTCTTATAAATAAAATTGTTTTTATGATGGATAAAAAGCATCTCATTGTCAATAATAAACAAAATCTGAATGGTTCGGTATGTCAAATCCGTCAAAACTTAACAAAATCAGTATTTAAATTAGAGTAAATTCAAAACAAAATCTCCATTCTTCAAATAGACAGCTCTTAAATACTGCTTGACAGCCTTCACATCGTCATTACCTGATTATTTGAAAGCCTTATTTAAAAGGATAATTTGGGCCAAATGTTTTTCTTATCAGTTTTTGAAAATATCTTTGAAACTGTTTATCCCATTTAGGGTCTCTATTGGCCCTCTTTAGATATGTAAATATCTTGTGGAATCAAGATGAACCTGAACCAACTAATTTATGGTTTCATGTGTTTTAAGGCTTAAAGGGAATAAATATATCTGGATTTTTCAAATTTTATAACTGGCAAAAACATTTTTTCCCAATATTCCATGCCTATATATATTCACTGACCCATATTGCCAAAATGATATATATTTATACATGCCAAAATAATGTATTGAAAAGGGCTTTCCTAACTTGGGCTACGCGCCTAGGTTAGACTAAAATAGATTTTTCATTTAAAATGGCAACATATTTTGTTATGTATTAAATGAGTCATTTCATTTTGATTTAAATTTGATCCGTTAATACAGGTTTACACATAGTAACATTTTTTTCATCTTAGAAAGAGTCTGAATGATAATGTGAAGGTCATCAAACAGTATTTAAGTGCCGTCTATTTTTAGAATGTTGATTTTATTTCAAGTTTATCACTCCAATTAAAATATGATATTTGGATTTGACATACTAAACTATTCAGATTATATTTATCATAATAATAATGAGATACTTTTTATCCATTTTGAAAACTTCCCAAAGACAACAATGTGTGAAACTAGACACTGTACTGAAGCTCTTAAACAAGTTTGCCCAAAATTGGTTGACAAGTGAAAGGGGATAAAACTGACAAGAAAGTGGGACAGATTTAAAATAATGGGGCATAACTACTGGAATTTATTCTACTTTTAAGTACTACTAGAGTATCAATAAAAGTGATGGATATTCATATTACTAGTGCTTGATAAGTGAACCTCCTTTTCATACTATTAAAGGTTTTTTTGTTTTTGAATGTCCAGTTTTATTGGTGGAAAAAAATCTAAACGATTTGTTTGTTTGAATATTTAGTATCATTTTTATTCCATTGAGGGCAAATTGACATTCAGTTCACTTAAACCTTCTTTCCTGGGATTCTAGAAGTTTAACCAGTACGTTTCAGGATCCCAAGAAACAGTGGTTATGTTAACTGATTGTCTGTTAGCCCTCGATGGCATAAAAATGACGCTTAATATTCAATCAATCAATCAATCATCACAAAGACAGCTGCAGGGTATGGATGTGAACTCGTGACCCCTAAATTGACAGTCAGTCACATTAAAGATGGAGCTAAATGTGCCATGCACCTCAGAATGAATGGGAGTAAAACAATCATCCTCCTGCAAAAAAAGGTATAGAATAGGAGAGATAATTCTGTCATTATTCATGATATATATAGAGTTATGGCACACTGTTCTTAATCCATGTTCGCTGTCAGAGAGGCAAAGGATTTTCTTCCATATTTTTGAAAGTATAAAAGGGGAGATAACCGTAATTATATTTAAGAGAGTTATAGCTATTTATTTCTCTCACCTAAATCGCTCACCTATTTGACCTTCACCTTTTTTTTTAATTTTGACTGAACTGGGGTCGTATTCACCAACCATTCTTGAAAATATTTTAAGACTTGAGTTTGAAAATCCAAATTTCAACCTTAGATATTTAGTTTACCATGGCAGATAGAATAATTGAAAGTATACTTGACTATATATTAGGTGTTCATACATACTTGCAAATTTTGGTCTCAAAAGTTTTTTTTTAAAACTCATTCTTGAGTTCAAGTCTAAGAATATTTTTAAGAATGGTTGGTGAATACCAGCCCAGATCTCGAACCTGCCAACTCAGCAGTGAGAGGTAAATTATCTGATTCAACCGCTCGGATCACTCATCCAAGAAGGACCCGAGCTTATGTAAACATCTGACCCTTTTGGGGCGTCTGTGGCACCATGTGAAAACTAAAGCCCCTTACAAGAACCAAATATCAAATGTTATGATTAGACAATGCTTTAGATCCCAAAAACAATAAATTAAAAAATAAAATCCCAGCAGAAATGGGCAAGAAAGAGTAAGTGTTTACTGTTTTAAATTTCCTATGTAAAAAACAGTCACCTTGAAGGTAGTATATCAGAAATGGATCAAAATGGATACAAAAGATTGCATTATTATAAATAAATGAAATCTCAATGGTTTGGTGTATCGAATCCATCAAAACCTGAACAAAACTATATTTTAATCAGAGTGATAAACATGGAACGAAAGCCATTTCTAATAATAAATAGCATTTAATCACTGCTTGACAACATTTACATCGTCATTCAGATTCTTTCCAAAATGAAAACAATTCTACAATATATATATATTTTTTAATGGGGTTTAAAGCCGTTTTCAACACTTTTCAGGTTATATATATAGCATATCCAGTTTTATTGGTGGAGGGAGACCTCAGACTGAGTCAGACCGAGTAGAACAACCGTCCTTCTGCAAGTAACTGGAAACTTTCTCACATAAAGATTTTGGAGTAACCGTGACTCAAACCTACTACCTTAGTGGTGAGAGGTAAGAGACCTTGAGATAGTGCCTTAGACCATGTAGGACCCTTTTACATTATGTAAACCAGTTCAAATCAAAATCAAAATGAAATCATGTGACTCATTTGACACCTCACAGAATATGGTGCAATTCTAAGCAGGATATTTATTTCTGTCTAACTGGATGGAAGACTAAGTTAGAAAATCCCTTATCAAAATAATATTTTGACATCAGTGAGTATATACAGGCAGGATATATTGCGGGAAAAAAGATTTGGTCAATTTTGAAAAATCCTGATATACTTCCTTTAAAGGGAGAGAATTAATGAAATCAAAGGGAGAGAATCAAGGAAATCTAAGAGAGAAAATCAATGAAATCAAAGGGAGAAAATCAATGAATTCTTTCCTAAATAGATATCAAAACCTCCCAATGCATTGTAGCCCCTTGAAACCCCTGCTCATAAACAAATTTGACTGGACAGTAAATACATATATATTTACATATACTAGTATATTTATTTTTTATAGCCAAAATCATACATTCAGTAGATTTTCTATTGGTGTTTTTTATAAACAGTTGAAGCTCATTATCTTGATATCACTGGGGTCGATATTCCGGTAGTGTCAATATTTTTGGTCATCCCCAAATTTTCCCAGTTTTAGTTCCTGATTGATCATTTCACACCTTTAACTGAATGTTTGTCTTGATATAATAATTGTTGACATAACATTGTGTATTTTTCTAGGACATGTGAAAATCTACGCATGCTATTTTTCAGTTTGTTGAAGACGCGACACTAATTATCGGTCTACGGCAAAGGTGTCGGTTTTAATGACAGACAGAATGTTTCAAATATCATATCATTGAATTGGGTGATTGCATGTAAATTGTATAATATCATGATTTATTCAATCAGCCTAAACTTATATCTCACACTACCGAGCAATTCAAAGAAGGACCTGGATATGAGCATTTATTACACCAGTGTAATTCTACTACAAGGACAAAGTGAAAATACATACTAGATGACACTTATCAGGTGGTGAAAATAAATATTGATCTTGAGACAAAATTTATGTTGATATTCATGTATCTCGATGTTTTTATTGCAGTCCCTCCAATATCGATAACGAGTTTCAACTGTAATTATTATTTATTAGAATAAATAAATTGTGTCACTTCAATTTTTTCTCGTTGTTTTTAATAAATATTACGTAAAAGTTAAATATCGAAACATAAAAAAACTCCTCTTATATGACACACAACTCCTACTTTTTTGTAATTCCCAATTTTTACCCTTTTGGGGCCCCTCCTCACCCCTTTAGATAGTGAAACCCAGTCATTTTGTCAAATCTGAACCATGACCAAACAATGCTTCTGTAAAAATATAGGCAAAATCAGTTTTTTTATAATGACACATGTCCCCTAATTGAACCCTCGGGGTGGGGTCATTTTAAACCCAAGGAACTCGATTTGAATAAATCTACTGGTAACAGAACTATAGTTGGTTATCGTTACTACATAAATATTTACAAAATCTGTTGGGTGGCTCATGAGAAGATTTTTCAAGTTTTGGACTATTTTTAGTAACAGGGGTCATCTTGAATTTCAGATCGGAAAAAATATTCTTTGGTATAGTCTCCTATGTCATAGAAATACCCTTATGAAGTTTAATTTGCCTGGTGGTTTTAGAGAAAGTACTGCTTACGAACAACAGACAATGTACGATGGAGAACATGCCATCGCATAAGCCCTTCTGGCCTTTGGCCAGTAGAGCTAAATATCAATGGTGGGGTTACACCTCATTGTTTTACATATGCGATACAATTAAGCACTACCTTTAAATCATATGGTAATATACCAGTTCTTGTCGATGGATCTATAGTCTTGTACCAACACATACAGTTTATCAATGCTGGATATCCTTCTACATTCTATGTCGTTCAGTTTTATACATACACTCAAGTCTCGTTATAACGCTGATCTTGCAGTCCACAAAATGATCTCGCGTTGTAGAGATAATTACCTTGAAAAAATAATCAATGTCGCTTATTTACACCCATCATGTAATTGAATGCTATTGTTTACATTGTAATGCGATACAATGCGTTTTTGGTTACAATAAATACACTTACGTATGTATATAATTAATTAAAAAAAGAAAAGAAATTTTTTTCCTGTTTTGATAAAACTATTTCTGTTTAACCCGGAAGTAAAAAAACAAGAGCTGTCAGAGGGACAGCGCGCTCGACTATTCAAATATTTGTCACAGAAGTACAAATTTGATTGAGACTGATGACGAATTCAAGCAAATAAGAGTTATACGACTTACAAAATTGACAAAACTGAGTAGGCATTTTAACTGCAATATCTTGTATGAAGTTTCAATCAAATACATGCAGTTCTGAATATTTATAAAAACAAAGACCCTAATTTGCAAAAAAATCTGGCAATAGTTATCCAACTTGATTAATTTAGTTGATTTCATGACTACAAAGCCATATGTAAAGTTTCAATCAAATACATTGAGCGGTCCGTGTTATATGGACTTGACAGTACTTGCATGCAAATCTTTAACCAAATTCTAAGTCAAAGAAGGGTTAGGGTTAGTTATATAACTTACTGTAGTAGGTTTGATAACTGGGAAGATGTGTGTAAAGTTTCAATTCAATACATGAAATGGTTACTTAGCTATGGACTTGATTGTACCTGCATACAAAACCAGAATTTCTAAGTAAAACAAGGGTAATAATTTACATTATATTCATGCAAGAGTTATCTAACTCAGTTATTGTAGTAGGATTGATGACTTGGAAGACTTGTGTAAAGTTTCAATCAAATACATTGAGTGGTTGGTAAGATATGGCATGCAAAACTTTAACCAGAATTTCTAAGTCAAACAAGGACAATAATTTGTATCATATTCAAGCAAGAGCTATCTTACTTAGTTACTGAAGTATGTTTGATGACTTCGAAGGCTTGTATAAAGTCTCAAGTCAATACATACATTGAATACTGAGATATGGACTTGATGGTACTTGTACACAACACTTTAACCAGAATTTCTTAGCAAAACAAGGGCAATAATTTGTATCACATTCACGCAAGAGTTATCTATCTTAATTACTGTAGTATGTTTGATGACTAGGAAGGCTTGTGTAAAGTTTCAAGTCAATACATACATTGAATACTGAGATATGGATTTGACAGTACTTGAACGGAAAACTTTAACCATATTTTCTAAGTCAAACAAGGGTAATAATTTGCATTATATTCACGCAAGAGTTATCTTACTTAATTACTGTAGCAGGGTTGATTACCGGGAAGGCTTGTGTAAAGTTTCAATCAAATACATTGAGTGGTTGGTGAGATATAGACTTAATGGTATTTGTATGCAAAACTTTAACAAGAATTCTAAGTCAAACAAGGACAATAATTTGCTTTATATTCATGCAAGAGTTATCTTACATGGTTATTGTAGTAGGGTGGATGACTAGGAAGGCTTGTGTAAAGGTTCAAGACAATACATGCAATGGTTATTGAAATAGGGACTTGCATGCAAAACTTTAACCAGAATTTCTAAGTCAAACAAGGGCAATAATTTGTATTATATTCATGCAAGATTTATCTAATTTAGTTATTCTAGCAGGGTTGATGACTAGGAAGGCTTGTGTAAAGTTTCAAGGCAATACATGCAATGGTTACTGAGAAAAGGACTTGCCTGAAAAACTTTAACCAAGGTGTGATGCCGACGCCTGGGTGAGTAGAATAGCTCTCTTTATTCTCTGAATAGTTGAGCTAAAAACGGTGTCTATATAAAAAATCGAACTTCAATTTTAACTCAATGTTGTTAATGTTAAAATATTAATAAGGGTTGTCAGAAGACAACAAAGCTCGCAGAGAGGATTAAAGAGCCATTACTATGCCAAAATGCAACCCCGAGTTATGGTTCTTGTCTCTGTGTGTTCCATTGATGATGGTGAACACACATAGGAAGTTTCATTCACATCCAATGAGTTGTTGCATAGATGTCTTAAACTTTAACGCAAAAGTTTAACCTGGGTGTCTAAGTCCAAAAAGGGCCATAACTGTGCCAAAATGGTACCCAGAGTTATGTTTTGTGTCTGTGATTGTTCCATTGATGATGGTAAACACACATGCAAAGTTTCATTCATATCCAATGAGTTGTTGTATAGATATCTTACGTGATAAAAAACTTTAACCTGAAAATTAAGTCAACTGTGCCAAAATGGAACCAAGATTTATGGTTCTTATTTTTGTGTGTTCCATTGATGATGATGAACACACATGCAAAGTTTCATTCACATCCAATGAGTGGTTGCATAGATATCTGAAACTTTAATGCAAAAGTTTAACCTGGGTGTCTACAAATGACATGGCAATAGCTCTCCTTGGGCTTTGTCCCGGCGAGCTAAAAAAGATTTCAAGAGTATTGACAACAATAAAATAATAAAAATAAGTTTGTGTTTATAATGTGATTAAATACCCGCTGTAAAAATAGATCACTCGACAATAACAAAGTTTGCATATGGCTTCCATGTTTAGCGTGTTAGCATTTATTGAATCAATTGGATTATTACAAAACATGGCGACGATATATTGTTTGGTTGTCATTTGATCATTTGCACAAATTTTCAAGTTTTACATCATGACATTTCCCCCCGCCGAAAAAATGAGAGCCAACCAAAAACCGCATTATAACGGAATTCGCATTATATCGGACCGCGTTATAACGGGACCGCAGTATATATACAATACAGGCCTATGCACCAACTTCACCCCAGAGGGCAATGTATCCTATTGGTACCAGTTCATGAAAATGGATCTTTAGTTGAATTAATCTTGTACCAGCATGCACAGTTTATCACAGCTGGATACCCCCTTTTTTTTTTACAGAAAACTTTCATGATAATAAAAAAGTGAAAATTTTTACCCCTTAGGGCGGGCAAAATAAAGATTATAACTTAGGGGGAAAAAAAAAAGAAAAATTGGGAAATAATTCTGCCAATATGCAATCAAGAGTTATTATTCTTGTTTTTATGAGTTTCCTAGAGGATGCTGAACACACATGTGAAGTTTCATTCATCTCCAATCGTAGGGTCATGAAATAAGTACCAACTCAAAAACTTTAACATGTAAAAATCTCTAACCAAATTTTCAAGAGTCCAAAAGTCCAAAAGGGCCATGAAAAATGCAACCCAGAGTTATGTTTCTCATCTCTGTGTATTCTGCTTGCTAAAAAAATTCAACCAAACTTTCTAAGTCTAAAAGGGCCATAATTCTGCCAAAATGCAACCCAAAGTTATGGTTCTTATGTCTGTGAGTTTCACTGATGATGCTGAACACACATTTGAAGTTTCATTCACATCCAATGAGTTGTTGCAAAGATATCTTACCCAATACAAGATATCGATGGAACCGATGGATGCTCCCCAAACAAGTGCTTGATTGAGTAGTAGCTGCATTGTTTGTAAAGGGAAAGGGGGTGTAAAGGGAAGATAATGTTTGGAAGAGATGTTTGGTTCTTCACTCTGTTCTTCACCACCACACATTGACCCCTACTGCGTTATTCATGTTCCAAGTCTCTTCTTGAAGATCAAAACAATGATGTGTGGTAATGGACAGAATCAAAGGGCCATAACTCTGTGAAAAATCATAGAAATAAAACACAAAGACAATACACACACTCTCCACTTGGTAGTGATGCTTCCTGGCAAGTTTCATAAAATTCCAGCTACTAGCTACTGGAACCTACGACCTAAGCGGTGAGAGGTAATTGATCTCGAGATGGCATCTTAGACCACTCGGCCACGGAAGACCTACTAGAATTAGAAATGGAAAGACAAGGATTTGGTAATGGATGCAATCTAAGGGTCACAACTCTGTAAAAAATCATCAAACGTAAACATTTGGAAAGTATGCTTATCTCCACTTGGTAATGATACATCATAGCAAGTTTCATATGGTTCTGGACAAAAGCCTGGACAAGAATTTGGGGACGGACGGACACAGCTATGTATGACAAGCTTGTAAACCAAGTTTTATAAAATTCCAACATGAGGTTGTAGAAAAATAGCTCAGACAATAGTTTGTCACAGACTCAATGAAAGGGCCATAACTCCGTGAAAAATCATCGAACCGGAACACAAAGAGAATATGTGCATCTCCACCTGGTAGTGATGCATCCTCTAGCAAGTTTCATAAAATTCTAACATGGGGTTGAAGACAAACAGCACAGACAAGAATTTGGTCACAGACAGAATCAAAGGGCCATAACTCCCCGAAAAATCATCTAACAGGAACACAAAGACAATATGCACATCTGAACTTGGTAATGATGCATCCTAGCAAGTTTCATAAAATTCCAACCTGAAGTTGTAGAGAAATAGCGCAGACAAGAATTTGGTCACAGACAGAATCAAAGGGCCATAATTCCCCGAAAAATCATCTAACAGGAACACAAAGACAATATGCACATCTGCACTTGGTAATGATGCATCCTAGCAAGTTTTTTATAAAATTCCAACCTGAAGTTGTAGAGAAATAGTGCAGACAAGAATTTGGTCAGACTCAATGAAAGGACAATAACTCCATGAAAAATCATTGAACCGGAACACAAATTTCACTTGGTTGTGATGCCGTTGTGAAATAGCGTGGACAAGAATTTGGTCACAGACAGAATCAAATGGGCCATAACTCAGAGAAAAATCATTGAACTGGAACACAAAGACAATATGCACATCTGCACTTGGTAATGATGTATCCTAGCAAGTTTCATAAAATTCCAACCTGAAGTTGTAGAGAAATAGCCTGGGCAAGAATTTGGTCACAGACTCAATGAAAGGGCCATAACTCCCTGAAAAATCATCTAACAGGAACACAAAGACATTATGCGCATCTGCACTTGGTAATGATGCATCCTAGCAAGTTTCATAAAATTCCAACCTGAAGTTGTAGAGAAATAGCGCAGACAAGAATTTGGTCACAGGCTCAATGAAAGGACAATAACTCCATGAAAAATCATTAAACCGGAACACAAAGACGATATGCACATATCCACTTTGTAGTGATGCATCCTAGCAAGTTTCATAAAATTCCAACCTGAGGTTGTAAAGAAATAGCACTGACAAGAATTTAGTCACAAACAAAATCAAAGGGTCATAACTCCGAGAAAAATCATTAAACTGGAACACAAAGACAATATGCGCATCTGCACTTGGTAATGATGTATCCTAGCAAGTTTCATAAAATTTCAACCTCAAGTTGTAGAGAAATAGCCTGGGCAATAATTTGGTCACAGACTCAATGAAAGGGCCATTACTCCATGAAAAATCATCTAACAGGAACACAAAGACAATATGCGCATCTGCACTTGGTAATGATGCATCTTAGCAAGTTTCATAAAATTCCAACCTGAAGTTGTAGAGAAATAGTGTAGACAAGAATTTGGTCAGACTCAATGAAAGGACAATAACTCCATGAAAAATCATTGAACCGGAACACAAATTTCACTTGGTTGTGATGCATCCTAGCAAGTTTCATAAATCCAACCTGAAGTTGTAGAGAAATAGCCTGGGCAAGAATTTGGTCACAGACTCAATGAAAGGGCCATTACTCCATGAAAAATCATCAAACAGGATCACAAAGACAATATACACATCTCCACTTTGTAGTGATGCATCCTAGCAAGTGTCATAAAATTCCAACCTGAGGTTGTATAGAAATAGCACTGACAAGAATTTAGCCACAAACAAAATCAAAGGGTCATAACTCTGTGAAAAATCATCGAACCGGAACACAAAGACAATATGCACATCTGCACTTGGTAATGATGCATCCTAGCAAGTTTCATAAAATTCCGACCTGAAGTTGTAGAGAAATAGCACAGACAAGAATTTGGTCACAGACTCAATGAAAGGGCCATAACTCCCCGAAAAATCATCTAACAGGAACACAAAGACATTATGCGCATCTGCACTTGGTAATGATGCATCCTAGCAAGTTTCATAAAATTCCAACCTGAAGTTGTAGAGAAATAGCGCCGACAAGAATTTGGTCACAGGCTCAATGAAAGGACAATAACTCCATGAAAAATCATTGAACCAGAACACAAAGACAATATGCACATCTCCACTTTGTAGTGATGCATCCTAGCAAGTTTCATAAAATTCCAACCTGAGGTTGTAAAGAAATAGCACTGACAAGAATTTAGTCACAAACAAAATCAAAGGGTCATAACTCTGTGAAAAATAATCGAACTGGAACACAAAGACAATATGCACATCTGCACTAGGTAATGATGCATCCTAGCAATTCTCATAAAATTCCAACATAAGGTTGTAGAGAAATAGCGCGGACAAGAATTTGGTCACAGACAGAATCAAATGGGCCAGAACTCCGAGAAAAATCATTGAACTGGAACACAAAGACGATATGCGCATCTGCACTTGGTAATGATGTATCCTAGCAAGTTTCATAAAATTCCAACCTGAAGTTGTAGAGAAATAGCCTGGGCAAGAATTTGGTCACATACTCAATGAAAGGGCCATTAATCCATGAAAAATCATCAAACAGGATCACAAAGACAATATGCACATCTCCATTTTGTAGTGATGCATCCTAGCAATTTTCATAATATTCCAACATGAGGTTGTAGAGAAATAGCGCGGACAAGAATTTGGTCACTGACAGAATCAAAAGGGCCATAACTCCATGAAAAATCATCAAACCGGAACACAAAGACAATATGCACATCTGCATTTTGGTAATGATTCATCTTAGCAAGTTTCATAAAATTCCAACTAAAGGTTGTTGAGAAATAGCTTGGACAAGAACTTGGGGACACACGGACGCACGGATGAAGCGGCAAGCTTCCTTCCTGTGTTGGAGCATAAAAAATCTTTAACCTGAAAAACCAAAGCCCATGCCAGGGTGAGTACAATAGCCCCCCCCTATTCTACAAATAGTCAAGCTAATTACCAACGCTAAACCCAAGACAATTAATTGTCCATTTGTATGTGCAGACAGACAGAAGAACATATGGTTGATGGACAAAGGGTGATTAGAATAGCTCACATGAGCCTTTGGTTAATGTGAGTTAAAATTTTTTAAAGTGGTTACACAATAACATAATTTAAATCATCATTGAATGTCACTGCGAAATGCAAAATATCATCTCATCTCCTTTAAGGTTTGTTTTCAAATGTGATGATATGAGTGGTACTCGTGGTAAAGTCTTTGTTATTAACACTATGGCACAAATGTCTATATGTATATATATGCAACAACTACTGGTCTGTGTGGTCGCCCAACAGTGCTGGATGTTTATTTAGGCCATTCACTGAATCCACTTGACGTTGGATGGCATCCCAGATTCGTCCTACTTATTCCATTTACTGCTCTCATCTAAAAAATAAATCACAATCATTTTTTTTAAATAGTCAAAATACTTGAATCTGGTGTGTAGGCAGCTGACTACTTATCTTACTCTTAAAACTCACTAGTGAGCTTCCTGAACAATTCAAACATGTCTCTCATACTACTTGAGGTATAATTCACATATAAAGAATCCAATGTCTGAAAGCATACGTTCAAATCATGGTTAGTTTCAAAGGGAATATTGGGATTTTTAAAATTGAATGAAAACTTCTAACCCATATAACACATCATCATGTCATGTTGATCACTTCTGTCAACTTATTTAAAATCCCTCCATGTAAGACAAAGTTACAGACCAGACATGAAATATAAAACAAAACCTTTGAGGTCAGATTCTTGGTCTTATATGCAACACTCGTCATGTCATGTTGATCACTTCTGTCAACTTATTTAAAATCCCTCCATGTAAGACAAAGTTACAGACCAGACATGAAATATAAAACAAAACCTTTGAGGTCAGATTCTTGGTCTTATATGCAACACTCGTCATGTCATGTTGATCAATTGAGCCAAATGTTTTTGAAATCCATCTATGTATAACAAAATTAAGAACCAGACATGAAAAATCACAGACTCAAAGTGTTGTCAAACTCAAAGTGTGTCATTGACTTTTGAGGTATGGGTCCCAACACATCGTCATGTCATACATGACACGTCATCATGTTATGTTGGTCATTTGTATCAAATAAAATCCATTGGCATGACAAAATTACAACTGGACACAAAATGTCACACAGACTCAGTGTTGTCAAACAATCTCAAAGTGTGACCATGACCTTTGAGGTATTGGTGTGGGTCTTGTGTGACATGTCCTTATGTCATGCTGATGAACTGAGTCAAATGTTTTTGAAATGTATCCATAGGTGACAAAGTTACAGACCGGACACAAAATCTCAAACAAACTGAAAAAGTTATCAAAGTTAAATTGTGACCTTGACATTTGAAGTGGGAGTCCAAGTGTTAAGTGCAACAACAAAAAAAAAAGACATACACAATTTTTTTAACCTAAGGTTTTAAAGAGAATATAGTTATCAGGATTTTTCAATATTTTAACATTTGGCTAAAACCTTTTTTTTCAATATATCATGCCTATATATACTCAAAGACCCTGTAATGGCAAAAGGATATCTATTCAAACATGCCAAATAACATATTGGAAAGGAATTTTCTAAATACATGTCTAGGTACTGAAATTGATCTCCCATTTAAAATTGCAGCATATTTTATGACATATCAAATGAGTCACGTGATTTCATTTTGATTTCTATCTGATCCTTTATACAAGTTTACATATAGTTAATTTTTTTCATCGAATGACAATGTTGCCAACAAGCAGTATTTAAGTGCTCTCTATTTTCAGAATGGGAATTTCGTTTCGAGTTTATCACTCCGATTTATAGAATGACTTTGTCATGCTTTGGTGGAACTGACATACCAAACCATTCAGATTTATACAATGACTGTCATGCTTTGGTGGAACTGACATACCAAACCATTCCGTTTTATACAATGACTTTGTCATGCTTTGGTGGAACTGACATACCAAACCATTCCGATTTATACAATGATTTTGTCATGCTTTGGTGGGACTGACATACCAAACCATTCCGATTTATACAATGACTTTGTCATGCTTTGGTGGAACTGACATACCAAACCATTCCAATTTATACAATGACTTTGTCATGCTTTGGTGGAACTGACATACCAAACCATTCAGATTTATACAATGACTGTCATGCTTTGGTGGAACTGACATACCAAACCATTCCGATTTATACAATGACTTTGTCATGCTTTGGTGGAACTGACATACCAAACCATTCCGATTTATACAATGACTTTGTCATGCTTTGGTGGAACTGACATACCAAACCATTCAGATTTATACAATGACTGTCATGCTTTGGTGGAACTGACATACCAAACCATTCCGATTTATACAATGACTGTCATGCTTTGGTGGAACTGACATACCAAACCATTCCGATTTATACAATGACTTTGTCATGCTTTGGTGGAACTGACATACCAAACCATTCAGATTTATACAATGACTTTGTCATGCTTTGGTGGAACTGACATACCAAACCATTAAGATTTATACAATGACTGTCATGCTTTGGTGGACATACCAAACCATTCCGTTTTATACAATGACTTTGTCATGCTTTGGTGGAACTGACATACCAAACCATTCCGATTTATACAATGACTTTGTCATGCTTTGGTGGGACTGACTCACCAAACCATTCCGATTTATACAATGACTTTGTCATGCTTTGGTGGAACTGACATACCAAACCATTCAGATTTATACAATGACTTTGTCATGCTTTGGTTGGACTGACATACCAAACCATTATGATTTATACAATGAATGTCATGCTTTGGTGGAAATGACATACCAAACCATTCAGATTTATAGAATGACTTTGTCATGCTTTGGCAACTGACATACCAAACCATTCAGATTTATACAATGACTTTGTCATGCTTTGGCGGAACTGACATACCAAACCATTCTGATTTATACAATGACTTTGTCATGTTTTGGTGGAACTGACATACCAAACCATTCAGATTTCATAAATTAATGATGATGAGATGAATTCATCCAATTTAAAAATAATTTAAGACATTTACGGCATATTTCCCTGATATTCTCCCTTTAAAGCCTAAACTATGAAAACTTAGATAACTCAGCTGTATGGACTGTTTGTATACGTTTATGAAGTTACTACAACATAAGTAGTTTGTTCTGAAGCAGAGATAAACTTTAACCCTTTACTCTATGGATACTTGTTTTCCTGCACCAATCACAGAAGGCCTTTAAAAACAGTGCAGGAAGAGTTCAGATTGTAACGAGCAATCTGAACACTTCCTGCACTGTTTTCCACTCTGTCAGTTAATATAAACATAATTCACCCATTGCTGATACATGGTGAATTAATGCTTTCAATATTAGAGGTGTCCAAAGGCATCTATATGAAGTAAAGGGATGCAGATGACAACATGAGTTGTTGTAAAACACTTTAAATTTGTGTGAACTTTATTTTGCGAATTTTCTCTGATTTGTCCCATTTTATTTATTCATAAAATGTTGAAATTGTGACTTTCGAAAAGTGAAACAAGGAATGCCTTTTTTTTATTCTGATATCCTTAGAAAACCTTGTTGCAGTTATAGATGCGTTTATCATATTAATCCAGCACAGATTTATTAATGTTTAGTCAATAAAACTGAGTCTAAATAATGGATTTAATAGAATTTGGGTATTTACACCAGTCTAGTTATACAAACAGATTTCTGGTTCAAGTTTTATATTAATGACGTTTGTATATTTTTTAATGGAACATATGGAAATAACAAAATACACTAAACTACAACAATGGTTAATAAACTTTGTAACATGTAAGTTTGGGAACTTATCACATAAAGTCTTTACAAGATTTATAATCATTTGAAATGTGTCTTTGTTGAACTGACACGATATCAAATATAATTAAGATTTCCACATACATGATTGCATATTTAGTGAAATCTTTGAATTAGTGAGGGATGACATTTGCGAATAATAGCAAAAAATAAAGTTCTCACTAATGTAAAGTGTGTTACAGTATTCAGATGGAGATTTTTGAAATTTCACAATTTTTTTTAACTCTTTGCCCTTTATGGATGTAAAATCTCTTTCAAACCTAAACTGTTAAGAAGACTAATAAACAATACTCCAGCTCTCATGATTACCAAAATGTTTTATAAAATGAAATAGTAGTTTTTGTCCATATTACTGTCCCAAAACTGGGCTTGAATGAACCCTATAGCTTGTCTGACTATCAATCCAGGGGTCACGAGTTTGAATTCCTACTCGGCCAAGTCTCCATGATGATTGTATATAACATTGGTGGTTCTCATTACCATTTCATCGCCATTACTGATTCAATTGGGAAAGTAATCAGTTACTTCAGAGATTGGTGTGCTTGAGAAGTTCAACCTTCCAGGATCTAAGGAAAGTGTGATCATGTTAAATGATCTTCTATTAGCTCTTGATGGGAAAATAATGATGCCAAATAATGAAACAAATTAACAAACAAGTATATTTCCAGTGTTCGCTTAATAACTATACATATAAATATAACATCTTTACAAATATTGAATGCATGGTATTCTATTACGAGATGCAATGTCATATATCAATCATCACAGAGACTGTGACAGGGCAGGTATTCAAACTCAAGACCCGTAAATTGATAGTCAGACATGCTACCAACTCAGCTAACCTGGCCAGTTTAAAAAGGGCATAACTTAAAACAAGAGTACAAAGCAGTCAATATATGTCTGTAGCAACCCTACCTGAAGCATTATAAATGATGTTTGCAGATGGCATATAGCGCTTCAGAGGTTGGAAATTCTTAAAAGGAAGTTATTGACGGAAAGCAATTTTTTGTATTTTAAGTAATATTGACATTGACCAGTTATCCTCAATGCAAATTCCATGTCTGGAACCGTAATACATAATTTCAACAACATATATCTAAATGGAGACTATTTTGCTATTTTGCTATTTTTAGTAACATGATTTACCTCAAAACCAATCCCAAGTTTCATTTCCCTGCTAAGAACCTATATACAAAATTTTATCAAATTACAAGTTATTGATTGAAAACTGTTTTTTTTTTTCTATTTTCAGTAACCTTGACCTTGATCAACATCAGCATCATTCCCAATCTTCTTTTTCATGTTGGAAATATTCACAAAACTGTGAGCTTATTTCGAAAGTGAGCTTAAATAAAGTACATATCAACAGATAGTCTTAATACTTTTTTATACCTTAAACTGTCACATCTGCCAGCCTGTTATCGACTTCTCACTGATGGAAACTTCAATATATCTAAAATGCAACAAAATACATGTACAGTGTATCTATGCATTATTAAAGTATTTTAAAAAGAAAACAAGAAATATCACTGGTAAGTGCCACATGCCCCCTAAATGGTGTGTGTAAACAAAGATATATTTTATAATAGGTAACGATAATTTTTTTTTTTTTTTTTTTGGAATGGGGTTTAACGCCATTTTCAACACATTTCAGGTTATATATGGCATATCCAGTTTTACTGGTGGAGGAAGACCTCAGACTGAGTCAGACTGAGTAGAACCACCGGCCTTCCGCAAGTAACTGGAATGGACTGACGTTTCCAACTAGACACAAAATTTCATGTTTTTTATATTAAAGTGTGACCTTGACATCTGATGTAAAGGTCTGGGTATTTCTACAGGGAAATGCAGGTGACACATCATCATGACATGTTTATCACTTGTGTCAAACTTTTTTAAAATCCCTCCATGTAAGACAAAGTTACAGACAGGCATGAAATATCAAACAAACTGAAAGTGACCTTGACCTTTAAGGTAAGGTTCTGGGTCTTACACAGAACACATTGTCATGTCATGTTGATCAATCGATCAAATGAGCCAAGTGTTTTTGAAATCCATACATGTATGATAAAGTTACAGACTGGACTTGAAATCTCAAATACACTCAAAGTGTGACCTTAACCTTTGAAGTATGGGTCTGGATCTTATGTCGCACGTGCAACAAGTCGTCATGTCATCTTGATCAAATAAGCCAAGTTAAAGACAAAGTTACAGACCTGATACAAAATATGGAAAAGTTCTGTGTCTTACACATGACACTTCATCATGTTATTTTATCAACTAAGCTAAAATCAAATCCATATATGACAAAGGACCAGACACGAAATTTCACACAGACTCAAAACGTTGTCAAACAAACTTGGCTTTGACCTTTGAGGCACTGGTGTTGGTCTTATATGTAGAGGGTCACTGAGAATCTGCGACATTAACCAATACATACAGGGTATGTGGGGGACTTTGCAGATTCACCACCGTCTTAAAGCTCATCACAGGATTGCCAGGTTCGCCACTACATAGAGTGTCACTGTGGGCCTGTCAGACTCACCAATACATAGGGAGTCACTGAGGGCCTGTCAGACTCACCAATACATAGAGAGTCATTGAGGGCCAGTCAGACTCACCAATACATAGAGAGTCATTGAGAGTCTGTCAGACTCACCAATACATAGTCACTGAGGGTCTGTCAGACTCACCAATATATAGAGAGTCACAGAGGGTCTGTCAGACTAACCAACACATAGAGAGTCAGTGAGGGCCTGTCAGACTCACCAATACATAGAGAGACACTGAGGGTCTATTAGACTCACCAATACAAAGAGAGTCACTGAGGTCCTATCATACTCATCAATACATAGAGATTCACTGAGGGTCTGTCAGACTCACCAATACATAGATGGTCACTGAGGGTCTGTAAGACTCACCAATACATAGAGTCAATTAGGGCCTGTCAGGTTAACCAATACATAGTCACTGAGAGTCTGTCATATTCACCAATACATAGAGGGTCACTGAGGGTTTGTCAGACTCACCAATACATAGATTGTCATTGAGGGTCTGTCAGACTCACCAATACATAGAGTCAATGAGGGCCTGTCAGGCTCACCAATACATAGAGTCAATTAGGGCCTGTCAGGTTAACCAATACATAGTCACTGAGAGTCTGTCATCTTCACCAATACATAGAGGTTAACTGAGGGTCTGTCAGACTCACCAATACATAGAGTCAATGAGGGCCTGTCAGACTCACCAATACATAGAGTCAATGAGGGCCTGTCAGACTCGCCAATACATAGAGTCAATGAGAGCCTGTCAAGCTACCCAATACATAGAGAGTCATTGAGGGCCTATCAGACTCACCAATACATAGAGAGTCATTGAGGGCCTGTCAGACTCACCAATACATAGAGAGTCATTGAGGGCCTGTCAGACTCACCAATACATAGAGAGTCATTGAGGGCCTATCAGACTCACCAATACATAGAGAGTCATTGAGAGTCTGTCAGACTCACCAATACATAGAGAGTCATTGAGGGCCTGTCAGACTCACCAATACATAGAGAGCCATTGAAGGCCTGTCAGACTCACCAATACATAGAGAGTCATTGAGGGCCTACCAGACTCACCAATACATAGAGAGTCATTGAGAGTCTGTCAGACTCACCAATACATAGAGAGTCATTGAGGGCCTGTCAGACTCACCAGTACATAGAGAGTCACTGAGGGCCTGTCAGACTCACCAATACATAGAGTGTCATTGAGGGCCTGTCAGACTCACCGATACATAAAGCCACTGAGGGTCTGTCAAATTCATTAATACATAGAGTCAATGAGGGTCTGTCAGATTCATTAATTCATAGAGGGCCACTGAGGGTTTGTCAGACTCACCAATACATAGAGTCAATGAGGGTCTGTCAGATTCATTAATTCATAGAGGGCCACTGAGGGTTTGTCAGACTCACCAATACATAGAGTCAATGAGGGTCTGTCAGATTCATTAATTCATAGAGGGCCACTGAGGGTTTGTCAGACTCACCAATACATAGAGTCAATGAGGGTCTGTCAGATTCATTAATTCATAGAGGGCCACTGAGGGTCTGTCACGCTCACCAATACATAGAGATTCATTGAGGGCTCGCAGGCTCACCAATATATAGAGATTCATTGAGGGCTCGCAGGCTCGACATTACATAGAGAGTCACTGCGGGCCTGTCAGACTCACTAATATATAGAGAGTCATTGAGGGCCTGTCAGACTCACCAATACATGGAGAGTCATTGAGGGTATGTCAGATTCACCAGTACATAGAGAGTCATTGAGGGTCTGTCAGACTCACCAATACATAGAGAGTCATTGAGGGTATGTCAGATTCACCAGTACATAGAGAGTCATTGAGGGCCTGTCAGACTCACCAATACATAGAGAGCCATTGAGGGTCTGTCAGACTCACCAATACATAGAGAGTCATTGAGGGCCTACCAGACTCACCAATACATAGAAAGTCATTGAGAGTCTGTCAGACTCACCAATACATAGAGAGTCATTGAGGGCCTGTCAGACTCACCAGTACATAGAGAGTCACTGAGGGCCTGTCAGACTCACCAATACATAGAGTGTCATTGAGGGCCTGTCAGACTCACCAATACATAAAGTCACTGAGGGTCTGTCAAATTCATTAATACATAGAGTCAATGAGGGTCTGTCAGATTCATTAATTCATAGAGGGCCACTGAGGGTTTGTCAGACTCACCAATACATAGAGTCAATGAGGGTCTGTCAGATTCATTAATTCATAGAGGGCCACTGAGGGTTTGTCAGACTCACCAATACATAGAGTCAATGAGGGTCTGTCAGATTCATTAATTCATAGAGGGCCACTGAGGGTTTGTCAGACTCACCAATACATAGAGTCAATGAGGGTCTGTCAGATTCATTAATTCATAGAGGGCCACTGAGGGTCTGTCACGCTCACCAATACATAGAGATTCATTGAGGGCTCGCAGGCTCACCAATATATAGAGATTCATTGAGGGCTCGCAGGCTCGACATTACATAGAGAGTCACTGCGGGCCTGTCAGACTCACTAATATATAGAGAGTCATTGAGGGTCTGTCAGACTCACCAATACATGGAGAGTCATTGAGGGTATGTCAGATTCACCAGTACATAGAGAGTCATTGAGGGTCTGTCAGACTCACCAATACATAGAGAGTCATTGAGGGTATGTCAGATTCACCAGTACATAGAGAGTCATTGAGGGCCTGTCAAGCTCACCAATACATAGAGAGTCATTGAGGGTCTCAGACTCACCAGTACATAGAGAGTCATTGAGAGTCTGTCAGACTCACCAGTACATAAAGAGTCATTGAGGGCCTGTCAGACTCACCAATACATAGAGAGTCATTGAGGGCACGTCAGACTCACCAATACATAGAGAGTCATTGAGGGCCCGTCAAGCTAATTAATACATAGAGAGTCATTGAGGGTCTGTCAGACTCACCAATACATAGAGAGTCATTGAGGGTCTCAGACTCACCAGTACATAGAGAGTCATTGAGGGCACGTCAGACTCACCAATACATAGAGAGTCATTGAGGGCCCGTCAAGCTAATTAATACATAGAGAGTCATTGAGGGTCTGTCAGACTCACCAATACATAGAGAGTCATTGAGGGTCTCAGACTCACCAGTACATAGAGAGTCATTGAGGGTCTGTCAGACTCACCAATACATAGAGAGTCATTGAGGGTCTGTCAGACTCACCAATACATAGATAAACATTGAGGGCCTGTCAGACTCACCAGTACATAGACAGTCATTGAGTGTATGTCAGACTCACCAGCACATAGAGAGTCATTGAGGGTCTGTCAGACTCACCAGAACATAGAGAGTCATTAAGGGCCTGGTAGACTCACCAGTACATAGATAAACATTGAGGGCCTGTCAGACTCACCAGTACATAGACAGTCATTGAGTGTATGTCAGACTCACCAGCACATAGAGAGTCATTGAGGGTCTGTCAGACTCACCAGAACATAGAGAGTCATTAAGGGCCTGGTAGACTCACCAGTACATAGATAAACATTGAGGGCCTGTCAGACTCACCAGTACATAGACAGTCATTGAGGGTCTGTCAGACTCACCAATACATAAAGAGTCATTGAGTGTATGTCAGACTCACCAGAACATAGAGAGTCATTGAGGGTCTGTCAGACTCACCAGTACACAGAGAGTCATTGAGGGTCTGTAAGACTCACTATTATATAGAGAGTCATTGAAGGCCTGTTAGACTCAACAGTACATAGAGAGTCATTGAGGGTCTGTCAGACTAATCAATACATAGAGAGTCATTGAAGGCCTGTCAGACTCACCAGTACATAGAGTGATTGAGGGTCTGTCAGACTCACCAATACATAAAGTCATTGAGGGTCTATTAGACTCACCAATATTAAGAGAGTCATTGAGGCCCTATCAGACTCACCAGTACATGGAGAGTCATGGAGCGCCGGTCAGACTCACCAGTACATAGAGTCACTGAGGGCTTGTCAGACTCACTAATACCAAGAGAATCATTGAGGGTCTGTCAGACTCACCAATACATAGAGTCATTGAGGGCCTGTCAGACTCACCAATACAAAAAGAGTCATTGAGGGTCTGTCAGACTAACCAATATATAGAGTCATTGAGGGTATGTCAGACTCACCAATACATAGAGAGTCATTGAAGGCCTGTTAAGACTCACCAGTACATAGAGAGTCATTGAGGGCCTGTCAGACTCACCAATACATAGAGTCATTGAGGGCCTGTCAGACTCACCAGTACATAGAGAGTCATTGAGGGTATGTCAGACTCACCAATACATACAGAGTCATTGAAGGCCTGTTAGACTCACCAGTACATAGAGAGTCATTGAGGGCCAGTCAGACTCACCAATACATAGAGTCATTGAGGGCCGGTCAGACTCACCAGTACATAAAGAGTCATTGAGGGTATGTCACACTCACCAATACAAAGAGAGTCATTGAAGGCCTGTTAGACTCACCAGTACATAGAGAGTCATTGAGGGCCAATCAGGCTCACAAATACATAGAGTCATTGAGGGTTTGTCAGACTCACCATTACATAGAGAGTCATGTAGAGCCTGTAAGACTCACCAGTACATAGAGAGTCATTGAGGGTTTGTCAGACTCACCATTACATAGAGAGTCATGTAGGGCATGTCAGACTCACCAATACATAGAGAATCATTGAGGGTCTGTCAGACTCACCAATACATAGAGTCATTGAGGGTCTGTCAGACTCATCAATACATAGAGAGTCATTGAATGTCTGTCAGACTCACCAATAATAAGAGTCATCACGGGCCTGTCAGACTCACCAGTACAAAGAGAGTCAGTGAGCGCCAGTCAGACTCACCAATACACAGAGTCATTGATGGCCTGTCAGACTCACCAATACAAAGAGAATCATTGAGGGTCTGTCAGACTCAGCAGTATGTAGAGTCATTGAGGGCCTGTCAGACTCACCAATACAAAGAGAGTCATTGAAGGTCTGTCAGACTCACCAATATATAAAGTCATTGAGGGCCTGTCAGGCTCACTAGTACAGAGAGAGTCAATGAGGGCCTGTCAGACTCACATGTACATAGAGAGTCATTGAGGGCCTGTCAGACTCACCAGTACAAAGAGAGTCATTGAGCGCCAGTCAGACTCACCAGTAAATAGAGTCATTGAGGGCCTGTCAGGCACACCAATACATAGAGAGTCATTGAGGGTCTGTCAGACTCAAAAATACGTAGAGTGATTGAGGGTCTGTCAGACTCACCAATACATAGAAAGTCAATGAGGGTCTGTCAGACTCACCAATACATAGAGTCATTGAATGTCTGTCAGACTCACCAATATTAAGAGAGTCATTGAGGGCCTATCAGACTCACCAGTACATGGAGAGTCATGGAGCGCCAGTCAGACTCATCAGTACATAGAGTCACTGAGGGCCTGTCAGACTCACCAATACCAAGAGAATCATTGAGGGTCTGTCAGACTCACCAATACATAGAGTCATTGAGGATCTGTCAGACTCACCAATACAAAAAGAGTCATTGAGTGTCTGTCAGACTCACCAATATATAGAGTCATTGAGGGTATGTCAGACTCACCAATACATATAGAGTCATTGAAGGCCTGTTAGACTCACCAGTACATAGAGAGTCATTGAGGGCCTGTCAGACTCACCAATACATAGAGTCATTGAGGGCCTGTCAGACTCACCAGTACATAGAGAGTCATTGAGGGTATGTCAGACTCACCAATACATAGAGTGTCATTGAGGGCCTGTCAGACTCACCAATACATAGAGTCATTGAGGGCCTGTCAGACTCACCAGTACATAGAGAGTCATTGAGGGTATGTCAGACTCACCAATACATAGAGAGTCATTGAAGGCCTGTTAGACTCACCAGTACATAGAGAGTCATTGAGGGCCAGTCAGGCTCACCAGTACATAGAGAGTCATTGAGGGCCTGTCAGACTCACCAGTACATAGAGTGATTGAGGGTCTGTCAGACTCACCAATACATAAAGTCATTGAGGGTCTGTCAGACTCACCAATACATAGAGAGTCATTGAGGGTCTGTCAGACTCACCAATACATAGAGTCATTGAATGTCTGTCAGACTCACCAATATTAAGAGAGTCATTGAGCGTCGGTCAGACTCACCAGGACATAGAGTCACTGAGGGCCTATCAGACTCACCAATACCAAGAGAATCATTGAGGGTCTGTCAGGCTCACCAATAAATAGTCATTGAGGGCCTGTCAGACTCACCAATACAAAAAGAGTCATTGAGGGTCTGTCAGACTCACCAATATATAGAGTCATTGAGGGCTTGTCAGACTCAACAGTACATAGAGAGTCATTGAGGGCCTGTCAGACTCACCAGTGAATAGAGAGTCATTGAGGGCCTGTCAGACTCACCAATACATAGAGAGTGATTGAGGGCCTGTCAGGCACACCAATACATAGAGAGTCATTGAGGGTCTGTCAGACTCACCAATACATAGAGTGATTGAGGGTCTGTCAGACTCACCAATACATAGAGAGTCATTGAGGGTCTGTCAGACTCACCAATACATAGTGTCATTGAATGTCTATTAGACTCACCAATATTAAGAGAGTCATTGAGGCCCTATCAGACTCACCAGTACATGGAGAGTCATGGAGCGCCGGTCAGACTCACCAGTACATAGAGTCACTGAAGGCTTGTCAGACTCACTAATACCAAGAGAATCATTGAGGGTCTGTCAGACTCACCAATACATAGAGTCATTGAGGGCCTGTCAGACTCACCAATACAAAAAGAGTCATTGAGGGTCTGTCAGACTAACCAATATATAGAGTCATTGAGGGTATGTCAGACTCACCAATACATAGAGAGTCATTGAAGGCCTGTTAAGACTCACCAGTACATAGAGAGTCATTGAGGGCCTGTCAGACTCACCAATACATAGAGTCATTGAGGGCCTGTCAGACTCACCAGTACATAGAGAGTCATTGAGGGTATGTCAGACTCACCAGTACATACAGAGTCATTGAAGGCCTGTTAGACTCACCAGTACATATAGAGTCATTGAGGGCCAGTCAGACTCACCAATACATAGAGTCATTGAGGGCCTGTCAGACTCACCAGTACATAAAGAGTCATTGAGGGTATGTCACACTCACCAATACATAGAGAGTCATTGAAGGCCTGTTAGACTCACCAGTACATAGAGAGAGAGTCATTGAGGGCCAGTCAGGCTCACAAATACATAGAGTCATTGAGGGTTTGTCAGACTCACCATTACATAGAGAGTCATGTAGGGCCTGTAAGACTCACCAGTACATAGAGAGTCATTGAGGGTTTGTCAGACTCACCATTACATAGAGAGTCATGTAGGGCCTGTCAGACTCACCAATACATAGAGAGTCATTGAGGGCCTGTCAGGCTCACCAATACATAGAGAGTCATTGAGGGTCTGTCAGACTCACCAATACATAGAGTCATTGAGGGTCTGTCAGACTCATCAATACATAGAGAGTCATTGAATGTCTGTCAGACTCACCAATAATAAGAGTCATCAAGGGCCTGTCAGTCTCACCAGTACAAAGAGAGTCAGTGAGCGCCAGTCAGACTCACCAATACACAGAGTCATTGATGGCCTGTCAGACTCACCAATACAAAGAGAATCATTGAGGGTCTGTCAGACTCAGCGGTATGTAGAGTCATTGAGGGCCTGTCAGACTCACCAATACAAAGAGAGTCATTGAAGGTCTGTCAGACTCACCAATATATAGAGTCATTGAGGGCCTGTCAGGCTCACTAGTACAGAGAGAGAGTCAATGAGGGCCTGTCAGACTCACATGTACATAGAGAGTCATTGAGGGCCTGTCAGACTCACCAGTACAAAGAGAGTCATTGAGCGCCAGTCAGACTCACCAGTAAATAGAGTCATTGAGGGCCTGTCAGGCACACCAATACATTGAGAGTCATTGAGGGTCTGTCAGACTCAAAAATACGTAGAGTGATTGAGGGTCTGTCAGACTCACCAATACATAGAAAGTCAATGAGGGTCTGTCAGACTCACCAATACATAGAGTCATTGAATGTCTGTCAGACTCACTAATATTAAGAGAGTCATTGAGGGCCTGTCAGACTCACCAATACATGGAGAGTCATGGAGCGCCAGTCAGACTCACCAGTACATAGAGTCACTGAGGGCCTGTCAGACTCACCAATACCAAGAGAATCATTGAGGGTCTGTCAGACTCACCAATACATAGAGTCATTGAGGGTCTGTCAGACTCACCAATACAAAAAGAGTCATTGAGTGTCTGTCAGACTCACCAATATATAGTCATTGAGGGTATGTCAGACTCACCAATACATATAGAGTCATTGAAGGCCTGTTAGACTCACCAGTACATAGAGAGTCATTGAGGGCCTGTCAGACTCACCAATACATAGAGTCATTGAGGGCCTGTCAGACTCACCAGTACATAGAGAGTCATTGAGGGTATGTCAGACTCACCAATACATACAGAGTCATTGAAGGCCTGTTAGACTCACCAGTACATAGAGAGTCATTGAGGGCCAGTCAGGCTCACCAGTACATAGAGAGTCATTGAGGGCCTGTCAGACTCACCAATACATAGAGTCATTGAGGGCCTGTCAGACTCACCATAGAGAGTCATTGAGGGTATGTCAGACTCACCAATACATAGAGATTCATTGAAGGCCTGTTAGACTCACCAGTACATAGAGTCATTGAGGGCCATTCAGGCTCAAAAATACATAGAGTCATTGAGGGCCTGTCAGACTCACCAATACATAGAGAGTCATTGAGGGTCTGTCAGGCTCACCAATACATAGAGAGTCATTGAGGGTTTGTCAGACTCACCATTACATAGAGAGTCATTTAGGGCCTGTCAGACTCATCAGTACATAGAGAGTCATTGAGGGTATGTTAGACTCACCAATACATAGAGAATCATTGAGAGTATTTCAGACTTACCAATACATAGAGTCATTGAGGGTCTGTCAGACTCACCAATACATAGAGAGTCCATAAAGGTATGTCAGACTCACCAATACATAGAGAGTCATTGAGGGTCTGTCAGACTCACTAATACATAGAGAGTCATTGAGGGTCTGTCAGACTCACCAATACATAGAGAGTCCATAAAGGTCTGTCAGACTCACCAATACATAGAGAGTCATTGAGGGCCTGTCAGACTCACCAATACATAGACAGTCCATAAAGGTCTGTCAGACTCACCAATACATAGAGTCGTCATTGAATGTCTGTCAGACTCACCAATACATAGTCATTGAGGGTCTGTCAGACTCACCAATACAAAGAGAGTCATTGAGGGTCTGTCAGACTCACCAATACATAAAGTCATTGAATGTCTGTCAGACTCACCAATACATAGAGAGTCATTGAGGGCCTGTCAGACTTATCAGTATATAGAGAATTATTGAGGGTCTGTCAGACTCACCAGTAATAAGAGAGTCATTGAGGGCCTGTCAGACTTATCAGTACATAGAGAATCATTGAGGGCCTGTCAGACTCACCAATACATAGAGTCATTTATGGCCTGTCAGACTCACCAATACATAGAGAGTCTTTCAGGCTCTGTCAGACTCACCAATACATAGAGATTCATTCAGGGTCTGTCAGACTCACCAATACATAGAGAGTCATTGAGGGTCTGCTGTTTTTTCCTGACCGGCTAAAAATGTGCCAACTCAAAAAGTTTTTCACCTGTCTTAAATTAGTGTCTGTTTTTACTATTTGTTCATGCCATAGGCCTCTTTGTCAATGTTCCCTGAAAAATGTCAGAAGTTAATCTGTCTGACCCAGGAACCCAGCCAGAGGTCTTTCATTTGTTAACCATGATCAGTATCTGTGTCCCTTACTCTCATCTAATATGTTAACTAAAACTGTAACTGGAACCCAAATGTTTTCCACTCAGCAATGTGCATAATTTGGGATTATGGTACAACTGATTCTAAACAAAGTTAACAATCCATGACACTGGTAGGGGATAGAATTCAATAGTCTGGGTCTGATGTTTAATCACTTGACAAGGAGTTCCTCAGTTTCATTCATCCGTAGGTACCAAAACTGCATACAATATTTCATCATAATTGAGCTGGTGGTTTTTGAGAAGAAGTTGTAAATGTGAATTGTTTACAGATGCACTCATTTATTTGAGGCCCAAACTGTGAGACCCAGGGACAAGCAATTCACAATTTCTATAAAGGACCCATAATCATGCTCACCATTTGTTTCCCAGTGCTTCCTATAGTAAGAAGATTTTGACTGTTTCTAATACTCATTTTCATAAATAATTCTCACCTTTTCTCTAATTTCTAAAGCTCACCTACATGTACTAATAATTCTCACCTTTTCTCTAATTTCTAAAGCTCATCTACATGTACTAATAATTCTCACCTTTTCTCTAATTTCTAATGCCCGTTTACATAAAGGTTCTGCCACAGCTAAATTATTTGAAGTTGCAGCTACCTGAAACAGGAACAAAAGTTACATTATCATCTACAACTTTTACATGCACCCAATAATAAATTGTTTTTTATATGTAATTTAATGCAAATCAATATAGAACAAGAGGCCCAAGAGGACATGAATCACTTTACTTGCAACAGATAATACATATAAAATATCTAAGGAATTTTTTAAAATTTACTTAAAATGTGCTTATAAGCCCTGTGGCGGGGGTATTTGTTGTCGAATCATGCTGGTTCAAGAACTCGTCTGAGAAATAATTGTGGTTATATATTTTCTGTGCAAGTTTGGGTAAGATTCAATGAAAACTAAATGTGCTATCACGTCTACAACATTTTCCCTATTTAATTCTATGTAAATCAGTGACCACTATGGTGGCCCATAATTTAACCCAAGGCACCCAACTTCAACAAATGTTTTAGGGGACCTCCATGCAATGCTACATGTACATGCTACATATCTACGTCTTGAACTTTCAGAGAAACTGTTTTTTAAAATTTTAATTAAAATGTGCTTCAAAAACTTGTGCGAGATATTGTGGTTATATAACTGTTTGGTTAAGATTCAATTAAAAATGAAGGTTCTTTCGCATATACAAGAAAAGGTTAATAGACTGACAGATGACGGACGAAAGACAAGACAAAGTAGACTGAATGAATGAATGAATGAATGAATGAATGAATGAATGAATGAATTAATGGGGTTTTACAGCGTACCAACACATTATAGGTTATTCGACGCCAACAGGAAGGAAGATTCCAAGTTCACTCTACATGTACAAAAACAACAAATTAACATACAGATTTAAACAAAAATACACCAACAAATGAATATGCAGAATGAACCGAGAACCTTGATACCTGCAGAACTGCAGAGTTTCAGCAAATTCTATCTTATTACTCAATTTGTCACTTCTTATGACATGCATAAGCCACAGTGATCTTATTTTTGCCATCACTCATATGACTCCCTGGAACCACACAGGGGTTGATAATTTAACCACAATAGTGAACATGACAAAAACTGATAAAATGAACATGACACCCATTCGGAGGATTCCTACCCCTCTGCAGAGATCGACAGTGATTCTATTCTTAGCCGGAACCACACGGGCTCAAAGAAGACTGCCAAAGTAACAGTTTGCGTTATTTAGATTCCAAGTGGTACACTCTAACCATCGAGTCATTGCAGCTCACTTTGAGTGTTTTGAAAATCATTAAATTTGCTCTCTAAAACATTTTCCAATCTAGCACTATTTCATTCAACAATAACAGCATTAAACTAATTCAGATACAATTGTGAAGATAATAAAAGTTCTTAAAAATACTAAATATTGTAGAATACACATTCAGCCTCTGATGTTTTGCACCAAAACATGTACTGGTAATAACAATACATGACACTGTATTTAGTTTATACCAATTAATTTTAGCCCGATTGCGATAAAAGCTCAGAGCTTATATGATCCACTCTAGGCAGAACCAGTACTGGGTGTTGCTTTTTGAGAGGTATCAGATAGAGCTGGGGATCGAACATGCAACCTCTGACATGACTACATGTGTGATTCCTACTATTTCACAACACTGGAAACTATACATCAGTAACTGTAACTACGATATAGACAAAACATTCACCAAAATACAACTGAAGTAATATACTGTAGAATCTGGTAAATAAGCATAAAATTATATGCTTATATTAATTTTAGTGACACTTTAATGCGTTTATTATTGGTATACACTTATACTGAACCACTAAACTATGTGACTATATTTGATATGCGCTTATACATAAGCCCTATGTGCCTATATTTGATATGCGCTTATGCATAAGCCCTATGTGACTATATTTGATATGCGCTTATACATAAGCGCTATGTGACTATATTTGATATGCGCTTATACATAAGCCCTATGTGCCTATATTTGATATACGCTTATACATAAGCCCTATGTGACTATATTTGATATGCGCTTATACACAAGCCCTATGTGCCTATATTTGATATGCACTTATACACAAGCCCTATTTGCCTATATTTGATATGTGCTTATACACAAGCCCTATGTGACTATATTTGATATGCGCTTATACACAAGCCCTATGTGACTATATTTGATATGCACTTATACACAAGCCCTATTTGCCTATATTTGATTTGCACTTATACACAAGCCCTATTTGCCTATATTTGATATGCGCTTATACACAAGCCCTATGTGCCTATATTTGATATGCACTTATACATAAGCCCTATGTGACTATTTTCAGCACTTTGATTACGAAGTAAAATACTAGTACTAACCGACATGTGACGGTGCTACCTCTGTTTATTTTATAACTGATTTCACAAATATGAAATATGGAATTTATCAAATGTAAAAATATAAACATTGTCTCTTTGTTGCTCTAGTTTGATCATGATAGAGATGCCAACGGGATATCATCTTCATCACTGTCAGTCATATCAGAATATACATAATTGTTCCGATTTTGTGCGAAACCACCAGTGTTTGATCTTAATCGTTTAGTGGGCAATTCTAAAAATTCCTCATTTAACTTTTTCTCCATTAGAATGCCATTCTGCCACTACCTATTTTCCAAGTTTCTTTCAGTGACTCAAGAATTTTACTCTCCGATTTCACCATTCTCATTAAAGTTTTAGTGTTCAAATTAAATTGTTTACCAGTTTTATATTGATTTATACAGTTTTTATAAAACTTAATATCTCCCTCACAAACAAACTGTTAGGTATAACAACTCGAAAAATATACTAGCTTCTTGTTTGTGTTTATAGTCGCTAAAACTATCAAACAACATGATAATCAGAAAACGATTACACTTCAATAGATGTGAACAGGTAAGAATGCTTGTCACCTTACTAGTAACCAATTATCACGGTATTGATAATGACCACTAGCTGCTAATTTGTTTGTATACCTGTATTGGGATATGCGCCTATTTCTAACACAAAATGATGGTAAGAGTTAAACATGTGCTTATTTACCAGATTCTACAGTAGTGGTATTACTTTAACAGCAAGAGAGAGTATACAAAAACAAAAACACGCGATATACGTGCTCACTTAAATCAAATAACTGAAATATCTCATATCAACACAACAGATACAACACTGAGTCTGTATGAATTTCTCTAAACCACGCTCAACGAGCTTCTCGAGCAACATCAGAAGCATCAAACCCCTCAAACTTTTCCTCATCGTTGCTGTCTGGGTGAGATGCTGTTGGCAATGCACTGTCACATCAAGCTTTGCTCGGTGCCATTGAGATCATTTGTGATGCCACATACTTTAAACACTTTATAGATGAGAAGTAGCTTGTTCTGCAGCCAGTTGATAGCCGTTTCAATCCAGCTGACCACGATCTCCTTGATTGCTGCCTTTACACGTCCCCAAACTAACTCGCACTTCTTTTGATGACTCGCGCATAAATGCACCCCAACACTTTTTCAACTCCCCTTTAAAAGGCTTGTTCACACTTACGTCAAGAGGTTGAACTTTAGACGTACAACCTCCTGGAATGACTGCCATTACTGTGTTAACTTTACAAAACGCGGTTTTGACCTTTTCTGTAAGGTGGCCGCAGAAGCTAAAACACACATAGATCTGTCCTTCTTTGTAAATTTAAGGTAAATATCCCTTATCCACTTTAGCATTAATGCCTCGTTCATCCAACCCTTTTCTTGAACACACTCTATCCAGCCTGACGGGACTGGGAATTTCAGTTCGCGTTTCCCTTTAAAAATAATCATAGGTGGTAACACATCACCTGCTGCACTGACAGCCAAAACTGTTCAATGCCTCTTGTTACTTCTGATTATTTTTACAATTACACTTTTTTTCGCCTTTTAAATTAATTGTTTTCCCTGGTAAAAGTTCAAAAAACACTGGCTTCTCGTCCACATTGATAATGTGATTATCATCAAAATCATCATCCGTGCGTTGTTTTTCCACAAATTTGTTGAACGAGTTGATTTTTTCTTCAAGGTTGGCTTGCAGATGCTGTGCTTAAGACATTTTAACTCTAAGAGAAAGTTTATGACCCTTCATGAACATAACCACCCAACTGCGGCTAGCCGTTTATCAAATTCTGAGCTTAAATACACAGGTCATCAAAAGACACTGCGATCTGCATACTGCGCTGTTTGAGAACGTGTTCCCATATTGTCAAATCCAACTCCTGTGGATAAGATAATGGCCTCCCTGTCTTTGGCAAATGTCCACTATCATTTCTCAAACTGTCGTTAAATACGATCTTACTCCAATCGTACACTGTCGATTTCGGAATTTTAAAATACTTTGCTAATGCACGAATCCCATGTTACTTTGAAAATCCAACTACTTTACATTTCTGTGCCATAGTGAAATGTTTGTAGTGCCCGCGAATTTTAACCTCTGAAAGTGCTTTGCAAGTCAACACTCGCGGAGAATCAATTATATCCATAGTGGTTTTATCACAATTAAAATCCAAACTAACAGGTATATCCAAATTGATACCATTTGCCGGTGTATCCATTGGCAATATGTCACCACACACGCGACTATTATTCACATTTTAATCACGTGACAAAATATTGTCAATTTCATTTCACACGCATTATTCAAAGAGTTCATTACTATCGCTATCAAGCTTCCGTTTTAGCTGTTATTTAACATATGGCAAGTTGAAAACAGAAAATGTTGTTATAAATGGCTGATTTTGAAATACAGGGTCCATCTTCAATCACATAAAAACAGTTACTGATACACATGAACCATCGTTTGTATCCACATGTGATCCATTTCGATACTCTCCATTTATCATCTGTGGGATACTACAATAGCTTTGCATCATTTCTACCAAGCCACAATGCAGCCATATGATTGGTTCCTTCACGATTTCATGAATGGAGTGTTATCCAATCACAACATTAGTTTCATGCAAACGCCGTTTTGATAAAACATTAACATTAGCTGTATTTTGTTCTGTTCTGTTGAAATAAAACGATGCTGAGCTAGCGAAATTTCCCACAAGTGATGGTAGGAGAGTACAGAACTAACAACTGCTGGTATCTGACAATGCACATAAACTGGCTTCTGTGTCATATATATTTTCTACAATCTTCCTTAATGAATGAATGGATGAAAGCTAATGCAAGCTTGAAGTATGAGAATTGTTGGGACAAGTTTTGATCTGAGATTACAGCTGGAACAAGTTTAGATACAGTAAATCAGCTATTGCAAGCTTGAAATATGAAAACAGCTGGGACAAGTTTTGAGCTGTAAATCAGCTAATGCAGGCTTGAAATATGAAAACAGCTGGGACATATTTTGAGCAGTAAATCAGGTAATGCAAGCCTGAAATATGAGAACAGCTGTGACGGGCTTTGAGCAGTAAATCAGCTAATGCAGGCTTGAAATATGAAAACAGCTGTGACAAGTTTTGAGCAGTAAATCAGCTAATGCAAGTTTGAAATATGAAAACAGCTGGGACAAAATTTAGAACAGCTGGTACAGGTTTTGAGCTGTAATTATGCTAATGCAAGCTTGAAAGATGAGAACAGCTGTGACAAGTTTTGAGCAGTAAATCAGCTAATGCAAGTCTGAAATATGAAAACAGCTGGGACAAAATTTAGAACAGCTGGTACAGGTTTTGAACTGTAATTCAGCTAATGCAAGCTTGAAATATCAGAGAAGCTGGGACAAGTTTTGATCTTAGAAGACAGCTGGAACAAGTTTAGATGCAGTAAATCAGCAAATTCAAGCTTGAAATATGAGAACAACTGAGACAAGTCTTGAGCAGTAAATCAGCTAATATAAATATGAAAACAAATGGGACAAGTTTGGATCTAAGAAGATAGCTGGAATAAGTTTTGATGCAGTAAATCAGCTTATTCAAGCTTGAAATATTAGAACAGCTGGGACAAGTCTTGAGCAGTAAATCAGCTAACTCAAGCTTGAAAAATATGAACAACTGGGACAAGTTTAGATCTTAGAAGACAGCTGGAACAAGTTTAGATACAGTAAATCAGCTAATTCAAGCTTGAAATATGAGAACAGCTGAGACAAGTCTTGAGCAGTAAATCAGCTAAAGCAAGTCTGAAATATGATAACAACTGGGACAAGTTTTGATCTTAGAAGACAGCTGGAACAAGTTAAGCTGCAGTAAATCAGCTAATACAAGCTTGAAATATGAAAACAGCTGAGACAAGTTTTGATCTTAGAAGACAGCTGGAATAAGTTTAGATGCAGTAAATCAGCTTATTCAAGCTTGAAATATGAGAACAGCTGGGACAAGTCTTGAGCAGTAAATCAGCTAACTCAAGCTTAAAAAATGAGAACAACTGGGACATGTTTTGATCTTAGAAGACAGCTTGAACAAGTTTTCAGCAGTAAATCAGCTAATACAAGCTTGAAATGTGAGAACAGCTGGAAAAAATTTTGGTCTTAGAAGACAGCTGGAACAAGTTTTCAGCAGTAAATCAGCTAATACAAGCTTGAAATGTGAGAACAGCTGAGACAGGTTTTGAGCTGTAATTCAACTAATGCAAGCTTGAAATATCAGAGAAGCTGGGACAGGTTTTGATCTTAGAAGACAGCTGGAATAAGTTTAGATGCAGTAAATCAGCTTATACAAGCTTGAAATATGAGAACAGCTGGGACAAGTCTTGAGCAGTAAATCATCTAATACAAGCTTGAAATATGAGAACAACTGGGACAAGTTTTGATCTGAGAAGACAGTTGGAACAAGTTGAGATGCAGTTAATCAGCTAATAAAAGCTTGAAATATGAGACAACTGGGACAAGTTTTAATCTTAGAAGACAGCTAGAACAAGTTTACATGCAGTAAATCAGCTCATACAAGCTTGAATTATGAGGACAGCTGGGACAAGTTTTGATCTTAGAAGACAGCTAGGACAAGTTTAGATGCAGTAAATCAGCTCATATAAGCTTGAAATATGAGAACAGCTGAGACAAGTTTGATCTGAGAAGACAGCTAAAACAAGTTTAGATGCAGTAAATCAGCTCATACAAGCTTGAATTATGAGACAAGTGGGACAAGTTTTGATTTTAGAAGACAGCTAGAACAAGTTTAGATGCAGTAAATCAGCTAATACAAGCTAGAAATATGAGGACAGCTGGGACAAGTTTTGATCTTAGAAGACAGCTAGAAGAAGTTTAGATGCAGTAAATCAGCTCATACAAGCTTGAAATATGAGGACAGCTGGGACAAGTTTTGATCTTAGAAGACAGCTAGAACAAGTTTAGATGCAGTAAATCAGCTAATACAAGCTTGAAATTTAAGAACAGCTGGGATAAATTTTGATTTAGAAGACAGCTTCAACAAGTTTTGAGCAATAAATCAGCTAAAATAAGCTAAGCTTGGACAAGTTTTGATCTTAGAAGACAGCTGGAACAAATTTTCAGCAGTAATTCAGCTATTACAAGCTTGAAATATCAGAGAAGCTGGAACAGGTTTTGATCTTAGAAGACAGCTGGAATAAGTTTAGATGCAGTAAATCAGCTAATTTAAGCTTGAAATATGAGAACAACTGGGAAAAGTTTTGATCTTAGAAGACAGCTGGTACAAGTAAAGCTGCAGTAGATCAGCTAATACAAGTTTGAAATGTGAGAAAAGCTGGGACAAGTTTTGATCTTAGAAGACAGCTCGAATAAGTTTAGATGCAGTAAATCAGCTAATTCAAGCTGGAAATATGAGAACAGCTGAGACAAGTCTTGAGCAGTAAATCAGCTAATGCAAGCTTGAAATATGAGAACAGCTGGGACAAGTTTTGATCTTAGAAGACAGCTGGAACAAGCTTTGAACAGTAAATCAGCTAATGCAAGCTTGAAATATGAAAACAGCTTGAACAAGTTTTCAGCAGTAAATCAGCTAATACAAGCTTTGAGCATAAATGATGCGGAAACAGCTGGGATAAGTTTTGGTCTAAGAAGACAGCTGGACGAAGTTTTGGTCTTAGAAGACAGCTTGGATAAGTTTTGGTCTGAGATGACAGCTGGAACAAGTTTTGGTCTTAGAAGACAGCTGGGATAAGTATTGATATTAGAAGACAGCTGGAACAAGTTTTGAGCAGTAAATCAGCTCATACGAGCTTTAAGCTTAATTGTGGAAACAGCTGGGACAGGTTTTGCACAACAGCTTGCAAGAAAAAGAATTATGTAAATAAAAACACACAAAAGTACCAGTATTGCAAACAAGTTTTGGCTTGATAGTTTACATTATATTCAATTGGAATAAACAGGAAAAAGGTTAGAGTTAGGGTTAGAGTTAGGATTAACCTAAAAGCTTATCAACAAAAGTCGTTCTTTAACACTTTATGCCAACTGTAGCAACTGCCCCATGTAATTTTACACCTACAGTTCTACAGAAGTTGTCCTTAATGTTATGCAAACAGTTATAACAAATGTTAGAATCTCATATTATGCCATTTACTGTAACAGGCCCATAATACAGTTGATATCTTGTACAAGAACTGCAGCAGTATGGACAACAGGATATGTTCTGAAGTTCTTATAAATCATGTGGACATTGGTAACAAGGCTTTGACTTTGGTACTCCTTTCAACTCATAACAGGAACTGAATTGAACTGTTGTTTTTAAATACATATTTACATGTGCATAAGGCATAAAGAGCTTGCCTAGACAGAAGGGAAGTATATACAGAAATATGGGATACATGCCCAACATTTAAATTAAGTTTAAGTCTTATATTCATACACAGAAATTAGAAAGCACCATTACAAAAATCAAGTTTGTTTTCGTCTTCTGGGTTAGGTTGCCTACAAAGCCAACGGGATACAATAATGGAAGTGTAAGAAAATAGATAAATCTGTCAATATAGCTGCTCCAGTGTTTAAAGAAAGAGGGCCTGACCATCGCACTTTTTGAAATTTCACAATATTAACCCTCTTTGTGGATAATACCCCCACCACAACCATACTGAATAAAAAAGTTAATTATTATGAAAAGGAATATAGTACTCACAGAACCCTTATACATCCCAGCCCCTTAATTTGTCAGAACTTCAATCACCCACTCTTAGGGATAAGTTATGAGTAGAAATGTTTTATTTTATATAGAAGTTTTTTTGTACACATGGATGCAAACATTCCCTATATATTCCAGCCCTTTGATTTGCAGCATCTTCAATCCCTTGTTGATGTAAGAATAATATATATCATACAGTCAAACCTGTACTAACGGTCACCTGTTATAAGCAACCACCTGCCTTAAGCAGCCAGTTTCAGACCCTCCCGTCGAAATTTACTATATAATTTATCTGCAATAGGCGGTCACCTGGTCGACGCGGCCAGCAGCCAATATTTTTGGTCCCAAATGCATTAAAAACCTCCTAAAACGGCCACCTAATGAACAAATTTTACCGTAAAATATGGATTTTGGCATATAAAAATTTCATTACGGCCACAGAATTAATATTTAATTAAAGTACTAAAAACCAAATAAATCAAATAATTATAATATATTTTTAATTTAAAATAAGTTTCTTTTAGTTTAAACTTTCTTAATTGGCCGTAAACAAACCAAACAACGCTGTTATTGTGTTCTACATAATCGCCATTTTTCCGACTCAAACACGAGTGTAGTGCGTGATAATTTTCATATCTCTATTTTTAGCTCGTGTAATTGGAAAAAAATAGACAGATCAAAGTGTTTTGTGTAAACACGTTAACTGTGAAAAAGTCGGCATATAAAAAGATTAAAGAAGCTAACATTTTTGAGACGATAATTAGAATGGCAGTTTGTTCGTGCTTTTAACGAACGATAAGGAATTAACTCATTAAGTTCACACTTGTAAAAAGTGCTAATTGTAGAAAAATACAATATTTTGAAATGATTTATTGTGACTTAAATCATAAATGTTTTGATTGTCAGCGTGTTAACAATGCCACCAAAACGGAAGTGTTTGACTTTGGATGAACGTGTTGAGGTTGTGAAATTGTGCCAATATACAAAAATATTTCGCTTATCTGGGTGAAAATTGATGACCCTGTAGTAGGCAACCACCTGTCAAGTGGCCAATTTGGCCCTTTCCCTTGGCTGGCTGCTTAAGACAGGTTTGACTGTATATGAACATGTTTGACAGAAAGGTTATTGAGACGAAGATTTATAAAAATTCCCAATTGAAACCATATTGCTCCCCCACCCCTGGCCCCTTTTGGAAATTCAATACTCTTTATTAATGAACAAAATCAAATTTACTGTTACTAGACAATGCTTTAGATCTCAAATTGAACAACATAATTACAGAAATGGACAAAAAAATGAGCATTTTCCCTTTTCCCATAGTTATCCTATGTAAAACTCAAAGTCCCCTTACAAGGCTTCTATACATCCCAGTGCCCCTTGATTTGTACAAATTTAGAACTCTTAATCATAGGGATAATTTATATCAAATATGAACAAATTTGACTGACTGGTTGTTTAGAATAAGATTTATGAAAATGTTCAATTGTAACCATTTTATGACCCAACCTGGCCCCTTTTGGAAAGTCAATCCTTCTTATCGAACAAAACCTTATTTAATATGACTAGAAGATCCTTCAGAACTCAAATTGAATAAAAATAAAATCATGAAAAAAATGAGAATTTTCCGTTATCCCATAGTATGCCTCTATAAAACTCTGAAGTCCCATTACAGGGCCCCTTTAAATCAGTCCTTTGATTTGTACAAAATTTAAACCCATACTCATTGGGATAATCTATTATCAAATATGAACATATTTGACTGACTGTTTGTTGAAATGATTTTCGAAAATTTCCTTTTTTTACCCAACCTGGCCCTTTATGGAATGTCAATTCTCCTAATTGAACCAAATCTAATTTTCTGTTTTCTCATAGTATCCACATATATGTAAAATTCTAAGTCCCCTTACAGGGCCCCTATAGATATTAGCCCTTAAATTTTTATCATCATTTAAACCCCTATACATAGGGATAATTTATGCCAAATATGAACATTATTTGACTGACCGGTTCTGAAGAAAAACGATTTTTGTAATTTTTACCCTTTTGGGGCCCCTCCTGACCTCATAAGAATCCAGTCATTTTTACAAATCTGAACCTCCCTGACCAAACAATGCTTCTGTAAAAATAAAGGCAAAATCAGTTCATTTTTAAAAAAAAAAAAAATTAATGTTTATTATAATGACATGTGTCCCCTAATTGAACCCTCGAGGCGGAGTCATTTTTAAATCCAGGGACACCATTTGAACAAATCTAATAGAACTATAGTTATCATTATTACATAAATAATTACAAAATCTGTCGGACAGTTCATGAGAAGAAGTTTGGGACTATTTTTAGTTAAAGTGGCCATCTTGAAGTTCAGATTGAAAAAAAATCTTCTGTATAGTCTCCTATCCAATAGAATTATTCATGTGAAGTTTGAAGTTTAATTGGCCTAGTGGTTTCAGAGAAAGTGCTGCTAACAGATGACAGACCACATACATCAGACGACAGACAATGCACCATTGCATTAGCCCTTCCGGCCTTTGGCGAGTAGAGCTAAAAACCATATGGGTTAAATGTTAAATTTCAACATTTCAAAATGCTACGACAAAACAAAGATATTTCTAACATGTATGGGACTGAATCATCTTTAATAAAGATTATAAATATATCGGATGTAATACTTTATACGCAATAGGTGAATAAATATAAAGGCAGTTGTTTACTCAACTGCACACATGTTAATATACAGAACTACAACATATCAAACCTGGGGTTGATATAATGGAGTATGTTACTCTGTTCATAATACAGTAATGACATTTGTTTTTTGTAGCGTAATATTGCATTGATATAAATGCATTATGCATAGGTAAGATGGTGTTCTTAACAAACAGATCAACGAGGATTAATCACCATGGTGACTTATAGAACATACTGAGAGATAACAACAAAAGTTTGATGAATAGTTACAGTTGCTTTAAACATAATGGCCCAAATGTATGAAGCTGAAACAAAGGTGACATTTTTTTCAAATATGTGACAGCCAGCAGTAGTATTATGACAAGAGTACGATACTTCTCCAAAGAGAGTTTACTTAATACTCACAGCTGGATGGTCCAGACTTAGTGTTTTCTCTCGTATTACGAGCGCATCATTCAGAAGGTTACCCGCTTCTTTGCATTTTCCTTGGTCTCTGTAAACACAATGCAAAACATTAGATTATGAAAACAATTAATTTTAACGTGCACGACGTCAAGCATCTATTCCATATTGATTATTGACATAACTGGTTAGATATCAAACATAACTGCAATTATCTCTACAATTTCATCAATACTGACTTTACATACCAAACACCCCCCTGAATAAATAGCCCCAGTGGAGATGTCAACATTTGGACCAGACAAATCACAATTTTAATTTTGTATGACATTTGTATAAAATGCCATAAAACACACCGGAAGTAATGAGACATAAAACACACTGCCAGTAATGAGACATAAAACACACTGCCAGTGATGAGACAGAAAAACACACTGCCAGTGATGAGACATAAAACACACCGCCAGTGATGAGACATAAAACACACTGCCAGTGATGAGACATAAAACACACCGCCAGTAATGAGACATAAAACACACTGCCAGTGATGAGACATAAAACACATTGCCAGTAATAAGACATTAAACACACTACCAGTGATGAGATAGAAAACACACTGCCAGTAATGAGACATAAAACACACTGCCAGTGAAGAGACATAAAACACACTGCCAGTAATGAGACATAAAACACACCGCCAGTGATGAGACATAAAACACACTGCCAGTGATGAGACATAGAACACACTGCCAGTAATGAGACATAAAACACACTGCCAGTGAAGAGACATAAAACACACCGCCAGTAATGAGACCTAAAACACATTGCCAGTAATGAGACATAAAACACACCGCCAGTGATGAGACATAAAACACACTGCCAGTGATGAGACATAAAACACACTGCCAGTGATGAGACATAAAACACACTACCAGTGATGAGATAGAAAACACACCACCAGTAATGAGACATAAAACACACTGCCAGTGATGAGACATAAAACACATTGCCAGTAATGAGACATAAAACACACCGCCAGTGATGAGACATAAAACACACTGCCAGTGATGAGACATAAAACACACTGCCAGTGATGAGACATAAAACACACTACCAGTGATGAGATAGAAAACACACCACCAGTAATGAGACATAAAACACACTGCCAGTGATGAGACATAAAACACATTGCCAGTAATGAGACATAAAACACACTACCAGTGATGAGACATAGAACACACTGCCAGTAATGAGACATAAAACACACTGCCAGTGAAGAGACATAAAACACACCGCCAGTAATGAGACCTAAAACACATTGCCAGTAATGAGACATAAAACACACCGCCAGTGATGAGACATAAAACACACTGCCAGTGATGAGACATAAAACACACTGCCAGTAATGAGACATAAAACACACTGCCAGTGATGAGACATAAAATACATTGCAAGTAATGAGACAGTAATGAGACATAAAACACAACGCCAGTAAAGAGACATAAAACACACTGCCAGTAATGAGACATAAAACACACTGCCAGTAATGAGACATAAAACACACTGCCAGTGATGAGACATAAAACACACTGCCAGTGATGAAACATAAAACACACTGCCAGTAATTAGACATAAAACACAGCCAGTGATGAGACATAAAACACACTGCCAGTGATGAAACATAAAACACACTGCCAGTAATGAGACATAAAACACACTGCCAATAATGAGACATAAAACACACTGCCAGTGATGAGACATAAAACACAGCCAGTAATGAGACATAAAACACACTGCCAGTGATGAGAAATAAAACACACTGCCAGTGATGAGACATAAAACACACTGCCAGTGATGAGACATAAAACACACCACCAGTGATGAGACATAAAACACACTGCCAGTGATGAGACATAAAACACACCGCCAGTGATGAGACATAAAACACACCGCCAGTGACGAAACATAAAACACACCGCCAGTGACAAAACATAAAACACACTGCCAGTATTGATACATAAAACACACTGCCAGTAATGAGACATAAAACACACTGCAAGTGATGAGAAATAAAACACACTGCCAGTGATGAGACATAAAACACACTGCCAGTGATGAGACATAAAACACACCACCAGTGAAGAGACATAAAACACACCGCCAGTAATGAGACCTAAAACACATTGCCAGTAATGAGACATAAAACACACCGCCAGTGATGAGACATAAAACACACTGCCAGTGATGAGACATAAAACACACTGCCAGTAATGAGACATAAAACACACTACCAGTGATGAGATAGAAAACACACCGCCAGTAATGAGACATAAAACACACTGCCAGTGATGAGACATAAAACACATTGCCAGTAATGAGACATAAAACACACTACCAGTGATGAGATATAAAACACACGGCCAGTAATGAGACATAAAACACACTGCCAGTGAAGAGACATAAAACACACTGCCAGTAATGAGACCTAAAACACATTGCCAGTAATGAGACATAAACACACCGCCAGTGATGAGAAATAAAACACATTGCCAGTAATGAGACATAAAACACACTGCCAGTGATGAGACATAAAACACATTGCCAGTAATGAGACATAAAACACACTACCAGTGATGAGATATAAAACACACTGCCAGTAATGAGACATAAAACACACTGCCAGTGAAGAGACATAAAACACACTGCCAGTAATGAGACCTAAAACACATTGCCAGTAATGAGACATAAACACACCGCCAGTGATGAGAAATAAAACACATTGCCAGTAATGAAACATAAAACACACCGCCAGTGATGAGACATAAAACACACTGCCAGTGATGAGACATAAAACACTGCCAGTAATGAGACATAAAACACACTGCCAGTGACGAAACATAAAATACATTGCAAGTAATGAGACAGAAATGAGACATAAAACACACCGCCAGTAAAGAGACATAAAACACACTGCCAGTAATGAGACATAAAACACACTGCCAGTAATGAGACATAAAACACACTGCCAGTAATGAGACATAAAACACACTGCCAGTGATGAAACATAAAACACACTGCCAGTGATGAGACATAAAACACAGCCAGTGATGAGACATAAAACACACTGCCAGTGATGAGACATAAAACACACTGCCAGTAATGAGACATAAAACACACTGCCAGTGATGAAACATAAAACACACTGCCAGTAATGAGACCTAAAACACACTGCCAGTGATGAGACATAAAACACAGCCAGTAATGAGACATAAAACACACTGCCAGTGATGAGAAATAAAACACACTGCCAGTGATGAGACATAAAACACACTGCCAGTGATGAGACATAAAACACACCACCAGTGATGAGACATAAAACACACTGCCAGTAATGAGACATAAAACACACTGCCAGTAATGAGACATAAAACACACTGCCAGTGATGAGACATAAAACACACCTCCAGTGACGAAACATAAAACACACCTCCAGTGACAAAACATAAAACACACTGCCAGTAATGATACATAAAACACACTGCCAGTAATGAGACATAAAACACACTGCCAGTGATGAGAAATAAAACACAGCCAGTAATGAGACATAAAACACACTGCCAGTGATGAGAAATAAAACACACTGCCAGTGATGAGACATAAAACACACTGCCAGTGATGAGACATAAAACACACCACCAGTGATGAGACATAAAACACACTGCCAGTAATGAGACATAAAACACACTGCCAGTAATGAGACATAAAACACACTGCCAGTGATGAGACATAAAACACACCTCCAGTGATGAGACATAAAACACACCACCAGTAATGAGACATAAAACACACCGCCAGTGATGTCACATAAAACACACCGCCAGTGACGAAACATAAAACACACCGCCAGTGACAAGACATAAAACACACTGCCAGTAATGAGACATAAAACACTGCCAGTAATGAGACATAAAACACACTGCCAGTGACGAAACATAAAATACATTGCAAGTAATGAGACAGAAATGAGACATAAAACACACCGCCAGTAAAGAGACATAAAACACACTGCCAGTAATGAGACATAAAACACACTGCCAGTAATGAGACATAAAACACACTGCCAGTAATGAGACATAAAACACACTGCCAGTGATGAAACATAAAACACACTGCCAGTGATGAGACATAAAACACAGCCAGTGATGAGACATAAAACACACTGCCAGTGATGAGACATAAAACACACTGCCAGTAATGAGACATAAAACACACTGCCAGTGATGAAACATAAAACACACTGCCAGTAATGAGACCTAAAACACACTGCCAGTGATGAGACATAAAACACAGCCAGTAATGAGACATAAAACACACTGCCAGTGATGAGAAATAAAACACACTGCCAGTGATGAGACATAAAACACACTGCCAGTGATGAGACATAAAACACACCACCAGTGATGAGACATAAAACACACTGCCAGTAATGAGACATAAAACACACTGCCAGTAATGAGACATAAAACACACTGCCAGTGATGAGACATAAAACACACCTCCAGTGACGAAACATAAAACACACCGCCAGTGACAAAACATAAAACACACTGCCAGTAATGATACATAAAACACACTGCCAGTAATGAGACATAAAACACACTGCCAGTGATGAGAAATAAAACACACTGCCAGTTATGCGACATAAAACACACTGCCAGTGATGAGACATAAAACACACCACCAGTGATGAGACATAAAACACACTGCCAGTAATGAGACATAAAACACACTGCCAGTAATGAGACATAAAACACACCGCCAGTGATGAGACATAAAACACACCACCAGTAATGAGACATAAAACACACCGCCAGTGATGTCACATAAAACACACCGCCAGTGACGAAACATAAAACACACCGCCAGTGACAAGACATAAAACACACTGCCAGTAATGAGACATAAAACACACTGCCAGTAATGAGACATAAAACACACTGCCAGTGATGAGAAATAAAACGCACTGCCAGTGATGAGACATAAAACACACTGCCAATGATGAGACATAAAACACACCACCAGTGATGAGACATAAAACACACTGCCAGTAATGAGACATAAAACACACCGCCAGTAATGAGACATAAAACACACCACCAGTAATGAGACATAAAACACACCGCCAGTGATGTCACATAAAACACACCGCCAGTGACGAAACATAAAACACACCGCCAGTGACAAGACATAAAACACACTGCCAGTAATGAGACATAAAACACACTGCCAGTAATGAGACATAAAACACACTGCCAGTGATGAGAAATAAAACGCACTGCCAGTGATGAGACATAAAACACACTGCCAGTAATGAGACATAAAACATACTGCCAGTAATAAGACATAAAACACACCACCAGTGATGAGACATAAAACACACTGCCAGTGATGAGACATAAAACACACTGCCAGTAATTAGACATAAAACACAGCCAGTGATGAGACATAAAACACACTGCCAGTGATGAAACATAAAACACACTGCCAGTAATGAGACATAAAACACACTGCCAATAATGAGACATAAAACACACTGCCAGTGATGAGACATAAAACACAGCCAGTAATGAGACATAAAACACACTGCCAGTGATGAGAAATAAAACACACTGCCAGTGATGAGACATAAAACACACTGCCAGTGATGAGACATAAAACACACCACCAGTGATGAGACATAAAACACACTGCCAGTAATGAGACATAAAACACACCGCCAGTGATGAGACATAAAACACACCGCCAGTGACGAAACATAAAACACACCGCCAGTGACAAAACATAAAACACACTGCCAGTATTGATACATAAAACACACTGCCAGTAATGAGACATAAAACACACTGCAAGTGATGAGAAATAAAACACACTGCCAGTGATGAGACATAAAACACACTGCCAGTGATGAGACATAAAACACACCACCAGTGAAGAGACATAAAACACACCGCCAGTAATGAGACCTAAAACACATTGCCAGTAATGAGACATAAAACACACCACCAGTGATGAGACATAAAACACACTGCCAGTAATGAGACATAAAACACACTGCCAGTGATGAGACATAAAACACACCTCCAGTGACGAAACATAAAACACACCGCCAGTGACAAAACATAAAACACACTGCCAGTAATGATACATAAAACACACTGCCAGTAATGAGACATAAAACACACTGCCAGTGATGAGAAATAAAACACAGCCAGTAATGAGACATAAAACACACTGCCAGTGATGAGAAATAAAACACACTGCCAGTGATGAGACATAAAACACACTGCCAGTGATGAGACATAAAACACACCACCAGTGATGAGACATAAAACACACTGCCAGTAATGAGACATAAAACACACTGCCAGTAATGAGACATAAAACACACTGCCAGTGATGAGACATAAAACACACCTCCAGTGATGAGACATAAAACACACCACCAGTAATGAGACATAAAACACACCGCCAGTGATGTCACATAAAACACACCGCCAGTGACGAAACATAAAACACACCGCCAGTGACAAGACATAAAACACACTGCCAGTAATGAGACATAAAACACTGCCAGTAATGAGACATAAAACACACTGCCAGTGACGAAACATAAAATACATTGCAAGTAATGAGACAGAAATGAGACATAAAACACACCGCCAGTAAAGAGACATAAAACACACTGCCAGTAATGAGACATAAAACACACTGCCAGTAATGAGACATAAAACACACTGCCAGTAATGAGACATAAAACACACTGCCAGTGATGAAACATAAAACACACTGCCAGTGATGAGACATAAAACACAGCCAGTGATGAGACATAAAACACACTGCCAGTGATGAGACATAAAACACACTGCCAGTAATGAGACATAAAACACACTGCCAGTGATGAAACATAAAACACACTGCCAGTAATGAGACCTAAAACACACTGCCAGTGATGAGACATAAAACACAGCCAGTAATGAGACATAAAACACACTGCCAGTGATGAGAAATAAAACACACTGCCAGTGATGAGACATAAAACACACTGCCAGTGATGAGACATAAAACACACCACCAGTGATGAGACATAAAACACACTGCCAGTAATGAGACATAAAACACACTGCCAGTAATGAGACATAAAACACACTGCCAGTGATGAGACATAAAACACACCTCCAGTGACGAAACATAAAACACACCGCCAGTGACAAAACATAAAACACACTGCCAGTAATGATACATAAAACACACTGCCAGTAATGAGACATAAAACACACTGCCAGTGATGAGAAATAAAACACACTGCCAGTTATGCGACATAAAACACACTGCCAGTGATGAGACATAAAACACACCACCAGTGATGAGACATAAAACACACTGCCAGTAATGAGACATAAAACACACTGCCAGTAATGAGACATAAAACACACCGCCAGTGATGAGACATAAAACACACCACCAGTAATGAGACATAAAACACACCGCCAGTGATGTCACATAAAACACACCGCCAGTGACGAAACATAAAACACACCGCCAGTGACAAGACATAAAACACACTGCCAGTAATGAGACATAAAACACACTGCCAGTAATGAGACATAAAACACACTGCCAGTGATGAGAAATAAAACGCACTGCCAGTGATGAGACATAAAACACACTGCCAATGATGAGACATAAAACACACCACCAGTGATGAGACATAAAACACACTGCCAGTAATGAGACATAAAACACACCGCCAGTAATGAGACATAAAACACACCGCCAGTGACGAAACATAAAACACATGGCCAGTGACAAGACATAAAACACACTGCCAGTAATGAGACATAAAACACACTGCCAGTAATGAGACATAAAACACATGGCCAGTGATGAGACATAAAACACACTGCCAGTAATGAGACATAAAACACACTGCCAGTAATGAGACATAAAACACACCACCAGTGATGAGACATAAAACACACTGCCAGTAATGAGACATAAAACACACTGCCAGTAATGAAACATAAAACACACCACCAGTGATGAGACATAAAACACACTGCCAGTAATGAGACATAAAACACACTGCCAGTAATGAAACATAAAACACACCTCCAGTGATGAGACATAAAACACACTGCCAGTAATGAGACATAAAACACACTGCCAGTAATGAAACATAAAACACACCGCCAGTGATGAGACATAAAACACACTGCCAGTAATGAGACATAAAACATACTGCCAGTAATGAGACATAAAACACACCACCAGTGATGAGACATAAAACACACTGCCAGTGATGAGACATAAAACACACTGCCAGTAATGAGACATAAAACACACTACCAGTGATGAGATAGAAAACACACTGCCAGTGATGAGACATAAAACACACTGCCAGTGATGAGACATAAAACACACTGCCAGTAATGAGACATAAAACACACCGCCAGTAATGAGACATAAAACACACCGCCAGTAATGAGACATAAAACATACTGCCAGTAATGAGACATAAAACATACTGCCAGTAATGAGACATAAAACACACCACCAGTGATGAGACATAAAACACACTGCCAGTGATGAGACATAAAACACACTGCCAGTAATGAGACATAAAACATACTGCCAGTAATAAGACATAAAACACACCACCAGTGATGAGACATAAAACACACTGCCAGTGATGAGACATAAAACACACTGCCAGTAATGAGACATAAAACACACCGCCAGTAATGAGACATAAAACACACTGCAAGTAATGAGACATAAAACACACTGCCAGTGATGAGACATAAAACACACCGCCAGTAATGAGACATTTTAGTCAGCTTTCAAATGTTTCAAAACCAGACTTGAAATGTACATATAATTCATGTACTAATGTAATTCATTAAATTAAACACCAACTTCCAGCGTCAAGTCATTTTATTTTATATTGATAAACACAAAAATATGGATCAATTTCTAATTCCCTATTCATTAAAATTTGTCCTTGATCCATCGAGATACCTTGACATGTTTTAGTTTCACAACTTAACAATACTATTAGCAAGTTAAATAAATTAGTTGACTTAGCAGACAAATTACAGCCAGGTTAGTTAACCTCTTTCCTGGGATCTTTGAAGGTTAACCAGTACCCAAGCATACCTCTCTTCACAAGTAAATGATAACTATCCCACTGCAATCAGCAGTGAGAGACGAATGAGTTGTTTATCAATCATCACTGAGACTGAAGCCAGGAGGATTTGAACTCACTGCAGTCATTTTAGATTTACTACAACTAACAACACATACCTGTACACAAGCGCAAGAATATTTAGCATAGTTGCTACGCCTGGATGATAGTGACCACTTGTCTTCTCAAGGTCTTCTAGGGCCTGTTTACACAGCGGCACAACTACTTCATAGCGACCTGGTGTCGCATATCGATGACTAACTTATGTAACGTGCGTAAACGAGCTGGAATCTCGTTACCGCAACTTGATGCTTGGACCATCGCATTGAGTTGGGATGGGAAAAGTACTGAAATAAACAAAAATATTGTTTTTACTTCTGCTGACACGTTTAAACAAATGTCATTCAAATGAGTTTATGTCCAACACAGCAATATATTATCAGAATGATTTTAAGGCGTCTGCATCAACATAACAGCAAAATAATGAAAATGATTCCTCTGCATTTTAAAATAGATAATAATCTTCTTCAATCCATTTACTCAGCAAGACTTGCCTTCTACAGATTTATTTCCCTTTTGCTATTAATGACAAGCTCAGTTTTCATTATGTCCCATGTACAGGGATAGTTGAACCCAGTGCACATAAAACATCTCACTGAACGTCTATGTTAATCAGTGATTCAAATGCCTGAAAACCACCCTCAGAAACGAATTCATAGTGAACAGAACAGTCTATCATATTTTCAATATTTCAAAATAAAATCATCATTTGGATGAATATTAAACATTTTATAAATTATCCTTACTTTTCACTTAAGACAATTTTTGGTGCAAGTTTTTTTAGTGAAAACGCAGCAATGCACTGTCAACAGTGTACAATAATCCTCATCTTATTTGAGTGGACTATAAGAATCCATCATGAGTATCCATGTGAGACAGAAAAATCTCGTCCGAGGGGTCAGAAGGTGAGATTTTTCTGTCCTATATGGATGGACTCATGATGGATGTATTTTCTCCCATTCATCTCAGTCAAATGATAGATCCCCGGTAATGGCATTCATCACAAAAATATTCTACTTTTCAATGCGTGTTTAACGCCCAAACTTTAACATATATTTGAAGAAATGGACATTTTAAAGTATCAGAAATTACGCCTGTTAATCTCTCCACACATTGTTTAAATCATTCACTTCAAAGTTTGTATCATTTTTACCCTGGGTAAATAAGATGTTTAAAATATACAGATCTACGTTGATGTTATTATTCTGACATAATGTCTATCTCTTTTTACTGTTTCCTATGACAAAATCAAGTTTTAAAATATTTTTGTAAATGTGAAAATGAAAATATATGATTATGATTTGTTGATAAGGAAATAGAATACAAAAATTGATTTAGTGCAAGATTTTCGTCAGGTTATGTGAGAAATGGAAAACAGAGTTTTCCTCCATGAGACAACCCCGTATTTTCTATGAGCAAAAATGGAAGATTATGTGATATTGTGATAGAGCTTGAGATCGTGGACTGGAGGGTTATGGGTTCGTAACTTGTATATAAGCAAAACATTTTATCTGTATATGCTTATTGCCGGTCGTACCAAGGAATAATCAGCGCGAGTTGTCTAATTTTAAACTAACTGTATTAACCTTTTTGACTATTTGGTTCATCATCATCTGCGAAGAGAAGATCAAGATTCTGTGAGGTGCTATATTTAGTTTGTTCCTTCTGTTCCTTCTCTCCTTCTTCTGGCTGAAATATAACACCAGCACTGCTTCATATTGAAGGCAACCATATTGTTACATTATAAAATACTGGCTAAATTTCAACTACTTCCTAAATGAAATAAAGATTCATTTTTCCCATTTTCGCCAAAAAATTTCCCTCTAATAATTTTTTTTTAACAATTGCAATTTTTTCCCCCAACTTAATTTGTAAGATTTACTGAATGTGTAATCAAACAATACAGAATAAGGCATTAAGAATCAGGCTGAAATTATTTGTTAAACCTGTCACCAATATCACATTATTAAAGTCAGTTCCGGTTAGCTCAGTCAGTGACACGACTGACTATCAATCTAGGGTCGAGAGTTTGAATCCCTGCCTGAATAATGACATTGGTAATAAAGACCTGCACCAACATAATTATTGGCACTCTGTAAATTTTTATCAATACTGTGTTTACTTGCATGGAATGATGACGTCCGCATCTGGTCAGTATCAAAAATCAGTCTCCATGTTTTGCAACAAGTACACATGCCAAATGATCATGTAGAAAAATCCAATGCTTCAAGACAACATCAGCACAACGGGGCATTTCAGAGAGCCACTTTTATACTATTTTAAATTTTTTTTATCGTTTTTAAGAAAATTTCAAACATAATGATAAAACATTTTTAGAATTCAGTTTTATTAGAGGAGGACTTCAGACTGAAACAACAGCTTTCCACATGTCCAAGTACAACTGCAAACTTTCAAATTTTAGCCATTGCACCCTACTGGGTTTGAACACAAGACCTCAGTAACCAGATACTGGTAGATGATCTTTATTCAGCAAGGGAGCTAACTTTTGCAAACTTCATAGTTTGTTTTACAATTAATATTAAACATTTTCAGAGATGGACAAAATTCATGACAAAAACACAATACTCCAACTTACAGTTCGAGATTCATTTGTATCATATTTCTTCATTTCATTCATGAACTCAAAGTGTTTCTTCTCCTCTTCCAGGACTGCCACCTTTTGTTCGCTAAGCTTCAGCCTCTGCTGCGTCAAAGATAGCTTGTCTCGCAACCAACTGCTCTCCTTACACAGTCTCCGCACCTTGGCTCGCAACTTCTGAATTTCTGCTCCCATGTGTTTATGGTGGTTAGCGAGATCCATCATCATCTAGCAGACAAAATATATGTTAATTAGTAGTTAGTAGGTAACCATGTAATTACCATGTAAAACAAAATTAAAGTAATATTATATTTCATGTGTTGTTAATTTTTGTATTTTAAATGTTATTTCGAACATTTATTTGGCAGGAAGAAAAGTTAACATTAATTTGAAATACAGTCCAATGTGTCCATGCTGCAACCTCTTATAAGAGGTCACCTGTCTTAAATAGACACTTCAAAATCCACACATGTAAATTGCCAATACAGAGTACATGTATTAAACGATCACCTCTTTAACCCTTTACTCCACAGATACGCATTTTCCTGCAGAAGGCCATTGAAAACAGTGCAGAAAGAGTTCAGATTGTTCGTAATGAGCAATCTGAACACTTCCTGCACTGTTTTCCACTCTGTCAGTTAATATAAACATAATTCACCCATTGCTATTACATGGTGAATTAATGCTTTCAATATTAGAGGTGTCCAAAGGCATCTATATGAAGTAAAGGGTTAACACAAATCTTTTGAATATTAAAGGGCGGGTGGGGATGATAATCTAGCAATTAATTTATTATGACTTAATGCATGTAAGAATATGAAACTGGATTTATTTTATGCTAAACTGAAACAATGATTTTTTAAATTAAATAACATTAATTATCTATTTATATATACATGTATTTACTTATAATTTTTTTATATACTGTCAGTTTAAATGCTTACTTCCTGTGAATTTTTCTCATTCAACCCAGTACATAATACCAAACAACTTACAGGCATGGTACAAGTACCAAGCATGTGTGATCCCTTTTTGTCTGTTACAATAAATGTCATGACGTCACGGTCAACTTTCTTGGTAAAAATATAGACCCTCGCCAATAAAAGGCCGACCAATCACAAAACTCCTTTCATAATATTATTAACCAAACTAGACAGCTTCTGAAATAATTCTTTAAATAATCTTAACAACAAAATCTTTCAACTGTAATATTTTGTAGTGCCATACAAAACTTACCTGTGCCTCACTTTGGCCTAGTTCTATTGCTTCAAGAGATTTTTTGAGAATGTTTGTTTTTTCTTCCATTAAATTCGTATCCCCCACCTCCTTTATAGTGTTCACTGAAGACATTAATCCATTCAATATTTGATGATGTTCATTTTTTAATGTTTCTAGACCTTGCGTCGCTGTCTTCATGTTGGACATGATGTCCTTCTTTGATAGCGACGTCATCTTCTTATATCTTCAATCTTTTTACTGAAAATAGAAAATAAACTGTTTTTACAACTATTCTACATATAAATAAACATGTTCTGAGGCTAGTGTCTGTTACAAGTTCATCAGAAATTGTAAATGCCGTAACACTTTAAGGAAAAAACCTTGGATTTACTGATATCTACCACGGGCAGTCCCTTAGAATCAAATTCTCCTTTTCATTTATTTAAAAACACTTTTAATAAAGAAATCTATATTAATTAATGTGAAACATTCATGCTCCATTCATGTATAACCAAGTTACAGAATAGGACTTGAAATCTCAAACAGACGTAAAGTGTTGTCTAACAAACTCAAAGTGTGACATTGACCTTGAGGCACAGCTCTGTGTCTTATGTACGACACATCGTCATGTCATCTTGATCAATTGAGCCAAGTTAAATCCCTCTATATAAGACAAAGTTACAGACAAGAAATATCAAACAAATTGAAAATGTGACCTTGACCTTTGTTATGTTGATCAATTGAGCCAGTATTTTTGAAATCCATCTATGTATGACAAAATTACAGACTGGACATGAAATCTAACACAGACTCAAAGTGTTGTCAAACAAACTCAATGTGTGACCTTGACTTTTGAGGTCTGGGTGTGGGTCTTACGCATGATGTGCCATTGTGTCATGCTGATGAACTGAGCTAAGTGTTTTTTTAAATTAACCCATAGGTGACAAAGTCACAAACTGGACACAAAATCTGAAACAGACTGAAAAAGTTGTCATCCAAAGTTAAAGTGTGACCTTGACCTTTGAAGAGGGAGTCTGGGTGGTACGCGTGACACATCATCAGGTTATGTTGATCATTTGTAGCAAATATTTATAAAATTTATCTACACATGACAAAGTTGCAGGCCAGACGCGATATTCATCAAAATATCTTATTTTGATAGCAGTGACAAAACTGGATGACAAAAACGTAAGTTCATGTTTTCCCATACTATTCCTATGCAAAAATCAAAGTCTAAATAATGGGCCTGCTTGAACCCTAACCCCTTTATTTGAACAAACTTGAAACTCATACTCATACGGATCATTTATACCAAATATAATCACATAGATGGTCGATTCTTAAGAAAAAGATTTTTAATGAAAATTTTCTTTTGTTAACCCTTTACTCCAAAGATACGCATTTTCCCACACCAATCACATAAGGCCTTTGAAAACAGTGCAGGAAGAGTTCAGATTGCTCGTAACGAGCAATCTGAACACTTTCTGCACTGTTTTTCACTCTGTCATTAAATATAAACATAATTCACCCAATAATTCAAAAGCTTTCTATATTAGGTGTCCAAAAGCATCTATATTAGAGGTGTCCAAAGGCATCTGTATGAAGTAAAGGGTTAAACTGATAAGTCCCTGGGTTAGAGACAATTTTGACCCAGGGGTTATGACTTGAACAAATCTGAGAGAAACTCCAGGCCTTGCACTTTCAGAGAAGATTTTTTAAATTTTGAAGAATAAAAACTTATTATACCCTGGGGAGGGGTTAAAATTGACCATGGTCATGATTTGAACATTTTGAGTGAGCTGCATGTAACAATGCTTCTTACCAAGTATACATACCTATAAACGTCGACAGGTCAAGGAACAATAAATGTATTGCATATAAATTTTGTATATTTATATTTCATCATATGGTTGAATCAAAAAAACAAACATTTAATTCATTTCAAAGCAAAACAATGAGAAAAAATCAGTTCATTTTTCCATCACATGAATAAACTTAGCCAATAATGAAATAATTTTAAAAACCAAAATGTATGCTTTCTTTTTCCTTTCAGTGTATATATATTTGAATGTATGTTACAACTTGACTGATACATATATTTGTATGGTTTGTTGAGGGATGGCCCACCCCTGACCCTCACAGACCTATTACGGGGTGATTAAATGGCTTTTAGTGATTGAAATTAAAAAAAAAAAAAAAAAAAAAAAAAAAAAAAAAAAAAAAATTGGGTTTAATTCTTGTCAAGCGGTTTAAGAGAAGTCGTTTGAAGCAAAAGGGACAAAGGGCAATCACAAAAGCTCACCTGTGAGCCTAAGGCTCAGACGATCTAAGAAGAAGAGCTGAAATGTTTACATCTGATTCTGAGAAATACTTGTGTCAAGGAGCATAAAATTGTGTTGTTGTTTTTTGGTCAGTGCACAAATTTATAAATTATTGCCTTGAATGTCATAAAATATTATGAAATATATTTTCTGATTTTATAATGTAAAAAGTACAATAACAAATGTACATCACTTACATACCTCAATGAATAGCTGTGAGCTTCCTTTGTGCACCTGGACTAGAAGCACATGCTAGTCACAGGTGACCAATTTTACATTTATCATATGGTACCCTTTCCTATCTATAAAGTTTATCTGAGCCAAATCCCAAGCAAGGAACCATGAAGTTGGTCAATATTCACAAAGTGTGAATGCATGATTTCCCCATGTTATAAATGTACAAGTAAAATAATCCACACAATTATAACAGAAGATAATACATGTATACAAGAGATATGGTGTACATGAGATACAAAATGATTAATCATCACCTTTCAGAGAGGCAAAAAACATTAAATTTTTTAGTAAATGGTCAATGAAAATATAGTCATCCAATCAGCTGAATTAAGTTTAAATTATTTTGTATTGACAAGAATGAATGGTATTCAATACCATGTGCTACACTATACAGTTTCTATATGGCATCTAATTTTACTGGTGAAGAAAGACCCCCAGAATCTGAGTAGAGTCAATGTCCAACTGGCTTCTCACATAAAAGTTTTTGGACCAAGTTGGGCTCAAACCCACGATTTCAGCAGTGAGAAGTAATTGATCATTAGACAACTTAGAAGACCGCAGAGTGGTGTAGTGGTAGAGCATCCGCCTTGCATGCAGAAGGTTGTGGGTTCAATCCCCAGCCCTGTCATACCAAAGACTTTAAAAATGGTACTAGAAGCTTCCTCGCTTGACGCTCAGCATTAAGAGGAGAGTTCAAGGTCTGGTCAGCCCGGTGTCAGTATAATGTGACTGGGCGGGGTCTCATACCATGCGTCTGCGGCATGATACTCCAGTGTGACAGCGCTTAGAATACTGTCTCAAGTAGACACTGTCGCGATATGACTGAAAAATTGTTGAAAGCAATGCTAAGCACCATACAACAACAACATAAACCTCAATATTAGATATGCCATTTTCAGTTATAGTGTACCAGTGTTCATTAAAAATACAAGAGCTGCTCGACTACTTTAATGTTGTTCTAAAACAACAGCTATGTCAGTAAATAAGTAGCAAATGGAAGACAATTAATTAAAAATTCAGGGGTTGTAAAATTAAGCTGTAATTATTGCTTGCCTGTTTAAAATAAATTAGCAAAATAATTCATCAACAATATTTATTTTCATTATCAATAGTTTTGTTTTTTTGAAAACAACAAAGTGAATGTACGGCTTATGTTTAATTTAGCATTTAGTCAGGCCATAATAAATTAATTGCTAAATTATCATCCACGCCCGCCCCTTAATTTTTATGCAGCCTTGACCCTTTTTATTTTCATAAAAAAAAAAAAATTTTTTTTACAAAATAAAAATTAAATCTTCCTGCCCTCCCCTTTTTGAAGAAAAATTTGGATAATTATCTAGCAATTAATTTACAATGGCCTTACATATGTCGTTCAAACACTAAAATTGCTTTATAAATTCATTAACCATTGCTGACAAATAAATGAAATAACAGGTGTGTCAATACCAAACTTAAGGCACACCATGTATGTATAATAACCCTAATTTATAGTGCAATTGCACGACTAGAATGTTGGTCAAGCATATCAAGAAATACTAATTGAAACATTACCTGAAACAATTCCAGCAAGAATTTAAACTATAGAGTAAGCTGTAGTTGAGATGATCCTCTGTTTCAAGAGTGATTTAACAATGTTTTACATATATAATTTTGCAATATAATTATGTACTACTTTAAATCACATGGTAATATACCAGTTCTTGTAAATAGATCTAAAGCCTTGTACCAACACATACAGTTTATCATTCCAAGTTGTTTTAGTCTTTTACTTATACAATATATGCACAAACTCCACATATCGGTACCAGTTCATTTTTTTAACAAGAGTTGTCAGAAGACAACAAAGCTCGGCAATCGGATAAAACTCACCACCAATGTAAAGATTGAGATTGGAGGCAAACACCAAAACTTAAACGTATCTAAACGCAAAAGTTTAATCTGGGTGTCTACAGACTAAAAATTAAGTCTTAAAGGGTCATAACTCTGCCAAAATGCAACCCAGAGTTATGGTTCTTATCTCTGTGTGTTTCAATGATAATGGTGAACACACATGGGAAGTTTCATTCATATCCAATGAGTGGTTGCATAGATATCTTGCCTGATGAAAAACTTTTAACCTGAAAAATTAAGTCCAAAAAGGGCCATAACTGTACCAAAATGCATCCAGAATTAAGGTTCTTTTCTCTCTCTATGTGTTCCATTGATGATGGTGAACACAGGTGCAAAGTTCCATTCATATCCAATGAGTGGTTGCATAGATATCTTACCTGATAAAAAATTTTAACCTGAAAAATTAAGTCCAAAAAGGGCCATAACTGTGCCAAAATGCAATCCAGAGTTATGGTTCTTGTCTCTGTGTGTTTCATTGGTGATGGTGAACAGACATGTGAAGTTTCATTTACATCCAATGAGTGGTTGCATAGATATCTTAAACTTAAAGGCAACTAAACACAAAGTTTAACCTGGGTGTCTAAGTCCAAAAAGGGCCATAACTGTGCCAAAATGCAATCCAGAGTTACGGTTCTTATCTCTGTGTGTTCCATTGATGATGGTTAACACACATGCAAAGTTTCATTGACATCCAATGAGTGGTTGCATAGATAACTGAAACTTAAACGCAAAAGTTTAACCTGGGTGTCTACAGACGACAACGCCAGGGTCATGGCAATAGCTCTCTTTGGACTTTGTCCCAGCGTGCTAACAAACAAAACGACATCATTCATTTTCATCAATCTTTCTGCCATAACAATATAATTATAAACAGCAGATAGCCATCACCAAGCAAACCAATGAATATCTTATTTTACACTATTACAGGTGCGCCCAATGCTATTCTCGCGAGATAATGGTCACGTGATTGAGAACAATTATTGGTGTTTCCACATTACTACGAGAAGCACATGTTGCTACCAGTCTCAATTATTAGTTACTGATACAAGCTCTGAGCTCATTTCCTGGTCTAGATACCGACTGAGATACTATCATAGTCTGACTGCTGACATATATATATCTCTCCTAACAGGTTACAAACACACTTTGACACTAAACCCACGACTCTCCAATACTAGTAGAAATAATATTACTATCTTTGACTCCATGCTTCCTTCAAGAAACGTTGAATGGGAATGTGCATTTCTGTATTGTAACTACCAGTGACTTAATCACAGAGACTGGCAGGTCATTATCAATTCAACATGCATGACTGAAATTTCGGGTGGGTCCTCTTTGAACCTTTTTCTGATTTTATTAATTTTGTTACTAAAGAGTAAAGATGATAAAATTGTTTACTTTTTCCAGTTAGGTATTAATTATTTCATATTTTTATTCTGAATTTAAATTATATTTATAAAAATATTTATGTAGAAAGATGAAGAAGTAAGTTATCCATGGACGGCAAAAAAATCCAAACATTTTAATTTTTCTTAATTCTTACTTTAAAAATGGGCAAAAAATGTGTAATGATCACAAAAAATATCTGTTAGCATAAAAATTCTTCTTTTCTTTAAATTTAAAAAAGAAAAAGTTAACCCTAAGGTACAATCATACCATAATCACAAAGATATGTTGGTTGGTTCAAGAGAAATTGTGTTTCCAAGACCTTGAAAATCCAAAATGTGCCACCTGAAATTTAGACAAGCACCTGTAGTCACTTATCTCTGCTTATGTCTCTGAAATTACCAATCAAAAAATTTCAATCAGAAAAAAATATTTCCCATTCATGTGACTACATGTGATATCAAAACTGTTTCATGAAAGTGCAATATAACTTTTTTAATTCACATAAAAAAATACAAAACTATACATACGTTTCTCTAGAAAATGATGCATCACTGATATGATAAAAGACCTCAAGTGGGAGTCCCTCGAACAGCATAAAATACACAGCCAGCTAACGATGATGTCCAAGATCCGCAACAACCTCTAAGACATCAACACAGACAGTGGAGCTCATACTAGAGGACAATTCAGGCTTTCCAGGAGCATATATCAGACAAAGTACTGGTAAAACCCTTCTTCCCAAGGATAGTATGAGAGTGGAATCTTTTCCCAGTCAGCACAGTATCTGCGCCCATACTGGACGCCTTCACTTCACTCCTTGCTGGGTAACCTGACCATTCTCCACCAGACATGACACTGTAAATAGTTTTTAAAAATTTGACAAATGAGACATTGGGCACCACCACACAGAATCTCGTTGAGTTAAATATGTTCTGTTCAGAGCACAATATTATTGCAACATATTGTACGTCTGTAGGAGCCTTTTAAAGATTTTTATTTTGTGTCTCCCGTTATGGACAGCAGATTGGATAGTAAAAAGAGAAAAAAGCTGTACATTCACACCTCATTTAATCAGGCTATGTCTTGATAATGTATTAATCATTGCCACCGGTCAGGAACGTAGCTGGCTTCAGTTGGAAGTGTAGGCAGGGGCAGTCTGCTAGGTGGGGATGCTCCCACTTATTTTATTTTTAATAAATTAGACTTGAAATGGTGCTTTTGGTGCATTACATTACTCATAATCCTAATGTACACGAGGGTGTTACTGAGTGTATTAAATGAGTTTTCTGTAAATTATTAACATGAACCGCTCAGATGGATGAAAATGAAGATAATGTATTCAATAATAAATGGCTTTTTTAAATGAAGGTTTTCCACCTCCAAGCAGTTATGACTGTCATAGTAAATGCAATTGTGAGTTAAAAGAGAAGTAATTATTGAATGACATTATTAATTTTTTTTTCGCTTTTAACAAGGCAAACACATTGCTCACCAAGTTAAAGTCAATGCCCATATCCCGATAAATGTTCAGTATTTCTAACGAGGGAAGTCTCTAGTTCAGTGTTTTTTTCCCCACCATTTTGGGAAGATGACCCATACCCTTGGAATTGGGAATTTTAGCTGCGTTTTCATTAACATTGGAAAAACTTTTGCATTATATATATTTGTTCAACTTCATAAAAATGTGTACACTTGCTTCTCTGGCCTTTTAATTAAACAATCATTGTCATACTCAATTCAGAATGGGGAAACTTTGTTTATTTTATCAAAGAATTATCGCAAGTTTCAATTTACAATTTTTAAAGCTTTCAATTGGGAATTTTACCACTCAGTTGGGAAAAAAAGATACTATTTGCCTTTGGGAATATGATCCAATAACAACTATAAAAATGGCCAAAAAACCCACTGTAGTTTAAACAAATCTTATTTCAATATATCAAGAAATGGGGTCTGGCCACAAGTTCTGCCAACAGAAGTCCCTCACTGGTCATGGTGTTAATAAGGTATGTCTGAACCCGTCTCATGCTTGAAAAAGACAGCATGAGGCAAATGTCACAGGAACAGTCAGCATGGACCACAACAACCGCTGGATACATGGAGATGAACTCAGATTCTAATCTAGTTTAGGGCAACCCTCCAATCTCAGAGTTGTTGATACCATAGTTGGCCCAGCGAATTTATCTCCTGTTCATTTTAGCCCTAAGGCCTCTGTTCCCCATTCACATTTTTCCCCCATTTGTTTAGTTTTTATGTTCTTTTCACTTTCGTCATAAAAGTAATTTTTGGAGGACAGTGCAGAGATACAGAAGACGCTTTTGTACTGTTGCTATTTTTTTTTACATGCCTGGTACATTGGACCTCAATTTTTGTTAAAGTCTCATTTGAAAGACTTCTTAGTATTTTTATTGGAAGAATAGGGATCAAACCTGCGACCATTGCGTTCGCAGTCCAAGGTGTTAACCACTTAACCACTACTCTGCTCAATGGCACCTTCTTGGCGGTTGAATTGAAAATAGAAACTGTCTATGGTCAAAGGGAAATAATCAATTCTTCTTCCAGTATTCCAATTCCAATTGGCCTAATCTCCCTTGGACAGTTACAGAAATTAAATCGAGATTTAATATATATGCATTTAACTGATATTTGATGTGCAAAATCTTATCTTAAGTAATAACATAAAATTAATTATCTCCCCCTGTATACCTTATTTTGCTTGTTTGCAGTATATCTGCAACAATATTGATATAGCGGTGATCGCAAAATATAAAATAGAAACATTGCTTCACATGCTATATCCTATCATGCACATTAGTTATATATTTTTTTACCTCATGTTCAAAATACCGGCCACTTTTAATGCTTTTATGTTGGATTTTGTTCAGTTTCGCTATCGTTTACAACGGACGACTCCATTTTCGGATCATGTGATCAAAAGTATCTTCGTGATTATTTCGTACCTAGGCGGAAATGGCCGAGTAATGTGTTCCGATTGAGTGTTATCGTCAAAGGGAAATAATCAATTTTTCCTTCAGTATTCCAATTCCAGTTAGCCTAGTCTCCCTTTGACAATTATAGAAATAAAGTCGAGATTTATATACGCATTTAGCTGGTACTTGATGTGCCGAATTTCTATCTTAAATAATAACATGAATTAATAATCTCCCCTTATAAACCTTATTTTTCTTGTCTGGAGTATATCTGCAACAATATTGATATAGCGGTGACCGAAAAAAAAATAGAAACCGTCTTTCATAAGCTATAACCTATCACTCATCGAAGTTTTATAATCTAGAATGCACATACATTATATATTATTTACCTCCTGTTCAAAATACCTTTGTCTTTTGTTGTTTTTTTCAGTATAAAATGTTGGATTTTGTTCATCTTCGCTGTCGTTTATAACGGACGACTCCATTTTCTGATCATGTGATCAAAGTTATTTCGTATCTAGGCGGAAATGGCCGAGCGATGTTCCGGGTGATTTAAAGGGAAATAGTCAATTCTTCTTCAAGTTTACTAATTCCAATTGGCCTAGTCTCCCTTTGACCATTGAAAAAAAAATTAAATCGAGACTTTACGTGCCAAATCTTATCTTAAATTATAACATAAATTAATTACCTCACCCTTTATACCTTATATTGCTTGTCTGCAATATATCTGCAACAATATGGAAATAACAGTGATCGAAAAAATCGAAAGACACCTGATAACTTAAAGACACCTGAAGATTTCTCACACATCACCCTCCAGTGCGACATATTACACGATTTCTATAGAAGTATAGGAAACTTGCCTCTCCCTACCAAGGACTTATATAAAAGGATTGGACACTTGCATATCTCTCTACCAAAGACTTGTATAGAAGGATAGGAAACTTGCATCTCTCTACCAAGGACTTATATAGGATAAGAAACATGCATATCTCTCTACCAAGGACTAATAAAGAAGGATAGGAAACTTGCATCTCCCTACCAAGGACTAATATAGGATAGGAAACTTACATATCTCTCTACCAAGGACTTATATAGGATAGGAAACTTACATATCTCTCTACCAAGGACTTATATAGAAGGATAGGAAACTTGCATCTCTCTACCAAGGACTTATATAGAAGGATAGGCAACTTGCATCTCTCTACCAAAGACTTATATAGAAGGATAGTAAACTTGCATCTCTCTACCAAGGACTTATATAAAAGGATAAGAAATTTGCAACTCTCTTCCAAGGATTTATATAGAAGGATTGGAAACTTCTTCTTTCGGTAGAGTGCATCACTATATAAGTGGTATCCTTGCACTTGCATCTCTCTACTGAATGTTGATGAAATAGTCTGTGAAGAATTAAAAAATTTCCAAATTAATCATTCAAATTTCACAGGCAACTGATTTCTTTTACATAAAATTTAAAGTGTATGTAAACTTGGATGTTTTATAATGTTTTAAACATGAAAAACTTATTTGGAATTTAAAATATTGCAGTTTGAAGTAAAGTTTCAAATACTTTCCTTGATTATTTAGTTGCAGTATACAAATTTTGTAATCATAAATACTTCAACAATTTTAAACAGAATTTGCTGGAAATTATCTCATTTTGTAGAGAAATCCATTGTGCATAGATTTTGATTTGTATTTCTGAAATGAACGGAAGTTAGAATATTTGAAAACGTGATTTCGTGAGATTTAGCATGAATATGCAAGTGTTCATAATTAGTTGCTTTTCATTCTCTATATAAGGATCACGGCGTGGTCTAGTGGTAGAGCGTCCGCAAAATTCTCTATATGAGTCCTTGACAGCATGTAAGACTTCTGCTGTCGTAGTCTTTAATATCTGATAAAACGATCCCTTGGAAGCAATGAACCAAAAGTGGAAAATGGCAGACTTGGGTTTTATCGAGTTGTTTCATGCAGAATAATGAAATATGCAACACATGGGGTTTAATGGCATACTACCATTGAACACATCAACATCATACGCCAACAGGTAGGAAGATTTAAGTTCATTCTCCATGCGTAAATGCTGTGCAACAAATCAACACAGTTTCAAAAATATGAATATGCAGAATGAACCTAGAATCTTGATACCTGCAATGTTTCAGCAAATTCAATCAAAATACTTGTTGCCTTACATCATGCATAAGTTAAATTATCCTTTCCTTGCCATCACTCACTTTGCACACTGGAACCAACAGTTGGCAATTTAACCACAATAATGAACACGACAGAAAAATATACACCACACCCATTCTTGGGATTCCTTTCCCTCTACAGAGATTGACAGTAACCATTTGTACATGTACCCAAAACCACATGGGTTTGTACCTGGAACCACATAGGTAACACCGCTAAGTAACATACAGATAAGGTCATTTAACTAATACTCAGCCTTATTTATAGATAACATTCCACCAACATGCTCAAACAGCTGTGTCCCAGCAACAGCAGTATGCAGCTCTGGGATAAAAAGCAATACAAATACATGACTGGTTCCCTGGGCAAATCTTGACTCATGTTTCCGGATGGCGTTTGATAGAAAACAAACTCTGTGTAGAGGAAGCAACATTTTATTGACATTTGTAATGCCCCATCATGCATTGGTGAAAAATAAATGGTTTTCATGACAAATATATTTAATTCTGATTTACAATACAACTTATCCATACGCCTGGCCAACATGCATTCTCTCTCATGCTTTCTTCTCTTTTTTTATATTTGCCCACAGAACGTATCCCATACTATATTCACAAACATGTAATTTCTGTTCTCTTTAAAAGTACTGTAGTATATGCATATAATGTACTATTGAAATTTATTGGATACAAACGTATGATGTTATATCAATATATTGAATTATTATTGATAATTTTTTATCCAATATTTTTATATTTTTAAATTGGCCATTAAATGTAACATCATAAATATCATAAATATCTAAATATTTCTTAAACTTGTTAAAAATCAATTTCATACGCTCCAACAAATGGAAAACTTCAATAATGAAGCTCAATATTTTAATATTCTCTAGATATTGTAATATTATATGAAATCTGCTGTAACAGATATTTGAGAACAACGGTAAGTAAAACATTTATTTACCTGGTTGTACATTTCTATAAGAATTTAAAAATAACGTCCGGCGTTGAATCCAACTGAAAACAAAGTATGTGGTGTCAATAACAATAATCTACTTTTACCAGAGATAACCTCCCTTTCTATTACCTCCCTTTGGTAAATGGAGAATAGCCAAAGACTTCTTCGAGCACATTTTGAGAAGAAGTTAAAATTATATGTATTGCACTCATCTACACTGTATGCACTGAACATACAAGTGGATAAAACAAATACTAATAATAAATAAATAAATTTTGCTGATTTTTTTCCCTCAATTATCAGACAATACAAAGGCAAAGACTTCTATATAGAAGGAAAAACAACTGATTGAGATTTTATTAACGCTCGCGTATTAACGTAAATTCTCATTAAATCTTATTTTCAATTATTCTAATCTCATCTCAGGAATACAAATCAAAGTTCTCATTTACAAAATCAAATTCCCCACAAAATGAGATAATTGCCAACAAATTGTGCTTTAAAATATTGAAGTACTTATGAATACAAAATGTGTATGTACAGCAACTAAAAAAATACCCCACTAAAGTTCTTGAAATTTTACTTCAAACTGCAATAATTCAAGATCATTTTGCATGTTAGAACATTTATATAAAACATCTTGAGTTACATACAGCTTATATGTTGTATATAGACAAGAGGCCCATGGGCCTTACCGGTCACCTGATTATCAAAAAAAAATAAGAAATAACGTTTTTTGTTAATTTTTCTTATATAGATTTAGTAAAGTAGGCCCCACGGAGGCCCCACCCCCATGGTCAAACCGTAAGACCCAGGGACATGCAATTCACATTTTTTTATAAAGGATCCATATACGTCCATAATCATAACCATTTGTTTCCCAGTGCTTTCTATATCAAGAAGAAGATTTTTTAAAGTTAACCTTGAATTTGACAGTTTTGGCCCTCCCCCAAGGCCCCAGCGGGGTGGGGATCATGGAATTCACAATTTTGATTCACCCTTAAGTTCCAAAGCTGCATACAACATTTCATTATGATTGAGTTTACGGTTTTTGAGATGAAGTAAAAAATGTCAATTGCTTACGGATGCAAGACGAACAAAATATGATCGCAAAAGGTCCCTTGTCCCTTGAGACTTGGTCTCAGGTGATCTAAAAAATCAGTTGTCTGTGAAATCTGAATGATTAATTAGCCAAAATATTAATTTTTCACAAGCTATTATATCAACATTTAGTAGAGATGCAAGTTTCCCATCCTTCTATACAAGTCCTTGATAAAGGTAAATAGTATAAACAAGATTCTGATTAAATGTTTAAAGTTATGTTTGTGTTATCAAGTTTACGTCTGTGTGGTAGTTTCATGTACATTAAATGTTGTACAGAACATCAGGTATCTTTTCTTATCCAACTATCAATTCACAACCCATCCAGAGACAGTATAAAACTTATATTCCATGTGTACATCATGCCTATTGCATGAGTATTTTGTTCATTTGCAGTCAATTAAAATGAGATATTCTCCCAAGTATTTGCTTAGTATAATTCATAATAAATTAAATGTTCGGCTCTTTCAATGAAAAATAATTTTCAAAAATAGTTTCAGAGCTTCATAAATTAACAGGAAAAAAGTACACACAGAATCCTGACAAAAAATACAACAGTTATTCACTGAAAAGTAGCTTAATTACGACAAACAATTATAAAACAATTTTCACAATGAGAAAAAACTGCTAGTTTTGACAAATAATATCAACACAAATAACTAAAGTAATCTTCCTCTCCATCATTTCTTTAAGATTTACTAAACGGTTTGAAATTTAAATAGGAAATAGACTGGCAATATATTTATTTTCAGATTAATATCATTAAAACTGCATACAGTTCTAGTGCAGCCAGTCTAAAATCAAGATCATCTGGATGCTTTCAATATTAAGTTTAAAAATACCAAAGTATATGAATAAAGCATGTTGGTGAAAACCCCAAAACATACAAATTGCACTTTTCTCTACCCTTCATGACTGGACATTCCCATCCCCCCTACAGGTGATAAGTATGATACAGCATATAAAACTTTAATAAAAACCCTCTACAACGCTGTCAACATATTACATAAAAAATTGAATTCAAATTGAGAAATGAAATTGAAGAGAAAGTTATAATTATGAATTTATATATTATGTGAAGCATGGTTGAATTAAAACTCTTCTAAAGCGTAACAATTATAAAACCTGCATTAATCTGGAAAGTTAATAAAAATTGTATGCACAGCAATATTGAATGGTTTAATTTAATCCACATTTCAAGTATGACCTCCAGGCCTCCATCATTTTATTTACATAAAGAGCCTGGGACTGTTACCTAATCTAGCTATTAGTTGCTCAAGTGACGTAGGGGTAACCTTGGTCCGGTGATAACACATGATGATGCTGAGGGTGAGGATGATGATGATGGTTTGAACAACTTTTCTTGATTTGTTCATGAGACAGTTTTTAAACAAGGATTGGGTAGAAAAGCTACCAACAGAATTATGACACGGCAAGAGTAGCGAGTTCGCTATTAAATCTCAGTAAATCTAAGTATTCAACAAAGTGAGAGTGCACAAAACTTTCCCAATGGCCGAATGTGTAAGTGTGTTACACAGTACAAGACACACGCACCTCATGGTGTGACTAAAAAGATGAGAGCCTCATTGTGAGACTAGAAAGACAGGAGTCTCATGGTGAGACCACCGCCATCAATTATTCTGCATCTCAAACAAGAGATGGTGATTTATAGACTGATAACCCTGCAGATTGCAACTTTATCTGACAGAATTCTACATTAGTAAGAATTAGCATCATAATTCAATTCATGTTTCAGAACCAGTCTGGGACCGCACTGGAACCAGACCGGAACCCCACCGAACATTGATGACTCAGTGCAATACTATCCTACTTACAAACAAGATACTCTAGTTTTGCAAGCAACCCTTGAAATGAAGATATTGTGATCTGACTAATCAATTTCTTCCGTAAAAATTCAACTTTCTCCTATTACCGAGTACCAGAGTCGGAAGTGATTAACTGGCAAATTTAAATGCACACCAACATAAAAGAGAAAACATTTCAGAACCATCCAGCATTGTATATGTATATAACAGATACAGAATGAGTCTGAATGTCTATACCTATATGTATATAACAGATACAGAATGAGTCTGAATGTCTATACCTATATGTATATAACAGATACAGAATGAGTCTGAATGTCTATACCTATATGTATATAACAGATACAGAATGAGTCTAAATGTCTATACCTATATGTATATAACAGATACAGAATGAGTCTGAATGTCTATACCTATATGTATATAACAGATACAGAATGAGTCTGAATGTCTATACCTATATGGGAAAAGTGTTAAAAAAACATAGATTGAGGTAATGAAATAAAATGTAGTTCAAACAAACTTAAAATGAAAATAATTACAAATTAACAACTTTATTTTTAAACTGATAAATTAACATATAAAATGTACACACATAGAGCAATAAAAGACACTTGTACAGATTTAAAACATTTAACTCCCTGCACATTAAACACACCTTTAATCAAAATTAAAATCTACTTCTCGCTGTTTCAAACTGAAACTTCAAAACATAAGTAGAAGCGTAAATGTAGCACATCTAGGTCAAACTTTTTTTTAAGGATTTCATTAAATAATCATATGAATAAATAACCTCATAAGTACATTTTATTATTATTGTAGACATTTACAGTAGTCTACAGTAGTCTACAGTAACCTACAGTAGTCTACAGTAATCTACAGTACAGTAGTCTACAGTAGCCACATGCAAAGACAGATAAGGAATTTTTAGAGCTGTAAAATCCGCTAAACCTCGGCCACTATAATTGTCCAAAATCAATATGGCCATAACATTGACATAAAGATCTTTTGAATTACATATTTTTATACTATCTAGGGACTAATTACTGTTTGCTGGGATCCTTAAAGGTTAATCAGTACTCGAGCACACCCATCTCTGCATGTAGCTGATAACTTTCCCAGTTTTAATCAGCTGTGAGAGATGTATTACAATGAGAAGAAATAATGTATATCAATCCTCCTGAAGAATGTGGCCGGACTCACGATCCCTGGATTGATAGTCAGGTGCACTACAAACTGAGCTAACCAGGTCCAGCCCTTCTCAATGGTCATTTTGATCATTGTAAGTTATATGTCAACTGCAAACAAAACAATGTTTTGTAAACCTCTATAAAATATATATACATGCAACTATCTGACAGTAGCTTTTCAAAACGCCGTAATAAAAAAAAAATATTTAAAAGCGTGTTTAAGACACAACTCATAAATCAACTTTTAGTTTAGTTTTTATACATGTGTCAAAATTTGTACATGTACTCAATAAAAACTACAATCACTCAAAACATAGAAGAGTTTGGCAAAACAAAAAAAAAATAGCCATCTTCATATTAAGCACAACCGATCCCATAAATCATTACAAAAAGTAAGCAAAATTTGACTATAGATGAAATAAAAAAAGTATTTGCACAACCAGTGTATTACAAACCTCGGGTAAATGTTTATAAACTTTAAATCAAACAATAATCAGCTTTTTTATCATATGTCACAGCTGCTTTTAAACATTCACTAACACAAGTCTGTGGACGCAATTAAATAAGATATGCAAATTTGATACAATGTATAAGCAAAACAACACTAACACTTGTTCAATGTTCTAACAAAAAAAACATGATTGCATAGAAGCTTTAATCATCCATATTTCAGCATATAAAAGCAAGGTGCCATACTTTGCGCAAGTGAAGAAAACCCTAAACAATTGTTGAAGAAAGTAAATTTTTACAGTAAAAGAATATTTTAAAAAATTGACGAAACAAAATATTGTTTATCTCCAAGAAGTGGGAATTAGTAAGTGATAAATTCTCGGTGACATTGTAGTTACAAGTGTCTATGAAGTGACACATATATTATATGTAAAGTAACACATATATTATATGTAAAGTGACACATATATTATATGTAAAGTGACACATATAATATATGTGAAGAGATCATAAAGTTGGAGTTGGTAAGTGATAAATTATCGGTGACATTGTAGTTAAGGTGTCTATGAATACAATATACGTGACGTAAGAGATCATGGGTAAAAATTATTATGACAAATTTAAATTATTATTCAATGTGTATCGTATGCAAGAGAAAGAATCATTTATGGCCTTTTTGATTACAATTGAATATCCCGTCCCTTGGGATAGTTGTTTTGGTGAGAACTTGAAAGATCCAGGTTTACCTGTCAAATCAACTATCCAAGGGGATGGAATTTAAACCTCGAACCTATAAAATATTCTTACATTACACACTTTTCATTTTTACAACTTAATAAATCCAACCAATGATTTGTCTGTTTAAAATCATCATATCCTTCTTTCGGAACATGCTGTTCATTTAAACAATACTTTTTTGGGAAAGTGGTTTTATATCATTTTCAACACATTGCAGGTTATACGTGGTACCCAGTTTTATTCGTGGAGGACAACCTTTGATGAATATACATGACCTTGAGTAGAACGACCGTCTTTCCTCAAGTAACCTGAAACATTCTTGTGTAAAATGTATGGACCTAGCTGGGCTCGCACTCATTACCTCAGCAGTGAGAGACCCTGTCAAGTTTAGTGATGTTACATTCATTTTTCACTATCACGGTCACATTCTATCATTACAACACAGTTCTTATGATGTCATTTTACTGTAACATAACATCATTGGTTAGATTTTTTTCATATTGCACATTGGGTTTCTACAAAAATTCAAAATAAATAAAAAATAGAAGATTTGAAAAAATGGGGAATAAAACACAGTATCAATTTAATAATTCTTATTTGTCAAAGCAATAAAAATACAACATAATAACAACCACAGAATTTTTGTATAAAATAAGTTGACTTTATATAATGTTATGAATGTGTTAAAAATTGATTTCAACTTCAGACCCATATGGACGATTCTGAATAGTACAACTGTTCTTCAGTGAGGTAACTTTCTCCTATAATTTCTCCTAATTAAATATTTAGCTGAAATCATGATATTCTGGATTATGTTAAACCATTATTGGTTAGAATCACAAAAAAAAAAACAACTATTCAACATGCATGATCAATTAAGCATAATTGGATATGTAAAATGTATAAAATTGCTTTAAAATAAACATTTTCTATATTTATATATAATTATACCTTGTTCTATAAATAACATTACCATATTAAACTTTTATTTAATCAATGATTGTCAGAATATTTATTCTAATCTTATTTTTGATTTTTTGAAATTTACATATTTAGCTGCAGTTAAAAAACAAATGTTTACCATGCCAGCAAAATCGAAAAACTGTATGCTATGATAACAGTAAAAAAATAAAGTCGAAATGTGTATTCCTGGTCATCTGCAGCCTTGCATTTCATACAGACAAACTTTCATTTTCCAAATCTATGGATAGTAAATAATCATGTCTCTAGCTAACAACTGCCCTAAATTGTCAATTTTACAATACCTGCCTTTGACTGTTCAACTGTATTTTATGCAAATTAATTGAACCAACATACAAAACTATATATGCATAATATGTAATAAAACGTCCTTCATTTTAACTTAACATTAATATTTAACAAAGAAATTTTTGGAATACAGTCCCAGATACTTCATTTTTCTATTCTCACATGCAATAAAGCTTTGAAAACAAGTGTGTATGATTATGCATTCTTCACTGGTACAAGCTCGTTGTCTGCATGGGATACTTAAAAATTGGCATCCATCTCACTGTCAAAACAACGTCTAATATGTAAGTGAAGGCAAGTACACTGTAAATATGCATGTTTCTGAACAAGTGGTAGTTCTTCTTCAGAAATAACTTCAGGGTGGATGTGGTAAACAGTTGCAAATACAGTCAAACCTGTGTTAGTGGTCACCTGTATTAGTGGTCACCTGTATTAGTGGTCATCTGTATTACACAACAACTTTAACAATGGGCATGTGCGTCTGTACCATCATGCTGTGTACTTGATACTACATTCCCTATATACACGTATCCCAGGTCACCCTTCATCTCCAATGAAAACAATGAATAGTTGTTCATTATGAAACGAAAAATGAAGACAACGGGGACCTGCTATATATGATTATTTTTCATGTAAATTTGCAATGATCTTCCTTTGGACAACTAAGTGTTTCAAAATTATCTCACACACAAAAAATTTTTGTAAACAAAAGTACATGTATGTAAAATTATGTACATTTTTAAACAAAACTGATGTTTTAAAAGAATGGTTATTTTGTTTATTTTAGAACATTGACAATTAACTTTTTTTATTATAACAAGGTTTCTGTTGTTAAAACATATACAAATAACATGGCTTCCCAACCACCATTTATCTATCATAATAAATTATTGCACAAACATAAAATATGGTAAGAAGTACAATGGACAAACCTTATTTTCATAATTTATGATCAAGAAATTTTTATATATATTTCAAAACACAATGTCACCTCTGTGAATCATTCAGAAATACTCATTCCAAATATTTTATTTTGAGCTTATGTGTTATGTCAAAAATGATTTCCGCAGCATGGTCATCCTAAGTGTTTCTAGTTTTTTTAAAGGCTATGACTAATTTTTTTCACCAGAGATATTCTATAGGTAATCTAAATAGACCCATCACAAACTTTTCATCACTATATCAACTTTATCATGGCAAACCTAAATTAATGTAAGTTTCTTGATTATAGCAAAAACATAGATAATTTACAACCACATCTTAAGTTGCAATAACCTAAAATTTGACTTTCCAAAAGTATTCTGTCCCTTCAAAAATCACCTTGTAGCATGCTCCAGTGAAGTTGTCACTTTCTATCAACCAAGCGCACACTACCTGTGTACACGTATCTACATGTACCCCAACTGTACCACACTACCATTGTATACCTGTACACATATCTACCTGTACCATAACTGTACCACACTACCAGTGTATACATGTACACATATCTATATGTTCCACAGCTGTACCATACTATTAGTGTATATGTGTACACATATCTACATGTACTACACTATCTGTGTACACGTATCTACATGTACCACAACTGTACCACACTATCAGTGTACACATATCTAAATGTAGCACACTATCTGTGTACACGTATCTACATGTACCACAACTGTACCACACTATCAGTGTACACATATCTACATGTACCACAACTGTACCACACTACCAGTGTGCACGTATCTACCTGTACCACAACTGTACCACACTATCAGTGTACACGTGTACACATATCTACATGTACCACAACTGTACCACACTACCAGTATGTACATATCTGTATGTACCACGATGGAACCACACTACCAGTGTACACGTATCTACCTGTACCACACTACCAGTGTACATGTATCTACCTGTACCACATTATCAGTGTACATGTGAACATATATCTACATGTACAACAACTGTATCTTTACTATTCGGTGTATGATTATCATAGTTGTTCTATACCTTCCATCAGTACCAGTATCACACCCAGTGTGAGTGTTTTACTGTTACCAGTCCCAGAATTGTACTAGAATTATACCATGTATATTTGGTGAATAAATATCATATTTGTTTGAGAATTTTCTTCATAACTATAACTGTTTCTTGCATTATTTTTTCTCTAAAACTGGTACCAGAATTGTACCAAAACTGGTACCAGAATTAGACCACTTTATTCGGAGTGTAATTATTACATTTTTACAGAATTTTCTTCAATGCCTTCATCATATCTTAAATTACTCACTCTGTGACCATGGCAACATGTTCCGTTGAACACAACTGTTCAACATGTAGACTAGATTACACAACAGCGATACCAGGATCTAACATTTAGTACTATATAAATCAAAGTACTATAACACTATGTAACACTGTACGTACCACGAGACAGACGATCCTGGTAACACAATTAAGTGTAATGTGCCATAAATGACCAAGTACTAAATGTCAACAACTTCTCTGTAATATATATATGTAATTATATATACCATTCACCCCCATTATCCCTAACCTCAGCTCAGTGCTACCTTCCAACTTATCTTTAATCAGTTACACGTATGACCGAATAAGGCGCCACCACTTATCTCTCTCATACGATCTGTAAAACAGTTTTTAATGTCCATGTCTTTTTTCAGTTTTTCTAGTACAGATCTTTCTTCCGTTTTAAATCGTTTCTTTTCCATTCAGGTAAATGTCTAAACTCCTCACTTGTCATTAAAAATATTTCTTCAAACTCCTCCTTACATATATGAATCTGCAAGAAAAAGAACATAAGGGGAATGTATTTATCACATGATTAACGTATTTATCAAATGATTAATGTAATTATCACATGATTAACGGTGCAGCAGTATAATAAACCCAGGACATATCTTTAATATTAACCTTGTGTAATATCACTTGCGACTGATCATCATTCATCGATCAGTATTTTCTGTATAACTTCACTCTGGTACGTAAAATCTACATAAAAACTACTTTCCAACTTGCCCGAATGTATAATGATTTGCCATGATAAAAGGACCTCGAGACATTACATCATACAACGACTGACCGAAACTAATATGCCGGTTTTCTTTCTCGTTTCTTGTAGATCTGTTCAATAAATATACCATTTACATTCATTCATTTTTTTATATACATCCCCACATGATTAAGACTATCATCTCTGGTTCTAAGGTGAGAAAAATATGATAAGTAATTCTTACTTCCAGTTGGTTTCTGTCAACGTCCTTGGGTAAGTCAAAATTGGAAATCTTCAAACGTTCGTACTCATATTCCTGAAAAACAGAATTAGACAGAATTGATTGCTGACTGCTTGGCTGATTATTTAAAATGAAACATAGAACTGTCAAATAGTAATAAGATCACACATTTATGGATGTGTTTATTTTTGGACAAGGTTCACAACACACTTCAGTTTCATTATAGGGTAGATACAATGTGAAACTCGATATACATGTAACGCAATGTGGCATGTTTTTTTATGGCTCCCTAAAGTTGCTATTTCCAAACAGACTTTTTTGAAAACTTGCATTATAACAATTGATAAATTGATTGAAAAATTTGAACTAAATCATGTTTTTTTTACAACTTTGGCCACGCCTTTCTGTATCAATTACACATAGAGATAGACTACAGACAGAGAGACACTTGTCGATCATAGAATTATACAACTACTAGGTAGAGGTCCTTTGAATATGTTTTGACAATTATTGCAGTAATGGACAAAAGTCTATTCCAACACCTGACATCTCCAATTTTAAGATCTGTTATATTTTAATGTAAAAACCTGTAATTCCCTGCCTGTCTCATAATTAACCTGACGAAAAAATAACTATAGCTCCATCCACTGGCCACGCTGCATTATTTGTCCATGTAAATACAATGTTGTGTTTACTTAAACATTGTTAGCTTGTCTAAGGAAAATAGTTGCATAGCAACCAATATCAACCACTGATTGGATTACGATTTGTTTGACAGTTCGCAACAGGTCAATTCATAGCACTTTAATGCATTTAACAAACTGTGACATAAATTCACCTTCAGTGAAAGCAACTGACCAATCAGCATGTTTGTCGCTGCTATGTAATGGTCCCTAGTGGGGAGAGATAGGGAAAATAAACAAACTGAGTAACCAACTTACTGGTGGTTTTATCTCTGTATGCCATGAACTCTTCTGGAAGGTCATCAGTGACACACCTGGCTGGTCAAATATAGTGCTGGTTACCTAATCAATGGGATAAATAACAGAAAATATTATATTGGCAACTGCTATAGTGACACTCCCGACTGATCAAATATAGTGCTAGTTACTCAATCAATGGGATAACAGAAAATATTATACTGACAATTGATATAATGCTATATATTAATTCATTCTTCAAGAGCCGGGCCCGATTAGCTCAGTCAGTTACGCGTCCGACTATCAATCCAGGGGTCGTGAGTTCAAATCCCCCGCCCGGCAACAGTCTCCGTGATGATTGATAAACGACATTGCGTCTCATTATCATTTGTCTCTCACCACTGATTCAAGTGGGAAAGTTATCAGTTTCTTGCGGAGACGGGGTGTGCTCGAGTACTTGTTAATCCCAGGAAACAGTGGTTAGGTTAACTGATCGTCTGTTAGCCCTCGATGGCATAAAAATTATGCTAAATATTCAATCAATCAATCAATCAATTATTCATTCTTTACTATTTTACTGAATAGTTCCTAATAATTGTAATGGTATAAGAGAAATGTTTAAATAGGATGAACTCAAATAATCCAAAAATGGTAAACTCATACAGCTTAAAGTAACAAATTATAAAAAGGATAAGTAGAATGTTTGTTTATTATAGTGTCATCCCTATTGAAAGGGCCAGCCACACTGGGCTTATGAGACACCTTTTTGCTGTACACAATTACTTCTCGAAAGCTACCATTGCCAGGCGTCAGGCTGTTAAGACATTTGGTACCCTGCAATTTCTTTAGCTGCTGAGTGAGCAACCAGCCACATCAGAAGAAAATCAAGCGTTTCCACTGGGAACCTAAGCACCAGGCCACAGAAGGTTTTATATTTATAATTCAGAAAACTGGCATCATCAAATATGAAATAGTATGATACCTTATACAACAAGAACATATCAATGACAAGATTTATCTTGTAAAAAATAAGTTAACACCAATGTTTATTACAACCCAAGTGTTTTATTTTCAGTACACAAGTACAGTCAAACCTGTCTTCAGCAGCCAGTCACCCTGTCTTCAGCAGCCAGTCAAACCTGTCTTCAGCAGCCAGTCAAACCTGTCTTCAGCAGCCAGTCAAACCTGTCTTCAGCAGCCAGTCAAGGGAAGCAGCAAAAGTAGCCTTTGTTGTTTAATGCAGCTTAATTTGCCTTGACAGTTTACAACTTGGAAATAACAAATGCGACTGCTTAAGACAAGTGGCTGCTTAATTGAGGTCACTGCCTATACAGGGTTGACTCTGCTTAACAGAGGTGACCACTTATACAGGGTTGACTATCTATGTTTCTGCCTTGAATGCCTACCTTACTTGTCTCTGTGTTGATGGAAGAAATTGAACCTCTCGTCTCTCTCTCTGACATTTCTAAGTCGTAAAATCTCTGAAATATTTCAAATACATCATTACATTCCTATAACAAAGACATGACACCACTAGATTTTGTATTTACATCATGTCTTCATGTTTTTGCCTGCAAAGCCATTGAAGAAAATGAATGTTGTATGTTGTTGTATGGTGTTTAGCGTCACTTTCAACAATTTTTCAGTCATATCGCGACGGTGTCTACTTGAGACAGTATTCTAAGCTCTGTCACACTGGAGTATCATGCCGCAGACACATGGTATGATACCCCACCCAGTCACATTATACTGACACCGGGCCGACCAGACCTAGAACTCTCCTCTTAATGCTGAGCGTCAAGCGAGGAAGCTTCTAGTACCATTTTTATAGTCTTTGGTATGACCCGGCCGGGGACTGAACCCACGACCTTCCGACGCTCTACCACAAGACCATGCCGCAGTCTGAATAAAATGAAACCTTGGAGATTTTAAGTACAGATGCAGTCTATGCATGTTACCACAGTTTGCCTGAAGATCTTGGTCCCATTGTGTGTTAATTCAAGACAACAAAGTTATACTTTAATAACTCTCTCAATGCTTACAAGCATATTTTCGTCAAAATTATCTGTATGTATGGTAGAAAAATATAATAGCAGAGTAGAATCATTAATTTTCATGATAAGTTTACACTATATATTGAAAGAAACAGGAAGATATCTAGCTCTAAATCTTGGATTTTCAACATCCCGATATCGTGGTCTATGTCTCCTGCATTGTAACAGGACAGATTTTCCACATCCCGATATCGTGGTCTATGGCTCTTGCATTATTACAGGACGGCAGCGTATTTATTGTAAGACTTACATAATCTAGTGGTCCGCCATACAACCCAGATACAGGCAGGGTTGCTGATCGTAACGCCAGACCATAGCCAGGCTTGGGAGCTGCAATTAAACATCAAAACAATTTCATTATCAACATCAAGTGATTGGTTAATTGTCAACATTTTCACCAAAAATTATAATGTAGCATGTCTGACTATCAATCCTGGCATTGTAAGTTATAATCTTCACCCGGCCGCAGTCTCTGTGATGATGTCATTTGTCTCTCACCACAGAATCAAGTGAGAAAGTTATTGGTATCGGATATTTGCTGAAATAGATGTGCTCAAGAACTGGTTAACCTTCCTGTATCCCAGGTAAGAGCGGTTTGGTCAACTGATTGTCTTTTAGCTCTCGATGGCATAAAATTACTTAAATATTCAAACAAACAAATATGTATAAGTGAATCATAGAACTCTAGAACCAAATATTTCTATATGTCAGTCATGACAATGAAAATCGCGCAGCTAAGATTATATCAGCTTACCTGCAAAGTTAGCCATAGTGGATATAGATATCAGCTTACCTTCATAGTTAGCCATAGTAGATTTAGATATCAGCTTACCTGCATAGTTAGCCATAGTGGATATAGATATCATCTTACCTGCATAGTTAGCCATAGTGGATATAGATATCAGCTTACCTGCATAGTTAGCCATAGTGGATATAGTTCTGTAAGCTCGCATGTCACTGTCATCCCAAGCACGCCGGGGACGATCCAGAAATCTTGATGGTGCTGAAATAGATGAAAAACGGTCCAATAAAAATTGTTTGAACAATATCATTTATATACATACATGTATACTTTTGGGGCATTCTCAGTTATTAAAAAACACCTGACTACACACATACTAGATAATTTCATCTCATGAATGTTCATGAATTAGTATTTTTTCTATCTAATCGGACTGCCTTGATTTTCAAATATTATACAAACTTACTTCATTAAAACACAAATAATGCTGGCTTCCTTTTAACCCAAGTTTTACCAGTATAATATTTTATTTGGGATCCAGAAAAGTAACTTTGTCATAAACACTGAAAGGGGACGCTAGACATCACACTTTTGTCACTAAAAGCATATTATATTAAATAGAAGAAGTCTAGTTATACTTATTCTAATGATGTCATAACAAATAGCTCTCATGAAAATTAAAGGTGTCACGATGTTTGCAAGACAAAAATCAGAATTTTTCCAATTAATCAAGGCCACTCTGTCTATTCAGGTTCCATTTAGTCTTCAAGGTTTCATTGTCAATAACATTCAACAACCTAGAAAAAACCTAAGAGATGTGACAGTGTTTACAAGGAATAAAATCAGCATTTTTCAATCAAGCAAGGGCCTTAACTACATTACATATGACAACCAACTTTATAATGGAGGAAGCTTGGCTTGTACCCATGACCTCGGCGTTAAGAGGCAAGTGATCTTCAGACAGGACCTCAAGACCATTGATGACCTCTTGTTTTGTTAAAATAACACATGAGAAACACAATAAGAATATATTAGAAACAATGTCACTTGTAATTAATTGAAATTTCTGGGTGTGATTTGATATTTTAATCACTACAATGGTACTAGTGAACTTACAGGCAAACATTGGTGACTGATATCGAGTTTGATATTTGGGTTCATATGCAGCATTAGGTACTCTTGAAGCCTTCCACGGATCTAAAGCTTTGGACGGTAATATTTTTGCTTCTTCTAATTCTTTGTAAATAACATTTCCTATTCCAGATTCATCTTTGAATTTTTTCAACTCCTCAATTTCTCGTTTTATCTTAGGGTCTTCGAACACTTGCTCGTCCTCGTCATCATCAGCCTCTCCGCGACTTTTTCGTCTTTGTCGCACTGAAATAAAAATATTGATGTAGTTCTAAATAGATTATGAAAATGTTAGTTTTAAAATAAAAAGGGGGTTATGTACAATACTGTTGTACAGTTAAACCTGTCTTAAGCAGCCAGTCAAGGAGAGGAGCAAAATGGTCTTTTAAGACTGGTTGTTGCTTAATACAGGTAAATTTGCTCTGAAATCATAGAAATGGGAAATAGCAAATGCTGCAGCTTAAGATTAGTGGCTTCCTAATAGAGAGGACTGCTTAAGCAGGTTTGACTGTATGCCAATTTGAAATTTTTAAATATAAAACCAAACAATGATGTGTTCACTCACTCACATCCCTGTATAAGGAGCACAGCCATTTTGATGATTGGATCTGTTAAATTTGTCAGAAACAAAACAGGGCAATAAGCTGACAAACTAGTGCCTATATAATGATGCTTAAGACAGGTGGCTGCTAAATAGAGGTGACGGCTAACACAGGTTTGACTGTACATTAAAATTCCACAAACTTGCGGCACACAACGTTTAGCTGTGTGAAGTTGAAGGCGGTAGGTCTTGCATGTGGAACCTCTGACTGGCTCTTATAATCTACCACTGAATCACATGCTTCCCATGTTACCAATCAGGGCCAAGAATTAAAAACAACAATGTTTACGACTAAATGTTTGACTGCGTGGGCAGACTACCAATACATACGTATTTCTGGGAGAATCGCTGCTGGAGATGGAGGCGCCGGCCAATCATCACGCTCGATCTTTGCCAATTCTCTTGGTTGTGGGGGTTTTCCACCCGGCCACATACTCAACTTGATGGCCTCCGTGTTCCGGATGCCAGCACCAGCAGGAGACGAACTCCGTCTGGTCTTAACAACAGTTTTGCCTTGTGCTAAAAATGCAGGAAAAAAATGAGAGAATACCTAAATGGGTTGTCAAATTCTTGTCAATTCTTTTCTTTTTATACGATGGCTCTGAAATGCTCTTAAACATAAGCACAGCTTAAGAAAATGCAGATGTTTACCTAGTATTATCTATTAACAATTTAACTGTTCAAGTATTAAAGTGTCTAAAAATTTGAAAAAAATGAGATATTTTAAATAACACTTAGTACATGTATTTACAATTAAAGATATTTATGTTCTTTGCCATGTTTAATCAATGAATCAACTAATGGTGAAATATCTTTTCTTGTGATATATGACATTTTCAACCAAATTATTGTTGGATGGTAACTGAGGATCAATTATGAATACATATTTGTCTATCACTACTGAACATGACATTTTTTTTTTCTTAAAAAGGCATGTTTATATAATTTGTAAGTGGTGAAATATCTCCTCTTGTGAATTAGCTCAGTTGGAAGTGCATATGGATATCGGTCCAGGGGTTGTAAGTTTGAATCCTAATCCAGCCATAGTTGTGGATAAACTCAGTTGGTAGTGTATATGGATAGTGATCCAGGGGTTGTAATTTTGAATCCTTGTCCAGCTGCAGTCGTGATTGAGCTCAGTTGGTAGTGTATATGGATAGTGATCCAGGGGTTGTAAGTTTGAATTCCCATCCAGCCACAGTCATGATTTAGCTCAGTTGGTAGTGTATATGGATAGTGATCCAGGGGTTGTAAGTTTGAATCCCCATCCAGCCACAGTCATGACTTAGCTCAGTTGGTAGTGTATATGGATAGTGATCCAGGGGTTGTAAGTTAGAATTCCCGTTTGACCACAGTCTCCACAATAAATGATTATACGACATTGCTTCTCATTGTCATTCATCACCACTGATTCAATTAAGCAAATTATCCGTTCCTTGTGAAGATGGGTGTGCTCGAGTACTGGCTAACTTTCCATGATCCCAGGAAACAGTGGTCAGGTTAATGGACTGTCTGCTAGCCTTAGATGGCATAAAAATGATGCGAAATATTCAAACAAACAACCATTGCCAGGTTACATCTATGAAATTTTAACTGACAACCAATTATAAATATGCTAAAATATCAATTACCCAACTTAACATGTATTATAGGATCACTTACCTAACTGCATCATTCCACCTGAAATATAGAAGCGAACACTAGACAGGATATTACGGTATATCTACCAAATATTACTGATCACTAGACAGGATATAACGGTATATCTACCCAATATTACTGAACACAAGACAGGATATAACAGTATAACTACCCAATATTACTGAACACTAGACAGGATATAACAGTATATCTACCCAATATTACTGATCACTAGACAGGATATAACGGTATATCTACCCAGTATTACTGAACACTAGACAGGATATAACAGTATATCTACCCAGTATTACTGAAAACTAGACAGGTTATAACGGTATATCTACCCAGTATAACTGAACACTAGACAGGATATAACGGTATATCTACCCAGTATTACTGAACACTGGACATGATATAACAATATATCTACCCAGTATTACTGAACACTGGACAAGATATAACGGTATATCTACCCAATCTTACTGAACACTGGACAGGATATAAAGGTATATCTACCCAATATTACTGAACACTGGACAGGATATAACGGTATATCTACCCAATATTACTGAACACTGGACAGGGTATAACGGTATATCTACCCAATATTACTGAACACTGGACAGGGTATAACAATATATCTACCCAATATTACTGAAAACTAGACAGGGTATAACGGTATATCTACCCAATATTACTGAAAACTAGACAGGGTATAACGGTATATCTACCCAATATTACTGAACAATAGACAGGGTATAACGGTATATCTACCCAATAATACTGAACACTAGACAGGGTATAACGGTATATCTACCAAATATTACTGAACACTAGACAGGATATAACGGTATATCTACCCAATAATACTGAACACTAGACAGGGTATAACGGTATATCTACCAAATATTACTGAACACTAGACAGGATATAACGGTATATCTACCCAGTATTACTGAACACTAGACAGGATATAACGGTATATCTACCCAGTATTACTGAACACTAGACAGGATATAACGGTAAATCTACCCAGTATTACTGAACACTAGACAGGATATAACGGTATATCTACCCAGTATTACTGAACACTAGACAGGATATAACGGTATATCTACCCAGTATTACTGAACACTAGACAGGATATAACGGTATATCTACCCAGTATTACTGAACACTAGACAAGATATAACGGTATATCTACCTAATATTACTATCATTTTGAATGGCCTCCAACATCAACTTCTGTGATGCAATTTTGAAACTACAGAATATGAGTTTACTAAGTATTTAATGGCTAAAAACAGCACTTTGACAGGTGCCTGTACACATAACAACATTTACTTAAAAACTACTCCTGCAGCACTTAAGTGTAAAAATGAAGTATCATTTTACCTGAACCATTCTTTACAAAAAAAATAAAAGTCATAAAATATTTTCTATTACACTGAGTCATGGAGCATAAAACTCAATTTGAATAGAAATTAGGCACTGTATATATACATGTACTCGTGTAAACAGTTGTGTATTAATAAAGGTGCAAATGTTGTATGCTGCATTGTTCAAACATATATGCACATATACATTGTATGTATTTAAAGGCAGTTTGTCAGAGATTTTTCAAAATGTTATAATAAGCTAAAAAATGTTTATTTCCAGTATAACATGTGTTGGTCACATGACTGTTGAATTTGATTAAGCAGAGTCCAAATGTAGGGGTGAAGGTCATCAAGCAGATTGTGCATGATGTTTATTTTTAGAATGAGCATTCCATTTTGATTTCCACTCCAAATAATATATTGTTTCATGCAACATTTTGGCTGATTAGAAATTTAGAACAATTTGTATTTTAATTATAAATGATAATTAGATGCTGCATATTTATTTTGAATTTGATTTGTTTTGTTGCATTTAAATTTTTATGGCATTTTTCCTGACACACAGCCTTTAAATGGTATGTCAAATATTTAGTTCAGTTTTAAAAAAAAATTGTTTTATAATGGTATGATGTAAAATATGAGCAAAATGAGACTGAACGACAATTAGTTTGTGTCTTTCAATATAGTTTTTTTTAAATGGGGGTTTAATGCTGTTTTCAACACATTTCAGGTTATATTTGGCATGTTCAGTTATTGGTGGAGAAAGACCTCGGAATGCATCTGAATAGAACAATCATCCTTCCGCAAGTAACTGGCAAACTTTCATACATAAAGCTTTTGGAGTGAGCGAGACTCGAACCTACAACCTTAGCAGTGAGAGGTAAGTGATCTTGAGACAGAACCTTAGACCACTTGGCCACACTTTCAAAGATAGGAATGGAGATCTAGTTTCTCACAGATTAATAAAATATAAAGATAACAATTTTTTAAAACAAGAAGACAACAGCAACTGTATTCAAATAAATTGTAACTGCATTATGTTTATTATCATTATATCTAAGCGGGGTGGTAGTGTAGCCAATAGTGTTGGCCGCGCATGCCAGAGATTGCAGGTTCGATCCCCAGCTCAACCAGATGCCTCTCAAAAGAGCAACACTCAGTACTGGTTCTACCCAGGAAACAACACTCAGTACTGGTTCTACCCAGGAAACAACACCCAGTACTGGTTCTACCTAGAAAGCGAAACTCGAGAGTAATTCATCTAAGATTTGAGCTTTCTTCGTAATCAAACTGAAATAAAATAGTATAAAAAAAAATACGTTTTTATTATTGTGAACCGAGTTGAGTAATTTCAGCTGCAATTGTGTTTATGACCAGAAATGCACAACAGACAAAGCACAGGTGTACGAACAAAGGAAGTTCTCTGGAAGCATGTTAACTGTTGGTACTGTACATCCCCCTGACAATCCCCTCAAGGGATGATGCATTTCTCAAAAGGGGAGCATTTATTTGGGTCCAAAAAAACTAGGATTTTTTTTAAAGAGTTTTTTTACAAACACTATATATATGTATATATATATATATATAAATGTATATACATGTATATGGAGATAATTATTTGCAAATAACCAAGACATAAATGTACAGACCAGACTAAGATGAGCGCGCCTAGCTACAATACATGTATATATATATTGTTTATACAGGAGAATATGGAATATAGAAGCTTCTACTCACCTTTCTTTGATTTAAGGAACTCTGGAGGGTCCTTGGAATACGAAAAGTTAGCTGAAAATAAAAAAACACAGGAAAAATCAGAATAGTTTTAAACATATTTATTTTACATCGACTGTGAAACAAGTTATACAACTTAGACAAATCCTGCTCGAAATCTTCCTTGGTAGAACAAGTTCTAAGCATGTGCAGATTAAGTGTTTTGCTTAATGACACCACACACAGCCTATGCGGAGTATTGAACCCACACCCCTGCACCCTGATCTTGGATCCACTTATCCTTTGCTTTTTCCCATTTCTATACTTTCAGAGCAATTAACTTGTATTAAGCATTTGAACCTGTCTTAAAAATGCCACTTTTTTCTTTCCATTGATTGGCTGCTCAAGACAGGCTTGGCTGTAAGTGAATATCTGAAGATTAAGGACTACAGTTATTTCTATGAACAAACATTAAAAAAAATTTGAAATGCAATTAATCTTAATTCATTTCACTATAAGAAGAAGAAAAAAATATATTTAATAAGAAAATGAAAATTAACGACATTTTAACGTTTAACATAATTAGATTATTTCAGTCTGCTCTCAAACAAAAACAAAGATAATTCAGACAATTTCACTTTGTAAGAACGGGGCCTGGGCCCTCTGAGGGGGGAATATTTCGCGTCACTTTTGTGTTGCATCGTAGCAGTCGTTATGCAGAAAAATTCATAATACATGTGTTATAAACAACATTAGCCTGACCAATTGCAGGTTTCCTCATTTCTTTAACCAGAAACCCCCACTATCCCCCTAAGAGTTAAAAAAAAAAAACACAAAAAAAAAAACAACCAAAAAGAGGGCACTGTCTTGAGATATGTCTCCTTGATATATGTACCAGATTAGGATAAAAATGTAGCAGGAGTTGGGATCACAAAAGCTTGGAAAAAAGAGACACAACTCTTGAAAATTATTGAAACAAAAAAGTTAAAAAAAATGCACACATGTCCATGTGACTTCTATACTATCCAAAACATTTTACCAGAACTGGAATAAAATTGTAGGAATAACTGTTCATGATATTTTGTTACAAATGAACAGAAAATCAAAAAGGATTACAAATGAAAAGGGGCATAATTGAAAATCCAACCAAAAGAATGATTGATTGATTGAATATTTAGCAAACTTCTATGCCACCAAGGGCCATCAGATGATCAGTTTAATCTAACCACAGTTTCCTGGGATCTTGAAAGGTTAACCAGCACTTCATTACACCAACCTACACACATAACTGACAACTTTTCTACTTAAATCAGAGGTGAGAGATGAATGACAATGAGACACAATGTCGCATAATCTATCATCACGGAGACTGTGACCGGGCAAGAATTCAAACCAACACCCCTGAATTGATAGTCAGACATGCTGCCGACTGAGCTTACCAGGCCCATCTAAAAGAAAAAAACATGTTTCACTAAATATACATACTGCAAACACTTTGTTTTTCATATTCAGAGAAAAATGCAGGAGCTGCAATTTCAATATTATGTTAACAGACATGAAATATCAGATAAAGACGAACACCTCTATTTCTATTACTAGTTACAACAATACTCCATGTCATGTACGAGGTGGATAACAACGTAGGATATAATAGCTGGGAACTACATGATAACAACATAGGATATAATAGCTGGGAACCATGTGATAACAACATAGGATATAATAGCTGGGAATGTGATTACAACATAGGATATAATAGCTGGGAATGTGATTACAACATAGGATATAATAGCTGGGAACCACATGATAACAACACAGAATAAAATAGCTGAGAACATTGTGATAACAACATAAGATATTACAGCTGAAAACCATGTGATAACAACATAGGATATTATAGCTGGGAACCATGTGATAACAACACAGGATACAATAGCTGAGAACCATGTGATAACAACACAGGATACAATAGCTGGGAACCATGTTCTTTGTTTATCATGATTTTCAAACTAAATCACAAAATTCCTATCTGAACAAAGAATTTACTTGCCACAAAATAAAGATGAGATCCATAAATGAGGATTATTAACAATGACAGAGATATTGATAGTTATCACGCACTTGTCTCAGTGCCAGGAAAACCAAAATTACCGTCTTAAGACATATAGTAAATCTGATTACTCCAGTATTGTGTCAACAACAATCGACACTAAATCAAATTCTGCTTGTTCCTTATCCAGTCAGTAATATTTGAGTCTTGACAACAACCTCAGTTTGCCTGCCTGCAACTTAAATATAATCAATACCTTGATTATGTTCAATATAATACTGTCCCCTGAGACCTGTCTGATACAGTATGGCTGTTAGGCTTTCTAGTTACAGTGTATATACTGTCCTTGGAGACTGCTTGCATTAATGTCAGACACAGCCAAAACTGCATTGTATGCACTATTTCTGTTCTATTGTATCATTTAAATGTCTGCCAAATTGGATAAACAGCTAATCTGGTATAGCCATGACTCAATGAGCAATACGTAAGATATATAAAATAAAGGAGAAGACAACTACATTTTAGTCATATTTTACAACAGGAATCTTTCAGCAACTTTTTTTCAGTATTGTATATCCTTATAATTCAATTAACAAATTGCTGATCATGATTGATTGATTAATTGAATATCTAACATCATTTTTATGCCATCAGAGCTAACAGACGATCAGTTAACCTTACCAATATTTCCTGGGATGCTGAAAGGTTAACCAATACTTGGGCACACCCCATCTCAGCAAGTAACTGATAACTTTCCCACTTGAATAAGAGGTGAGAGGCAAATAATAATGAGACACAATGTCATATTTAAATCATCACAGAAACTGTTGCTGGGAGGGGATTCAAACTCATGACCCCTGGATTGAGTCAGACACATTACCAACTGAGCTAACTGGGCCTGACTGCTGATCATGAATCTGGTCACTTCAATAGGGTTTGAGAGACCAATATCCCTGTTGTAAGGGCTTGAGAGACCAATATCCCTGTAGTAAGGGTTTGAGAGACCAATATCCCTGTAGTAAGGGCTTGAGAGACCAATATCCCTGTAGTAAGGGTTTGAGAGACCAATATCCCTGTAGTAAGGGCTTGAGAGACCAATATCCCTGTAGTAAGGGCTTGAGAGACCAATATCCCTGTAGTAAGGGTTTGAGAGACCAATATCCCTGTAGTAAGGGCTTGAGAGACCAATATCCCTGTAGTAAGGGCTTGAGAGACCAATATCCCTGTAGTAAGGGTTTGAGAGACCAATATCCCTGTAGTAAGGGCTTGAGAGACCAATATCCCTGTAGTAAGGGCTTGAGAGGCCAATATCCTGTTGTAAGGGCTTGAGAGACCAATATCCCTGTAGTAAGGGTTTGAGAGACCAATATCCCTGTTGTAAGGGTTTGAGAGACCAATATCCCTGTTGTAAGGGCTTGAGAGGCCAATATCCTGTTGTAAGGGCTTGAGAGACCAATATCCCTGTAGTAAGGGCTTGAGAGACCAATATCCCTGTTGTAAGGGTTTGAGAGACCAATATCCCTGTTGTAAGGGCTTGAGAGGCCAATATCCTGTTGTAAGGGCTTGAGAGACCAATATCCCTGTAGTAAGGGTTTGAGAGACCAATATCCCTGTTGTAAGGGTTTGAGAGACCAATATCCCTGTTGTAAGGGCTTGAGAGGCCAATATCCTGTTGTAAGGGCTTGAGAGACCAATATCCCTGTAGTAAGGGCTTGAGAGACCAATATCCCTGTTGTAAGGGCTTGAAAGAACAATTTCCCTGTAGTAAGGGCTTGAAAGACCAATATCCCTGTAGTAAGGGCTTGAAAGACCAATATCCCTGTATTAAGGGCTTGAGAGAACAATGTCCCTGTGGTAAGGGCTTGAGATACCAATATCCCTGTAGTAAGGGCTTGAGAGACCAATATCCCAGTTGTAAGGGCTTGAGAGACCAAAATCACTGTAGTAAGGGCTTGAGAGACCAATATTCCTGTTGTAAGGGCTTGAGAGACCAATATCCCTGTAGTAAGGGCTTGAAAGACCAATATCCCTGTAGTAAGGGCTTGAAAGACCAATATCCCTGTAGTAAGGGCTTGAGAGAACAATATCCCTGTTCTAAGGGCTTGAGAGACCAATATCCTGTTGTAAGGGCTTGAAAGACAAATATCCCTGTAGTAAGGGCTTGAGAGACCAATATCCTGTTGAGACCAATATCCCTGTTGTAAGGGCTTGAGAGACAATATCCCTGTAGTAAGAGCTTGAGAGACCAATATCTGTTGTAAGGGCTTGAGAGACCAATATCCCTGTAGAAAGGGCTTGAGAGACCAATATCCACGTTGTAAGGGCTTGAGAGAACAATTTCCCTGTTGTAAGGGCTTGAAAGACCAATATCCCTGTAGTAAGAGCTTGAGAGACCAATATCCCTGTTGTAAGGGCTTGAGAAAACAATGTCCCTGTGGTAAGGGCTTGAGAGACCAATATCCCTGTAGAAATGACTTGAAAGACCATTATCCCTGTAGTAAGGGCTTGAGAGACCAATATCCCCGTTGTAAGGGCTTGAGAGACCAATATCCCTGTAGTAAGGGCTTGTGAGACCAATATCCATGTAGAAATGACTTGAAAGACCTTATCACTGTAGTAAGGGCTTGAGAGACCAATATCCCCGTTGTAAGGGCTTGAGAGACCAATATCCCTGTTGTAAGGGCTAGAGAGACCAATATCCCTGTAGTAAGGGCTTGAAAGACCAATATCACTGTATTAAGGGCTTGAGAGAACAATGTCCCTGTGGTTAGGGCTTGAGAGACCAATATCCTGTTGTAAGGGTTTGAGAGACCAATATCCTGTTGTAAGGGCTTGAGAGACCAATATCCCTGTAGTAAGGGCTTGAGAGACCAATATCCCTGTTGTAAGGGCTTGAAAGAACAATTTCCCTGTAGTAAGGGCTTGAAAGACCAATATCCCTGTAGTAAGGGCTTGAAAGACCAATATCCCTGTATTAAGGGCTTGAGAGAACAATGTCCCTGTAGTAAGGGCTTGAGAGACCAATATTCCTGTTGTAAGGGCTTGAGAGCCCAATATCCCTGTAGTAAGGGCTTGAAAGACCAATATCCCTGTAGTAAGGGCTTGAAAGACCAATATCCCTGTAGTAAGGGCTTGAGAGAACAATATCCCTGTTCTAAGGGCTTGAGAGACCAATATCCCTGTTGTAAGGGCTTGAAAGACCAATATCCCTGTAGTAAGGGCTTGAAAGACCAATATCCCTGTAGTAAGGGCTTGAGAGAACAATATCCCTGTTCTAAGGGCTTGAGAGACCAATATCCCTGTTGTAAGGGCTTGAAAGACAAATATCCCTGTAGTAAGGGCTTGAAAGACCAATATCCCTGTAGTAAGGGCTTGAGAGACCAATATCCTGTTGAGACCAATATCCCTGTTGTAAGGGCTTGAGAGACAATATCCCTGTAGTAAGGGCTTGAGAGACCAATATCTCTGTTGTAAGGGCTTGAGAGACCAATATCCCTGTAGAAAGGGCTTGAGAGACCAATATCCCTATTGTAAGGGCTTAAGAGAACAATTTCCCTGTTGTAAGGGCTTGAAAGATCAATCTCCCTGTAGTAAGGGCTTGAGAGACCAATATCCCTGTAGTAAGGGCTTGAGAGACCAATATCCCTGTTGTAAGAGCTTGAGAGACCAATATCCCTGTTGTAAGAGCTTGAGAGACCAATATCCCTGTTGTAAGGGCTTGAAAGACCAATATCCCTGTATTAAGGGCTTGAGAGACCAATATCCCTGTAGTAAGGGCTTGAGAGATCAATATCCCAGTTGTAAGGGCTTGAGAGACCAAAATCCCTGTAGTAAGGGCTTGAGAGAACAATGTCCCTGTGGTAAGGGCTTGAGAGACCAATATCCCTGTAGTAAGGGCTTGAGAGACTAATATCCCTGTTGTAAGGGCTTGAGAAAACAATGTCCCTGTGGTAAGGGCTTGAGAGACCAATATCCCTGTAGAAATGACTTGAAAGACCAATATCCCTGTAGTAAGGGCTTGAGAGACCAATATCCCTGTAGTAAGGGCTTGAGAGAACAATGTCCCTGTGGTAAGGGCTTGAGAGACCAATATCCCTGTAGTAAGGGCTTGAGAGACCAATATCCCTGTTGTAAGGGCTTGAGAAAACAATGTCCCTGTGGTAAGGGCTTGAGAGACCAATATCCCTGTAGAAATGACTTGAAAGACCATTATCCCTGTAGTAAGGGCTTGAGAGACCAATATCCCCGTTGTAAGGGCTTGAGAGACCAATATCCCTGTAGTAAGGGCTTGTGAGACCAATATCCCTGTAGAAATGACATGAAAGACCTTATCACTGTAGTAAGGGCTTGAGAGACCAATATCCCTGTTGTAAGGGCTAGAGAGACCAATATCCCTGTAGTAAGGGCTTGAAAGACCAATATCCCTGTATTAAGGGCTTGAGAGAACAATGTCCCTGTGGTAAGGGCTTGAGATACCAACATCCCTGTAGTAAGGGCTTGAGACCAATATCCCTGTAGTAAGGGCTTGTGAGACCAATATCCCTGTAGTAAGGGCTTAAAAGACCAATATCCCTGTAGTAAGGGCTTGAGAGACCAATATCCCTGTAGTAAGGGCTTGAGAGACCAATATCCCTGTTGTAAGGGCTTGAGAGACCAATATCCCTGTTGTAATGGCATGAGAGACCAATATCCCTGTTGTAAGAGCTTGAGAGACCAGTATCCCTGTTGTAAGGGCTTGAAAGACCAATATCCCTGTAGTAAGGGTGTGAGAGACCAATATCCCTGTAGTAAGAGCGTGAGAGACCAATAATTGACTTAACACTCATATCAAATATTCCTAGTAGGTGTCAACTTTCCAAATACAGAACACAATTATTATATATATACATCTATTCCCAGTTACTATGGTAACTTACCTGGTCTAATGAACTGGTGTGTGGTTTTGTTGGGTTTCGGCTCTGACAGGGTTCTGCCCTTGCTGAGATACCCCTGGGAGTCAGCCTTTGTAAGGTAACTGGTGTTGTAAAACTTCCCATAGTTAACCTCTATCTTCTTTTCATAGGAGGAATCCTGCAACGATAACAACATATATGTATATATATATATATATATCTAAAACTGTATACTTCAAATTACATCTGCATCCGGTTTCTCAAAACTACTGAACATCTATAAGACCATAATAAATCAATTGTTAGATTATCATCCCTGCCCGCCCCCTTATTTTCATGCCACCCTGACCCTTTTTATTTTCAAAAAAAAAAAAAAAAAATAAAAATAAAATCCTCCCCCCTCCCTTACCTTTTTTTTAAGAAAAATTTGAATGAAAATCTACCTATTAATCTATAATGACCTATTCCACCCTCATGTTTTAGGCCATTCCATTATCATATAGATGGGTAGTTATTTAGTATTATTGACTTAGAGGCTAACAATGTAGACAGGCAAGACTTGAGAATTATGCACCATTCAAATATGAAACATGCCCTCCCCAGACTGGGATAAGGTGGGGACTTTTCTCTCTGAGTCCAGACAAAAGCCCTGTCCTGAAAACACATCTTTGCATGTAGTGTTGTGCTTTTTTTGGCTTCACTCCATAATTTATTTTATTTTTTCTTCAGGTAGCGTGTTTGAGTATCAATCCAGAGGTCTTGTGTTCAAATCCCTGCCCTGCCACATCACATTGTCTGTGATGATTGACATATGGCATTGAGTTTTATTGGCATTATCTCTCACCACTGATTCAAGTTTGAAAATTATCAGTTACTTGGGAGATCAGAGTGTGCTGGAGTACTGGTTAACCTTCCAGGATCCCTGGAAAGAACTGATCATTCGTAGCCCTCAATGGCATAAAAATTATGCTAAATATTCAATCAATCAATCAATCAATCAATCAATAATCAATCAATTTTAATATACTAGAATAGTAATATACTAAAAATTAGATAATTTTGCTGTTTTAAATGTAATAGAGATTAATCTAGATGTCTACCCATATGTATTTATCACAATATTAGAGCATCTGTAATGTTAAGGCCACTGCGTTGAACTGACAATCAAATAACTGATAACTCAGTACAACACAATTTACTGAACTGAAATTTGATACAAAAATTTGAAATTGCTGTCTAGTTTAACATTGATGTACTCAGAAACCCATTACTTGTAAATAAATAATTTATTACTCTACAGGTAAAGTAATGGGGCACCAAACAACAACATGCCCATCTATAATATTAACATGAGGACATGTGGGTACTGCCAAACCCTTTATTTATAATGATAGCCAGCTTTGATCAAAATCAATAAAACAGCTATTCCCATTGGCCAATCAACCAGCAGGCACCTGTAACTCGGCAACAGATGATCATGACCTTTGATGAGTTCAAGATATGAATTAGGATTCGCTCAAATCGAATTTGACTTTCAGCAAGTACTTTAGTATTTTTTGGCAAGGCATGGTGAGATGTATAGAGATCTATCAGGAGGGTTAGTACATTAGCTTTGCCTTCTGGTTTACAAAGTCTATCAGCAATCCCCAATCCATATCGTTTATGTTTTTTCTGGATTTATGCAATGATGTTGTAAATTTATGTAAATAGATTTGATGATACAACAGTCTGCATATTATTCTTGAACCATATAAAACGGTAATTGCGTTAAGTCTTCTTTTTATGTAATTCATCTTAATAATAAACTGCTGTTTTTTTTCTCTCGTTTTAATGCTGCATGACTTTGTGTCTCATATGCATGGGGAATTTTTTTTTTATTACGACAATCAACTATATCTCCATGGAAATAATAATAACAGAAGATAACTATTGGTTACTGTAAAGCACATTTCATTTTGTTTTATTGAGGAATGAAAAGGCTGTAAAAGAGAACAAATTGGAGCCAACTTGCCCATTCTCATTTTTCTGACCGACTTCAACATACACTGAATGGAACAGCTAACCCATCACTTTTGTATTTCCAATATCTTCTTAAAAATATGGAGTAGCACCATTAAAATTTGTATATGATATTAACAGACAATAAATAATATCTCTACATAACCAAAATGTTCTTTCTTATTCAGGTTAAAATTTTAAGGAAATTGCTTTGATACTTTTTGAGAAAATATCAGGTACATAAAATGTCAAGTGACGGTAAAGTATATAATTTCACTTAGTGTCATTATTCAGTTATCCATATTTTTTAAAATTTTTAAAAATTCATAAATTTTAATCATTTTTTGTCATGTGGTTAAATTATCAACCCCTGTGTGGTTCCAGGGAGCCATATGAGTGATGGCAAGAATAGGATCACTGTGGCTTATGCAAGTCGTAAGAAGCGACAAATTGAGTCATACGATAGAATTTGCTGAAACTCTGCAGTTCTGCAGGTATCAAGGTATAAGTTCATTCTGCATCTTCATTTGTTGATGTATTTTTTTAATCTGTATATTAACTTGTTGTTTTTGTACATGTAGAGTGAACTTGGAATCTTCCTTCCTGTTGGTGTCAAATAACCTATAATGTGTTGGTACACCATAAAACCCTATTCATTCATCACTGACAAACCACAGTGTTGGTCTAGATGTAAAGCATCCACCTTGCATGCAGAAAGTCATGGGTTCGATCCTCTACCATGTCATATGAAAAATGAGAAAAATGGTATTAGAAGCTTCCTTGCTTGGTGCTCAGCATTAAGTTGATATTTTTTGGTCGCGTCGGCCCAGTGTCAGTATAATATGACTTGATGGGGTATTATACCATTTGTTGGCGGTTTGATACTCCAGTGTGGCAGCACTTAGAATACTTTCTGAAGTAGACACTGTTGCGATATAACTGAATAAATGTTGAAAGTGATGCTAAACACCAACCAACCAACCAACCAACCACCACCACTGACAAAATAATAAAGGAAAATACCACCAGTTTGCTAGAATTGTTAATCTCAAATTGTTGACAAAACAACTGAGTTACAGAATCTGTGATTATTGGTCATAAATCTCCCACCTTTCAATATGTGGGGAAATAGTCAGTGACTTGCAGAGATCATATTAAGGTGTGTCTAGTACTGGTTAATTGTGTAGGATCCTAATTAGTAACAAATTACGCAATCACCACTGTTAAATAAATGAAACACTATTGAAAAAAAGAAGAAAAAAAACCCATACAAACCCCCCCCAAAATAACAGACAGTTTTCCAAAACAAATTTGACACAATGCATAGAGCTGCTGAGGTATACACAGATTTCTAGGAATGTTCACCTTGATCAAGGACAAGTTGCAGACGTAACAACTTAATATTTGGTAGCAGAAATTTATTGAACAAAACATTAGGAGATGTAAATATTGTTGTAAACAACAGTCTTAAAGGGACACGTGGAACATTGGGAAATGTAAATATTGGTATAAACACCAGTCTCAAAGGACACGTGGAAAATTGGGAAATGTAAATATTGGTCTAAACAACAGTCTTAAAGGGACACGTGGAACATTGGGAGATGTCAATATTGTTGTAAACAACAGTCTTAAAGGTACACATGGAATATTGGAAAATATAAATATTGTTGTAAACACCAGTCTTAAAGGTACACGTGGAACATTGGAAAATGTAAATATTGTTGGAAACACAAGTCTTAAAGGGACACATGGAACATCTGAAAATGTAAATAATGTTGTAAACACCATTCTTAAAGGGACACGTGGAACATTGGGAAATTTAAATATTGTTGTAAACAACAGTCATAAAGGGACACATGGAACATTGGAAAATACAGCCTTCACAACTTTCAAACTTTGTTGTGAACAACATTAAATATTAAGAAAGTAGATTTTTATTTTTTTAAATTAGCTGTATATGATACTAAAAAGTCATGTTGGTTCACCAATCTGAATATTATGTGATGCAAAACATGCATTATAACTATGGGACTCACACTTTTGTTGTAAGGTATTACACAATTTATGGGATGCACAGCTATGCAAAAATAACTGGAGTCATTAGAGAAAGAGTCATAAATAATTCAAAATTACATTTAAGTATTCTTGATAAGCGTTGAAGTTACATAAGTATCGATAATTTGAACAATTACTGCGAACATGTAGCCTTATAATGTTTTAGTCAGATATGGGATGAATCACATATAGCTGTACATCACTTTATAGCCACATTTGTGCATCAGCTGGTGACAGTTGTCATCAAATATATGTCATTTCCAAACAAGTTGCTTACTTCATTTGGTAAATTTTTTTCGCCTTATTTTTAAAACAATATTTCAGTTTCAACAGCGACCAATTTTCATTTAATTATTACCATGGCATGGTCTAGTGGAAGAGCGTCAGCCTCACATGCTGAGGTTGTGGGTTCAATCCCCAGCCGGTTCATGCCATAGACTTTAAAAATGGTACAAGAAAAGCAACGCTAAACACCATACAACTACAACTTCATTTAATTATTATTCCTTGGGCCCATTAGGCAGTTAAACTGTACTACCTGGCCACACGTTATCCATGCAGGTCACTGACTACTTCCACATATATATTCAGAGGCGAAGAATCATCACAGAGACTATTTGAACTCAGGACTCCTGGACTGACAAACAAATTACAAACTGAGCTAGCTTGGCCAGACTTGGCTAACATAAATAAAGAGAGAAAGTCTATCTATCTGATTACAATTCAAATCTAAATTACAATTTATCAACTCTTGCAAAAATCACTATTTATTTTCTAGGTTATGTTCCTTGTTGATGTTACAATTATTAGTTTCTTTAGTTGTATCTTGCTGTCATTCAACCTCATTGAAATCGGATCAACTTAAAGCTTCCATACTCTACGCAAAGTAGATAAGCCGGCTTCTCATAGAAGGTCACCTCAGATTGACCTTTTTGCAAACCAATCAGAGCATTGCTTTCAAGATTTTGAAAGCGAAAGTAGAAGTCTATTTTAACCGAAGAAAAATCTACATTTAGCTGGGATCCTAATGTCATGTGCGATTATCAAGCATTTATAATCATTACGACTTAAACATTATGGCTGCGCCCATGTCAGGGACAATATCAGACTTTTTTATTTATACACCAACAAAGGAAGATCAATGCCCAGGAATCAGCACTTTGTAAGCATGTATCAATTAATGTCATGTTGTAATTCTCAATGAACTGCCAATGTAACGATTAATCTGACTGGCTGAATGGTTATGAATATTAATTACATGAAAGGTCAATCTGAGGTGACCTTAAATGCAATCCTGTCAGATCTACTGTGCGTAGAGTATGGAAGCTTAAAAGTTGATCTGATTTTAATGAGATTGGCCTTCGTTGATAATCATATTTCTGAGTAATCATGGCCTTCGTTGATAATCATATCTCTGAGTAATCATGGCCTTCGTTGATAATCATATCTCTGAGTAATCATGGCCTTCGTTGATAATCATATCTCTGAGTAATCATGGCCTTCGTTGATAATCATATCTCTGAGTAATCATGGCAACTATACAGACATATGTTATCCAATGTCAGTTTTAAACTACCACATGCATAAAACATTTTAACATCTACAAAATTAATGATAGACAGATTACAGCATGGGTCAAGTCCCAGTGAGTTTGCGGCCCATTTTAACCACAATATTTATGTGAGAAAGTTTAACCATTATTTGCAGAAGGATGGTGGTCCTACTCAGATTTATTACGAGGTCGGCTTCAACCAATAAAACTGAATTCCATAATAAAACCGGAAACGTGTTAAAAGTGGCGTTAAAATTGTTAAAAAGATAACAAAGATTTACCAATTCAGATTCCAGAACATTTGATGGGCCAAATTATATTGGCAAGCATTTGTATGACTTTGATGTACATGATAAACAAGAGCTTACAGCAACATGAAGCTGTCAGGAAGCTGTCAAGATGAAGTCAAAGATAAAAAAATGCAATTTTGATGCTTCTACTAGAGAAGAAAAAAATATATACTGCCAACCGAATTATATACAAGCCAACCAAATTATATACACTCTATAGATAAAAACATGATACATGAAAAGTATTACTTTAACACGATGATGAGCTTTGTTAAAATGCTATTATGCTATTATGTTGCATTTTTGTATACTGTAGTTTAGTGACCTTCTGAAGATCGAGGGGTCATGGGATCAATACTCCACCAAGGTTATGTATGGTGTACTTGAGCAAGACATTTTATCTGCATAATGCTAAGTAATAGTTGTACCCAGGAAAATGTCGAACTGGATTTGTCTATGATTACCGAAAATACGCAATTGTTTTTATTGTTATTTCTGACACTTTTTTTTTTAACATTGAAAAAACAAAACATTATAATAGAATACATACATATTTTATCAATCACATAGATTGTAATTAATATTCAACAACCTCCCTACCTACCCCAATTTGACACTTCGAAACTTCTTTAATTGCAAAATTTCATTAGGCCATAATAAAATAAAATAGATTATTAACCCTGCTTGTCCCCTAATTTTAATACCGCCCTGAACCTTTTTATTTTTCATAAAAAAATGTTTTTAAAAAAATAATAAAAATTTTTTTTTTAAAAATTTTAAAGATAAAAATAAAATCCTCCCCCCACCCCCACACAACTCCCTCTTTTTAAGAATAATTTGGATGATAATCTAGCAATTCATTTATAATGGCCTAACCGCATCATGAACCATTATTAGTTTATTTCATGAATTTCACGCTATTTTGGGACAACCCTCATATACAATGGCCTAACCGCATCATGAACCATTATTAGTTTATTTGTGAATTACACGCTATTTTGGGACAACCCTCATATACACTGGCACATGTACATTAATTTTCATCTTCCATAAAACTTAAAGGACCATGCACAGATTTCAGTTTTTCCTGGAAACAATTCTTCAGTTTTCATACAACACCCATCTGGATGTGCACATTTTGTTTATGTTTTTAATAAACACAAACTCCTCAGACACAGTTAAGATTCTGACAGTATGAGAAACTTGGCAGTCGGTACTATACACCACACTTACAGGAAATTGCATTTAGATTTGTTCTGTCTTGAAATCACCGAATGTATCAAATAATGCTGCCAACAATCAATGGGACTTCACAATTACTCTGTGGGAAATCTAAGAGTATGAATAGAAGTTGTTTAATAACTTTATTAAAGGGACAAACCGCAATGTTGACTTTGATTTTTATTAATGTTCGCAAAGCAAATCAATCATGAACATATGTGTAACCGTATAGAAATACTGATCTCTGAATGACACTATCTAAAACATCATAATTACGAAATTATCAGCCTTTTTTTTTTATTTCAAACTAGTGATGTCAGCATCAATAGATTTTGTTAAAGACAGAAACTGATATATATTTGAAATTATTTCTATATATAAAAACTGAATCATTTTTATTTATGTTTGCAAGGTAAACCAATCTTGAACGTATGTGTAACCATATGGAAAAATATTAATATAATCCCAATGTTACTATCTAAAACATCATGAGAAATTATCAGCATTTCTATTTTTTTAACTAGTTGTGTCAGCTGTGGTTAAGGTTAAAAAATAATGGAATTTTTTAATAAAAATAGAAATTGATACATGATTGTATATTCTTGGAACTGTTTCTATCATAGCAATAAAAACTGATTAAATTTAAATATATTAAGCACATTTTGTCATAAACCATAAACCTGAAAAAGAATGCCTGTCATGCTAAACACTACAACAACTGACTGAGAGCTAAACCATGTAGAACTAGACCAGAATTACTGGCAGGCAGATCGGGCTGCTATTGGCATATTAAGCAGCAAGCTGAATTATCAAGGTTCTGGGCATGAATCCAGGTAATGGGCACCAGCCCTGGTGTCGAACTTATGTCTGAAGTAGTATGTAATACTATGGTCTAGTGGAAAACATCAGTCCCAGGACCGGAGGGTTAGATTCCCATCATGGTCTCTGTAGTGTCCTCCCAGGGTATGCCATTTCTTGAACTTGTTGTGCTAGGAAAATTTCCAGCAAGGTTGGTCTAGAGGATGGAAGTTCAGGGCAAGACATTTATGTAAAGTCATATCCTTGTAGTTCTGGGAGCCATTTCACAAAACAACTTATGATAAAATTCAGTCTTAAACGTAAAGTAAATATCGTTCATAATATTTTATATATTACTCCAAATGAAAGCAAACTTGATTGAAACATTCGAGAAAATGGTAAATTTTCTGAAACTACAATCGTAAATTCATGTGGATGGCTATGAAAAATATCATGCATATTTGTTACTTTACGTTTACGACTGATTTTTATCGTAAGTTTTTTTGTGAAATGCAACCCTGGTTAATATTTCCAGCAAGATTGGTTCAAGATGTGACTACTTTCTAGCATTTGCCAATCCAATTAGCCTCCAACACACATCTAGCCTCTAACATCACACAATAAAACCCACACATAATATCTAGAAAAGTCCTCATCTTCTAACTTTCACAACTTCTTGAGTGACCTATACCAGAACAGCACTCCTGTTATATTATTACAAATAAAAAAGTTAATCACAGAAATAAGCAGGAGGGCAGCAACACCTGCCGATGGCATTCTGTAAACATGCTATAAATACATTGAATTGTATAACTATCGCCTTAATAAACAAAAACAAAAAAAAACTCAAGTCATACACCTGCTAGAAATACAATCTTTTGTATGTAAACTCTTATACTGGGCTGTGTTCAGAACTGTTCAACATGCTCACTCTGTAAACGCAAACGGTGACCAAACCAAGGAAGAGTAAATACAAATCGGACTACATCAGCACCGTCCCGACATTTCCAGTTTAAAGTTAAAATTGTCGTTTAGTTGATTTCTCTAATCAAACAGTTGCAAATAAATTAACCTTCCATGCAAACTGAACACAGCCCTTGTTTTCATGTTGTAGAATTTGTCATTTTAGTAAAAGAATCTGTATGACAATGTACAGGTCGCCAAGCAGTATTCAAGTGTTGTCTATTTTTAGAATGGGGATTTCATTTAAATTAACCACTCCCATTAAAATATCATTTTGATCAAGTTTTGGTGATTCCGATATACCAAACCATTCAGATACTATATATTTATGATATTGACTTGTGTTCATTTTAAATTTTTTTTATCTTTTAAGACATTTTAAGTGTTTTGTCCCGACCTTTAAACTATTGTAAAGACAAGCTTGTGCATATCAATGTACTAACTGACAGCGGTGTTGAAACAGTTCAGAAATAAGAAAGTTAACCGACAAGAGAAAGCAATCTGCGCAACAGCTATATCCTCCAGCTACAGTTCTTGTACTGTGCATGTTTTGAATGTATAGCAACATTACTGACATGACCTTTAACCTTTAAGACCTTGACCTAAATTTTACATGACTGAAAGTTGAGTTCTGCATTACAGTCTCAGTGTGGTGAAGATGTATGCCAAATTATATAACATTCCTTCAAGGGATTCAGAGGATAAGGAGTGGAAGTATGCCTATCTGACTGTTGACCTTTAAGTATGACCTTGACCTCAATATTATATGACTGGAAGTCAGGTTCTGCATTACTGTCTCAGTGTGGTGAATATGTATGCCAAATTATATAACATTTCTTCAAGGGATTTAGAGGATAAGGAGTGGAAGCATGTCTATCTGACCGTTGACCTCTAAGTATGACCTTGACCTCAATTTAATATGAGTGGAAGCAAGGTTCTGCATTAACTGTCTCAGTGTGGTGAATATGTATGACAAATTATATAAAATTCCTTCAAGGGATTTAGAGGATAAGGAGTAGACATGGAAGTATGCTTATCTCACAGTTGACCTTCAAGTCTGACCTTGACCTCAATCATACCTTTCTGGAAGACATGCCATCTCATTGAGGTTTACATTGAGTGCCAAGTTTCGAATTCTTTCAAGGATTTAGACACGAAATTTATAATGTTTATTGGCTCTGCAGCAAGGATAAAAATGAAATTTTGAATGCATAGTCAAGTTGAAATGTTTTTTGAATATGAGAACTGACAAAAGTACAGTCTCTGTTATGTGAAAGTGGTGTAGCTGGCACAGTTTTAGTTAAACTCAACATTCAGGTAAGGTTGGCTGCCCGACAGGCAAGTCACTCTTAATAGAACAACTTATCATGTAATTAGACCTGAAAGTGAATCATGTATAGCAGCTCTTCACCCTTGGAACATTCATCCAATGAGATAGGTAGTGAGAAACACTGTAGCCAGGTGTTCATGAATCATGTAGGTACTAATTACTATCATGGCAGACATCTACGTTCACCAACTTTCAGAGAGGTTTATATTGTACAGGTAGTTTTTGCAAAGCATTTTGTGGACACTGTGGGGTAAAATGTTGTAGCATGGCCTTCAAATATTATTCAGTTATAGCGCCGCAGTGTCTACTTGAGACAGTACAGCTCTATTATGCCACAATTACATGGTATGTACCCCCACCCAGTCACATTGTAGTGACACCGTGTGGACCAGACCTAGAACTATCCTCTAACTGCAGAGAGATCGCGGCGTGGTCTAGTGGTAGAACATCCACCTCGCATGCGTCGTGGGTTCAATCCCCGGCCGGGTCATACCAAAGACTTTGAAAATGGTACTAGAAGCTTCCTCACTTGACGCTCAGCATTTAGAGGAGAGTTCTAGGTCTGGTTGGCCCGGTGTCAGTATAATGTGACTTGGTGGGGTATCATACCATGTGTCTGCGGCATGATACTCCATTGTGACAGCGCTCAGAATACTGTCTCAAGTAGACACCGTCGCGATATGACTGAAAAATTGTTGAAAGCGACGCTAAACACCATACAACAACTAACTGCTGAGCATCAAACCAGGAAGCTTCTGGTATGTAGTATAAACCTGATAAAGGATCAAACCCACGATTTTCCACATACGAGGCAGACGCAATACCACTAGACCATACTGCGTGTGTGGGGTAAAATATAGTTATATTTGTTTGAATATTTAGATCATTTTTATGCCATCTTGAGTTAACAGATGATCAGCTAACCTAACCATTCTTTCCTGTGATCTTGAAAGGTTAACAGAACTCAAGCACACCCAATCTTAACAAGTAACTGATAACCACCTGTGAGAGATGAATGAAAATAAAATGTTATGTCATATACTGTGGCCAAGTTGAGATTCAAACTCACAACCCCTTGATTGATAGTCAGAACTGTGCCCAGCAAATATAGCTAAAAATTGACAAAAAAATCTAGCACTTGAACCAGCATAATATTATGCCACTCTCCCCCTAAAACAACTAAAGATAAACGTGACTCCCCACAACCTTACACACAAATACTGATCCACCACTGGTAGCCAGGCTTGACCTACTATACTACATCTATTACTTCAACTGACAATTTTAGAAAACTTTAATTACATAACTTCCTGGCAACGTAGCACATTTTTTTCACAGTCATCATGTACCATTACCCACACAAAATTAAAAAAAAACAACTCACAAGTTCTCAAATGTGAATAAGCATGAATCATTTTTCAGAGTAAGTTAAAGTCTTCCATCACAAATCCTGAAACAGCACAATCATGGCATACTTTCAAACAGAATAAAAGCTGTAAACTTGTGAAATGCTCATTACTGAAGTTATCTCTACCACAAAGAAAGTTGGCGATCTACCTCATTGGAGGACATTTACAGTAGTTTCTTTATTATCACCTCAAGAATTCTCCTACAATTATTACACACTAGGGGGACACTCAACATACTTTTTTTTATTTCCTCTTCACTGAAAATGTTGTTATTGTAGAGCTTGTTGATGCCTGGTGTTCAGCATTGCTTTCAAAAAAAATTCAGTCTTATACCAAAGGTGTTTACTTGGGACAGTATTCTAAGTGCTGCCAAACTGATGTATCATGCCACTGACACATGGTATGATACCCCACACAGTCACATTATACTGACACTTGGCCGACCAGACCTTGGGAATTATCCTTTAAATACTGAGTGCCAAGCTATTACCATATTTCATATCTTTGGCATGACCCAGCCAGGATCGAACCCATGGTCTTTCACATGTGAGACAGATGCTCCACCACTAGACCTCTGCTGAGCTATTGAAAAAATAGTGTTATATGTTTGTTAAAGTATAATATTATGCTTCTATTGCTATTTCATAAATAAGAATTTCTTTTCCTTTTTTTAAACTTATGAATAAGCTGTACAGTATTCTCCCAGCTGTTTCACAAACCTAAAACTAAAACTTATGAATTTAACAGCTGCAGTTACGGCTACACTGACAAAAACTGAAATTAGTTTCATCTACCTTGCAATTTCTCATTTACCAGAAGATATCATGTCTTTTTTTTTTAATTAAAAAATTATATAATTAAAATATCAACCAGTCATCATTTTATTAATTATGTGCTACTCTATCAAGCACACGTATGTCATTATAGTATGATTATACCAACCTCTCAAACATTTATACTTAGCGTTGATGTCATCATTATAAGTGCCCTCGCAAACATAAAATACCCAAAAAGGAAAGTCTATTAGTATCGCAGACCAGTGGCTGTATTCACCAACCATTCTTGAAAATCAAAATTTCAACTTTAGATATCCAGTGTACTGTGGCAGATAGAATAACTGTGAGAATGTATTTGACAATATACTTGCTTGTACATTTTGGCCTCAAATAATTGTCTCTAGGTGTGTTTTCCAAAATTGATTCTTGAGTTCAAGTCTAAGACTGTTCTTGAGAATGGTTGGTGAATACCATTCCAGGGTCTCGTTTTACTAACATTCGTGAGTCTTTAGAATGTCGAATGAACAAATTGTGTTATCTAAGAACGTAAAACTTTCATTTACGCATTATTTTTGCAAATTTTAGAAAGAATACTTTTTATAAGGCTAACAAAAAGATTGTAAGGTAATATAAGTAAGCAACACACTAAATGAATTTTCTGACTGTTTTTTAGAACTTCAAACTGTACGCTATGATGTTTGTAAAGTTACGGAGCCCAGGTTGATGCATTTGCCCATCATCTTTATGTGGTGAACATTTGTACCCAGTTATTTCTAAAATCCTCACATACATGTTTGAGTTATCGCGCAGACATAACAATGTGATGGATGGATGCAACCACGTATGGACAAAGACTATTAATATATCCCACTTCTGCTATGTGGCGGCGAGAGATAATGAACAGTTTCAACATATTTATTTTACATTGATTGTGAAACAATGTTTCTTACAAACCCACACAGAGTTTTTTTCTGAGTTGGACAAGCACTGTGAATAACATGTCTTGCTCAAGGGCTCCACACATTGCAGCGACACTAGGGATCAAACCCACGACCCTCTGATCAATGGGTATCAAGTTAGACCATTTGCTCTGCACACATTATGATACATCGTGATGACATGTATTTAAAGTCTCAATCTATAGAAATGGTTGTTGTTGTATTATTAAGCTAAAAAAACAAATACCTCGAGATGTCTATAACTTGCAGTACAGCTAACCTGTCTGAAGCAGCCAGTCTAGAAGTAGCAAATGTGGCTACATGAGACAAGTGGCTGCTCAATAGAGGTGATTGCTTACACAAGTTAGACTAAATTCACTTACCAAGCAAACTATCACAAATTACACAGTGTTACCCTGACCTTTAGATTAATCGGAAATTGCATAACAGTGAATTTTCATTGTGATACTTGTCATTTTTTCAAAGACACCTATCGCCAGATATCTTATGGCATAATATTTCAAGACCAAAAGGTGCTATCTACCCTAGAACTTCTATAACATTTAAATCCTTTTCACAACCAGATGATTGATATATCAGTTGTTGCTGTTACACTGTCAGATATAGGAGATGTCTGTTCTGACAGGTTTATAGCCTCATGTTCTTCTTCTGGTGCTTCTTGAATAGGTGTGGTCACAGCAACAGTAGGTGTTGAGAGACATAAACCATGTGTGATACGAAACATAATAAAGAATAAAGATACTGAGGGAAATAGTTCAGAAGTGGGGGCAGTGATGACAAATAGGTCAGATGGAGAGATATAAATGCTGTCGCATGGTGTTTAGTGGTTCAGAAATTTTTCAGTCATCGTGCAACAATTTTTTAGTCATTTTGCAATAATGTCTACTTGAGACAGTATTCTGAGCGCTGCCACACTGGAGTATCATGCTGGAGACACATGGTACGATACCCCACGCAGTCACATTATACTGACACTGGGTCAACCAGATCTTAAATACAGAGGGCCAAATGAGGAAGCTTCTAGTACCGTTTTTCATGTCTTTGAGGCGGACACTTTACCTCTAGACCACCGCTGCAGTTTAGGGAAATATGAAAGATATAGACAAATAATTCAGATGGAGGAAATATGAAAGATAGACAAATATTAAAGACAGGAATGAATGAATGAATGAATGGTGTTTTACGGCACGTCGACACATAAATAGGTTTAAAGACAGGAAATATAAAAGATAAACAAATAGTTCAGATGGAGGAAATATAAAAGATAGACAAATAGTTCACTGGTACAGAACAAACATGGTTTAAACATGGACGACCATGTTATGACAATAGTGAACAGTCTGAAACTTTACCAACGTAGCTGGCCTGGCACTCAACAATAGAAGTTGGAAAATTGAATGATTTTCTTTCTTACAGGAATTTGAAATTCTGAACCTTGGCTGGTAAATACTGCCAAGAAAGCAACTGTATAATACCTTCTATTTACATAAATCACAGATGTAGACTGTGTGGTGTTTCATGATCATGAATAAGCCATTACCATCATGAGATCAGTATACCAGACAGTATGGTTGTATTATGTGCAGCTGTAACTCTGGCATGTAGTATCATCTATATCATTTCTTCTTTATTGTCTGAGCCAAATGAAAGTGGAGAGGATCAGATGAAGAAATTCTTACCTGTATCACTCAGCTATTTGTGTTATTACTTTTATTAATACTTGTATAATGAAGTTAGGGTGTCAGAAAGGTCACAAAGTTTCTTAAAAAGACGCTCTCAAGCATTAACACTAGTGCATTTTGGCACTGTTTTGTATTGATAGTTCACAGCAAAAAACGAAATAAAACAAAAAACAAACACTGTGTAAGCAATTTGCTTCAAATACAAATTTTAACTGCAAACCATAAAGTAATTGGATGCAGTTTTCAATGACAGGGCATGTATCATGTTCATTAAATTTATTTTTGCTAATCTGAATTGACCAATTGCAGGCAAGATTTCAGAAAAGAAAACTTTTCCGTCATATATATTTCCCATTGATATCCGACCGTTTGATCTAATGAAAAGAGGAGATAATCCAACCTGTTATGCAAGACATGACTGGTTTGTTAAAAAAACAACCTGATGCAACCAGACACAAACCCACAACAGCAGGAATCAACTGAGAGCTGCAACCAGACCAGTCTGCAACCATAAGGACAAGGTCAAAGCAAGAAAATATTGATGCAAAGCATCAAAATCATCAGATTTAAATGCAAACGATTGTATGACTGAAAATTTATACAGCCTTGATGCAAAACCAATCCTGCAAATCAACAACTGCTGCATAAATTATGCAAAACTCTAGTAAAATACAGACAACAATGTTCTTGTTGTTCCAGTTTTATATGGGTTAATTGTATTCCAATAATCGTAACCAAACAGACCTGGATCAGTGTCATTATTTCCTTCCCAGTTTGAAACAATAAGCAAACTACATGTATTAATACAAACCATATGTGCTGTTACCTAACTTATAAACACCAAAACTTTGTTATTATCAACATGTACAAATCATACTAACAATATAATTTATTCTTCACTCAATCACAAATTTACTGCTCCCTTGATTACATCACTCCAGTTACTGCTCCCGAAATCCAGAACAGTTGCTGGGTCAGTTGTGATCAATTGACAACCATGACAAAATAAGTGCAACCAGACCAGCCTGCGATTATACAGATAAAGTTCAGAACTATGACAAAACAAGTGCAAACAGACCAGTCAGAGACTATACAGATAAAGTTCAGAACCATGACAAAACTAGTGCAACCAGACCAGTCAGAGACTATACAGATAAAGTTCAGTACCATGAAAAAACTAGTGCAACCAGACCAGTCAGAGACTATACAGATAAAGTTCAGTACCATGACAAAACTAGTGCAACCAGACCAGTCAGAGACTATACAGATAAAGTTCAGGACTATGACAGAACTAGTGCAACCAGACAAGTCTGCAACTATACAGATAAAGTTCAGAACCATGACAAAACTAGTGTAACCAGATCAGTCTACAAATCTACGGATAAAGTTCAGAACCATGACAAAACTAGGGCAACCAGACAAGTCTGCGACTATATGGATAGAGTTCAGAACCATGACAAAACTATGGCAACCAGACAAGTCTGCAACTATACAGTTAAGTTCAGAACCATGACAAAACTAGGGCAACCAGACAAGTCTGCGTCTATACAGATAAAGTTCAGAATCATGTCAAAACTGGTGCTACCAGACCAGTCTACAACCATAAAGATAAAGCTCAGAACCATGACAAAACTAGGGCAACCAGACCAATCTGTGACTATACAGATAAAGTTCAGAACCATGACAAAACAGGTGCGACCAGATATGGTGATCAGCTCTGAAAAACATGACCAGCACAAAACAAACAGAACTGGATCCTCACCATACTGAAGAATGCAACATAAAATAAACCTGATGACAGACATAATCAAACAGTGGATGAGACAGATATATATACAGTCATAACAAAAGCAACATCTGCTATGCATTACTGGTGTAAAGATTCATTGATGAATAAGATGTAGGGAATGCACCACAAAACCAACTAGAAGTGGTTCAAGGCAAATCAATCGGAGCTGCTTCAACAAATGTTTTATCTTATGCAATATAACATTCTGGAAATGGCTGTTAACATTGGTTTGAGAGATTACCGCCATAAAAGAAGGATGTTTTTAGATTTAATGGGACCAGATAAATATCTTCAGAAAATTAGGCCAACACAATTTTCCTCCATTGTATAGGACACTATCATGCAACTCCCAGCAAAATTCCCAGTTGGTTCTGCAATTAATCTCCCCCTACTTGGATCATCATTAGTTTTAATTGTAGATTATGTTTGAAATATATGACCATACACCATCAGATCTCTAAATTGGGGTTGTGTGTGTGTTGGTGGGGGGGATGGGGGGTGGTGGGGGGAGAATTAGTTCAGTTGCAAATATGTGTCTGACCATCACTCCAGGGATCATGAGCGAGTTTGAATTCCCACCTTGCAACAGTCTCCATAATGAGTGATACAGCATTGTGTCTCATCATTTCTCTCTCACCGCTGATTCAAGTGGGAAGTTATCAGATACTTATTAAGATGGGTGTATTTGAGTACTGGATCACAGGAATTACTGATCATGTTGGCCCTCGAATGGCATAAAAATGACGCTTACTTAATATGCTTGTTGCTAGAGGACGGCCTGTAAATGCAGAATGGCACACACTCATGAATGCACACACTGGAAATGTTTACAAATAGTCTACGAATAAATTCATTACAAAATGCATTTAAAAGTGTCTTAAAAGTTAACTTTAGAAACATTTACCAGTAAGCATAATGTAAACTATAAAAGTCACTCTACAAAACTGTCTGTAGGGTAAGAAGCAACCAGCTGCAGGATGTGATGTTTGTTCTCATTGCATATTTCTTTTAAGCCAGACATGTTTTATCTGTTGGTTTACAGATTTTTTTCAAAAATATTTTACAAAATTCTGTAAAAATAATGTTTTATTGATGAAACAGTCATAGTAAATTTGGTGATTTTTATGCCCTTACATTTCAAAAAAATGGTGAAGGGACTTTACTTGATATCTCTTTTCTTCCATGCATCTGAGGTTAAAAATAAATTAGTTATCAGATCAATAACTTCTAAAGAAGTCTATGTATTTAATTAACATTTGGTGTGTACCTGTAATATTATAAAATACATGTCAACATCAATATTTCTCAACTTAATTTTCGGTAAAAATATTTGTTTCCTATCAATAGTGGGGGCATTTGTATCGACAGACACATCTCCAGTCTTATTTATCAATATAACCAAGCTTTTATGTGCAATTCTTGTTTTGTCGAAGAAATCTGTCGTTTCCTTTTTTCCCCAATTTAATATCAGCATCTGAATGAAAATAATTATTAAAAAAAAAAAAGTTTTTAAAATGGAAAAAAAATATGGATAGCGGTTTCTGTACAAATAAAAAAGTCTGGCTTAATAGATTTGACAACCTACCTCCTGTCATACTAAACTGAATCCACAGGTGGGAACACATATGTACGGCTGAACTGGTACTTAACAGTCGATTCTCACCAAATAAATATAACTATTCAGAACAACAACAATAGTTAAACAGACCTGGAGATGCCTATAATACATCATCACTCAATAATACTTAATTATTGGCATAAAGATGGCGGTTATGCCGGCAATTACGCTGATATTAACAATGATAATAATTCTGGGTATTTGTTATTTGTATTACAGTCGAGATTGCGAGTCTGGTATAACGAACACATGATTTGTCTTTATGTGTAATATTTGTACAAATGAATATTGAAAGAACATCAAACATTCCTTGAGAAAGTTTACACACTGGGTTTAATCATTTAATTTCTGGCCCCTTTGGACAATTTTTTTTCCATTTGGTTAAACGCCATTTTCAACACATTTCAAGTTACAAATGGCACATCATCTAGTTTTATTGGTGGAGTAAAACATCTGAAAAAATCTGAGTAGAACCACCGTCCTTCTGCAAGTAACTGGCAAACTTTTTCACATAAAGTTTTTGGAGCGAGCGGGAGTGATCTTGAGACAGTGCCTTAGACCACTCTGTCACGGAGGACCCTTCTCTTAAGACACTGAATCTCCATGATCGGTTTTCCTAATATGGATCCCAAGCATCCACTTCATGTTAGGAACCGATATACAAAATTCCATCAAAATATTCTAAAAGAAATTTATGTTACTAGGTGGAAACCTTTTTTTCTATATTTAGTAACAGATATCTTGACTGTGACCCAATTTATCTTAAATCAATCCTAAGTTTACTCTCCATGTTGGGAACCTGTACACCAAATTTAATCAAATAGAAGTTATTTGAGCAGAAACCATTTTTCTATTTTTAGTAACAGTGACCATGAACCCATTTACCTAAAAACCAATCCCAAGATTCCTTTCTTCACCAAAACATCTTGATTGAAACTACAGTTATTGAGCAGAAACATATATTTTTTTCATGGATCCATGCGATATAACTCTGGTGTTTCAGAACTGATGAGATTGGTCCATTAAGTCAAGGACCTTATATGCCTACAAGTCTGGTCACACTCCTATGAAAATTACAGAATGATGCTACAACGTGCATAAGGCAAAACTTTGCATTTTTCAATCAATCAAGAACCATAACAATTTGTCGTTTTCTCTATGATTTCCAAGATATAAAAATCTACAACAAGGATGAAAAGTTAAAGTGCTACAGCATTTACCAAAAAGAGACACAGACAAATAACGTACAAATGAACAGACAGACGATACAGAAAAATTATCAAATGCGCTTATCCGATATTGTCAGTCTCTGTGATGATTAGATTATGATTATCAAATAGGAAAGTTATCAGTTACTTTTGGAAATGGGTGTCCTTGAGTACTGGTTAACATTCCAGGATCCTGGGAAACAGTGATCAGGTTAATTAATCATCTGTTAGTTCTTGATGACATCATCCAATCTTGAGCGAGCAGAAGCTGCCTTCACTTGCCGACCTCTCCTTTGGATTCTATTTAGTGAATAAACTTAAAAGTAAGTGCGAGTGAGAGTGTCTGTAAGGGGTGACGAATATGACCAAGTTAAAGGTTAAGAGACCAGTGATTTCACTCACAACTGCTGACAGCCATCGAGGACATTCCATTATAGTACCTATCATGTTGTTGCAAAGAGAGTAATACTTAATAGTTTTATTATGACCCCGGCATTTGAATAATGGCACAGGGGCATTAAATGTCACCCCTGCTCATCTGTCCGTCTGTCTGTGTGTTTGTTAAAAAAATTGGTTTTAGATCAATAACTTCTGAAGAGGTTTATGTATTTTATTAATATTTCATGTGTACCTGTATAATTACAAAATACAGGACAGGTTATAAATTTTGTCAATGTTGTTCAAATTCAACATGAGTTATGGCTCCTTTTCAACATAATTTTCTGTAAAAAATTGTGTTTCCGATGAAAAGCAGGGGCATTCGTAATTTCTAGTTTTGCTTAACTTGTACAATTACAACATGTTACTTGGTGCAAGTTTGGTGCACGTTTGGTACAAGTTTGGTGCAGCATGCAAAAAATTATTATAAATACATAGACAGACACGTTATTTATCTGACGGACACATCATGCAAGAGGATATGTGCACGAATAACAAGCTTTTGTTTATGTTTTACAAAAAACAAACTACACTGAAACAATAAACAAACAGTCTTTTAAAATTTATAGGTGCTTAAATCCCATAAATACTGTTTAAAAATGTAGGGTGGTGTCTAAAGAATTTCAATTTCGTTTTATTTTTTGGTGTTTTTCAGCTTGTGTATATTTAGTGGAATCTATCATTCCGATGTTTTCCAGACCCAGTCATATAAACCAGATTATTGTTGGAATATTGTTCCATAATGCCAGGTGGATATAAAATATTGATATACAAGTCAGGTGTCTGTTTAGATATAATGTCTGTTATCTCCACATTTCAATAATAAGGAAGAGGCCCAAGGGTGTTATGGACTGAAAAAAACAGTCTAAGACAGACCATTATATTGAAGGTGAAACATTTTGGATAAAGACAGACCATTACAACAAAGGTGAAACAATCTGGATACAACTGGTTTAAATGGAAGAACCAATGAGATGACTTTGGGATTGTTTTGTTAAAAAATTATTTTAACATTGTTTTGTATTTTGTTGTGAATTTATATATCATGCAACCTATTAGTGACCACAGTTTCTTTTCAGTTTTTTTTAATAATACACCATATCTTCAGAGAAATAAAACACAAAATCAGTTTTTCAATCTGATAATTTGGGCAGTTAAGGAACTAACAATAGGGGAAATTTATTGGCAGCCATCTTGGCAGCCATATTGGCAAATATCCTGGGCTTGGTGTAAACTCTTAATATTATTGATACTTGCAGAAATTATCCCATTTATTTGCGAGGAGACAGTCAGACAATGTGGTTCTAGTGTTCCTGACTTTCCGCCAGCACATTAATTGTGTCTTAAAAGAGATAAGATGTGGATACAATCACAAAAAACTCAGTGGGGACTTTCAATAACAAAATGTTGGTATATTCTTAACTTTTCCCACATAAATGTTCACAGAGGCAAAACAAATGGCATTGGTGCTCTCATTACTGTAGCCTACTGGCTCTCTTGTTTTTAACTCATTAATCAGACTTTGATTGTGGAACAAGTTCTTACAACTGAGACAAACTTCTTGGTAGAATCAGTACTAAGTATATTCAGATAAAGTATCTTGCTCAAGGACACCACACACAGCCGTGGGGGAGGATGGAACACAATCCCCCAATTTTGGATCTGATGGTCTACCATTTGGCCATGAACTCTGCCATAAAAAAAACCCAGATATGCCTGAGCATCAAGGTAAAATTCACACACCCTTCAACTTCACTAAGTGACCTACTGCCAAGGTCATACCAGTTTTGAAAAGATTTTGGAAGACCAGAGAATGCAAAACTAAAACATCACATTTACAGAATGTACAAGGTTGAAATCAATATTGTTATTTGTGACATAAAGTGGTCCAAAATTGACCATTACCACACATTGGAACTACATAAAATATAAATAAAGTTACATATCTATAATTAAGGTAACAGTATACAAGTAACATATCTATAATTAAGGTAGCAGTATACAAGTAACATTTCTATAATTAAAGTAGCAGTATACAAGTAACATATCTATAATTAAAGTAGCAGTATTCATCATTTTCTTCTTTTTTCTTTTTAATTAGCTAATCATTGCCAAATTAGGAAGAAAATGTAAAGTAAAAATCTTGAAATGTTTTGGGAAAGGCCAAAAAAAATGTCAATGGATATAATTTTCTTCACAACTTGTTGTTCCGTGACCTTCTCTAAGATCCAATCATGTGATTTCATGATGCTTGTTTATGTAACAAAGCTATTTGGATCAAGTAATGTTGTAGTCCACTTCTATTTATGCACAGATCTAAAAGTAATGATAAATCATTTCTCAACATAAATCTTGATACTCGGCAAACTAGATGAAAACAATAATTCCAAGTTTAGTTCTGACAAATTGCTCACATTTAATAGCAGTTGCAGACGTCCTATTACGAACACTGCAGACCAAATTAATAAGACACATTAAAAGCTTCACACAAGAAAGCTTGTCGTAGCTGTTATAAGTTTTTGACATTGCCGAGGCAGAGAAATCAAACACACAACATGCAGAAAGTTTGAACAAAACTCTTAAATGATGGCCACTTCTGCAACTGAAGAAACATAACAACAAAGTTCTATTTTTAAACCATGACACATGACGGGGAAAATGGCAGCAATGTCCAACAATAGGCTACATGTATTGCTTTGCACAAAGCGTATTCACAATATTGCAAACAATAATACACAAATATAAATAATAACAATAATTTAACAAAATATAACTCTTTTTTTTCACCAAAAAGTTAAAAAATAATTTCAAAATGGCAACAACAGAATGTTCACAATAAAAAGATTTTTTAATGATAGAACACAAAAGCAACAACTTCAACTTATCAAATAAAACTCTTCAGGAAGGAAAATTAAAGATAAAAAAATCAAAATCAACAACAACAATGATAATGGCCGACAATGAAGACTGTGACTGGTTCACTAACCTGTACCTGGTTTGTAGAGTGCCACAGTCTGCCTGGCAGACACATCCCAGCCAGGGTTTGCATCAAGCACTGCAGACAAATATATGGCAAGTAATAACAACACTTGATTAAACCTGAGGCTTCTCAGGTCTTAATGGTTTACTGTTCAAAGGATGTTTCCATATTGATAGGGTTTCATAAAATCACTTTTAATCCCTGCAATGAGTTTTTCATGCTTTTATCCAATATCACTAGCATCAACAAAACTCCAAATTAACAATACAATACGATCAAATCTCTAACTACAATGCAACATAGAAACTTTATAATTATACTTTGACGGTTATTTCTTACCAATAAAAACTAAAATACATCAAACATCCATTCTAATGCAAAAATAAAATTTGTTCATACTGTTTGAATAATTTTATCATTTACTGATGTATTCCTGGGCTGTTTTTCATTAATAATTTTTGCAATATAAAATTTACCCTGCCATTTCAATTAGCTTATGAATTTTATATGATGGCTTGTGAAAGATATAGTTCAATGCTGTATATAATTATAGAATTATAAATTATAAATGGGTCTTTGTTTTTTCTTGTTGAATATACAATACAACAACATACAATGAAAAATTTCAAACTCACAACAATATGTATAAGAGTTTTTATTCATATTTCAAAGCTGTATCAATATTTTTCGTTTTGCAAGCTTGAAAAAACCCGCCAGACACTGCACTGCAGTTTATCCTTTCCCAGTCTGTCAGTCCCTCCCATAGGTCATCTCTTGGCAATTCATACTAATATTTTGTAAAAGAAAACTTTTATAGTTCTTAATCAATTATTACTAATGATTAAATTTTGTTTTTTTCATCCAAAAAAGTTTGATTTGAATCCCATGTAAACTGTTGATGGAGTTGAAATCATGAAATACAGATACCACTATGTAGTTATATTGTTAAGACAATTCATGAAAAAAATCAGCCCAGAATGTCTCGACAATGACAGACAGATAGACAGACAGTTTAAACATTATATACCTCTAGGTCTTCTACGATAGGGCATAAAAATTACATCTAAGTTGAGCAACAACAGTGTAACCAAATGGCAGGAAAGTTAGTTATAACTGAAATCATTACTGAATTGGCAAGAAAGGTTTACAACAGAAAACATTAAAGAAGTACAAAACATTACAACTTGAAATGGCAAGAGGTTTACAACTGAAAACATTACAGAAGCACAAAACATTACAACTTAAATGGCAAGAGAGTTTACAACAAAAAACATTCAAGAAGTACAAAACATTACAACTGAATTGGCAAGAAAGGTTTACTACAGAAAAAACATTAAGAAGGACAAAACATTGCAACTGAATTGGCAAGAAAAATTACAAAGAAAACATTAATGAAGTACAAAACATTATAACTGAATTAGCAAGAAAGGTTTACAACAGAAAACATTAAAGAAGTACAAACATTACAACTGAAATGGCAAGAAAGGTTAACTAAAGAAAACATTAAAGAAGTACAAAACATTACAACTGAAATGGCAAGAAAAGTTTACAACAGAAAACATTAAAGAAGTACAAAACATTACAACTGAAATGGAAAGAAGTACAAAACATTACAACTTAAATGGCAAGAAGTACAAAACATTACAACTGAAATGGCTAAAAAAGGTTTACAAAGAAAACATTAAAGAAGTACAAAACATTACAACTGAAATTACAAACAGACCTCCTGCAACTGGAATGTGTACTGATGCGAATGTAGGTACAACAAAACTATTACAACAAAAACTAATCTGAGAAAAACTATATATATATATATATATATGCCAGTAAACAACTAAGAATGTTTATATTACGAAATTAGGTTATACTTTATTTTAGCTTGATTGCAATAAAAGCTCAGAGCTTATATTAAATGCTCTCAATTAAGCTTCCTTGGCAGATCCAGTACTGAGTTGTTTTTGTGAGGCATCAGTTGAGCTGGGGATCTAAACCACAACATTTGGCGTGAATGGCCAACAGTCTATCCACTACACTACCATCCCGCAAGAACCGTCACGTATGTTGGCTCATACTCAATGTTACAATATTGTATTTTCTTTCTTAAACTTACAGAAACAAATAATTTGAAAACATCTTTTTGAATGGGGTCTAATGCCATTTTCTACATATTACAGATGCATGACAACAATTATTACAGGCATGTGGCAGCAAGCTTTTTTTTTAGGATAATAAGACCTCAAAACGAATCGGTGAGTGAAAGGCAGTTACTGGCGAATCGTCTGACATAAAGACTTTGAACAAAGTTGAGTTTAAACTCACACTCACGGCGGTGAATTTGAGGTAAGTGGTTTTGAGATGGTGCCTTAAATGTGTTTTTTTATCAAATATGTTTTAGAGATTAAGCATGGAAAACAAAACAACAGAATTTGATACAAAGAGAACAAAGACGACAAGAATACGATTCATGGAGATATGAGTATAGACTGATGTGTGCGTGTTGTATGTGTTGTAATCTGTCATTTGCAGCAGCTTGCAATGGATGTCAATTATGCAGTGTTTACTTTACACACATTTATTTTAGCTTGATTGCAAAGAAAACTTAAAGCTTATATGGACCACTTCTAGAGTCTGCTTCCTTGGTAGAACAAATACTGAAAACAACCTTGAGTTACGTATTCATGCATTGCTCATTGTGCTTTCAAGTTGGAAGATATCATCTGCTGTGGTTCTCAAGTCTCAAGCTACAGACTAGCAAAGTTCAAACAATAAACAATAAAACAATAACCTAGAATTATGTCTTTGTGTATTACAAACTGCCTTATAATGTTGTACAAGTGTTCAATTTTTCAAAGAATTACCGTGCATATTTTTCAAGTTCTGCTCAGAACAAGACAGTGGACAGAAGGACTAACAAAGCAGCAACATTCTCCCAAAAAATACTATAGAACAAAAAAAAAATGCTGTGGCAATGCATTGATTGATTGCATATTTAGAGTCATTTTATGCCATCGAGGGCTAACAGACGATCTAACCTAACAATTGTTTCCTAGGATCCTGAAATATTAATCAGTACTCGAGCACACCCTATCTCCGCAAGTAACTAATAACTTTCCCACCTGAATCAGTGGTGAGAGACGAATGATAATGAGACACAATGTCATATATCAATCATCACGGAGACTTGCCGGACGGGGATTTGGACTCACGACCCCTGGATTGATAGTCAGACATGTTACTGACTGTGCTAATCGGGCCCGGCTGGTGTGGCAATGTAAGTAAAATAATCAGTCAAGTGGAAACAAGGGAGATAATGAGATTGCGAACCTTGGTGTCACTGTTCAGATAAAGCATCAATTTACTTGCAGGCTGACCAGGGTATGCATCATTTGACACTCAGGCACTCAATCTTCTAAATGACATGCTGGAATTGTCAAAGACACTTTTACAGAGATTCCGTCTAGTGTTATAACAGATCACATCAACTCATTTTTGATTTGTTTTTTGTGAGGTCATCTAGCGGAACATGGGATCAAACCTGTAACCTATGGCATGAGATGCCGACTCCCTGCTAACTTATAATACCACCGCCACAAATAGTCAAATCTTTCGAGGCATACATTATGAGCAAACCAATAAAGCACAGGGATGTGTTCAGCACTGTGAAACAGCAAACGTGTTTAATGCTTGGTTCCCTAAAATTACCCCATACTGTGTGCGAAAATGAGATTGAGCCAGTGTTCAGGAAAATATATTAGCTAATGTTATCAAACGTTTAACACTGAACTGAACGCCACCCAGGACACTGGCGCAAAGGTTGCAGAAGTCAAACACAATATATGATTTCCATTTTCTGGCAAGTTTTAACCTCTCAGTCATTGTTGATGATATATAGAAAAGATTTGCTTACATTCTGCTATGTTTTACACTATCTACTTTACACCCCATGAACATCATTATGATGTCTGAAGGACACTGACAACAAAACATGACATGGGAAAACAAATTACTGCATTGAAATTCTTGGCAACAGCTTGCATGTAGTCAGGTCCTGGTTTCCAGTTTCAACTCATTTCAGAAGTGTATTACGGATACAATGCTGGGACACAGCTTTATGTCTGCTATGTAAGAATTACGTTCCTTGCTATAAAAGCTTTTTTAATGCACAATAGTTTTCACATTCAACATAATTATATATCTTAACGTTATTTGCGAGGATAAAGTTGTTTATATCTAAAGTTTGTTATGAGACAAGCAAGTTGATATTTTTTGTCTTAACCTTATTATTCAACACATTTTAAATTCGTTTGTAAGGACAGAATTGTTTGTTTTCTATATAAAATGATATAAACAGACAAAGCAAATAATTTGATTTTGCATTTTGTTTCAAAGTTTGATAATAACAATGAATTGTTTGTTTGAATGTTTAGCATCATTCTTATGCAATCGAGGGTTTCCTGGGATCCTGAAAAGTTAACCAGTACTCAAGCACACCCTTCTCAGCAAGTAACTGGTAACTTTCCCACTTGAATCAGTGATGAGAGACGAATTACAATGAGACTCAAATGTCGTATATCAATCACCACAGGGACTGCATGTGGCCAGGCAGGGAATTAAACTCATGACCGCTGGATTGATAGTCACACACGCTACCAGCTGAGCTAACAGGACCCAGCAAATGAATGACGATGGTCTTCAATGAACATCAGCTTATACAGTGTGGTTTACACAAAGGTGCATTTTTTACACCACCAACTTATGACAACTGCTTTTTTATTTTTTTGCCTGTGAAAAAAAGACAGATTTTCTGATCTTACCATATACCAGCAACATAATAAAATTATAAAGATGAAAAGGATGATGACATCGCTGTCAAGACTGGTGAAGGTTTGTATAATATAATAAAAATATCTACCATCTTTTTATTCCTTATCCTGGTCTCTTATCCCTGGTTCTTGTAAACTTTTTCAGTAACACAATTCATTTCAATGCATAAGCACCCAGCAACCAGATAATTGTAAGCAAAGAATCCTTCATAGAAATGATTTGTTCGAAATTTTATCTGAAGCGTCTAAATGAGTAATATTTTGCTCAAAGCACTTGTGAGCCTGGTTCAACATTCTGATTATACTTTAAAACCAAGAATATAAAGCAAAAATAGTTGTTTGCTTCTAATGAAATTAGAATAACAAATTAAAATTTTAACATATGATTAAGCATAAACTAAGATAATTCAATGTAATACGAAATATCAAATACAGAATAAAGTAAAACTAAACATACCGATTTTGTACGCAATGATGAACTATTTAGAGTGGAGAAGGATTTCAATGAGACATTCGATGCTGTGGGACTAGGAGTGCGATACTGAAACCAAAGTAAATAAGCATGCTCGATTAATTCTACAGAACAACAGAACATGCTTCAGAAGATTAAAAGTAATCAAATTCAGTTTTCTTTTTTATATTTTGATTTTTTGACATGTAACATCACTGTTTCACTAAAACAACTTTTACAGTTTCAGCTGACAATAAAGTAGGCAATTATAGTTTAAAGGAACACATGGAAATCTGTATAATATTTTACTCATGTAAATTCATGAAATGAATAGTTATTCCTATAAACAACTTACATTTAGAAATATTGATCACTAAACTTCATTTTATAGAACTTAATGGCAGTTTTCAAAAAATTACTGACATGTATGCTAGTTTTGAAAATATATATAAAACGCTTTAAAAATACAAATTGATATTTGCGTCAATATTGAACTATTATACCCATGAAAACTAATAGGAAAAAAACAACATTTTACATTTTTTATCATAAATAAATACAAATGCTCGAAATATGATGACATCTAACCATTTCCAAGTGGTTATGTCCCTTTCCAAAATAAAAATAAATTTAAGAGTCTGCATATTAGTAGTTTTGCCTGTATATTGTGTTATTTTCGTATTATGATTCCATCATGTAAATTTGAAAAATTTATAAATAGTGTTTTAAGTGATAATTTATCAAAGTTGTCATGTGTCCCTTTAACACTTGTAAAATATGCATCTTCTGGAGCTGTCATTAACAATCCAATTAGAAACTTTGCAAATTCTGATGAAAACTGGTACTTCGACAGTATTTCAAAGTGAGTGTCAATGCAACAACACAATGGGTACCAGCCAACACAAAAAAATGCAACGTTTTTAACTGGGTAAGCACTGTACGTAGTCAAAGCAAAATGCAAAATAATATAAAATATAATTTGGAATATATGTTTTCACATCTACACGGAGGACAATGGAGAGTGATGGTTATGATAACTGAATTATCTTAATATTTTGTACAAATAATAAAAGAATTATGAATGAGAAAAAATAAAGTCCAACACCAAATATAGTATTATTTATGATGATAATAATGAAGCAATAATAAATAGTTAAGAAATCTTATACACATTTATTTATAACTTTACCGATTATGCAAAGAAGGCCATCTTGTAATGATACGTGAAATGCAAAAGCTCTATGAAGGTAGAAGCCTTATATTTCTATGCCGAATATTAAGAATGGCTGTGCATCGTTTCATACTTACTCAGAATTGGCAGACTGAATTGTTTTATCAATTCATGGACACGGACACTTCACCAGATTACAGAATCTATGTCATGATTGAATTGTTTTATCAATTCATGGCCACTTCACCAGATTACAGAATCTGTGTCAAAACTGAATTGTTTTATCAATTCATGGCCACTTCACCAGATTATGGAATCTGAGTCAAGACAAATTACAGAATCTGTGTCAAGACTGATTTTTTTTTATGAATCCATGGCCACTTCACCAGATTACAGAATCTGTGTCAAGACAATTGTTCAATTCGTGGCCACTTCACCAGACTACAGAATCTGTGTCAAGACTGAATTGTTCAACTCATGGCCACTTCACCAGATAATTGAATCTGTGTCAAGACTTAATTGTTTTATCAAGTTTACTAGATTACTGGTAGCTTTTCTTTGGTTTCATTAAAGTTTCAGTAGCTTGAAATATTTCCATGATGTTTGGTAGAAAAAACAAATCTAAACAAATTTGAATACTTTCCAAGAACAAATAATGCATTATTGTATATAAGTACAGTATAGATTCTTCAAAAGTAAAGTTGAAGGCTATATAAAATTTCTGCCAAAAGTTGATTCGTATCATGTCAAGAAAACCATAATTGTCATCGTTTCGTTTTCTTTGCCTTCAATTTTTTTTTGATTATAGTAAAGAAAACATCATGACCAAACTAGATGTACACAGACAATAAGTATTGCTGTTCCTCCTAAGTGGCAAGGAACAGGTGGAATAATTGAATTCTCTGAGCCATGACAATCATTTCTCCACAGCAGGTGATACACTCAGACAAACATCTGAGTATCCGCAGCCGTGAGATGAACAAGAAAAATTCCAGCTATACTGGTAATCATTATAACTCATTCTAAACTTAAATGATTGAAAGTATAACCTAACCACAGTAGAAACTAGGAACAATGAATAAAATCTAAATATACAATAATCAAATAAAGGGAGGTAATCAGCATGAGTTGCATCTTAAAAAGGGCAATAACTCACTTGCTGTTCTGAAGAGTAAGCCTCATCGTCACTGACATCTGTGTGTTCATCATCACCTGTGGACAAAACAGTGACATTAAATGTAAAAACAGTGACATTAAATGTAAAAACAGTGACATTAAATGTAAAATGACATTAATTAATTGCTAGATTATCATCTAAATTTTTCTTAAAAAGGGGGAGGTAGCGGGGGAGGATTTTATCTTTTATTTTATTTTTTTAATTCTTTTTTTTTTTTAATGAAAATAAAAAGGGTCGGGGCATCATGAAATTAGGGAGCAGGCGGGGATGATAATCTAGCATTTTATTTATTATGGCCTAATGTAAAACAATACTAAATGTAAAATGGAACTTTTTTTTAATTCTTTTTTTTTTAATGGAGTTTAAGGCCATTTTCAACTCATTACAGGTTATATATATAGCAATTTGATTGGTGGAGAAAGAATGATATCTGAGTGGAACCATTATCCTTCTGCAAGCAACTTGCAAACTTTCTTACATAATGGTTTTGGACCAGGCTGGGTTCAAACCCACGACCTCAGCGGTGAGCGGTACCATAAACGCACTAAGCCTAAAATGACATAACAACAAATGTTAACTGAAATTAAATGTAAAACATCATTAAAATTTGTCATATTGCATCTGATGACATTAAATATAAAGTGACATAACACAAGATCTGATGTAAAAACACTAAAAACTTCAAGATTTGTGTGTTGTGAATTAAAAACCAATTTGACAAAAACTTGAACAAACACTTAACCTAAATATAAAAACAATTTGACAAGGACTTAATCAGCAATAATACTTTAATCTGAAAATCCCTTTTTTGATAATATTTTTTCTGTAAAAACCAAGTTTTATTAATAGTAATAAAAGGCCATTCAAGTTTAGGTATGATAAAAGATGAAAATGCAACAAATACACTTCACAAAAATGTTATAAGAGATACAACATTATAAATGGTCTTTTTTTTTTTTATTGCATTTTTTTATAACTAATATTTCATTCAAGACTAAGTAAGTTGTAGGGTATGCAATCTTTAATTCGTCAACTGCTAATGTATGGCTGTCTGCCCTTCTCTCCACATGACTGATCTGCTTTTACTATAATGAGTATATAAGACACACATTTACGAAATAACACTCATACAGTTTTATTTGTTTAGCATCGGACTATCATATCAAACCAGGGATTGCGAGTTTAAGTGACTGCCTGGCCAGTATTGGTGAGGATTGATATACAGCATTACATCTTAATGTCATGTGTCTCTCAATCTCTGATTTAACACTTTACTTCATATAGACGCCTTTGGTCACCTCTAATAAACACGCCTTTGGACACCTCTCATATAGACGCCTTTGGACACCTCTAATATAGAAGGCGTTTGAAATTTTAGGTGAATTATGTTTATATTAACTGACAGATTGGAAAACAGTGCAGGAAGTGTTCAGATTGCTCGTAATGAGCAATCTGAACTCTTCCTGCACTGTTTTCAAAGGCCTTCTGTGATTGGTATGGAAAAACGCGTATCTATGGAGTAAAGGGTAAAGTGGGAAAGTTACTTGGGGGGTGGGGGATTGAACACTTGCGAAGTAACGGTGGTTTTACCGGTACTCAGATTTATTTGTGGTCTTTCTAGATATGCCATATATAACCTGAAATATGTTGATAATGGTGTTTAACCCCATTTAAAAAAAAAGAGAACACTTTACATATCCATCCACATTTTGTAAAATTATCATAATAACGGTGTTACTACAAAATCTGGCAATTTTCTATTTTAATGAATGTATCACATCACCATGGCAACAATTGTTTTGTATCAATTATGTAAGAATGGACATATGGTCAATTTTGATTGTACTGGACATTCTGCAATAAAAATGAGATAGACTGGTAGTAACCACAGAACAACACTGTTGTAACCTGACCATCCATCATGCTGGGAGACAGTCATAAATCTTCCCCCACATGCTGGTTAATGGCCGTTACCATGGTAACAGATTAAATGTGTATCACCTAAAACACACAGAGTATATATATTCATATGTTCATACTGAGGCAACCATGACACAGGGTCACATTACCTTTAATAAACTGAACAGGACTTGGTCATTTCATTTCATATTATGAATTAACATAGAAAAATATTTTGTATTATGAATTTTGCTCTTTTTAATGTATTGGTTGGTCTAAGCACACAAAATGTAATATCAGAGCATGGGGAAGACAACACAAGAATCTGAATAAAACCATTGCCCTACCAATGCTCACAAATAAAGTGTTTGGACTGAGTTCTAACTGTTGAGTGTTGAGATGAAAATAATTATGAGTGTCAAAAAAAGAAAACCTGAGTGTCGAATAAGAAAGTCGAGTAAGACAGTCGAGTAAGAAAGTTGAGTGTCAAGTAAAAAAAGCTGAGTGTCGAGTAAGTCAGTACAGTGTCATAAAAAAGTTGAGTGTTGAGTCCAAAAGTGACACATGTGACACTGCCAGCTGGGTTCAATCCACACTATTTACTAGTAACCTAAGACAACTCCAGCAACTACTTCACAGACTTGGCCATGATGTGCATTGTCTGCCTGTTATATCACTAAAAATAATTACCTCCTCTGATACAGCTGAAGTTATTAAAGTTTATTCACCTTCCCAGTCACATTGGGAAACATTTAAAATGTTGATAAATACATAAAAAAAACAATAATTCTGTTACAATCATCAGCATCTCGAGCCAATGGCATGCGTACCTGACTGTGTGTGCGTAGGTAAAAGTGAGCGTGTATTACTAAATACCTGTCACAGGGCATCCTGTTCCACAGGAATGTTTGATCATAGTATCGGGGTCAATGCAAATCAGGAATGTCAGATTGTAAGCTGGGGTTCAGCAGAAAGAAGGAATGTGTGAAGACTACTCTGCTGCCAGTAATCTACCATCCTGGTATGTCAGTGGGTGCACGGAGAGTAATGTAAACAATCAATACAGGAATCTAGCATGACCCAGAAGCAGTATCCCCTACCACTAAACACAATTAACTGTGAGTTACAGTTGTACAGCTATATAATTAAGGTATCTAAGTCAATTATATAAACTATATACAAAATTATCATGATGAGTTCAGTAAATTACATAGTAATACTATAAAACAATAAACACTCATAACATTGTGACCTCCCTGCACCATCTAATGGAGTCTAGCATGATAGTTATTGCCATAGAAACAGGTCTCCTCAGCTCCGGGACAGCCAGCATAAATTTTCATTTTTTTCCACTTCCAAGAATTGTTATCATTGCCTTGCATAATTTTGCCATACAATCCAATGTTGGGAACCGGAGCTGTTATTTTAATTTGATTAATGGCATTTCAGACAACTAAATTCATGGTTAATTTATAATGATTATATCAAATAACCTGAAATGGTCCCAAGAGTTTGATATTAAAAAGGGAAAGAAACATCCATCTTTGTCTTTACCAGTCATGTTGGCAAATTTGCTACTATAGGCGAGTTTGATAAGATACCAAACTAAATTTTTATCCAATCATTGTTCAATTTATATAAAAGGAAGACCGACATCTCTAATATCTACAAACAAATGTCCATCATTGATGATCACCTCCAGGTTAGTTTAGGCAACAATTTGTGGATTAAATGGACACTAGCACACACAATATGCACATATTTTATATATATTGTAGCAACAAAAACTGTTTTAAATATTTGATCCCAATGACCTTGACATTTGGGTGAAATATCTTAGTTCCCAATATATTTATTGTCACCCTGGTCCTTGTTGTGAAGGTCATAATGACAGGTGCAGTAGTTCTGCAGTGTCGACTGTCTACAGAAGTCAGGCTGGTATTTAAATTTAATAACAATATCTCAACCCAATGACCTTGACATTTGGGTGACATATTTTGACCCAAAAAGGTGAAGTTTCATGACATGTGAAGTGGAGCAGTCGTGTTTAGTAATGTTAATTGTCCAAAGAAGCCAGATTGACCGACTAATTTTAACTTCATTATCTGACCCAATGACCTTAAAACTGATTACTTAGAGAATGCAGCAGCAGTGGTCTAGTGGTAGTGCATCCACCTCACATACGGAAGGCTATGGATTTGATCCCTGGCTGTGTCATACGATTTAATGAAACTTTTTTGTTGTTGATATCATAATATATAAACTTACAGGCATGTTTAGATAAAATTAATAAATGACACTTTTGAATGGGAACATTTGGAGATCCTCTTTATCCAGTACATCTGAAAGAAACCATTTGTATAAATTGCACAAAGGTCCCTCCATCTCTTTATTTAGATAAACTCTGAACTATAAAAAAAACCTTACACATGACCTTGTCAGAGTCAATCACTGTACAGATTAAATGCTGAAAATAAATCTGCCACCGAATGTTTACAAAATGTCCAATTACTTGAGAGTTTTGTACCTTTAAAAATCAGAGTTTTACAAATGAACTTTTAACTTGCAATTCGACTTTGATTATTGGATTAATTGATTATTCATGAAACTGGCTTATAATCACAGGTGTTCAAAGTTTAATGCCCTGGTTAACAGCGGAAACGCAGGTCAATGTAATTTAACATCAGTTATTTTGGTCCTGATAATATAGTAATAAGTATGACCTGTTTCTAGAGGGATACCAACCAAATTACAAGAATAATTAAAATAAGTATAAATTATTATAATATTTTGAGGCCCTCACAGGGGCTTTGGAGATCTGGGGAACATGGCCAATTATTTATAGGGATCTGGGAAACATTGCCAAATACTTTCAGGGATCCTGGGATCATTAAGTCCTTATTTTAAGAGAACTGGGGGAAATACTTTTGAGGAAATCTGGCAAAGATCTGGGGACCAATGGCCATTACTTTAAGACTAAGAGATCCAGGGAACAGGGACCCTGCTGAGAAGGCCTCTTTATTGCTGGTGAACATAATTGCTGACTTTTTTATTAAAATTAAAATGCTTTACAATTATTCAAATGTGTGTGTAAAACAGATAGCTGCTACTGTCAATCAAAAGATCATGAACATAACTGAAATTTGTTTTTTGTTTTTATGTGTATTTATGGTTGATATCTTTTTAGTTAAAACTTATTTATTTTACATCGAATATGATTTTTTTAATTACAAATCATGCTTGAAGCCTTCCTGGGTAGAACCAGTACTTAGCATATGCGAAAAAAGTGTCTTGCTAAAGGACACCACACACAGCCGTGACGGAGGATCGAACCCATCAACCTCCAACCACGGATCCAATGCTCTACCACTTGCTCAACAAAAGTTATTTAAAATGCTACAAACATTTAAAGCTAACAGCAATTTAATGCTAGCCTGTATTTGATTAAATCTCTCCCTACTTAAACAACTTGTAAACAATGTTAACCACTTGCAGTCGGAATGGGCTGGGATCAGGGTTTTCTTTGTTTGATTCCAAGTACCCAACAAGTAACTTCTTACGAAAACCTTTCCTTAACCCTTTTCTCCATAGATACGCGTTTTCCCACACCAATCAAAGAAGACCTTTGAAAACAGTGCAGGAAGAGTTCAGATTGCTTGTTATAAGTACCAAATAAGTAACTTCTTACAAAAACCTTTCCTAAAGTGATTTTCCAGTTAATCGACTTAGGCTCGGACTTTGCTACTGATCAACTGAGCAACAATTATTCTGTATAATCAATCATTTTAATTACCATATTTTCTGTTATCTTCGATTTGTTTTTCTTCAATTTTCTAGTTAATTGCTTTCAAATGTTCATTCATTATTGAATTTATCAAACGAGTTGGCAAATTATATTATGCGTTGTTAGGAGAAGACAGACAGCAGCTTGGTATTTAAGTACGAGAGCCAAGTTATACTTAATAAAAAACAAGCCATGAATCAGCAATGCTATTACACTTAGTTAATATCAAAAATATGTCATGGGTTTATTACACTCCCGTACTGGTATGTCATGTGACAATTTTATATATCTAATTAACTTTTTAATGAGATAAATCTTTCAAAATACCCTATTCCCTAGATGGGGGTAATAAAACATTTAATAATCAATCACCTTCAGTTTTCAAATCACAATTATCAATCACGAACCAATTTCAACCACTTTCCTTTCTATCTAATTCATAATATATGTATAAAATTCGGTCTAAAATTGCTGATAGAAGAAATATTCACAAACAATTTCAGTGAAAAGCCAAAGTATAATAATGATACTCCATCTGGCAACATTACGTTCGCAGCCTATCTGGCACTTTAGATTTATCTTTTAAAAGGTGCGATATTGGCCCACATCATATATCACAATATAGATCTATTACTGCTACGTGATGTATCATTTTATAATCAAACTTGGCAAAACTCAATCTTCAATGAAAATGAATGGATACTGATAAAATATAGATAGAAGGAATCAATATACTGTGACACAATGTCTCTGGCAAAATTCTTTCGGAGATGGAATTGAAGATGAAGATGATTACACTGGGAAAATATTGGCGTTTATCCGTTAAGAACTCTCTCTTAGCACAGAGAAGCCCTGATAACCCATACTTTTTACAAACACGATTTATCATCAAAACCGATAAACATGCTGTGATGATAAATTTTACAGTTAATAATCCTGATATATTTTATGATTATCAAATAATGGAATATTTCAGATAATTTCTAACATTGTATTATTTTCTTTTTTTTGAAAATATTTCTCCTAACTGAAGTGTAGAGGTATCAAGCAAAAGTGTCCTGTACACAATTGCATTGTTGATTATGATACTATGATTCTTTAACATGCTCTTAAAAAAAAAAGTGAACAGTTAACATCCAGTTTTATATTGTAAGACGTGTATTGTAAAATGAGGCACTGAGTAAGTACATTAGGTAAGGTGTTTTTTTGAATGAATTTGGGGGGAGGCAAGCCATACACTACAATTATAACCACATGTTTTACCACATGTTTTTAATTACCTGGTACATGTGTACCATGTATATATACAACAGGACTGTATTCTATGTAAAAACACATGTTCATGTATTTGCTTGTTTTACCTAAAAAATTCCTGACAGAACCCATTCATCACTTATAATTGAAAAGGAAAATAACAAATATATTTCTATCTCTTTTGTTGTTGTCCTTTTTTTCAAGAACTTTCCAGAAATTCAGGCCAAGCAAGCATTAGTCCTAATCACCATTCCGGCATGATCCTGGCTGCTCTTTGTCTGATAATTCTCCCCACTCCCCCACAATAACGTCTTATCACCTCAGGTTCCACATTACCAGTAATTACTTCCAGAAAATGATAATGACATCCAAAACTACTGTTACATACCATATAGTAATGGCAATTATCACCAATTGATATGATCAACCTACACAACAGTCTGCTTATATTAAAGGTAAAAAAACAGTAAAATCTGTAAGTAGATAGCAGTTTATGTTACTTTTTTAATATGATCTTTGTTGTTTTTTTTAATTTTAAAATTTTTTTTTTTTTCATCTATTGTAAAAAAACACAAATTCTTACGACTTACGACAAATCATACTCGAAATCTTTCTAGGTAAAACCCATGCTAAGCATATACAGAAACAGTGTCTTGCTCAAGAACACAACACATAAAGAACTGAGAAAAAAAGGCTTGCATAATGTGTTAAACATTTATACGATATGCTGTTTTTTTTTACATTATGAAACAGAGGCTAATATTCGGCTAACTTCCAATTAAAAAAATCATGTTTTTTTATCAAAATTGAGGAAAAAACAATTCCCAAAATGGATTTTTTTTGTGGCGAATTTTTCTTACATGAGGGGAATAAAAACACTTGATATAAATATTATTGTAGTATCTGATAACTGATGGTTAGAACATGATCTTAACAGTGTTACACTTTAATTTTCCAGTTTGTTAACCCTAAAAAAAAAAAAAAGAGTTCTCATTTTTCCCCCAATCATGCTGTGTTTTCCTAATTAATCTCAAAGGCTTGGGCAGAAAAAAGCCTAATATGAAGACTATGCTGTAAATATAATGTAAGCATTGACATAAAAGTAACGTTGTTATACTTACTATATGGGCCACCACTGTTTTGACGCCCCGTACTTAATATTCCATTCGGAGCAGGGGTAGATGTTGCCTGTGGAAAACGATTTAGGTCATTCATATGCACAGGGGTTAAGGGTTCACTACCACTGATGTTCATTTTCACTGGTGTTCTAGGACTAGATTCAACTCTGCGTATCTCAGAGACATTTAATGCATCAATATCGTCAGGCACATTTTCTTTTTCTGGTTCTAGAAACTCCACTTCATAAGTCCGTTTTGGTTTTGGCGGAGATTCAATTGGTTTACTATCTACAGTTTTCACATCACTGATAATGTCTACCCCACCCCCCTGTGGTGCACTCTTTTGCAAGTGTTGTGTTTCTTTGTTCGGAGACTCGGATAGTCTCCCTTCCCTCCTTGATGGCGATGACTGTTTTTCTTCTATTTGCACATGACCATGACCTTTTTTTGGTGATTCAGAACTGGGTGACCTTGATGATCGTGACTTTTTAGGAGACTTCTTGGCTTCCTTTTTCGGGGAGGGGGCTTGCTCCCCGTTTGCCTCCCGTCTCTTGGATGCCTTTGTTTGACCTTGCCCTGGAAAGAAGAAAGAAAAAATGAAGTTTTCTGCAGTACATTTGTCAGATTTTGACTTCAGTGTCATTTTAAACAAAATAAATGTTCAGAATTCATGAACATAAAATGCTTAAAAATTCAATAATAAAGTTTTGGTAGCTGTCATTGAGCGGCGTGGTCTAGTGGTAGAGCGTCCGCCTAGCATGCGGAAGGTCGTGGGTTCAATCCCTGGCCTGGTCATACCAAAGATATAAAAATGGTACTAGAAGCTTACTGGCTTGACGCTCAGCATTTAGAGGAGAGTTCTAGGTCTGGTCGGCCCGGTGTCAGTATAATGTGACTGGGTGGGGTATCATACCATGTGTCTGTGGCATGATACTCCAGTGTGACAGAGCGACACTAAACACCATACAACAACAACAGATTACATGTTTATTTGACCTCTGAGAAAGTATACAAACAATCACATAAATAAATTATGCCTTATTTTCATAAGTGCAGACGGGTGTTTGTTTACAAATCAATGGTCGCTTCTTTCTGATAAACACATTTGGCATAAAACAATTAACCATGAATCTGTTTGGAATGGCGACAGATGGTAATTTATGAGCAAATTGATTTGTGTACTTCGTATCATTGACAACTCAGGAACTGTCGGAAAACAACTGAGTCATAACGGAATGTTAAAAATGTAAACAACAGTTAAAAGCTCGGCCCACTCTTTTAAGAACATTTCAAACAAAGTTATTTAATTTTTCGTATTTTTAAAAACAGTCACTAAGGGGTCTTTAACCCTTTACTTCATATAGACGCCTTTGGACACCTCTAATATAGGAGGCTTTTGAATTATTGGGTGAATTATGTTTATATTAACTGACAGAGTGGAAAACAGTGCAGGAAGTGTTCAGAAGGCCTTTGAAAACAGTGCAGGAAGAGTTCAGATTGCTCGTAACGAGCAATCTGAACACTTCCTGCACTGTTTTCAAAGGCCTTCTGTGATTGGTGCGGGAAAACGCGTATCTATGGAGTAAAGAGTTAAGAATGGTTTTAGCAATACTATAAATACATTTAATGACAATCATTTTTGTTATTATCAAAATGTCTGCATTTTGGAAATTTAGTGAGGCTCTTTAACAATTGAAAAGCTTTGAATTGTTTTTTAATAATAAGCATGCACACAAAATTATATTTCATTAATAATAAAAATACAAACATCAATGCTATCAAAACTGTGCTCTATGGCATAATTTTTATCAAGTAGATGAATAAACAGATGAAAAAAACAATACATGACTATACAAACAATAATTAATTATATATATTCCATAAAAAATTGCAAACAAAACAACATTCATGTTTTTTTTCCTCTATGAATTCAGTACTTAATACAAAATAGTTTACTTGAAATATTCCATTATAATTATTGAGTAAACAAATTACCAGCAAGGCAAAAACTGAGGTCAACTGATATTAAAATGACTGACCTTATAATAATACCAAAATTCTAGTTGTGCTAGGAAACAGGCCTCTAGGACAAAATGAAATGTTTAAGCAGCTACGTTTTTGATACTGGTAACTTTTTCTTTAAAAAAAAAATGCAAGCAAATCAGCAAGTTGCCAAGCAAGTTGTGTATGATATGTATTTTTAGTTCAATTTCACCAGTCCAAATAAAATATTGTCTTTTATGTTTGGTGGATTAAATTCCAAATCATTTGTATTTTATTTATAAATGATGATGAAATGCCTGCATTCATTTTATTAAAAATAATTATTTTCCTCTGACATACTGCCTTTAACACCAGAACACAGTGCCTTTAACAACAGTACACACTGCCTTTAACACCAGTACGCACTGCCTTTTACATCAGTACGCACTGCCTTTTACACCAGTACGCACTGGCTTTTACACCAGTACGCACTGCCTTTAACACCAGTACACACTGCCTTTTACACCAGTACGCACTGCCTTTTACACCAGTACGCACTGCCTTTTACACCAGTACGCACTGCCTTTAACACCAGTACACACTGTCTTTAACACCAGTACACTGCCTTAAACACCAGTATGCACTGCCTTTACACACTGCCTTTTACACCAGTACACACTGCCTTTAACACCAGTACACACTGCCTTTAACACCAGTACACAGTGCCTTTAACAACAGTACACACTGCCTTTAACACCAGTACGCACTGCCTTTTACATCAGTACGCACTGCCTTTTACACCAGTACGCACTGGCTTTTACACCAGTACGCACTGCCTTTAACACCAGTACTCACTGCCTTTTACACCAGTACGCACTGCCTTTTACACCAGTACGCACTGCCTTTTACACCAGTACGCACTGCCTTTAACACCAGTACACTGCCTTAAACACCAGTATGCACTGCCTTTACACACTGCCTTTTACACCAGTACACACTGCCTTTAACACCAGTACACACTGCCTTTAACACCAGTATGCACTGCCTTTACACACTGCCTTTTACACCAGTACACACTGCCTTTAACACCAGTACACACTGCCTTTAACACCAGTACACACTGCCTTTTACACCAGTACACACTGCCTTTAACACCAGTACATACTGCCTTTAACACCAGTACACTGCCTTTAACACCCGATTAGTTAATGATCACTTTTAATATGTTCTGTTATTTGTGATTAAGTGCCAACATCACTGATGCAATAACTAAAGGAAAATTAATTGTAAATGTGATTCGTTGAAGACACATATCACAAATCACAGTAAATGAAGGAAAATTTATTGTATCTGTGATTCATTGAAGACACATATCACAAATCACAGTAAATAAAGGAAAATTAATTGTAAATGTGATTCGTTGAAGACACATATCACAAATCACAGTAAATGAAGGAAAATTTATTGTATCTGTGATTCACTGAAGACACATATCACAAATCACAGTAAATGAAGGTAAATATATTGTATCTGTGATTCATTGAAGACATGTATCACAATTTATCACAGTTAATGAAGGAAACGGTGAAAGCTGTCGAGAATATGATAAAAATATTTTTATACTGAGAGAATACCAACACAACTTGGAGGACAAAAATAGCTGGAAAAAATTATGTTAATGGTCTGAAATGTGAGGACTGCCAGGCAGCCATTTGTACAAATTACATTTAAAAAGGCAGAAAATAAAGAGCACATGTAGCCCATTTATATGATCTAATAGGTCTTTTGTGTCAAATTGGAAAGAATACTTCTTGCTGGTGACTCACAGCAGATTGAGAGAGGGTTCACGTCATTGTGAATGATTTTATTACATTGTTGTTGTAAACATGTATTTTAGTGTTGGTTCTGTGATTTTTGTTCTTTATACTAAGCTAAGAGCTTTTGTGCATTCTTCTCGGGTTGAATGCTGGGTAGAACTAGGACTGGGTGCCATTAATGAGAAGATGTCGAATAGAACCATGGTATAAACATGTAACCTCATGTGTGTGGCCAACGCCTGGAGGGAAGTACTCAAGCACACCCATCTCAGCAAGTAACTGAGAACTTTCCCATTTGAATCAGAAGTGAGAGACAAATGACAATGTGATACAATGTCATAAGTCAATCATCACAGAGACTGTGGCCACCTGGATCTTGAATGGTAAATACAGAAAACGTATATCAATTTATTAATTAATTAATGATTCACCTGTATGCATTCGTTGCAGTACGTGACTTGGTTAACAATTAGTTACACAACATAACAATGATTAGTGTGCTCAGCTATACAAACAATTACAACGTTATTTCTTTAAACTTGCACGACACTTCAAACATTATAAATTCATAAAAAATTGTTAAAAGCTTAAAACTGACATCACAACAATTTGAAAAACAAAAACGTCATTTTAAAACAAATCAGCTGTATATATAAATACTGACTAATGGCGAGTTTTCATCTCAACAACAAAGCCGAACATGCAATCTCGACCTGAAAAAAACACAATTACTATCAGCTGTTACATGCAAGAGTATCATAATACATTCTAAAGGTAAGAAATTATCGATAGTGTTTGGTATGTAAAATGGGGTTAAACACCATTTTCAACACATGACAGGTAATATATATATCGCATATCAAGTTTTATCAGAAATATCTCACAATAGATACGAGTAGAACGTCATCCATCAAGCTACAAGTAACTGGCAAATTTCTAGTTTCTAGTCCCTGGAACCATGAGTTTGCCTTAGTCCCTGGAACCATGAGTTGATCCTAGTCCCTGGAACCATGAGTTGACCTTGGTCCCTGGAACCATGAGTTGGCCCTGGTCCCCGGAATCATGAGTATGCCCTGGTCCCTGGGACTGTGAATATGCCTTGGTCCCTGGGACCATGAGTTGATCCTAGCCCCTGGAACCGTGAGTTGGCCTTAGTCCCTGGAACCATGAGTTGTCCCTGGTCCCCGGAACCATGAGTATGCCCTGGTCCCTGGAACTGTGAATATGCCTTGGTCCCTGGGACCATGAGTTGATCCTAGTCCCTGGAACCGTGAGTTGGCCCCGGTCCCCAGAACCATGAGTATGCCCTGGTCCCTGGAACTGTGAATATGCCTTCCCTGGGACCATGAGTTGATCCTAGTCCCTAGAACCATGAGTTGGCCCTGGTCCCCAGAACCATGAGTATGTCTTGGTCCCGAAACCATGAGTATGCCCTGGTCCCTGGAACCATGAGTTGGCCCTGGTCCTCAGAACCATGAGTTGGCCCTGGTCCCTTTGTCAGTCCTCAGAATACTGTCAAGTAGACACTGTCGCTATATAACTTAAAAATTGTAGAAAGCAACACTAAACACCATACAACAACAACTACAACAACAACATTTGTCCTATTTACAGTATAAAGGGGTAAAATCACTTAGCCAATATCTTACACGATTTGTTTTGACTAGATTGATTTTTAAGTACCCTTATTTGTTTAACAATATCATGGTTTAGAAAGCTTATTGAAATCTTATCACCTCTGTTAAGAAACAAATAGTAAGAAGCAAATATTTGATATCTCTTAACCAACACTTCTGCTATTGTATGGAGCTATTTATCTAATCTGAGAGTTGATATCATTATTGTCCCTGGATCAGTCATTTATTGGTGGTAAAAATCATTTATTTACACAAGTACTTTGAGGTACATGTGCTAGGAACAAAGGTACCATTTACCAAAGGGAGCAAACATTTTACTTGTTAAATGACGATTTCAACAAAATCAGCTTTATAGAAATAATAAAAGACATTTTCATCATTAATTTAGTATTATTTAGAAGGTATTCTAAGCTATTTTCAACACATGACAGGTTTATGATTATGGCAAATTGGTGGAGAAAGATAACAAAATGAATTGGAACGGAACCATCAGCTCTCTCACATAAAGTTTTTTACTCTCTTTCCCAAGTCTGTTGAAAGCAAAGTGCAATATTTTTTATGATACGATTCTCCACAATACACTCTTTGGCCCTTTAATTTCATCTTTACAAGATAATTTTATGTTCACATGTACAATCAAACCTGTGTAAGTGGCCACCTCTATTAAGCAGCCACTTGTCTTAAGCAGCCACATGTGCTATTTCCCATTTCTATGTTTTCAGAGCAGAGTAACCTGTACTAAGCAACCACATGTATTAAAAGGCCACTTTTGCTCCTTCCCTTAACTGGCGGCTTAACACAGGTTTGACTGTAGCTTGATCTACAGGATTAAAAAAATGTCTACCTAGTTTTGATGTCTTTATAGAACAAATCAAATGTTAGGAAAAAAACTTTATGTAGCCTACCGGGTACATCAAATGCAAATAACATAAGAGCAAAATGGAACATTATTAGAAATATTTTTGAGTGAATTTTCTGTTTATCTTCTTTTAATTTCTCTTTTTTTATAGCAGCAGATGTATCGATAACTACCACTATACATATCAGTTGATTAAGTTTGTTTTTTTGCTATTTTTGTTTAAATGAAAAACTCCTATCATATGTGCACCTATCTATTATATTTATTACTAAACATCGTGTTATATGCATGTACAGTTGTGTATTCTAAAATAAACAAGAGGCCCAAGAGGGCCTGAGGACGCTCTACTGACTCATGAACCCTCGGGCGGGGTCATTTTTAACCCTAGGGACACCATTTGAACAAATCTAACAAAACTATAGTTGGTCATCATTACTACATAAACATTTTGAAAATCTGTTGGGCCGTTCATGAGAAGAAGATTTTTTAAGTTTTGGACTATTTTTAGTAACGGCGGCCATCTTGAATTTCAGATCGAAAAAAAAAAATCTTCTGTATAGTCTCCTATGCAACAGAAACATGCATGTGAAGTTTCAGTTAATTGGCCTTGTGGTTTCAGAATAAATGAAAGAAAAAGAGAATTTTCTGTTTTCCCACAGTATCCCTATGTAAAATTCTAAGTCCCCTTACAGGGCCCCTATAAATTTTAGCCCCTAAATTCTTATCTGCAATCAAACCCCTACACATACGGATAATTTATGCCAAATATGAACAAATCTGACATACCGGTTCTCAATAAAATGATTTTAGTAATTCTGAATTTTTACCCTTTTGGGGCCCCTCCTGACCCCTTTAGACAGTGGAACCCATTCATTTTTACAAATCTGAACCTTCTTCACCAAACAATGCTTCTGTGAAGATATAGGCAAAATCATTTCAATTTTAAAAAAAAAAATTAAAAAAAATATTATAATGACATGTGTCCCCTAATTGAACCCTCGGGGCGGGGTCATATTTAACCCTAGGGACACCATTTGAACAAATCTAACAATACTATAGTTGGTCATTATTACTACATAAACATTTTGAAAATCTGTTCGGCCGTTCATGAGAAGAAGATTTTTTAAGTTTTGGACTATTTTTAGTAACGTTGGCCATCTTGAATTTCAGATCGAAAAAAAAAAAATCTTCTGTATAGTCTCCAATGCAACAGAAACATGCATGTGAAGTTTCAGTTTAATTGGCCTAGTGGTTTCAGAATAAATGAAAGAAAAAGAAATTTTCTGTTTTTCCATAGTATCCCTATGTAAAATTCTAAGTCCCCTTACAGGACCCCTATAGATTTTAGCCCCTAAATTCTTACCTGCAATCAAACCCCTACACATAGGGATAATTTATGCCAAATATGAACAAATCTGACATACCGGTTCTCAAGAAAACGATTTTAGTAATTCTGAATTTTTACCCTTTTGGGGCCCCTCCTGACCCCTTAAGACAGTGGAACCCATTCATTTTTACAAATCTGAACCTCCTTCACCAAACAATGCTTCTGTGAAGATATAGGCAAAATCATTTCAATTTTAAAAAAAATAAATAAAAAAAATATTATAATGACATGTGTCCCCTAATTGAACCCTCGGGGCGGGGTCATATTTAACGCTAAGGACACCATTTGAACAAATCTAACAATACTATAGTTGGTCATCATTACTACATAAACATTTTGAAAATCTGTTGGGCTGTTCATGAGAAGAAGATTTTTTTAATTGTTGGACTTTTTTTAGTAACGGCGGCCATCTTGAATTTCAGATCGAAAAAAAAAATCTTCTGTATAGTCTCCTATGCAACTGAAACATGCATGTGAAGTTTCAGTTTAATTGGCCTAGTGGTTTCAGAGAAAGTGCTGCTAACAGACGACAGACGACGGACGACAGACAACGCGCCATCGCATAAGCACTTCTGGCCTTTGGCCAGTAGAGCTAAAAACAGTAAAAACAAAAATTTTTTTTTGACCAACCTGAGCTCGAACCCACAACCTCAATGGTAACAGGTTGACTGAGAATCAAATATGTCGCACAAATCTAAAGATGCCATAACTCCCGAACCCCTTACTCAACACTGTGGTCAACATTGGGTCACGGTGAAAAACGAAACATACCCATACAAAGTTTTTTATAAGCAACAAAAAAGAAATGCCCAACGTTTTTTTTATAAGCAACAAAAAAGAAATGCCTAACAAAAAAAATTTCAGGATTTACTATTGTGATTATTTAAATGACATGCAATTAAGCAGTGACTTATCAAAACAAATGCAAAACAATGTCCTAGTCTCTTATAATTCTTAATAGAATGGCATGGTTATTTGTTGAATTTAAAGTTTGTTTTATTATATACTGTGTATTAACCATATACTATATTGTGACATGAATAAGAAAAAAATCCTGAATTCATCCTGTATAGATACACATATATATGATCTATTGGTGAAGTCAACAAAAGAGCCCTTAAGCTGTTTGATAATTCGTGTTTTGTCACCTTTAACAAAAAGTTGACATAAAGGACAAATATTTATCATATGTTTGTAAAGAGTATATTATCTTTGTTTTAAGACAACTTATATAGTGATCATTATTGGCCCTCAGTACAAATATTAAGTTCACACGGTTCAAAATATAACGAAAGCATCAGTGAGTGGTGAACAATATTCAGCATAATACATGTTATATATGGCATCCAATTTTAATAGCAAAGGAAGATTGATTGATTGAATATTTAGCATCATTTTATGCCATCTAAGGTCTAACAGACAATCAGTTAACCTAACCACTGTTTCCTGGGATTAACCAGTACTCAAGCACACCCCATCTCCGCAAGTAACTGATAACTTTCCCACTTGAATCAGTGGTGAGAGATGAAAGACCCCAGATGTATGTATCACAACATGAATCAGTGCAGAACCGCTTTTCTCTCAGAACTGTTGAACTTTCAAACATGAAACTTTTGAACTGGCGAGCTTGGCACCTACAACCTCAGAGGTAAAAAAAGCTAGGTGATTTTTTGGACAGAATCTGACAGGGGGCCAAGTATCATCAATGAACAATGAATCATCAATGATTGACGAATCATCAATCATAAACAATGGATAAATGGGGTTTTACTGCATGCTATCACAAATAGATTATATGACTGTGTAATATCTTTATGGCTTATTCTTCTTACTCAACAGTTAATGTGGCTTGCCATCACACATGTAGGGACCTCACCAGGAGCCACACAGGGTTTGATAACTGAACCACAATGACAAATATAATAAAAACAATGGACATGGGGATTTGTGACCCATCAGTAGTGGTTTTGCACTAAGTAGTTTAAACCACACATGTACATCATTAATATATATCACATTTTTGTGCAGTTTTCTTTGTACATTGTAATCTTTTTTTAAATATTTATCATTTACTTTCTACTAATAAGATATTTGAATTAAGAAGTTGTAGGCATTTTACTTTACTTCTTACATTTATGCAACAATTATAAATAAAGTTTTTGGACAGAGCTAGACTCGATCCTACAACCTGAGCAGTGACAGGTACGTGAGATGGCACTTTACACCATGCGGCAATGGAGGACCCTATATTTGGAAATTTTAAATATAAAATGGCTTAGATGATAATTACGGTAAACATTGAATGTAATATTCATTTTTTTTTTATTTGGGGTGGGAGTATCATTAATCTTCTTCAATGATATCGTTTTCCATTTGTCAATAAACTGAAAGAAGTCATGTTAGATCGAACTTGACCTTCTACTTCACTCCAGTAAGCTTATTAAATCTGCTGGATTTTATTGTAACATTACAATACCGAACTACAAACAGTAACAGATTTGCTGCACTGTTACAAAATGGAGAATGCGGGCAGAAATGCAATATCTTTCTGCCACATTGTTGTAAATCAATGTTGGGAGAAAATACAAAAAGCTTCACACTGATAATTACATCATAAAAAAAGACCTTGGTAAAAGTGCCTTCAGATTCAATAACAACTAGGTTAACAACACTTCATTCTTTTTTAGTGGTGGAAATTGATTTTTTTAATGGGATTAACATAATTTTTAGCACATTTTAGATTATATATGGCATATATCCAGTTTTTATCGGTGAAGGAAGACCTTACGATGAATTTGAGTAGAACCACTAACCTTCCAGGTAACTGGCTAACATTCTCACATAAATGTTTTGGAGTGAGCAGGACTCGAACCTGCAACCTAATCGGTGAGAGGTAAGTGATCTTGAGACGGCCCCTTAGAGTATTCGGCTACAGAGTACCCCAGGTAGACATTTTTTATTGAGCTGGGTTCGAACCCAAAACCCAAACAACAGAAGAGGTCATAAGGAGTCGCATCCAATTTTATTGATGTAGGAGGACTTTCAATATTGATGCAAGATTTGAATCACTATAGACCAATTGTTCTTCCACAAGTAACTGGCAAGCTTTCTCACTAAAAAATGTTTGGACCAAGCACAGCTCACACCCACAACCTCCATGGAGAAACAACTTTGAGACAATGCTTAAGTCCGCTGTCTTGGCCATGGAGAGCTCAATGCAGCAATGTCTACCTTCAACAATAATCAGATCTTGATATACATGCCATATGTAAGTGTTGTGTATCGAAAAATGGTGTTAAACCCCCATTCAAACTATAAGATAAAAAGCTATGCCCTCTTCAATCACCAGTCTCTATTGTTAAGGCCTAAATTAATTAATAGTGTGGTTCCTATTATATGGAAATACAAACTATGGTAGGTAGGTAAATTATTCATTTATTATAAATTATTTATTTTGCATTGTCGATACTTTCCGTTTTCTGCGGGTTTATTTTATGTCTGTATGTGGACACACTTGTCATACACGATGGCGAGGCAGCTCTTGCTGGAGGCCGCCATGTTGCTGCTATTGTTACTATGATCACTTCCAGTAATCAGGTATAAAAGTTAAAGGCCTACAATACAGCCAAACTGTCTCTACCGGGAATGAAAATTGTGAACACACAGATATGGCCTATTTTTTTAAATAATTTTTTAAGGAATTTTATAAATGTTTAGGGTAGGCAGGAAATAATAGGGATGGTCAGGAAACAGGAACCACACTATTTTTTAATTTAGGCCTAATCAACAACCGCTCATAAACGTTTGTGTTTCAAGCTTCTTTTTGCTCAGCAATTACATACAAGAGCTCCTCATTGATACTGTAGACAGGTGCCATTCGTTGTCTATCAATAAAATATTATTATATTGATGGTATGCTGCTGGTACTAGAAATACTCTGGTACCAGGCTTCTTCACTAATAGAACCCCATAGTCTTAAGGGCACCAGATTTTGAAGAGGGGCACCAATATTTAGGTGTTCCATCGGGGCCACCAACTTTAGATATTCAGGTGTAATTGCAAAGTATGTCTTTATTGGCTCAAATGCAAAAATAATTATTTTCCAAATTTTTTTTTTAAAAAATGGCAGCATAACAGTGTAATCTTGTTTTTGTGAAGCAGTTACATTTTCTTCTGATTAGGACCAGCACTTTAGGGAGGGCTACACAGATTTCCTTAAGAAGGGTGATAGTGTCATGGTCTGGGTAGTTTCCAGTATAGATAATAAATAATCATTCTACATAACTTGATGTATTCTGTTGGTACTATAATATTAAATAACATAACTCTGGTGCAAAGACTTCTATTCTTGTTGTTGGATTGTTTCTATTATCATGTTATAAAATTACTGGCTAAGAGTCAATTCATGGCACCAAACAATGGTTAATGAATGAATGAATGGTGCTTTATGGCATGTAAGCAATAGGTCATTTTGTGCGATTAATGAATGACATGACAATAATAATTTAAATAAATATGGATAAAAACTTAGTAATACTATTTGCAAATAAATTATAAAAAAATCAACAAAGTAAATATTAATACAAATGATATCATATAAAAGTACTTAAAAAAAAACAACCCGTCAACGGGTTTTCAACTTAATATAATTAAAGAGTTAAACAACGGTTAATGGCTGATACACATTTTTTACTTTATTACAATGCCTGCATAACCATCGACCTAACACAAGAATCTAGCAAACTTTCTCAAATAAAGTTTTTGAACCAAATGGACTTGAATACATGACCTTAGCGGTGAGAGGTAAGTGGTCATTCGACGACAGTGCCCAAGACCACTTGACCACAGAGGATCCAAATTACACATCTATGTAAATATTTAATAAAAGTAAAATTCTTGAAATCTCATGTGAGCACTTCCAGGAACCGTTGCGACTTCAAGATTATACAATTTCTTAGAGATCAACTCACTGATGTAATAAACAGTATGATTAAAAAAACTCTCCTAGAGCTTCAACATGCTGGCAGACAAGCAGCTGCTGTGATATAAGAACAGATATAACCAAGCTGCATCATATCTACCTGATGTAAGGCATGCAGGTACAACCACAGTCACCTTCAAATTGACGTACATTGTTACACAGGGTGAACACAGTACATTGTTACACAGGGTGAACACAGTACATTGTTACACAGCGAGAAATATTTAAATCTATGTTCTACACAGAGCCATGAAATGTATGTTGTTTAATTTTTTGCAAGTGTTATAATTAATGTTTTTAATCAAAACTAAACTTGAGTTTAGTCACAATATGACTGCAACAAAACAAGGCAATCATTTCCTGGCCACAACAAATTGTAGAAATACTTAATTACTACAAACCTGTAAAAGTGCAATCAAAAAATCTTTATCCAACTTAACACAATATGATATGTTCAGTCAATATTTACTTTACTAACTAAATCTATAACACAATAAAAAATAAAGCACAATTTGTAAATGTTATTATACAGTCATAAGTCGATCATTTAGCCTTTGGCGGTATTATGGGTAAAATATGAGCGCTCAATCATGCATGGAACATTAACTCTTTAAAATTTGATACACAATCGTCATCTACGGGTAATACAGGGTCAGTTTAATTAGATTGAATAACATTTAAAGATCATAAAAATGTCATTATGAAGTAACCATATATTGTCCAGGTGTTTAACATGCACCAGTCTTGCTTTGATACATAGAGTTAAGATACCCCAGTGAGGTCATTTGATAAGTGTGGCGAGGGCAAATGAACTGGAAACATAAGCACCTTAGTTGCCCCGTTTGACAATGGAACCCATTTTCTGGTCTACCTACCATGTGAAATTGTCTTGTCATTCATTCATTATAAATGAATGGAATTTAACTTCCCGTTCAAAACTGCAAGATATTTTTATTGACATGGTCAACTGTTAGGCTCCCAAATCGATCAATGTCAAAGATCATAAAATCACATTATAAAAAGTATATTTGGATTATGGAACAGCTGCACTCCCACAATGACCAGTATTACACTCCTACAAAAGATGTTATTGATGTCAAGCCATGAATGTTTTAAAGCAGATGATTTGCATACCTGTAGTCCTACCTTTCATAAATTATTAGCAACCACTTTCTTAACAACAAAGATATTTTAGAATTGGTTCATGTCTTTGGGTTTATATTACTATTAAATTTATTCTATCTCAAAAGCTTGGTGCCTATATGAATTGCTCTCAAGCCCTTTTCCTGGGTAGAACCAATACCCATTGCTGTTTTAGAGAGGCCATCTGGTGGAGACTTGGTTCAAACCCACAACTTCCGACATGTGCATCCATCATTCTATTCAATGCACATATCATGACCTCTGCCCCATTTCCATGCATGGAAATTATTTCAAGAACAAAACAATTATAAAGATATGGAAATAATTTGTAGTTTTGTTGCAAAATTTGGTAGGTAAACCGCTGTGTTTGTCGAGGGGTAGAGGTTCAGCCTCGCATGGGAAGGTTGTGGGTTTGATCCACGACAGAGTCATACCAAAGACTTGAAAAATGGTACTAGAAGCTTCCTCGCTTGGCACTCAGCATTTAGAGGATAGTTCTAGGTCTGGTTGACCCGGTGTCAGTATAATGGGACAAGGTGGGGTATCATACCATGTGTCTGCGGCATGATACTCCAGTAGTCTAGTGTGGCAGCACATAGACTACTGTTTGATGAAGACACCATTGTAAAATGACTGAAAAATTGTTGAAAGCCCTGCTAAACACCATACAACAACATCATCATCATCTGGTAATTTAAACAAGTTCATAATGATGGACTGCACTATTCCCAACACAGTATTTGATTACCTGCAAGACAACATTAACTCGTTTTATCACATCTCAACAGATACAGCTCTACTGACCTTACTCCAAAACAAAAATTATGATCCTCAAATATTGACTAGTTGGTAGCTAAGACAATTTTCCATTAAACTCCAATTTAAAAATGCATAATTGTAGAGATATAAATGTAGATTACAAACAGCACTCAAGGAATAATGGCTGGTTAAGCAGAAACTTGAAGAACTACAAAACAAGACGATGCTATCGATCACTCTGAGCCTGACAGAACGGAATCCTTTCAGATGGCATCTAATGTAAATATTGCCAGTCAAATCAATGTTTAGTCGGCACATGCACTCATGCATATGTATTGATTAAGTGACCCCCAGTAATCTACAGTATGAAGATGGAGTTGCCACTAAATTATCACCAGTATTGCTTCTTCAGAATAATGTGTAAATGTATCATTCTGGAGTCTAGGAACTGAATTACTGTATTAACAATCATGGATGCACTGCACCAATTTTGATACAGGGATCAATGATATTTATTCAGAAATTTAAAAGGGTCCCGAAACACTCATAGCTTGTTTATTCAAGGATGGGGAGGCCAAGTACATGAATCTGATTCACTAACACCAAATTTGTGGAAGTAGTGGTAAAGTGTCTGTACCACATGTCACAGGGAGGTCCAGGGTTTGATACCCAGCAGGGTCATACCAATGATTTGAAAAAAGTTACTAGACCCTTCCTTTCTTGTTGCTCAGCATTTAGAGGATAGAACTAGGTATTCCTTAAAAAAAATTTTTTTTGCTGTGTTCTGACCCAGTAATTTTCATGTCGCAAGGTAGGTAGCTAATTTTTAAATGCTTTCAAAGTCAATAAAAAAGTTTGGGTAGCGGCAATTTTGAGTGAGTAGGTAGGAGCACAGCAAACAATATATTTTTTAAGAACTGCCCTATTTAAGTCTGCTCCTAAGTTCAGCCTAAGTTCAGTTCTAAAATCCCTTGATGGGAACCAGCAAAACGTACATGGCCAAACCTACTTTGTACTACGCGGTGCATATTATGCAATAGAATGTGTACTATTTCTATTGGTTAAGGACTACCAATTGACCCGACAGGAGAGCGACTATCGCTCAGCCCACTGGCCAAATGGTGTTGTTTGTCCAAGTAAATACAAGTGTTATCTATAAGTGTTTACTTAGATACCATCCGATTGTCTTAGAAAAATGGCAGAATTGGAAACACTATAGATTGCTGATTGGATTATCCACTTGTTTAACTGATAGTCTGGGTCAGGTCAGTTGTGACTTTGTGATGTGTAAGCTATCAAAACAAACAGGCCTGAACATTCACTGTGCAAAAACACATCGCTTTCTTAGATACAGATTTATTAAAAAAACACGAAACATTCAGGATACATGTAGGCATCATGTTTTCCTGCTTTGTAGCAATCTGAATGACACCCAGGTGTTGAAAGACGTGTAATAATGCCCCATTTGAGGATAAAAACCATCTGATGCACATCTTCATGTGAACTACATACCCCAGAAAGTTTGTCACTGGCTGCTCCTAGATTAAATATCATAAATTATATATAAAAAATCTGTCTTTTCTCAATATAATTATCAGATTTCCATTTAGACAGGGTCCACAAATTAGATGGTAAACTGTAAGAAGGTATTTAAATGCCATAAAATAGAGTCAACCTAGTGTAAGCAGTCACCGCTACTGAAGCCACTTGCCTTAAGCAGCCACGTTTGCTATTTCCCATTTCTATGCTTTTCAGAGTAAATTAACCTGTATTCAGCAATAATCTCATTCTCTCTTAAAACTAATTGAACAATATGCAAGTTCTGATATGAAGGACCGCGGCATGGTCTAGTGTAAGACCATCCGGCTCGCATGCAGAAGGTTGTGGGTTCAATTCCCGGCCAGGTCATACCAAAGACTTTAAAAATGGTACTAGAAGCTTCCTTGCTTGAAGCTCAGCATTTAGAGGAGAGTTCTAGGTCTGGTCGGTCCGGTGTCAGTATAATGTGACTGGGTGGGGTATCATTCCATGTGTCTGCGGCATGATACTCCAGTGTGACAGCGCTTAGAATACTGTCTCTAGTAGACACCATCGCAATATGACTGAAAAATTGTTGAAAGCGACATTAAACACCAAATAACAACAACAACAACTGATATGCACTGACATTTAATCACCCTGTAGTTAGTATCTATTATATATCAAGCATAGTTTGCATAACATGAATGATACCCATGTTTACACAAGAGAAGGACAATTCTAAACATAGCTGATAACTTGGTTATATAATCTTCGGTCATCTTCAAAATTGCTCTTGACTCTGTCACACAGATAACTTGAATCAGTTAACAGCTTATAATAAAAACTATTTACCGCTTCCTAGGACAAATATTTTATCTAGTGAAAACATGGATAACTCCTTTTCCCCCCCCTGTATTTTGCAAATAAATATATTTGAGAAATGATCGGTCGGTCGTGTGCATGCACTTATTTCTCACAAAAAAAACAAGGGTTCATATCCTATAGATCCTGACAATGATCATGTAAATTTAATTTGTTGGAGTGTTGGAACATACAGAATTAATAACATAACATAAATGTATGTAACATAAATTCAGAATGACTCATGTCATATCAAAGAGATTAAAGCTTAGAACATTATGTAGCTAGTTTTAAAAAATGTACATGACTTTTTTAAATAATATTCCAACGCATCTGTAAATAAATTAAGGTGTTTCCAGTGAACTATCAGCCTGAGGTTGCAAAACTCTCAGCAGGTGATGAAGATCATCACGAATTATCTTCATTCATGTAACAGATGCTAGCTGCTATTATCACTGGTTGCTAATTAGCAAAGTAATCTCATGGTAAAAAGTAACCAGGGAGGAGAACAATTCCAGAGCTTTTATGAATCAAGGAGATTAGTAAATGGACTTCAGATATCAATGTTTGTTAAAAAAAGGTATATGGAAATATAGTTGTTATGACAACTGGTTCATCAATTAGCAAAGCACTTGTCCAGTAACTGGATTGTGCAAGGGGTACACGAAGGATGAATCCCCAAGTGGAATTCCAGGAATCCATGCTTATCTGATACACACAGCATCTCAGAGTCGCCATTTTGAATTCATTTACACATTCGTTTTATCCATTTTTGCATTTATATGATGTTATAACACACGCAGAATCTTTACATATATCTGTTTTCTATTTACTACCGGATGAGAGGCATAAATACTTCAGTAATCATTTGATCAACGCCGCCGCATCTTTTAACTCTTGACCTAGATCAGGTAGAAATCAATGGCATGGGAATTAACCGGCTTGTTGCATGCTACAAGTGGTAATATTACGAGTCAATAGACCGTCTTACCCATTGTATTTTCCAAGTATTAATCCAAAAAGTTTAGAACATCAATTTATTCCAACTCCCGATCACCAGAACCACTAACATTATCCACTAACGACATGCATCGGAGTCACTGTTTTGTATTACAGGAAGCTTACTATCGAAATGGTCTAATTGAATGGGCGAATTCATTTCTGTCAAGGGGTTGGTTTTGTGAACTGATATATATCGTTAACTTATTCGGTTTTATGAGTTATGACCTAGAGTAGTTATGTCTAGATATAATTTGACATGATTGTTTTTCTTAAAATTGATATAATTCTGTTTAAACGTAAGTGTTTACTCATTTTCTTTTACTTTTAAATCCTGCTGAAACAATGAGGCATGCCGAATCAACATCCTGTTTGTTTTGACAGTTAGGACCGCCCATTTTCCCACAATTCAATGCAATATGGTTCTGGTTTAAAGGTACAGCACACCAGCCAAGAAATTTTAATTAAAGCGACAATACACACAAACATGTTGTTTATGTTAGTTTCTTGCTGTTTGATTGGGATAATTTCAACAGTTGGATATTTTTATTACAAATACAGGTAATACACAGCGACAGTTATTTGTTTCAATCGCATTGCTTTATTGTTAATGTTTCACTATGTGTGTGTGTGTATTTGTAAATACACTGTACACAAAAACATATATATATATACATATTTACAGCGACTTAATCTGTTTTAATTTTTTGTTTTATGTCTTTGTTATTCATATACATAATTTACTACAGCTACAATGGCCGAGTTTATTGCAAGGATCGTATGCTAATAACTGCTATTATTAAACAAACCTCGTCTGTTTTTGATATTGTTGTTCGTACCTTTTGGTTTGGTAAACAACTTAGAAAAAAAACACAATGGGTAAAACGGTTTATTTGGAATAAGCACAGAACCAATATGCATACATGCAACGACTATCTCCATGCCTGACCCTTTACAGATGTCAATTTCTTTTTTTTTTGCCCGCAGTTATTGGATGCCAGAATGCCTTGATCGATAATCTTATATCATTTAGAGAAGAGTGTGAATGAAATGGTATTAATTGAAAAGGTCTGTAATGGATTGTCTAGATTAGCGTAACTCTGGCTGATTTCCTTGCTTCGTGGCTTACATGTATAATCTGACAGATGCAGAGGAAAGTTAGTATAATTTAGCAGATATGAGCTAATCGAGCTCCGAAATGGTTTGTCCAGTCATATAAAATGCGTAATTAAGTCACTGGTTTGTCACATAAACCACGTAACCTACATTTGTTGTACGCAAGGCCAAGGACTCTATATAAGTCCTTGGCAAGGCAAACCATCGATATATTATAAGAATATATATAGAAATGAAATATATTCCAAGCCTGAAGGTGACGTTTAAAGGGAATTTATCAGGACTGGCTAAAATTTACTAAAACATATTTTTTCCAATATATCTTGCTTATATATATTGTCTGACCCATACTGCCAAAAAGAATAACTATATCATATATTCACCCAACCAATATTAGCCTCTTCCCCCACCCCGAAAAAAAAATTACAACAAAAAGAATAACAAAAACAACACATTTTGGATGGACATGGGATATATATTTTATTACGCTAAGTTACATTGGGGCGGTCGTGTGCGTGCGTACACAAAGTATCAAACGCATCAGATGTATGTTACGGTGTTGACCACGGTAGATGTTGAATAAGATGATATATACATAAAACAGAATTTTCTATAGACATCTCGGTAGGGAACAGGGCCTGCGTATCAGGTTTTGGTAAGTTAACATATTCACACTTCTAAATCTTTTTAATGATCGCTTGTCAGACGAAATTGTAAAATTCATTTTTAAGATGTCAACCTAACTGGTTAAACCTTACAAATGTATGCAAATGACAAAACATGTTTTAAATGTGCATTCCTAAATAATTGTATTTTTAAAGATATTATTTCTAGCGTATATGGAAGAAACAAGCACATTTTGCGGTATGATAAAATAAACTTGAAGTGTCAAATCTGTCGTTTCGACCCGTATTTGACCCGAATGTTGAAAAGAAACAAGACAAATACAACTGCATCAAAACATTATTTTTGGCGTATTATATTTCTTTCTCGTTTTACATTTCAAACTCAATGAAAAGATTAAAGAAGACGGGTTTATCGCGAGCTTTTTTTACAACATTATTTCTCATACCAATTTAAGTGTTTCGGTTGTATCTCACCTTTGAATTTAGCACCTATGCAAACAATCTCATGTTCCCAACTTTCCAATCCGCACCTTCAAGTTACCTGTGTTTTTCTACACTGCTATTAAAAATTGAAAACTATAATTTATTATGATACATGAATATTTTTTGGTAAGTTTCATTTCAATTTATTTTAACAGTGCCCACTAAATCCATATAATTTATTTGTGTGGTTCAAAGCTAAAGGACCGATTTATCGTAATTAGTGAAAATGATCAATCAGAAATCCTAGATCTACTGAAAATCGAATACCATGGACAGTAAAATCATTGTCCCAAGAAAGATTATATCGTTCACATAACTTAATAATAGAATTTGAGTGTTTGAAGTGTGTTTACAATTGATTTTTCTGAACCATCAAACATGAGTGTTGTATCATCGGCATATTATGCAATTAAAGAAATTGTATTGTCAATCTGTATTCCTATAAAGTGAAATTTGACGCCAAATATTTCAAAACGATTTATCTGTGTTTCCCTTTGCTAAACATGTTATGACCCCTTGCTTTTGCGCAACTGAAAGTTCTCTCTTAGTATGTCCCTCATTTAGAACACGCAGTAAAAATGTCCTACATCTATCCAAAACAATTTGCAAAATTCAATCGCATATCCGTCAAATACTGGACTTTTATCATTCGTCATATTTTTTTAAAAAACTACCAGATTCTCATATTTAATGGGACCCTCAATTTATGTTTTATTATTTTCTTTCAATTTTGATATATTCAAATGTGAAAAAGTATCATTTAAGTTCATATTTTTAATTTCCCAAGGTAATAGCACTTCTAAAAATAGTTGATCAGTTATATTAAACTGTAACTCCTCATTTGGAACATTATTTATATCATATAAAACGTCTGTTTAGTGTATTGTATTTTTACGTGATTTATTGTATTCTTTATTTTATCATGTGTGTAGTTAATATGTTTTAAAAGTGAATTGTTGAATTTCCAATATTCCTTTTACAAATTTTCCATATTCTAGTATTAAGAGAATATGGAGAATGTGTAACCGTTTTCCCCCAAAAAAGTATAGCCCACCAGAGCAATTATCACCATTTAAATCAATTGTTATATCCGAACAGTACATTTCCACCAACCCAAACAATAGAGGTTGGGAAAGCGAGAACATACCTGTGTTTCAAATAGACACAACCAGCATGCGATTATTTGTATACGCTAAACTTGTTATAATTTGATCCTTTATATCAAGGAATTATATAGCTAAAATAACGACAAATTACGATCAATTTTCCTTCAAACCTCAATATCTTTAATTCAAGAGCCTTTTTTGCGTGATCGAAACACGTTTAAACATCTGAGATTACATAAAACTTACAGTTTATGTACAAGAAATCAGTTGCATATGTCTTATGAATGATTAATTTGCAAATTATGAATCCTTCGTGTGCTGTTTCATCAATATTTAGTCAGGAAATGCAAGTTTCCTATCCTTCTATACAAGTCCTTGATGATTTGTCACGAACTTTGTTTTACGATGATGATGATGATGATGATGATAATTTTATTGATTTATGCCACTGGTTTCCCATATGGGCAACGCCTCCAGAAGAGTATTAGTAATTTTAGATGTTTAGAGGATATTGCCGAGATACAGAATACTCTTTTTTAGCGTCCCTCGTTCTTTTACATGCCTAGTATTTAGCACTGATACATGGAACTTTCGATTTTTGTTAAAGTCCCACCCGAAAGGCTGATAAGTATTTTTAGTTGTAGGAGCGGGGGATACCCTTGTGTTCGCAGTCCAAGGTCTTAACCACTGGACCACTAATCCGCTCTATTTGTTCTACGGTCATTGATCTCCCACCTTTAACTGTGCTGGGAAGTAGTCAGTAACGTGCAAGATAAGGTGTCTTGTACTGGCTAACTGCTTAACAGATCCTGGAAACGGTGATTAGGTGTAATTTAAACAGCGTTAACTTGAATATTGTAGAAAAAAACGTCGTAACATGCAAAACCAGATTAACAGTTTTTAAGTCCAATTTTCGTTTCTTGTCTTCTCTTGTCCTAACTTTAAAAGAATTAAACTGAATAGATATTGCTGTTATTATTTTGTTTCATTTGTAACTAATTGACGGATAATTGTGTACGTACTGTAGGTGCTTTTTTTGTATTAAGATTATCTTTTTTATAATATGGCATGCCATGCCATGTTTTCTCAACTAATGTTGTGGGAGCCCAACTTTATCGCTGTAAACAAGATCGCAATAAAATATGACTAAACGTTGTGTTTTTCTCTCGCCTTATGTGATACCTTGCCGCATATTAGTACATTTTAAAACTTATTTCTGCTGAATGATAAAACAATTCTCGCTTTGATTTGATTTTTATTTAAAATAGAAGCATTTAAATTAGGTAACAATGACAAACAATGTGTAAATGATAACACAACTTCCAACACTTTATCTAAAGGTAAATATGTTACATGTGGACGTAATTTCTAAATTTGAATAATTTATTATACCCTTTGTGTATTGGACCTTGTATAATAAACGACTGGACACAGAAAACGATATAATAAAATCAGTTAACAGTGGTTTGAAAGTGTTCTTTCTTTTCTTTTTACGGTTAACTGCTGTTTATGGTGTCCATATTGTCACAGACCTACACTTATTGGTAGGAATACAATCCATAATATCTACTTTTATGTCATTAAGGACCATATTCTCATTCTTATTACCCTTTTTTCTAGTTAGATATGCATATTACAATATATACTGGCGAATATATTAACCTTAATTGCTTAAAACTTTAGGTCATAATGTTACCGGGTGAGCCGGGACTTGGGCGGGGTTAGTTATGATCCCGTAATATAAACGATCACATTATTTTCAATTTTGAAGAATAACACTCATATATCTTTTAGCTCGCCTTACAGTTCCTTCATGACTTTGATTTAAACATATAGAGCAATTACACAGAATATAAATGCGTTTGTCCAGGGTCTCTCTATATTGTGAGTAAGGGACTCTGATTTATCTTGATTTATACACGAGGTGCTATAACAAGTTTCGAACCATTATACATTGTTTTATTTCAGAATAGCCAATCGGATACAAGCGCCACCGGGTGTTGTGGTGCTGTATCAAATAGGCCGGGGACCGAGGGCTCCGAGTGTTTCCCCGTTTCCTATGAAACTTGAGACGTTTCTACGAATGATGAAAATTCCATACATGGTATAATATATATATTAGTGACTTCCATTTGTTCGTCTAACTTTTGATCATACGGAAAATGAAGACCGGTATGCAAGATTAGAATAAACTCATTAAAACTAAACTTCCATTTTCGCATTCGCAATTTACTTTTCTGAACACGATTATGTTAAAGATTCACACGACATTATCGATTTTCTTCATAATTACGCATCTAAAATAATATTATATATATGCGTATGAACATATAATTAAGTTATAATTATAGTTGTATTAATTTCAATATAATTAGAATCTTTAAGTGAAATTTCATATTTAATTTTTAAAAAATTATCGACAGGTTTTATGAAACTAGTGGTGTCCCATGTTGTTCAAGTGAGCAGAATAGTAGAGTAAAAATGTTCCATTATGCTAGCAGAACAGACGAATGACAGAATGATTTGTTCCTTTCTGCTAGCGGAACAGAAGAATGGCAGAATTGTTTGTTCCATTCTGCTAGCGGAACAGAAGAATGGCAGAATTGTTTGTTCCGTTTTGTTAGCGGAACAGAAGAATGACAATATAATTTGTTCCATTCTGTTAGCGGAACAGAAGAATGGCAGAATTGTTTGTTCCGTTTTGTTAGCAGAACAGAAGAATGACAATATAATTTGTTCCATTCTTCTAGCGGAGCAGAAGAATGGCAGAATTGTTTGATCCGTTCTGCCAGCGGAACAGAAGAATGTGTAGTGCATACACGCATTGCGTTAATGTATACACCATGTAATGCATACACGTTTTGCGTAAATGTATGCACGTTTTGCGCTAATGTGTAAACATGGTAATATAATAATTATATACATGCGTGTGCAATATAATGTATGCATGTGTTGCGTTAATGTATACACGTTTTGCGCTAATATGTACACGTGGTTATATAATAAATACATGTGTTACATTAATGTATACACATTTTACGCTAATATGTACACATGACGAAATAATATATATATATAATGCATACACATTTTACGCTAATATATACACGTGGTAATGTAATTATATATACATGATGCGTTAATGCATACACGTTTTGCACTAATTTGTACACGTGGAAATATAATATATACACGTGTTGCGTTAATGTTCGATACACGTTTTAATATATATACGTGATAATGTATACTTATACTAATATATTGCCATCTAGAATGATCACTCGGGTAGATTTTCCAGCAAGGGTAAAACACCATGGATGGAAGTGGATGGACAGCACGTGACAGACTCGCAGCTGTGTATAGAACATCTGAAAAAGAGGTTCAACGTGGATGCCAACACTCACCTCACTGATGAGGAGCAGGCCATTGCTCGGGCTTTTCTCAAACTTATCGAAGAAAATTTATACTGGTGAGCTTAAATATATATTTTTTTCAAAAAGACTGATTGATTGATTGAATATTTAGCCTGATTTTTATACCATCGAGGGCTAACAGACGTTCAGTTAACATAACCACTATTTTCTGGGATCCTGGAAGGATAACCTGTACGCGAGCACACCCCATATCCGTAAGTAACGGAAAACTTTCCCGCTTGAATCAGCGGTGAGAGGCGAATGTTAATGAGACGCAGTGTCGTATATCAACCATCACGGAGATTGTGGCCGGGCAGGGATTCAAACTCACGAACCCTGGATTGATCGTAGTAGTCAGACGCGCTACCGTCTGAGCTAATTGGTTCCGGCATTCCAAAAAGAAGCTACTAAAATGACTGATATTACTTCTATCAATACCGTAATCTAAGATGTCATAGTTTAATCTGGTTTCAAAATACCAACATATCATATTTCTATAACGTGAAACATATAGTAGATCTAATAGTTTAATTTCGGTTATCGAATCTTTTTTTATAATTAATTATTGATTAATATTGCTGTAAGACTCGGAACTACTTCCGTAAGTTTTTATATTTTTCCGTCTTAATTCTAAAGCGAGTAAAACAGTTTTAAAGCTTATTATTCATAGAAAGACCCCAATTCAGAGAAGAGAAAAGTACATTTTTTGTTCGTCGACAACTGCACTTTCAAAGTGGCATTCGAAAAACAGCGGTCATGTTTCAACCAAAATATTGTTTTTCTGTTCACTGTTTATGCTGTTGATGTCAGATAAGGTATCATTTTGCTGTCTATTTCTATAGTGAATTAAACATTTTAAATGGCTTATCATTCATGGAAAGACACACATCACCCATTCCATTGTCTGTTAACATCTGCAATTCTAAAATATAATGTGAAAAAAATAAGGATCGTGTTTCATCAAAGATATTTTTCGTTGATTGTGCACACACTGTTGACAAAATAGACTTGCAAAAATAATGCATTTATAATTCAGAGTGTTTCATTGCAATATCATGCCATATTTATGCTCCACATTTTCAGCACTTTTATTTACATTTTTTTTGTTAAAACTTATCATCAGCATATTGAAGATTAGAGGTGCTGACCGTGTGTCGTTATATTACTGAAATACTTTCAAGAAGGCTTAAAACAACTTCAAAATAAATCGGCTGCAAGGGCATCGATACACAATGTATAACACAAATATTGTTTGGAATAAGAGGCTCCCTTGTTTAGTATACACAGTCAAACCTGTGCAAGTGGTCACCTCTACTAAGCAACCACTTGCCTTGAGTAGCTACATTTGTTATTTCCCAATTCTATGCTTTTAGCGGAAATTCACCTGCATTAAACAACAACCTGTCTTAAAAGACCACTTTGGCACCTTCCCTTGACTGGCTGCTTAAGACAGGTTTGACTGTATATATTGATTAATTAACATTAAACCAAACTGTGAATTGTCGTTAGTATTGTGCATTGGTGGCACATGAGGTATTTGTACAAAGAGCCTTTATAACACCAGCTGTCATCAATTTAACCATACGAAATACACGTTAACCGTGTCTCAAATGTTAAAGTAACCAGCAAATTTGCGACAATACAGTATTGATTATACTAATGGATATCTATGAACTTGACAACTCATTTGCCTCCCAAGTCCATTCTGTTCATCACATATACTATATTTAAATTTCAAATATGTTACCAACCGACCGGTATAGATATTATAGTTTATAATTTTTTATAAGGTAACGACACAAACGACACATTTTTATTGAGACTTGTAACTGCGCTTTTAATGAACACCTTGTTCTTAGTTTAGTTTATGCTAATTTATTTTAGCTCGATTGCGATGAAAGCTCAGAGCTTATATGAACCGCTCTCTAGTCCGATTCCTGTGTAGAACCAGTACTAAGTGTTGTTTTACGAGAGGTTTCGGGTCGAGCCGGGGACCGAACCCGCAACCTCTGGCGTGAGCGGCCAACACTCTATTCATTAGACTACCGCCCCGCTATTTTTTAGTATAGATATTAACGGAATCGGCGTAAAACGAAAGGGGGGCGGGGAATCTAGGTTTAATTGTGCCCTTTGTCAACCACCGAAAAAGGACCCAGACGTTACCGAAACTTTATTGCTTTTAATTATGAAAGTCAGCTGGTCTAGCCTGCTGCATTAACAAGTTTCATATATTTACTTCATAATTCTGTGTAATTCCGTATAATTCCGTGTTATTTCGTGTAGTACCGTGTAAGTGAAGATATTGTATACAATTTTGTACATAATCCCGAATATTCACCCTCAAATGAATAATTGCTATAAACGGCTAGCTCATTCCAATCGGTAAATCGATTAGCTTTCAACCAATGCGTCGTTAGTTCGATTCTCCGCCAGGTCACTGTCTCTGTGGTGATTGGTCATGAATGTTATTCTGCGGTCATCAGTTTCTCATCTCGAATGTGTGTGGAAATATAACTGGAATACTGTTGGAAACCTTATATTTTGAAATAACTTTAAACACCTCCCATCAAAGTTATGAAAAAGGTTTAACAATTCTCACAATAGTTGTGAATACATTTACAAATTGTGACGCAAATCCTCTTCGATCGTCGGCACTTTTGCATGAAAGAATAGCCAAATTACAACGTAACAACCCCCACCGTATTATATAACACCACCTACCTAGGAATAGGTAAAATATAACACCTCCTACCAAAGTAAAATAACTACAATACACCACCTCCTGTCATTGTAAACTTAGTATTATCATATGTAACACCTTCAACAAGTAAATACGATATAATGCAACACCTCCTTCTAAGGTAAAACAGGTATTATATAACTGTAACACATTGTACCATAGTAAAATATGTACACTGTAACACATTGTACCATAATAAAATAGGTACACTGTAACACATTGTACCATAGTAAATAGGTACACTGTAACATATTGTATCATAGTTAAATAGGTACAATGCAACACATTGTATCATAGTTAAATAGGTACAATGTAACACATTGTACCATAGTTAAAAGGTACACTGCAACACATTGTACCATAGTAAAATAGGTGCACTGTAACACATTGTACCATAGTAGATAGGTACACTGTAACACATTGTACCATAGGTACACTGTAACACATTGTACCATAGTAAAAAAGGTACACTGTAACACATTGTACCATAGTAGATAGGTACACTGTAACACATTGGACCATAGTAAATAAGTACAATGTAACACATTGTACCATAGTTAATAGGTACACTGCAACACATTGTACCATAGTAAAATAGGTGCACTGTAACACATTGTACCATAGTAAATAGGTACACTGAAACACAATGTACCATAGTAAATAGGTACACTGTAACACAATGTACCATAGTAAATAGGTACAATGCAACACATTGTACTATAGTAAGTACACTGTAACACATTGTACCATAGTAAAATAGGTACACTGTAACACATTGTACCATAGTTAAAAAGGTACAATGCAACATATTACACGATATACCTTAGTAAAATAGGTACCTTGTAACACATTATACCTTAGTAAAATAGGTACCTTGTAACACATTACACCTTAGTAAAATATGTACACTGTAACACATAACACGATATACCTTAGTACAATAGGTACCTTGTAACACATTACACCTTAGTAAAATATGTACACTGTAACACATTATACCGTTATAAAATAGGCACATTGTAACACATTGTATCGTAGTAAAATAGGTTCAATGTAACACAGTATACCTTAGCAAAATAGGTACAATGTAACACGTTAAACCGTATAAAATAACATTAAATCCTAATAAAATAGGTACAATGTAACAAATTATACCTTAGTAAAATATGTACACTGTAACACATTACACCTTAGTAAAATATGTACACTGTAACACATTATACCTTAGTAAAATAGGTACAATGTAACACATTATACCTTAGTAAAATATGTACACTGTAACACATTAAACCATAGTAAAATAAGTACAATGTAACACATTATATCTTAGTAGAGTAGGTACAATATAACACATTGGACGACATACCTTAGAAAAATAGGTACAATGATACACGTTAAACCGTATAAAATAACATTAAATCTTAATAAAATAGCTACAATGTTACACATTATACCTTAGTAAAATATGTACACTGTAACACATTATACCTTAGTAAAATAGGTACACTGTAACACATTATACCTTAGTAAAATAGGTACACTGTAACACATTAAACGATAGTAAAATAGGTACAATGTAACACATTATACCTTAGTAAAATATGTACACTGTAACACATTATACCTTAGTAAAATAGGTACACTGTAACACATTGAACCATAGTAAAATAAGTACAATGTAACACATTATATCTTAGTAGAGTAGGTACAATATAACACATTGGACGACATACCTTAGAAAAATAGGTACAATGTTATACATTATACCTTAGTAAAATAGGTACACTGTAACACATTATACCTTAGTAAAATAGGTACACTGTAACACATTAAACCATAGTAAAATAGGTACAATGTAACACATTATACCGTAGTAAAATAGGTACAATGTAACACATTATACCTTTGTAAAATAGGTACACTGTAACACATTAAACCATAGTAAAATAGGTACAATGTAACACATTATATCTTAGTAAAATAGGTACACTGTAACACATTAAACCATAGTAAAATAGGTACAATGTAACACATTATACTTTAGTAAAATAGGTACACTGTAACACATTAAATCATAGTAAAATAGGTACAATGTAACACATTATACCTTAGTAAAATAGGTACACTGTAACACATTAAACCATAGTAAAATAGGTACAATGTAACACATTATACCTTAGTAAAATATGTACACTGTAACACATTAAACCATAGTAAAATAGGTACACTGTAACACATTATACCTTAGTAAAATAGGTACAATGTAACACATTATACCTTAGTAAAATAGGTACACTGTAACACATTATACCTTAGTAAAATATGTACACTGTAACACATTATACCTTAGTAAAATAGGTACAATGTAACACATTATACCTTAGTAAAATAGGTACACTGTAACACATTAAACCATAGTAAAATAAGTACAATGTAACACATTATACCTTAGTAAAATAGGTACACTGTAAAACATTAAACCATAGTAAAATAGGTACACTGTAACACATTATACCTTAGTAAAAAAGGTACACTGTAACACATTAAACCATAGTAAAATAGGTACACTGTAACACATTATACCTTAGTAAAATAGGTACAATTTAATACATTACACGATTTACCTTTGTTAAATAGGTACAATGTAACACACTATATCTTTGTAAAATAGGTACAATGCAACACATTGTACCATAGTAAAATAGGTACACTGTAACACATTATACCTTAGTAAAATAGGTACACTGTAACATAGTTTACCATAGTAAAATAGGTACACTGTAACACATTATACCGTAATAAATTAGGTACAATGTAACACATTTTACCGTAATAAAGTAGGTACACTGTAACACATTATACCGTAATAAATTAGGTACAATGTAACACATTTTACCGTAATAAAGTAGGTACAATGTAACACATTATACCGTAATAAAGTAGGTACAATGTAACACATTATACCTTAGTAAACAGGTACAATGTAACACATTCTATTTATTAGAATTATTATTATTATTATAATTATTATTATTATTATTATTTACGGTTGTTATAAATGAGAGATTAAAGAAATGGACATTGGACAATGAGATCTTTACAGATGCTCAATTTAGTTTTAAGGCGATATCTATTTTTAATTCCTTTTTATAAATAGGCAATTGAAAGAAAAAAAGAAATTGTATTGTTGTTTTATTGATTTAATAAAATGTTTTGATTCTATTTATAGAAATGCTCTATGGTCAAAATTAATCAAAGCAGGTATTTTTCAGAGTTATTCGGTCATTGTATGATGATGTCAAACTGTGTGTAGCTTATCAGATTTTTACAATTGTGAAGTTGGATTGTTACAAGGGGAGATACTCTCACCCATTTTATTTTCATTGTTCATTAATGATATTAAACTTTTACTTCAACGTGATCAAAATACCTGCCTGACTTTGGATCAACTTTCTATTTACCTATTGCTATTTGGAGATGACTCTGTTATCTTCTCAGAAACAGCAATTGGACTTCAAACGTCATTAAATAATTTAGACGCCTTTTGTACCAAATGGAAACTAAAAGTAAATGTAAATAAAACGAAGATAATGGTATTCAGAAAAGGAGGGACTCTTAGTAAAAATGATGTTTTTAATTATAATGGTGAAGAATTAGAAATAGTATCTAGTTTTAATTATTTAGGGGTGGTTTTAACAAGTGGAGGTTTATTTCAAAGTGCTACTAAGACGTTGACGGGGAAAGCTTTGAAAGCTATGGGTTCTTTGTTTAATATAACAAAAAATTTAGAAGTACCAATAAATATTATGTTGAATTTATTTGATGCTTATGTAGCCTTTATTTTAAACTATTCCTGCGAAATATGGGGCTTTGATAAGGCGGATAATATAGAACGTGTACATAGGAAATTTTTAAAATGGCTACTTAATGTTAAAATGTCAACAAATAATTCAACGTTGTATAGTGAGTTAGGTAGATACTCATTGTATATAGTAAGACAAATCAGATTAATTAAATATTTCCTTAGGCTGTATTCTGCAAAAAGTAGTAATTGTATATTGTCTTATGTATTAAATATGCTTACAATAAATTGTGACAAAGATCCAGCTATAATAAACTGGGCCTCTAACGTTAGAACACTCTTACAAAATGCTGGTTTTCAAGAAGTTTAGTTGTTTCCTTCATCCATCAAAATCGACATGTTTATGCCACTCCTTCGAAAAAGGTTGATCGATATATATATATATATATATGTATTAACAATTGGCGACAAGATATAACATCACGATCATCATTAACACTTTATAAAACAATTAAAACACATTTCAGTATGTCGAGTTATATAAGTAAAATGACATCTTACAAATTAAGAAACACTTTAGCAAAACTAAGGTTATCTTCGCATCAATTAAATATTGAAACAGGTAGACACAGAAACCAAGATAGAAACGAAAGGAAATGTACTTTGTGTCACCTTAATGACATTGAAGATGAGTATCATTTTGTGATAATATGTCCTTTCTATGAATTATTAAGAATTCAGTACTTACCTAAATACTTTTACAATCGTTCGAGTATGTATACATTTATTGACCTTTTAAACACGTCTAAACTAAGAGTTTTAAATAAATTAGCTGTAATTTGTATCAAGGCATTTAAACAAAGATCAAATACGTTAAATTCAAACAACTGATTTATAAATGTACATTGTAACTATATGTTTTATTATTTACTTCATGTATGTAACATAATTATGTTCACTCTCGCATTGCTGCATGCATGTATTGTATTGTTTGTGTAAATAACGATAAACTGTATATGTTCAAGTTATATTGAATAAAAAAATTCTGTTCTGTTCTGTTCATAATAAAACAGGTACAGTGTAACACAGTCTACCATAGTAAAATAGGTACAACATAACACATTCTACCATAGTAAAACAGGTACAATGTAACACAGTCTACCATTTGAAAATAGGTACAATGTAACATAGTTTACTATAGTAAAATAGGTACAATGTAACATAGTTTACCATAGTAAAATAGGTATAATATGACCAAAGTAAGATACTGTATTGGAGCAAACGAACACGAGTCATGAATAACACGTGGTGGTTTCCAGCCAATCAAAACATTCGATACATAATAATTGTAACTATTAAACTGCGAATTCAACAACTAAGATAAAATCACGTGCTTGCAGTCCTGATTAAGCCGTTAAGTCTCCGCAAGATTGTTGCACTAGCTGAGCGACAAATAGTAACAAGGAGGTTGCTCAATTGAAACTACCAGAAAAAAAAATCTTTCTGAAACTACTAAGGAGAATGGCCGTAGCTCCAGTGCGAGCCATAATCTTCCATCACCAGTCATCAGTATTAATCTGAAGATTTCTTAACCGCTGGAAATAAAACATAAAGTAAAACAATTCTCTCTAAGAAAATAACAAACTTGCCTTCTTAACAGGTGTTTGTGATTACTGTCTATAACATAAGATTTCTCATGAAATTGTCATGGAATTGTTTTAGTAATTGGTGCATGCTGAAAGACTGAAAGACGCATGCTTAATGAAATGTTATTTTGATTAGTCTGCCAACTCCAAAGTGCAGGGTGTATGTTTAACAAATAGAACAACGAAGTTCTAATATATCATACACATATACTGGAGCACTGATTCTTTTGATAAAAACATTAGTGGTAGAGCGTCCGCCTCGCATGCGGAAGGCCGTGGGTTCGATCCCTGGCCGGGTCATACCAAAGACTTTTAAAATGGTACTAGAAGCTTCCTCGCTTGACGCTCAGCATTTAGGGGAGAGTTCTAGGTCTGGTCGACCCAGTGTCAGTATAATGTGACTTGGTGGGGTATCATACCATGTGTCTGCGGCATGATACTCCAGTGTGACAGCGCTCAGAATACTGTCTCAAGTAGACACCATCGCGATATGACTGAAAAATTGTTGAAAGCGACGCTAAACACCATACAACAACAACAACAACAACAACAACAACAACAACAACAACAACAACAACAACATAATAATAATAATAATAATAATAATAATAATAAAAACAAATAATTTTTTTCTGTCTAATCCGTGGGTGATCTCTTTATCATATCTTTATGTATTAATGTACATATTAAAGAGAGGGTAAGATATCGACAAGGAAGGGTTCATCTTTCTGCGACACACACATTGTTGACGTCATTGTTTTGCGTTGTGTTTAACCCACTTTAGTAAACACCTTTTCGACCGTTTAAATAAACTGTTAATTATGCCATTAAATATAAACTATTTTCAGGTGCAGTAACCGCAGATGTACACATTAGCGCTTGTTTGCTGGACGAAATCAGTCGTTGCTTTTTTAAATAATAATAAAAATAAACCCGGCAAATAATGACATGATAAATAAAACCATGCTAGTACCTTATAGTCTAAAATTGATCCAGTTCGGCTAGAAAACTGAAGATTTAAATTTTTTGTCTACCTCACTTGATAATTTTTTATACAAACAGGCCCCGAATTCACTAAGCATCTCAAGGCAGACTGAAGTTAGTTTGATTATCGTTTTTCGATATTCATCATGAAACATTATGCATGTTTTCCTTAACCAATGGTTACAGAATTTTTTCCCACTTCAATATGTGTTATATATGTAACGAGTTCAAGTTATCATATAGAGAAAATGAGAATTTTGAGTTGAGAGAAATCTCAACTTGAGATGTTTAGTGAAACAACAAGGCCCTGGCACTAACATGGTATTCACTATTTATTTGTGTACGGGTTGACATACAATCCCCTGATCTCTTGTTGGCTGGACCATGTGTATTGAGATGTTTGGCGAAGACCGGGCACTAACATGGTATTCTCTAATCCACTGATCTCTTGTTGACAGGACCATGTGTATTGAGATGTTTGGTGAAGACCTGGCACTAACATGGTATTCACTATTTATTTGTGTACGGGTTGACATACAATCCCCTGATCTCTTGTTGGCTGGACCATATGTATTGAGATGTTTGGCGAAGACCGGGCACTAACATGGTATTCTCTAATCCACTGATCTCTTGTTGACAGGACCATGTGTATTGAGATGTTTGGTGAAGACCTGGCACTAACATGGTATTCACTATTTATTTGTGTACGGGTTGACATACAATCCACTGATCTCTTGTTGACAGGACCATGTGTATTGAGATGTTTGGTGAGGACCTGGCACTAACATGGTATTCACTATTTATTTGTGTACGGGTTGACATACAATCCACTGATCTCTCGTTGGCAGGACCATGTGTATTGATATGTTTGACGAGGACCGGGCACTAACATGGTATTCTCTAATCCACTGATCTCTTGTTGACAGGACCATGTGTATTGAGATGTTTGGTGAGGACCTGGCACTAACATGGTATTCACTATTTATTTGTGTACGGGTTGACATACAATCCACTGATCTCTCGTTGGCAGGACCATGTGTATTGATATGTTTGACGAGGACCGGGCACTAACATGGTATTCTCTAATCCACTGATCTCTTGTTGACAGGACCATGTGTATTGAGATGTTTGGTGAGGACCTGGCACTAACATGGTATTCACTATTTATTTGTGTACGGGTTGACATACAATCCACTGATCTCTTGTTGACAGGACCATGTGTATTGATATGTTTGGCGAGGACCTGGCACTAACATGGTATTCTCTAATCCACTGATCTCTTGTTGACAGGACCATGTGTATTGAGATGTTTGGTGAGGACTGGCACTAACATGGTATTCTCTAATCCACTGATCTATTGTTGACAGGTCCATGTGTATTGAGATGTTTTGCGAGGACCCGGCACTAACATGGTATTCTCTAATCCACTGATCTCTTGTTGACAGGACCATGTGTATTGAGATGTTTGGCGAAGACCTGGCACTTACATGGTATTCTCTAATCCACTGATCTCTTGTTGACAGGACCATGTGTATTGAGATGTTTGGTGAGGACCTGGCACTAACATGGTATTCTCTAATCCACTGATCTCTTGTTGACAGGACCATGTGTATTGAGATGTTTGGTGAGGACCCGGCACTAACATGGTATTCTCTAATCCACTGATCTCTTGTTGACAGGACCATGTGTATTGAGATGTTTGGCGAAGACCTGGCACTAACATGGTATTCACTAATCCACTGATCTCTTGTTGACAGTACCATGTGTATTGAGATGTTTGGCGAAGACCTGGCACTAATATGGTATTCACTAATCCACTGATCTCTTGTTGACAGGACCATGTGTATTGAGATATTTGGCGAAGACCTGGCACTAATATGGTATTCTGTAATCCACTGATCTCTTGTTGACAGGACCATGTGTATTGAGATGTTTGGTGAGGACCTGGCACTAACATGGTATTCTCTAATCCACTGATCTCTTGTTGACAGGACCATGTGTAATGAGATGTTTGGTGAGGACCCGGCACTAACATGGTATTCTCTAATCCACTGATCTCTTGTTGACAGGACCATGTGTATTGAGATGTTTGGTGAGGACCTGGCACTAACATGGTATTCTCTAATCCACTGATCTCTTGTTGACAGGACCATGTGTATTGAGATGTTTGGTGAGGACCCGGCACTAACATGGTATTCTCTAATCCACTGATCTCTTGTTGACAGGACCATGTGTATTGAGATGTTTGGTGAGGACCCGGCACTAACATGGTATTCTCTAATCCACTGATCTCTTGTTGACAGGACCATGTGTATTGAGATGTTTGGTGAGGACCCGGCACTAACATGGTATTCTCTAATCCACTGATCTCTTGTTGACAGGACCATGTGTATTGAGATGTTTGGCGAAGACCTGGCACTAACATGGTATTCACTAATCCACTGATCTCTTGTTGACAGTACCATGTGTATTGAGATGTTTGGCGAAGACCTGGCACTAATATGGTATTCACTAATCCACTGATCTCTTGTTGACAGGACCATGTGTATTGAGATATTTGGCGAAGACCTGGCACTAATATGGTATTCTGTAATCCACTGATCTCTTGTTGACAGGACCATGTGTATTGAGATGTTTGGTGAGGACCTGGCACTAACATGGTATTCTCTAATCCACTGATCTCTTGTTGACAGGACCATGTGTAATGAAATGTTTGGCGAAGACCTGGCACTAACATGGTATTCACCAATCCACTGATCTCTTGTTGACAGGACCATGTGAATTGAGATGTTTGGCGAAGACCTGGCACTAACATGGTATTCACTAATCCACTGATCTCTTGTTGACAGGACCATGTGTATTGAGATGTTTGGCGAAAACCTGGCACTAACATGGTATTCTGTAATCAACTGATCTCTTATTGACAGGACCATGTGTATTGATATGTTTGGTGAGGACCCGGCACTAACATGGTATTCTCTAATTCACTGATCTCTTGTTGACAGGACCATGTGTATTGATATGTTTGGTGAGGACCCGGCACTAACATGGTATTCTGTAATCCACTGATCTCTTGTTGACAGGACCATGTGTATTGATATGTTTGGTGAGGACCCGGCACTAACATGGTATTCTCTAATCCACTGATCTTTTGTTGACAGGACCATGTGTATTGAGATGTTTGGCGAAGACCTGGCACTAACATGGTATTCTGTAATCCACTGATCTCTTATTGACAGGACCATGTGTATTGATATGTTTGGTGAGGACCCGGCACTAACATGGTATTCTCTAATTCACTGATCTCTTGTTGACAGGACCATGTGTATTGATATGTTTGGTGAGGACCCGGCACTAACATGGTATTCTGTAATCCACTGATCTCTTGTTGACAGGACCATGTGTATTGATATGTTTGGTGAGGACCCGGCACTAACATGGTATTCTCTAATCCACTGATCTTTTGTTGACAGGACCATGTGTATTGATATGTTTGGAGAGGACCCGGCACTAACATGGTATTCTCTAATTCACTGATCTCTTGTTGGCAGGACCATGTGTATTGAGATGTTTGGTGAGGACTGGCACTAACATGGTATTCTCTAATCCACTGATCTCTTGTTGACAGGACCATGTGTATTGAGATGTTTGGTGAGGACTGGCACTAACATGGTATTCTCTAATCCACTGATCTCTTGTTGACAGGACCATGTGTATTGAGATGTTTGGTAAGGACCTGGCACTAACATGGTATTCTCTAATTCACTGATCTCTTGTTGACAGGACCATGTGTATTGAGATGTTTGGTGAGGACCCGGCACTAACATGGTATTCTCTAATCCACTGATCTCTTGTTGACAGGACCATGTGTATTTAGATGTTTGGTGAGGACCTGGCACTAACATGGTATTCTCTAATCCACTGATCTCTTGTTGACAGAACCATGTGTATTAAGATGTTTGGTGAGGACCTGGTATTCTCTAATCTACTGATTTTTGTTGACAGGACCATGTGTATTTAGATGTTTGGTGAGGACCTGGCACTAACATGGTATTCTCTAATCCACTGATCTCTTGTTGACAGGACCATGTGTATTGAGATGTTTGGTGAGGACCTGTCACCCGTCAAGTCGATTATACCTTACCGGGGCTTCAAACTTTGGATGACTGTGTTCTTTTTGCGGAGGATGATTGGAAAGGAAACATGGGGTCATGGTATAGGTCGACATACTGACCAGGAAGTGTGGGACATTGCTGTAAGGGACATGAACGCGATCTCTCATTTCCTAGGTATTGAATATTTTGTCAAATTATAGAATAACACATTTTGTCATCGTTATGCGTTATTTCGATATTTGACTTGCTCTCTAAGATGATCTGTTGAGATCGTAGGTTCCGAGTTCCGCTCGGTCTAAAAACGTTATTTGAGATAATTACTTGCGTAAGAATTGCGTTTCTACTCAGATTCATTCTGAGGTCTTTCTCCATCAATAAAACTGGATATGCCATATATTAATATATAACCTGAAATGTATTGAAAATGACGTTAAACCCAGTCGACACATATAAACCGTCAAAAGATTCCTCTGCCATGAGACGCGAGGCAACATACATCACTACACATATAACGACATATACAGTTTATCAACTCGCCTGAAGAACATGTGTATTTACAGATAAACGTCCACAAAGGAAACAGATGAGAAACTGTATAAGTTTACATAAATAAAATCAGGTTCTCTAATTTCCTAGCAGCAATAAAAACAACATTTTCATGACCCTACGACCCAACCAAGCATCGGTAACATGATCTATGACATTGGCACACACCTGCAAATTGTTACCATGCATTTCTCCCATCTACAGCAGTTGTCACAACACAGTGGACATACTGTTAAAAGAGCAATTTTGATACATTGGGGCTTAACCCTGTTTTGTATCGATATCATGCATATTCAAATACCCCAGTTCGGATGCAGACCGTTGAGTTTATTTTGGAACTGAAATAGCTGTGGTAAATTGTTGAATGTCCGTATGTTAAATTTGAGTTATTAGCAATTCCACTGAAAAGAAATATTTTCTAGTGGTCTTTTAAAAAAAGGTTATTGTTTTGATGCTAGTGAACAATTTAAACTACATTGAATTTTCATTTCTGAAAATTTACGCACGATCTTTAAATGAAAAAAAACAAAACATTTTGTTGAAGTGGTTGGATTTTTATAGTAAGGACTTTCAAGTGCATTTCTTTTATGCAAACAGATAGCCACTGTATGGCGGTGGTACACTCTTGATATTTATACTATATGGGAACGTATGTGAAGTACATGTACGTATGTAGTGAGACATGTGTGAAATACGATATAGAAGTGAAAGAATATACATCTCTTGTATATTTAAATTGAGTTTAAAAGTTCATATTTCCGGGTTAAAGTTCATATTTCTGGGTTAAAGTTCATATTCCTGGGTTAAGGTAACTGCAATCATTAGTTTAAAACTTATTTATTTTACTTCGATTGTTAAACAAGTTCTTACAACTTCATGCTTGAAGTCTTTTTTTTTTCTGGGTAGAACCAGTAGTAGACATGTGCGGATAAAGTGTCTTTCTAAAGGACACCACGCATAGCCGTGGCGATGGATCGAACCCACGACCCTCCCCTCCATCCTGGGTACGATGCTCTACCACTAGACTACACGACCCACTGCAATACGTAATTATTAGACTTTGGCAGACGAGAATCTTTAAACAGGACTGTTTGCATATTATGTTCCTAAAATGTTGTTGAATCAGAGTATCTCTGATTTTGTCCCAAATATAGTTCAATAACAAGTAATGTTTCAAAAATATATAATGTCCTACTTTCAGTTGATTTATAAATCTAACTTAATCTACAAATAAGATAATAGTGCGTTATATATCAAGATATATCTTAGGCGGTTATGCTCAGAAAAACTACATTTAATACAATTACGGTAGACTGAAATTAGTTTGATATTCGTCTTTCGATATTCGATATCCATCATGAAACTAATATTAACCATTACCCTAACTCTAACCCTAACCTCAAATTTGAAGAGCTACACCTTTAAATATCAAAAGACAAAAAATATATATCAAACTCACTTCTAACTGCTTACAACTATACTCACTGAATTGAATAGTTAAAAATGTAATGTTTGGATTTTAAATCTTACATTGTTTAACTGTTTATGTGTCTATTGCCTAAGACTGTTTATGTGTCTATTGCCTATCTGTATATAGGTAACTGTCTATGTGTATATTGCCTATGTGTATTTACGTAACTGTTTATGTGTATATTGCCTATGTGTATATAGGTAACTGTTTATGTGTCTATTGCCTATGTGTATGTACGTAACTGTTTATGTGAATATTGCCTATGTGTATATAGGTAACTGTTTATGTGTCTATTGCCTATGTGTATATTCGTAACTGTTTAAGTGTATATTGCCTATGTGTATGTACGTAACTGTTTATGTGTCTATTGCCTATGTGTATATACGTAACTGTTTATGTGTCTATTGCATATGTGTATATACGTAACTGTTTAAGTGTCTATTGCCTTTGTGTATATACGTAACTGCTTATGTGTATATTGCCTATGTGTATATACGTAACTGCTTATGTGTCTATTGCCTATGTGTATATAGGTAACTGCTTTTGTGTCTATAGCCTATGTGTATATAGATAACTGCTTATGTGTCTATTGCCAATGTGTATATAGGTAACTGCTTATGTGTCTATTGCCTATATGTATATAGGTAACTGCTTATGTGTCTATTGCCTATGTGTATATAGGTAACTGCTTATGTGTCTATTGCCTATGTGTATATACGTAACTGCTTATGTGTCTATTGCCTATGTGTATATAGGTAACTGCTTATGTGTCTATTGCCTATGTGTATATACGTAACTGTTTATGTGTCTATTGCCTATGTGTATATAGGTAACTGCTTATGTGTCTATTGCCTATGTGTATATACGTAACTGTTTATGTGTATATTGCCTATGTGTATATACGTAACTGTTTATGTGTATATTGCCTATGTGTATATAGGTAGCTGCTTATGTGTAAATTGCCTATGTGTACATACATAACTGTTTATGTGGATATACGTAACTGTTTATGTGTATATTGCCTATGTGTATATACGTAACTGTTTATGTGTATATTGCCTATGTGTATATACGTAACTGTTTATGAGTATATTGCCTATGTGTATATACGTAAATGTTTATGTGTATATCGCCTATGAGTATATACGTAACTGTTTTTTGTGTATATTGCCTATGTGTATATACGTAACTGTTTATGTGTCTATTGCCTATGAGTATATACGTAACTGTTTATGTGTATATTGCCTATGTGTATATACGTAACTATTTATGTGTATATTGCCTATGAGTATATACGTAACTGTTTATGTGTATATTGCCTATGTGTATATAGGTAACTGTTTATGTGTCTATTGCCTATGTGTATGTACGTAACTGTTGATGTGTATATTGCATGTGTATATAGGTAACTGTTTATGTGTCTATTGCCTATGTGTATATTCGTAACTGTTTAAGTGTATATTGCCTATGTGTATGTACGTAACTGTTTATGTGTCTATTGCCTATGTGTATATACGTAACTGTTTAAGTGTCTATTGCCTTTGTGTATATACGTAACTGCTTATGTGTATATTGCCTATGTGTATATACGTAACTGCTTATGTGTCTATTGCCTATGTGTATATAGGTAACTGCTTTTGTGTCTATAGCCTATGTGTATATAGATAACTGCTTATGTGTCTATTGCCAATGTGTATATAGGTAACTTCTTATGTATCTATTGCCTATATGTATATAGGTAACTGCTTATGTGTCTATTGCCTATGTGTATATAGGTAACTGCTTATGTGTCTATTGCCTATGTGTATATAGGTAAATGCTTATGTGTCTATTGCCTATGTGTATATAGGTAACTGCTTATGTGTCTATTGCCTATGTGTATATACGTAACTATTTATGTGTATATTGCCTATGTGTATATAGGTAACTGCTTATGTGTCTATTGCCTATGTGTACATACATAACTGTTTATGTGGATATACGTAACTGTTTATGTGTATATTGACTATGTGTATATACGTCAATGTTTATGTGTATATTGCCTATGTGAATATACGTAACTGTTTATGAGTATATTGCCTATGTGTATATACGTAACTGTTTATGTGTATATCGCCTATGAGTATATATGTAACTGTTTTTTGTGTATATTGCCTATGTGTATATACGTAACTGTTTATGTGTCTATTGCCTATGAGTATAAACGTAACTGTTTATGTGTATATTGCCTATGTGTATATACGTAACTCTTTATGTGTATATTGCCTATGAGTATATACGTAACTGTTTATGTGTATATTGCCTATGTATATATACGTAACTGTTTGTGTGTATATTGCCTATGTGTATATAGGTAACTGCTTGTGTGTGTATTGCCTATCTGTATATAGGTAACTGTTTGTGTGTGTATTGCCTATGTGTATATACGTAACTGTTTATGTGTATATTGCCTATGTGTATATAAGTAACTGCTTATGTGTCTATTGCCTATGTGTATATACGTAACTGTTTATGTGTCTGTTGCCTATGTGTATATACGTAACTGCTTTTGTGTCTATTGCCTATGTGTATATAGGTAACTGCTTATGTGTCTATTGCCTATATGCATATATGTAACTGCTTATGTGTCTATTGCCTATGTGTATATAGATAACTGCTTATGTGTATATTGCCTATATGCATATACGTAACTGTTTATAAGTATATTGCCTATGTGTATATACGTAACTGTTGATGTGTATATTGCCTATGTGTATATAGGTAACTGCTTATGTGTATATTGCCTATGTGTATATAGGTAACTGTTTATGTGTCTATTGCCTAAGACTGTTTATGTGTCTATTGCCTATCTGTATATAGGTAACTGTCTATGTGTATATTGCCTATGTGTATGTACGTAACTGTTTATGTGTATATTGCCTATGTGTATATAGGTAACTGTTTATGTGTCTATTGCCTATGTGTATGTACGTAACTGTTTATGTGTCTATTGCCTATGTGTATGAACGTAACTATTTATGTGTCTATTGCCTATGTGTATATAGGTAACTGCTTATGTGAATATTGCCTATATGTATGTACGTCACTGTTTATGTGTCTATTGCCTATGTGTATATACGTAACTATTTATGTGTCTATTGCCTATGTGTATATAGGTAACTGCTTATGTGTCTATTGCCTATGTGTATGTACGTAACTGTTTATGTGTATATTGCCTATGCGTATATAGGTAACTGTTTATGTGTCTATTGCCTATGTGTATATAGGTTACTGTTTATGTGTCTATTGCCTATGTGTATATAAGTAACTGTTTATGTGTCTATTGCCTATGTGTATATACGTAACTGTTTATGTGTCTATTGCCTGTGTGTATATATGTATAGTATGTCTATGCCATATTTGTTTTAATGTAAATGACCATGGGAAATTGTGTATTGTTGTTATGCCACTAAATCTGAAACTAAAAACTGAAGAACTATGTACAAAGTGCCAAAAGAATCTTGAAGAGAAAGTGTTAATATCTAGAAGAACATTAAGTTGCGCCTTTTAAAATTCAAGTTATTGTACATTACCGTACGGTTACTAATATGGATTAAGGCAACATTATTTCATTTGCCCAAGCTTTATTTTTTTTTTAATTTCAATACCGAATTTGGTCATGCTTTTATATCCGCTTACATAACTCAACGTTATATTTTCTTTAAAAAAAGCTTTAATATAATTATGTCGGAACTTTATAATTTATAAAAAACATCGTACTTTGCAACAAGTTAGTTACTAATAAAAAGCAAACAAATCGCCATGGGTTGTCTTTACAACGTAGAAATCAGATACATGTAACGCATTATGTGGTACGATATCACTTTGAAAATGGTTTCAGATAACATTTCATTTCAAATTAAAACGAAACCAATACTAATATACCATATACGGCAAATAGACGCCGCGTCGTTTATGGTATCGTTTTTGCTATATCCTTACAGGTTGGAAATCTCAAAATTCATGTGCATTTATATAGCAACATTGGCATTATCCTAAAGCATCGGTTGAATAGTTCGTTTCTTAAACGTAGATGTAATCGTCCGTTGAATAGGGAGCGTACCCCATTGGAGAAAACTGTAACTAATGTTGTACTTCAATCCATTTTTATATGTTATATATTTGTTATCATGCGATGTTCATTTGTATATGTCGATATATGTAACATACGTGATAAAAATATGTTTAAACTAAATTAAACTCAAATTAAATGGGCAGACCTAAGACCAAGATCTACTTCATCCTTTCTTATTGACAGTGACTAAAACATTATTACATAATTGTCATTCATAAAAACATAAATTCAAATTAAGGAAAGGGAATTTACATTTAAATGTTGTTTATTGGCATCAGTAGTAACAACATATTATTAGTAAAGTAGGGTTGGTGTTTCATCCAGAAATATATTTTTCTGCCGTTGACACAGTGAAAATAGGCTTCCAAAATAATATACCAGTATTCATACTCCCATTTTTTTCTTTTAAGTTGATAATTCAAACATGACAGTACCAACAAAATATTTCAAATAATTCGAAGTATGATAAAATGTCACATTTCGCTAATTATACATACAACTAGTACAACCGTTCGTTATGTATTACAATTTTATACCATTCATATAAATGTTTATATAAATATATTTGTAGGTAGCAAGTCATTTATGATGGGAGAGACACCCTGTGAAATAGATTGTGCCGTGTTTGGAATGATTGCGCAGATTTATTGGCACATGCCGGGCTCAAGACATCAAATGTATATTCAAGGTAAGCAAGCCTATAATGCTCAGATAACACTATGGCACTAATGGAACACCGTAATTAGCCAACAGGCCAGTCTCAATTACATCTATACGTCTCACACACCAGTTAGTTTTATACTGTTCTGCATTTAAAAGACATGCATCTCTGGAACACATTGTCAATGGTTCTAAAAGTGTCTTGTTACAATAGATAGTCCTCTGTTGGCCCAAATATGCAGGAAAAACATGGGGTTGACAAGATGAAAATGTTCCAATGTTCTCACATGTACAAAGAAATAGGACAATTTTAAGCATTTTCAACAAAAATAATGCCCAACCGATTTACACAGCACTTATTTATTGGGCGCAAGAATCTTGCTACCGTCAATAAGTGTAGGTATAACTGGTAAGTGAGACCTATAATATATCCAAATTCTTGACACCATTTCCCAATTCAGGTATTTTATACACAAAGGAAAATCAGTAAATGCTATGCCTGCCCCACAGCTCATAGCGCATTTCAACGTTTACAAAATTGCTACTCAGTCTGAGGTCTTCCTCCACCAGTAAAATTGGATATGCCATATATAACCTGAAATGTGTTGAAAATGGCTTTAAATCCATAAAAAAACAGCCCCATGTTGCTACGTGGTTTCACGTTCTATTATTCGCTGACTAACCATCGTGCTCATAATCGCTGGTGCAGGAATGCCAAACGAAGAGAGCTTTGACAAATTCCTAATTATATCAAGTTTGTGTCTGTTTGTGTTTGTGACAAGCAAATCATCAACGGGTGGACATGGAGTCCGATAGAAGAAAGAGGGTTTGCTTATTTGTACCTACTCTCCTGTATTTGACTTGTACTTAACTTTATATTCTTAATATATTCAAAATGACGAAACGATTGAAAAATTCTAGAAATTAAATTCAATTCATGCAACTTGCATTATTAAGTGTCCAATGATGAATTATTCGAAGTTCGTTCTACTTTAACAGCTATAACGATCATGTGTTTTTCTAACCAAACCATTGACTATATTCCATATTTTCGGATCGTATTTAAATAAATCTTTATTTAATAAACATAACGTGTTTTTATAACTTTTTTCCAATATGAAACATAAATCTTTGCAACAGCAACAAAAACAAACAATACGGTACTGATACAAACAGCTAAGGAAATTAACTTATTACATTTTCTCCCCTAAAATAATGTGGATTAATTCGCCGCACATCTTTTCAGATATATGAAACAGTTAGAATTTCACTTCACCCGTCGCCTATATATATTGCAACTGTTTTAAGTTCAATTACATTTTCAACATATTATCTCAAGTACTCCCAGTTAAGTGCTTGACTAAAACGGAGTTATAGTCGCAGAATGTTATTGTTTTCGATGTGCGTCTTCAGTTTTTAGAGAGAGAGAGAGAGAGAGAGAGAGAGAGAGAGAGAGAGATATGTATTCCATGACATTACAGCATATTGACGCCAAAGACACATGTCTACGGTTAGCCGCCCTTCTTGTTTTAACTGTTTTTTAGTCGTCAGATTATATTTGAATATAAAACTAACTGCTTGTCGCTTCTGCTCTAATTACAGAAAATCTACACAACCTTATCGACTATATCAACAGAATGAAAGGAAAGTACTGGACGGACTGGGAATCGGTAACATTGGAGGGTTCCAACTATAGTTCAGACCACGGCAAATTGTACTTTCCTGCGAAATTAAAAGACGAAATAGAAGAAACCGTTAGCCGCGATTAGTTTAAAGACATTTTATTGCCATATAAACACAAACTACAGTATATATTATGCATATAAATACAATTTTAGGCAAAATGGTTAGCCACGATTCACGCTTGACTTAAAATAAAAACTATCACGGAATCGCTATTGAACATACGAGTTTTAAATGTGCAAAGCTTGGAGCAGCGTCACGAACACTTGTTGCTATTGAAACACTAGATGATGGCCCTATGGTTAAAGTGAAAAGCTAGGAGCCGCGTCACGAGCACTTGTTGCTATTGAAACACTAGATGATGGCCCTATGGTAAAAGTGAAAAGCTAGGAGCCGCGTCACGAGCACTTGTTGCTATTGAAACACTAGATGATGGCCCTATGGTAAAAGTGAAAAGCTAGGAGCCGCGTCACGAGCACTTGTTGCTATTGAATCACTAGATGATGGCCCTATGGTAAAAGGGAAAAGTATTTTATGTAGCCTTACTATGTAACAGTGTTATTAATGGGACGAAGCAAGTGCGAGTTTTAATGACCTTCATGTAACAAGCATTTATTTCATATTTTTAGACAATCATTATCTTGTGTATGAACAAGACCATGTATTATTTAACTGGTTTTCTCAGGGTAAATGTATACATACAATATGTGGTTTTTATCACTGACCATTTAGCAACGGACATTTTGGGTGACATTTTTTGTCAATTTTATTTTCTCTGCTATAAATGGCTAAAAGCGATATGAATGTTGGGAACATTTGGAGAAATACCGTTAGACTATCCGACAATGTTGACCTGCTGTTGGTGGGTGTACCATGTGTTGTAACAATAGCGTACCTCGTCGACTTCTGTTATTGCAATAGCTGTTGGTTAAAGACATGTATAAGTACGAATATAAAATCGTAAAATACACACAAAAAAAACTACGCTGCTTCTGTACCATTGATCTTTGTAGAAAGATGTGAATGTTTTTGTAAGAAAAAATAATAGTATAATAATTTATCTTATGAAGCCAATGTAACAAATTTCAACTCAAAGTGTCATAGATTTTTCTACTCGTTACTTTGCTTGCACACAGCATACACACGCTAGAAAAGTGAACATGTCAATTACATAATAACTATCTTTCTAAAAGTATTCAGGCGAAAACTTTCACTTCTCAGTAATACAAATTGATTACATTGGCATGTGTCAACACTTATATTATATTAACACACGCACACACGCACGCATGCATGCACGGATAGAGAGAGAGAGAGAGACAGAGAGAGAGATAGAGAGAGAGGGGACTTTTGCCTTTGCAAATTTATTGAAACAGATGTTGTTTTAGTGCTGTATACGAAACATATATTACCATGCATGTACTGATGTTCCATAAGGTATAAGTATTTATATCATAAACAAATATTTCTGTTGCAGTTATCTGGACCCAATTGTATAAACACTGGTTGACTTTAACTAGTGGGTTAAATGATTGATCAAGTTAAAATCCAGTTAAAATTCTGGTTAGCGGTTGTATAAAACAAAGTTGTATACAACAGATTTACCAGTTTGGATCAAATTTATCCCAAGGCTAAGAGTAACCAAAATGTCAAGTTAACCAGTGTTTATACAACTGAGTGCTGTTGCATATCTAATTAATAAACTTAAGTATAAATAAAATGAATTTTCTCCAAACAGTTTCAGACGGAAACCGTGTTAATTAACTGACACTTTTAGTTTATGTTAAAACACACGCTATAACAACATTGACTAACCATATGTCACTTTATATGACTTTCTTTGTATTGATTCTGTGTGTTTTTTAATGGTGGTTTTGTCATTTGTATACTACATTTCATCTTGGGCAGATATTTTCTTTCTCTTTGTAAAATGTAATTGCTTAATTTATAAGAACATGGATGCACATGTGAAGAGAAATGTTCATTTGATAATAAAGACTGCTGTACTAATTTGTGAAAGAGATTAAATTAGGTCAATAGGCATTTGATATTTATATTTCATAAGATTATACATGCCGCATGTTTTGTGTTTGAAAATGCATCAAATGCTTCCTGATACTTGTATTCGATGTTTTGTAACAACATTGGCACATGGCAACACTATAAGGTATATGTAATTTGGCATACGAACTAATTTAATCAATTAATTTGGTACACATGTATTATACTACAAGACTAACGGTATCAATTATGCTTGCAACGTATATATACTAAGTATAGCATTAGGAATGTATATATATATACTATATGATATACTGCGTGCAAAGAATATATATATTCTATATGCTACAATTAATTCACCATACATGCAAAATATATCGATTAAGTATTTCAGACTCATTGTGATTGTATATATTCTTTATGCTACAATTAATTCACCATACACGCAAAGTGTATATAGATTAAGTATTTCAGACTCATTAGGAATGTATATATTCTTTATGCTACAATTAATTCACCATACACGCAAAGTGTATATAGATTAAGCATTTCAGACTCATTAGGAATGTATATATTCTTTACGCTACAATCAATTCACCATACATGCAAAATATATCGATTAAGTATTTCAGACTCATTGTGATTGTATATATTCTTTATGCTACAATTAATTCACCATACACGCAAAGTGTATATAGATTAAGTATTTCAGACTCATTAGGAATGTATATATTCTTTATGCTACAATTAATTCACCACACATGGAAAAAAAATATCGATTAAGTATTTCAGACTCATTAGGAATGTATATATTCTTTATGCTACAATTAATTCACCATACATGCAAAATATATCGATTAAGTATTTCAGACTCATTAGGAATGTATATATTCTATATGCTACAATCAATTCACCATACATGCAAAGTATATAGATTAAGTATTTCAGACTCATAAGGAATGTATATATTCTTTATGCTACAATTAATTCACCATACATGCAAAATATATCGATTATGTATTTCAGACTCATTAGGAATGTATATATTCTTTATGCTACAATTAATTCACCATACATGCAAAATATACCGATTAAGTACTGTAGATTCACTAGGAATGTATATACATATATTCTATATACTACACATAATTCACTATATACATGCAAAATATATCGACTAAGTATTGTAGATTCACTGGGAATGTGCATACACGTGTACTGTTGCTACAATTCATGCATCATACCTGCAAACTCTATATATACATTAAATAGTGCAGGTTTATAAGCAATGTATGTATCTATATGATATTCTTCAGTATGCTACAGTCCCCCCCCCCCCCCCCCCCCCACACACACACACACACACACACACCTATTTTATTAAAACTATTAAACAAATGACTATATTTCTTCTGAAAAACATGTGTACCCGTTCAGATTTTGCTGAAAAGCATGTGTACCCGTTCAGATTTTGTGTTAAATCTGCCCTCCCCCACAACCCTAAACTGAAATCCTGGATCCGCCCCTGCCGTATGCAAATATTTTCGTCATATTTTAAATGCAGTGCACACATCGGTGTTATTAACATATCTAAATAACAAAATATGTTAAACAAATTGCCAGCGTTCGTTATTTAAAACAAATAAAACTGCGTTCTTTTAAACAAACAGTTCGAATCAAATATTCCTTTTAAACCACACACTTTCAATCACGTGTTGTCTACGTAGCAAACGGACACGGACTTGGTTTAGCATTAAATGCAGCTTTCAACAATGTATACCATTGTGGACACATTTATATTATGCGATATGCTATACATTGATATACATTGTTAATTGGCCTTTAAGCTTTCTCTTTACAGATCTCTTCATAGTAGACAATTAATGAATACTGGAGGTCTCGCAACATCCCTTTGACATCTAACTAACTTATTATAAGTCAAAACTTTTCTGTACAGACGCTTCTACGTACACCTATTTCTAGGCTTCATATTAAATGCGCTCTCCGACTAATTCATGAAAATTATGATTTACTCTCAAGGTTATTTTAACCTTGTTCAAGTTATCATTTATTGTTGAGACAAGTAACCACACTGTATGTCAGCATCATCAGCTTATTATTGCCAGCAGTTTGTTGATAACTGATTTGTTCGTTTTCTTTATGATACTCAATTTTCTCTGTTTTTTCTTTAAAATAGCAGACAATAAGGGGCTTATAGGAATGGATTTAGCAATACATCAAACACATTTAATTTCAATTATTTTTATTATTGTATATTTCTTTAAGTTTCATGCCTGGTTCACATTTGCCCCGGGCGCTGTGTGATAAATGGGTCTACGATTCTCCGTACGATTTTTGAGGCATCGAAGGTGGTTACGGCGTATGTATTCACATTGTGTACAAGCATCGTGCGATTTCTCGTACTGGCCCTCGGGGGCAGGCCGTACAGAGGCTGCGCGGAGATTGTATGGACATCGTGCAATTTCAGTGCAGTTGCCGTGCAGTCTCCGCACCCTCCGCACGGAAATCGTACGGAGCCCGTGCGGGTTACGTGCAGATGCTCCGCGGAGATGGTGCGATGACCGTGCAGCCGCCGTAACGTTTTTGAGCAATGCCACCTACGACATGTTTACGGGCTGCGGGCTTATGATTTTTTTCAAATTTGTATAACTTCTCGCTAAACAAAATCGTAGAGGCCGCGGCGCCCGTGAATCCATACGAAAACGCCTCCTGCCTCCGCACGGACGCCGCACAGAAAGGGGGATACGAGCAGAATACGGACTCAGTAGACCCATCGCAGGCCAAATGTGAATTAGACATCAGGGGTGTAATAAATGAGATAGTTGGTTGTCATTTTACATGTATTGAAATAGGGAGTAGCTTTTCTGTCGTGGAGGTTGGGGAGGATAATTGTTTCTAAGTTTCATAAATACATACTACCAATATTTCTCAAGTTAAAAATTATTTTATGGTTTTTACAGCCATTAATCTTTTTGAAAATACATCAGTTTTATTATCGTTTAACTGTAGACTCCTCCAATCTAAATATTCAGACATTTAAATCTTTAACAGTTGTGTAAGAAGTACAACAGTATCATCTGCCGAATAAACAGGCAAAACAATCTTGCGATAACCATCAGTTTTATCAGTACTAAGGCCAACATTAAAAAAATGTTCGCTCTCTTTCTTGATTCTAGATTTTTTAAAAAATGGACCGGTATGTGGATAGGGAATATGTTTTGATCAGTATAAAAATTATTATCAAAAACAAATATTGCAATAAATATGTAATAGTAACATGTAGGCCTGGGTGAAATAAAAAAGTGTTGTCTCCAAAATCTGAACAAATATAGGTAAGTGTCAATTGGAAGGTAAGGAGGCAAACAAATTTGGCCTGAGTCATAATTTGTATAATGTTGCCGGATAAAGTATCAACGTCGTTAAATCTATTTGAAATAATCTGTATATAATTGTTCGTAACCAAAGACAAAACCACACCTTTAGATGGATTAATCAGTAATTACCTCAGTTTTGATACGTAATGAATAGAAACAATTATCGTATGTTGCACGCAAATGCATTGCTCCAATTCATGGTGAATAGTATATAATAATAAACTAATCTGTGCGTTTACAGGAAATGTAATATAAGTGGATGGCTAAAATGAGTAGAACCAACGTTTATTCCGCGAGTAACTAGCACACTTCCTCTCATAAAGCTAGGCTGGAACCCATGACCTCAGCCGCCAAGGTCAGTATGCATGCCTAAGATTTCCGCAATCACGGAGAACCCCTATCTCAATAATGGTAACGATTTTAAATGGCATCAACCATGAAATTCAATACTTGGATTTGTCGACGAAGTACTTGTTTAATTAGTGGGTAAATGTAGCATGTTAATGTTTTATATAGTGTAACCCTTTGTTAACCACAAAGACCGCGGCGTGGTCTAGTGGTAGAGCTTCCGCCTCGCATGCGGAAGGTCGTGGGTTCAATCCCCGGCCGGGTCATACCAAAGACTTTAAAAATGGTAAAAGAAGCTTCCTCGCTTGACGCTCAGCATTTAGAGGAGAGTTCTTGGTGTGGTCGGCCCGGTGTTTGTATAATGTGACTGGGTGGGGTATCATTCCATGTGTCTGCGGCATAATACTCCAGTGTGACAGCGCTCAGAATACTGTCCCAAGTAGACAACGTCGCAATATGACTGAAAAATTGTTGAAAGCGACGCTAGACACCATACAACAACACTGTTAACCACATAACAAGAATGTCTTGCTACTCAATATACAGTCGCAGGCCTACTTGACGTGGTGTTAGTATTGCCTTTTTTTCGATGTCTCTTTCATCATTGCATTTGTGTTAATTAATTAACCTTTGAAGGGATATGCATTGTGTTGGCCGGTTCCCGTTGTGTTGTGCGTTGACAGTGCCTTTGAAATACTATCTAGTTTTTATTGTCTTAGAACGATACAATATAAAAATTATATATTTGTCTTTCACAGGCTGATCTTGACCTATAATGTAAGCAGACCAATAGTTTAACATAACGTATTCATAATTAGATATGCGCCTACATAAATTCTGCGTTTTTATGTAAAGCTTATTTTAATCGTTTTTTTTTTCATTGTCTTAAACCAGGAAAAGATGCACTTGAAAGATATTCGTTCAAAACTTCGATCAGATTATATTTTCCTAAAATACGGTAAATATCTGGTATATAACCTAATGTTTTACTAGAATTAGACATGTATTGTACAAGCCTATTAACGAATATTGTTTTTATCCTAAAGCGACCACTAATACTGCATAATTGACCAAATAGTAATAGCTTACGCTTGTCTAAATCATATTCTATTGGCATAAGGCCAATACTTGTTAACGCGACATCGGTTCTTGTCAGTTTTGGTAGTGATTGCATATATTTTACACATTGTACGTGAACTCTTTCAAAAGATCGGATTTGGGTGTCTGTTATTGAGTTCCATAGTTCACATCCGTACAGAGCTCTGGAGAGAACAACAGTGTCATATAAATGTTTTGCAGTAATAGGATGCAAACCATCTTTATGAACGCCACAGTCGGCTTGTCCAAAATATGTTTTGCGTAATTTTGTACATGCATCTTTAATATTAACGTTTTAATAAGCACATATCTTTGCTACAAGTTACACCAAGAAGTACATATGCACACGCTTCCTTAACGTTGTCTGGGCGTACTTGCCATGACCTAGAATTGTTTTGAAAGTCAGAATTGCTTTCGTTGAATACAACAACGTTACATTTATTTGCTTTGTATGTATATCTTTCCCGAGATAAATTTTCGTAACATAACATCATTATTTCATCTAAACCGTTTTTTTTGGTAGTGAGCTAAGGACCACATCGTCAGCAGAAGTTGGATATCCATAGCTATCATCATTTATTTTAAGACAGTAGTTTGATGCATCTGATATATTCATTAAATCGTTTATAAATACTAAATATAAGTATGGACTGAGAACTTGACCTTGTCTGGTTCCTTGTAGTATGGGGAACCAGTCTGACGATTGGCCCTGTGATTTAACGCAACTAAAAGCATTTTCGAACATGTTTAAAAATTGTTTTAAAAACGATCGTATTGACTCCTGTTTTATATAATTTCAGCATTAAAATGCTATAGGGCACGTGATCAAAGGCCTGTTTGACGTCAAGAAACCATGTGCATAGTTTGGATTTATTTTCTTTTGCAAAATAAATACTTTCACGTAAAAGAAATGATGTTATATCACAGTTAGCATTCTTTTGAAAGCCGCCTTTTCATGAGTTTAACTTAAGGTTATCGGACTTTTCTATGATATTTAGTAAAACTTTTTCGTATAGTTTTGATACAGTTGATCATAGTGATATTGCGCTATAGCTATTGGCATCGACTTTGTCTTGATTGCCCCCTTTATAGAGCGTTAGTATTATACATTTTTTTCATTTTTGCGTTTATTAATTAGTTTCCAAAACTGGTTACTGTCTATTTCAGCCGCATTGTCGATTTCTCGTTCTAAGCTTGAAATTTCGGATTGAACGGTTATACGATTCATTTTGCGATATTTGTTTTTATATGTTTATAATTAATATAAGTTAAAGTGTGCTTATCGCGGGGGCAATTTTCATTTAGCCATTGTACTCTTTTAACATTCATATCATTATGAATAGTTGACAGTTCACTATTCCAGTAAGGCTTGATATATGGTTTAATTACTGCCTTTGGAATGTATTTATTTGTCGCATAACTAGAAACATGAACAATAGTAGTATACAACGAATCAATTGCTTCCGTCGATAATATTTCAGATGAAAGTTCAGACTGTAAACTTTCGTCTGTGTTTAAAAAGTTACAATATTTGTCTATATTTTCTTGTTTTACATTATGCCAATTTATATTATGATACTTATTGCATGACTGAAATATGTTTGAAATATAGCATTACAGTTTGCAAACAATTGGTCGATGAGTTGATACGTTTAAGCAATTATCATCTAAAATAAAGCATGATGTTATATTTTCAATATCTTTTGATTGTATCAAAATATGATCTATGAGAGTTCCACGGTCACTATTGTATGGCATGTTACTAAACTCAGCTCCCGTACAAATATCAAGAGCATTTACAGCTATCATATTGTAGTTGAGCAATAAGTCTGCCATAATTTTCCCACGGCTTTCAAGTTTAAAAGTATATTGGTTTCTTGAAGGGAGTTCCGTATTATAATCCCCCATAACACAGATCGAACCCTTCATATATACTAATGACAGTTTCTATTTCTTCTATACATTTTCTATACGTTACAACAGAATAATTTTTACAAGGTAGAAACACCTGAAATACATAAATAAAAGACCCGGGATTAAGCATAATTTGTATACCTAAAATATATCTACTTTCTAAATGTAACGGTGATACAGTATTATTCAATCGTTTGTTCCAAACTATACAAATCCCGCCTTTTCCAACTCGTCTGTTGCTTGGGAAGATAAGGTCTAGGTCAGAAATAGAATGACTAGTGTATTTGTTATTAATACTGTCCACGAAGTGTAAGTCATGACTAAAAAGCCAATATTCAGCAATACCGCAAATATCTATAGAGAATAAATCTAAAAAGTCACTTAAGTAACTAGCACTCGACATAATGCCAGTCGCATTCCAGGTGGCTTTGTTAAGAGATCTATTATTTGCCATGATTATTGAATATCGTAATTCTCATCGAGTGCTGAATAACGGTTGTGATCAGTATACCTGTAATCATACCAATCATTACTCGAATAATTTGTCGTCTGCTGATGGCTCCAAGGGGACCAATCATAATTTGCGTCGTTACCAGAATTTTTGCTTGAGTTGTACGATTGATATGAAACCCATGACTTGCATGTTACACCCCTGGGCCAGAAATAACAGTCATCAGTCATGTTACGAGGCATTCTCGTCATCTTCAACATTGACACGAATTACAACCGAGTTTCCACATATTGGTTCTCTGAAAATTGTTACTTTTGTGACTTCTGGGCCACGTTTTGTAATATAATTAGTCATTACAGACTCTGTAATCGACGATTGAACCCCCCCCCCCCCACATAGAATCGTCCTGTACGACGTCTAACGTATTTCTCAAAGTCGCTGTCATCGTCCGTACATGTTCCCACCTCGTCAGCGTTATGAATGCTGTTGAAGCGCTTATTAGATTCGGCGATTTCTTTATTTATGACACCAAAACTATTTTTTCTGAGATTCCGCACGCGCTTTCCAGTTTTGTGGGGGTTTTTTGCTTGCGCAGCTGTCTAGATATAATAGTTGGAATTATCATATTTCCGAACGATTTATCATTTTCATGGTCCTTTGTGGTCGCTGTATTTTTATTACAGATAACCGCTGAATAGAGCACGGACGTTTTGGCCGGGGTGGTTTGTATATCATGTGTAACCGAGCGCTCGGGTACAGGTTGCAATAAATCAGCATCCAATGGTGGTTGGTGTTTGTTTATTGGGCCATTATTTGCTGGGCTGACATGGGATTGGGATGATTGACTATTGCATCCTGTTTCAGAGACATGCGGTGTATTAACATTATTGCCAGAACTACAATTGCAGAGTGATTTAAAAGCATCTGCAATATTTAACACATTAACTTGTAGTTTTAATACACTCTCTGAGTGTTTTAACATGTCAGTTTTCAAGCTTTTCCTATCTACCGGAATTTTCGATTCAATGTCAGATATGCAAGTTTTAAGCTCGGATACGTCTTTTTGTATTTTATCAATAGATGACTGTATTTGGTTAAAATCATTGTTTCTCATGTTTTCAGTGGCTGCATGGCGTTGTTTCATAAGCAACATGTCTGCTTGTAAGCATGTCATGGTGTCTTTTAGTTGTTGCATTTCTGCACGGCACACACATTTGTCGACGGGTTGTGTCTGTGACTGGGATAAAAAAATTGAGCTGGTGTTTTTTACTTATAGGTTCCTTTAGAATCGAGACGTCGGCACCTTCAATAACTGTCAAAATCGTGTAAATATCATTTGCTAATTTGACGGCGGCTGAGTCACCTTGTCGTGTATTTACTCGGCGTTTCAAATCACATGTGACGTCAAACGGGAATTCCTCTGACTCGCAAATGGCTTCAAACAGCAATATGCGGTTCTTATCCAGGTTGGATTTTGATTGATGGTAGTCTACTAATAAGCGGTCGATGAACATTGTGCTTGGAAGTTCCCTCACAAGACGGCATTGTTCGGTAAGATCTCCACAAGAATCTTGGAAGGCGTGTCCGTCGGTAAAATCTGCACATGAATTTTGGTAAGTTTGCCCGTCAGTAACATCACTACATGGGTTTTGGAACAGTTGTCCAGCAATAAGAGTTTCTCCTGAGTCTTGGTAAATTTGCCTAGTGACAAGATACGAACTTTCAACAGGTACTTTAATTTCGGTATGATCCGACAGCACAACAGGCGTCAGTTCCTCGAACGCAACTGTATCGTGTCCATCTTGTATATCCATAGTTACCACGTAGATATAGTGTCGTGAACGCCGATGTATCGTGTCCATCTTGTATATCCATAGTTATCACGTAGATATAGTGTCGTGAACGCCACTGTATCGTGTCCATCTTGTATATCCATAGTTACCACGTAGATATAGTGTCGTGAACGCCGATGTATCGTGTCCATCTTGTATATCCATAGTTACCAGGTAGTTATAGTGTCGTGAACGCCGATGTATCGTGTCCATCTTGTATATCCATAGTTACCACGTAGATATAGTGTCGTGAACGCCGATGTATCGTGTCCATCTTGTATATCCATAGTTACCAGGTAGATATAGTGTCGTGAACGCCAATGTATCGTGTCCATCTTGTATATCCATAGTTACCACATAGATATAGTGTCGTGAACGCCGATGTATCGTGTCCATCTTGTATATCCATAGTTACCACGTAGATATAGTGTCGTTAACTACGATCGGGCTTAATACCTTCTGTATTATTAAGCGGTTATAGGATCTGCCTGCGGCTAAATTCGCGGGTTTACCAAGTAACACAATACAATATCACTGTAATTTGTAGCAATTAATTCAAACAAAAGAGTTTTCTACAAGGTTATATATTACTTTGATCCTCAAAATAATTTAAGTTGCTTTTTTTTTTTTCCAATTTTCGTTTATAACGAATACACACAATAATATTATTTGATAAAAAGAGCCGGATTTCATACACATCTACATATGTTTTTTGTCGAAATATCTATTGAAAATCCAATTAAAATCTAATATATCCACGGAGAGATAAAAAGTGTGACTTCCCGCTCATATATATAGGTTAGAAATTTCTTTGGCAGCTTAACTGACTTAAATGTTGGTATACTTTCTCGTTCCTAGAGTGGTTTTATTGGCTGAGGAAGAGGGTTAACATCTACTGATGGTCATAAAAAATAACAATCTATGTAAATGGACTGTTCTATTTTGAAAAATCTGAGCGATTTTATTAGCTGAGAAAGTAGGACAATATCTAAATGACTGTTGACAAACACAGGACACGTCCTCCACAGCAGTTCACACACGGTCAATACATAGAATAATTATAATAAGAAGCATTGACTACCCGACGAATATAGCGGTAAATTGCTTCACTACAGATAATGCAAGTAAGTCTAATACATTGGTTAGACTATATCTCTGGATAAATTGCGGGACATGCAGACAATCGGGTAGAATGTGTTATAGATATATGTGACACACCAACTGATGTGAAAGAAAACACAAAAAATGTCAATTGGGAATTTGAAACAATATTTACTATAGGGAATATATTGCAGTATATTGCTTACAAATAATGCAAGAAAATCAGCTACCTTTGTTATAATATATCTCTGGACATGCAAACAATCGGATATCATTTGTTACAGATATGTGTAACACACCAGTTGATGTGAGAGTAAGATTGTTTTTTAAAAAAACAAAAAAAACAAAGAAATGAATGGGAATTTGAAACAATATTTAAGTAACAGGAGGATATAACGAACAGTACACAATTGAAAATAAGTCCTCAGTATTGGTATATAAAAGTTTAAAATGTAAATTCTAACGCATTTGTTGATTTCAAATAACATCAGTCATTAAAATGAATGCGTGAACATGTGGACGAATTATTTCTTTAATTTATGTGTATACTTATTATCTGTTTAATTAGAGGGCGAAAATGAAGAGCGATACCTGTTATTGGTTCAAGATCAATAGTATAATAGTAGTCGGAATATCGAAATGATAATTACTCTAACAGCTAATGTTCATACACACACACACTACGGCCATCCTCTAATCTATTCTCCTAAGCCTAATTCTGAAATGTTTCGGAATTCATTTGCTTATTCAGGCTCTTCTATGTAGAACTCTATTCCGTCTTATGTAAAAATGCAAATTCTATTAATCAGTTCTACGATGGAGTAAAAATTCTTAGCAATTCTAATACATCGGGTAGCTCTCTGCAAAATTGATATACATTCGCACGCACGCACGCAAGCACGCACGCACGCATATATATATAGACATATATATCTATCTATATATATATGATAGGGAGAATCATACGTCTAACAAAACACCTTTCAGGAGCACCAGATCCACGAAGGATACATAAATGGTAGAAATAGTGAATACAGAAGAGAGAATTACCATTTTACAGTGCTAAAACTTATAACGAGATATCCTTAGCAAGCTTTCGGCTTTACGCCTTCATCTGAAGACACAAATAAAAGAAAAAACAACAATAAAACAATAACACAAGAATATAAACAATTTTTATAAATAAAATACTGCAGACAGAAAAAATGGTTTATATTCTTGTGTTGTTATTTTGTTGTTGTTTTCTTTTAGCTTCAAGCAACATTTGTGAAGTATTTGATGTAACCCCGTCGGGAATCGAACCCACGACCTTCCGCATGCGATACGGACGCTCTACCACATGACGACCTTGAAACACCGCAAGTTCTACAACACACTCAGCCCACTAAAAGTTTTAATACAAAATATGTCCAACAGCTAAACGCACGAGCAATATATAAATTTATCTATAAATACTTTTTAAACTAAAACGATACGCACGAACGACTTCAACTTCGAGAAGTCACGTATCTGTACACCGCCGGATACCCACGCGTCATCCATTTTATCAATTTTTGATGGATGGAGAGTATCGGAATTGACACCCATGGGTATCCGACGATGGTTACTGTATTGTTTTTTTTATATGCAGTCTAGTAAGAACAATTAATAGGTATCGTGAAGTTAAAGATAATCCTACCGTGGACTCTTTCTCCTTGTTCATAATCCAATCATTTACGAACATTCAAATTGTAATCCATTATGAATAGTTCATGTTTGTTTACACATTATCACTAATTTACGGAGTTTAATGAATGGGTAACTCCGACACACCCAAATAGTATTTCATTCCTTTACGCATTTAGTCCACGTGAAAATGATGCCACAATGCAACTGCCTATAGTGTGTGACAAAAATATGACACAATGTTCATAATTATAAATTATTGTCACGTTTGCTTTTGTATTTGTACTGATGTTCTAGAACCGACTTTGCACCATCTTAGTTTCGTTGTTTCGCTGTTTCGGCTTGACTAAATTAAAAAATATGCCGCAATGGTTCCAGCGGGACACCCGTACCCAATTCTGTTTTTTTTTCGCTTATTAACAAATAAATAAATCAATAAATAAATAAATGAGTGAGTGAGTGAGTGAGTGAAATGAATAATGAATGAACGAACGAGCGAACGAACGAACGAACGAATGAATGAATAAATAAATTAATAACTTAATATATTAATGAATAATGAATAAATTCATTCATTCATTCATTCATTCATTCATTCATTCATTCATTTATTCATACATTCATTCATGAATGGGTGGGTGGGTTGGTGGGTTTATGGATGGATGGATGGATGGATGGATGGATGGATGGATGGATGGATGGATGAATGAATGAATGAATGAATGAATGAATGAATGAATGAATGAATGAATGAATGAATGAATGAATGAATGAGTGAATGAATGAATGAATGAATGAATGAATGAATGAAAAAATAAAAATTAATACATAGAGTGAAAATACCGAAATTATATTGCCATTTTGTCAAATCACTACCCATGTATTTGTCATTATGTATCATTTTGTGCTCAAATGGTATTGCAACTAACGTATTGCAATCTGTGTATCCAAATAAAGTTCTGTTCTGTTCGCAATATAAATACAGAACAGAACTCACAAAGTGTTCAGATAACTGCAAGAAGTGTGACCAAATCTGCAAACAGAGCTTACTCTATGTAAAATGCCTTTTTTAACTGCTTACTAGTTTATTCAAATCTAGTGTCTGACCTACAAATTAATAACCAATCTATTGCTTTGTAAAACAAAATGTCAAATTTACGCTGAGATGCTTGTATTTCATATTATAATAAATGTAATTGTGTTTTCACTGGTAAAACCGAAACTATAATTTGTACCAGAGAATTAGAAAGAAGGGAAACAATCAATATTCCACCAGCAAATAAGTACGCAACCAATTTTGTTGCCACTTTTTAATTCAATGTCCGAACATCTGCAATAAATATCTTAGTATAAATATGCACAACGCAGATAATTTCAAAGTAGATGTTTTGTATTGGAACAAAACATGGAACTTAACAGCCGTGGCCGTGGCCGCCATTCTGATGCGAGTCAGGATGCACCTATAAACAAAGACATATTTTAATATATTTACTTACATACCACTTACAGAAGATATTTATATATAAGGAGAACATATTTAATCATGATGTATTTCGGGGGGGGGGGGGGGGGGGGGGGGGGGGGGGGGCGGGGGGGGGATTCTGTTTGATGAAAGTTAAGTTAAGAAAAGAAAATATAGAAACAATTTTTTCATTTCGTTGTTGATTTTTTAGACAAAAATAAAGTGTACACAGTATTTGCTTAAACAAATAGAAAATTAAATTTGATATGACTCAATGTTATTACTCAGTAACATTGATATTGTTCAGTGACATTATTCAGTTACTTTGATATTACTCAATCATATTACTCAGTATGTTTAAGATTACTCAGTGATATTGCTCACTAGCTTTGCTTTAACTCAGTGTTATTACTCAGTAACTTGGTATTGCTCAGTGGCATTAATCAGTAACTTGGTATGGTATTACTCAGTGACGTTACTCAGTAACTTGGTATTAGTCAGTGGCATTACTCAGTTTCTTGGTATTAATTAATGGCATTACTCAGTAACTTGGTAATGCTCAGTGACATTACTCAGTAACTTGGTATTACTAAGTGGCATTACTCAGTTACTTGGTATTAAGGTTTTTATCACATAGTTCAGAAAAAAGCTCGAGACATTTTACGTACGAGAGTCGAGTTAAACGAGAAACGCTGAACAAGGAATCGGAAGTGATATTACACTCGGTTAATATAAAAAAATATGTCATGGGTTTGGTTTAAAACACATTTATCTATTTATTCAAATTTACATACGTACAAATCAGTTTAAGTATGATTAAGTATAAAAATGGATCAGAACAGAAGGTAAAATCTTACAAAGTTCTTCTCCACGACATGTATTAATTGTGAACAGATTTGGGCGATTTTTTATGCTCTTAACATGACGAATTTATTAAACTTCTGCGCAGTAATTTATGTGATAAACTATTTTATTTTATGGGGGCTAACCCCATTTTCAGCACATTACAAGTTATATATGGCATCCAGTTTTATTGGTGGTGACATTTAACTAGAATATGAGCAGAACCACCGTCCTTCTGAAAGTTACTGGGGAATTTTTTCTCCAAAAGTGTTCGGGCCCAGCTGATATAAAACACATAACCCCAACAGATCTTGGGACGACGCCTTAGACGAGTTGTCGGCTGCGGACCCCTGACGTATAACTACAAGTTATACTGAACACTTGTAATAGTTGTAGCCTTCAGTTGGACCCGCATTCCACTCCAACTTAAACCACACAGCGGAGTGCAATGAATAATGCAACGGAGTTCATTTGCTGGAAAAAATGCCAAAAGAATCAAAAGAAATTGGCGAAAAAAAAAACGTCTGTTATTAATTGATTATTAATTATTCGAGTTATGTTTTGTCAATTGAAATATTAACAGCAAAGTATACTGATTTTACCTAATTACAATGTTGTTACTTTGTTAACAAACGTGCATAACCAATTCGGCTATAAATGTAACTATGTATATTTACGCTATATGATAAGATCACAAAATTACTTACCGCGTGGATAAAAGCCCTGAACTCTGCTTCTTGGACTAGACCGTCCTCTAAACAAAAATAAAATATCATCAAGACGTGCATGCCATTACTGCTTCTCATTTATTACGAAAAATCAACAACAACAACATCATCATCATCATCATCATCATCATCATCATGCATACAGTTTATTTCATTCAAATGGTATTAGTGATCCAGGAAATATATATTAACTGATCCTCCGTTAGCCAACATTGGCGGCATAAAAATGACGCTAAATATTCAATTAATCAATCAATCAATCAAATAATCATCACGGATGAATATCCATCACCGATGATCGCGTCAGCCGATTTTGGTAGCAATTTCGCGATTAATCAATTAAATTTAGAAACCATAAATTGGCAGAAATAAAATGAGGGGAAATCATATATGATTAAAACAAGTCGGTTTCTTTATAAAGCGTATTCAGCAAGCTACTTAAACAATTCAAGATCGGATTAAGGTATTGTAATCTCCCTAACAAAAATTGTGCAAAAATTACGTCACAGTGGGCTGAATCTTACTTCGGTACTCGCGACTGAAGACCAATAAATCATTTCTTTATATAGAATTGATTCCTGTACTATAAGCTGAGTCATGATTTGAGATAAAATGACACTTTTTGTTTGCTATGTTGTGATTTCTTTCTTTCTGTTAAACAGGTAACTCTCTCTTTCTCTCTCCCTCTATCTTTTCTTACCTCTCTTTCTCTCTTCACTTTCTTTCTCTTTCACTCTATCTTTTCTCCCCAATCCTCCCTCCCCCTCCTCTCTCTCTCTCTCTCTCTCTCTCTCTCTCTCTCGCTCTCTCTCTCTCTCTCTCTCTCTCTCTCTCTCTTTTTCTCACACACTCTATCTTTTCTACCCACTCCTCCCTCTTTCTCTCTCTCTCTTTCTTTCTTTCTCCCTCTCTCTCTCTATTTCTCCCCTGTCTCTCTTTCTTTCTAGCTCTCTCCCCCTCTCTTTCTCATAAAATAAGAAAATACATATCAAATATATCAAAAGGAGACACTGTAACCAAGGGATATGGCAAACATACAAAAATACTTAATGAATATAAAAACTGCACTTTTAACAAGTACAATATAAACATAGAAAGCAAAACTACTTGCCGTATTAAAATGGCATAGCGTGAATATTTACTCACGTGGGTTTTTATCAAACTGACTTATGTGAACCATTACGTCATCGAGCGTCAGTTTGTTGTTACCATCGAGGTCGAGATTTTTAAAGAAACTGTGTGCTGTATCATGATGGTCATGAAAACTGGCCATCCAGGCTTGAGTGAAATCGTGGAACGATACACCGTCAATGTCTGAATACAAAATTGTTGGGAATGAGTCAAATAACCGGACTGCATGTTGTTATGAGGTTACACGACCCGCCAATGTCACGTGGTTACCAGTAAATTCATGAAATATTTAGAACATCCGCTAATACACAACAGTCATTAAGACGTTTACCCTAACCCTAGTTGTACAATATATGTTAATAAAATATATTAAAATATTAAGCTCGGCATGTGTACATGCTATGTTTCTTCTCTCAATTTGTTGTCGCTTTTCTCTTTTCATTTTGAACGGGATAAACGGTATTTCTGATGCATGTGCACTCAAACATTTTTATCTAAATGGTATATACTCGTACAGTAGAACTTCGCTGGGTCGAACACGGATAGATCGAACACTACATATAGCTCGAACCACTTACCAAGTCCAAGTTAAATTCCTATTCCAATGAATATACATGTACATGTATGGTATGATGTTGAACAATATTTGGCTCGAACAACCGTTGACTCGAACTATTTTGTCCAGTCCCGTCGGGTTCGAGCCATCGAAGTTCTACTGCATATGGAATTTAAATGTATGTAGATTAGTATATGTTCAATGAAGGACTAATGTCACCAATATTAATACTTGTGTAAGACCTACTTCCAAGATGCCAGTTGATTAATAATTCCTCCATGAGTTCATCATGCTGCAAGATACCGTCCGTATTCTTATCTGCTAGTCTGATGGCCTCATCAATAATTTGGTCAACAGTCCAGCACATGTGATTGGCGCTGTAATATATTTGGGAGAACATGTCAGAATATGAAAGTTCACATGACAGCACATTTTATTGGTGCTGCAATACATTAGGGGAACATGTGATTGGCGCTGAAATATATTGGGGAGAACATGTCAGGTTTTGAAAGTTCATATAACAGCACATTTTATTGGTGCTGCAATACATTAGGGGAACATGTGATTGTCGCTGAAATGCTTATATTGGGAAGAACATGTCAGAATATGAGAAGTTCATATAACAGCACATTTGAGTGGTGCTGCAATACATTAGGGGAACATGTGATTGGCGCTGAAATACGTATATTAGGGAGAACATGCCAGAATATGAGAAGTTCATATAACAGCACATTTGAGTGGTGCTGCAATACATTAGGGGAACATGTGATTGGCGCTGAAATACGTATATTAGGGAGAACATGCCAGAATATGAGAAGTTCATATAACAGCACATTTGAGTGGTGCTGCAATACATAAGTGAATCATGTGATTGGCATTGAATTAAATTGGAAGAACACTATATGTGGAATCCACATATCAGCACATGTGATGAACAATATATACGTGTAATACTATATGGATATATATTAGCACATATGGTTGGCACTGAAATATGTTTGGGAAAATTGATTGGTGCTGAAATATATTGGTAAGAACGAGTAAACTATCGGAGTTCCACACTCCAGAAAATGTAATGGACGCTTAACTACATTCGAAAAAAGGCCACACGCGAATACACGTGATTGGCGCTGAAATACATGTTAAAACATGTGACAACATGGTAGGTCCCCAATCTTACACAATGTGATTTATGCTTAGAACATTTGGAAAGTATGTGGCAATATGTGGTCTGCTTAATTATATACTTAACGACTCCTAAAAACGCAAATATGAGTATTGCATCAAATCTAGATATGAAATGATTGATAAACTAATACAAAACTCTTTACCTTGTTTTTTCCCCAATTTTATGAGCTTCATCACTTTAAAACACAAATCTTATAAATTAAATTCGGGCGACATATGTGATAGCAAACCTTGTGTAAAAAATATTCCATATTTGCATCATGCTGATATAAACTTCTCAGTGCACATTCATGAAAAATGCAGTGTGTCCATTTAACAGTCGACAGCGTGCATATATACACTTATGTTAACATTTCAACCTGTTAAAGGATAACTGTGTGTTGTCAGTAAAGACAAACCCGCAAACAATTTTATACATACCTGTAAACCAGCCCAATAACTGCTGCTAGAATAAGGCACCTCATCATTTAATGTTGTCTGAAAGAAAATGACAGTTCTTTTTTTCGACAAATTGAATTGAAAATGTTTGCAAACACAACAAATAAAAATGATATGTTAACAACTGAACTGACTCTATGAAGATGTAACCGAAAATTGAGCAAGATATGAAATGAAAACTGACTCGATGAAGATGTAACCGAACATTGAGCAAGATACGAAATGAAAACTGACTCGATGGAGACGTAACCGAACATTGAGCAAGATACGAAATAAGAACTGACTCGATGGAGATGTAACCGAACATTGAGCAAGGTACAAAATGAAAACTGACTCGATGGAGATTTAACCGAACATTGAGTAAGGTACGAAATGAGAACCGACTCGGTGAAGATGTAACCGAACATTGAGCAAGGGACGAAATGAGAACTGACTCGATGAAGCCTGGGGTGAATACGTAATTACTTGATTGTATCAACAGTTTATATGATGACAATATTTTAAGCGTTACTATGGTAACACTGTTGCACAAATGTAGCGTTAATGATGCAGATAAAGAAGAATTAATACCAAACATACTCAGCTCTAGTCAACACAGTTTTAACTGGCCTTATTTAAAAATGTCAGTTACCGCAAGTGCATTCGGTAAAATAAAATACCGTTTTCGTTGTTTAAACCTACAATATCCCCTTTGATAACATTTTCGTCACATAAATGTGATCATTTTTTTTAAAAAAATGAAAACGTAATCTTGATGGAAGATTAGACTAAAATTATATTATTTCAATCATAAATATGTATGTTTTATTTTATTTTGATATTGGGCCTAAACGTTGGTCCTTAATGCACCTAGTCCTTAGTATTACCTCGGAAATGTTTCTATCATGCAAATAAAAGTAATGAATATAAGCCATCTTTAGCAATAATTTATATAGCATGCCTATGAAACTAATGAATATAAAACATCTTTAGCACTAATTTACATATCATGCCCATGAAACTAATGAATATAAAATATATTTAGCACTAATGTACATATCATGCCCATGCAAGTAATGAATATAAAATATCTTTAGCACTAATTTATATATCATGCCTATGAAACTAATGAATATAAAATATCTTTAGCATTTTATCGATCATGCCCATGCAAGTAATGAATATAAAATATCTTTAGCTCTAATTTATCGATCAATCCCAAGAAACTAATGAATATAAAATTTCTTAGCACTTATATATCATGCCCATGAAACTAATGAATATAAAATATCTTTAGCACCAATTTATCGATCATGCCCATGAAACTAATGAATATAAAATATCTTTAGCACTAATTTATACATCATGCCCATGAAACAAATCAATATAAAATATTTTTAGCACTAATTTATATAGCATGCTCACAAAACTAATGAATATAAACTTTCTTTAGCACTAATGTACATATCATGCCTATGGAACTAAGGAATATAAAATATCTTTAGCACTAATTTATACATCATGCCCATGAAACTAATGAATATAAAATATTTTTAGCACTAATTTATATAGCATGCTTACGCAACTAATGAATATAAAATATCTTTAGCACTAATTTATATATCATGCCTATGGAACTAAGGAATATAAAATATCTATAGCACTAATTTATCGATCATGCCCATGAAACTAATGAATATAAAATATATTTAGCACTTTTTTATTTAGCATGTCCATGAAGCTAATGAAAGAATGATATATATTCAGAACTAATGTATCTATCATGCCAATATTGCTGATGCATACAAGATATCCTCAGCTCTAATGCATCTATCATGCCAATGAAAGTAAAGAATAATATATATTCAGCACTTATTTATCTATCATGTCAATATTGCATTTACCAGAGCAATACCGCAAACCAAAATAGAAACGAAATGTCTTTTGCTATTTATTGCCTCTTTTATAGCAAGAAAATGTTATACATTACATTTAAAATGTTTGCAATGGCTTTATTATTTAAATTATAGCTTAAACTAAAAATAGTTTAGCATAGTATTTAAAGAACACACTAACCAGAGTATAAGTCGAACATTGAAGAACAGAAGAAGGAATAGTTATGGAATTCGTATGACAAGACGGGAAAGAGAATGAACAACGTAAATTAAAACATATAAGAATATTAGTGAAAGAAAACGATAAAAAACACACTGAACATTGCTAAAGAATATTTTAAAACAAATATTTGCTTCAATTCAACTAAAAATCGTTATAGTAACAATTTAAACAATCCGTGCAAGCAAAGTAACGTTGAAAATATCGCTGACTTTACCTGCTGATAAAGTTTCCAAAATCTTTAATGTGGGCAAAGGCAAATGACCTCATTTATATGAATGTTAAAGTAGGTCACGGTCAAAATCAGGATGAAATTATACAGTAGGCCAAAACAATTAAATTATTGTATGATTGTTTCTTGACTAATAGTTGTTTTAAAAATATATTTATCAATAAAAAAACTGATGATATTTGGTTGGTAAAATGTCTGCAATCGGGTTTCATTTTTGTTGGCCGTCCACATGGACATTTTGTTACCATGACATTTATGTACCGTAAGCACAACACAGCCGATTTGCACATGCGATTCGTCAAGACCTATGGATTGTTAAGTGTATGCAGGAAAGCTGATTCTATTGACATAAAATTATGTACTTTGACTGAAATTGATATTATCACTATTTAAAATACTAAATTAAAAACAAAACAGTTAAACAACTAAAACAAAAAAGAAAATATATGTCAACAGGAGACATATCACGCACAAGACAGACAGCAAAGCTTAAACCTGGTATACATGCGCATACAACCACGTTCTTACCCAGTCACCAGATCATAAAACCAGCTCGTGTAATACATTAATCATTAAAATAAAACTTTCGTTTACCCGAATATTTGAACAATCACATACATTTTCAAACACTGCAAAATAAAAAATAGAATTATAATATTGCATCAAAATCTCTATCTACTGATACTGCAACAAACACGAGGATTATGTGCATGCACGAAATGCACATGTTTACTGGCATTTGAATCACTGAGAACGTTTACGTGCAATGGGTATGATTCTATCTGTACACGGGACTGATTGCTCTGAGATTTGCATGCTTTCACAGTTTCACAGTACCTTATCCGACTAAGGCACTGTGGGAGTGCGTTTGAAAACCAACGAACGAGATCAGGGGACCTCTGGGTCTTGGAGCAAGCATGCTTACTACTAGACCACCGCAATTTATAATATAGTGTCTTTACGTGTTGGTCTGTCATGGTTTTAGAAGCAACAGTTTATATACATAAATGATAAGGTATGTCCGTTATCCTTCAGATTTATTTTAATAGGGCACAGATAACAAAACCAAATACACACTAGATATGTCAAAGTCGTGATTATTTTCTCACTTTAATCTCACCAACATGGCCTTCAATCTAGACACAGTGAACGACTTTATTTTCAAATAGTTTACTTCAACACCATTAGTATTCCATGGACAGTACAGCTTAGAAGCGTTTTTTGTTTGTACAGAAGGGTTCTCCATGGCCAAGAGGTCCAAGGTGCTGTTGTCTAAAGATCAATTACCTCTCGACGATGAGGTCGTCGGTAGGAGGCAAAAAAGTGATAAAGTTTGCCAGCTTCTTGCTGAAAGATGTTGGTTCTACTCATATTCATTACCAGGTGTTCCTCCAACAGTAAAACTAGATATGTCATTTATTTATAACATGTCATTTGTTAAACCCTAATGTGTACATAAATGATTTAACTTAAACGTCTTAGAAAGCAAAGATGACAAAACCGAAAGCATGTGTCGATGTATAGCAACGGCAATATTATATAAATACTGAACGGAACAGCTAACCCGTCACCTGACATTTCATGTACCTGACATTTTTTGATTTTCTCAAAAGTATCATAGAAATTTCCTTGAAATTTGGACTTATAGGAAAGAACATTAAGGTTATGCAAAAATGCATAATTGTCTGTTAATGGCATACACATCTTTTAATAGCGCTTCTCCACAATTTGACGAAGATATTGGAAATACAAAAGTGGCAGGTTAGCTGTTCCGTTCAGTATATATATATTTAGATATATTGGAATAATTATCTGTGAACAATTAGATAAATTTACAGACCTGAAAACGGCGAGAGCGCCTGGCTACAGTGCAAACCAAGAACTAGAGACTATAGAATCATCCACTTCAAAAGAAATGGTTCCGAACACAGCTTAGTAAACAATGATCTCTTGACTGTAGAGACAATTTACACACATGTACAGGAAGCTTATATGAGTAGGATCAAGTTAAGGGTCGATTCATAACTACACACTCTCTATACAAAGGACAGACACGGAAACTCGTTGGATCATGAAGATATAGTAAAATCAGAATAATGCGAGAGATAGCTGAAATTACTACAACGTTTTTTCACGTTTTGGGGATATCTTTAGATGTACGTTCATAATATATGATATATATATATATAAGGTGATAATTAATTGTGAATACCAAACATAAATCTACAGACCAGACTACGGCGAGCACGCCAAGCTACGATTGAAACCGATGACATAATAGTATATAGAACCATGCTTCGTACAAAAGGAACACTTTTATGTAGTTAAGTGATATTTTAAAGGGAGAAAAACAGGAAAAACCTCTTATTTTAAAAAATAAAATTATTTTTAAAATGGATAATGTTGTTGTTGTTGTATGGTGTTTAGCGTCGCTTTCAACAATTTTCAGTTATATCGCGACGGCGTCTACTTGAGACAGTATTCTGAGCGCTGTCACACTGGAGTATCATGCTAAAATGGATAAAAAGCATCTCGTTATCATTATAAATAAAATCCAAAATATTTAGTTTGTCAAAGCCACCAAACCATGGCGAACTCAATATTTAAACTGGAGTTGTAAACATAAAATGATCTTAGTCTTACCTGGGCGCATAGCCCAAGTTAGCAACTTTTTAACATATTATTTTGGTATGTTTGAATATATATCTTCTTAGCAATACGGGGCCAGTGAGTATATCTAAGCATTAGATACTTGGAAAAAAAATTTTTTTAGCTAATTTTATAATTTTGAAAAGTTCTGATATATTCCTTTTAAAAAACATAAATAAAGTAATTGGTATCTACGTTTTGATAATTATTTTTCTGCATCGTATCCATTTGCTGATGTATTCCTATGTGCATTTATTTTTTGCAATGTAGATTATGAAGGAAAAAATGCTGCCGGTGTCGCGTGAGACACTTCAGACCCATGAAAAATGTATCGCACATGCACATTATCATTAACGTTTCCGGCGTGATAATCGTCAGCCAAAAAATAAAAATAGTCAACTTTAAATATATTTGACATAGGCAGTGCCACATCTTTTATCAATCCTTTTTTGAATAACAGAAGAAATGCTTTGAAGTTGGATAGCAATTCATACGCCATGCATCCCACTCACGAGAAGTCCCAATCTGGATCTAAATAAAAACAACAATAACAACAAAATCTTCATAATTTAATCGTTCTTTTTTATGTTCTCATTTCACAACCACAAAAGAAAACTTCATAAGAAAGCAAATATTTCTCTACATGAATGTATGTATCAGTATAACGACTGGCACATCTGTTTATTATGTGACAACAGGGGAAAGTGAGGATGAATGCGCCCGTAAACCAGAAATGAAATTCTTGCGACTTTACCACTAGCTCTTTTAAAGTAGTGATTATTTCTTCTGCATATTTATATAGTTTTTCTTATATGTGTTATATGATTCGTTTGTAATTGTTTTGTTGTTTTGGTTGTGTACTTGAACGCTTTTTTTCTTGTTGGACTTATATTTTAATTGGAAACCAGTCAGCATAACGACTGACACATCTGATGTGACATCTGGAGAACGTACGAAGATGGATGCTCCCGTTAACCAGAGTTTAAATTCCCAGATGCGGTTTTACAGCTAGCTCTATCAAGACGGTAACCTCAGTTCTTGTTCTTCTGTATGTTTTTATAGTTCTTCTTATATGTGTTATATGCTTTGTCTGCGTACTTGAACGCTTTGTTGGACTTACATTTTATTTGGAAACCAGTCAGATTACCTTAACAAAATACAAACGCTTGTATTCTGGTCATTTTATAGCTTCATAGTACACTTAGCAAGTTATCATAGTAATTTACTCAACTTCAACAAAATTTCTGTAATCAAAATGCTAAAACAATTGACAATAATGGTGCTATTGTTGCCAAAGACGCATAAAAATCAGATATCAGCAGACTTACTTATATCAATTCAATATAGCAGCACGTGACCCCTAAGTAATTTACTTTTTAACTCTTCAAGAAAATCATCGGAATTTAATAATTTCTATAATAAATTAAAACTTATTATTACAAATTATTCAATTTAAACAATGGGAAATTATGATGAAAAAAAAATGTAACCCTATTTTTAAGATTGTAAACTACGACCAAAGGTTGGTCAGGCGAGCCATAGGCACGTGGTTGCAGTAGAAAAGAGCACTGAATGCGTACCATCCACAGCTGTGATTAAATGCCTTCTTTTGATACCAAAAATCACAGAACTTTGACGATAAGTTCAACAGGAGTTTTTCATTTAAAATGTCCGATAAACGTCCAAGTTGCTAAGATAAAAACACGAGAAAAACGTGCAGTGATTTATTAGTTTATTAGACACTGCTGTTACAGTTAAAGTTAATGATGCAACTTAACCCAGAGCAACTAATTAAAATTTACGAATACGATACTAAGACTAGAGAATCATATTACTACAGTGCCCCATATCCACGAAACATCTCAGTTACTGTCGTATTTGTGAGAAGAAAGGTTGACAAAGATACTTTTATTTATACTTGCTTGTTTTATAATATGACAAAAGGGTCAAGGGTGAGGTTGGATGGCCCCGTGAAGAACCAGGTTTAAGCTCCCTAGTGGCAAATTGTGCCGTCACTACAGTTCCGTTACCAGTTGTATTTAAATCAGGTCTCACTACACAGTTAAATTTTTGTTCTTTGTTCTATACAAAATATGGTCTATGACGAAATTCCGCATACGATATTTTTTTCCATAGCAAGAATGTATCCGCACATAAAAATGCACAATTACTCATAGGTTGATCAGCTTTGTTTTTTAAAAACAGTGAAGTGATAACCCTAAATATTTTTTTTAAAAAAAGAAGTCCTCAAATGCCCATAAATGCATGGATCTGTTAAAATCCTATAACAGTCACTTTTTTGACACCAATGATGTATTATTGCAGTATATGTTAAGCCCGGCTTTGTTTCACTCATCTGCAACAAGAAATCACAGCCCTATGAACCATTTTGAAAATATTTTAAACCGAATTACATACGACTTTTATGCGCAATTATCATGTTACCGTGGGAAAATGTGTAGTGAGACATTAAACTAATGTTAAATTAAAAGACAAAAATAACCTTAATACATACTATAGTTGAGATATTTTGTAAATAGAGAGCCAGATGTTTTTTTCCCTTTCATTATATATCGATAAACAATCCTATACAGTTTCAATTACAGTTTAGATACAGGACGTAAGACGTCAACCAACACAAGTAACAACACGGACAACATATCAAATAACAACAAGAAACACCAAATATAGCAACATCAAATAAAACAGATATTCACCCGTACATTTTATGTTTTGAAACATCATTAAAGATTGTCAAAATTAATTATACAAATACATTTTTAACATGTTTACTTGTCTTGCAAATTGGACTGATAGCTTTGTGCTGTTTACTGCAAAGTCAACTATCCTCTTAGCGAGTTAGCTTCTAGTCTAATATTTTAAGTCTTTGGTATGATATCTCTTAACCTGCTAAGTTATGTGCGTTTTTAAATATATTATATTATTCACAACGTGCGTTACGAATGTGCATATATATTTTTCCAAATAAACAGGCTAAAAACCGACTCTTCTGGAATTTTCTTTCTTGGTTGGATTCACAGGTTGGTCGTTAAGAATCCTTATAACAAACATAACTGTTTGTAATACATCATAAGAGGACAGCGCGAAGGTTGTACTTAAAGGCTTGATGAATGTCAGGTCAGAGTCAGATGTAAAACATTGAATTCATAATCCACTGAGTACATCCTGAATTCAACCAATGGACGCACATGGCTTTCACTATGCCATCGATTAAGAATGGATGGTTTGGGTGGACTTCAGAACTATTATTATATGGAGACTTGATTATTTTATGGAGATATGGCATTTTAAACTTTGCCAAGACCGTTAATGATAAAAATATAATCATTTAAAACTGCGTTTACTACACCACCGTACTACACCACCGTACTACACCACCGTAACTCAAGTCATACATAGCATATGACACAACAAACTTACTAAATATTTGGTATGAAGACTCAGACCGTAATTCCGGAATACTAAAAGTAACTCTCAAAACATTGTAACACATAACACCAAATAACACCGAATAACACGAACATTTTGTGCATGAACATGTACAGTGATTGACGAAGAGCCATTAATATACTATAAGTTTAACTTTGGTTTGAGGCTTGCTATTATCTAATTTGTCTGCCCAATGAGTGAACTTATGATAAAAACAGAGACAAATAGCAATGTATGATGAGTTTGTACAGATGCTTTCCATTTACCACATGCGGGCTAAATCCTACTAAACATTAAAAATCCTACGAAATTAACATTTAATTTATATGATTAATCAATACATTTAAAAAGATATCATGTTTCATAAAAATAGCTTTGAATTTATATCTGTTCCTAAATTTAATGTATCTTAAATCGACACCTACTGCAATTTAAATGATATATAAATAGTAGTAAAAATAAATACAAAACAGAATTAATGCCCAAGCAAATGTTAATAATGACATCAAACAAAATACATGTTAAATATGTATAATTTATGTTGCTCTGGCAACGTAGGATATACAATTGATCATATCAAATACTTAGTGCAAAAACTAATCTATATGATTATTTAGTTTTTATTGAGTTTAGACTTAAACGCAATAAGAGGGTTATGCAACAATAATGTATCAAACTACATTAAAATCAAATCGCCATCGTTTTTATTTTCATTTAACAGTTAGTCTATCCAAGAACGTGATATATCCCGAATCAGGTATATTAACCGCCCAAAGAAAAAACATGGAATTCCATGCCTGTCCCACAATTCATAGCAATTGAACGCTTACTAAACTGTGACGTCATTCAAACTTTCAGCTGAAGTAAATGACCAATCAACGTGCTCAAATGCGGCTTTCCCAACATTGCTATTTAACGGACCCAAATCGGGAGAGCTGGGTCCTTTCTACAGACTATTTAACAGTACAGCATATAATTCTGAATAGATAGACAGAAACTTTTATTTGAGCCAAACATGGCCCATGTACATTTAACGGTAATATATTTACAAATACATATTGTATGGTACTATGGTAAGCACGTGAAATAGTGTAAACATTGAATGTTTTTTAACGTTATAACTACTGCAACTGTGATAATATCAATTAAATCTCAGCAAATGTTTATTTTCTACAGTTTTGGGAGTGATTTTTCAGACTTCAAAATAAGTTTAAACACCTATTTTAATTAATAAGAAATATCTAAAATATAATGGTTTTCAAATGTTTAAATTGTGTGTTGTGGTTTAAAGGGACATAACTACATATTATACTATGAATCCATGTCAAGAGTAAGATGTGCATTCCAAATACTTTATAGTATTAACTCATTAGCAGGACTACGATATTTTAATAAGTCATTGGAAAGATTTTTTATCTTTAAATAATCTTAGGCAACATCATGAAAACAGTTGTATCATTGACATTATCTTATTGCAAACAATACACTTGGGTCAATATCGTGCGAGATTGTCTCAAATTTATACACTTGAAGACTAGTACATATTACTGCCGCTAGTATAGATGACATTATTGAAATAATACAATCACACGGAAAATTAAGGAATCCTTAAACAAATATTATCTAAGTTTATTAAGTTTCTATATACCGGTGTTAACAATCTTTGACAGTTAAGTTTCTATATACCAGTGTTAAAAATCTTTGACAGTTAAGTTTCTATATACCGGTGTTAACAACCTTTGACAGTTAAGTTTCTATATACCGGTGTTATCAACCACTGACAATTAAGTTTCTATATACAAGTGTTAACAACCTTCGAAAGTTAAGTTTCTATATACCAGTGTTAACATATACCAGTGTTAACAATCTTTGACAGTTAAGTTTCTATATACCGGTGCTAACAATCTTTGACAGTTAAGTTTCTATATACCGGTGTTAACAATCTTTGACAGTTAAGTTTCTATATACCAGTATTAACACTCTTTGACAATTAAGTTTCAATATACCAGTGTTAACAATCTTTGACAGTTAATGTCAGAATATGTGTAATTTGTTCTCAAAGCAACCATTTAATATATACAATGTATATTGTTTGAACTAATTTCCATACACATGTCTCTTAGACTGTGAGATTAATCATCCTGTATTTTGAAATCGTGATATTTTTTATCTGGTAATTTCTTTCAATCGTGTAACATTATTTACTGAATGGCCCTTGTATTGTTCAACTTATCACTAGAGAGATAAAGACAGCATTTCCTTTTTATTTCAACTCATAAAGCAGAATTTATTTTTGTTGAACGTACTGAAATTATTAAACAACGTTTGTATTTTTTTATATTACACTCGGGCTACGTCAAGATCTTCCAACGGTTGCACGAATACTTCCGTTTCCGTTTTCTCGAGGACGGGTTCCTCTGCAGTCGGTTGGTTTTGTAAGACTGTGTCACCAGTTTCCGCTGAAGTGTACTCGTTACTCGACTCCGCCACATTGAAAGACTCTGAACGCAAGGACTGTATAAATTTCTGTTCAAATAATAACATTAAAGTAAAGCATTTGTGTCCAATTATTTCTAAAAGACAGTTTTATTCTTAATTTTACACGTAACTTGAACGTCGGTCACATAACTAAAGAGCATTTCTTAGATAGGACTATAGAAATATGTTAAATATCCAAAAGGTTTAAATTTTGAAACTGTGTGACTGCAATGAAAGATATCGGAAACAGCCAATATGCAAATGAAGGGTTTTGTATTTATCCATGTTATGGATTAAAGCCTTATCGGAAGAGATATAATTGCGATTACGGAAAATACATATTAAATACTAGTATACATTCGGAGGACTTCTTCTACTTATAAAACCGGTTGTGTTGAATAAACAACAACCGTTAAACCCCATTAATAATAGCAACACACTTTTTTTTATACAAAAAATTGAATTAAAAAAATAAATATATTTATTATTTATATATACCTGTTTAATAGTTCCTTTTTGCTTGTAGACCGCATGCGCCGCACCAACAGTTAAGCCAATTACGACGGGTGAAATTCCGACGAACCATCCCAACTTCTCTGCCCATCTTTGTTCATAGCCAACAACCGGTTGTGGATACACATACACGGAGAAATAATAGATCAACAATACCTACAGTCAAATGAAATCAATATACCTAATAAAACATAAAATCATTTTTTATTATATATTTTAACAAATTATAGTTCAGTTTTATTCAACACACACACAAAATGCAAAATTATTTTAAAGTTCACGAGGACAAGCTACATAATACTCCGTTATGGCAGACAGTGCAATATACACGTGACTAATTTCTAACAATATTCATTAAGATAAAATTCACTGTATGACACAACATTTTGAAAGGATTTTGGAGAAGAGTAAACACACACTATATTACTCTTATAATAATTGGTTGTAATCCTGTAGGAAAAAGTACAATTCTCTATGTGAATATTTTAATAATGAATAATAAATAATGATAGCGACATCTAATAAAAGGCATACAAATATTCAAACTATTCTGTATTCTATATTCAAGCATCTTAAATGCATAACATTTACCGTTGGTAATGAATACATTTATATATATATATGTATACATAGATATCTGTGTGTATAGGTATGTGCTTATCTTTATCGCGTCCGACTATTTATCCAGGGGTCGTGAGTTCGAATCCCCGACAAGCAACGGTCTCCGTGATGATTGGTATACGACATTGTTGTCTCATTATCATTGTCTCTCACTGCTAATTCAAGTGGGGAAATTATCAGTTACTTGCGGAGATGGGGTGTGCTCGAGTACTTGTTAACCTTTCAAGATCCCACGAAACAGTGTTTAGGTTAACTGATCGTCTGTTAGCCCTTGATGGCATAAAATGACGCTAACTATATAATCAATCAATTATCTTTTGTCTCTTGTGACAGATATTTGTATTGATACAGAGACTGTAACATAAGTCACGGTGTTGTAGTAAAGCTTTCTTCTCGCATGTGAATGGTTTTGGGTTAGATCCCCGATCGGGTCATACGAAAGACTTTAAAATTACTTGGCGAACCTCATAAAGAGTTTAGTTCTGGGTCTGGTCTACTTGGTGTCAGCATCGTGTGATTGTGTTGTGTGTCTTACCATGTGTTAGTGGCATGACACTACAGCTATGACATGCTGTTTCAAGTAGATACCGTCATGATATGGCTTAAACATTGTTGAAATCTGTTAAACATCATAAAACGCATCGCCTTATTGTAAGCTTTGCATACCTTTGTAGCACACCTTCGTCAAATTTGCTTACCGTTGATATTAATGACGCCAGGCCATACCACAAACTCATGAATGCCCTCTCTATAGGGATATACAACACTTCTTGTTTTACTGAAAAGTGACACATACCGAGTATTACGATCTTAATAAAAATATATCCATGGCAACCATCAGTGTAACAAAACCCCTTAGTGAAACAAAATCAATTTATGTTACACTAGGGTTATAACCTCAACCGTTAGTGTAACAAAACCCATTATTTGTTACACTAAAGGTTCTGATTGCTACCTTTAGTGTAACAATTGTTACACTTAGCGTATGTTTTGTACATGTATTGACATTTGATTATAAAATTTGTTCACCAAGTGTAACATTTTTTTTCCTACTAGAAATTAATTTGTAACGAAATATATTTGTAACACTAAAGGTTGCGGTTATTAACCCTAGTGTAGCACAAACGTTGCCACATAGCTTTAATTCTGAGCTATCTACCCATAACAACATGATATTGGCAAGGCACTTTACACGAACACACATTTCCTACAGTTTCGTATATAACGGTTGTGATAGGACATCCAGTGTTTCACATTATTATACGAAGTTATGCATTTAAGAGTAATATTTTATTATCTTTATATTTACTATGGTTTATTTATGAGGTTAAAAACAGACATATTACAATTGTATAGACTAGACTGTTACGCAATACATTATGTCCAGTATATGCTGTACTGAAGGGACAATTTTAAACTATTTTAGCAAATGAGTATCTTTAAGTCTCACTACTTATAGTTTCGTCCTTTTGCGAATGATGGTAGCTAAATATATTATGCTTGATATTTTCAAAATGTATTGTTGAAAATCATGGCTGCGGACGAATGAGTGAGTAAACGCTAAACTACATATACAGCACAGAGACATCACTAGTTCCAAACAAATGTATCTTTTATTGAATTTAAGAAGACGAACGGGTTTTAGAGCTGTTGAAGACTTCATTGTTCAAACTAAATTAAGACGTAGGGGTATCACTGCACTGCACTGCCTATACTAGACAACATACCAGTTATTTTGCATTTTGGCAGCACATGCATTCCTGCTATAGAAAAAATCCTAAAAACATTTTTATTTAAAAAAGACTAAGTGGGACAAACAGCTGTTATTATATATAGAACATAGTACACCTCTCAATTATAATCATATGTCAACTTAAGTTGTTCAAAGTTCAAAGTACTGTTACCTTAACGCCACATTAAGATGTGTTTTTTTTTCTAATCATGACATTTTCGTATAATTAATACATTCAAGGTAACATTTTTTCTGGAAATCGTTACACAATGGCAGTCTACTTATACAATCCATTGTATCCGGTATTAAAACTTAGAATTTTGACGTTATTGAACATGCACTATTTCACCTAATCAGTCACTTAATATCATAGATAAGTCACTGACCCAATGAAGTGTTAAGCTAACATGGTGAACCGTATTGTTGTATTAGTGCATGCATCAAACGACGACATAGACCTGACTGATACTTACCGTACCCCACCAGGAATGGAACAGTGGAGATGATAATGAGGGTAAATATCAATCTGTCAACATAGACATAGACCTGACTGATACTTACCGTATCCCACCAGGAATGGAACTGTAGAGATGATAATGAGGGTAAATATTAATCTGTCAACATAGACATAGACCTGACTGATACTTACCGTACCCCACCAGGAATGGAACAGTAGAGATGATAATGAGGGCAAATATTAATCTGTCAACATAGACATAGACCTGACTGATACTTACCGTACCCCACCAGGAATGGAACAGTGGAGATGATAATGAGGGTAAATATTAATCTGTCAACATAGACATAGACCTGACTGATACTTACCGTACCCCACCAGGAATGGAACAGTAGAGATGATAATGAGGGCAAATATTAATCTGTCAACATAGACATAGACCTGACTGATACTTACCGAACCCAACAGGAATGGAACAGTGGAGATGATAATGAGGGTAAATATTAATCTGTCAACATAGACATAGACCTGACTGATACTTACCGTACCCCACCAGGAATGGAACAGTAGAGATGATAATGAGGGTAAATATTAATCTGTCAACATAGACATAGACCTGACTGATACTTACCGTACCCCACCAGGAATGGAACAGTAGAGATGATAATGAGGGTAAATATTAATCTGTCAACATAGACATAGACCTGACTGATACTTACCGTACCCCACCAGGAATGGAACAGTGGAGATGATAATGAGGGTAAATATTAATCTGTCAACATAGACATAGACCTGACTGATACTTACCGTATCCCACCAGGAATGGAACAGTAGAGATGATAATGAGGGTAAATATCAACCTGTCAACATAGACATAGACCTGACTGATACTTACCGTACCCCACCAGGAATGGAACAGTAGAGATGATAATGAGGGTAAATATTAATCTGTCAACATAGACATAGACCTGACTGGTACTTACCGTATCCCACCAGGAATGGAACAGTAGAGATGATAATGAGGGTAAATATTAATCTATCAACATAGACATAGACCTGACTGATACTTACCGTATCCCACCAGGAATGAAACAGTAGAGATGATAATGAGGGTAAATATCAACCTGTCAACATAGACATAGACCTGACTGATACTTACCGTACCCCACCAGGAATGGAACAGTAGAGATGATAATGAGGGTAAATATCAATCTGTCAACATAGACATAGACCTGACTGATACTTACCGTACCCCACCAGGAATGGAACAGTAGAGATGATAATGAGGGTAAATATTAATCTGTCAACATAGACATAGACCTGACTGGTACTTACCGTACCCCACCAGGAATGGAACAGTAGAGATGATAATGAGGGTAAATATTAATCTGTCAACATAGACATAGACCTGACTGATACTTACCGTACCCCACCAGGAATGGAACAGTAGAGATGATAATGAGGGTAAATATTAATCTGTCAACATAGACATAGACCTGACTGATACTTACCGTACCCCACCAGGAATGGAACAGTGGAGATGATAATGAGGGTAAATATCAACCTGTCAACATAGACATAGACCTGACTGATACTTACCGTACCCCACCAGGAATGGAACAGTAGAGATGATAATGAGGGTAAATATCAACCTGTCAACATAGTCATTCACAATGACGTACAGGTGGATTCCTCCCTGAAACATGAGTTAAATAATGGTGTCTGTTAAAATCATCTTTCATATGCAAATAACGAAGCAAGCAAAACTCAATATATAAATACATTGGGGCTTCGTGTAAGCTTATACTAAACAAGCCGGTGCAATGGTATTGGACGGAACTCCGATGTCGATTTTTGGTTAAGATATTTTACTATATGAAATATGCAATTTGCAGAACTTTAACGGGCATCTTAGTTTAAAATAACAAAGTGACAGAGGGTAGTATTGGTTGGTGCTTATCAAAGGAAGTTTTCAAAATGATATAATGCAGCAACGGACTGACCGAAGGGAGGATCGAGTATAGGTTAGCGTTAATTCGAAATTCACCAATCAAAACTAACATAGATTTCAATCATCTTTCGTCAACGGTAATTAAAAATATGGCATACTATTTATATTTTTACTGCACATTGATAGTATAAAGAGGCCTCGCCTATATCGCCGATAGTGTTTCGATCTTAGCGGTAAAACTGTACATTTATATCAAAAATTATAATTATATTATCGATATTTTGTTCAATGACAATTGTATTTTGTCTCTGTAGTGTGAATATCTTTAATTTTGTTGACCAAATACTAAATCGCGGCCCGCGATAAAGTCTCTCACCTGCCAGTATCGGGTTATGCTAAACCATCGACGAATACAATGGAAAATACATTAACGAATTAAAGACGGAATCCACCGTTATCTTCGAATGAGACATACCACTTTATGATTCAATAAACTTTCTATCATTTACTGAACAGAAATTTACAGGTGGTGCATCCTTAATAATTAATTGATTGCATATGTGTGAATCATTAATAAATTATTAACTGACTTTTAACTGGCTAATCAAACACTGAACTTTACCTGTATAACATACGGAACGCTGAGTAGAAACGACACTCCACAAGCTGCAGCAACCAAGCATTCTCTTCGACGAAAATACGTCATCAAAAACTTAGGCGTTGACGGCAGCAGATTTTCCCAAATTGCTAGTAAATGTAATGCCTTAAAAGAAATTACAGAAACCTGAATTACAAATTTACTCAAAATGAGATAAAACACTGAAAGTTTAGCATCTGTATATTGTTTCCTTTCTCTGCAATACTATTGCTTACCTCATATAAGATGGTGCATCAAACCCAGAAGTTAATGTTATCTTATACCATTAACCTATGGAAGAACAGTACGCAATGAAATCAAAGTATTTGGAAGTACTGATAGCTGACCTTAATGAATATTCATACACCTTCTTAAATTGATGGATATCATTGTAACGTTCGGTTTATTTTGTGATTTATTTTAAAAATGACATAATACATGTACAATATTCACCATATATGTTTATTATTTGTTTCTGTTTGTATATATGAAATACATGAAGAAAAATAAAATTCGAGAAATAAAAAGTAGTCCTTGTAGCGTAGGATCATTTTGGCGATGATCAACTCTACAAACATTGATCACAGGGGTATGTCATAAAACCCGATTATAAATGAAATAACAAACTCTGGTTTTATTGAGAGCCTGTTCACGAGGGATAATGAAATGTTCAGCTCCTCTCATGGGTTCTAGTACCAACCTGAGCAATGTCATATCTCATAGCAGCACTGTATGAACTCGATGATTCCAATAAACCAGAATTAATAACAATACTGAGTCAAATTAAACGGAGCCATCACATAAACGTAATAACTTTGTTGTGAAAATATACACACTTCTCTTGAGTAAATATAAGACAATAAACATAAACTAGTTGTTCTCAATTTGATTCTATGAATATTCAAGAGTATTAATGTATTAATAAGCATGTTACAAGCTTTATGGTAAAATGAAGTAATAATCTGGGAGTATAATTTCGGAGATTTACCGCTGAGTGGGTACGGATCATAAAACGGCGATAGGCGAACCATCTGCAAGTTAAGTCATACATAAATTATCACATTCTATGCTATAGACTAAACTATTTGCAAGTTAAGTCATACATAAATCATCACATTCTATGTTACAAAATAACTATGTGCCAATGCCGAACTTTCTCTGAATTTAAACGCGTTAATGGGAGATAACTCACTTGGTGATGGAGTCCGAACAAGAATATACAGATGAACAAACAAAACGATATGACGGGCGACAACTGCATTCTCTCAAACGTTGTTGGGATGGCAATAAACAAGAACGGTAATCCTGAAACAAAATAAGTACCAATAAGTACCAACAAGTACCAATAAGTACCAACAAGTACAAATAAGTACCAACAAATACCAACAAGAATGAGTTATTTGATACATAATTTAACAAAATAACGTTTTCATAAATAAGAAAAATATAGGTTTTACAGGAAGCAGAGCATATAATGGATGCACTTGATTTTAGACAATAATCAACAGAACCACCATTCGGATATTTTAAAGTGCAAAATAAAATGTCATTCATTGGATGGATATTGTTAAAATGACCATTTCGAAACACAGACACCATCAGCAATAAATATCAACATTCTCGACTTAGTATATGATGTTCAAAGTTATAATAAACATATCCCTTATTAACACCCCTCTTCTCACCCTTCCCATAACTGTCTTAAACAGTATGTATTTTGGTTTCGAGCCACATTGTATGGACCCCCTCACACACACCCTTCATCCTGAAGAACCAACCGTTATAAAAAACACTGAGTCAAAATACATGGCGATGTATTACAGCTGCCCCGCCGTACCTAAGTACATGGTGACATATCACAGCTACCCCGCCGTATCTAAGAGCATGACGACGTATAACAGCTGCCATACTGTTCCTAAATGCATGGTGACGTATCACAGCTGCCCCGCCGTATCTAAGTGCATGACGACGTACAACAGCTGACCCGCTGTTCCTAAGTACATGGTGACGTATCACAGCTGCCCCGCCGTACCTAAGTGCATGACGACGTATAACAGCTGCCCCGCTGTTCCTAAGTACATGGTGACGTATCACAGCTGCCCCGCCGTACCTAAGTGCATGACGACGTATTACAGCTGCCCCGCTGTACCTAAGTACATGGTGACGTATCACAGCTGCCACGCCATACCCAAGTGTATGACGACGTTTTACAGCTGCCCCGCTGTACCTAAGTACACGGTGACGTATAAGAGTTGCCCCACTGTACCTAAGTACATGTTCACGTATTACAGCTGCCCCGCTGTACTTACGATTACTGTCGTGAAAGTCAAACACACCTCTTCTCTTTTTTAACAAAAACAAAGACACGAACAGTAGAATTGAGATCTGCAAGATTCGATTAATGTTTGATCTAATAACCTGGCTTTATTCCCTTTGAGGCTGCAATGAATCCACCGCTGTCATGCGGGTCAATATACGGTGCCAAGGCAAACAGGGCAATCTGCGGTAGAATACTGTATACCAGTAACAGCAGGATCCAGGATCTGAAATAATAATCGATCATAGTGCTGACAGGAGGCATATACAACAGTAACAACAGGGTCCAGGATCTGAAATAATAATGGATCATAGTGCTGACAGGAGGCATATACAACAGTAACAACAGGGTCCAGGATCTGAAATAATAATGGATCATAGTGCTGACAGGAGGCATATACAACAGTAACAGCAGGATCCAGGATCTGAAATAATAATGGATCATAGTGCTGACAGGAGGCATATACAACAGTAACAGCAGGATCCAGGATCTGAAATAATAATAGATCATAGTGTTGACAGGAGGCTAATACATGTACAACAGTAACAAAATAACTGCCCAACATTTGTGTATATAAGTGAACATGACGAGAAAAATATGCAGCCAACCCATGGAGATCAGAGTATACAGATAGCCGCCAAAGGCGGTAGTTGTCAAAGTAAGTTATATCTGATAAATGGTCCCATTGGAAACACAGAATAGAATAAAAATAATGTAAAAAATAGCATAGAAATTTCGGTTGTATTGGGTTTGTGCATTAAGGATACTGTAAAATGCAATATCCCTGATATATTCCTAGCAATGGCTTAAGCAGAATTCTATGGTTTGGTAATATTCACCAAAAAGTGAATATGGTCGAAAATTATAACAAATTTTTTATACTTATAATATGACCGAGGGTTGGGGATGAAAACAGCTTAATTAATGCCTTAAAAGACCATGTGGCAACCCTTAGTGTAACAAAAACCCTTAGTGTAACAAAAAGGTTTTGTTACACTAAGGGTTACGATATCGAATTGTTACATTAAGCGTATGTATTATACATGTTTTGTCATTTGATTATAAAACAGGTTCACTTAGTGTAACATTTTTTTCCAACTATATATCTATTTATCCCTGCTATGAAATGGGGGCATATAGTGTTACCCATGTTCGTCCGTCTGTTCTGTTATTATATTAACTATGTTTTTATCTTGGACATTTTGCAATTATAGAAAATTACTAATAAAATTAACACTTAATGTTTGAAAAAAATAACATTACTGGAAGGTAAATAGACACTTACATCTCAAACTCTTGTTAAAAATCGTAAATAAACAGCAATTTCGTAAAATTGTAAGATTATGGGTCTCCAGAGGTGAAGTAAAACATATAGCATCTCTGACAAAGTTTTTTTTATAATTGCAACCCTTAGTGTAACAAAATAAGTTTATGTTGATATGATTTGGTGAAGAACATGTTATTCCGGCAATAAGTATATTTTTGTTACACTAGAAGGCCCGTAGCTACTCTGAGGCACAGGGAGGTCAGTGCCTCACTGTTTTTCGGGCTAGGTATGAAAAAAATTGAGGCACTATATTGAATATCATTGTTACATTTTAAAACTAAATTAATTATGATACTCAGATGAAGTATTGGTCAGGCAGCACAGGATGTCCTAATTTTATTTGCTAGGGATGGAAGACTTTGATTTTATTATTGCTGCTGTTTTGACCGAGCATATTCTAGACTACACTAGACCATTGTCTGTAAGCTTACAATCAAAAGACTGTGATTGACTACAAGCCCACACTGAAGCTAGAATTTAGTCAGTACTTTAGAAAAGCTTCGTTCTGAAAGCATGTGGGGTTTATTATACCAACGTGCCGACAGTATTGCATCCTCACTGAACATTATCCCAAATAAATCACAAACTACGGGAAGACAAAAACATCGTGCGCATGCTGGCAATTCTGAGGCTGTTACTGACTACTTCCAAATAAATTAATTTTACCCGTTTCTAGATCATATTTTACAACTCATTTAATTTAATCAAAGGTTTTCCGACTTACGTGATGTTCTGAACGGGTGATTGTTACTACTAGGTAACATAAGAAGGGTAACACAAGAAATTGGACTTTTTTCTCTCTTAAGAAATGTACATTACAAGTAACTTCGACAAGAACTGGATCGTTAGAAAAATGCAGTATCTTTTGATGATATACCACAAGTCTTGTTAGATAAGTGCAGTTATGAATTATAAAACACACACACACACACACACACACACACACACACACACACACACACACTAAATCAATTCCTAATAAGTGACTATACTCGTATTTACATACCACCTCTTACCATAATATAAAAAAAAAACATATATATTTACTAAGACTTTGGACTAGAATCTTGATCTTATGATGGCCATACGTGCATCTCTGTATTGTCATAAATGACCAACTTGAATTTCAAGGGCCCTTAAATAGGATATAACATGTAAGATCAGACATAGGATCTTAATTGTGCTCCACCTTTGTTCATCGCAGTCCCCTCTTCCTTCTGAAGAGGATGTTTGTTTCCCTGATGGTGCTTGAAGCCAAATTATAATGAGTCAGACGTGTTCAAGGACTTTTATCATATATTCTTTTTAAAAATAAATAAAACAAAAGCTGTAGGAGAGACAGCGCGCTCGACTATTTCGATGCTGTTCTAAAACAACAGCTTTTTCAGGAAATATGTACCAAATGAAAGACAAGTAAAACTCATGGGTGGTAAAATTTAACTATAATTATTGATTATCTGTTAAAGATAAATTAGCAAAATAATTCACCAACACTATTTATTTTCATTATCAACAGTTATGTGAACGACTGGCTCATATTTCCTTAATAATAGTTAATTCAGCATTACAAATAGGCCTATGCATTAACTTCACATCAGAGGGCAATATATCTGTACCAGTTCATCTAAATGAATCTATAGTTGAAATAATCTTGTACCAGCATGCACAGTTTATCACAGCTGGATACCTTTTCATGAACCACAAACTGACCCTATTTGTCAAACATCTAAGATCAAATGCCTTGTACTACAAACTTTAACCATGCTAAAAATAAAATGTCTACGTCTAAAAGGGAATAATTCTGCCAACATGCAATTAAGAGTTATGCTTTTTGTCTCTATGAGTTTCCTAGAGGATGTTGAACACACCAGTGAGGTTTCATTCTTGTCCAATGATAGGATGATGAAATAGGTACCAAATAAAAAACTTTAACTGCTAAAAATCTCTAACCAATTTTTTAAGTGCAAAAGGGCCATAACTCTGTAGAAATGCAACCCAGAGTTATTGGTCATATCTCTGTGCGTTCCATTGATGATACTGAACACATATGTGAAGTTTCATTCATATCGTATCGGTGGTGGCACAGATATCTTACCTTAGAAAAAATCTAACCTGAAAAATTAAGTCCAAAAAGGGTCATAACCCTTCCAAAATGTAACCTAGAGATATGGTTATTGCGTTTGTGAGTACCATTGACGATGCTGAACACACATGTGAAGTTTTATTCATATCAAATGAGTGGTTGCATAAATATCTTACCTGATAAAAAACTTAAACCTGAAAAACCAAGGCCGAGATTCTACGAATAGTCGAGCTAAAACATCATAAACCGTGTATATTTACTAAATATATTCTTAAATATCAATCCCATATCTCAACTGATTCTATCATTGCCAGTTGGTTTTCGTCCCTGTGAAATAAGCTTCAGTGCATTGCGCAGACTGAAGACGTGTTCAAGAACTACAGTTATTGAAGACCGCCATAATGGTTAAGCAATGCTGTTTTAATCTAAAGTTATGGGACTCTTCTCTGCACAGGAGAATTTCCGTAGCTTTTGATTTCATATTAAAACAGCAGATATTAACGCAATATGTAATGGGATATGTATGTGCAATGTGACAATAGAACCTTGTAAATGATGATCTATTCATGACATACTGCTACTATATAAGATATGTTTAGCAACGCTTGCATAAGGTATTATGCCCTGTGTGGATCCGGAGATGCCTCATTGTGAATAGAACATGATCTACTGCCTGAACCCTTGCATCATAGTTAAGAACAGGTACATACAAATATTAAGCTAGTATAGCTTTCTTCTGAACCCCTTCCGCTTGTTGCTTTATATGTTTATTGAATGTATGACTACCATGTATATTGTGAATAAAACATTGTTTAAACGAAAGTTTAAAAACTTGGAATGAACTGCATCACATTGAAGATGAAAGTTTTGGTGCCATATCTGTTGATTTTTATCTCGATGTGAATGAGATGTGGAACCCAAATATTCAGTCCTGTTTGGCGCCGTATAGTGTAATTTGGTGTGCCGTAAAACCAAATTCAATTCAATTATGGTTTATATTGTTTTAAGGAACATAATGTATAACATTTGATTTTAATCATGATACTTTTGGGGAAAATACTAAATATGACTATGAACTATTGCTGTGTTCGTATAACATCAATAATCTAATGTTCGACTAATAATTAGCAAATAGTCACAATTTGCTATCAGATAGACGTTGGTGATAGGGTAATCTAGTACTTATGAAATGTTATGAATTTCAGTCTCAAAGAATTGATTTTAAGACTTATGTTACACAGTTGTGAAATAGATTATGTGGATCTAAATGCATGAACGCACATTGCATGACACTTACATGATGTATCAACTCATTTACTTAAAAAAATATATATGTTGAGAGTAAATATCTTATAAAAACATAAACACTGTGACATTGACCTTGACCTAAAAATCATGACATACATAGGAACGGACGAACGGTACAATGGATGTTCTAACAAATTGATATTTAAGTGACTTTTTTGCTCCCAGGCATACAAAAAAACACATATTTTTCTTTTTTTTAACCGCCCAAAAATGACTTACCCTAAACCTTAGACACTTGACTACCCGTTCATGTGTGCGGACGGACATGGATAGCACTATACCCCCACCCACCCCATTTCAAAGCAGCCATGATATGTAGAGATATTATAGAGAAGATGATTTCTTAAATATTTTGTTACACTTAGGGTTGCTGTTATAATCCCTAATGTAACAAAAACTGATTTTGCTACACTAAGGGTTGCAATTGTTGCACTAATGGTTGCCACAGTGCCTCCATCGATCTTTTATGGAAAATATGATGTAATCACATATGAGGAGACTATAATTTCCTATTCTATTTTTCTGACTCAATGACAAGCGATTTTGTAATTTCCTTAATTGCGCACAGGATAAAAAAATAGTTTTCACTGGCAATTTCCTACTACGTTCAAAACAAAGAGTTTTCTTGTTCAAAACAAAATTACAGCAAATAGAAATAGCTTCAATTTACTAAACAGAAGAAAAAAAACCAGCTCAACTTAACAATCTCAGTAAATAGAATCCTTGCCAATGTTAAACAGGCATAACTGACGGCTTTAGGAAACAATACAATCGTTTCTAAATGTTTAGGTCATAATATATTAATTGGTAGATTATCATCCCCGCCCGTCTCCTGATTTTCATGTCGCCCGACCCTTTTTATTTTCATAAAAAAAAAAAATCCCCCCACCCCTTTTCTAAGAATTGTTTTATGATAATTTAGTAATTAATTTATAACGGCTTTATGTAGCACACATATTTTGAAATCTGAAATCTCAGAAGTCGAATATTTATCCGATCAATCAAATATATTCTATTTCAAGTATACTTTTAATATACATTGAATAACAAGGTCAGTAGTACCCAGGTGGAAACATCTTATACGGTTTCTATGACTAACATGTTATCACATCTATTGTGTCATGCAGCAGCACATACCAAGTAGTTGTTTTAGTAACTGTAGCATGTAATCTGCTCAACGCTACGAGAACAAAAAAACATAAGAAGTGTTGTTTGTTAGTTTGGCTTAAAAAGAACTCGCCGCAATGTTGGAGTTGAATTCTATCAAAATCAAGTTTTACATCTATGAATTGTTATAATTATATGTGATTATAGTAAATTATTTATGAGTATATTGTCTTTATAATTCTTTTTAGAATTGTATATGTAATTTGATGTAAATGTATTACTAGTATGTTCAATGTTGTTGTACATATAATGAGACGTAAATAAACAATTGAATGGATTGATTGAATATTAAGCGTCATTTTTATGCCATCGAGGGCTAACAGACGATCAGTTAACCTAACCACTATTCCTGGGATCTTGGAAGATTAACCAGTACTTGAGCACACCCCATCTTCTCACTTGAGTCAGCGGTGAGAGACGAATGATAATGAGACGCAATGTCGTATATCAACCATCACGGAGACTTGCCGGGCGGGGACTCGAACTGACGGCCCCTGGATTGATAGTCAGACGCGCTACCGTCTGAGCTAATATAACCACATAAAATTATTAATAACCCAGAATTACTTATTATTATATTTGCAGTTGTTATATAAGGATGACCAACATGTTTTTTCCATAAAAGTAGTGAAGTCACGCTTTATAAGTATGAGTACAAATATTAAAATGACCATGTGTCACTGTAGGCATTACAAAACTTGTCATAATAATGGCCATGTGCCCCTGTAGACAATACAAAACTTGTCATTATAAAGACTATGTGTCCCTGTAGGCATTACAAAACTTGTCATTATAATGGCCATGTGCCCCTGTAGACAATACAAAACTTGTCATTATAAAGACTATGTGTCCCTGTAGGCATTACAAAACTTGTCATTATAATGGCCATGTGCCCCTGTAGGCATTACAAAACTTGTCATTATAATGACCATGTGCTCCTGTAGGCATAACAAATCTTGTCATTATATAGCCATGTGCCCGTGTAGGCATAACAAATCTTGTCATTATAATGGTCATGTGCCCCTGTAGACAATACAAAACTTGTCATTATATAGCCATGTGCTCCTGTAGGCATAACAAATCTTGTCATTATATAGCCATGTGCCCCTGTAGGCATAACAAATCTTGTCATTATAATGGTCATGTGCCCCTGTAGACAATACAAAACTTGTCATTATATAGCCATGTGCTCCTGTAGGCATAACAAATCTTGTCATTATATAGCCATGTGCCCCTGTAGGCATTACAAAACGTGCCATTATAATGGCAATGTGCCCCTGTAGGCATTACAAAACTTGTCATTATAATGGTCATGTGCCCCTGTAGACAATACAAAACTTGTCATTATAATGGTCATGTGCCCCTGTAGGCATTACAAAACTTATCATTATAATGGCCATGTGCCCCTGTAGGCATTACAAAACTTATCATTATAATGGCCATGTGCTCCTGTAGGCATAACAAATCTTGTCATTATATAGCCATGTGCCGGTAGGAATTGCTAATCTTTCATTATATAGTCATGTGCCGGTAGGAATTACAAATAGCCATGTGCCGGTAGGAATTATAAAACTTGTTATTTTATAGCCATGTGCTGGTAGGAATTACAAAACTTGTCATTATATAGCCATGTGCCGGTAGGCATTACAAAACTTGTCATTATATAGCCATGTGCCGGTAGGCATTACAAAACTTGTCATTATAATGGCCATGTGGCCCTGTAGGCATTACACAACTTGTCATTATATTGGCCATGTTTTGTCATTATAATGGCCATGTGCCCCTGTAGGCATTACAAAACGTGCCATTATAATGGCAATGTGCCCCTGTTGGCATTACAAAACGTGCCATTATAATGGCCATGTGCCCCTGTTGGCATTACAAAACATGTCATTATAATGGCCATGTGCCCCTGTAGGCATTACAAAACGTGTCATTATAATGAACATAATTATAAACATTCAAAATAGTAAACAAATACACATAAATATATAGATAATGCAGTAAAATACATAACTTTTAACTTCAATTTTTTACAAATCATATTTTTTTTTAAAAAGAAATTCAGTCTGCCATTATTTTTTAGCATACACTACGGTTTAGATTGTGGTCTTTCATAATGCAACTTGAGTTCAAAATGGAATACAGCTGATACAAATCTGGCTCGATGCCCTCCCAGATGGACTCAGTGCTAAGTATAAGCGGATGAATGTTCAGCTTAAGGGACATCACAAGGCAGCGGTGGGGTCTCAACCTTACTGATAAAGCTTCAAATTCTAAATTCAATAAAATATCATACAAAAACACTCAATTTAGGTTCAGCAAATTGCGATTGAAGACACTTTATAGTTATGGAAATCTTGCTTAATGTTGAAAAAAACACAATCCTTGATTATAGACACAAATCACATCTACAAAAATAATCCAGATCAAGGATATTGTAATTGACTGTTTCCAATAACATATTGTCTGGTAGAATCACATTCCATTCGAGATAAGCAACGCCTTTGGGAGTACAAAGAAGCTCGGTATGCCGCCTGTCTAATGAAGAATATTGAATGCAATCTATTGTGTCGGAACACTGATTGTCTCCTAAGATAGCGGGTTAATTAGAGAACAATGCAACTTTGATTAGAGACACTGTCTCATTTTATTGTCTCATTTCACGTATTACATTTTGAATATCTGTTATACAAGAGTAAATTTGTAGGAACATACGGCAAGAATCTGATTTCTGTTGTTGTTTTTTTGTAAAACTTATGATAAATGACGCAATCTCTTTACAAAATAATGAAACATATCAGAGAAATGCATCAGTACTCCAAAGAGCTTTTACAAGTGAGACGCTTTTATTTCGAGTTTGTTTTTTTAAATGGCATTGACCTGTTAATGTTTTTTTTTATTTTTTATTTATTTTTGCTTTTCAGGAAAATCTGTTCCTATATATGCAAACAGAGATTAATGTTTTTTAAACTTAAAAGCGGACCGTAGAATGAGGAACACAACCAAGTTCTTTCAAAACATCAATTCATGGTTTGATTATTGGATTTTAAATGATAACTATTTACAAAAAATATTCATTTTGCAAATAAAGTATTAGCTTACAAGTATGTTATTATAGCCTCGGGTAAAGGTCCATCCATGACCTGTGTGCTCTATAATGGCCGTTTATCTCTCACCGCTGAGGACGTGAGTTCGATCCTCAGTCTGGTCTAAAACTGTAATGTGAGAATGCCAGTTACTTCACCACTGGATATGTCATATTAACGTAGCATGTGTTTAACATGGAGTAATATCCCATTTTAAAACAAAAACAAACAAACTAAAGCATTGGTTAATTAATGTCTCGGTGGTAAACATTGGAACTTGGCAGTGTAGTTTGTTTCATTAAATGAATAATAAAAACAAACTTTAAGAAAGAATCATCTGTTACAACGGTACTCCATTTTATCGATATATTTATTTTAGACTCATCCTTTGAATGTAACATTGATGCAATTGAATCTACAACATGCTACATATTTTTTATAGAAATCACGCAAATGCAGAGAGCGTATTATTTGTTATTATTGAATAACACATACAAATATCAGTATATATAAACAACAGAAGGTACTTTCTGCATTAACGTGATGTGCAACTTACACAGTAGCTCACGCAATACCCTACGGATGAGAAAATCACCGTGCGTAGTGTACCAACGGGGCATATCGCTGCAACGAGGCAATCTGGAATATCTTCCTTAGTCAGACACTCGTGCACCCCCCCCCCCCCCCTCTAAAATCTACGTGTAATTTATATAGAACTGAATTTATTGCTAACATTGGCAAGTCATGTACCAATGTCAATGCCAAGGTTATGTATATGCGTATTGTATTTCTTTATACATAATTAATACATGTATCCTGTTTTGTTTTAAAACAGAGCATGTCGCAAAGATCAAAGGTATGCTAATTCAATCAGTGAAACATGTGGCTGTCCGGTGCGAGATATATCCTCTGATCTTCTTCGCACGCAATCGTATTGATTTTTATGATTACCTCAGTCATTTGGTAAAACTTGTTTTCTATACTTAAGCATATTGCTTGTCACCATCTACTATAGTTATAATCTAAATTGGAAATATTCAGCCGATGTGATGACCGTAAATGATTGCTACGACAGGTTGCACTTTTTCCGGGAAACATTCTAAAATCCTATTACCGGCATTTACTGTGTACTGACTTCTACGTTTTCTTAAAATCGTTTGAAAACATGTCTAATACCGGAGTAAATGTTTGATGTAATAAAAACACTATAACCGGGTGGATAACACACATGTTATAACATTATAATGCTCTGTCATGGAGTACAGATTACTTCGCTGTACTACAGGATTTCGTTCTAATTACGAGGACCAGATCTAAGATTTACTCCGCGTAATTGGACTTCGATTTACCGCGCGTAAAACAACTTCGATTTGACCTTAGATTTAAGATTACATCGTGATATAAAAGTATCGTCAACAACAATACAGTTGTTCACAAGAACATATATATGAACTTTGATGAAGGCGTATTGGGAGACGGTTAATCACCAGCATCAAGAATACCAATAAACACAATAACGAATTGGAACACATAACAGACAACATTTCAGACGACATGACGCTGTTTTCTGAGACTGAGCTGACGAATTATTTCTAGGTGTCCGTGACATAAACCAGGCGTATTCTATACGACTTGATTAACGACAAAGTACTAATATGTTTTGGCACATCGCAGGAACGACAGCGGTGAAATTAACTTCTGTCAATTACGAATAATTTGACAAAATCGCATTATCTATAATAACAAGTAACACCACCGGAATGTCAGACAATTTACAATCAGGTTAATGCCACCGTTCTACTGTTATAGAATACCAAGTATTCGTTAGCTACGTTTGGTTCGTTGCAGTTTTTATATAAAGTACATCTTAGAACATTCTTAGATGGTAAGTAGGTAAACACTTATTATTATTATTATCATTATTGTAACTTCTGATAAATGAAGTCACGTTAGGAGATACATAAACAGAGAGAATACATCGCGTCAAATAAGTATTGTAACACAACTATACCATATATAGCCAGTCGGCAGTAATGTATCAAGCCACGTTGAACAATAGCGAAACCGGTTATTATTGTAGTTGCTTGTTTCTTGTTAAAACATCACTTTCTGTAATTTTAGCAGTCAATGGGTCTTTTTATTGCCGCCCAGGTGAAAATGATTTTCATTAGGTAATGAAATGTAGTAATTCTTATATAGTTCATTAAGATCGACAGTAAAAATAAATACATTTCAGAAATATTTTAATTGAAAAAATACATCAATTGGTAAATTTAACCATTCACTACACATATAAATATCGGAAACAGTTCAAAATCCCTGCTTTTATTAAGTCGTTATGTTCCCCTAATGAGTTGGTCAGTTCAGAAATAATGACAAACAATGCTTTTATTAGGAAATAAGTGTAACATCTGTTTTCGTGACAATATAAATGAGGTCACACATGTTTGATGCATTCGTGTAGAGATATTATATACGAGATAGAGTTAGTCTCTATGAGGTCCCCAAGCTTGAATAGTCATGCATAATTTGTAGTCAATAAAACATATACGAAAAGGTCTCTAGCTGCGGTGGTTTTATGTTGCTGAACTTGTAACAAATATTGCTGGTCAAGTAAAGAAGTTTATCCTACCATTTTATATTATGTAAGAAGTCACGGAAATATAGTAATGACATCTGACAAAACTATCCAATAGAAGCACAGAACGAGGCTAAGAAAAAAATAGCCGAGTCGGTTTTATTAAGGAATTATATAGAGAAGGAAAGGCAACTAATTGAAATTTTGTGAACGCTCGCGTATTCACGCAAAATCTCGCAATATCTCGTTTTAAATTATCATTACTTCCATTCATGTTAGGAACACAAATCAAAATTCTTACATTGCAGAATGAAATTATTATCACAACAAAATCATTCCCAGCAATTTGTGTTTAAAATTGTTGAAGTACTACTGATTACAAAATGTGTATACTGCAGCTAAAATAACAACAAAATTGCGATAAGTTTTACTTCATACCTTAATATCTTTAATTCAAGAAGATCATTTTGCGTAATCAACACATATTAAAACATCTAAGATAATCTACAACTTACATTTTATGTAAATGAAAGCAGTTGCCTGTGAATTTTGAATGATTAATTTACCAAACAATAAATCCTCCGTGTGCTATTTTATCAACATTTAGTTAGGAGATGGAAGTTTGTGATCCTTCTGTTTAAGTCCTTGATTGTATTAAGTCTGTTCATGACGACCAATGATTCATCCAACACCTTTTACGCGCATGTAATTGTATTCTATATCAGTGATTTCAAGAAATCAGAAATAATAAAAAAACTTAGTCAAAGCACCCTCATCGAACCAAGCGTAGGCATATCAATATTGAATATAATGGTAGTTAAACTAGGGCAACACTAATTTGCTATTGCAAAGAAAAGGAAGAGAGTTTTCATGTAAACTTACGCATTGATGACGTATTTCCGGTTGTAGACCAATGTCCCCAGGGTGGGCAGTAGCCCTGACCACAACCCCAGGCTATTTATATGCAAATGAAGAGCATCAATCCACGGCTGTAACAGGAGTAAAATAACATGATGTAAAATAAAGATAAATAAACACTTTATCCTGTGGATAGTTTTTTAATATGAAAATGAGAAATAAAGATTTAAAATACGATATTGTATGTAGATATACCTGCTGTAGTAAGAATTTGATATCCAAATTAGCAGGTACACGCAATATTTGTCAATAAATAAATAAACAAATTTTATATTTCTCTTTTGCAGTTTTTGTCAATACAAACTTCGAAGATAATTGCATTTAAAATTACCTCACTTAAGATATTAATATTTGCCTAACCTGCGGATGCCCAAGTTTACATTTAAATGTTGGTAATTAAATTTAAAATTTACCTCACTTAAGATAATAAGTCTTTGCCTTCCCGCGGATGCGCGAGTTTGCACTTAAATGTTGATAATTCCCCTAAAAAATACCTCACTTAAGATAATTGATATTTGCCTTACCCGCGGATGCCCTAGTTTGTAATTGACTACATTGTCCAACAAGAAATGAGTCCCCTTGTCACGCTTGACTTCCCCCTTGCTGCCCAGAAGCCTGTTGACGGCCAGGTGGGAGTCCGGTATGGCCGTGTAGCCGTATATCATGATGATGACCAGTAGGAACAGCGTAGTCGGTGTCAACACGTACGCAATCTGTCAACCATAATCAATCTCTGATATATACGATCGTGGCATAAACGGCGTGATTATTTTAAATTCGTTACCATCCGTACGATGGTATTTACTTATATAACACTAATAGTATTAAGTGATATAAAATGTGCATTTCTTTGACACTAATTTTTACGTTGTTATAAATTTAAACCAACATCTGGTGGTTCATTTATTCACCCGTAATTAGTATAAGCGGGTCTCTAAACCCTCAAATACACATTACAATATCTACATATAATATGAGCATATATAAACAAATATATACACTGAAAAAAAAATAAAGTATACATTTTGGTTTTTAAAATTATTTCATTATTGGCTAAGTTTATTCATGTGATGGAAAATTTTATTTTTTATTAAACAATATCATGAAATATAAATATACAAAATTTATATGCAATACATTTATTGTTCCTTGACCTGTCGCCGTTTATACGTATGTATACTTTCTTTTTCATTTCACTGTATATAATATATTAAATAGATGATTGATATAAGAGGTAATGTTTCATATAAGAAGTTTATTTCTCTGAAACCTGATGTTTAAAGCAATGATTGCCAAGTTCCGCGTTAAGATAAGTTTTTAGATCAAGGCATTTTAGATATAATAATTTAACAATCATAACGAATTATCATTCTACTTCTATAAACCAATGTACTTAATAGGGAAACTTTGAAATTTGAATATATCGAATACTCAAAAGTTGTACCTCACGGAGTGTTTGGCTAACAGAGCTTGACCCCCCCCCCCCCCCCCCCCCCCACACACACACACACACACCCCAGTACTATTGTTTAACAGTGTGTTTTTTCCTACATTTTCCCCTCATTGTTTAAAACTTGATGAATAGATATAATATTATGTAATTATGAAATGTTTTACCAGTTTCAAATGATACAAAAGAAATCCCCTAATTTCCCAATTTGCATATTCATGTATATAAATATAAATAATAATTTATGTATATATGAGTAAATATACAACATTTTAGCGTGAATTATGATGGTGCAGCATTGATATGTTTGAATGTAAAATATTGTTTTTCACTTTTCACATTTACAACCTACCTACCTATCTATCTACCTACCTACCTTCCTACTCACCTACTTACTTAATTACTTATATATACACACACAACTCTGCTCAACTACAAACATATTCAATTTAATATCAATATTTGGTTTAGCCACATTGTTCATTGCCACAGCTGTGCAGTTTATAGCTTTGTACCAATTGAATTGAATTGAAACTGTTTCACGTGTTTGTACTTCGTTTGTATATAACTGATATTGTAATTAGTCAAACTGATGTTGATGTACCTTCCATGATATGTCATACCTTTGAAATCAATGCCGTCCCTCTAAACGTCATGAAATACGTAATGATCCACGTCACTACCAAACACAGTGCTATATACCACACAATGAAGCCACCGTCTCCAATATGGTCCGACTTCTGTAGGAAATGCTCGCTGTGAATAAAACATAAAATAAGACATAGTAAACAACCAGAAGAGAGCGTGATTATATTTAAAGGTAGCGGTTCGCTGATACATTTCCCACAGTCATCGTACAAGGTAAACAGCCCTTAAACAAATTTCTAGACACATATTTGCTAATATTCTACTATTATATTCAAGAAACAATCAAATCTATCATTTGAAAACACAAAATATGTTGGATCGCTGTTGGAAATTCACCTACTGGATCATTTCGTTTAAAAACAGTCCAGATTCGCAGTGAACAATGGACGAAAGTCCATTGCAGGTTGAATCATGCAAAATCAGAAATAAATACATAAATATAAAGAATTATATATTGTATAAAACTGATACAATAAAAATCAAATAACCGTATTTTAACTCATTCTTGATTAAAATCCAACAGGCACAATTTTCCTGCCATTCTGTGATTTATTCGACTTATTTTCTTCACATAGACGTCACTGCCGTCTTGTGCAATTAATATTTAACGGTCGGTAAACCAAAATAGATCATGCTTTTCAAATTTAGATACAAATTCCTTTATTTTCCTATTAGTGACTGCTCTTTATCATTGTATGGACGTCGGATGGACATCGCGACTTACTTACATATACCAATGTTAGTATTAAACGCATTATCAAAAGTAAATTTATTACTTAAATTTGATGAATATCTTATATTATCATAATTCTACTTTATTATTTTCTTTGTCTGCGACAGTGTTATCTAACGCTTTGATGTAAATTATATATATATAGCCGAATATTTTCTAGTAAAAAAAAAATACTTAATTATTATTACTATAGCTATTTGCTTTCCGAGGTAAGTATAACTTTACACAGTTGGGGACTGATATAGTTTATTTCTTCGGTGGAGTATACATAATCCGCAATATTTAACTGTTTAAATGTGTTTTTACATTCGTTTTAGCGTATTGTGTTTTATTGTCGTACCGCATTTCAAATTCAATAACACACATTGTGCACTTTTTTGCATATATGTAACTGCAAACAGAGCTCACTAAACTGTATAGAATTTGATCCATGATATAAAGACGATGGAGACTTTCGCCATGAACTTGCTTTTACATTACTTTGGCGTATTTTATCAAATAGACACACTTGCACATTTTGCACAGAGAGTTCATAAAACTGGCTGAAATATGATCCTTCATACAATGGACATAGACAGAGTATTTTAGACAATTTGCCATGAACTGCGTTTTATGACCATGGATCTCCAGTCTCTAAATATGTTTGGGAAGCGGTTAGTGTCTTGCAGGGATAAAGTGTACTTAGTATTGGTTAACCGCCGACGCTTCATCAGTCACATTATACAATAGTATACATTGTTATATAGAATAGGACTTACTTGGATTATTATCATTTATGGACATTTATATATAAGAACAAAAATAAGTTGAAAACTTTGATCCATAGAATCTCTTTATGATTACAAAGCATACAAGTTAACATAGAAACTTACTGGAAATACTCATCTGCCGGGATATGGCCATGTCGCAGCTGACTGAAAGATATAACAAAAATGACATATTAATGTTTTAACAGTCATTTCTATAAGTATTGTTCCATCTATTTATAATTATAATTGATATTTTTCTTGTATGCCTTATGAATATTTTACCATTCTTTACCAAATGCTAAGATGAAAAGGGGACATAAGCAAATTTACTCGTCTTTACGTATGAATTCAATATTTACATATAAGGACCTATAAACATTTGGAGATATTCATCTCAAAGTATTATTGTCCGAAATTTCATTTTAAGAAATAATTTACAAGTTAGTGGTGCCGCGCTAGTTTTTGAAAATATTAGCTAAAACTCTATGAAAATAAACGTCGGTATATTCTTATTTTTTGTCAATTATAATGATACATATTGAAGAAATTGAATTAAATGTTACACTTTTCATCGCAGATTATCACAAATGTTTTAACATGTGATTTATACCTAAATACCGTAATACATTTGTACACTCAAAAGATATGAAAACGCAACATACAGTTTAGACGGGACTTTCTTGGAAATGAAAATGTAACACCATTGCATGAGATACAAAATTATTCATTACCATCATAAGTATACAATCAAAAATATCAACAGACAATAATTACTGTATAATATGAATATACACACTCATAATAAATATGTTGCAATTTCATATCTCTTCCTGTGTTGCGTTTTCATATCTCTTCCTGTGTTGCGTTCTCTTGAGTGTATCTTGTCACGTGAGTGTTATTAATGCAATCTAAAAACGTCTGATCAATGACGGTACACAACTGTTTTGTAACTGTTTTCAAATGGTTTGTTAATATGACTACATTTATTCCGGTGCCACGAATATTCCCTCTCTGCGTATCTTATCCGTCTTCAAGCACTGAATCTCTCCGGGATGATTAGCGTGTATTCAAGCCGAATATCAATGTGCTTCAACGAGTTGAATCACCAGATATTGAATAAACTAGGATTGTCGTGATGCACTTAACAATATCCAACAACCATGATGAAGCTTCTGGAGCATACAAACTAGCAAACAAATGTCAATGCTGAAAAAACGTTCGCGAAAATCAATAATAATTAAAACGTTATCAATTCCATTGTTTGGCAATATAGTCACAGAAATACCACAAAGTTGCAATAAAATATGTTATCTGCCATATATCAGATCGTATAAACATATGAACAGCGATATACCATACAGACTAATGCCATTATAATATCAATAATGTGAGGTATCCAATCATTTGCAATCAAATATTGTGTTTTGTCGTTTTTCATATCTTATTTATGACTTTATGATTTTTATAAATATATTATGACATATTTCGCAAATTGAAGTGACAATATTAATACTCAGCAAAACAGAAACTTTACTCTTGAAATAATTCTGTAAGGAGCATATTTCTAAAAGTACAATTTATAGACATAGCTAAATATACATCACAACAGACCCTTTAAAATCATGTGTAATGTCATATTCACACATTTTTCCTCTGAAATATCACATTTCTATTTAGAATCTTTAAAATGAAAATGAGTAAACCTGGAAGTCAGAAATAATCAGGACAAAAAGATTAAATTCTCTTTTTTTTTCTTGCTCAGTTTATATTATTTATGCTTTTATGGGTCCAACTTACCAATTATCTCTCCTTAGTGACAGATTCTTTCGCCCAATAAATTAGAGCTGTGTAAATCGATTGGGCATAATTATTTGTTGGAAATGCTTAGATCGATCGTATTTCTTTGTAAATATTAAACCATTGGAACATTTGCATGAGTTCTGAGTTTGGGTGGCATTGGGTACTGCTGGATGAAGATATAACAGTTTAAAGATGAATAGTGATACTCTGCAACAAATGGGCAGAAATGTCAAAAATGAAAGTGTGTCATCAAACCATCAAAATTGTGAAAAAGCAACCTGGTAAACCCCATGTTTTTTTCCCTGCATAGTTGGTCAAACAGAGGACAATCTATGGAAACAAGATACTTTTAGAACCAATAGCAAAGTGTTCAGTATTCCAGAAGTGTATGTTTCTTTATGTAGAACAGTACACAATTAATTGGATTGTGAGCCATTATATGATAATAATATCAACAATAAAATTGACTGAACGTAAAAAGATGGCGTATTTCAAATTCAAGGTACTTCGCTTTTATTTAAACAAAAGTCAAATATCTATAGATATTTGACAGTGCAAATTCAATATATCCATTGTTAACACCCATCTACACGTAGTTTGCTTATAATTATATATATATATATATATATATATATATACAATATAGGCCATTAAAGGCCATTATAGGCCACATCAGATGGCAATATTTCGTTACCAGCCTGAGTTCATGAAAACAGATCTATAGTTGAAACAATCTTGTACCAGCATGTACATTTATCAAAGCTTGATTCCCTTTTATGAAAAATTCGCAGAAAATTAAAGGCTCATTAAACTTCCGAAACGGTCGTTTTAAGTTTCAATTTAAGTCAGTTTTACTTTTTCAGATGATAGAATACATGTTAATTTGATAACTGAGAAACTTTGCAAACGAAAAATAGATATAAAGCAAATTATTAGTACATATTTGTTTGCAAATTAATGTTCGTCTCTTTCCGATAAACACCTTCGGCAGAAAACGGGGAGTTACGAAGCTTGTTCGGCAACGCGTCGGTCGGTAATATATAATCAACTCACTTCAGAGAGAAACATAGAATGGGGGAACTGTAGATGCAGTTTAATATGAAAAGTCGCTTACGGATAGATAGTTTTTAAGAACACCCCTTTTTATTCCCCTCAGTGTATTAATGAACAGGAACCCACGTGCTAATTTATTGCACGTAAGAGACGAATCGTTCGTATAAAATTAAAAAATAAAATTACTTTTTTAATAACTGTACCTAACAAACTAACCTTGGTAGCCTCTCAATATTGACAGCGCTAAATTGATTTGTGACGAAATAACACGCGCCATAGTATCACGTGTATATGCAAAGGAGGATTTGAGCAAGAGTTACCAGACTAAACTAGTATTCCGTATTCAATGTTTTTTTCAGTGCGTATAAATAATATAATGCGTTCGACACAGTTTTATTGCCGGCATCTACATTTTTTTTAAAAGAAAAAAAAAAGGAAACCCATTAACGATACATAATTTTAGTGAAGCCATAACTTTTCTAATCTTGTTATCCAACGGTTTTAATCCTCACACTACCACTGCAGTTCGCTTATTTAAAAAAAAAACTGGTACGTCACCTAAATATATAACACTTCATTATGCCCCAACTGTGTAATAAAAACTCTTCAGAGAGTAAAGTTGTCTTATGTTCTACCATTGTAATATTATGATGATCATAAAGTGATATCTCTCTGTTTTCTAGATCTTCTTTGCCGAATCTGAGAACAATGGGCGCATCAAAATACATCTATTCATTTGTGTACTTCCGAACTGCCGGTCGGAAAACAACCGAGTCATTACGGAATTACAAATATGTAAACAAAAGTTAAAAGCTCCGTCCACTCGTCTAAGAAATACACATTTCTATCGAAGTTATTTAAATTCTGGCTTTTTTAAAAACAGCCACTTAGGGATCTACAAGAATGGTTTTAGCAGTACTATAAACACATTTAATTACAATCATTTTTGTTATTATCAACATGTGTGCATTTCCGAAGTTTAATGATGCTTCAAACTTTCATGAAAATGAAAATAAAAATAAAATTTGAAAAACTAATCCTTAACTAAGCCCAACGCCTTATACTACAAACTTTAACCTGCTAAAACTTGAACAAAATGTCTTATTCCGCAAGGGTCATTACTCTGTAAAAATGCAACACATAGTAATGGTTCTCGTCTCTGTGCGTTCCGTTGATGATACCGAAACACACATGTGAAGTTTCATTCATATCCCATGATAGGTTGATGAAATATGTACCTACCCAAAAACTTTACCCTGCTCAAAAACTTTAATCTGCTAAAAAATTTAAACCAAATTTTCTCAGTTTAAAAGGGCTTAAATTCTGCCAAAGTGCAAACCAGAGTTATGGTTCATGGGAAGTTTCATTCATATCGAATGAATGGTTGCCTCTTCTTTTTATTTCAAGCTTCCAAATGGTAACTCATTTATTTTCCCCGTCAGTGAGTGTGTTGTGGGTCGAGGAGGAACATCCCACCGCACACTTTACAATATCAACATATTAAACAATGATGACTCGCACACAACACTCACATTTTATATAACAAATATCGTACATATGTATTTGTATTGTCTTTATTTATGTATTACTGAATGTCCATAATACAATAATAAAAAGAAAGGAGGGATTACATCTTAACTGATTAAAAACTTGAACCTGAAATATTAAGTCCGAAAAGGCCGTAACTGTGCCAAAATGCACCCTAGAGTTATGGTTCTTGTCTCTGTCTGATCTATTGATGATGCTGAACACACATACATGTGAAGTTTCATTCATATCCAATGAGCGGTTGCATATATATCTTGCCTGATAAAAAACTTTAACCAACGCCGACGCCGGGGCGAGTACAATAGCCCCCCCCCCCCCCCCCCCCCTATTCTTTGAATAGTCCAGCTAAATATAACACTGAATCAAAGCACAGGGCCGTTTTCAAGATTTCTGAATTTTAGGTATGTCCGTTGCCCTTTAACGTCTCCATGTATATAACAACTGCTATTACTAGTATATAAATTTACCCTTTAGTGCTGTTTTCGGCAATTTCTGCTGCCCACGGGAATGGCCACTGCAGTGAGGTAAATGCAAACGAGAATGCATAACTGAGTTCCACGCTGTGCAGAAGACATCGTATATACGTCAAGATAAGCAAGGACACTGCCGAACCTGAAATATTTAAATATATATATTTCCTCACTTGACGTAATAAATTTTTCAACGTACTTAACAGTTGACATGATATATGATTTATTTGTTTTTATTTATTCACTCATCGTTATAATCATCACAATCATTGTTACATCGTTATAATCATCACAATAATTGTTACATCGTTATAATCATCACAATCATCGTTACAGCGTTATAATCATCACAATCATCGTGACATCGTTATAATCATCACAATCATCGTTATATCGTTATAATCATCACAATCATCGTTACATCGTTTTAATCATCACTATCATCGTTATATCGTTATAATCATCACAATCATCGTTATAATCATCACAATCATTGTTACATCGTTATAACCATAGAAACCATCGTTATAATCATCACAATCATCATAATAATAATCACAATCATTGTTATAATCGTCACAATCATTGTTACATCATTATAATCATCACAATCATCGTTACATTGTTATAATCATCACATTCATCGTTACATCGTTATTATCATCACAATCATTGTTACATCGTTATTATCATCACATTCATTGTTACATCGTTATTATCATCACAATCATTGTTACATCGTTATAATCATCACAATCAGCGTTACATCGTTATAATTATCACAATCATCGTTATTATCATCACAATCACCGTACAATCATCGTTATAGCCATCACAATCATCGTTATATCGTTATAATCATCACAATCATCGTTATAATCATCACAATCATTGTTACATCATTATAACCATAGCAATCATCGTTATAATCATCACAATCATCATTATAATAATCACAATCATTGTTATAATCATCACAATCATTGTTACATCATTATAATCATCACAATCATCGTTACTTCGTTATAATCATCACAATCATCGTTATAATAATCACAATTATTGTTGTAATCATCACAATCATCGTTATAATCATCACAATCACCGTACAATCATCGTTATAGCCATCACAATCATCGTTATAATCATCACAATCATCGTTTCATCATTGTAATCATAACAATCATCATTACATCGTTATAATCATCACAATCATCGTTACATCGTTATAATCATCAAAATCATCGTTACGGCGTTATAATAATGACAATCATTGTTATAATATTCACAATCATTGTTACATCGTTATAATCATCACAATCACCATTACATCGTTATAATTTTTTCACATTCACAGCACAATCATCGTTATAATCATCACAATCATCGTTATTATCATCACAATCATCGTTACATCGTTATAATCATCACAATCACCGTACAATCATCGTTATAGCCATCACAATCATCGTTATAATCATCACAATCATCGTTTCATCGTTATAATCATCACAATCACACTCATTGTTATAATCATCACAATCACCGTTATAATCATCACAATCATCGTTATAATCATCACAATCATCTTTATAATCATCACAATCATCGTTACATCGTTATAATCATCACAATCATCATTATAACCATCACGATTGACAAAAACTAGCACACACATACTCACTGTTCAGCTCAGGGATTTGATAACACGCCATTTTGTTTAAGTAAAGGGACATACGGCAATGTTAACTAATTTTCACTCAACACTATTTGAAAATGATATGTATACAGTATACATGATGTTAGTATGTACCTGAAATAACCAGTATGTATTCAGACCTTTAATTTCGGTTCTAAATCGCAAAGGGGCATAACAGTGGTAAATAATTGAAAGGCGCCCATTTTGGCAGATTTGTTGTCGTTTGTGAGAAAATGTGATATTGATATTATTTTTTTTATCTATATGATAGAAAACAAATCGTACAAAAATATCAATGTGTACTTTTATATATTCCGCTCATATTTACAAAGACTAGCGTGATAACTAGTTTCATCAATACGGTTAATACTTTAACAGTAAAAATTGATTTCAACATTGACATTTAATTTGCATATTAAATTAAGTCCGCTACAAAATCCACATAAACAAAGTAATAAATGCAAACAAACAAAATAATTTGTTGTTGTTGTTTTTAGTTTTTAAGGCCAAAATAAATTAATTGCTAGATTATCATCTCCGCCCGCCCCCTAATTTTCATGCCGCCCCGAAAAAAATAATTGTAAAATTCATCAAACATTTTAAAAATAAAAAATACCCCCCTCCTTTTTTTAAAGAATAAAATGAATGAAAATCTAGCAATTAATTTATAATTGCCTTATATATAAAAAGTGACTTCCTAGCGCAAGAGCACAACAGATTGGGTTATATCCCTCTACTCCAGAAGAGAGGACTTTCAAACAAATATCCGTGCTGATAAAAATCAATAAATGAACTCATCATCTAAAAATCGAAACGGCGGGAATAATGTCACGCGACCCACACTGACGAAGTCAAGTTTATATTATAACGCTGCTGGCAGTATTAATTAACATATAAAAATAATCGCCCGCTGGAGAAAAAAACAAGCTAATTGCCAGGGTATGTTTATTATACTTTTATCTTATTGTTACGAGGCGCAATTTATAGTTTGTTCAATGTAAAATACAAGTTCCTTAATACAACATATGATCTTAATCCCCATAGAATGCCAGTGTTAATAATGTTATAATGTTTATTTAAAACAAATTGTTAGAGTGAATGAATGTGTTAGTTTGGGTTTGTACGAAATAGGTTTGTTTAATGGTGTTAATAAGCAATGTTTGAGTGAACGGGCACATAGAAAGTAGGACGGGTAGAGACAGATTACCAAATAAATTGTAGGCTGTTCCTAAACTAATCGGGGGATGGTGGGGTGAAGTCTGAGGGGGTGAGGCGGTTGTTATGATGCAGAGTGTTTCATTTGATACATATAACAAATTGCAATTAAATTAAAACAACGCTTTTTACAAAAATAGGATTCTTGGAAGGAGAGTGTCTAGCTGAAATGGAGCAGAGTAATTCATTTAATACAAAACAAAAATTAAAATAATGGTGTGGGATGCTCGGACAGATGCCCAAGTAGGTATAGAACAGTGGTGCCCGGTATGTTCAATTAAAAAAAAACAAGGTATTTCCCATAAACAAATAACTCGTGTACCATCCCGTCGCGTAATAGTCAAGCGTGACTTTGACGACGTACGATGTAGAATTAGATGCCATAATATATCAATCACATTTAACAACAATTCAAATCAATATCAAGTAACAGTTTTTGGGATGCCAAAGAGAAGAAGATGCAAAACTTGCGTAATGTTCTACATGCTACACATTAACAAAAAAAGTCATTTGGATGCATACCAATATAAAGAAATAAGCAAATAGGTATCATAATAAGATAAAATAGTGAAAGTAAAGTCTATAAAGCATACAATTTGCACAAAATCTTTAACATAGAGCTATAAGCCCATTTTTTTTCTTTTAAATCCGAGATTTTCCCTTGATCCTAAATATAGCAGCCTTTAAATAGTACAAAAACTCGAGATATGAGTATAAACAATTGTGCCAAGTAGGGCCTAACATTCACATAACTAAGTGTGCAAAGTAAACCACTAATTGTACCACAACTTTAAACACATAACTTAAAAACAAAATATTACTTTTTCATCCTGCAACATGACCTTGACTTTGAATTAAGTCCCATATGTAACATACTGCCTCAGACGTTAAACATCCAAGCTTATGCCAAGTCTCATACATATAACTGCAAGTCATGAACAAATGGTAGACGCCAACGCCGAAGCGAGTACAAAAAAACCCATACTCGTAGAATAGTGGAGTTAAAAATGTATTGTTTAATATAAGACTTCATTTTAAAAAGTAATGGCACTCTCCTTATGGCTACGAGAGCCATGTCTGTTTTTGCTATGTTATCGTGGCGTTTTAATTAGGCTGCACCCACAGGCATAACGTAGCGTTAGGCGACCTTACTAAATAATCAAAAACCATTATTGGAAATATAGGTGATATCTTTTTTTAAATATCACACCTTATTGTATACTCAATATGGAATATAGGAATGTGAATAATGAACATCTAAGTATATCGGCACCATCAGTAAACGTATCTTACCTTTCAATACGGGTACCAGAATACCAAATATTCCAACGATGCCTCGTTTGAAAAGTGCACCAAGTTTGATCTGAACATAGCAAACTGGTATACACACCAACACCACCAGGACATAATAAGCTACCAGAAATAGTCCTGAAAATAGACAAATAAGACGGTAAACATTCATCTAAAATAATTATAAAAATAAAATATGTCCATACTCTGAAGCAAAGAAAAGTGCATTTTTACGTTTTATATTTTTCTTTTCTATTAATGGTTCACACATAAGTTATTAACACCTTAACAAATACTCCGTTCTTTCACAGTAAATGACACCATGACATCGGCAATACAATGACAAAAATGATAACACATAAGGACATATTTATTTTAGAATTTATACAACTAATTTGACAAAGACCTTAGTGCTTACTTTCTGTTTTGCTACTGAGTATATAAATATTGACTAGCAGACTCGAGAATATACCCACGGTCCTGGATTGGGGATTGGACCAAATTCTTATTTCTTATTTAATCATTTTACTACAATACCACGCTCCACATGTTTTGTTATCTATAAACATATACGTTTATATCTATAACAATAGTATTGTGCTGTAAAATTGCTGACTCATCAAAATTTCATTTGCCAAAAGTAACTCCATTAACTGCTGTAATATTAAGACGTTTGATTTACAAACAATTGCTTGTTTTGCATGGATTCATTATACTTGAACCTTCTCGAACTTCAGTCAATTACTTCTGTATATTACAATTGCTCATGCAAAGCATTGACAGCTATCAGTTTTTAGGAAACTTTGCCAGTGGTACAAGGCACTAACATGTACTGAATAGTCCCATGGTGAATTTAAAAGTAAGAGACGAGTATATTAAAACATTAGTGTCTCTGAATTATTAAAGTGCTTTCCAATCAAAGCTGCAAAGTAGGTTCTAAAATAACTTGTCACCAGGGGTAATGCGTCTGGCAGACTGCCATCAGCCTTACGTAGGCAGTTATATAATTATTTCAAAGACAAATGTGGGGATAATACTGTTGGCAGAAGCGACTAGATAAATGTACAGCAGTTAACCTTATGGTCGATTGGATAATTTCTCAGTTTGTGGAATGGCAGAGACAACATGGCATTGACGTTGTTTAATAATTAACTTATGCTTGTTTGAATTATGCAGCCATGTGGCAAATAGCCTAATTGTGTAACCGATAACGTTTCCTTCTTTTCAATTTTAAAATAATAAAAGTGGCATACATAATTTTATACCATTGCAATTTAAATGTCAGTTTTCGCAACTATTCTAAGCCAGTCATGTGTTCCAGAACATTTTCTTATTTTAAACATTGTTGCTTAAATATCATTATGGGCTGGCGATATTGAATATCAATGCAATTAAATGGCCACTTATGGCATATACTCTAAACGCCAACCGTATATTCCAGAACTTTTCTTTTTTTAAACATTGTTGCTTAAATATTAATATTGGCTGAGATATTGAATATCGATTCAATTAAATGGCCACTTATGGCATATACTCTAAATGCCATCCGTATGTTCCAGGTAATCTTTCTTTTTCAGAATGGTTGATGCTGTTAAATATTTATATGGGCTGGCATATTGCACATATCAATGGGGCCGTTTGTTTCATATATATGATTTTTGATATGGATGATGTTATTAAGTAGGGTTTAATAATCGTACCTATATAAACTGTAAATACATGTATCAATGTGATTTAAATGTGTATCATTGCAGATATTCAAAAGGCCAAACTTATGTTACATGTTGCTGTTTATTTTAAATATGGTTGATTTTGCTAAAGAAGGTGAATAATAGTATATATATATATATATATATGGGTTGGCGATGTTAAATACCATTCCACTTTAAAAATCATTTATTGCGCATATAGCTGTATTCTAAATGCAGCCGAATGTTCCATACAACTTTCTTGTTTTAATATGGGCTAGCAATACATAAATTATATCAATGCACTTTAAATATCAATTAGTTTAAACCTATTAATTTTACCTAATTTAAATATCACTTATTAAACACCAGCCGTATGTTCAATGCATCTGTTTTTAAATGTAGATGGCCATGTTAACTAGCTTTGAATAAAAGTGTCCATATCAGCTGTAAATACAAGTATCAATGTCATTTAAATATGAGTTATTGGAAATATTTCAAACGCCAATCGTTTGGTACATGTTATTTTTTTTTTTTAAAAATTGTAATGTTTTGAAGATTAATGTTTTGGTTTGGCTATCTCCCAATTTACACGCCATTTGTTTTTATATTAAATGGTTTAGTTAATCGACATTTATTATATTGTGCGTCTGGTGTAAATTATAATTACATAAATTAAATAATACAATCAAAAATAAGTACTTTAGGTCTCACTACACATTTGATTTTTTCTTAGTTGTATATAAAATGACGTTAAGGATAAAATATTCCACGTAAAACATTTTTTAAATATTTTTTTCATAGCAGGAATGTATCCCCATATAAAAATGCACAATAACTTGTAGGTTGACCAGTTTGTTTTTTTAAAGAGAGTGCAATGACACCAAAGATTGTTTGTCACTTTTTAACACCAGTGATGTCTTATTGCAGTATTCAAGCTTTTGCTCTACTCATTTGCAGCAAGAAATCACAACAACTAGGAGCCATTTTCAATAAATATTTAAAACCAAATTACATAGGACTTTTTTTAAGCGCAAGAATCATGTTACCATGGAAATAAGGGGCGTAACTGTGAAGTGAGACGTTAAATATTCAACATATGACGTAGCATTCAAATAGCACATCTATCACCACTTCGTTGTCTTCGTTGAAGACGCTACATGCATACAGACGAAATGCCATCAAAGGTTACCATCTTATAACAATTAGCGGCTTCCTCGCCACCCGAACAGCTTATACCTGGTGTAGGGAGGCACAATTCATTCTTCAGAATATTCTTAGACTTGAGCTTGAAAATCCAAATTTCAACCTTTTATATCTAGTTTACCGTGACGGAGAGAATAATTGTTTAGTTTATTTGACTACATGTTAGGTGTCCCTACATCCTTGCAAAATCTGACTTCAAACAACGGTCTCTTAGTGTGTTTTCCAAAATGCATTCTTGAGTTGAAGTCTAAGAATATTTTTAAGAGTAGTTGGTAAATACCACCCGTGGTGTACGGAGGCACAATCCATTTCATGTCTTAAGATTATCATCTTGACAAATTATTTAGAAATCAAGTATTTGATGGCAAAATATGACCAGATATGCATTATGCATGAGACGTATTGCATATAACCAATATGTAAATATTTACCTATTGCTGGATCATAACATATATATGTTTATTCTTAATCTGTTTTTGTTTCCGGGCCAATGTAATGTTGTTTTATTGTTAAATCAATAAAATGTTCCGATTTATTATTTCAATGCCAAACTATCATTTTTTGAATGCTGTTATAACGTTTTGTTTTATTTTAATGTCGAAATAAACTTAAGTTAGAGTATATTCAGAAGTATTTAACTTTCAAGTAATATATTTAATCATAAACATATATATATTCATGTTTTAAAATGCACATACGTAGAAACGAGTTATCACAAAGGTTGTCTTTATGGTGAAAAAGGCATTTGTTAGTACCAGTCATTACTTCTCTTAATACATTACAGGTTAGCTCAGTCGGTAGCGCGTCTGATTATCAATCCAGGGGCCGTGAGTTCGATACCTCGCCCGGCAACAGTCTCCGTCATGCTTGATATACGACTTCTAGTCTGATTATCATTTGTCTTTCACCGCTTATTCAAGTGGGAAAGTTATCAGTTACTTGCGGAGATGGGATGTGCTCGAGTACTTGTTAACCTTTCAGGATCACAGTAAACAATGGTTAGATTAATTGATCATTTGTTGTCCCTCGATGGCATAAAATGACGCTAAATATTCAATCAATTAATGCTATATAGTATAAGTTTAGACTATTGCACAATTAGTTTTCACATAGGACAACTGAAGATGAAGACCTAAGTTTAAGTAAGCGTAGGATAAAATTCATTTTTTTCTGTTTTTTTTATGCATGTGTAAAGAATATCGAATCACGCAAAAAAATCCGCCAGAACTTTTATCGAAAAATAAGTCTTTAAAAAATTACCGTTGTCCAATGAAAATGCTTTAAATATATATATATATGATAATGAAATCGGAATTATTTGTGTTTAAACAAAGCAACGTCATTGCACTACGAAAATATACATAATTATGTAACTGAAAAGTAGCACTGGATTCAACTTCTTGTCCTTAAAGAACATAGAACAAACAACGTTCACGTCGCACGTATCTCTGGCATTGGTCTGTTACTTAAGCCATCATTCCACGATAACATAAACACGCAAAACCAATCCAGTAAATGACAAGTCTTCTGGCATGTTGTTGTTGAGAAATACACAGCAATAGAGACGACAGAACCAGCATGTTAGGTAATATCATCCGTTGATAAATGTAGGGGGTGAATCTTCGTTCTACGATACTAGGCTATATATATATAAGTTAATTTATCAAGGATCATGTGACTTATTCTCGACAAACTATATAAAAATGCTTGCGTCACAATAACATTTATCTTTATTTCATAAGATTTTGTAGTCACAAAAAAACTTAACTTGAGTATTCCCTCAAGCTGAACTTTTAGAATTGTTTACTTTTTTTATTTACAATGTTCTTAAGACAAGACGTACGTAACTGAGAGTGATATTGAAAGTGTTCAGAAATTGTTGTTGTTGTTTGGTGGGTAGCGTCGTTTTCAACAATTTTTTTCAGGTATATCGTGACGGTGTCTACTTGAGCCAGTAGCTTAAGCGCTGCCACATTGGAGTATCGTGCCGCAGATACAAGGTATGATTCCCCATCCAGTCACATTATACTGACATCCGGCCAACCAGACTTAAAACTATCCTCTGAGTGCTGAGCGTCAAGCGAAGAAGTTTCTAGTAACATTTTTCAAGTCTTTGGTATCGAACCCACGACCTTCCGCATGCGAGGCGAACGCTATTTTCCTAGACCACCGCTATGGTTTTCTTCAGAAATAATAATAATCAAAATTAAATTTGAGCTGAAGTGTATTCTTTAGTTGAGATACTATGTGCATACTTTAACCACGTACACGTTCAAATCAAATACAGTAACACTGTTTACACAGTTGATTGCGTGATCACTGCTATATTAGGCATTGACCGGAATGCACGCACGTCATTTATAAGCGCTTTAAGACTTATTTTCCATCATGAAAAACTTTTGAGCAGACGGTTATTTCCTTAAAATAACTTAAAATACGTTAACTACTTTAAGTAGACACGTAAGATACGATTTATTGTAGTCCACGATGTCAAGATTGCTAACATAATCGCTTTTTTGGTGCATATTAATTTCTTGTATTATACATTACATAGATCTATCCATTTTATGGCGTCTGTTTTGTATCGGTATATAATACAGTCGCCATTGTGTGTAAGTATGCTAACTGTTAAATAATGTATGAATATTGTTATATAAATGATGTATATATTATACACAAACCAATACAAATCATGTCCACAAAAAAAGGAAAATATATGACAAACGGAACACGTAGCAATGAAACTACACAAGCATCGAATCCGTATGAACGCAGTCAGTATACAGAAATATAAATACAGTATATACCTAGGGAACACATGACAACAGGGTCAGTAACATAAGACGTCACTGGGGAGTTTATACTTGTTTATGGGTAAAGGATGAACCCAAACTCGGCCATAAACGTATGATCACAGAAGTCAATTACCATGACAACAGGATCAGTAACAGAAGACGCCACTGGAAAATGTATACTCGTATGTGGTTACTATTATGACGTTCTATTTATAGCTTAAAAAAATATTTACAAAAAAAATATTAATAAATTGATGCATCCCAAATGTCGGTGTGTGACCGAGAATTTTACCTGTCACCAAGTCCATATCACATACAATATGAATGTATTAAGCATACTTACACATATATATATCATACTCGTTCTTGATATTTTAAATGGCGGTTAACGCCATTTTCAAGACATTTCAGGGGACATGTTGCCAGTTTTATTGGTAGAGAAGACCTCAGAATGAATCTGAGTAAAACATCGACCTTCCGCAAGTAACTGACAAACTTTCTCACATACTTCTTTTGGAGCGGGCGGGACACGAACCTACAACCTTAGCTGGAGAGGTAAGTTATCTTGAGAAGGCTACGTATTCTTATGATTGGTTGTATTTTCACACTCAAACACCACTCTTCCTCCTATAAATATTAATATTTAAAATAGGTGACTAATTTGACGGAGTCCAACCTATTAGACACATATTTTACACCTTTATTGTCTTTGCTCGTATTTTATTGTAACCATATCATGTCCAATATTGTATTACTGGAAATGGGTCCATTATGATAAATGTACATTTTCTTTTTTCAACAAGTTATTTTTTTAAATAGTTTTGAACAATTAGTTCTACCTGAATTTGGTGAATGAATTGTTCTAGTCATTTTTCTTTCAAAGTAAGGCAATCATAAAACAGTCTGACCTGACCAAGTTCATTTAATTTTCTCTTTAAAACAGTTTTTTTTTTAAAATTCATCTACCAAGTTCATGATGGTGCATTCATTTACCTCGTCATAGGTTTGTGAGAGTTGGTGTGGACCATCCCTCAACAAGCCTTTGAAACCATTTTTTAATAAAAACAAAATTTACTTACTGATTAAAAATAACTTATCATCTAACTATTTTCAGTAAAACAAGACGTATGCATACTGTTGAAACCCATTTGTAATACTTTATATAATCTTTCAATAGGTAATGTACAGGTAGTATTTTGCTTAATCTATATAATTATATATATTACCGACACAATTAAGTGTGGGCGACTGGAGAGACGCCACGAGCGATCTCAACATTACCGGATTTATGTTAACAGAAGAACCATTGCTAGTCGGGCTATAGAAACTATTTTTCACATCTAGTGATATAGTATATACATACATAAACTCAAGAGATATGAAAACACAACACAGGAAGAGATATCAAAAGGAAGAGATATGAAAACGCAACCCAGGAAGAGATATAAAAACGCAACTCAGGCAGAGATTTAAAAACGCAGCATATTTAACACGTTTGAATACATCCATATCCTGCAGTAATTATGTCTGTTGATGGTTTACTTGAGATATCACTGAGTTCTGTGGTGCCTCCTGCAATGGTGTCACTTTTTTCCAAGTAAATCCCCTCAAAATCCTGTGTTGCATTTTTTATAACTCTTCCTGTGTTGCGTTTTCATATCTCTTGAGTCTATATAGCGATACCCATAAGGCTATTAAAAGGATGGGGGAGGGCATTTCTTTATTTTATTTTTTTTTTGTCATTTTTTGTTTATATAACAAAAAAAATAAGAGTCGGAGCGGCATAAAAATTAGTGGGCGGGCGGAGATGACAATCTAGCAATTAATTTATTATGGTCTTATTGATAATTATATTATTAGTTTATGTATTATAACTTCTGAACTCCATGTTTAGCATATAATAACACATTGCGATTGAACAAAAAAGTTTGAATGAATAACAAAATACGTATTGAAATAGTTAAAATGAATATTTATTGTTTTATTGTGTGATTGTTAGTGTCGATTTGTTTTTAACTATGTATGGATAATGCAAGATTCCGTGTTTTAGTATTGTCGTTATTGATATTTCAGAGCGAAACAAAACCCTAATTTTCTTATGTACAATTATAAAATATTATATTACGACAGATTCATTAATAATGGATCTAACAAATGTTACTGCACGAACATATTTGATTTGCTTGTGATAATAAAACATAGCTTAACATTAATGTTCAACCGCAATGTGTTATTATGTGCTAAACAGTGACACGGGCAGTGTACAATGTGTGTCACAATGCATGCTAATGGTCTCACTACACAGTTGAATTTTGTTCTTTGTTCTATATAAAATAAGGTCTTACACAGTTGAATTTTGTTCTTTGTTCTATATAACATAAGGTCTAGGATTTCAATGGTAAAAAAAGAATTCCAAATAGATTTTTTTTAAAGTGTTTTTTTTTTATAGCAGGAATGTATACCACATAAAAATGTACAAAAACTAGTAGGTTGTCCACTTTGATTTTTTTTAAAGAGAGTGCAGTGACACCCTGAGATTTTTTGAAAAAAGAAGTCCTGAAATGCTCAGTAATACATGCATATGTTGAAATCCTATAAAAGTCACTTTTAACATCAGTGATGTCTTATTGCAGTATATGCTGTGCCAACTTTTGCTCTACTCATCTGCAGCAAGAAATCACAACCACTATGAACCATTTTGATAATATTGCATAATCAAAGTACATAGGCCTTTTTTTTAAGCGTAAGAATATTGCTACCGTGGCAAAAAAAGTGGCGTAACTGTGTATTGAGACGTAATATTATACCTAATGTTACCCTTACATAAAGGAGGTCGTTAGAGGTAGAATGATCCTAACAATTACCCTGCTATAACCTCGCTATCTTCAATTCTTAAATTATTTGAGCGCATTCTATTAAAACGTTTACAAAACAGCGTAATAAAACCGATTCGTGGTTTGCAAGGTGGTTTCCAAGAGCCAATGGGATGCACAACGACCTCATGTTTGCTACAGGAATGTATTTTATACTGTAAAGAAAATGGCAGTAAACTGTTCAGTTGTTTCCTTGATTCCAAGCAAGCGTTTGACACGGTCTGGCACTGCCTTCAAAACATGTCAAGTATTTGCTATGAACATTCATATTTGTGGCGATATGAATATAATGATCAGCAGTTATTGTTTTCAATGAAATTAAAATTAAATATGGTAATACTTACTCAACTTGGTTTCTTGGCAATGCCAGTTGATGAAGTAGAGTTTTATAACCATTTGTAAGTCACGTGTAGTAAATATTTCAAATTAACCGATTTAATGTTATAGTATTTTATAGTAAGAGCAGAGGAATGTATTTCAGTTTAGTAATTTCTGATTTATTTGATAATGGTCTGCAGCTATTGACATGCAAAAAAATATATAATACTGTGGTACTCCAACAGGCATTATATGGCAGCGAATGTTGGTCTCTTTTGAGTGTAAGTGACAAATTATTGTAAGAAATCACCTTTTTGAAAATAGTGTGTTCAATTCATGATTATTATTTTTAATCATTGATTATAATTTTATCATTCATCTTTTTACGATAAATTATCTTTTAAAACTTAAACTTGGCATAATATTGTAAAATAACAGCGAAAAAAAAGAAGTTTACTACCTCTCCTTATAATAATTGCTATATAAGACATTTATGCTATAAAACAACGACATTATTTTGACACACACCGCCTTTGTGTTTGGCATATGCAAAGTGTACATATTAGAACAAGAGCTGCTATTGCTTTGAGTCTACTAAATTGTTTACCAATTGCATCGGAAATAAACAGGAAAAAGCTTAATTTCCTTGGTCAGTTGTGTACGTTTCACTACACAGTTACGCCCCTTTTTCCCCACGGTAACATGGTTCTCGCGCTTAAAAACAAAGCCTATGTAATTTGGTTTTGAAATATTTTCAAAATGGTTCATAGTAGTTGTGATTTCTTGCTGTAGATGAGTAGAGCAAAAGTTGGTATAGCATATACTGCAATAAGACATCACTGGTGTTAAAAAAGTGACTTTTATAGGATTTCAACATATGCATGTATTTATGAGCATTTGAGAACTCCTTAAATAAAATCTCAGGGTGTCACTGCACCCTCTTTTTAAAAAAAAAAAAAATCTGGTCAACCTTCCACTTATTGTGCATTTTTATGTTGGTTTACATTCTTGCAATGAAATAAAATAAAAATAAAAAAAATTCTATGTGGAATTCATTTTTTTTTTACAAGGGAAATCCTAGACATTGTTTTACATAGAACAAAGAACAGAATTCAATTGTGTAGTGAGACCTTGTAGGCTACCACGGGATTATGCTGTTAAATAAATGTTTTAATAAGATTTAGTGTATACTTAATTAGAAACTGCTTCTCATGAGTTATTCCTGATAGATTCAATGTTTTAGATAAATATGGTCTTTTGTATGGTCTTCATGAATTCTTTTCAGAAGATATTTTTTCAAATAAAGGTATATAGAAAAAGACAATTAACAACTGTAAGATATGTGAAACTATCATCATTGATCGGAATATTAGAACTACTGAACCGAAATATATCAAATTTCAATCAATACGTTTTCTAATTTATAGTTATATGCAAACAAATATCCAATTTCCTGGTATTTTGTAAATCGATATGTTCTATTATTTCTAATACCAGTGAGAAATAATGATACTTGAAAGAAATGTAATATAAATACTGTAAAAATTATTGTTCACTTCATCTGTGGTTGCCAAAGTGTAAATGAGAACAGACGTATATTATGGTTAACGACTGGAATTTGGTGAAAATGTAAAGTTGGCTCTTAGTAATAATTAATTTGTTCAAATAAAACTTGGTGCAAACAATAACTTGTCTTAAAAGACGAATATTTTATGGAATTGTTTTTTCATTCCTGCAGTGGATGTGATTCAAATATGTATCTACGTAAATCATACAATTTGAAAGATATTGTTGCTTAACACAATAACATTTTTACCATTACTGTCTCTTACATATATTTTTCATATGCATGTATACTAAACACCTATTTTATATACACGTAAGTATGAATATTAATGTTAAATATCTGAATAATGTTCATATGTTAGTTTTATTAGTTAATGAATAAATGATGTATTTTATATATATACATTTCCTCCCTGTAACATTGCAAAAAAATGTATACAATTGTCTTTGTAGATATTGTAAATGTGTTCTGATATGTTGTTGTAGTCATATTGGACTGTCCTACAAAGAGGAAATTCGAAAAAGAAAATACTTAATAAATTTCATTGCAGTTAGGAAATAAATTATTCTAAACAATAATTGTTGGTTTTCCAAACGGACAATTTTTTATTTTGTATTAATTGAAAAATACAGTAAAACGTGTCAGCTTTAGGCATAGTGCCACCATTGCAAAAAGGAAGTGCTTCCGTGGGGTAGTCGCTTAATGGCGGTTATAAATAATCCTCAATTCTTCTTCTTTAAAAATGCATTTTCCTTATTTTAATGCTCATTTTTTTTATTTGAATGGCATTATTGATGTATTTTGAACATTTTGATAGCATTGTCATGTTTGAATTGTGAATTTAGAAAAAAAATGATGCTTGGAAATTGGGGTATGAATTCATGATTTCGGAAGTCTACTTTCACTTTGTCACCAGTGTACACACTGAGCAGAAAAAAAAATCTCTTATACGACACATGACCCCTACTTTTCTCATCATATTTTGATAGTGCAGAGGTTGACAAGCAGTAAAATGTAGGTTTCACTTCTTTCATTTGGGACCCTCTATGAATGACAAGCCTTCAAACTTTTATTATTTACTATAGAATAAAGAACAAAAATCAATGGTGGGGTTACACCTTTAATCAGAGGAACAAAAAAAAAAATCTTTGCTGCAAGGAATCAATGACTGCCTCTCTAACAACAATGAGCTCCCGCATAAAGTTATATATATCCTTTTATCAGAGTACCCAATGGAATAAATTTTGTGGTATAAAGCTTTTAGTAATATAACGAAGGATGAAACACGCTGGGTATATTTCAGATCCACAATATCAAACTATTGTAAGCCACATTAACAGTGTTAAAGTATTCATATTTTATAAGATTGTCTTTCATTTCAATCCTTTTGACAAACTTGTTTGTAAATATGTAATATTGCAAGATATTCGAAATAAAATATGTTTAAACCAAAAGATTCGTATAAAGGTATTTCATTATTAATTTTGCAAACAAGAATATCTTTGACAAAATCATTAATGAAATGAAATACCTTTACCTACGAGAGGTGTGGAGTCGGAAGGTTCGTAGCCGTTTGCCTTTTTTTTTTAATTTATCATTGTATTATAATGAATCTCAGGTAGCATGTGTTGCTTTTTCTTTGTAGACATTTTGAAAACAATTTGATGATTTTTCATCATTAGTTTATATTCTATGGTAACTATGAAAACGTCGATTTTTGCAGTCGGGGTAGTTTTTTCGTTTTTTCCCTTCCTCTTCTACTTTTCAAACAAGCGTAGCGTTGTCAAAACGGGTTCTATTTTTAAAAAAACAACAACAAAAAAAAACTATTGTGTGCTATATCATAAGCTTATTTACAGTCATTAAGAAAATGGCACACGTTACATGCATATTAAAATGACGTAAATATTATGATGTTACGGTATGCCATTTTTTTGAGTCGCGGCACTGAAAAGGAATATTCTAAAACGGTAAATATCGCTTACAATATTTTGATAATGCGGTCCTAAAATCACCCGGCATTTCTTTATCTTTCAGTATGGGTCTAATATCTCATAAACTTATTTCTTGGAAACACAGAAAGCAAACAGCGGGAAAATACAGCAGACTCGGTGTTATTGAATCTGTTCATGAGATAATTGAATATGCGACGCCGCTCACGCCCTTTAGCGTTGGCTATTGTTTTCTAGAGCAACTATGAACGTGCTCCCTGATTCAACGGAATCAGAAATAATAACAACACGGAGTCAAAATACTTGCGAGGCGACTTTTTAAAACCATATTTCGATACCTGTGTGGTAGTTATCATCGATTTATAAATATATTTCTAACAGTTCACTCCATGTCTTACAGATGGATTGGAAGGTTCGAGTCAAATGCAATACAGACAAGATGTTAGTGTTTGTATCTATTTCATATTTACGGCGTTTCAAGAACAACAATTTCAGCCATGATAGATTAGTGTATTATATTTTAGTCTGTAATATAGTAAGTAGAAAAACACATTTATCATCAACCATGAAAGCAATTTTCAAATTTCAAATTGCTTTTATATTATCTTATTTGAGGAGACTCATAGTTTGTTTTCATAAAACTTAATTTCGTTGCTTATTTATATTTAATCTGATTGTTTAGGATAGTAATGACTTTCTATGAAATTACTGGGAATATTGTTTAATGCATTAAGCATTAGTTGAAGTTGACACTGGCACGTAGCATAATGCCTAACTCTTAGTGCATTCATCACTAAACATAATTTAATAATCGACAAATTCGAAAACATTTTCTTTCGCGTTTTATTAACTTAATTTTACTGATAACACGAAACCACACGGGGTGACATGTTTACTTTAGAATCAATGCACTTCTCCGGGAGAAATAGATATATAGTTTTTTTTGTGTTTTTTTTTAAATATTTATGTTCATATATGTATTCATGCAATCACGCAATGTATCAATAGTCAGTACTGTTAAACGCGACACGTATTAGACGTTGGCATGAGTTTTTTAATCAATGTTGTATGTTTAGGCGTGTTGCATTTATTACATTGTTCCTCGGCAACAATGAAATTTATAATAAATCAAGATATGTTTTGTTTCTGTTTATAATTACAGTTGTCTTGATGCCAATGCAGGGTTGGGGCCCAGAAATATGCGGCCGATGTGGATGTTCCACTGGCCTGTGTACGTCAACATTATAATGGAAAGGGAATGTAATAGTGACGTATTAGTGACGTAATACCTATTATTGATAGTTGGGCTTTAAGAATCTATACATTGATTTTAAATGTCATCATTTAATAATACATTCTGCTCAAATGTTTCAATATACATATCAAACAATACGGCGATAAATCAATAATGGTGCACATTGGCAAATTGATGCAAATATGCTATCATTAATTGAACAATAAAAACTTGATGCATTTTTGCTTTTGTCACGCAAGGCGCAAGTTTAGATTAATATCAGGCGCCAGTGGGACTGTGCAGACGAGAACGCTGTCTATTTACATACTTATCGCCTTGATCGATTTTCAGGAAAAAAGAAGATAATGTCACAGTTCTCTTACGATTGTTGTTAACACAGATGACAACAGCAGGCACTGTCAGGCTGATGTTGCCAAGTAAATACACTCTGTATTGATAATAAATTGTTTATTTCTGCTGCTGACGTGTGACGTGTTTCTCAACTTTGCAAGCACTGATACCAAACTACGACCTTGACCTTAAAACAAATGCCAGTACAACGTCTTTCATATATTTCGTAAATGTCACTCAGTTTTAAATAGAATAATCGTTTGTTATCATTAGTCAAACTTCAATTTCAAATCCATTATGATAACAGTCTCAATATTAATTTTGTTGCACACGGTAATTACATGTGCAAGTGCGTGAAAGCAGAAATGCTTGTGTCTTCTTTTGTAATTATTAAAGACTATATCAGTTTATACTTACTTATTTTACATCGATTGTGAAACAATTTCTTACAACTTAGGCAAAGCACGCTCGAAGTCTTCCTGGTTAGAACCAGTACTAAGCAGAATTTGAACAAATAAAAACAAGATAAATTAGTTCTTTTTAAAATTAATTCATTTGCATACCAAGTGAAACTAAATGCTTTAATTCATTTAATTCCGTTAAAAACTTGATTGATTGACTGATTCTTTATTTCCTCTATAGTACATATATACAGAGGAGTATAAACATTTAAACAGCAACATGGGAATACAATACATGTACAAAAACATAATACACATATAGACAATCAAATGACAATCATATATATACAATATAAACATAATATAACTTCCATAGTTCAAACAATTTCCATATATACAAACGAAATAAATAAATGCTATGTCCATTCAAACTGCAAAACATATTGACACTTTTAGAAGAATATTGCCACATGAAGCCAAATGACTGATATGGCTTGCCGAAACGAAACACAAGAGCATACACTATATGGGTACTGAAAATGGTATTAGTTCCAAATATTATCTTTCAAAAACAAAATGTACCTTAAAAGTTAAATGAAAGGATTGCAATATTTGAAAATATTTTTTTAAACCGTTGAATACAAACAATTAATATATAATATAATATTAAAAATTAGAAAATACGTGTGTAATGTTATTTTCCCTGTCAATACGAGATAACGAAGAGCTCAGCAACAAAGAGACAAAACACAAAAGATGAAGCAGTGTGTGTGTTATCAAACGTATATCTTAACAATTTAGTCAAATGTCTAAATGTAATTTTTGAAATAACAACCGTTTGTTTGTCATGTTTAAAGACGATAACCGGAAACTAATTCTGTAATTTGACTAAAGGCGTTCATGTTACAAAGCGTATCGTACACATCTGATCCACATACTTTGTGTATAACAAAGTATGTCGGAGGGAGTCATTTGACAAGCAGAACAAAATTAAATGAGACTGCACTGCGGACAAACAGTTTGATATTTGCAGGCAAATAATTTACCAGTGATAAAAGTGACAATTCTACAATACGGCAGAGATTCGCAATATATTTTGGAGAAATACCAAATACTGTTTGGTACGATTTCTCTTTGTATATTGAGAAAAATGTTCAAAATACATTCAATTCTCTCTTTGTCTGATTGGCATTCACGCTATTTCTTAATTTAAGCGGGCGTCAAGCTATAAAATAACTACAAGGAAGGAATCCCCAGTGGCGCTTACGCAAATGGTCGTTCCAAGGCACTTGACCTCTGTGACCTCGGTGTATTTTATAATAATTGTATGATTTTGAGTATTCGTGCTATTGTGACGGGTGTGTCCTTTTAAATCTGTGTTTCCTTTTGGACATGCTTGGTTTTTATCGTTGGTAAATTATGTAGAGCCAGATCAGTAAACGCTTGGCAGTCTGTCCAAGGCCTAATTCGTTTGGTTCCCAGTATGACAATTATTTACGGTTATGGTTGATAATACGGTTCACAAGAAGTAAAAAGTCCAAGTTAAGAATTATGCAAAATGTCGTATATCATAAGTACTGGGATTACGTGACCGCTATTTTATAAGGCATTTACGCATGCGCACTACGTTTATAAAAACGTTCAGACTCATTTAAACGTAAGAAATCCACGAACAGGCGTTTTTTCTTTAAGGAGACACGGGCGAAACAAATTAAACTGCATGGTTTGTAAATATATTATATAAGTCATGTCCAGATGTCACCCATTGGAAGCAGGTCAAACCGGCCACAAGTCAAACCGGTCAAACCGGCCACAAGTCAAACCGGCCCTAAAAAAAGTCAATCCGGCCACACTTTTTTCCAATTTGATGGTTGTTGTCGTGTTATCATGTTGTTGTTGTTGTTGTTGATGGGTGTTTTGCGTCGCGTTCAACAATTAATCGGCCATATCGCGACGGTGTCTACTTGGGACAGTATTCTGAGCGCTGCCACACTGGAGTATTATCCCGCAGACACATGGTATGATATCCCTCCCAGTCACATAATACTGACATCGGGTCGATCAGACCTAGAACTATCCTCTAACTGCTGGCCAGGGACCAAATCCACAACCTTCCGTATGCAAGGCGAACGCGCAATCTCTAGACCTCTGATGCGGTCAATATGATGCTACGAGGACCGGTCTACCATAATTATTTTTATATATAAATTGGCCATAAAGGAAGATTTGTACGTACAAACATTTACCTGCACCGTACTTATTGTTATTTAAAATCTACCTTTTTCAATAAAAAGGTAATTTGATTGTTTTTCAATATCGTTAGTATTGCGAGCCGAAGTCACAAATACAGTTACAAAACAACACATTTTACATGTGCAGATAGACAAGAGACACAAATATGACGTAACGTCCGATCTGGTTTTATAACTGACTATCATCAAAACGTATGCATGGTTATAATGTGTTATCAGCTTAGCTTTTCTTGTATTTCAACTACTTTATTAAACGTGGATTAGCTTCTTTTTTTTTATCTATTTCTACAACTTTATTAAACGTGGATTAGCCTTTTTTTTTTTTATCTAACTTCTACAACTTTATTAAACGTAGATTAGTTTTTTTTTATCTAACTTCTACAACTTTATTAAACGTGGATTAGCTTTTTTTTTTTATCTATTTCTACAAGTTTATTAAACGTTGATTAGCTTTTTTCTATTTATTTTACTTTGTATAACGTTTTTGATCACGATTAACCTCTCAAACACATTTTAGATATAAAAGGAATAGAAAATACAAGCCTTGTTTTTTTTTACTTTTATACCCAACTGTAATTTTCCATAATGCCTTCTAAGCTAAGCTTATTAGTCTAGCGGGATGCAGTAACGAGAATTTACGTCAGTTTATAATCTTAAGTCCCCATTAGGAAATTAAGCCAAAATTTTAAAGTTCACTAGTTTTTTGTCTTGGTTAATTCTCTTTGAAAAAAAAAAGCTGTATTTTGACATCATTTTTCAGTTCAACACTCTTTGAAATACAATATACAGGCATTGAATATAAAATATTCGTTTCATTTAGGCCATCTCCCTGTTTTTTTGTGTGTTTTTTTAATAAAATAAACCCCAAAAACATATGTTTATGCTGAAAATAGTTTACGTTTAAACACTGAAACAGAAAAGGCTTCAATCTAACGTTTAAAAAAATGTGTCAGTTGACAAATAATTGACCGATAAGACATAATTATTCATAAAATTCAGTTAAAAGAAATCAATTTACAGATCGAAACAATTATTAATAAGACAATACATTTCAATTAAAATAAACTTACACACTAAAATCCTCTTTAATAAATCGAGACTTACTGTTCAAACTCAATTACATTTAACAAGATTATTATTTTAACTAAGTTTATGAATATAAGACAGTTTACTTGACCACATAACATCGGCTGTTCTAACATATAAAAGACATGTGTCAGCAAGAGAATGGCTGTTTCTAATGTTGAGAGAACTTGTGGCCAGACCTATCTGCCTATAATTGTATTTAATGTGTATATATAAACATAATATAAAATATACTCTGTATTTATATTAGCAATGAAATATGTTTAAACTGAAAAGAAAACCATAACACAGTGTAAAGTTTAAACAAAAATAAGACTACATTTTACATTTTGCATTGGCAGAGCGACATAAAACTTTAATATGCTTAATACCTAAGCATTATCAATAATATATCTAACAAATGCTATTGGAAGAACATATTTCATTATAAGACTGTTTTGTGATACTTAAAATGACTAAACATGTTTAGGATTGTGTTGTGGTGATAGTTGTGGCCTTTTGGGTGCTTCTACTCCTTTTGGACGCACTATATTTCAAGTTGTACTAGTTTTGACATGTTTGTACTGAAATTGACTTTTAATACTATTATATTTGTATTTAAGATCTTGCTTTGCATTTCAAACTTTTAAAATAAGTTAATATAAGCTTATCTACTGTAATTATTTAATCATAGAAAAAAATAATATTCACTTCATGTCGCCCAAAACATTTTGCATAACAAAGTAAAAATAACGGTAACTAATCTCTGTGTTATTAAGCTGAAATACGCAATACGAAATGCTGAAATGTCTCCGTTCGTATATACACTAAGGAATTTAAAGATCAGATATAATGTAGTGTTGATATGTTAGGTCGGAGACCTGTCAATGCCAGTCTGTATACGTCGGCTTCCTGATATGAAGGGTATATAAAATACAAAATCAAAATGACCAAGAACTCAAGATCTCCAGATTTTTTATGATAGATGGTTTAGCAAAGATTCCATGTTTGGCCGTCTGTGCTATATATTAAGATGGAGCACGTGGTCCACTGATAGAGCATCGAAGTCATGATCGGAGGGTCGTGGGTTCGATCCTCCAACATGGCTATGTGTGGTGTCCATGGGCAAGACGCTTTTCTGCATATGGTTAGTACTGGTTCTAATCAGGAAGACTTTGAGCGTGATTTGCCGAAGTTGTAAGAACTTGTTTTACATTCAATGAAATAAATAAGTTTAAAACATATATAAGGGCACGATTTAACAACATTTAATTTATGTTGCATCCATTCTTAAAATGTATGTTTTATGTGTTTTAAATCTCAATGCTATGTCTCCTATTGGACATGTATTTCCTTTCTTTTTTAGTACAAAGAACCAATCCTCTGTGAGAGTCACGGAAACATTTCCATCGACTTCATGTGTTATCATATCGAATCGCATGAAAATCTAAATCCCTCAGGGAATCATCTTGATAAATTGCATTAATATTTGATCAGCGTTTACTTTACATGTCATTTCAGCGAAACTTTTTTTAATTATTTTTTTCAGAGAAAAATTGAAGTAAGGGAGCAGTTTTGTTACTGTATTAAATTCCTTTACTGGTACATTAGAGATGCAGCGCGTTCCACCAACAACCTTATAGTACAATATCACATTCAGTGTGTCGTGACAATGTATGTTTAATATAATTCGGAGAAGCTGAATTGGTGTGCAAACATTTCTTTCTGCAATGCTTGGCAAAATGCTTTAGTTCGAGCTAACTGTTTTACTCAAGGCACTTTTTCAAAGATGTTGAGCCGTTCAAACTCTGCATAAATAGAAGTGGAAAAGATATTATCATATAACGTTCTAAATCTATTATAAACTGGGTCAAGCGTTATAAAATAATAAAACAGTTCACTTATTAATTTCGTCGACATGTATACTGGCTTTGATATTAGGTTTTTAGCGAAATGCTTTTTTCTTTTCTTTTTTTTTTATTTCCATAGTACATTCACATACCATTTATTATTTCATACTTTATACAATTTACATTCTTCAAATATATGTGTTTATGAACGTGAACGCGAAATGCGTTTTAATGCTTTTCTAATTTCGGTTCTAACTTAACACTCCGACTTTTAATTTCTTTAATTATTTGAATAAAAGTTTAAAGAAAGAAATATTTTCATATGGATTTTACAATGTAAATGAAACACATTATAGAACTGATATCATGTATTGTGATATTTGTCATTTTCTGAATCGTTCTCAAATTACGGTTTCATTGCTTTATCTTTTATGTAAAACAGCATGTTTTACATTTTGTTTATTGTAAAAAAAAAATTTTCTATTAACACAGCTGCACAAAACCTTTGCAGAAGAAAATGGCGTAAAGCAAGTTTCATAAAATGCATCATGCATTAGGTATGTCGGAAAATTACCTCGTTTTACATTAAAATAAGAACATGCTTTAAATTTGCATAAACTCAGTCTTTCTTTAATTGTTTTATAAAGTTTTTGTTTGTTGCCGGCTCATATTATGTTTTAAATTGTGCACATTTGTAATTCATCTGGTTAGCTAGCTACCAATAGATTTCAAAAATACACTGTGTAGCTACCCACATATTTTGAAATTTTAATATGTAGCTACCCATATATTTATAAAGTACAATGTGTAGCTACCCATAGATTTTAAAAGTACAATGTGTTGCTACTCACATATTTTAAAAGTACAATATGTAGCTACCCATAGATTTGTAAAGTACTCTATGTAAAGTACACTATGTAACTTCCCATAGATTTATAAAGTACACTATGTAGCTTCCCATAGATTTATAAAGTACACTATGTAGCTTCCCATAGATTTATAAAGTACACTATGTATTTACCCACCAATTCTAAATGTATGCTCTCCAATTATGGAGGAAATAAAGATTCTATCTACATTATGTAGCTACCCATAAATTTTAAAAGTAAACTATGTATTTACCGATAGATTTTAAAAGTAAACTATGTAGCTATCCATAGATTTTAAAAGTACACTATGTAACTATCCATAGATTTTAAAAATACAATATGTAGGTACCCATAGGTTTTAAAAAGTACAATATGTAGCTACCCATAGGTTTAAAAATACAATATGCAGCCACCCATAGATTTAAAAAGTACAATATGTTGCTATCCATAGATTTAAAAAGTACAATATGTAGCTACACAAAGATTTTAAAAGTACACTATGTAGCAACCAATATATTTTAAAATTACACTATGTAGCTACCCATAAGTTTTAAAAAGTACACTATGTAGCTACCCATAAGTTTTAAAAAGTACACTATGTAGCTACCCATAGATTTTAAAAATACAATATTAAAAAAAAGAAGCTTTCATTGCAGTTGCCGCGCCCGATTAGCTCAGTCGGGGGTCAATCCAGGGGTCTTGAGTTCAATCCTTGCCCGGTAACAGTCTCCGTGAAGATTGATTTACGACATTGTGTCTCATTATCATTCGTCTCTCACCGCTGATTCAATTGGAGAAGTTATCAGTTACTTGCGGAGATGGGGTGTGCTCGAGTACTGGTTAACTTTTCAGGTTCCGAGGAAACAGTGGTTAGGTTAACTGATCGTTTGTTAGTCCTCAATGGCATAAAAAAAAATGACGCTAAATATTCAATCGATCAATTCATTGCAGTTAAAAAAATCATTTTAATCATAACAACAATAAATTATTGTAAGTCTCTCAAACGAACAATGTTCTAATTCGTGTTTATCGGTGCATGCAACAAAACAGTTACCGTTTTACTGTTATATGTGAACAATAAAATAAACCATTAAAACTAATTGAAAAATCAAAATATAAGCGTTTTAACCATTAAACATTATTCTTATTATTCAGGTACGCAGTATCCTTTTATGACAATCCCCAACTCAATGTACTAGTAATTAAGCATTTGGCTACAATAGTGCCATTGGCCATATTGAGAAAATTGTATTACGCATTGCGTATTATTTGAAGTTGAAAGGGGTACGTACCACCAGTATACATGGACTTATATAGAAGGATAGGAAACTTGCATCTCCTAACAAATGTTGATAAAATAAAACATTGAGGATTAATAATTTGACAAATTAATCATTTAGAATTCACAGGCAACTTCTTTCTTGTACATAAAATGCAAGTTGTATGTAATCTTAAATGTTTTAATATGTTTTGATCACACAAAATGATCTTGAATTAAAGATATTGAGGTCTGAAGTAATAAATCACACAATTTTTATATTTTAGCTGCAGTATAGACATTTTGTGATCAGAAGTACTTCAACAATTTAAACGCAAATTGTTGGGAATTATATTGCTTTTATGAGAATTTCATTCTGTAATGTAAGAAATTTAATTCGTATTCTCAAGATGAAAGGAAATTAAGATAATTGAAAATGAGATATTGTGAAATTTTGCGTGAATACGCCAGCGTTCACAAAATCTAAATTAGTTGCATTTCCTTCTCTATAGAAGTCCTTGTTAGCGTATTGTCTTCGAGCGTTCGTGATAGAACACATCTTACATAGCGACACATTGGGAACTATTTCTACCGCGTCTTTTACTTCAAATGTTGACTTTAAGTTACCGGCTGCACGAAACCACCATTCATGTCATATTAAGACAAGTCGATTTCATTCACTTAATTGAGAACTTATAGTTTAAACTGGTCTGGACAGGGTCACTAGGTTCACTTTTCAAGTACTAGTTGGTTTGGTTTTCTTGCTTTGAATTAATAACAAGGCAAAATCTACATAAACACTATTTTGAATTTGATCGATGAATTGCAACTTGGACCGAAAGCACCATCGATCATTTACTGTTATTTCGCCACATGACTCACACTATTGCACTATTATTAACTTTCTTGAATATTCCAGGCTGGAGGCAAACGTAGATATAGAGATATTTTATTTTTAAAGGACCGTGTTGCTGTGATGCATTTATTCATACACTGTGTTAAATGTCAGTGTTTTCAGAAACTGAAAATAATTTTGAAACTAATCTGTTTCTGTTAATTACGTCTCAGTTTTAGACATGGAGAGTTGAATCTCTGGTTTAGATTGACTTTTATGTATTCTGCAAAACTGATAGGAAAATGTTTCACTTAATTATGAAATTAAAAATAAACCTGATTAAAACATGATGTTCCCATTAGTATACAGTCAAACTTGTCTTAAGCAGCCAGTTAAGGGACGGAACAAAAGTGGACGTTTAAGACAGGTGGCTGCTTAATACAGGTAAATTTGCTCAGAAAACACAGAAATGGGAAATAGCAAATGTGGTTGCTTAAGACAAGTGGCTGCTTAATAGAGGTGGTCATATAACAGGTTTGACTGTAATTGCATTTTTTAATGAGAATTAACGCCATTTTCAACACTTTTCAGGTAACATATGGCATATCCAGTTTTACTGGTGGAGGAGTACGTCAGAATGAATCTGAATAGAACCAACGTCCTTCCGCAAGCAACTGGCAACCTTTCTCACGTAAAGTATTTGGACCGAACGAGACACAAACCTACAACATAAGCTGTACGAGGCAAGTGATCTTGAGACGGCGCCTTGGAGCATTTGATCACGGAGTGCAATTCTTAGAGCAATAAAGAATTTGACACAAGAGACGTGAAGTTGATTTAATTTGTCCTTGTCCTGTAGACTTTAACATTACGAAACGGGATATTTTAAAAGTGGAGTGAGACATCCGTACTTTCATTGCATTGATGTCTTTGTTTTATGTTCAAGTTTTAACAAGTTCGTCTGTAACCAGGCATGCTTTCATATATTTCGACATGCGTGTTAAAGTATACGCTTCTACACGCTTCTACACGTGTGTTTAACTCTAATTAGTCACAATCAATAATAATCGACATTTGGAAAATTGCTTCCAATATAAACTGTCAAGTTCTTAACGAATGTATCTATCAAATGGCATATTACCCTGTTTAAACTACTGCCGCAGACAACATGGCATTTGTCATGCAAGGCGTGAGGTTATATGAATATAAGGCGCCAATGGGATTGGGCAAACGAGAAATGAGCAATGTCTGTTTTATATACCATTCACCATCTTGATCGATCATCAGAAAAAGACGGTTTCATTGCCAATATTCAAATGTAATGGCAAAGACGTCGAGTTTTTTTATGATATTTGACAACAAAAGAGACAACAACAGACGCTTCTGTTTGAAATATGTTGCAAAGTAAATGTATTGGTAATTGCTTTTCTGCTGCTAACGTGTTATTTTAATAGTTTTCCTATCTTTAATACTATATACACGTGTACATCATGCTTAAGTTTGTTAACTTGTTAACGTAAATGAATGACACGATGATGTACTTTAAAGTTTAAGTAAAGCATATGTTAAACGATTACGTAAATGTATATGTGTTTGCCAAGCTTCACATTCGAACTTTAACTATATACGTATATGTATATATACATACTTTTTATACACACACACACATAAATATATATATAGGATAAAAAAATAAACGGTTTCTTATTGATATTTAATTTCTTCATCATTGCAATGTATTTTTGATATCTGACCGTTATCAAGTCTGAGTATCAATAATAGTGTTACTGGTAATCATCAAGTAAAAATCGTTAAGTATGTCCGTACATACATAAAATGGCAGAACGCGGTTAATGTACGAGTGATGTTCCAAAACTTAAATAAGTAGGTGCCATGTGGAATATGTATATACCTTTCAAAGATTCATTGGGTTGTATTTACAATTAGAACGTTAAATTTTACAAAAGTCTAATAAATTTCAACTACTTTTCAGTTTCTCGCCGCTTTTCATCTCACTACATTCTTGTTAAGTCCATAATAAATTAATTGCTAGATTATCATCCCCGCCCGCCCCCTAATTTTTATGCCGCCCTGATCCTTTTATTATAATTAATATTATTATTATTTTTATTATCACTATTATTATTATTATTATCATTATTATTATTATTATTAAAAAACATCAACAATTTTAAAAATAAAAAATAGAATCCTCCCGCGCTCCCCGTTTATAAGAAAAAAAATGGAATATAATCTAGCAATTAATTTATAATGGCCTAAATATCTTTATTTAAAATCACTGACAATTAAGACCGCAGACGCCTCGATGAAGTTCACATTTGCTATCAAAACGACATTTTGTGATACCGACTCTCAACGCAGACGGCATTATTAACTTATAAGAAGCAATAATTGACGATTACCAGTGACTTGTCATTTCCTTTTTCTAATCGCCTGCCACCAGGACGGCGCATGCGCGGATCAATATTCCGAGTCATGGCTATTCCGTAAGAATGTGACTCATCTCCCCCAAGGGAACCACCGTTGTACTAACTCGAGTTATGTGAAAATGGATTCCTCTACAGTCTCTCTCGATCGATAGAAAAGAATATCTTGATTAACGTTTCATTTTGTGAAATTGCTGGCTTTCAGGTAAAACAGAGAATCAACTGCTGGAATTAGAATCAATTAATGAAGTAAATCGGATATATAGAATCATGTTGGCTCGACGATATGTGATGCACGAAGCATTAAATGTATGCAATACGTTCGTGGCTAGAACAAAAAAAAAAGTAATTTAGTTTGATATTTATGTTCCATCGTTATTGGAGACTGAGGACGAACGAATATCGAACTAACTGCAGTCTGTACAAATACTCAGTGACACTAATTATCAGTTAACCAAGTATTACTTTCATGCATTTAATTGACGTTAATAGTATTTTATGATTATAACTGTATTATTGATACAATTACTTGTATATAGAGCAAATTTATATGTATCTAGACCACATTTATATGTATCTAGAGCACATTTATATGTATATAGACCACATTTATATGTATATAGAGTACATTTACTTGTATCTAGAGCACATTTATATGTATATACAGGACATTTTCTTGTATCTAGAGCACATTTATATGTATAAAGAGCACATTTCCTTGTATCTAGAGCACATTTATATGTATAAAGAGCACATTTATATGTATATTGAGGACATTTTCTTGTATCTAGAGCATATTTATATGTATATAGAACACATTTACTTGTATATAGAGCACATTTACTAATATATATGGTACATTTACTTGTATAAAGGGCACATATACTTGTATATAGAGCTTTACTTGTGCATAAGGCATTTTTACTTGTAGGTAGAGCAAATTAACTTGTACATAGAGCACTTGCACTTGTATATAGAGCACATTTACTTGTATATAGAGAACATTTACTTATATATATGGTACATTTACTTGTATATAGAGCACATTTATTTGTATATATGGTACATTTACTATTATAAAGGGTACATTTACTTGTTTGTAGAGCACATTTACATGAATATATAGCAAATGTACTTGTATATAGGGCACATTTACTTGTATATAAGGTACATTTACTTGTATATATAGCACATTTACTTGTATATAGAGTACATTTACTTGTACATAGAGCACATTTACTTGTATATAGAACACACTATCTTGTACATAGAGTACATTTACTTGTAGGTAGAGCACATTTACTTGTATAAAGAGTACATTTACTTGTATAAAGAGCACAGTTACTTGATATAGAGCAAATGTACTTGTAAATAGGGCACATTTCCTTGTATATAAGGTGCATTTACATGTACGTAGATCACATATACTTGTATATTAGGTGCATTTACATGTATATGGATCACATATACTTGAATATAAGGTGCATTTACATGTATATAGACCACATATACTTGTATATAAAGCAAATGTACTTGTATATAGGGCACATTTACTTGTATATAAGGTACATTTACTTGTATATGGAGCACATTTACTTGTATATAGAGCATATTTACTTATATATTGAGCTCATTTATATGTATATAAAGTACATTTACTTATATATAGATCGCATTTACCTGTATATAGGGCATATTTACTTGTATATATAGCACATTTTTACTTATATATAGAGCACAATTACTTATATAGAGAGCTCATTTATATGTATATAGGGCACATTTACTTGTATATAGAGCACATTTACTTGTTTATAGAGCCCATTTACTTATATATAGAGCACATTTACATGTATATATAGCACATTTATATGTATAAAGAACACATTTACTTGTATATAGAGCACATTTACTTGTATATATGGTACATTTACTTGTATAAAGGGCACATATACTTGTATATAGAGCACATTTACTTTTACATATAGCACATTCATATGTATATATAACTCATTTACTTGTACATATATCACATTTACTTGTATATAGAGCACATATACTTGTATATATGGTACATTTACTTGTATAAAGGGCACCTTTAGTTGTATATAGAGCGCATTTACTTGTACATAGAGAACATTTACTTGTAGGTAGTGCAAATTTACTTGTACATATAGCACATTCACTTGTATGTAAAGTCCATTTACTTGTATATAGCGCGCATTTACTTGTTTATAGAGCACATTAACTTGTACATAAAGCACATTTACTTGTAGGTAGAGCACATTTACTTGTATAAAGAGTACATTTACTTGTATATAGAGCACATTTACTTATAGGTAGAGCACATTTACTTGTACATAGAGCAAATTTACTTGTAAATAGAGCACATTTACTTGTACATAGAGCACAATTACTTGTACATAGAACACATTTACTTGTTTATAGAGCACATTTACTTGTATATAGAGTACATTTACTAGTTCACATTATTATACAGTAAAGAAAGTTGTTTCAGTTTACTGGATCTGCAATGTAACTTATAAACGACAAATGTTCACAACAACTTTTAGAGCCATTGATCTGTAAACGTCTTATCCTGTGGTGGATTGTCAACTGTTACATATGTGTGTGGTTCTAAGAGAACTAATTGGATTGGTACTATAGAGTATCGGCAATAAACTTGGGGTTTTATTGTTTATAACGTTCCACCAGAGAAATACATCTCTAAATTATCTAAAACTATGGTTAGATAAAGAGGCTGATTTACCAAAGATATAGCATTAACGTGTGTTGCCGACATGAAGGATTGGTGTGAGCATACTGTTATATCTTAACTGAGCACACTGGCTTTATACGTTAACTGAGCACACATGCGTTATATGTTTACTGAGCACACATGCGTTATATGTTAACTGAGCACACTGTCGTTATATGTTAACTGAGCACACATGCGTTATATGTTAACTGGGCACATGGTCGTAATATGTTAAATGAGCAGAATGTCGTTATATATCAACTGAGCACACTGACGTTATATGTTAACTGAGCACAATGACGTTATTTGTTAACTGAGCACACTGTCTTTATATGTTTACTGAACACACAGTCGATATATGTTTACTGAGCACACAGTCGTTACATGTTAATTGAGCACACTGTCCTTATATGTTAACTGAGCACATGTTCGCTATATGTTAACTGAGCACACTGTCATTACATGTTAACTAAGCACAGAGTCGTTATATGTAAACTAAGCACGCTGTCGTTATATGACAACTGAGCACACTGTCGTTATATGTTAACTGAGCACAAAGGCTTTATATGTTCACTGAGCACACCGGTGTTACAACCTTACTGAGCACACTGGCGTTTTATGTTAACTGAACACACTGGCGTTATATGTTATCTGAGCAAGTTGTCGTTATATGTTAACTGAGCACACTGGCGTTATAAGTTAACTGAGCACATTGTCGTTATATGTTAACTGAACATACTGGCGTTATATGTTAACTGAGCACATTGTCGTTATATGTTAACTGAACACACTGGCGTTATATTTTAACTGAGTAAGTTGTCGTTATATGTTAACTGAACACACTGGCGTTATATGTTAACTGAGCAAGTTGTCGTTATATGTTAACTGAGCACATTGGCTTATAAGTTAACTGAGCACATTGTCGTTATATGTTAACTGAGCAAACTGCCGTTTTATGTCAACTGAGCACATTGGCGTTATAAGTTAAATGAGCACATCGTCGTTATATGTTTACTGAACAAACTGCCGTTATATGTTAACTGAACACACTGGCGTTATATGTTAACTGAGTAAGTTGTCGTTATATGTTAACTGAACACACTGGCGTTATATGTTAACTGAGCAAGTTGTCGTTATATGTTAACTGAGCACATTGGCTTATAAGTTAACTGAGCACATTGTCGTTATATGTTAACTGAGCAAACTGCCGTTTTATGTCAACTGAGCACATTGGCGTTATAAGTTAACTGAGCACATTGTCGTTATATGTTTACTGAACAAACTGCCGTTTTATGTCAATTGAGCACATTGGCGTTATATGTTAACTGAGCACACTGACGTTATTTACTAACTGAGCCCACTGACGTGATATGTTAACTGAGCACATTGTCGTTATATGTTAACTATTTACTGAGCACAATGGCTGTTTATGTTAACTGTTAACTGAGTTCACTGGCGTTATATGCTTACTGAACACAATGACGTGATACGTTAACTGAGCACACTGGCGTTATATGCTAAATGAGAATACTAACGTGATATGTTAACTGAGCACACTGACGTGATATGTTAACCGAGCACACTGACGTGATATGTTAACTGAACACACTGACGTTACATGTTAACTAAGCACAAAGACGTTATATGTTAACCGAGCACACCAATATTATACGTCAACCGAGAACACTGGTGTTGTATGTTAACTGAGAACTGCGGCGTTATATGCTAACTGAGCACACTGACGTGATATGTTAACTGAGGACCCTGGCGTTACATGTTAACTGAGCACACTGGCAGTATATGTTAACTGAGCATACTGGTGGTATATGCTAACTGAGCACACTGACGTTATATGCTAACTCAGCACACTGACGTGATATGTTAACTGAGCACACTGGCGTTATATGTTACTGAGCACACTGGAGTTGTCAACTAAGCACATTGGCGTTATATGCTAATTCAGCATACTGACGTGATATGTTAATTGAGCACAGTGGCGTTATATGTAAATTGAGCATACTTTCAACACCGGCGTTATATGTTAACAGAGCACACTGACGTTATATGTTAACTGAGCACACTGACGTTATATGTTAACTGAGCACACCGGCGTTACATGTGTTCCGAGCACACCAGGATTATATGTTAACCGAGCACACTGGTGTTGTATGTTAACTGAACACACTTGCGTTATATGTTAACTGAGCACACTGTTGTTGTATGTTAACTGAACACACTGGCGTTATATGTTAACTGAGCACACTGGTGTTATATGTAAACTGAGCACACTGGTGTTATATGTAAACTGAGCACACTGGCGACACCGGCGTTATATGTAAACTATACACCCTGGCGTTATCTGTTAACTGAGCACACCAGCGTTATATGTTAACCGAGCTGACTGGTGTCGTATGTTAACAGAGCACACTGGTGTCGTATGTTAACCGAGCACACTGTTGTTGTATGTTAACTGAACATACTTGCGTTACATGTTAACTGAGCACACTGGTGTTATATGTAAACTGAGCACACTGGCGACACCGGCGTTATATGTAAACTATACACCCTGGCGTTATATGTTAACTGAGCACACTAGCGTTACATGTAAACTGTTACATTAAGGAGAACCATACTATCCGTATGAACCATCTGACAGTGAAATGTCACACTGGGACAACCTTACAATTGAAGGGAAAATGTGCAATTATGATACCGCAAATTGTCATGTAATTGCCACGTGGCACCTTTTAGATGTCTCAACGTACATTCATAGTTACAAAACAATGATTCAACATCGACTTAAAATCGGCTTTAATTTAACAAATTATATTTATATATGGTGGATTTGCTGCCGGATGATCAAGGACGGTAACCACTGATACCGTGTTTTCTGTATGTTCATATTATACTAACGATGACTGTTCTGTGCATCTAGTTTTGTGTTTATGCTACTATGGTTATGTCCCTTGTATATTTATTACCATAAGAATAAAGCGGGGCGGTAGTCTAATGGATAGAGTGTTGGCCGCTCACGCCAGAGGTTGCGGGTTCGATCCCCCAGTCGACCCGATGCCTCTCATAAAACAACACTCAGTACTGGTTCTACCCAGGAAACGGACTCGAGAGCGGTTCATATAAGCTCTGAGCTTTCATCGCAATCGAGCTAAAATAAATAAGTATAAACTAAACTAAGAACAAGGTGTCCATTAAAAGCGCAGTTACAAGTCAAAAATGTGTCATTTGTGTCTATGTGTTCGCAGTTATCTAATTATAATAGCAATGTACCAATAATTTCAAATACTTGTTACAAGATAATTATATTTTTGTCAACGCTTAAACTGCAGACAAGTTGCAGGATACCTTAAAAATCGTGCTTACAGTATCACAACGTATCGATTCTCAGGTGCAGTATGAACGGGTCATGGTTGTATTGTATGGGTGGTCGGCTAGTGCAATAGTTTACCTAATTGTATAACGTCGTATCGATTCTCAGGTGCAGTATGAACGGGTCATGGTTGTATTGTATGGGTGGTCGGCTAGTGCAATAGTTTACCTAATTGTATAACGTCGTATCGATTCTCAGGTGCAGTATGAACGGGTCACGGATGTATTGTACTAGTGTAATTGTTTATCAAACTAAATTACGTCGTATCGATTCTCAGGTGCAGTATAAACCAGTCATGCATGTATTGTGTAGGTGGTCGGCTAGTGCAAGTGTTTGTTTTTTTTTGCATAGAAAGAAATCAATTCATTCTATTTCGAATAAGCTCAACGACAAAAGATCAGAACTAACATCGAATCACAGCCACCTCACGGCACGTAAGACAGCTGTTGTAAAACGTTGTCTGATGTAAAAAAAAATAAACTAATCAATAATGTATAAAATGTAACTAACTAACACTGATAGGTCATTTACACTAACAATGAATGGTCACCTATACTAACAATGAAGATCACCTATACGAGCATTGAAAGGCCATTTACACTAACAATGAAGATCACCTATACTAACAATGAAAGGCCATTTACACTAACAATGAAAGGTCACCTATACTAGCATTGAAAGGCCATTTACACTAACAATGAATGGTAAACTGTACTAACAATGAAAGGTCACCTTTACTAGCATTGAAAGGCCATTTACACTAACAATGAAGATCACCTATACTAACAATGAAAGGCCATTTACACTAACAATGAATGGTAAACTATACTAGCATTGAAAGGCCATTGACATTAACAGTGAAAGGTCACCTATACTAGCATTGAAAGGCCATTTACACTAACAATGAATGGTAAACTGTACTAACAATGAAGATCACCTATAATAGCATTGAAAGGCCATTTACACTAACAATGAAGATCACCTATACTAACAATGAAAGGCCATTTACACTAACAATGAATGGTCACCTTTACTAACAATGAAAGGCCATTTACACTAACAATGAATGGTCACCTATACTAGCATTGAAAGGCCATTTACATTAACAATGAATGGTAAACTATACAACCAAAAAATGGTCACCTACATTAACAACGAATGGTCACCCATACTTACAATGAATGGTCACCTATACTAACAATGAATGGTCACCTTTACTAACAATAAATTGTCACCTATACTAACAATGAATGGGCACCTATACTAACAATGAATGGTCACCTTTACTAACAATGAATGGTCACCTACACTAACAATGAATGGTCACCTACACTAACAATGAATGGTCACCTATACTATGAATGGTCACCTATACTAACAATGAATGGTCACCTACACTAACAATAAATTGCCACCTATACTAACAATGAATGGTCACCTATACTAACAATGAATGGTCACCTATACTAACAATGAATGGTCACCTATACTAACAATGAATGGTCACTTACACTAACAATGAATGGTGTCCTACACTAACAATGAATGGTCACCTATACTATAAATGGTCACCTATACTAACAATGAATGGTCACCTACACTAACAATAAATTGTCACCTATACTAACAATGAATGATCACCTATACTAACAATGAATGGTCACCTACACTAACAATGAATTGTCACCTATACTAACAATGAAAGGTCAGCTATACTAACAAATGGTCACCTATACTAACAACGAATGGTCACCTATACTAACATTGAAAAGTAACCTACAATATCTGAATTCCTAAAATGTAAATTTTAACAAAACAATGTTGATGGAAACAGAAGGAGATGGGATTTTTTCACCATAATACAATGCAACTTTTCTTATGATGTCGTAACTATAAAAACAATTACTTTACCTAGCCAATGCGTTTTTTCACAATGTTTAAAAGTATGTTTCAGCAGAGTATGCTATATTTTATATCATTGCATATGTTTGAAATGGGTTTATCTATTTTGTTACAAGGGGTCACCCGTAGCATTTACCCAGATAATCTATCACGTTTGACGTCGTGCAAGGACGGTTTCTAGACCAATAAAACTAATCTAGGTGTCCTTATGTTACGTTTTGAATTGAAAGTAACCCCTACCGCCACACCGTTACCATCCATCCCGAATCCGCAAACATGCACACACTCCTATGAGAGACATTATAAACAAAAGACATGAATCAACGATTGTAAAAAAAGTGCCAGATATCGAATATATTTTGTTCTTTGGTGTATTATTATCTGTACTTTAGTGGTGTTATATGAAACGAGAAACTGTTTTGTAGCGCATTTGAAGTGCAAAATGCACCGTTAATTGGGTGATATTCATCATCGGGAACACATTTTATGCGCATATTCTGCCGGAGAATTGTGTCTGCAGTATTCACCAGGGTTGCTGCGTTCGACATTTGCGCATTTCAAAGAATTAAATAAAGTTATCAGTGTGTGTGCCGGTTATTTAACGTAAGTGTGTGTACCGGTTATTAAACGTAACTGTGTTATAAGTACGTGCCGGTTATTTAACGTAAGTGTGTTATAAGTGTGTGCCGTTTATTTCACGTAAGTGTGTTATAAGTGAGTGCCGGTTAAATTTTAACGTAAGGGTGTTATAAGTGTGTGCCGGTTATTTAACGTGAGTGTGTTATATATGTGTGTCGGTTATTTAACGTAAGTGTGTTATAAGTACGTACCGGCCGGTTATTTAACGTAAGTGTGTTATAAGTGTGTGCCGGTTATTTAACGTTAGTGTGTAATAAGTGTATGCCGGTTATTAAACGTGAATGTGTTGTAAGTAAATGTGTGCCGGTTTCTTAACGTAAGTGTGTTATAAGTAAATGTGTGTCGGTTATTTTAAGTAAGCGAGTTATAAGTAAATGTGTACCGTTATTTAACGTAAGTGTGTTATACGTGTTGTAAGAGTTGAATGAGCCTTGATCTTCTTGTAGTTCTTCAGATGAACAAAGTTTTATAACTTTATAAGAGTAGTTCTAAATACATTCCAGGGAAAAAAGCAACATTGAATCAATATTTCCTATCCATTATGCATGATACAAAAAGCAGCGCATACTCTACACATTCATAAAGAGTTTATACTACATGTAATTTATTTTAGCTCGATTTAGAAGGAAGCTCAATGCTAATAAGAACCGCCCCTGAATCTGCATCCTGGGTAGATCTATTACTAAATGCTGTAATTTGAGAGACATTGGATCAAGCTTTGGACTGAACCCGAAACCCCTAGTTTGTGCGTTCAACACTTTATCCACTACACTACCGCCCCGCTTAATATATTTTTCTAGGTTAATCTATAACATATTAATAGAATAACCTGCTAAGACAAACCAAAATAAAAAAAATATATATAAATTTAAATCACATTAAAAACATATCATAAAACCATACACATCAAACAAACTGTATATAAGGAATAATACAAAAATAACATTTATATATACAAGTTATTAAAACAATATTATTGTATCAGTAATGCAATAAACATAAAAATAAATAGATTGCCTGAGAAAGGCAACAAATACAATCAATAATTGCACTGACACTTTTCATATAGACATACCGGAGTGTTTATGAATGTAGTAAGGGAAACTTGTGACCCCATGGAAACCCGCAGCGTAGCACGCGAGGAGGGTGAACTGTATAAGATTCCAACGTGACGTCACAAGGGTTGGTTCTATCGGCGCTGTAACTCCTTCAGACATAATTGAATTGTTGTCAAGATTCAAAACCTTCAATTATAAGACAACCCGGCACCATAATAAATCCAAGAACATGGAAACGTTATTACACCACAATGTCCAGACTTACATATATTTGATAATGATTAAACCAAAGCATATACACCGTCAGAACACTAAAATCCAATCAATTAAATGTTAATGATGCGTTATTTGTTGTCGGCTACGATGTTTCCATTTAAATAATCGATATTTCAGGTACTCGTGCAAAGCTTTCAATCCTTTTAACATTTACAAATTCCCGAAAAACAGTGGATAACTCCACAAACACAAGCTTTGCTTTGAACTGGAAGAACGTCTTCACTTGGCTCCACAATAACACAGATTTATTATTGGAAAAATTTACATGCAGAGCAAAGTCGGAAACGACGATGGCGGCAAAATCGATTTATCCGAGAAGAGAACGGCGCTGCATTGTCATGTTATGGGCAGAACGAGAATATAACTGCTGCACTCTGAACCGGCCTACATGATAATAAAATAATCATCAATATTGAATGTGTTTCTGCTTTTATTACTTAGTTAACGTTGTCTTTTTATCATGTCATTGCATTCATATGTTGACAAACTGACTGCCTGATAAACATAGGTTTATCACGCCGATGCAGGTTTATCAGGCACATGACGTCATTAGTCGATGTATACTTCATGACGTCGTTATGTACACTTATACATTTTGACCTGGACGAAACTATCTTTAACCTTACTTCAAATGAATAAACAAGAAATGTCTCTGGTAAGTACTGCATGCCCCACAAATGGTCTGAGAAAATAACGATATTCTATAATAAGTAGCAATGTATCCATGAATATCAAGAGTCATGGACTGACGTTTCAGACAATTTCATGGGTTTTTTTACATCAAAGTATGACCTTGACCTTTGTGAAAACTTGACCTTGACACCTGATATAAATGTTTCGATATTTTTACAGGTAAATGCAGGTGACACATCATCATGCCAAGTTGATCACTTGTGTCAAGCTTTTTTAAAATCCCTCGATGTAAAACAAAGTTACAGACCAGATATGAAATATCAAATAAACTAAAAGGGTTACCTTGACCTTTGAGGAAAGGTTCTGAGTCTTACACGCGACACTTTATTGTATCATGTTGATCAACTAAGTCAAGTGTTTTTGAAATTGATCCGTGGATGACAAAATTACAGACCGAACACGAAATCTCAAGCAGACTAATAGTGTCGTCAAACAATGTTGAATTGTGACCTTGACCTTTAAAGTGGGAGTCTAGGTATTATGCGCGACACGTCGTCATGTTATGCTGATTATTTGTAGCAAGTATTTATAAAATCCATCAATGCATGACAAAGTTAGAGGCCGGGCATGAAATCTCACACAGACTCAAAGTGGTGTCAAATAAACTCAAAGTGCGATCTTGACTTTTAAGGCCGGACACGAAATACCGGACGGACAGACGGACGGTGCGATTACTATATGCCACCCCAAAAATTTAGGGAAGGGGGCATGAAAACGATCTAGAAATATTGAAATGACAAAAAGAATACAGTGTTAATGTCTCATATTATCAACTTTATCAGGTTCGACTCAGCAGAGCTTCGTCCTGTTTTTTTACACCTCACCTGATTAAGCTGATAATATCAGACACTAACATGGTATTCTCTTTATATGAGAGAGATGTTCAAAATAAAAGTGAAGGTAGTCAAGTGGTTTTGTAGTCCATGGGCCGTGAGTTCTTCTCCCGCCGCTATACACCACTTTCCGGTGTTACTAATATATCTTATCATATATGATTAAAGGGACCTCACCAATGTTGCCGATATGTTTTCGATCTTAGCAGTAAAACTTCATATGTATATCAAACATTATATATTATAGATATTCTGTTCAATAACTTATATTGTATTTTGTCTCAATAGAATAAAATTCTTTAATTTTGTTGACCAAATACTAAATCGCGGTCTGCGATAAATTCGCTCATTGGCCAGTATCGGGTTAAAACAGTGACATATAAAACAAAAAAATGCCGAACTGTGTTTTAACAAATTTCTCATAAATAAGATAAACTACAAGGACGGAATGAATCGTTATCTTCATATGGGAGCTTCCTTTTGTATTTACTGAACATTAAGTTACAAGTGATGTAACTTTAAACGATTCATTGGAAGCAGTAAAAGTAACCAATAAAAATAAAGGACAGTGAAATAAATGGAAATAAAATAAAAAATGGAACACCCTCACGTATAATTAGATGATTTTAATTGCAGAAAAAAAAGGAAGCAGTAAAAGTAACCAATAAAAGTAAAGAACAGGGTAATAAATGGTAAGAAAATAAAGTATGGAACACCCTCACGTCCCCAGGGTTATCTTGTGTGGTAGCCTACATTTCATGCATCGATTTCATTTCACACTCAAATTTTAGGTTATGATTCATTGCATTAATGCGCCATTTCCCTCATTATATAAACCCGCCATGTTTGTATTATATGTAGCTAACAGGAATGGACCACTACCACATGCATTCGCCCACAGATGACCTTATTGAGAAAAACACCCCGCTTTGATTAGTTTTATTAGACTATAACAGTTTATTTCGACATCAGGTTTGCAGTTCATAACAAAAGAACCTTATGTTTTAAAAATTGGTATTATTAGATGATTTTAATCAAAGAAAAAAATAGCATCCGCGTGGGAACGATTTCAAGATTGGCGAGACCCACTTAAGTGGGACCAAAGTGGACTCAAAACATGATGTAAAGCATGGCGACCCCAGATCCGAGCTCCAACACCAATAATAGTTAAAATAAAACATCAAACAAACACGAGTGCTAATGATAAGACAGTAACAGCATGGAACAAAGATCGCAATAATGGTTTTAGATCGTAAAACATTATATGTAAACGAAATAAATGCATTGAATATATAGTAAAATTAAAAAAGAAAAAACAATAATGACGGTAACATATCGTATACTATATGTTGCAAACATGATTTGTAAAAAATTATATATGAAACGTATACTTGTAAACTAACAACTACGCTGTCTTCATACAAAGTTATGGGTTGATAAAGTAACAACTACGCTGTCCTCATACAAAGTTATGGGTTGACAAAGTAACAACTACGCTGTCCTCATACAAAGTTATGCTGTCCTCATACAAAGTTATGCTGTCCTCATACAAAGTTATGGGGTGATAAAGTAACAAATACGCTGTCCTCATACAAAGTTATGGGTTGATAAAGTAACAACTACGCTGTCCTCATACAAAGTTATGGGTTGATAAACTAACGACTACGCTGTCCTCATACAAAGTTATGGGTTGATAAAGTAACAACTACGCTGTCCTCATACAAAGTTATGAACTTGGATAACTGATGACTACACTGCCCTCATACAGTCGCTGACTTGATTAACTAAATACTTCGCCATTCCCATATAAGCGTTGACTATATTAACGTATTACTCTACTGTAAGTATCTACAATAGTTATTTATTATCACATGAAAGTTTTTGAGGATTAACAATATGATGAGTGTATGATATGTATTTCTGCAAGAGGTAACACAGCTGCATCGGTACGACGAGGAAATTAAAACTGTTGCAATACAAATACAAAAAAATCAAAAAAATCACTTGTGTATTATGAGGAGCTAAGCACGTACGTGTACACACCATGTGTGCTAAGACAACCGCAATATTTCTATTTCGTTAAAAAGTCACGATTATCTACCTTTATATTTGTCGCAATTGTACCTGTTTACCATGTTAGGGATGAGAGGACGACTAGCTATTGCTTTATGCACAATAAAGGCAGACAAGTATGCGATGATAAATAACTGTTTTATTTTATTAGTTTATACTAATTCACTTCTGTTCGATTGAAAGGCAAGTCCAGAGTTTATTAGATACGCTATCGATTCTATTTCCAGGATAGGAACATGATTTTTAGAGGCCATCGCTCAGAAGAGATCAAACCCGAGACCTCTGACGTGAGCGGCAGATATGTTATTGTCACATCATAGTGAATTAACAGTAGTTGTACCGTAGTGGTTGCAGTCCTAGAAACCAACTGACTAAAAAACAAAAATTATTTTTTTAAGATATCGCCTTGATATGTGAGTAACTTTGAACGTCAAGTAAATATACATTGTTAAATGGCTAGGCCAGTATTATGCACACAACTATGATATACACTATTATTATATATATATCTAGGATAGAGACTGATACTATATACAGATCTGTGATAGAGACTGATGTTATATGTATACACATATGTGATAGAGACTGAGAATATATACACATCTGTGATAGAGACTGATACGATATACACATCTGTGATAGAGACTGATGCTATAAGCAGATATGTGATAGAGCTTGGTATTATATACACATCTGTGACAGAGATTGGTATTGTATACACATATGGGATATGACTGATACTATATACACATATGTGATAGAGACTGATTGTGATAAAGATTGGCATTGTAAACACAGCTGTGATAGAGATTGGTATTGTATACACAGCTGTGATAGAGATTGACATTATATACAAAGCTGTGATAGAGATTGGTATTGTATACACAGCTGTGATAGAGATTGGCATTATATACACAGCTGTGATAGAGCTTGGTATTATATACACATCTGTGCCAGAGATTGGTATTGTATACACATATGGGATAGAGGCTGATACTATATACACATATGTGATAGAGACTGATTGTGATAAAGATTGGCATTGTAAACACAGCTGTGATAGAGATTGGTATTGTATACACATATGGGATAGAGGCTGATACTATATACACATTTGTGATAGAGACTGGTTGTAATAAAGATTGGCATTGTAAACACAGCTGTGATAGAGATTGGTAATGTATACACAGCTGTGATAGAGATTGGCATTATATACACAGCAGTGATAGAGATTGGTATTGTAAACACAGCTGTGATAGAGATTGGCATTGTTTACACAGCTGTGATAGAGATTGGTATTGTAAACACAGCTGTGATAGAGATTGGTATTGTATACACAGCTGTGATAGAGATTGGCATTGTATACACAGCTATGATAGAGATTGGCATTATATACACAGCTGTGATAGAGATTGGTATTGTATACACATCTGGGATAGAGATTAGTATTATATACACATCTGTGATAGAGATTGGTATTGTATACACAGCTGTGATAGAAATTGGTATTGTATACACAGCTGTGATAGAGATTGGTATTGTATACACAGCTGTGATAGAGATTGGTATTATATACACAGCTGTGATAGAGATTGGCATTGTATACACATCTAGGATAGAGATTTGTATTGTATACACAGCTGTGATAGAGATTGGTATTATATACACATTTGTGATAGAGATTGATATTGTATACACATCTGGGATAGAGATTTGAATTGTACACACATCTGGGATAGAGACTGATACTATATAAACATCTGTGAGATAGACTGATTGTGGTAGAGATTGGCATTGTATACACATATGTGATAGAGATTGGTATTGTATACACATCTGGGATACAGATTGGTATTGTATAAACATCTGTTATAGAGATTGGTATTGTATACACATCTGGGATAGAGGCTGATATTATATACACATATGTGTTAGAGACCGATACTTTTTACACATATGTGATACAGACTGATTGTGATAAAGATTGGCATTGTTTACACAGCTGATCTGTGATAAAGATTGGTATTGTATACACATCTGGGATACAGATTGGTATTGTATACACATCTGGGATAGAGGATGATATTATATACACATATGTGATAGAGACTGATATTATATACACATATGTGATAGAGACTGATTGTGAAAAAGATTGGCATTGTTCACACAGCTGATCTGTGATAGAGATTGGTATTGTATACACATCTGTGATAGAAACTGATACTATGTACACATCTGTGATATAGACTGATGTCATAAGCAGATCTGTGATAATGATTGGTATTGTATACACATCTGTGATAGAGACTGATACTATATACACATATGTGATAGAGACTGGTGTTATAAGCAGATCTATAATAATGATTGGTATTGTATACACATCTGTGATATAGACTGATACTATATACACATATGTGATATAGACTGGTTGTGATACAGATTGGCATTGTATACACAGCTGTGATAGAGATTGGTATTGTATTCACATCTGGGATAGAGATTGGTATTGTATACACATCTGGAATACAGATTGGTATTGTATACACATCTGGGATACAGATTGGTATTGTATACACATCTGGGATACAGATTGGTATTGTATATACATCTGTGATAGAGATTGGTATTGTATACACATCTGGGATACAGATTGGTATTGTATACATATCTGTGATAGAGACTGGTATTGTATACACATATGTGCTAGAGATTGCATTGTATACACATATGTGATAGGAATGATATTGTATACACATCTGTGAGAGTGATAGTATTGTATACACATATGTGATAGGAATGATATTGTATACACATCTGTGAGAGTGATAGTATTGTATACACATATGTCAGAGAGATTGGTATTGTGTACACATCTGGGATAGAGGGTGATATTATTCTGCTCCGCCATGACACATTTCTATGATGTACCATAAAAAATCTGATTTTTCTTATGATTCTTGCTTTTCTGCTTTTTTACATTTCTTCTGCTTTTCCGTCTTTTTTTCTTCCCCTGTTTCTTCTTTTCTCTCTTTTCTGCTTCTTCTTCTGCTGCTTCATCTGTTCCTTTCTTTTTTTCTCGCTTCTTGAACTTGTTTTCTGTTGGGTTTTTTTGTTTTCTTTTGCTTCGCTGTCTTTTTCTTCTTCTTCTTCCACTTCTCATTCTTCCTTCCATCCTTTTCTTTTTCTGCTTCTTCTTCTTCCGTTCCTTCATCTTCTTCTTCTGCTTTTTATTTAGCTTTTTCTTCTACTTCTTTATTGTCTTTTTCCTCTTCTTCTTTTTCTTATTATTCTTCTTCTTCTTCTTCTTATTCAACTTCTCATTCCTCTTCTTCGTTTTCGACTTTTTCTGTTTTTCTTCTGCTTCTTCTTCTGCTTTTTCACTTCTTCCCCATCATGTGTTTTGCTGTGTACTTGGTAGCATGTTAATCTTCTGGTAAAACATTTAGCTGGTAAAATATCGAATATATTTCCAATTTGGAAACGTTTGTGATATATTAGAAATCAATGGCAATAACACAAATCGTTCCCCTAACGACCTGGTCGTGTCATTGTTTTTTCATTGATTGTCTTCTATGTATCTCTATGTTCGCGTTAACAGTAAAAATAATTGCTTGAACAAGCGAATCTTCAAGTCCATTCTGATGGGCTATATTCCAATGTTGTATCGGTTTATTGACCGGTTTAACTGCTCGAGTGTTTTTACGACATTATATATTATTTAAATGAAAATGGATAAAGTTCCGCTTTTAAGCCATCAAAGGAAAGCTCGTATTCAGCAAACGGTCATGGGTCACTTAATAGGACATAATAATGAAATATAATAACATAAAGACAGAAATAGAATCGACAGTGTGACAAAAAAGAAAGACAATGGACCTTTTATCAAATAGTAGTAGAACCATCTGCAAGTACGAGTAATGGACGTTTTGCACATAAACACATTGGGCTGAGCTTGGTTTTCGAATCCATGACCTCAACGATGAAAGAAAAGTGATATTAGGACAATGTCTAAGGCAACTCGGTCACGCGGGAGGGGCGCGTTTGTAAGCGTTCGTAAATTACTGGAGACTGCGTTCAGCTTGATTGGTTCAGGTGCTTTACTCAGTCTATCCAAGGAATTAAGTCCTAAGTCTATCACATTCCCTGGAATGTCCGAGTCAGGTCTGGTATTCCAAATGCTTTTAACACTTATTGCGGTCATAAGAGGTCATAACTGCAACCCTTAGTGTAACATATTCAATTAAACTAAGGGGCAATATGTTACATACTGTTGCAATATGTAACAAAATTTCAGAAATCATCTTCTATATAATATCTCTTGAAATGGGGGTGAGGACAGAAGGGGATATAGTGCTATAATATGTACATCGTACTGTCCTTACGTTCTTTCGTACGTCACGATTTTCAGGTCAAGGACATTTACATAACATAGATAATCACCATCACCGCTCTACCGGCCTTATTTTCCATCCAATTTTGATGAAACTGCATGCAAGTGTTCATAACCAAGATACCTCGGAAATGTATGCGTTTAGCGATTCTCGGGTCAATGTCACCGTTATTTAAAATAGAAAAAATCACATTCACCGCTTTACTGACCTTATTTTCCATTCGATTCAAGTTGATGAACCTTCACACATATGTTCAGAACAAAGATACCTCGGACGAGTTTGCGTTTCTGGATTCTTGGGTCAAGGTCACTATTACCAAAAAAAAAAAAGAAATACGGAGGCGGGGCATCCATGTCGTTTCGACATTGTCCAGTTTTTAACGTGTAAAATAATATTTAGTATCTCTGATGAAATCAAGGAACAGTACTGTGCAATTGTTTAGATAAAATATAGAACTAAGAATATAAATGTACAGTGCGCACGACATTTTATGTAGGCAATATCATTTATTTAAAATTAACTTACAATTAATATAAAGGTTAACAAGTAAGTAAAACGTTAGTTCTGTTGTAGACAAAATATTACTCATACCTTTGTCACGTGACAGAACTACGTTATTTTTACTTTTAATGCATTAATATATTTTCAATAAAAATATGTGTGTTGAGCCCCTATAAACGCTGTAAAATGTAGCGTAAACTGTAAATTAAATATTTATACTTACTAGTGCAAGATTATACACGTATTATATACATTATGTGCGTACGGTTATATACTTTTTGTGATGCTGTGCCCCAAACAAGTAGTTGCATTTGATAAACACGGTGTTTTGGGGACACTATCCGGGTAACTTGGAGAAAAAACGGAAGCCCATTTTATCTTAAGTTCTCTTTGTATTGTTTTTCAATTTTTGTGCTATGTTGATATAATCTCAAGCTTAGAATATAATTTCACAACTAATTGACTGCTCAGTGTGAAAAAACAACATTTTTATCAATTGAAAACACAACATTTTGACATATAAAATTGTCAAATTTAATGTTTCGTGTTTTCTCCGTAAGAGTAAACTGCTCTTACATATGAGCACATAATGTGAAACACAGAACTTTGGAAATCGGTTAGATTTGCGAGTCATTTTCACCAAAAATTGCACTTACCGCCGGAATAAGATTTTCGTATTTTCCAAATCAAATCTACATAAAACTTATTTTGTTTACAATAAGGGTTGCGGTTATAACCATTAGTGTAACCAAATCAGAGATGGTAAAATGAAGCATAGTTTAAGAACCCAAATAAAAATAGAGTACTGACATTATACTATTTGTAGTAATAATGATCTTGATATAATATAAAATGTAATATTAAAATCCACCAACAATTTTCTACTTTATTTTAATATCATTTTGATAAAATGTGTGTAAATTTGATATGTCACCGGCCTGTTGGAAGTACCACGCAACAGAACAGACGGACAGACGGACAGACGGACGGGTGAACATGGGTAACACTTATGCCTTCATTTCATAGCAGGGACAAAAACATTTCTAGTCGTGTTACACTAAGTGAACCAGTAGACATGTGGAAAACATATGCTTGTTACACTAAGGGTCGTAACCATAACCCTTAATGTAACAAACCCCATTTTTGTTACACTAAGGGTTGCTGTTATACCTCAAGTGTAACAAAAAATGATTTTATTACACTAAGGGTTATTAAGGGCTATAATACTTAGTGTAACAAACCCCATTTTTGTTACACTAAGGGTTGCTGTTATACCTCAAGTGTAACAAAAATGATTTTATTACACTAAGGGTTATTCAGGGCTATAATACTTAGTGTAACAAATCCCATGTTGTTACACTAATGGTTGCTGTTATACATCAAGTGTAACAAAAATGATTTTATTACACTAAGGGTTATTAAGGGCTATAATACTTAGTGTAACAAATCCCATGTTGTTACACTAAGGGTTGCTGTTATACCTCAAGTGTAACAAAAATGATTTTATTACACTCAGGGTTATTAAGGGCTATAATACTTAGTGTAACAAACCCCATTTTTGTTACACTAATGGTTGCTGTTATACCTTTAGTGTAACAAAAAACGATTTTGTTACACTAAGGGTTATTAAGGGCTACAATACTTAGTGTAACAAACCCAATTTTGTGTTACACTTAGGGTTGCTGTTACACCTCAAGTGTAACAAAAATTGATTTTGTTACACTAAGTGTTATTAAGGGCTACAATATTTAGTGTAACAAACCCAATTTTTTGTTACACTTAGGGTTGCTGTTACACCTCAAGTGTTACAAAAATTGATTTTGTTACACTAAGGGTTGCTGTTATACCTTAAGTGTAACAAAAATGATTTTGTTTCACTAATGGTTATCAAGAGCTATAATCCTTAGTGTAACAAACCCCAATTTTTGTTACACAAAGGGTTGCTATTACACCTCAACTGTAACAAAAATTTATTTTGTTACGCTAACGGTTGCCACAGAGAGTATATTTAGAAAGGTAGAACGATCCCAACGTAAATGCATCTACTGCAGCATTGAAGAAGAATGCCACTTTGTTGAAGCGTCTCCCATTTATCGTAAAATAAGAAATACATGTCTTCAAAAAAATTAATGTCACTGACCAACATTACAAATAAATAAGTCATTTATAGCAGAACATTCAAATTTTTTAATAAAGCTTGCTTAATCTGTTAACTTATCAATGTTGAAACGTGAAAGTCTGACTGATTGATCTCAATTTTTATCAATCATTTACATCATGTTTATATAAATTATTTTAACAGTTACTGTATAATGTACTCACATACTGCCTTATATCCAAATCGAATTTCACTATATAATATCCAACTTATAATCCACTTACAATTGTTATGCATTTAGCATAAACACCTTTTGTACAGAAAAAAAATCGTTGTTCTTACATGCCGGTGACTGAATAGAGTAAATAATAACAGCACGTGCTGTATAGGTATATTCATTGATAGTAAAATTGCAGCAGCGAAATCACGTGCATTGTGTTATTGTGGATGGTATTCATTCAGCCGAATCACGGCAGTCTATTTATACTTCACCGGATGACCAGCATTGAGTTATGTCAAAAACTGCACGAGGAAGTCTGTATTTTTGTAATGGAATGTATCATTCGGACCACCTCGCCATTTATCCTAATTAATACCGAAGGATAACGGAATTGGCCGAGTATGTACGATTGGGAATGTGTGGTTGGTTCGCTTGCTATGGGTTGTGCCATATGACTCGGCATAGCTTATACTCTTTGGCTGGGTCAATGGGACAATATATAATCAAGTGTAAAAAAAACATAAAACCCTAAGTTTGTATTAAAGTCGATTCAAATTTGAATGCAAATGAGATGCGGTCACTGCATTTTGATATAGGTAAAATAGGTAAATCGTGCCTGGCGAACATAGTATTTAACTTTATATTAGTAATCAAGCGAGAAATAAATGCAAAATACATTAAGCTCAGTTGGTAGAGCGCACATACTGTTTAACTAGGGGGCGCCACGATGACTGTTGAAGATCAAGTTGTATCATATGTCTTTTAAACCTGCAAACCCCTAAATCAATAATAAGATACCTGTTTATGTTTAAAACGGTTCTCAGGTAAATAAAAATCCCCAGGGCTGCGTTCAGTTCGGTTAAGGAGGAATATACCTTTTAAATTATTTTCGAAATCAGTGGAATATTTGGTATGTAATGAAACAAGAAGTAATTTCCAATTTGAATATGCTTTTTTTTCTGCGGTAAATATAACACTTCTTTACCTATGACGTCGTAAACATGGCCATGTTTGGTCTTTTTGACGTCCCGATTTATAGCAGCAAAATCGAGAAAATAATAATTTCCGTTTTTCGCTAATGTTTTCAGAATTTGGCGTTGGTCGTAATTATTGCATCTGTAAATTCATATATCCGTTGAATGTGTACGTGGTGATATGTGTTTCGATTCTGTACATTCGGTATAACTTGACTGAGGTCGACAAATACGCGATTTTGCTGCTATAAATCGGGACGTCAAAAAGACCAAACGTAGCCATGTTTACGACGTCATAGGTAAAGAAGTGTTATATTTACCGCAGAAAAAAAAGCATATTCAAATTGGAAATTACTTCTAGTTTCATTACATACCAAATATTCCACTGATTTCGAAAATAATTTAAAAGGTATATTCCTCCTTAAATGTTTGCAAACGTTAGCTAACATATTTTCCTGGACACTGGCTCAACCTCATATTAGAACGCAGTACGCGATAATTTTAGGGAACCAGGCATTAAACAGTCATGTTTGCTGTTTAACGGTGCTGAACGCAGCCCTGTACAGTATAACTATAGTAAACCAAGTAAAAATGTCAAAAAGCACTCACCTTAGCTTATAACGGTAACTCTATGGCCATTTTGTTTTCAATTATATTGGACATTAACGTATCGTTCGTGTGAGACCTCAGTGAATTTTTAATGATTTAATAACGAAGGTATCGGACAATCAGTGACAATTTAACAGGTGGTAATTTGAATCATAATTTAAACTTTCACTTACAGATAGTGTAAATAGTTTATAAACAATATACACATTATAAATCTATATTTATTGTTTTCTAAGATGGTTTGACAATGATCTTCTCTGCCTGAGTGTAAGTGGCGATCTGTTTGTTGGTATATATGTATGATCATGGTGTACATAACAGCATTTTGTGTAAACGCCTTAGTGTTCAATACGATATTTAATTATGTTTCTGCCTAAAAAGAAATTGAAAAAAAAATGTTGATTCTTATTACGTGCACGAGAATAAATAGCTCTTTGAAAACGTGTTTTCCATGACTTAAAATGGTACTGATTGTCCTTTAATACGACATCATTAATTGTTATTTAACACTTGTTTACCATTACGTACAATTCCATTAATTGTTCTTTAACACTTGTTTACAATTACGTACAATTCCATTAATTGTTCTTTAACACTTGTTTACAATTACGTACAATGTAATTAATTGTTATTTAACACTTGTTTACAATTACGTATAATGTCATTAATTGTTATTTAACACTTGTTTACAATTACGTACAATGTCATTAATTGTTATTTAACACTTGTTTACAATTACGTACAATGTCATTAATTGTTATTTAACACTTGTTTACCATTACGTACAATGTCATTAATTGTTATTTATTACTTGTTTACAATTACGTACACTGTCATTAATTGTTCTTTAACACTTGTTTACAATTACGTACACTGTCATTAATTGTTATTTAACACTTGTTTACAATTACGTACAATGTCATTAATTGTTATTTATTACTTGTTTACAATTACGTACAATGTCATTAATTGTTCTTTAACACTTGTTTACAATTACGTACACTGTCATTAATTGTTATTTAACACTTGTTTACAATTACGTACAATGTCATTAATTGTTATTTAACACTTGTTTACAATTACGTACACTGTCATTAATTGTTCTTTAACACTTGTTTACAATTACGTACAATGTCATTAATTGTTATTTAACACTTGTTTACAATTACGTACACTGTCATTAATTGTTCTTTAACACTTGTTTACAATTACGTACAACGTCATTAATTGTTCTTTAACTCGTGTTTTCATTCATTTACGTACAACATAGTTACAATTACTTACGAGAGTATTAATTGTTCTAATATACGTGATTTACAGTTATGTTCAGGATCATCAATTGTTCTTTAATAATGTAACAAGTGCTTACAGTTACGTACAGACGCATGTATTGTTATTTTACACGTATTGACAGTTCAGGAATATTAATTGTTCTTAAACATTTTAACATGTGTTTACAGTTACGTTCAAGAGTACTTTGTATTGTTCACTTCAACGAGTAATTAGTGTAGACAACATTTTATTCACATTAATAATATCATATATTTTAGCACACATTTAAAAATGAAGCAATAAAGTCATACATTTATCAAATTATGCGTAAAGGATACAGAAAAAAACTTTTGAAGCTTGTGTGTAGTGTTATGTATTTATGGATGTAAAAAAACGAATTTCATTTTATTCTAATTTGTTCTGCATATAATGTCATAAGAGCTAAATTTATTCGCAGTTTTTATATACGTCATCCAAGTGTTTAAATTTCTAGCACTGCTGCAGACAATAAATAAATTTGAACTTGTTAAGTAAATTCATTGTGGAAGCGTTTGCTATTAGACGTGGCATTACTAAAAATATAAACATATAATAAAATACCAATATATTTCATTTTTCTGGCAACTAAGAAATATTTTAACACTCATTAATGATTGAGTAACTCATAGTTTGAAGTTCATCCTCAGTATATTTAATACATCGTATAACATACTAAAATATACAATCTGAAATAATATTATATATGTTATTTATATTCTGATAACTGGCATGTGAATATGTTATATATATATATATATATATATATATATATATATATGTTTTTGTATCGAGAAACTGTAACAGTTTAAGTTAATAAAATATTGTTGTTGTTCTTCTTCTTCTTTTTCCTTTTCTTCTTCTTCTTTTTCTTCTTCTTCTTCTTCTTCTTCTTCTTCTTCTTCTTCCTTCTTCTTCTTCTTCTTCTTCTTCTTCTTCTATATATGGATGTAATCACATATCGTGATATGAACAACTAACACAGATCGTGTTAATACTATGAGTTTAATCGAAGAACTGCTAAACAGATACAAGGTACAAACATATAGAAACTGTGAGCATGCGCAATGGTAGAACCTTAACTATAGTCTTTATCATTGATTAAGTATCAATTATAAAACACTTGTGCATATCTTCTTCCGTAACAGTTTTTATACTTTCCATTGTAGATTGTATCATATTGTTCCGTACTGATTTCAATTCGACCAAATATGCATTAAATAAGACGAGAAGTCGAAGAGTGTATTAAGAATATTTCAAGTAATAAAAAAGAAGTTGTAGAAGAGAATGAAAGAAAGAGACTAAGTTGATTCTTCATTTATCTAGTAATTATCTGGACCCTCACAAACCAATTACGGGATGAATAAATGGGTCTCTTTTTAATGATTGAAATACAAAAATGGGCAATGGCGTTATCGATTATGATACATATGACCGGAAAAACGTTAAATGTACATACATTTGGAAAATTGGTCATCTGTGTCGTTTTTATTGACTAATATATTACTTGACCAATTTCTTTTCCACACATGATATACTAAAATTTGTAATTTTCGTCTTTTTGATCCATAGTATAGATAGTTTTACCAATTGATAACATTACATTCATAATGTGTATATATGTAATTACATAATATATAAAAACTTTAATATGGCGCTTCCCAAGCTATGATTATCTCATGGCCGTAATGTATTTATTAATAAAACCAAGTAGTATTTTCCATAGCAAAATCTATTTGAAATTATATTTTTTAACAGAACTTTATAGATGACAAACTGTTATTTAAATATTGTGGCATTTTTAATTTTAAAAAAAATGAAAAAAGAGGTAAGTAGATGTACGACAATACTTTATTTATTTCGATGAATATAGTACAGACATTTTAACATCGATTACATCTGCGTATAACATCACTTGTTTCTGTTTTATATTCTTTTATACTTTTTGTATGAGCATATTATGTGTTTTACATTTTGTGCCAAACATATCTGCGCACTTTCGCGGGTGTAATAAGATAATCAGCCGGGGTTAGTTTTATATGCACCATCTCGTTTTATGATGTGACGACGAGGAAAAAGCTGAGTTGGATGCACCCGTGAACCATTTACAAACTCCCCAATGGCGGTTTTGCTACTGACCGTCGCAAACAGTGACCCCTTTGGTAAAGTTCCAGTTTAAAAGTATTGGAAAATACACAATTTCCTACATCACTTTACATTGCATATTGAATAGTCTTTGGCATTCAATAAATATACATAAATAATAAATGGATCCTTCGCGATAGATTGTCTTAGGTGCCGTCTGCAGTCGAAGGTTCGAGTACCAATCGGTCCTAAAACATTGTGAGAAATTTTGCCAGTTGCTTGTGGAAGGGCGGTGACTCTGCTCAGACTCATTATATGTACATGGTCCTAGTAGGTACGAGTATAGCAGATCTCCAAAACAGCCTAAATACTTTACACGAATATTGTGAAAATTGGGGATAAATACAGAGAAAACTAAAATAGTAGTTTTCCGTAAAAGAGGTAGGGTAAATATCAATGAAACATGGTCTTATAACGGTAATATTTTGTAAGTCGTCGACGATTTTAATTATCTAGGTGTTATTTTTAATTATACAGGCTCCTTTGTACTGAATCAACAAGCAATATGCAGCAAAGCGCTCAAGGCCATGAACCTTTTATCTTCAAAGGTAAAAAAGTATGAGTTGAATCCAAAGACATCCATGCAATTATTTGACGCTTTTGTAACGTCTATACTTAACTATGCTAGCAAAATATGGGGTTTTACTAAATCAAATGATATTGAGCGTCTGCACTTAAAATTTTATAAACAAGTCTTAGGTGTTAAATCTTCAACCAGTAATGCAGGTGTTTATGGGGAATTAGGACGCTATCCATTGTTTATCAATAGATATATCAAAATTATTATGTATTGGTTTAAGATACTAATGACTGAAATATTATCCTAAAAAATGTATATATGTCTTCGTTAGAGTATTGCGAGAAAGGTTGTAAAAATTGGGTGTATCGTGTAAAATCTATTTTACTCGAAAATAGTTTCATGTATGCATGGAATAATCCTATGTCTTTAAATCACAAACACTTTACAACGTTACTTAAACAAAGACTTGTGGATAGTTTTGTTCAAAAATGGAGTTTAGATCTAGAATCAAATAGAGTATTAACATTATACAAATTTTTTAAAACAAACTTTGAATATGAACAATATTTAAATATGTTAAGCACCAGAAAGTTTCGAAGTTGTATTACAAGATTACGCATATCTTCTCACAATTTAAGAATTGAAACAGGAAGGTATTCAAGAGAAAGACTTGAACGACATGAAAGGGTTTGCCAGATGTGTGACAGTGCTGAAATTGAAGTAGAATTTCATTTTGTATTACTATGTCCTATTTACCATGAACTTAGATGCAAATATATTCATAAGCATTATATCCGTAGACCAAATATGTTTAAGTTTATTAATCTTCTTCAATCAAAATATAAATCGGAAATTGTTAAATTAAGCAAATTTATATCCGAAGCATTTGTAAAACGACGTTCCATAATAAATAACTGATAAATGTGTTCATCCTCAAAAAAATTATTTATGTAAAAGAAAATTTGAGTATATTATACAATATCTAATAGATATGAGTATTGAAATGTCGATAGTAAGAGCGAATACGTGTGGTGGTTTGCGAGAGTGTATGTATGTATGCGTGCGTGTGTGCGTGCGTGCGTGTGTGTGTATGAAAATGTGTGCATGCTATTTACTCAACTTGTTATGTGTTTATGTGTTTACTTATTTACATGTTATTACAACATTGTAATTTGATGAGAAACTATGTATAGTTTAAATCAATAAAATATTCTTCTTCTTCTTCCTCTTCTTCTTCTTCTTTCAGTAAAACTGGAAAGAAAATTGTTTAATAAATGACTTATTTCATGGCCAAATAATAAACCTAAACATTACAATATAATATGAAGAAGAGTAGTGAAGAATGGTTCATTTTTTTCATAAATTAATTTCTTATTGAACTATTTTATCAGGATCAACATCAAATAGACATTTCTCTTAATTCGGCAACATTTAAATAGGACAGAATAGTAAAGATACCTTTGAATTGAAACATTTTCCTTATTCTTTGGTTATTTTATACCATCTGTATACGTTTGACACAACTGTTATTTAGTACCATCTCTATACGTTTGACACAACCGTTATTTAATACCATCTCTATACGTTTGACACAACCGACATTTAATACTATCTGTATACATCTCTATACGTTTGACACAACCGTTATTTAGTACCATCTCTATACAATTGACACAACAATTATTCAGTACCATCTCTATACGTTTGACACAACCATTATTTAGTACCATATCTATACGTTTGACACAACCGTTATTTAATACCATCTCTATACGTTTGACACAATCGTTAATATCTTTATATTACATTAAGAAGTATTTATTATAAGTATATTGTGTGTACCCTGATGTCCATTCACTGCATATATAAGCGGAGACATATTAACATTATCTAGCTCACCTGAAACGGTTAAGTTCGGAGTTGGATGCTTTATTTAGATCAATATTCCTCAAATTTGCGAACCATATCGGAGTAAAAGTAAACCAATGGAACAAAAAAGAAAGGTAAATTTGTTTCTTTATTCTAATTTAACTTTACAAAACACTGACAGAATACAATTATAAGAACTTACTTTTGAAGAATTTGACTGCATATGTCGAATTTCCCGAATATGAAAAAGGTCTACTACTTCTAATGTGTTACTTTTGATGAACTATTCATTATAATGCATTGGCTTCTTCCTTTTCAAAGTGCATGTAAGTTTCACTTAAGAAATACATGACGTTAGCAAGATTCTTACGCCCAAGAAATTAGAGCTGTGTAAAGCGGTTGAGCATTAATTTTTATTTTAATGTTGAAAATGCGTAAAATTGTCGTATTTCTTTGTGCATATGAGAACGTTGGAACATTTTCATGATTTCAGCCTAGTTTGAATGACACTGGATACTGCTTAATGAAACTATAACAGTTTAAGACGTGTAGTGATACATTGCAACAAATGGGTAGAATTGTCAAAAATGAAGGGATGCCATAAAACCATCGAAATCGTAAAAAAGCAGCCTGGTCAGCCCAATGCTTTTTTTTCTGCATAATTGTGCCAACAAAGGACTTTCTATGGGGACGAGGCTCTTTTAGAACCATTGGTAATGTATACAGTGTTCCATAAGTCTCTATGTGTAGAATAGTAGAAAATTAATTATTGTATGAGACATGTATGGACGGAGTACAAACTTTAACGCACACGCAAACAAGCATGCTCTCATGTCACACACATACTACTGCAATACTACACACACGAACACATCTTTCTAAATCACACATTTTTCATGATTTAATATGTAACGAATGAAATATTTGTTAAAACAAAAATAACTGTACCAGGGCCCGGTTTTTCGAAAGTACTTAAGTCTGCTATTTTACTTAAACTCAAATAGTGTGCTCAATTTAAGTATAAAATTGAGCTCACAATCGAGTTTAAGTAAAATAAGAGTCTTCAGTATTTTTGTGAAACCGAGGGCTGGTGTTTCCTCCTCATTTTATCACCTTTTATCACAATTTTCACGTGCATGCTTAATTGTCTCATTGGTTCAGAGTAAGTATAATAACATATAACATAATATCACAAATATTTGACATTGCCGACATGTTTGTCCTGGAGATGATTTATCCTATCAATATCCCGCAGTTGTTGCACTTTTTCTGCATCGTCAGCACACAAAAGATTATTCCTAATGGGAAGCAGAATATAGCTAGAAGAAGTCCGACCCCTGTGGCCTCGTTTCTGATGCTTAGCTGGAACACATAATTATACATGTATATGTGGTTATTGTTATACTATATATGTACTTAAAATCGGTTATTTATCAGAAAACATGCAAAGATATGATTTGTTGTTCAAAATGTAATTACACCGAATCTCAACGCAACGCTGGTCATTACGACATCTCTCTATATACGCCTAACGCCATTAAATCGCAAGTGATTGCAGAACCCAGATCTGCTATCATTTTTATCAGTTCATATTGACCTCAATTTTTACGTTAACTTTTTATTTTAAAGTGATAAATTATTGGACTAAAATTGAAGAAACGAGGTAAGAAAGTTTGTCTTGTTTATCATCGACGGCACATCTATATTTGAAACCCATACTTGCGCTTTTAAACGCGTTAAGCATATATATACATAGATTGACCGATCGATATTATATACATATATTGACCGATCTATATTATATACATAGATTGACCGATCTATATTAATGGTTAACATCATACACGTGTGCAAACTGTTGCGTCTTTAAGAGCGAAGCATAACTTGACTACTTTATTTGTCATCGTAATGATGTCCCGCCAGGGGGGAGAGCGAGGTTGGGTACACGTGGTGCAGGTATAAGCTTTCCGATAATGGTTTTCCAACCCACTTCTTCTGTACATTTGTATAGATATTATCATAATAACGATTATTTTACATATCATTTGAGTTTGTGTTACTTTGATGATTGTGTCCATTGAATGCTATTTTTCCTGTTGGAAATATATTTCTAAGTAATATATATCTTATAAAAGGACCACTAGAAAACGCATAGATAGCAGCTTTTTGTTTTATTGTGTTTGTTTATTAGGGGTAATGAAACATTAAACACCCATCAGGCCAACTTTTACCGGCTTTTCAGATGGATTTCTATTCCATTCTAAAGACTAAAAGAACTCCATTACATGTATTCGAATGAACAGAAATAATAACAGCATTGAGTCGGAAATTGAGAAAGTATCTAGCAACTTCGTTCTCTCAGAAAAAGAATGTGTTCACATAATGATAGGACTAGTTGTGCGTTTGGAATACGTTTCGTTGTAATACACTGATATCCATTTACATGGCCATAACCATAGTAATGGGCAACTGTAGATAGCCAAAATATGGAAAATAAATATGACGTAACATTCAAAGGACACAGTTATAGCAACAACATAAACATAATAATCATAATAAATAGAATATAGAAGAAGTGGCAACAAGACTAACTGCATAGTAAAACCACCACTGGGGGTGCTTAAATCTAGTTAACGGGTGTATCCAAACTTGCTTTTCTCCCGTCATCACATCATAAAACATCAAAAAACAAAACTTATTGTATTTCCGCTAGACTTTTCTCTTACGAAATGCGACAATATGCACGTGTCAGATCATATGAGTCTCAAAAAAACAACACTCAGTACTGGTTTTACCCAGGAAGCGGATGACTTGAGTGCAGTTAATAAAAGCTTTAAGATTTCTTTGTAATCGAGCTAAAACAAATTAATGTATACTAAAGAAATCAGAAGCTATGCCCAAAATATTCCGGTACAACAAAACTTTCTCATAATGATTTAGCGATATATATTCAAAATGGCTGATTATTGAACCTGACTCTTTTTTATATTTTTACCAGGTAAAGCATTTTTTCACTTTTAAAATTACCTCTATTTCAAATTTCGCCCCCCCCCCCCCCTTCCCCTTTTCTCTTTCTTTTATATTCTTTTGTGTATAACATATATCTCTCTTTCTTTTTCTTTATGTCCATGTCTTTCTCTCTGTCTCACTTTCGTCCTTATATTATTGTGTCATGGCGAATATGTTAACAAGAGGAATGGACCGGTTTTATTTTAAAAAGACCCAGGACTGCATTTATCAAGATGTTTGAATCGAAAGACCGGTCTCCTCTTATAATTTATATTTAATAGAATTTCTAATAACAAAATTATTTTGTAATATGTGAGTTTTACATGTTATCTGTTTCGAATAGCCTTATTACTTAGGAAAAAATGTTATTTCCAGACAAGTATTATTTTCTTACTGAGAAATGGAGTTACAGCCTTGTGAAGTTGGTTTTAATGGCAATGGCGTTTTTTGTTTTGGAATTTTGAGTTTTAGACTGAAAAAAGATATAAATCTAGGCCCAGACCCCGAATTTATACTATATATGTTTTCATCTTCAACTCAACTGAGCACATAAACACAATTTCTAGGTTCCATACAAAACGTAAATTAAAGCGCAAACACATGATTCGGTCAAGAATTTGAAAGTATTAATGATACTTTGAGGTACAAGTTTTTACCACCTCGGATCCCAGAAAAGTTAGCACTTACATGTTGACACGATCCGAGGCCCCCTGGTTGTGTAAGCACTGTCACTGCGGGTGCAGCCACCACTGGTGCAGCCATCACTGGTGCAGCGTAAACAGGTTGCACGGGTTGCACCATTTGCAGCGGTTGCTGTTGAACATATCCTAGAAGTGCATAAATACGTCTATTAAATAATGACAATTCTTTTTAAGGCTTTATTTTAACACGGCCATTTTAAGAACACGAAAAGCTTTGCTACTTTCACGACGTCTGTCTCCACGGCCGCGTAAAGATTTTGATGTAAGAGATCTATGAATTTTGCATTTAATTATTTCAATGTTTTTCATTTAAATTTAAGCAAAAAACAAAAACAGCACGACAGGAACATGTTCCATAAATCTATGCAAAGCCATATATTTCTCGTTTTAAGTATTTTGTTTGTTAATTTTCTTTTTTATGCAGTGAACACGTAATGAGTTTAGGTCTATTGTATTTATGTTGTGTACATATTACACTTTATGTTTGTGTACCGTATACGCACTACAATGTATTAGATCAATGTATTTTTATAGTGTGAATATATTACTGTGTGTAGGAGCAATTTTTATATATTGAACATAAGTACGTTATACTTTTACAATTAGCTTTTATTTCGTATGTATACACTACATATTAATCGGCCAATGTGTCTTTGTATTGTATGTAAACTACATTGCGTTGGAGCCATTTGTTTTATATCATGTTATGAGTTTACTACATTATGTTGGGTCAACGTGTCTTTATACTGCATGCATACTACATTGTGTTTGGCCAATGTGTTTTATCGGGTTCATACATTGTAATGGGTCAATGTGTATTTGTATGTATATTACATTGTATTAGGCCAGTTTGTACTTTATATTGTGTGAATATTGCATTGTGTTTGGTAAATGTTTCTTTATGCATACTATATTATGTTTGGTCTATTAGTCTCAGTTATATCGTGTAAACACACTTCATTGTGTTGGGGTTAATGTGTATTTATATCGTGTGCATACTGAATTCTGTTGGGCCAATGTGTTTTTATATCGTTTGTTTATCGTGTGCATATTACATTGCATTGGGCTAATACGTATGTACTTAGTGTGCATACCACATTGTGTTGGGCCAATGTTTATGTATATCGTATGCATACCACATTGTGTTGGGCCAATGTGTATGTATATCGTGTGCATACCACATTGTGTTGGGACAATTTGTATGTATATCGTGTGCATACCACATTGTGTTGGGTCAATCTGTATGTATATAGTGTACATACCACATTGTGTTTGGCCTTTGCCAATGTGTATGTATATCGTCTGTATATCAAATGGTATTTGGCCAGTGTGTTTGTATATCGTGCGCATTCCACATTGTATTCGGCCAATGTGTATGTATATCTTGTGCATACTACATTGTGTTGGGTCAATGTATATAGTGTACAAACCACATTGTGTTGGGCAAATGTGTATGTTTATTGTGTGTATATTACATTGTGTTGGGCCAATGTGTTTGTATATAATGTGCATACCACATTGTGTTGGATCATTGTGTTTGTATATAGTGTGCATTTTACATTGTGTTTGACCAATGTGTATGTATATTGTGTTTATATTACATTGTGTTAGGCCAATGTGTATGTATATCGTGTGCATATTACATTGTGTTGGGCCAATGTGTATGTATATCGTGTGCATATGATATTGTGTTGAGTGTATGTATATCGTGTGCATATTACATTGTGTTGGGCCAATGTGTTTGTACATCGTGTGCATACCACATTGTGTTGGGTCAATGTGTATGTATATCGTGTGTATATTAAATTATATCGGCCAATGTGTTTGTACATCGTGTGCATACCACATTGTGTTGGGTCAATGTGTATGTATATCGTGTGCATATCACATTGTGTTTGGCCAATGTGTATGTATATCGTGTGCATACCGCATAGTGTTCGGCCAATGTGTATGTATATCTTGTGTATATTAAATTGTGTTGGGCCAATGTGTATGTTTATCGTGTGCATATTTCATTTCGTTAGGCCAATGTGTATGTACATCGTGTGCATATGATATTGTGTTGAGTGTATGTATATCGTGTGCATATTACATTGTGTTGGGTCAATGTGTATGTATATCGTGTGTATATTAAATTGTATCGGCCGATGTGTTTGTATATCGTGTGCATACCACATTGGGTTGGGTCAATGTGTTTGTATATAGTGTGCATATTACAATGTGCTGGGCCATTATGTACATATATCGTGTGTATATTAAATTGTGTTGGGTCAAGGTTTATTTATATCGTGTGTATACAACATTGTGTTGGGTCAATGTGTCTTATATTTTGTGAATATAGTACACTGTGTTCAATCAATATACCTTTATATCGTATTTCTATTTCGAGTAAACACACCATTCAGTGCAGTCATATGGTGAAAAAACGTGCAATGTATGGTAAAAGCATAACACTTGGCAGAAGTGAAGTATATTGTGCCCTAAACAACATTCAAAGCAGGTCTAGTAGCGTTATGTATAGACTGTTGGCCACTCACTTCAGAGGTTGCAGGTTCGATTCCAAGCTCGACCCGATGTCTCTTATGAAAACAACACTCAGTTCTGGTTCTACACAGGAAGCGGACTCAAGAGGGGTTCATATAAGCTCTGAGCTTTCATTTCAATCGAGATATAATAAATTAGCATAAATTAAATAGACAAAAAACATTCAAGTGGAACGGGGGCGGAATCAAAATGACCGGAAATTCAAAATGGCTGCCATGCATAAAAACAAATAAAAGAACGATAAGAGGTAAAATCATCCGGTACACACATACATGCAAATCAACGACTATTATAATCATCAGGAAAATTTGAATAATATATTCTTTGGAATAAATAGATAAATTTTATTGATTTTATTATCATTGTAACTAAATAGTATTATTTTCCTTTGTTGAATATTCTCCATTTGCATTGGAAAATACCGTGGTCGGTTAATATACCTCAGCAAACGATAAATATGAAACATAATGATGTGAACACGTAAAAAACATGAGAAGTAATCATAATATGATAATCATTTGTGAGAAAATATTTTATTTATAAAATGTTTTATTTACTAAATTGATGTTTGTATTGCTTGTAGTGTTTTTAAAGTTGCGTCATCTTTAACTTTTTACTCAGTAAATGATGTAAAGTTTATCGAATCAGCGGAAAGTCCCATTCGAAGATAACGGTTGATTCCACATCTGTAGTTTATCTTATTTATGAGAAATTCCTCAATACACTGGTCGGTATTTTCCGTTTTATTCGTCAATGTTTTAGCACCCGATACTGGCTAATGAGTGACTTTATCGCGGGCCGCCATTTAATATTTGGTAAAAAAACTAAATACTTTTATTCTGTAAAGACAAAATACAATATAAGTTATTGGACAGAAAATCCCAAATATATCTGTTTGATATAAATGCAGTTTTACTGCTAAGATCGAAAAGATATCGGCGATAAATATGAGGCCTCGTTAAGCCATGTAAATAGATACATGTATATTCCAAAAATGAATGACAGTACGACATGTTTCCATATTTTGTATAATAAACACATTATTGATCATGACCACAACACAATTTGATAAATTAGTACACTTAATTGTGAATTTGAAATCAAAATGCAACAAATATATATTTCAGAATTATTTACCTGGCAAGGTGTAACCATCCCCTGAGGATGCATGATTGTTTGTGCAAATAAACACTATTAGCTATAATACATGTAATCTATTATAGTTTACTTTTGAATATCAATTTAAATACTATACTAACGCCATGGTTAATAAATATATATATAAGTACTTGATCTACTGACACTATATCTATAAAAAAATGTGAAAAATAATTCAGTGCAGTGATAACAGCGAAGAAACACCTGCTACTTTTATGATTAATTGGGCAAATTCGTTCTATGCTAAGAATCGTCAGGGGAGCCACTGCCATGTCCTACAACTACTTCAAGAAAAGAACAACACATGAATAAAACTATATATTTTAGAAATTGTCCTTAGGAAATATGTCATAATAAATAATATATCATAATATGCTAATTTATTAACCTCAGTTTGAAAGTGTGATAGAACATGTAAAGCAGCCTTTTGCACTAACAGTGGCACAAATCCAATTACGAAAAGGTTTGACAGTGTAGGTGTAGGTGGTAAATATTCACCAGAATATACAATATCTGCAAGATGTAGCATAGAAACACTGCAACTTCTGTCAGAACCGACAATAGTAAATGTTTCATCCGTGGAGATAAATGGAATTATTCATCTAGTTTTCGATATTTGAAGTGGTCCGTAAAGTATGACACTATGCCATTGAACTGCAAGATACTCTTTTTACTTCACATGAAGTATCATTTGAAATTTGAAATGTTATAGAGATCTATTCAATTAAAACTGAAGGGATTGTGAGCTTCCTTCCAAAGAAAATAAAAAAGGGAGGAAACAAACACAAAGTAGTGCACTAGCTGAATAAGTTGGTTACATTGAAGATGTGTATGAAGATTTAGATGTAAGCTCTGTATTTAAAAATTCTCATCTTATCAAATTGTTTAAAACTGGGTTAGAACGGTTAGGATATCTAATCACACAATACAATTAGAAAAAAAGAGCACACAATACAAAAGATCGAGAATGTTCCTTTCCGATATATCTAGGTAAATTTCACAGTGCACGAGGTTATCGTAGGGTTGTCAATATCATACAATAGAGTTCCAGAGGTGGTATTTACCAACCATTCTTAAAAATATTCTTAGACTTCAACTCAAGAATGAATTTTGAAAAAACACACTTAGAGACCATTGTTTGAAGTCAAACTTTGCAAGCATGTAGGGACACCTACCATGTAGTCAAATAAACTCCACAATTATTCTCTCTGTCACGGTAAACTAGATATCAAAGGTTGAAATTTGGATTTTTAAGCTCAAGTCTAAGAATATTCTTAAGAATGGTTGGTGAATACCACCCCAGATCTAGAAAAAATATATGTAATTATTGTATATATGAAAGGCAGAATGGTGTATGCACATCCAATTTGCTATGATTATTCACAACATCTGCGCAGAGAGACTTTGGTCATTTCGTCGGACAGGGAATCGACAGAGTGAATGAATTTCTTGGTGAAGGTCAACAAATCCCAACTATAGAAAATTGAGCAAGAAATTGGACTAAACCGGTTACCAAATGAGAATAAATATAACCTTTCGATGAGAATTCTCGGTAAACAGAACATTTTTCCCAGTTCAGATATTCCGGCGATGAGTATTCCCTGAATCTAGAAGAATTTTCTCAGAATATATAAAAACAAAACAGAACTATTTCAGTATCTTGCAAACAGGTTGACTGAAAGTTCAGCAGATGGAAATCATAACATAACAATCAGGGGACAATAAATTGTACACAACCAACTTTACCCAGCGGCACTCCAGCACCATGCACACATGAGGAATCTGAGACGAGATTGTTATTGCATATATTCGATGCGCCATTCAATGGAATCAGAGAGATATCCATACGTACTGTTTAACTAGACGTGGTGGTTACATAACAATAGCCTTATTTTAATTGGTGCCATTAGATGGAAATTGGGACTGGCAAGAATTTACAGTAAATTCCTTTCATTATAATGCAAGTTACACCGGTGAACAAAAGTAAAAGCTCTCCAGACAGTTCATGCCTTCACAGATTATATAATCAGTTATTAGATTTACGTAAGCATGGGGAACTTGGATAAACCATGATACGCTGACAAATGAATTTGCGTGTATATACACAAAAGAGCATGACAAGTCATGTGCTCCAACTATTTTTCCTCGACCAAATTAAAAATATGAACTATGAAATCTGTAGAATCGACATGTTCTTACCTGGCTGTACAGACATTGTTGTTTATTTCAGTGGTGACGATGATTATTTAAATGCTGTTGTTTCCTGAAATGATAAAAAGGTCGATATTTAACACACGATGTGGTAAATTGACAAAGAAGTAAAACGGGGGTGTTAATATAAAACCATTTGGGAAGAAACCGAAAACCTGAATGCTAAACTTTACTGTAAAACACAAACTGATACTATTTTGAGTTGTTGTTGTTGTTGTTGTTTGTTGTTGTTGTTGTTGTTGTTGTTGTTGTTGTTGTTGTTGTTGCTGTTGTTGTTTCGAATCAGTACGCTAGCTGCCAGTTGAAATATTTTATGACTGTCAACATTTGAGACGACGTTTGCATTTCTTTTTAACAGTTTGATTCTTAATGAAAATATTAATGACGATGGAAAGGAGAAATGGCGGAGGAGGGAAATAAAGAAGCGGAGAACGTCAGGACAACGAAACATTTGCTGCTGCTACTGATGACGGTCTTTGTGATGACGCCGCTGACGACTACGGTCAAGATAAACACGATGACAACGTCGACGGTGGTGGTGGTGATGTTGTTGTTGATGATGATGATAATGATAATGATAATGATGATGATGATGATGATGATGATGATGATGATGATGATGATAATTATTATTATTATTATTATTATTATTATTATCATTATCATTATTATTATTATTATTATTATTATTATTATTATTATCGTGATAGTATTGATAATAAGGAGAAGACAATAAAGCCTGCTGTGGCAGTAGCGGTTGTGTTGGTGTTGGCAAGGTTCACTTCAGTATACAATGTTCAATATCTGCTACATGCTATTGTTCATATATTGTCTTCAGTGGCCAAGTGATTAAAGCGTCAACCTCGGAAGCGGTCGAATATTAGAAACCTTGTGGAAGCACATGGGTTTTTATCTGATGCGACTGGTTTCTCATCAGCAGTTGGTTAAAACGAGGGGTACCGAATGTCTAACAGCCTGACACCTGGTAAGGATAGCTTTCAGCATGTAACTGTGTACAACATAAGGTGTCATATAAGCCCATTGCAGCTGGCACTTTTAATATGAGTCACACTATAATAAAGAAACAGTTTACTTTACAGGTGTATTTGCATACATGTATGTACACACTTGATAACGGTGTATTCCCTAGCAGAGATTAAGTATAAAATCATTAATATGTATTGTAATCACCTGTTTAAATATGCATGCCATGGGATATGAATACCGCAAATCCACTCAGTGTATAATATCATATATCCAACGTGGTAAATAAGTAAAACATGAATATGACATCATAACATACAATGGCATCATGACATACGATATGTATGTACGTACGTGTGTGCGTGCGTGCGTACGTGCGTGCGTGTGTGTGTTACTAGATCTATTATATTTTGCCATGTCATGTCCATACTGAAAGTACAGTTTCACAATTTGTTTATACTAATAAGGTAACTAATGCAGCTTCAACAGTTAAATCCATTCTATAGTCATCATACTTGTGTTCAATATAAATTTCACCAACTTTCAATTTTTCAATTCTTAAATCAGATTTTCAAATTGATATGAATTTATTTTAGACTGCAGAAACGGCCGTCCACCACCAACACCACTTGGTGTAAACCTATCATATCTTCCTTTTTATTTCTATAGTGCCGATGAAACATATTCATAGAAAGATCCAAAATCGAATAAGAGAACCTTACATTTTAGAAGTTGAGGACATCTGCAGTGCCACAATATTATTAGAAAAAGTAGAGGTCATATTTCATCCAAGATATTGTTTCTGTTCAGTGTGTATACTGTTGAAAGCAGACTTCAGAAATAACGTAGCCATAGATCTGTCCCAATTCCCGAGCATAAACGTTTTTCTAAATTCACAATTCAAACATGACAATGCTTTCAAAGTGTTCCAAATAGATAAAAAATATGCCCTTCAAATCACAAAATGGGCATTAAAATAAGGAAACTGTATTTTTAAATAAGTAGTAATTGCCCCCGCCATTACACGACTACCCTACGGGGGCAATTCCTGTTTTCAATGGGTGTGTTATGCCTATATATGCGCTAGCGTTCGGGTATAGGGAGATGTGGCCAGGATTTGTTCGTTAAAATACATTTTATGTCGAATTTCTATTAAGGCAATGTATTTTGTTAAAGATGTTTATTTTATTTAAGTTCTAATTAGAAAGCTGAAGGCGGGTTATACACCAAACATACAGCATACATAATTGTACAAATACTTAAGTCATGAGCTTAAACGCTTCATTCGAAAATAATTGAATGGAAAAAACGTCTAGTGAACTGGACCGCTTCATTTGCATAACAACGTTAATAATAATGCATTTACCTAATCTACCCTAGAACCTCATATCGTCCGAATCAGGCCTATTAACCACCAATCAAAAAGCAGGGAATTTTATGCGTGTCCCACAATTCATAGCAATTGAACGCTTTCTAAACTGTGATGTCTTTCCAACTTTCAGTTGAAACAACTGAGCAATCAACGTGCTCAAATGTTGCTTTCCCAACGTAGCTATCTAACGGACCCAATCGTGTGAGCTACAGACTAGTATTTACCCGAAAGTTATGTTGGACACTGAATACGTTAATAATTACGTGAACTTTTGACCCACTAGACCACTAACTGTCTCCTGACGGTCGCCACATTTTAGGGGTTCTTTTTTGTTATAACTACCCTGAATAAACAATAAAAAACGCTATTTCATTCGGGCAACGGATTATGGTTGTATTAAATATAAATATTCAACTTAACCTTAATACTGACCCTGACGCGTTGTATGATGAATACAAGAATAACATACTAAATACGAACTGTCAATAAGTTTACCTAACTAATGTTTGCCAATTTAGCCACGGTCAACAAACGACCAGTTGCTATGTCAACTAACGGAGATGGCCATTTGCGTAGAATAAAACTAAAACCAGTAACGACATATCTGGCGTTTTGTTTGTACCAATAACTCAATATACTCGAACACTGTGTACATAACTGCATAATATAGTCAAGCAATATGGTACAGCTATCGCCATATAGTCTGTATAACTTTTACAAAAGCGTGTCTGTTTTTGTTTGTCCTGTTTAGTTTAAACTTGTTTATTTTACTTCGATTGTGAAACAAGTTCTTACATTTTAGGCAAATCACGCTCAAAGTCGTCTTGGTTAGAACCAGTAGTAAGCATATGCGGAAAAGTGTCTTGCTCAATGACACCATACATAGTCGTGGCGGAGGTTCAAACCCACGACCCTCCGATCATGGGTTCGGTGCTCTACCACTGGACCACGCGTTTGTCCTGTAGAGGTAGATATGTCTTTAAGCCACATCCTTATGCGTACTGTCTCTCTCTCTCACTACCCATTAGTTTTTGCTACATAGCTGATGTAATGTCTTCTATAAGATTACTACTTATCATTTGCTTTTTTATTGTTTTTAAATGTTTTATTTTTTTCATAAAGATGCATTGTACGGAATATTGCTAGAGAGATTATCAGACAATTTATATGAACTGTGATCACGTTACAAATACGTGTGTGCTGGACTGATTTAGCTTTAATCTTTATACGTATGTGTCATCTACGCAACGAGTCCTACTTGGCCGATTAGTGTAGGGTACTGCCTCAAGACCATTGCCATCCGACACTTTGTTTAGGTTGCGAGTTCGAAAAGAGCTCGGTCTAAACACTTATGTGAGAAAGTCTGCCAGTTACTTGGGGAAGGACGTTGGGTGTATTCGTTCAATATGAGGTTTTCTTCAAACTATAAAACTGATAAAAGATGTTGGTTCAAGCGAAAATAAAATCACACATGAACACGGAAAATGCATGCTTGCTTGTGGCCTGGCCATTCGTGACCAGCTCTCTCCCGATGATATTTCGCTAAAGCCAACAATTATGTTCCAAATCTTTAATTTAGTGCTTTGTTCCTTATTGATAATATTATAATTTAAACTCATGTTTCACTTATGTATAGCCATGCGTCTGTTGTAGTTGTACACTCGGAACACCTTGGCTATTACTACGTCTAATACCGAAGATGACGGAATTTTCCGAGTATGTACGATTGGTAGTTGTATTTCTATTGTCACGAGTCGTGTAACATGATACACTATTTTAAAACTTAAGCAATATTATTGAATGTATTGATATAAATGTTGATTGTCAAAACTACGTAAATGAGCATTTTAACTGTCGTCATTGCATACAAGTAAATAGTAGCACATTGTACATACCAATAAGAATTGAACTCGTATCCATTGTTTGATTTATATTTATTCGCATGTGTGACTGCAAATTTTTTTTTCACTGAATAAATTAATAAATTGCTTTAAGCTGTAAATTAGCTAAGTGTCGGAGTGTTTATGTTTTTCATAGCCAAGGGCTTATATCTATATATAAAGCTTTGCAATGGCCAATGGCATATAAGATATATGATCTCAGCTCATCTCGTCTTCTTGTCTCTGTCTCGTCTCGTCTCGTCTCGTCTCGTCTCGTCTCATGGCGTCTTAACCTTCTGTGTATACATCCATCACAAAAAGCGGGCGATAGTGTAGTAGATGGGTAGTGGAGTAAATAGATAGGTAGTGTAGTAGACAGAGAGTGGGCGCTCACGTAAGTGGCCACATGCTCGATCCATAGCTCGACCTGAGGACTCTACAAAAACACTCAGTTCTAACCAGGAATCTGACTCAAGAACGGTTCATATAGGCTTTGAAATATAGTAATTCAAACTCAAATAATACTCATAATAAACATCATAAAATGGCTGTTTCGCCTATACTAATGAATTATGTCATAAAGTATACCAGTAGGCTAACTTTTAGAGACACGATGGTTCCATTCATACAAGAAGGGTTCGCTTATTCCGAAAAAAAATCTAGCGTGATTTATCGGATTGTCCGTCAGTATGTACGATATTGCACTGTATTTCCAACAATGTACCCAGATCACTTAGTCAATAACACATGAATGTGCTTGACATAGGCTAAACCTTAGCTGTTTACCACAAAATGTAAGAAAAAAAAAGACTAACTAAATTTTATGAAAAATCAATTTGTCACAAATTAGGAAAAACACCATAATAACGAAGACGTCACAAAATCCCATCAAACGTGTTTTATTAATGACAATGCCAAAAAGTAAATTGCAACTTGTTAATACGTAAAATGAGAAAAAAAAATCTAATTGTAAACCGTTTTGTTATTAATAAGGATTGCGTCAATGGTGTCTTATTTGTATGTAGCCTAATTTTGACCATATCTGCTAACGTGTGCTCTATTTTGCAATATATATTTGTCATTGGGATTTTGTCATATAATAAATCCGTAACATACAGCTCAATGTTAAAATATAGCCTTGACATTTACAGTAAAAGTTAAAATATTTGTATCATTTTTGTTATTTTTACGACAATGAAACCACGTGCTTTACATTTAACATCAACATGTTTTTTTTCACATTTATCTGTGACAAGCGGATTTTAAATTTGAGTTAATATTCTTTTACATTTCTAAAATTATTCTTTTCACAAGTTTTACATCTGTGGCCATAAAGGCGTAGTAAAAATTTACAATTTATTAGAAATATACATGCATATTTTTTTATAATGGTTCAATGTTTTATACTTGTGTAAATTATACTTGAAAAAAAAAACACCTAACATACTAGTACGTTGCATGATTTGTTTTTATTTAACCTGAGACTGAAATACATTACAGTGAACAATAGGTCATGCAATTTTATATAATGCATATCTAGAATATATTTTGGTTCAGCAAAACATCATTTTTACTTTACGTGATATGGCCAGGAGTAGTGATGTTTTTGTTGTTGTATGGTGTTTAGCGTCGCTTTCAACAATTTTTCAGTCATATCACGACGGTGTCTACTTAAGACAGTATTCTAAGCGCTGTCACACTGGAGTATCATGCTGCAGACACATGGTATGATACCCCAGCCAGTCACATTATACTGACACCGGGCCGACCAGACCTAGAACTCTCCTCTTAATGCTGAGCGTTAAGCAAGGAAGCTTCTAGTACCATTTTTAAAGTCTTTGGTATGACCCGGCCGGGGATTGATCCCGCATACGAGGCGGACGCTCTACCACTAGACCACACCGCTGTCTCTGGGAGCAGTGAAGCCACCGTATGAGCATGCCAACTTTACTGTTCACGAGCGAAAATTTCACTAAAATCTACATTTTTTCTACATTTATTTTATAACTGAAAACAGTGATACTACCATCTGTAATATCATTATTTTAAATAAGTTCGCTAAGAAATTACCATCGATAATTTAAAGAGAATCATAAAAATAGCTACAGCATCGTTTCAGTATTCCCTATGTACACGTCGATCTATAATACACGTTACCTTGATATTGTCCGTAATCCCAAAGTATCTCCAATTCTTCTTCTATAAAAAACTATAATATACTTCTAATAATAAACAAATTATTAAAACCAAACCAAACAAGACAAATGTTATCGCAAATATGACCTGGTTAAGTGGCTACATCACATATTTGTTTTAAAATGAAACCGGTTGCCACAAACAAATCGGACCAACCTAGTAACAATAGTACATAGACAGCCCTATATCAATATCGATTGATACAAATTATTCAGTGCCTGCTTGGCAATTAACGCAATACTTCTCTGAATATACGTGAACGTATTATGTGAACGTATATGTGAATGATTAAAAACTAAGAAATAATTCATGTAAAATGACTGAGACAATGGAAGCATTTCAAATATCTGCGCCACGCTATAAACGACCGAGATTAATAGTAAATACCAACAAGTGGAAATGTTCCTACTAGCGCTATCACAACAAGGACTTCTCTATATAATTCCTTGATCACGTGTACTTATATAAGTGTTTATAAAATCAAGGACTTATATAACGTACAAGGATGTCTCATTTCGTGTAGTTCCAAATTAGAATGAAGATTCCTGTTCTTTATACCCAAAAAGTGATATAGGAGTACTGCAAATGGCAATCTGATCACCTCGGCCTTTATGCTAAGCAATGTATTATACGGATGATACGGAAATACCCGATGTTTCACGGTTGCTACAAATGGGTATAATTTTAGCCGGGCTCTATGCCGGCGTGGTCCCGCTATATCGTCGTGAGCCAGCTTTGCACTGATCATACGTGACAGTGGCTACTTTTTATACCTCGAATTTCAATTTTTCATGTAGGCTTTTAAATATAAGCTAGCAGATACAAATCAAACTGTTGATGTTGTATAATGCCATTTTAAAAAAAAAGTTGCAGAAAATAAACCAAACGCTACAGTAACATCGATCAAATTAAGAAGGCTTATAAATGCATATTTGTCGAAGCTCGGCTATCCGTACATTCAAGTTCTTTGATATTATATTCATTATTATAGTTAACTAACCAACAGTGTCCTCAGTCGCCGGGTGTTCTAATGGCCACTTTATTCTCATCGCAAAGGTCTTGGGTTCGAGCCGACATTATATGAGAACCACCGTCCTTCCGTAAGTAACTGGAAACTTTCTCACGTAAAGTTTTTGGAGCGAGAAAGTTGAATAAAGACAACTATAAATCGGAAAGATTTGTTTGAATATTTAGCGTCATTTTATGCCATCGAGGGCCAATAGACAAGCATTTAACCCTTTACTCCATAGATACGCGTTTTACCGCACCAATCACAGAAGGCCTTTGAAAACAGTAACGAGCAATCTGAACACTTCCTGCACTGTTTTCCACTCTGTCAGTTAATATGAACATAATTCACCCAATAATTCAAAAGCCTTCTATATAAGGTGTCCAAAGGCGTCTACTATATTAGAGGTGTCAAAAGGTGTCTATATGAAGGGTTAACTAACCCCTCTTTCCTGTGATCCTAGAAGGTTAATCAGTACTAGAGGACATCCATCTCTGGAAGTAATTGATAAGTTTCACACGTGAATCAGCGACGAGAGACGACTGACAATGAGACGCAATGCCATATATCAATCATCATGGAGACTGTGACCGGGCGGGGTTATGCCCCTTGGGTTGATAGTCAGACGCGTTATCGACTTTGCTTACAGGGCCTAAATGGAAACGAAGAAACCTTATCTTATTACAGTCAAACCTGTCTTTAGAAGCCAGTAAATGGAAGGAGCAAAAGTGACATTTGAAGACGGATGGTTGCTTGATACAGGTTAATTGGCTCTGAAAACATAGAAATCGGAAATAGCAAATTTGGCTGCTTAAGACAAGTGGCTGCTTAATAGAGGTGGCCACTTACACAGGTTTGACTGTATATTCACTGTATACATATGTTTATGTTTGATGTTCCGTTGGTTATTTTAAATAAAGTATTTTGAAATATGTTTATTGATATACGTTAAACAATGACCTCTAATTTCTTGACCAACCGCCGGGGTAGGCTTGGCTGGCAAGGGAACACACAGAGACATTGGGACAATTATCAAACACTCACAAAACATCATAACATTTTGGATGCTAGGTTGATTATACGCAATTATCTTGGTCATCTGGGCTGCGTTCAGTTGAGTTCAGTTCCTGGACACTGGGTCAACCTCAAAATAGCACACTATACGCAATAACTTTAGAAAACCAGGCAGTAAAACTATGTTTAACCATGCTGAACGCAGCCAAGGAATAACGATGCAGGGAATATATTAAAATTAAGTCACTGGCCAAGACCAAAATTATATTAAATATCGCCGAAGAACGTATATAAAAGTAAAACATTAACACTAATTCATGATTACATATTTGTCTGTATGGGTACAATTCAGCTAAAATGATTTTGAGTAGTATTTCCCATTATCAAGTGCACTCTCCCGAAGCATAGGTTGAATAGTTCGATCTCTTCCATTTCAACGTGATTTAAGCGTAGAGGTAATCGTCCGCTGATAAGGGAGCGTATATCAAGGGATGCATCCGTCTTTCTAAAGTCCTTTAACTATTCTCACAGTACGATTGTTCTCACGACACCGTTCATAACAACAACAATGGCGGGGGAAGTTGTTGAATTAATAGTAAAATGGAGTGGGCAAGAATACAAGATATCTGGTTTGACAGATGATCAAACGGTTTTGGATCTGAAACAAAAGATTAAGACCGAGACAAATGTTCTACCTGACAGACAAAAACTACTGGGTTTAAAATACAAAGGTGAAATATATTTTTTATGTTTATCAGTTTCGATTGAATTTCTACATTTTATTTATTATAATAATTTGGTTTAGATTTTGAAGTAAATTCCTGGGTACATTTCCTAGATAGAACCAGTGTTAAGTGTTTATTTTTTATACACCATTAGATGGAGTCGACATGGGATTGAACACACGTCCTCTGCCCACACGAGTAGCCAATCCTTGTTTTTACATTTGATTGCTATTTACCAGCGTAGCGCCATGCTGGTTTGGTTCTGATTGATTCTCAAAGTATAAATTTTATGCTGGGAGTCGCTCTATTTAGAGAGGGTACACATAGCCATGCAAACTTTGTTGGCACATCTGGTTATCAGTCCAGGGGTCGCCAGTTATAATCGCCTCCCAGCAACTATCTCTATGACGATAGATATACAACATTGAATCTCATTATTAGTCTCTCCCCGCTGATTGATGTGGTGAAATTATCAGTTACTTCTGGAGATAGGTGTGCTCGAGTACTGGTTTACCTTCCAGGATCCCAGGAAACAGTCACTGAGTGGTCAGGTTAACTGATTGTTTATTAGCCCTCGATGGCATAAAAACTGTAAATATTCAAACAAACAAAAATTTGATAATTTGTATAACAGTGAATTTTAAAATTTCTTAAAATTATTTCCAGGAAAAGTTCCAAATGATCAAGTTGTTCTAAGTGAATTAAAGTTGAAGCCGGGAACCAAGATCATGATGATGGGAACCAGAGAAGAAGAAATTGTAAACTATAACTTTCTTTATTTTATAATGCAGCAGGATAAAATCATGTTTAATTGATATGAATGAATAGGGATTGTATACCAAAACATAAAGGTTACATCATGTTAAAACAAAGAATAAATAAAAAATCACAAATAAATATGCAGAATGAACCTTGGTACTTGAGCAGAACTGACATATGTCAAAACAGTATATGTTTCACAGTTTGTACTAAGTTCATCAACTTTTATGAAATGCATGAACAAAGGTTTCCATGCTTGTTAATTGTTATTCGACAGAAAACAATTAAAAAAGAGAAATTTTAAATTGTCTTAAAAAGTTAACACATTTACTGCTGGAGATTGTGACTTGTCCGCTCCCCACAAGGAGTGAATATTTGGTCAGGATAAGTAATATTTAAGAAACTGACCTTAGTATTTCTTTGATTTTAAGCAATCGATAAAAAAAGTTGGAATGGAAGGATGAGTAGCTTTTTATAAGTAATTTCAAGCCGTGATACTAATTATAATATCAGATTAAATTGCTTGAAATTAATCACTATGTGCTCTAAATTACTACATGTATTAATATGTATAATATAAATATTACATACATGTTACAGTAAACTACCAATGCTGAGCCCACTTACTGTTATTTACTTCATTTGTTAATTACAACAGACCAAAGTGATAGAAGCTCCACCTGACCTACCTGATGTAGTCAATGATTTTGATATAGAAGAAGAAGAGATTGCCATAGAGAACAGGTAATTACTAGTGAAAATGGATCTGTGATGTTCTGATAATCGACTAGAATTGATCGTATAGAGTTCTAAAATTGATAGTTTGATATAAGGTATGCATTGTTCTTTAACTTTTCATATGAACCTTTGCCACAGGTGTAAGGTTTTTTAGTTAAATGCAACAGTATTCCGAATATATTGTGATTGAGGTAGCTTCTAATTGTGACGAACCTGCAAATATTTATTTTTTTTTTTGTACTTTCTTTTCATGAATGTGTTCTCAATGGTTAAAGAATGTAGTTGAGTCAAATAGCTAAATTCAGTACAAAAACAAACGTTTTGGAAGTTCATGAGCCTTTAAAACACCTAATTACAGGTATATTCAGAAATGCGTCGAGCATCAATGTTGGTACAGTGTGGTCCCATTATAACACAGTCAATATACCATAAAACCCATTATAAGGCATTTTTTCTATGGCTTCCAAATTTAAAAGTTCCATATTGTAACAATTGATGATTTAATCTAAACTGAATTGCAATGTCTTTTGGATTTTTTCCTACTGTTACCAATTGCATCTCAATAATATGTAATGACACAATAATATCAATTTAGGGTTGTATGTGACATTGTTTTTACGGTAATTAATTCATGCCAACCATCTGTTTGTCACACATTCACTCAAATTATAACAATGTTTTTTAATTTATTATTTTTGAAAAAAAATTACAGTAACAATTGTTATGATATTGTAACTGCATATAACACATTTCGTATTTCAGGGAAGAATTTCTAAGCAAGATAGAGAAACGGGTCAGAGATATAAAATTAGAAATAATAAATGAGCCTCGAAAAGGCAAAAAACTGCTTGTCTTAGACATTGACTATACATTATTTGGTAAGTTGAACATCGGATTGTATGAAAGTAGACTGCATGTCATTTGGTATTGGCATATGTCTAAAAATACTGTATAATACATTTTATAATTTTGAATTACCACACATCCTTGAATAAGCGCCCCAGGGAGAGATGTATTTTGCTCAAGGGGGCATTTTTTTCGACCAGTGTAATCGAAATTTACAAAATTACGAAATTTTGTATGAAATGTGTGTAAAATGTCATAGGTATTTACTGTTTTAATCTTTAATTTGGATAAAAACTTATCATTTATTCTGAGTGGAACAGCTAACTCGCCACTTGTATTTTTAATATTTTCTTAAAAATATAAAGTTGCGTTATCAACATTCGTATACAATTATGTATTTATGTTTGTTCTTATTCAAATCCAAAAATCAAGGTTTGCTTTCATTCTTTTTGAGAAAATACATAAAATGTCAGGTACATAAAATGTCAGGTGGCAGGTTAGCTGTTCTGTTCAGTATATTTGGATTAAAGAACAAATTCAAAAACAGTAAATCATTTTATTTTCCATAAAAGTGGGTGGGGGTATTTACTAGGTGTCGTAGTGTTTATCTGGGGTTATATAGTATATACTTTATTCTTAGTGTGATATAACTTGAAACAAATCAATGCCAAATGCTCAAAGTTTAGCGTAGGTTAACCTTACTACTCTTTCCCAGGATCCTGAAAGGATCACTTGTACCAGAGTACACTCATCTCTGCAAGTAACTGATTATTTTCCCACTTGAATCAGTGGTGAGAGAAGCAATGTCTTATATCAATCATCACAGAGGCTGTGACCAGTTGGGGATTCAAACTCAAGACCCCTGGATTGATAGTCAAATGCACCACTGACTGTGTTAAATGGGCCCGGCCAAACAATGCCAACTGTTAATCACATAGCATGGTCCATTGAATGATTGCCATTTTCATTACATGGTTGTTTTGTTGGTTCACGGGAGTGGGGTTGGATACAGTCTAGTGCTAGCATATACTCCCAATATATTCAATGGGCAAATATAGATGCATAGATGTTTGGTTTAATTGATGTAACCACACAATTGTCATATTGATTATTACAGATCATCGCTCCGTCGCTGAATGTGCCAATGAATTGATGAGACCTTTCCTTCACGAATTCCTTACCTCAGCCTATGAAGATTACGATATTGTGATATGGTGTAAGCAAAATAATGTTACATGTGTATTAATAGAATTAACAGGAAGCTTTCTTACAGTTAAAAACAATTTACATGTATTTACATATTTTTCAACCCATACTATTTTTAATTCAGAATAACAATATTAAATAATTATTGATAAATCAGAAATGGTCAATTTCTTTATAAGCTTTACTTTTTTACCAAAAATATGAAATTCAGACAGACTCAAAAGGTTACAAAAGAAATGCTAAAAGTGCCAACCGAAATTTCTGCCATGTATTTGTAATATATATTAGCCTGCAGATCTCAGTTATTAAGTCCCTAAGTATAACACCACCTGTTAAAGAGTTTAACCCTTTACTTCATATAGATGCCTTTGGACACCTATAATAAAGGCGCCTTTGGACACCTCTAATATAGAAGGCTTTTGAATGATTGGGTGAATTATGTTTATATTAACTGACAGAGTGGAAAACAGTGCAGGAAGTGTTCAGATTGCTTGTCATGAGCAATCTGAACTCTTCCTGCACTGTTTTCAAAGGCCTTTTGTGATTGGTGCGGGAAAACGCATATATAATTATATATGAAGTAAAGGGTTAAAACTTTCTATTTTATTCTTCCTATGTCTACAGCTGCCACCAGTATGAAATGGATTGAAGTGAAGATGAAAGAGCTGGGAGTCTCCACACATACTGCTTACAGGCTCTGTTTTATGATGGACAGTTTATCCATGATCAGTGTCCATACACCTAAGTATGGGGTGATTGAGGTATGGCCACTCCCTTATAAGGGAGTAGTTATATAATTTATTGAACTAGTCAAATCAGATAATTAATCGTAGAGTTATGGCTCTTGAATCGTCAAAAATTGTGTTATTCTATGTTAAGTGTACTCTAGCACTCACAATTTTTATTTGATCCTCACTAAACTTCATAGTGGTTATATAACCATATTATCACAGACAAGTTTTTGAACTGGCCAAATCTGATAATTGATGTTGGAGTTCTGATCAATGAATCATTAAAAATTGTGTTATTTGACATTATGTGCACACGCAGTTTTCATTTTATCTTTACCACACTTACACAATAGTTAAATATCTAAATCTTCACTGCCTTACAATGTTTGAGGTATGGCCCTTGCATTTATATCAATAATTGCCTTCTTTAATATTGTATCTTCTCCCACAGTTGAATGCCTTAAGGCCGACATTGTCCTCTTGTTCAAACTAAAAAATGTCCAATTTGGTAGTAAATACATTAATAGTTGCAACTACAATAGATAATTAATTTTTAATCATTGTGAATTGGGTTTTCATCTTCTGTTCAGTTTATCCTAGATGTCACTGTGTTAAAACTGTTATAAAAGGTAGTGAAAGTTTATCTCCCTCAGTTTGTAAAAGCTTAACCTGTGTAATTAACCCTTTACTCCATAGATACGCGTTTTGCCGCACCATTCACAGAAGGCTTTGAACTCTTCCTGCACTGTTTTCCACTATGTCAGTTAATATAAACATAATTCTCCCAGTAATTCAAAAGCCTTCTATATAAGGTGTCAAAATGCGTCTATATTAGGTGTCCAAATGCGCCTATATTAGGTGTCCAAAGGCATCTATATTAGGTGTCCAAAGGCGGCTATATTAGGTGTCCAAATATGTCTATATTAGGTGTACAAATGTGTCTATATTAGGTGTCCAAATGTGTCTATATTAGGTGTCCAAATGCATCTATATTAGGTGTACAAATGTGTCTATATTAGGTGTCCAAATGTGTCTATATTAGGTGTCCAAAGGCATCTATATTAGGTGCCCAAAGGCATCTATATAAGGTGTCCAAATGAGTCTATATTAGTTGTCCAAATGCGTCTATATTAGGTGTCCAAATGTGTCTATATTAGGTGTCCAAATGCATCTATATTAGGTGTACAAATGTGTCTATATTAGGTGTCCAAATGTGTCTATATTAGGTGTACAAAGGCATCTGTATTAGGTGCCCAAAGGCATCTATACAAGGTGTCCAAATGCGTCTATATTAGTTGTCCAAATGTGTCTATATTAGGTGTCCAAATGCGTCTATATTAGGTGTCCAAAGGCGTCTATATGGAGTAAAGGGTTAAGTGCTTGCATTTACTATATTAGGTACATCCTTTATTGGAAGCAGCTTAACAAAGAGTAACTGCTTAACTTTGTAGGTCATAACTGTTTTTAGCATGTTTCCTAATTGAGTGATTACTACGGATGTGTAATTATAATGGTTATTGGCATAAACAGTCAAATAAGGGCGGTGAAAATGGTTTGTAATAAAAAGATAATTTACTATGAAATGTGTAAATGAGTGTTCCTTATATCAGAGTTCCGTATATCTCTATATTTTTATATAGAATAAAGAAATGGGGATTTCAAACATGATCTTTATAATTGAAAATTCCTTATATCTGAGTTCCTTATAAAGAGATTTTACTGTATTGTAGTTTATTATGGTTTTGGTTGTGTCGGTGTAAAAATAATGAATGTTTAATTTTCACAACTAAGATGTTTTATTTTAACAGGTAAAGCCTCTGGGTGTGATATGGGGCAAGTTTGATCAGTGGGGTCCGCAGAACACTATTATGTTTGATGATATTAGGAGAAACTTTATAATGAATCCACAGACAGGATTAAAGGTAAATATGCTTAAATACCAACATGCATTTAAAAATACAGGTGAAAAATCACAGTGTTGTAGTGAGATTTTATAAATGTCCTCCTTTCTTGGCAAGGCCTTTTTACAGAAATTGGGGGAAAGCTGTGTAGCTGTATAAATGGAGCAAGGGGCAGGGAAGACATGATAACTTTTAGGGAAAGAAAAAATAACTTTTAGACGAAAATGGAATTCATGTCAACTAGCAGAAAGAATACATAACTTTCACATGATAAAGACTTTGAATATCAGTGTCTATAACTGTAACAGAATGAGAAATAAGCCAGTCCGGGACATGAACCCTGGACCTTTCACTTACAGTGCAAATGCTCTACTGACTGAGCTAGCTGGACTGCTGACATACATTTATCTCCATACAGGCAACGTACATACTGTGACATATTCCCCCACAAATAACAAATTCGTCCCTGAATTTTGTAAAGACAAGAGAAACATGTGAATGTCCTTTGGAATATATACAAGTCACAGTCCCTTGTTGGGTGCCAATGTAACAGGATGAGAAAAAATATGCATCCAGTCTGAGCGGCGGGCCAGAACCTTTCACTTACAGGGTGAATGCCATGCTGACTGAGTCAACTAGACTGCTGACATTCTCTCCAAATAGGTTGCAAACACTGACACAGAAAAGGGTAAAAGCTCTTCTAAGATATTTGTTTGTCTTATGAAGTTAAATTGTTAGAAATCACCATGTTTTAAGATGTAACCTATATTTACCACTGAAATGAGTAATTTTCCTTATATGGTTTCAGATTCGACCATTTAGACAAGCACATTTTAACCGTGAAAAGGACCGGGAACTCCCACGTTTAGCAAAATACTTAAAAGAAATAGCTAGAGTTGAAGATTTTACAACGTTGAATCACAAAAAATGGGAAAAGTAAGTTTGAAATTAGTATCTACCAGTTGTTACAGTATGACAGTCTGCAACAACTTATCTGGCAAGCTTACCTCTTCTCTTACACTTCTGATGCTTGGGAGAAATTGTCAACGTGAAGCAGACATTGCACATATTCCCCAAGCATTATGGTTAGATAATTTTTTAGGAGTTATTAAATAAAACAAGTAGCCAATCTTCACTACTTTCCAATCTGAAAATGATTTATTTTTTCCCTATGAAATTGCGTGAAAGGCTCAATTGAGCTATTTGGATTGCCTTTTAATCCGTTGTCTCCATCTTTTCGTGTGTCCGACAAATGAATACATGTCCTCATGTAGCGACTTACTAACCCTGTAATTACCTATTTGTGTGACGAATATCTTTAAATGACTATTTCTGAAACCCCTTGACAGATTTTCACCAAATTTGATGTGGAACAATCTTACATTAAGCTCTCTTAAGGTTGTTCAAATCATGCCACTGAGGTCAAATTTTGCCCCGCCCCAGGTCCTTATTTTTTTTTTGTATCAGTTGGGGTTGTAAGTTTGTTCAAATAAAGGGGCTAAGGTCCATTGGGACCTAGTAAAGAGACATTGATATTCACATGGGAATGCTATAGGAAAACAGATAATTCTCATTCTATCATCTACAAGTTATTCAAATGCTTAGTCCATTCAAATTTTAAAAAGGGAAATAGGGTGAGCAACTTTTAGACCTCTTGTCTTTAATTCTTCTTGGCTTTTCTCTCGACCAATCAAATGTGTTTTTGTAATTAAGCATCCATTTGCGGATTTATTTGTATTATGCTATGTGCCCCTCTTTACTACCGAGAATCTTCATGGGTAGAAAGTGAAATATGCTAATACTTGTGGGTGGGGGATGGGGGGTTAATGTTTAAAACAGGGTTACAAATTATAAGAAAATTGTTGCACTTTCAAAACCAAAATTGTGTAACCAAGAATAGTTCATATACTCATGACAGGAATGAATCGTATTATTCCTGAAATTTTCTTTTACAAAACAAAGATAGGATCATTTTTAGAAATTCAACAAATCATGGATATTTATAATATACGAATATTAATCTATGTAACTTCTTTAAAAAAAAACATAACAAAAATACATTTTATTCAGGTATAGATCAAAGAGATCAAAACGAAAGCACACAGATTCAGGAATGCAGGAGATGGAATCTCTAAATCCCAGGGTCGGAGAGAGTGGAGACATGCGAGATTCCGATGAAGCAGATGTTGACGATTCAGCTTCCTGATAAATGTTAACTAATTACAGCAGACGTCACGGCATGCATGGTCCTATAAATAGATGTAACAGAAATGGAGTAAATTATAAATTGATACTTATTGTGAATTTATAAAACAATTGACATGTTTTAATTACATTGTAGGTTACAAGATAAATTGTTTTATCTGAGTGATATGAATTTATTTTTTAAATGATATGTCTAAGACCAGAAGTATTTTTTATTATTTCTTGGAATTGTGGTTCTAATTCTGGACCTAAATTCATCACAGTGTTGAGTCTGAAACTCAAAATCTAAAAATTGCATTAAAAACAATTTTACAAGAAATGAACAAGATTTTCTTTCACAAACAATCAGTTTCAAGGATACATTATCAAAAAAATATAAAAGAACTTACATATGAAGGAAATATTTTTTTTTTTTTTTTAAATCAGCCATTCGGCATTTTAGTCTGAAATAAGTCCAGTTGAATACTGTTGAAGCCAGTGTTTAGAGGATGTGATGGACATTGTATGCGTCAACACTTGATAAAACAGAATCTGCTGTTTTCTTTACTTTAGACATAAAGTTCTATGTTTTCAAGGGATTCTTTGATCAGATTTCAGTCCAAGAACTCTTTCCAGAAAAAATAATGCTGGTTTTAATGAAAAATGTTCATCTTGATTTTAGTGTTTAATCATACTTTCACATAAAGTGATTTCATAGTAATGTAGAAATGGGGTGAGCTAAAAATGCAATGTCGTTACCGAAGAGTCCAATGAAGATGTGAAGGTCCTATTGCAGTATTTAAGTGCTGTTTTAAGAATGAGGATTTCGTTTAAAGTTTACCAATACAATTTAAATATTGATTTTGCCACATTTTGATAGATTTGAGATACTAAAACCATTCGGATTTTATTTATTATGGTTGAGATACTTTTTATCCATTTTAAAAAAAAGGTAAAACATAACCGTAACATTATATTGACAGAAACTGTTGAAATACAGGTACTGCATTTATTCAGGTTGGGACAGGCAGACTTGGTAACCATGGTTGATTTAGAACCTTGAGGTAAAGGCTTCTTACAAGTGATGTTGAAAACAGTATTTTTTTCCCATGTTTGAAAGATTTGAAATGTTCCTATTTTACTATTTTTTTATTTGATGCTTTCTGATGAATAGTTTGGCTGTGCTAGCCGCTAACAGTTCAAATCTTGGTATGACAATCATCATGTGAATGCAATATATTTATTTACTCATTATTTTTCGTATAATATGGTCAATCTTTTGTAATAATTTGCTGTAACATAGGCCTTAACAATTGGTGAATTGGAGCCTCAGTTTTAGATGAAAATGAACTTGGTCCAAAATCAAAAACTCGCACTTAAATTTGTTCTCTCTGAACTTAATTTCCAAAGACTTTAAAAATGGTACTAGAAGCTTCCTTGCTTAACGCTCAGCATTTAGAGGAGAGTTCTAGGTCTGGTCGGCCCGGTGTCAGTATAATGTGACTGGGTTGGGTATCATACCATGTGTCTGCGGCATGATACTCCAGTGTGACGCACTCAGAATACTGTCTCAAGTAGACACCGTCGCAATATGACTGAAAAATTGTTGAAAGCGACGCTAAACACCATACAACATAAAAATTGTTTTAATATTTAGCGTCATCTTTTGTCCATCAAGGGCCAACAGACAATCAGTTACCCTAACCACTCTTTCTTGGGAATCTTGAAGGTTAACCACGACTCTGCAATTAATTAACTCTCTCACTTGAAACAGCAGTGGGAGAGGAATGACAATGAGACGCAATGCCAATTAATTTTCAGATGGGTTACTAACTGAGCCAACCTAACTGATCAGCCCGCGATGGAATAAAAAGGATGCCAAATATTGAAACAAACATTGTTTTTATTGAATTTACACAACTTGAAATGTCTTCAGATTAAGAAGAAAAATTCTGTTACCAATAACACAAAGTAATTATCAAGGACTTTTAACAATTAAAATACATGTATCTGTTTTATATGGAAAAAATACATGTGTATAAAAATCAAGGTAATTAGAAATTATATACCTTGTATGTACTGGTGCGTGGCATAACATTTTAATGTTATTGCTCATTCAGTCCCTTCACCATCCGTCCGTCTGTCATACATATTCTGTCCCAGTAATTTTTCCCCCAGACTTAGCATACACATTTTTTAATGATGCCGGATAGTAAGGCGTATTATCCCCACAACTTCCACTTAGTTAATTGGGTTGCCTCCATTTGGTACATGATAAAATTATAGGTAGATAGATATGCAGTTGATATTTGATTTTGAATTGACTACCACCTTTACTGCCCATTTTTAACTTGCGTTTTGTTATACAAGAACAACTTGATAGCCCCACCCACGCCCCCAGACTTGATAGATATCTGTAGAAAGATGTCGATGTCCAAGTGATACTTTTTTTCACCATTTGTATGGTACTGTATTTTTAACGCAGACCTTTTTGGACTTATTAAGTCATTTTAATCCATTACTTTGACCATGAAACCTACTAGCATTTAATTTGAGCCACTTTCTTTGATTGATCAATTCACAACACATTTTGTACGGTTCTCCATTGAATGTTTGTACCACAAGTGTTGTTAAGTATAGTAAACATGTAACAACTATTGTAAATTACTGGTTTTCACTAAAACAATACCGGTAGGTTTATCAGGTACAGTTGGTTTATTAAATATGCATATTATTGAACAAATTTTGTTTGTGAGCATGTAATTTTATTTTACATATTCAGTTAGAATAAAAGAAAAATACTCACAAAAAATGTGTTGCGTCTTCATAGATGTTACTTCCAAAGTATATAGTTGCGATTTTAATTCAACCATCATTTTTTTTTATGCCGAGTAAGACCAACACCCGTACTTCAAAGGTCAAGGTCACCATTTCAGTTCGTTTGACAACACTTTGAGTCTGTGTGAGATTTCGTGTCCGGCCTGTAACTTTGTCATGCATAGATGGATTTTATAAATAATTGCTACAAATGATCAACACAGCATAACAACATGTCACAAGTAAGATCCATCCCCCGTACTTCAAAGGTCAAGGTCACAATTTGAGTTTGTTTAACAACACTTCGAGTTTGTGAGATTTTGTGTCCGGCCTGTAACTTTGTCACTTATGGATAAATTTCAAAAACACTTTGCTCAATTCATCAGCATGACAGACCCACATGCGTACCTCAAAGGTTGAGGTCACACTTTGAGTTTGTTTGACCACACTTTGAGTCTGTGTGAGATTTCATGTACGGCCAGTAACTGTAGTGCATAGATGGATTTTATAAATACTTGCTGCAAATGATCAACATAACATGACGACGTGTTGCATTTAATATCCAGACTCCCACTTCAAAGGTCAAAGTCACAATTAAACTTTGACAACACTTTCAGTCATTTTGACATTTCTTAATCGGTCTGGGATAAATTTTAAAAACACTTGGCTCAGTTGATCAACATGACATAATTAAGTGTTGCATGTAAGACCCAGAACCTTTCCTCAAAGGTCAAGGTCAGACTTTCAATTTGTTTGATATTGTGTTTCTGGTCTGTGACTTGTCTTTAACTTGGCTCAATTTATCAAGATGACATGACGAAGTGTCACAAGTAAGACCTAGACCTGTACCTCAAAGGCCAAGGTCACACTTTTAGTATGTACGACAACACTGAATCTGTTTGAGATTTCAAGTCTGTCCTTTTACTTTATTATACATGGATGGATTTCAAAAACACTTTGCTCAATTTATCAATTGATCAACAATTGATCTGTAACTATGTCTTACATTAAGGGATTTTAAAATAGCTTGACACAAGTGATTAGAATGTCATGATGATGTTTCACCTGCATTTAACTGTTGAAATACCCAGATCATTACATCAGATGTCAAGGTCAAGGTTACACAAAGGTCATGGTCACACTTTAATGTAAAAAAACCCATGAAATTGCATGTCTAGTCTGAAACATCAGTCCATTACTCTTGATATTCATGGATACCTCGCTTCCTATTATAACATATATTGTTATTTTTCAACGACCATTTGTGGGGGGGCATGCGACACTTACCAGTGACATTTCTTTTTTTTTTTTCAAATCAAACATACCCGGTAGTTCATTTCTATATACATATAATGAAAATGTAAAATTCCACAGCCTTATGTATGATTATAAGTGGGGCGGTAGTGCAGTGGATAGTGTTGGTCGCTCATGCCAGAGGTTGCTGGTCGATCATCAGCCTCTCAAAAACAACTCTCAGTACTGTACCGAGGAAGTGGACACAGTGAGCAGTTCATATAAGTTCTGAGCTTTCGGAGCAGTTGAGCTAAACTGAATTAGTATAAACAATGATTATCATTGGTCAACATAAAACATTGATGTATGTAGTGACCTCCCATTTTGGAAATACAGTATGTCAAAATCCAGGCGTGAGTATGTTTACATTATGTACTGAATATGACAACATCTTTTATCCCCATAGTTTGTAACATGAACCCAAAAATGTTTTTGTGTCCATCTCTGTACCGTTTTCACAGGAACCAGTCTAAAATCATGATCATCTAGCTGCTATTTTTAGATATATTGTATGTAAGTATATACTTAAACAACTATATACTTAAATGTGTATTTAAGTACTTTAATGTGTATTCAAGTATATACTTAAATGTGTATTTAAGTACTTAAATGTGTGTTTCAGTATATACTTAAATGTGTATTTCAGTCTATACTGAAATGTGTATTTCAGTCTAAACTGAAATGTGTATTTCAGTATATACTTAAATGTGTATTTAAGTACTTTAATGTGTATTAAAGTATATACTTGCAGGTGTTGGTGAAACAGAAGCCAGGACCCCCGACTATTTGATATTATTTGCCTAGCTTTGCTCTTGTATTGCGGCTTGACTTAATTCTCTATACTTTGTGAAAAAAAGATATAAGCTAGAGAATTGTCAACATGGAATTGTCTTGTTATGCATTTAATGATGAGAACGGGGAAACTGTGATTCTTGGGGATGTACACATGTAACTGTAGTTTTGAATCGCTTCTCAAACATCATTTGTAGTATTTATAGTCAATTTGTTATTTAAGAAGATTTGTTCCATAATTACATGTTCTGAATATATTTAATAACCCCAAGCCTTTGATTTACAAAAAGTGTTTTGATACACGTGTGTGTTAGTGTGTGTGTCTAAGGATTTGAGTCCCTCTGCCAAATTGTTCCCAATGTCACCCCCCAGTTGGCACTTATAATATTTCTTACATAGTGGACTATGTACACAGCTTGTTATAACGTCACTTTCAAGAAAAGCGTGAGGAAACAAAACAATGCAACAAAGATACACTATATGGAGTGAAAAGTTTATTTGATTGTAAATATTGCAAGGCTGTGCTAATGAGAATATATTGGCATTTCAACATCAAAATCAACAAGCTATTGACACAAATTTTAGTTGCCGAATCAAGTGCAGTTATTTTATTCTAAATATGGCAAAATATTTTTTTTTTGTGAAAACGGACCCTGGATCAGATTTCAGTAAACATCTTGAGCCGTAATATTCCTCGACTTAAAAATATCAATTTCTTAAAATTAATGATTACTTATTGCCCATCACTGAATATAGCAAAAGATGGGACTTTTGTGAAAACTGACCCAGGGACTTATTTCACTAAACATCTCAAGCTGTGACATTCCTCAACTTAAAAAATCTATTTCCTCAAATAAATGAGAATCTTCACTTATTGCCCATCACCAATTGTTACTCGATTGTAACTTGCAAAATTATCAATGTAAATAAAGCAGTTGCACTGAAAATTCCTAGTTGAGGAAAATAAGTTGAGATGTTTAGTGAATGAGAATAACAATATCTCATTGTTTCAATTACTTCTACAGAAGATCATTCAAGATTAATGAAACAAATTTTATAAGCAGTACATTGTTGTTTTTTTCATACACAAAACGGTTGGATGACAAGAGGAAGGGACACTCCAGTCCCCAGTTTCACTAAACATCTCAACTTGAGATTTTCCACAATTCAAATTTTTGAAATACTATAAAATATTTACATATATGATGCAACTACAATCAAACCTGTATAAACGGTCACCTCTATTAAGCAGCTACTTGTCCTAAGCAGCCACATTTGCTATTTCCCATGTCTAAGCTGTTAAAGCTAATTAACCTGTATTATGCAATAACCAGTCTTGAGCATCCATTTTTGCTCCTTCCCTTGACTGGCTGCTTAAGACAGGTTTCAATGAAGCTACAAGGGATTATCCAGAAGTTTGTGGACAAATCTCATATGAACATGACATGTCTGATTTATTTGGAGTTATGCAAGTATTATATTTAATCTAACTGCAAACTGTATGCAAAGTATGAAGAAAATATATATTCAAATAAAACAGTAATATTTATTTCAAACATGTCATGTACACCTATTTGCCTCAGTCCAGATTTACATTAAGCCATTGCGACGTCAATTTATTTTACAAGTAATTTTCTTACTCTTACTTATCGCTCCATTTAAACTCTTTCAGCAACTGGGGAACCCAGCGAGCACTTAAATGCATGCTATTTATTCTTAATTATCATGTGAACTGTATTGTAACCGTTACTTAGTTCGCAGCATAGTTCATGAATTGTATTACAGCAATTCTTATTGAGGCACTTTTACTACGTTAAGGTGACATTGACGCGATTTTGACACAGGGCGACCATATTTTATAATCCATTGTTTCTTGTTCTTCACTGTACTGTTTGTGTCATCTTTAGACTATAAAATGCACTGCAAATAGCTTTCTCGGAGCTTTACTATGCATAACTATCGTCTGAATCAGAGTTTTGCTAATATTGACATAAACGGTATTACTGCTCGTTGTTTCACCTTTTCATCAGATGTGTTATTTGCATATGAATGCGTCTACATTTTCAATAGAAGTTTATTTTAACTCCTAACACCTGCATGCAATGCTGGAATGACATTGCCATGCAGACATCAATGACGTGTCCTCGATAATATATGATTTACCGCAAGTTTTACACGTATATGATTGTTATTATTCACATATTTATTTGTCCAATTGTTCAACATTTTGAGCTGCGGCACTAATCATGTATGTATGTTGCTATGGATACCATAACATTATTACTGACATAAGAAATATAGTAAAACACTGTACATCAATGACAAATACACCAATACTTAAGTTGTGAAAAATATAGCTATGTACTTGCATAAATATAGATTTTATTAAATTTGTCCACAAACTTCTTGATAACTCCTCGTATATAGAATTTCGACATTCATTACCCTATACACACGAACCTATGAACCTTCATTTTTAGCTTGGGGCATAATTTTGGATAAAATCAAAATTGTTTGAGATTTGTGATTGATTATAATATCAATAACTTCACAATCATATATGTTCGTGGATAAATCTCATAGTATGAAAATGACGTCGGATTTATTTTGAGTTTTACATGTATAACATGTAATCTAACTGCAAACCTTTAACAAAATATGAAGCAAATATCTATTCTAATGAATCAGTTACATGTGTTTTAAACATGGCATCTACGCCTATCCGCCATACGTCAAATTTACGTTACGTCGTCACGGCATCAATTTATTTCAAAAGAAACTTCCCTACTCTTACTCGTCGCTCCACACAATTATTTTAGCAATCGGGGCACCCTGCAAGCATTGTAATGACTTGCATGTTATTCATTCTTAATTACCAGTATCATGTGCACTGTAATGTAACCTATACTTAGTTCACAGCATAGTTCATGAATTGTTACTGGAATGACCAATGCAGACATTGATGACGTCCTCATGGTATGATATACCGCGAGTTTTACAGGGAAATGATTATTTTACACATATTCATCTGTCAAATTGTTCAACATTTTGAGTTGCAGCACTAACCATTTATGCATGTTGCTATGGATACCATAACATTATTATTGACATAAAAATGCATTAAAATACTGTACATTTAAGTTATTGAATTAGACTCCAATGCTGACACAGCATCTAATTATTTTATCAATTACCCTGTTTGCAATATACTAAAGTAACTACACACAAGAATACACAGAAATATAAACATATCTTCTATATCTGTATACAGCTACACACAAATAAATGTCTAAAAAATCTTAATGATCATGTAAATTTGCAAAGATATTTTACAATTTTTTGATTATCAATTGATTAACAATATCAAAATTGACAATGATTGCATGCACATGCACTAGAAGTACATGTTCTTCTTTATTATCTGCTCCAATGACAAGTCACAGACTACTTCCTCACATAGAAGTGGGGGGGGGGGGGGGGGGGGTTCCTGACAGTTGGCAATATTATAAGTTTGATATCATTAAGTGATCAGTACTTTTAAAATTGCAAGTGGCGATTTTGTTTGATGAAGTTTCCGAGATAAAGGTAAAATAGAGTGATTCATGACAATATATTGTCTCACAATGTTTAATGCCATGTTTAACCCAAAACAGGTTTTATATATATATATATATATATTCAGTTTTATTGGTCGTGGAAGACTTCAGAGAGTCTGAGAAGAACCACCGTCTTTCCATTAGCAACAGGCAAACTTTCTCACAAGAAGTTTTTAAACTGAGCTGGTCTCTAACCACAACTTCCACTGTGAGAGGTAAAAGATTAGATTTTTTTTAACAGGGTTTAACGCCATTTTCTACATATTTCAGGTTATAAATGGCATATCCCGTTTTATTGGTGAAGGAAGACCCCTAGAATGAATCACAGTAGAACCACCGTCCTCCGGCAAACTTTCTCACATAAAGTTTTTGGAATGAACCGTATTCAAACCGACAACCTCAGTGGTGAGAAGTAAGTGATCTTGAGACAGTGCCTTAGATCAAGGAGGACCAATTATACAGTTGTATATATATAGCACCAATATATCTTATCTTAAATATCGGTTTCAGACCCAAAATATAAAAAAATAAAATCCTATTAACAATAATTTAACAAACACATTTCTGCTTTAACTTGCAGAAACAAGCAGGTACAACAATAATTCAAAAGACAACTTTGTATATCGTATTATATACACATAATTTTATATTTACAGGGTTTACAAAAATTTAAGATTTTGGATCAGAGTTCACAATTATCAGACCCGCAGCTCGTGGAAATACATGTTGTTAAAAAATATTGTACCAGGGCAGTGTTTACTAGCACTGTAGTCATGGGCCACTAACATCAACCATTGTACCAGGGCAGTGTTAACTAGCACTGTAGTCCTGGGCCGCTAACATCAACCATTGTACCAGGGCAGTGTTAACTAGCACTGTAGTCATGGGCCACTAACATCAACCATTGTACCAGGGCAGTGTTAACTAACACTGTAGTCATGGGCCGCTAACATCAACCATTGTACCAGGGCAGTGTTAACTAGCACTGTAGTCATTGGCCGCTAACATCAACCATTGTACCAGGGCAGTGTTAACTAGCACTGTAGTCATGGGCCGCTAACATCAACCATTGTACCAGGGCAGTGTTAACTAGCACTGTAGTCATGGGCCGCTAACATCAACCATTGTACCAGGGCAGTGTTAACTAGCACTGTAGTCATGGGCCGCTAACATCAACCATTGTACCAGGGCAGTGTTAACTAGCACTGTAGTCATGTGCCGCTAACATCAACCATTGTACCAGGGCAGTGTTAACTAGCACTGTAGTCATGGGCCGCTAACACCAACCATTGTACCAGGGCAGTGTTAACTAGCACTGTAGTCATGGGCCGCTAACACCAACCATTGTACCAGGGCAGTGTTAACTAGCACTGTAGTCATGGGCCCCTAACATCAACCATTGTACCAGGGCAGTGTTAACTAGCACTGTAGTCATGGGCCGCTAACATCAACCATTGTACCAGGGCAGTGTTAACTAGCACTGTAGTCATTGGCCCCTAACATCAAACCATTGTACCAGGGCAGTGTTAACTAGCACTGTAGTCATGGGCCGCTAACATTAACCATTGTACCAGGGCAGTGTTAACTAGCACTGTAGTCATGGGCCGCTAACATCAACCATTGTTCCAGGGCAGTGTTAACTAGCACTGTAGTCATTGGCCCCTAACATCAACCATTGTACCAGGGCAGTGTTAACTAGCACTGTAGTCATAGGCCGCTAACATTAACCATTGTACCAGGGCAGTGTTAACTAGCACTGTAGTCATGGGCCCCTAACATCAACCATTGTACCAGGGCAGTGTTAACTAGCACTGTAGTCATGGGCCACTTACATCAACCATTGTACCAGGACACAAGCTTCCTGATTGTTGAAAAATGTAAATGTATTAATGCTCCTACCAATTTTGGTCAGAAAAATTAATAGTAAAAAAATGTTATCAGTAAAAAAAATCTAATTGTAATGTTTATTTGCTTAAAAAATGATTATTAAACACAATCTTGTTTGTGGGCATTTTTTTGGGGGGAATATGGTATTAAAAATTCAGCTTATTTAGCCTCCTGTTTGAAATTATATTGTGCAACAACTACAATGACTGTTCCTTGTATATACAGGTACAAATGCACTGTATATGCAATATATATCAATAACATACAAACTTTCATTAACTCTTTACTCCATGTGCATTTTAACTGGACTCTTCCAAACTCAAAAGCCACACAAAGTCAATTTTCATGAATAGATACATTTTACCTATTCATTCTGATAGAGCAGAAAACAGTGCAGAACCTGTTCTGATTGCTCGTTACGAGTAATCAGATTTGGTTCTAAGCTGTTTTCAGAAGTCTTCTATATTAGTTTAAACAATATTTTATTCACATAAGTACATATATTTAGCATACATTTAACAATAAAGTCATACGTTTAACGAATTATGTGGAAAGGATACAGAAAAAAGCTTTAGAAGCTTGTGTAAATCTGCTTCCATAAGTTATTTTACATTTCTTATAAACTTTATCATATTGTTCCGAAATAATTTCAATTTGGCCAAATGTGCAAAAATTGGTTAAAGAAATAATGGTTTATTCAGAATATTTCAAAAACTAAAAAAGAGAGTATTGGTTGAAGAGAAGGAAAGAAAGAAAGAGACTCCACTGATTTTATTTTCTTTATCGGTTCATTCCGATACAGGGGATAGGTATTTTCCAAGTTACTGTTTATCAATCCAATCCATTCATTAACCATTGTTTCTTACTATCCAAGATCAAATAGAGGCGTGTTGTTATAATTAACATTATCAATTAATTATTATCTATTTAACTGTGTGCGATATTCAAAACGTTTGGTCTTTATAATATAATTTTGAACTGTCATGAAAATCGAGTTGTTGTCAGTTAATGTAAGATTTTCATTACCATACAGAAGATCATTCAATGAAGGATCATGAGGATAAGCTAATTTTATTTCAGTCATCATTCTTTGTCTATATTGGTGAAATAGTCTGCACCTGAATAAATAATGATATGTGTCCTCAATTTCACCACAAAGACAATTTGGACTTGCAACTATGTTTTTATTGAATAAATGTTGATTTTAAAATTTCCATAAGGAGACAATTTGCTTGAGAGAAAACAAAGAAAGCTCTTTAAAATTGCATTATGACACACTCTAACTATAAACAATAGATTACCAGTATTTCTCATTGTTTAACTGTCACATCTCTTTACATTTGCAATAAGACACTAAAACTAAAAACAATGACTAATATCATTATTTCAATGTCACAACTGTTGATCACATGGATTTCATCTTTAAGGCATAGTAAAACCATTGGAAACAGGAAATGCTTCCAATGAATAGAAAAAAATTCTCTCATATGACATATAACCCCTTCTTTCCTCATCATATTTTGGTAGTGCAGAGGTTGACAAACAATAAAATGTAAGTTTCACTTCTTTCTTTGAGCCTCTATGAATGACAAGCCTTCAAACTTTTTTATTAACTATAGAATATAAAACATGGACTATCAACTACATAAGCTGCCAAAGCTATAGTGCTTATGTCATTTATAAATTACTGAGCCTCTTATTTCCACTCAGTGACTTTATCTTCTTTAGAAAGGCTGGATCTATGTCTGCCTCAGTGACACCTTTAGCTCCAAGCTCATCAGTAACTCTGGCCATGTATGTCGGGTCTGGATAACCAAACCTGCAATAACAAAAAAGAGATTGTTGTTGTTAGGTGTTTAGCGTCGCTTTCAACAATTTGTTCAGTCATATTGCAATGGTGTCTACTTGAGACAGTATTCAGAGTGCTGCCACATTAGAGTATCATGCCCGGGCACATGGTATGACACCCCACCCAGTCTCATTACACTGACACCAGGCTGACCAGACCAAGAACTATCCTCCTCATGCTGAGCCCAAAGCAAGGAAGCTTCTGGTACCATTTTTTAAGCCTTTGGTATGTCCCGACTGGGGATCGAACCCATGACCTACTGCAAGCAAGGTGTATTCTCTACCACTAGACCACTGCTGCGGTTATACAAAAAAAAGAAAAGATAGTTAAGAAGTAAACACAAGTAAAATGGTGACACTGTCTGTTGTTGAAAGCATAAGATGCTGAACCTTGATTATGTGTTACATGCTTATCCTCTGCTACTTATCTGGTTGCAGTGACTTGACCTTGACCTTTACAATTTTGAACCTGAAGACAAAATAGGTCCTTCTATAAAATACATGTACTATGATAGTAGGTTCAGAACATATTGATAAGAAGGGCAACCCAAACACTTTAATGAAAGTTTACCATAACTGAAACTTTATTCAGTAAACAGGCAAAGTGACCATGTCCTCTGACCTACAGAGATGACCTAGTTACCATGTCATGTTTTGATAAAAGTATTCATGATGAACAGACTCTGTATTCACAAAACATCTCAAATTGAGTACATATAACTCAAACATCATTTCCGATAAAGTTCATTATTTCTTAACAGTTTTAATATCACTTTTGGTTATATAGTGTTAATATGCATTATTTGAATAACCCATGCATTATTGAACGTTTTCTAATGTACTGGTAGTAGTCTTTAATTTTCAGCTTGAGTGCATACACATGGTTCATACACGTGGTGCATACATATGGCACATACACCTGGTGCATACATGTGGTGCATATACATGGTGCATACATATGGCACATACATGTGGTGCATACACGTGGTGTATACACGTGGTGCATACATATGGCACATACATGTGGAGATGTTTTATGAATATTAGACCAATTAAATGTTTCAGTTGTGAAAGTTTCAAGAATGCGTCTTTTCTTAAAACTTTTTATCATAACTTTAATCATGACATATTCAATATATCCGCCTAGGGACCTTAACTTCTAATGTTCAACTCTAAACACATTTGGATCATCTTCTCCTGAATACATATATAATGTGTATTTTTGAATACTAATCCAGTAAAATGCTCCTAGATGAGTTAATATCATACTGTGTGTTTGGCCTATGGTCAGTCTTATGGTGAATATCATTCCAAGTAATGACGCCCTCCTGTCCTGTTGTCCGGGAAACCCCGATTGTAAACACCAGTTTCCGGTTGAATGCCTCCCTCAGCATAGCGCATATTTTCCTTCCTTCTTCATTGTCTGGTAAATACGCTGTACGTGTTATTCCTTTGTACCATGCCTTTGGCCTAGGGTGATGGGCCTGCAACAGATGAGTCAAAAATAGCCAGAAAGACATTTACCTGCTAAGTGAGTAATTGTACCCAGAAATTGTTTTTGAAGAAAACTCAAGTCTCCTGACATCCTCTTTTACCATATTTAGGAGTTGCACAATTTTTTTTTTTAAATCAAAGAGACATAACTGTCTCACAAACCATCAGATCAAAAAGCCACAACTATACACACAACCTGACTTCATACTGATACTTGCTACCAAATTTCATTAAAATTCAATAAGTGGTTATGGAGAAGTGCAGGCACATTAGTGCTTGAATTTTATCAGCAGATGATTTTTATCTGGAGGATGAAGTAAGAGCATAAAACTCACCTCCTGATAGCCATCAGGAAACGAATATGACGCTGCAATAGATCCCATACCCTGGTACCCCGCTACACCTGTTATTAACTTCATTATTTCCATCTGTCCAGAAGAAGGCTGGTCCCCTGTGATAATACCACATACGGTGCCACATGTGGGACATGCTTGTTTAATCTACACAGGAAATAAAAAAAATATTTTTGCTATTATTTACAACATAAAAAATCTGACAACAATAATGTAAGATAAGGACTTTAAGACTTAAAACCATTTATGTATTAAATCACTAGTCTTGATAAAACTGTACGCTGCTTCAAAAAAATGACAAACTATCGTTTGGGGGTGATGTTTCAGCCAACTGCTTTTTTTTGTGCACACATTTTTTGGCAGAAAAACACAGATTACAGTCAAACCTGTGTAAGCTGTCACCTCTACATAACAACCACTTGTCTTAAGCAGCCACATTTGCTTTATCCCATTTCTATGCTTTCAGAGCAAATTAACCTGTATTAAGCAACAACCTGTCTTGAAAGACCACTTTCACTCTTTCCCTTGACAGGCTGCTTTAGACAGGTTCGACTGTATGTACATTTTATGTGTTGTAAGTACTTTCAAAACTAGTTGAATAATTTTGGATATATCACAATACATCAATTCAAAATTTTGATTTTCGGAAATTTATGTTAAAAATAAACTTGATTTGATATTAAGAAATACAGAAAGTTTAATTGCAATAACAAGAGGCTCATGGGCCTTAACTGTCACCTGATTATTCTTGATGACATAAAGCTATCTGAATCATTTTTCAAACTTTTGTAAAAATTTAAACATGGATTTTGAATGTCACATCTGCATCATTTTCTCTTAAACATATTTAGTAAAGCAGTACCCACCCCAAGTGTTAAACTGTGACAACCAGCGACATGAAATTCACAATTTTTATGAGTGCCTCATAGGCCTCATATATTATGCTTAAATGTTGTTTACAGTGCTTCCTATAATAATAAGAAGATTTTTAAAGTTTACCTTAAATTTGACTGTTTTGGCCCAGACCCAGGTTACAGAGGGGTGGGGGGCACTCAATAAAACATAAGCATATACCGTCAAGTCAGCAACAACAAATCACACCAAAAACCATTCAAATGAGTGTATTCAGTCATCAGACATTACAGTATTTGTCTTTTTATTTTATATAGATATAGTAAAGTAGGCCCCACCACCAGGGCCAAACTGTGATACCCAGGGACATGAAATTCACAGTTTTTATATAGGACCAATAGATGTCAATAATCATGCTCACCATTTGTCTGAAGCATACGTTACATAGTATATGCTTATTTAGGACATGAATAGCAAACATGTAACATTTAACATAGTTTTATGCAGTTGTTACAAGTTAAATTTGTAACAAACAGTGTTAATTGTTACTGTTAGATTTTTAAGCCTTTTTTAACCCTTTACTCCATAGATACGCGTTTTCCTGCACCAATCACAGAAGGCCTTTGAAAACAGTGCAGGAAGGGTTCAGATTGCACGGAACGAGCAATCTGAACACTTCCTGCACTGTTTTCCACTCTGTCAGTTTATATAAACATAATTCAACCAATAATTCAAAAGCCGTCTATATTAGAGGTGTCCAAAGGTGTCTATATGAAGTAAAGGGTTAAGCTATAACAGTATAACTATACATTTTATTCACAGTGCAGCTAGTACACATTTAAATCGAATGGTAAGACATAAGGTCATTATATAAAAACATGTCCAAGACACTTGCTGTACAATTAAAATAAGTGTCACACGTGTATGTTGAAATATCCGGAAAATAATTACATGTATCAGTAATATACGTTACAAAACACGTGGAGAATCAGTCTTTCCATTTTGTAAAAAACACTGTCAGACAGAATACATTTATATCTGAAAAGTATTTTCCTTATGATGTTTGAAGTTATCCTTAGCCCATTCAGTTTCAGTTTTTAACTGAAATTAAAGCACCTGAACTTTTTGAAAATGATTAGACAATTCAATTTTGTTCATCAAAAAATTTGTGTTTTGAAAAATCAAATTTTTTTTCCATCTATTCCTTTATTTTGTTAATGATATTGAGAGTTGTGCAGGGTAACGGATTAGAAAGGTTCACTTTTCTATATTATAAAGCAATAAAAGACCAACATATATGTTTATCAAAGCTTTTTTACAGCTTCTTTTGTATTAATAGTGTTGTTGAGACATATGTTACCTCTAAAAGGATGGTACCTTTAATTTAAAGATGAATTCTTGAAAAACCAAAAGAAAAATGTTGAAAAGATGAAAGCTCATTTAACTAAATGCATGTACTCAGCAAGTAAGCAAATCAAAATTAGAAAAACAAGAGACTGAACATTTTAATTTTTTTAACCCCAAATGTTCCGTTTTGTTGAGGAACAGCTGCATGTGCTTAGAACTGGTTCTACCAAGGAACATTTTAGATTTGTATACTGGTAAGTTGTAAATTCTTTTTTTTTTTTTTTTTTTTAATGGATTTTAATGCATTTTTCAACACATTTCAGGTTATAAAATATGGCATGTCCACTTTTATTGGTGAAAGAGGACCGCAGAATGAATCTTAGTAGATCAACTGTCCTTTTGCAAAAACTGTCAAACTTTCTAACATAAAGTTTTTGAAGCAAGCGGGAATCGAACCTACAACCTAAGTAAAAACTTCTCTTTTGCAATTGATGGAATATAAATAAGTTGAAATAAAAAAAAAATTATATTTTTTACATGTATATTATTGTCTTAAGTAGACACTGTCATTGTATGGTTACCAAAATTGTGTTGAAAACTATGCTAAATACCATTTAATAAAATATAATAAAATAATTAACCGCCACATCTGACCCAAAGTCTGGTTGCAGGCACAATTGATGCTAAGAAAATAATAATAATCTAAGATCTACTTTTGAATTTTAAAATAGTTTCATATAATTCAACATTGCCTCTAACCTTGAAGTATTGGTCGATACAATCCTTGCAAAATACGTGACCACATTTCAATTTTTTCGGGTCGTCGATTTTGTCCATGCAGATTACACAATTGTCTTCTTTTTCTTCCTCTCTTGCCTTTTGTACTGTTTCAGTGGACTTGCTTCCTAGCTGTAAGTGTAAGCAGTGAGTGAATAAATTGTAGCATTGACAGCTCTCAATAATTTAAAAAAAAAAAGATTCTAAGACTGCTTTGTGTTACTAAATTTAACAGAATGGGAACTACTGGCAAATTCCGAAAGAAAGGAGACATAGTGTCCGAACCCAACCTGGGATTACAATATTATTTATTTAGGAATCATACAAAGTTAGCAATGGTTATAAAGCATCTGTAACAACGACCACAAAGCAAACAAGAGAACCACAATGGCTCTAAATCGCTCACCTTTGGTATATGAGACCTTGCCATTTAGAGCAAGATTTGAAAAATCAGTTCTTTGGTAAGTCCAGGACAGTTATAGTCTGAACAAGTATTTAGTCAAATTAAAGATATCATGGTTATAATGGCAGTAAGAAATATCCAATGAATATGCAGGAGCTGGAATGATTTAACCCTTTACTCCATAGATACACGTTTTCCCGCACCAATCACAGAAGGCCTTTGAAAACAGTGCAGGAAGAGTTCAGATTGCTCATAATGAGCAATCTGAACACTTCTTGCACTGTTTTCCACTCTGTCAGTTAATATAAACATAATTCACCCTATAACTCCAAAGCCTTCTATATTAGGTATCCAAAGGTGTCTATATTAGAGGTGTCCAAAGGCATCTATATGAAGTAAAGGGTTAAATTAAGTTTTAAACGAAATAATGCTTTTTTGATTTTCTCAATAAAAGTCTCCAACCGTTTATCATATCCCACCGAATTTTCCCTTTATTGATAACAAAACCAAATCAGACAATAAATGTTTTTGACAATTCTCAGAGAAGGTAAGTTCAAGATCTATAGTGATCGGTATTTATAACTTCTACCCAGTCTAGCCAATTAAATATGCCAGTGCTATAGTTCACTTAAAGAGAAACAGACATGAGACTCAACAGGACCTTGGAAGAGCTCACCTGGATCTTTGGCTCAATCGAGTTAAAAACAATATTTGAAAACAAATAAAGATGCAGGAAATTTGAAATACCATAAAATATCTAAAATATATATGTCAGCAACCAAGAATTTGTGGGATTTAAAGGATTTGAGTCCCTCCACAAAATAATCTAGAACCATGATGGACAACATGTCCAATTAAAAGTTTCAATATTCAAGGGGAAAAAAACATCTGACAAGTTGAAATATATAAAAGATAAATATATGATAAATTTCTACCTCATCACCAGTTCTCAAATTTGCACCTCCACTGCTGGTGTGTTGACCAGATTCTGTTTGCTTTGTTCCTTCAGTCATATATCTACTTTTCTCATATGGATCTCCTTTGCCTTGTACTGGTTTTTTTCGAGTCGAACCAGAATTTCTCCGACTGTCATTCATTGGGTCTGTAATTGCCTGTGCTTGTGTTTTATAACCAATATTGTCTTTGAAGACATTGATGACAGTATCTGTAATGGACTTATCCAAATTGACAACATGGACTACCAGAACCTTGTCTGCATTTTCTTGGCAGAAGTTCTTGTAACTGTTGAAAAGCATTTCTGCTGCCTGTTTAGGTTCTGTCTTTGCTGCTCCTATAATAGAAATATTTATAGATACTGGTAGTTAGTGTGCAAGACAGATGAGGTCTCACTGAAGAATTACCTCCCTTACATGACGGTAGGACGATTATAACGCCAAAGAAATTAGAGCTGTGTAAAGCGGTTGGGCAATTTTTTTGTTAAAAATGCATAAAATGTCATATTTCTTTGTGCATATGGGAACATTGGAACATTTTCATGATTTCTGCAAAGTTTGGGTGACATTGGGAGCTGATTGATGATGCTATAACAGTTTAAAGATGCGTAATGATACACTGCAACAAATGGGCAGAATTGTCAAAAATGAAGGGGTGCCATCAAACCATCGAAATTGTGAAAAAGCAACCTGGTCAACTCCATGTTTTTTTCTGCATATTTGGACCAACAGAGGACTATCTATGGGAATAAGGCACTTTTAGAACCATTGGTAATGTATCCAGTGTTCAAGAAGTGCATGTCTCTATATGTAGAACAGCACAAAATAAATTAGTGTGTGAGATGATGAGTCAGCAAGTCAGAGAGTTAAATAAATCAATCAGTCAGTTTGTGAGTTAAGTCAGTGAGTGAACTGACTGATGGCTGTATGTGTGATAAGATGATTATCAAATGGACCAAGACTTACATATTTATAGATACTAGTAGTTAGTGTGCAAGACAGATGAGTCAGCTAGTCAGACAGTTGAGTGAGCAAGGTAGCTGAGTGAGTGGCAAGATGAATTTTCCAATGGATCAAGACTTTTTTTTTTGTACTCAGTTGATAGTGTGTCAGTATTATGGTCATGTCAAAGAAATTACACATATAAAAGCATGTTTTAAAATAAATATAAATAAATAATTGTAAACCTGAACCTAAACCAAATATGCACATTTGGTTAGTTTATACTAATTTATTTTTAGCTCGATTGCGATGAAAGCTCAGAGCTTATATGAACCGCTTTCGAGTCCGCTTCCTGTGTAGAACCAGTACTGAGTGTTGTTTTATGAGAGGCACCGTGTCGACCGGGGGATCGATCCCGCAACCTCTGGCGTGAGCGGCCAACACTCTATCCATTAGACTACCGCCCCACATTTGGTTATGGATGGATGGAAAGACTTTACTTATAAATATACGTCCTTAAATGAAGAGAATATTCTTATCTTTACATAATGATATTTCAATGCATTATGAATAATATGTTTCCTTTTGTCATGTGGGCTATTTAGAAGTGGTATACCCTGTAATATATGGTTAGTCTATCATTGGTTCTTACTGGCTTATACCAAACAATACATTGTGTTTTTGTGTTATTTATTAAATCTATCAGAGGTGGAGTTTTATGAAGGAATATACCTTTTTTTCATAGTGAACTTTGATTTTCAAGCATTTCATTGATAATTTGGAAGACTGAAGTAATCCCATATGGAATGTTATCAAATTGATCAACAGTGTGTGTACAGAAACAGACTACTCACCACTTCCAATTAAAGACATCACAATCGATCCAACCATATCATAAACAGCTTCCTTAAATATCTTCATGAACACATGACCTAATGCTTCTGGCTGATTATGAGGTATTATAGCATGTATAATATATCTAAACAGACTCTTTCCACCACGTGTTATGAAAACATCTCCAAACTGACGGTCAGCTCTAAAGGCTTGCTCTTTCTCCATTTTATATTCATTCCCTCCAACCTTCAGTAATTCATATGCAATCATGCCCTGCCCTCTACCAGACTTATCTTCACTGCAGACTATTGCATCCACTTCACCTACATTCAGAATGTCTGCAGTGTAGATATAAACAAAATTGTAATCTGTAAATTGACAGATCAGTTTGTCTCCATCTTCAATAAACACTGGAAATGGATCAATTTGTGGATGCATGGCTGAAGCCAACATCATATTCTCTGATGTAATTCTTCTACTTTGTTTAGGTAAATTGGTAGAAGCAGCAGATGTTAAATCAGGTTGCTGACCACTACTGGTATTCAGAGCAGCAGCAGCCGGTACATTGGAAGGATCCTGTATATCTACATGTATTTCCCCTCTATATTGTGCAGTTTTATCATATGCTGATAAATTTTTTGGCTTACTTCTACCAGTGGCCTTTCCAACACTGCACTGATCTGCAGTGAATTTTTTATCCTCAACATCTTTTGGATTACCATTTTCTTTACTTTTTATAGCAGCAGCAGGGTATGGCTGAATGAGGTCTTGACAGTTATATGGAGAAGGTTTTCCATCAACAATCATAACTTTGAATGTGTGTTCCATTGAACTTATCATATTAAGATCCAGATCAACAAAATGAATTTCTTCTATTGATTTTCGCTTGGCACAGAATGACTTTAAAGCCCTTGCATACTGGGTACAGCATATTTCCTTTGGGACACCAAAGATTGCTGTAAAGAAAAGAATGTATAGCTTGAGCTATAAAAAATTGTGTGTGTGTATCAATGATCGGTGTAACCACACCACGAAATGTTCAACTATTATCCAAATTTATGGTGTAGGAGTGTAATAAACACATGCCATATTTTTGATATTAAACTAGTGTAATATCACTTCCGATTCATTGCTCAGTATTTTTCGTATAATACAGCTCTCGTACGTAAATTAATTTCCAATTTGCCTGAACATATAAATGAAGTCAATTTGTCATGGTAAAATGACGTTTTTTCAGATGTTACGACAAACAATGACTCATGGAAACAAATATGCCTGATTTTTTTCTCGTTCCTTTTAGAAAAGATCTGTTAAATAAATGGTTAATTAAAACCATTCTTACATTTGTACTCATTTATTATTGAATTTATTAAACTCTTTGGAAAAAATGATATAATACTCGGCAGAGCCTTGCATAATATATGTTTTCCAATTCGTTTAATAAATTCAACTATAGATATACATAAGCACTCATGTGTGATCCTCTATTTATCACATAACATTCCGGTGCAGGAGTAAATAGACATATTATATATATTTTTTAATCAACATAGTGTAATATTGCTACTGATTCATCAGTTGGTGTTGTCCATACAATTTAGCAATCACACGTAAAATGCTGAACTACTGTTCGGCTTGCCAGAACATTTTACCCATAACACTTCTATGGAACTTATTTGGTGATACTGGGAGAAACAGTTTCTGAAAAACAGAGCTTAACACAAAAACTAAATATTGTGTAGGCTAATTCTATCCAATTAAAGGACAAATGATGGAAGGACAATGGACAAATTACCATGACATACGCCCTTCTGGCCTATAACACTAAATGGCACATTTCATATATAATTTTCATACATTATACCATAATACGTTGTTAATAGAACCATGAAACATTTGAAAATGTTCATTACTCAGAATCAAGTATCATGGTACTGTACGTTTCAAAACAAAAAAATTCAATTGTGTTTATGATATATCGCCAGTCTATAGCAGTGACTGTGTTAAATCCATAATTTTACTATAAATTCTGAAACAAAAATACAGCTCAGGTGACCACTATGGACATCCTTTCAATGCATGCATAATTGATATATTTTGCTTGCATGACTAGACTTACATATTGAGACTTATTTTAACCTCTCTGCAAAAAAATTGCTTAAAATAATATTCTCATAAGCTAAATTTTGCACTAAATTTTGCTTTGATATAAACTGTTTGAATTGTTGTCTTAATATCTTAACATTTTTAAGTTGATTCTGTTTGAAATGTTTTTAATTCTATTTCTTGTATTAAAAGACAGCACAGATTTTCTGTTACATTGTATCCAACAAAAACTGTATATGCTTGTATCTATTAATAAACAAATCAACAGACAATTATCCAACCGATATGTAAGGCCATTATAAATTAATTGCTAGATTATCATTCATTTTTTTTCTTAAAATGGGTGAGGGGGTGAGGATTTTACTTTTTATTTTATTTCTTTTTAAATTTTTGTTGTTTTTTTTTATGATAAAAAAAAATTAATAATAATAATTTTTTTTTTATGAAAATAAAAAAGAGTCAGGGCAGCATGAAAATTAGGGGGTGGGCGGGGATGATAATCTAGCAATTAATTGATTATGAACTTATGGATGTGGACAGATGGAATTGTAAATAGATAGATAAATACCAGAACTTATTGCTGGAAGAGCTATAGACTTCAGATTGTATCGGTCTGCCATCATAAAACTATCCTTCACAGCTCTGTACAGGTCATCCTCACATCTCTTTAAACTTTCCTCTGTTATAGGCTTGTAATCATTCCAACATGGACCAACAGCATGAAGAACACATTTGAAGTGAAGATGACCAGCACTTGTCTTGACTACATCTCCCACTTTCAGGTGACCTTAGGTACAACAAATAGAATAGGACACAGATTTTCAAGACAAAACAAAGCATTTTTACTATTCAACAAAAATAAAATTATCAGACATCAATTATCTGAAGTTACCTGTTCAAGAGTTTGCACAAAATGCTAAGGTTATATAATTACTACCATATGTAAGTATGGCCAAGATACAATAAAAAATACAGGTGCAGATACAGAGCTGGGGCTTAATACATTGATTTTGGAGTTTTTTTTCAACATAAATTATTTCTTTTTAGTCCATGATTTTTGACCAGACAAAACCAATTCATATTTAATTGATTGATCATAACAGTTGTTTACCTAAAGGACATTGCCAGTTTTTCACTGTTATATATATAAAAGAGATCATTCTATTATGAGATCATTTTTTTCAGTCACATTATATAATGTGAGTGGTCCGACTGTATTCATTATTTAATTAAAACTTAACCTTAAACAGACAGATGAACCAACTGCTATGTTATCTTTGAGAATTTGGGGAGAGGTGAGGATAGGGGAGGGTGGGGGGTCATGAGACACATCTATTGTTGGAAGCATAACAAGTCAAATATGCATCTAACAGAAATAAACATCATAACAAATATATGAGCCACAGTATTGTCAATGAACCTACCCTGATGTACAATGTGCTCACTCTCCTTCCGAAGATTTTCCCCAGCAGCATTTGCTATGTCAAAAGCTATTCCACCAACATGCAACAGATCTTCATTTGCAGCATTCACAATGCATTCTACAGGTGCTTGCAGTATATTTACTTGATAAACTTTTACAATCACATCACCAACTTTGTAAACACTTATGCCAACTGATGGTTTATACAGAGGCTGATATCTATGGGTATTACTATGCTCTGATACTGGTGTTGCACATTTTATCTTTCTTAATTTTGAAAAAAGTCCTTTTACTTTTTCTAATTCTTCAACAGATCGTGCAAATATGATGATGAACTGATGGTAAATGTCCAAAAAACAAAACAACTGTTCATGTTTCAAATTAACCTCTCTGATGAGGGAGACTAACTTTTGTTGTATTTCTTCATCCTTCTTACTTAACTGCAAACCTTCTTTGTTCATTCCACGAATTGTTATCAACATTTTTTTAACTTCATCTGCCGTCCGTTTTACTTTTTTCTTACTCTCACCATGAACTTCAATGTGATCATCTACCAGCTTCAAACTGACAGCATTCTGATGCTGAATGGTTTTTACATGTTCAGCAAACAAATTGATTAGAGCAGCATAGACTGCTCTAGATACATCAGGGATGACTTCTACAACCACAGTGTCGACTGTCATGTCAAGATGCTCTGCTCTTCTTTGTAATTCTACCATGGCATTCTCTACATCCCTCTTTCTTCCAGTAATTCTCAGCTTGGGTTGCTCTGATTCTTTCTCTTTTGCAACTTGGTACAAAAACAACAAAAGTTAAAAACAGAAGAATAAAAATTATTTTCAAAATAATTTATGTTACATAAGAGAAAAAAAAGGGCCACAAATTATTTAAATAAAAGATGAGGTCATGAAATATGGACAGATCTACAAAGCAAAAGCAAGGTTTCTTTAATATTCTGGAGGAGAGACAATCACCTCATTTGACCAATTCAAAATTTTTTTTGTAACCTGAATATGGTTATATAACTGCTGCATTTAGTCAAGATCCAATGAAAAATGCAGTTGCTAGAATGCATACAAGGCCAAATACATGTAGTTAAATTGTTGACAAGGCCTAAAATGCACATTTTTGTGTCGAGCCTAATAAACTTTGTATTAAATAATTGCAGTAATTTAAATAATGACTTGTTCCGTAACCATATTAGAACTGATTCTTGTTGTCCACATTGTGGTCATATTGAAGATGCTGAGCATTATTTTTTCAAATGCACAACATACAGAACCCAAAGATTAACATTATTCAACTCGACAAGATCATTTCACCCTCTAAGTACACATCGCCTTCTATACGGATCTCTTGTTAGCAATATTATTATAGTCAAAGCGGTACACTACTATATCAAAGAAACTAAACGCTTTGCATAATCTTATTTATGTTTTCCTGTCTTGTTTTTAACTGTACTATATTACTTCGATCTTGTGAATTATTTAACTATTTTACCCATTTTATATAAATGTTAAGTTGCATAGCTTTGTTTTTATTTTTGTGCTTTCTTATTTACTAATCTGATTTTCTCACTGGGGTGCTACCGAAAGGTGGACACTGGAGGCATGCGTATGGACGACATAAAGAAGAAATGATATGTGTTTGTTTAACTATGTATTACTTTCTTTCCTTTCCTACCTTTTTCTATTCTCAAATTATTGGTTAAGAAAAAAATTGTTAAAATATGTCATTTTGATATTTAATGTAAACATTGTAAAAAATGTAGGGGATGGGCCGAACCTAATGTTGAAAGAACTTGTGGCCCAACCCCATTTCATGTTGAAATAAAATATGTTTAAACTAACTTTGTATGGGAAAGAACTATTCTAGCATTCCATCTTTTTGACTGCAAATACAACTGAGTAAATTTCAACCTTAATATCTTCGACATTAATTTGAAAGTAAATTCCAAGTACAGTCAAACCTGTTCAAGTGGTCACCTCGATTAAGCAGACACCTGTCTTAAACAGCCAAATTTGTTATTTTCCATTTATATGCTTTCACAGCAAATTAACCTGCATTAAACAACAACTTGTCTTAAAAGGTCACCATTGCTCCTTCCCTTGACTGGCTGCTTAACAGTTTCTACTGTATTGTGAATTAAATGTTTATTTCACTACTTGTATATCAATTTATTCGGTCACCTTTTTATTATGTCAAATAATGCCTGGTGATAGGATAAATAATGCTAATTGATAGCCTTTCTTTTCATCTGTGTGCTCATGTAAGAATGCTACAAGTCACTGATTATCATTTAAGACTGTATCATGCAAGATATTATTTCATTTCATCAACGACTATGATTAAAATAAACATAATTTGCAAAGTATATATGGTAGAATAGCATAATATTTGTCCTTTATCCAATTTTCCGTTCATCAGTAAGGGTTCTCTATAGAAGAAATGTGTGCTTATTGCTCCCACAGACTGTGCCACTTTCATCATTATAATTTAGAGCTTACACTCTCCTATATTGCATAGAGACGAATAAAACTTACCCATGTCATTCTCAATCATACTGAATTCCTAAAAAAAAATGAATAAGATTATAAGCATAATAATATATTATATATATTATCTCTATACTTATATAACATCTTTAAACAAAATTTGAAATGATAAAAAGCTACTTGACAATCTTGTGAATTTTAATAGTGATATAAAGATATTCAATTTATAGAACAAAATAATTGGTCCCTTATATTCATATCAACTGATCAGAATTGCATGAATTAAATTACAAGAGAATTAGATGCATTTTTTGAAAATTCAAATTGTGGAACCCCTTCTGACCTCTTATAGAAAGTTAATACCCTTTGTAGGACCAAATTGTATTTGCTTCAAATTGGCAATGTTCTAAATCTCAAGTTGAATAAAATAATTACAAAAATAGATGAGAAAAAGAGAATTTTCTATTTCCCCCCTATATAGCCCTAACCTCTTGATCAACAGCCCTCACGCTACGAAGCAATAAAACTGATGCATAGACTTTAAGAAAAAACTTTTAAAAAAATTCATCCTGTACCTGGATAGCTGCTTTATCGCCATGATACACCACAAAAAGAACAAGTTCCAGTGATGTTTTCCTGTTACTAGTTCTGAACTTCTCAAAGCTTGTGAACATCTCAGCAGCAACAATATCAATTGGATAGCGCAAGTTGCCAGTCCCTATGACTGGGAATGCTATAGACTTCATCTTATAATCTGATGCTGCTTCAAAACATATTTTCATGAACTTGCGCAGATCCTGTGTAAAGAAAATAGGTATATAATCATGAAGTAGACTGCAGCTGGGGACTTTTGTAAATATATGCGAAATACTACAGTCTTGTGATAGAGCTAGCTTTTATGATTAGACAGGTAGAACATTAAGTCAGCACAACTGGAAGATGGTGGTTTGAATCCCTATTGAGGTAACATATTTTTCTCAATAATATTTTAGTCTGATCCCAGGGATGTAGAACATTAAGTTTTATCATATTGTTATGTATTATACAACGTAATAAAGTGGGGTATGATAAACTGTTGCTTTACCTAAAAGCATGGTTTTCAGTGCAATTCTAAATTCTCTTGGTGCCAATTGCATAATCATCATACAGTTTCCATTTGAAAATTAATCATCTTGAAGTTCTTTGTTCTGTGGTAAGGATTAAAATATTGTATCAAGAAGAAATTAAGGCCAAGTTTAAGAAGATACTCAAGTATTGCAGAGCAACACAATATCCCATACATGTTGTACTAATGAAGTTAAAGGAAGTAGTGTGACATCAGGATCCAGCAACAACTTAAAATTACTTAAGGTAGTCATCAACCTATAAATTAACAAAAAATTAAAATAATCTTCTCATTATTTTACATCACCAGTCTACCATAAAGTTGATCATAGGATTCAGCTATTGACACTAGTTTCACATTCTTATTGCCATGGCAACCAACATATAAAACAATTGCCATAATCTCCTTATTGTCCTCTATCACCATGTTAAGTTTCATGACACTACCTGTTGTACCTTATTTAGTTAACGCAGAATCTGGATATTCAGGACAAACAGACACATGTACAGACACACGGACAGAGAGTTAACCTAAAGTCTCCTCCAGTAAAACCAGAAGAGGACTAATAACTTTATACCTTTATACATTCCATTTGCTCTGATTTTCTGTATTTTGTAAATGTTCCATGAAAAACCAGCTTGCAATCAAGATTATAACCACCAGTTACAGCCACTTCAACTCGACCAATTCCTCCCGGAAATTTATTGTTGCACTCAATTTGAATCTCTGGACCAGCTGACTTGAGAAGAGCTAATGACACTCTGCCATAAGAAAGGTCAAGGTTTGGTGCTGTTGTATTCACAAGTATGTCGGCCTGATTTGTATGAAGTTAAAAAAATTATGAAATAAACCAAAAGCTGCAACAGAACAGTACAATTATCTTTGTCAGAAAACAGAAACTTGAACATGTATGATACATCATCACAACAAAAAGTTTAGAAGTTTGTTTAAACTTATTTATTTTACTTCGATTGTGAAACAAGTTATTACAATTTATACAAATCACACTAAAAATGAGCATAAGCAGAAAAAGTGCCTGGCTCATGTTTACCACACACAGCCGTGGGGGAGGATCGAACCCACAACCCTCAGATCCTGGGTTCAGTGCTCTACTACTGGACACGCACTCCACAAAGAATAGAAGTTGAAGACTGCTTATAAAGGCACAACCCATGCCAATTGCCATAATTTCAAATTAATTTATTTTACATCAATTATGGAAGAAGTTGTTACAACTTTATATAGCACAGATAAAACTAGAATTTGTTTTTTTTCATAAGTTTTTTTTACGGACAGGTGACTGCAAGACAAACTGCAATAATGACATTAAGTAAGCAAAGTGGAGGCATTTGAAGCAAGTTTTGTCATCGGTTGTGGAGAAGAAGCTAGATTGTTCATTCAGTAAATGCAAATGGCCTTAATTTGGCCAAAAATCTTTGAACTTGAATGCAAAAGGGATATGCAAATTTTAGACAATCCAAGGGCCATATAATTATGATAATAACTTGGACAATAAATATCTGTTTTGACTACTACAATACATGTACTTGAAAACATTCTGAGATCTTACTGTTATATACATGTACCTTACTTTGTAAAACTTGTTAAGGCACAATGATGATTTCAGGCGCTAGAAATGTAAACAATGTCAGGTCAATTTTTTTTTTTTTTGATAATTTAAAAGACCATAACCCTGATATTGATAATCTGATTTGATCAGTTCAACAAATTGCAGATGATCTTATGAATATATGTATTTTTAGTCAGTAAGCTCAGTAAAACTCCAATGTTAATTGTGAGCACTAAATTATACACACAATGACAAATACAGCAATTTTTGTTGATGATAATTTAAGGTGAATAATTATACAATATTCATCTGTGCTAGTAAAGTACATACAACAACAAATACAACAATTTTTGATAATTCAAGTGCCATTATCCAAATATCAATAATCTAACCTATCCAGTTCATCTAAAAACTTATAGCAATGTAACCAGATACAAGTGTACACAATGTAACGGTTAGCAGATGCTGAGTAAATGACAGTCACAAGACTATTGGTAAAACACATCTAAAGATTTTGGATCTCATTTCTATAATGTTTTTTTCATAAAATCAACGTTTTAGCTTAGCATCTCATTTTTATAATATTTTCCCCCAAAATCAACATTTTGCTATTAGGTCTCATTTCTATGTTTTTCCCCAACATCAATGTTTTGGCTTTGTATTTGTTTCTATAGCGTTTTTTCCTAAAATCAATGTTTTGGCTTTGGATCTCATTTGTATGTTTTTCTCAAAATCAACATTTTGTCTTTGTATTTGTTTCTATAGTGTTTTTTTCCCAAAATCAATGTTTTGGCTTTGAATCTCATTTGTATGTTTTTCTCAGAATCAACGTTTTGTCTTTGTTTTTGTTTCTATAGCGTTTTTTCCCAAAATCAATGTTTTGGCTTTGGATCTCATTTCTATAATGTTTTTCCCAAAAATCAATGTTTTATATTACAGAGAAATCCTAAACCTGAAGAAATAGCTACTAGAAATTTATTTTAAAGTTTGTTACCTTTATTTTATTCAATTCTCCACTCACAACCTTGACTTTTACATCACTTTTAATGTTCTCTTGTATATTTCCTGTAAATGGTCAATCATCATTTTTAGATTATACATTGAAACACAATATCTTTAGATACTGGTATTGCAGATTAGTTGCATCATTTGTCAATAAATGTTTACTGAAAAAAAAATATCTGTAGCGTTTAAAAATTATTAAAAAACATAACATATTAAAAACATTTTTTATAAAAAGCAATTTAAAAGTGTCATGCAAACATATAATTGAAATTTTCTTACTTTGATTTCCATTCAAAGCTTCCCCAATACATCTTGTAAACACCTGAAAAGTGGTTTTCTTGTCTGTCACTAACTGAACAAATCTCAGGTTGAGACCCTTTGGAGGATTTTGAAAGAAATGGACGACAGCCTGAACAATACACGAAGCATACTTCTCAATGGGCCAATTGGCAAGTGGATCTATTTTTATCGCAATAGAATCTTCTTCTCCAACATTCAACAGAACATTTTCAATTAACTGTTCCACTTTTTTACCTTCACTACATTTTCCATCAACCCATGGAGGAATTCGAATTTCTACCTCATTGTAATGTCCCATGTCTCTTTGTCTTGATATGGGCTCTGTAAAACCAATTGATAGATTTAGTAATGAAAAGTAATGTTTAATTGTAAGGTAAAAAGAAAAAAGGATCTCTTAATGGACTGAGCCTATGAATAACTTATAAATGAGAAAAATGAGAATTATGTTTTTCAAAAGCATTCCCATGATAAAATCAAAGTTCCCTTACTGCCCCAACAGACCCTAGCCACTTTATTTGAAGAAACATAAAACTTTCACTCATATGGATCATCATGAACAAAGTTGGTTTTACTGTTCTTTATAAAAGATTTTTTATTCCTTCGTTAACCCTTGCTGACCCATTGCCTTGCCCAAGGACACTCAAACCATGACCAGCGCTAATGGGAAGTCAACCGGGCATGCCTGGTTTCTAATCATGCGCTTTAACTACTCTGCAATGGAGGGCCCTGTAGGTGATTCATACATACATATAAGTTACAGTTATGGTTTATGAACTTTGCACTTCATGCAACTGTTCTTCACCACAGTCATGTTTAAATAAATTCCCTTCTTTAGTTTTTTAGGCCATTATAAATTAATTGCTAATTGTTATCATCCAGTTTTTTTTTTAAAAAGAGGGAGGGATTGGGGTGAGGATTTTATTTTTATATTTTTAAAAAAACGTGTTTTAAATAAAAAAACAACAAACATTTTTACCTGTTTTTTTTTCAATTTTTTTTTTTTGATGAATATAAAAAAGGTTGGGGACAATGAAAATTAGGGTGGGGGTGGGGATGATAGTCTAGCAATTAATTTATTATGGCCTTAGTTACTCCAAAGACAACTAAAAGTAACAAAGGGAATAATTCTTGTACCGTCCACTTCTGTCAATGCTCTCTATCATTGTAAGCAGTTTCAAAGGATTCACTTCAAAATTTCAAGGTCTACTCCAAACAAATAAATAACAAAGGGGAATAATTCTGCAAAGACAGAAGAAAGAGTTATGGTTCCTGCACACTGCACTTTTGGACAATGCACTTCCTCTCAATGTCCTTTATCATTGTGTGAAATATGAACCAAATTCCTTGAATAGTTCTTGAGTAATATTTATGACAAGTATACTAAATGTGATAAAATGGGGATAATTGAAAAATGAGGCAAGGTAGAGTTATGGTTTTTAGACACTGCACTTCTCCTTAATGTCCTCTGTCTTTGTATGCAGTTTCAATAAATTCCATTCAGCACTTTTAGAGTTATACCCAAATGAAATAAATTTAATAAAGGAAGATAATTAAAAAAAGTAAGCAAGGTAGAGTTATTGTTCTTATACACTACACTTCCTTTCACTATCCTCAGTCAGTATATGAAGATTCAACAAAATCCCTTGAAAAGTTTTAAATATATGCTCCAGACGAGTGTGAATTTAATAAAGGGAGATAATTCAAAATGTAAGCAAGGTAGAGTTATGGTTCTTGTATACTATACTTTCTCTCAATGTCCTCATTCATTGTGTGAAGATTCAACAAAATTACTTGAATAGTTTTTCAGTTATGCTCCGGATAAAAATGTAAATTAATAAAGAGAGATAAATGAAAAGGTGGGCAAGGTACAGTTATGGTTCTTGTACACTGCACTTCCTCCCAGTGTCCTCTGTCATTGTGTGAAGATTGAACAAAATCCATTGAATAGATTTAAAGTTGTACTCCGGACAAGTAAATTTAATAAAGGGAAATAATTCAAAAAGTAAGCAAGGTAGTTATAGTTCTTGTACATAGCAACTCCTCTCAATGTCATCTGTCAATGTGTGAAGATTCAACAAAATCATTTGAATAGCTTTATACTGATGCTCCGGACAAAAATGTTTCTCATGCATATTCAATTATCTATTTTTATTCCTCTAATGTGATTGGTGGATAGTTTTGTATATAAATTAATCTATTTTTAAAAAACGCTCTGATTGGTCAGATATCTACGACCAAAGTCCACGTTTCTTACCACGCACCTAAGCAAAGATAAAAAAGTAGACGATGATGATGACGCGGGTGTCCCTCAAATCCTCCATTATGGAGAGCATAAAATTATCTCCCTTTGCCAAAATGGTGACAATTTCTAAAATCTGATTATGTTTTTGCAGATAATTGGCGATCGATTGTGTTATGAATAATGTCAACGTTAGGTTCTGGTAATTTTATAAATAGGTAATTTTATAAATATTTCGCAGATTTACAATAATTGGAACTGTATTTCCTTCTGTGAAAACGTGAAAGTTGATATTTAAATCGAGTTTACGGTAAAGAAAAATGTGGGTGGGGTATTATAGTAATAAACTTACTACTTTCCAGTTGTGTAGTTTCAGCGTATAATTTTCTTTGGCATGATTTAAATATAGTATTGAAAACAACAATTAAAATCAATTATGTGTTGTTTTTTTTAATATTTGATATATAGCTGACTAGTTGCACTTTCTAGATATTTGAAGGCTATCATAGACTGCATTTATTTATCATATTGCCAAGTTCTCTTGGATAGATTATATAGCTTTGTAGGCTTGACTTTGCCATACTTGTATGTTATGACTGTTTGCAATAATTAGAAAAGAAGAGAAAAAACTATATTAAATGAATGGCAGGGACATATATACAGTCTAACTTGTCCTTGCGGCCACCTCTTATAAGCAGTCACCTGTGTTAAGCGGCCACTTCAAAATCCTTCCCAAGTAAACTGCCTATATAAAGTACATGTATTAAAAGGTCACCTCTTTAAAGCGGCCAGCGGCCAGTCTTTTTCATCCCAAACAATACCCATAAGTGGTCAGGTGTAAGCGGTCAGATGTAGTGGCCGACCCTTATCACTTAGGGGTCACACTTTTGGCTGGCTGCTATTCCAATCATATTGTATAATCCCGCAATCAATTAACGCTTCTGCTTCTGTTATGAATAAACATCACTTTACCCAGAGCGAATGTGCGTATATACGGTCTAATAAGCAAATAGAATAGCGAGATTCATGACATTAATTAGTTAGCGAAACTGTTACCTAGGCTGGGTACATGACTGTTTAAGCGTCGTATTTACGGTAGTTTTATTTAGGTTTATGATGCCTGTAAACACACTGATAGCAAATTTCACTGAGGTGTGTATGCACAATTATAGAACTGGGTAAGATCAAAAAGATAATTGCAATTGGTCAGTTTGTTTAAATTATAATTGAATTAAATTTTATCACCAATGAAAGCGGGTGCGACTGGAGTGGAAAAAACATTATTTTTTCATATCATAATACGATTGACCCGATGCATATCGTACACAATATCTGCTGTGAAAAGAAAGTTTTGACTTTGGATGAATTAAACTTCTGAATTTTCGGAAAAGGTGTCGATAAATCAGAATCAGAATGTTTCCTAACGTAACCGCAAGATAATGGAAGAATACAAGCTACATATTTTTACTGAATTTTATGGCGTCTGCTAAATGAAAAATTCATATGGATTTATTTTATGCTCAATGAAACATAATGGTTTTTTAATTAAATAATATAAATTATTTATTTATATGTACTTCTATATAAAATACTGTCAGTTCAACTATTTTCTTCCTGTGGATTTTTTTTCATTTACCCCCAGTACATATTTCCAAACAACTTACAGGCACGGTATATGTACCATGCATGTGTGCTCACTGTTTGTCTGTCACAATAAACATCATAACTTCAGCTTTTTCGGTAAAAATATGGACCCTCTATTAAGCAGCCATCTGTGTTAAGCAGTCAGTTTGGCCATTTCCCTTGGGTGGCTGCTTAATACAGGTAAGACTGTACATATTATGTTTGTGTTTTGTTGTTGTTGTTTTTTTTTTCAAAATAAGTGCAGTTTTATTAAAAGAGAAAAAACTATATTAAATGAATGGCAGGCAATATAAATTTACTGGCAGGGACATATGTACATATAATGTTTGTTTTGTTGTTGTTTTTTCAAAATAAGTGCAATTTTATTAAAAAAACAATTTGTATTTTGAGCTTTTAAAGACCAAACTTGTATAAACAAGTACATGTACCTGAAGCTGAAGTTGCTGGCTTTGTATGCACAACGACATTTGCACCACAATCTGCAAGCAAACCTTTCAGTAGTATTATCTTGTACTGAGAAACAGACCACGTCTTGGAACCCTTTATCTCATCTGCTGACAATCTATTTGCACACAAATCACCTCCGTCTTGATCATTCTTGTTGCTGACTTCAATTCCATTGCTTTGTTGCTCTATCAGTACATTGTTTTCTCTTTCAATTTGCTCTTTCACAGCAGCACCAGAAGTACTGCTCCATACTTTGGTTGGAAAGCAAACTTCTTGAACAAACACATCTTTCATCACTTCTTCCATTTCTTTCATGGCAGATTTGTTGTTATCATACAAGCCGCATAGTACAAAATCATGTAATTCCTGATGTTCAAGCAAGCAGATTTGAACCTGATATTTTGAAGATATCTCTGATATGACATTCCTCAGTACAGCCATATGTACATGAGACTCTACAACAAAGTGACTGTGAATGCATTTCATTAATTCCTTAACATCTTGTTCTGCCTTCCTCACCACATCACACAATCCTACAATGATTAGTCTTGCACCCTCACAATATTGTAGAGCAATTCTACCTTGATATGTCCTTCTGACACGATTTATCAAGTCTGCTATATTATCTGGCTCTCTCCATGTTCCAGTTACTAAAACTGAACATTGAGAAATACATCTCCTTATTTCAGCAGTTGCTGTTTTCAGCACTGCTGCATCAAACCCATACACACCAACTTCATGCTGTATTTGTTCAACAACACAGCCAATATTTTGTTTCTCAAAGTGTGCGTTAAGCTCTTCTGTCACACTTAGCTCATGTACGAGTTCTGCAACTGTCTTGTGGAAACAAACCTTTTGATATTGTTTGTTTTTCACAATCAATTCTATCCTCTCCATGACCTTTTTAACTTCAGCATCAGGTCCTTTCAAGTGACAAAGAAATGCCTTTGAAACAGGTTCAAAATTAATGCTCACATTCGGACACATGTTTACTAATGAGTTCTTTATATTTGCTTTCATAAACAATTGTACCATTATTGCATCCATTTTATAAGTTAATTCATTTTCCTTTCCAACAGGTTTTAACTCCTGACCTATCATATTTGCAAAATGTGCTTTCATTGTTTCTGCTGCTGAAGGTTCGTAAACAATAGACAATCTATCTTTAGCTATCGCGTCAATAAAAACACATTTGAACTTTGATCTTTGCAGTTCCCGAGCATGTTGTTCAGCATTGCCATTTTTTATGACAAAAACATCCACCTTGAGGTTTTGTCCATGCTTTAAAACAATTTCAATTGTCTTTACCACAACCTTCTCAACATGACTCATATCACTGACATCATCATGAATTATAATCATTGAATCATGGTATAGTTTGAGTCTACCCTCAACTTTGTCCAGTTGTTTATTGCATTCATCAAGAATGGCTGGTGTGTTGAGTGCATAATGCCATTTCATGTAATCATCTAAGTTGAAAGGGATACTCTCAATAACTTCATTAGATCTACTGGACTGTTTCGTGTTATATCTTACTTTCACATTTATAGAGAATTCTCCATTTGTACTATCTGTAAAACATTAAACATAATGTTCTTTTATTCACGTAATGGTCCTAAATTACTCACCTGTGGTATATGAGATGATATCAAATTCAAGAAAAACTACAAGAGCTATTAGAAAAACAGTATGCTTGAATATTCTTAAATACTTATAAACAAGAGTGCAAACCATTAAGTATATGAAAAGAATGTTTGTTCAAGCGAATACTTAATGGAAAAAATGATAAGTATCAGATGTTTGTAAATGGAATAACGACCATCAAAGTTTTGAAATTCTTAAGGCCATAATAAATTAATTGCTAGATTATCATCTCCGCCCACCCCCTAATTTTCATGCCACCTCAACCCTTTTTATTTTCATAAAAAAAAAATATCAAAAAAAATATTACAAAAACAAAAAATGAAAATGAAAATGAAAAAATAAAATCATCCCGCCCTCCCCATTTTTAAGAAAATTTGGATGATATTCTAGCAATTTATTATAATGGCCTAAAGGAAACAATGATAGATATTAGGGAGAAACTAAAGAAACTGAGGGAAAACTGTTTTTCTATTTTGTAGCGATAATGATCCTCAAAACCAATCCAAAGCTAACTTTCATTTTTGGAGAAAAAAAACAACATGTTCTGATATACTTCAAAACCAATCTCAAGATTCATCTCTAAGGAAGGTACTAATATACAAAATTTCATCAAAATATCTTACAGGAAACTGTTTTTCTGTTTCTAGTAACAGTGAGTCTTTACCTTGACTAGTTTACTTCAAACTGCTCTCAGTATTTTTTCATATCAAAAACATGTACCAGCACACAAAATGACATCCAAATATATTAAAGGATGTCAAAATTACTGAGAAGAAACAGTTTTTTTCTATTTTAAAAAAACAATGACCTTGACTTCCATTTATTGTGTTAGGAAAACTTAAATTATAGAGCGGAAATCCTTATATTTTAGAAACAGACCTTGAATACGACTCCATTTCCACAATGCTGATAACTTAATAGATATGCCAGAGTTTGAGGTCCATGTAATAAGCTCTAAATATTGAAGTACTGACTATAACAAACTTATACAAGTATTTGGTTTTTGATATTATCATGAGCACCTGTGTCCATCTCTGCTGTAGCAGAGTCCTGGTAACGTTGAACTCTAGTGTCTGTCTCATCATCTGACTGCTTCCCTGTATTATTCCTTGTCTGTTTTGATGATTTGTGAACCATCAGACTATCATATAGCAATGCATGATCTTTTGTCATCTCCTTAGGTCTTGCTCCACTGTGATATGAACTATTCATTCTCATTTGATCTGGCACCTTAAAAATAAAAAGACATGTACAAGACAATATAGATACAAACCATGGTATGGATGACAATGACGCTTTTCTATACCTTAAACTAGATCAGCCAAGTAAATAATACTGACCTTTGGTACTCACACCATTATTATCTCCCTTGAGGACTCCGGATCGCAGATGAAGGAGGTAGAAGTAAAACTTTTGTTTCCTTTTTCAGGGCTTTGCAGTGATCTATTTTTTTCCTACCATGTGTTAAATGGTCAGTATTTTAGAAATCATCGCTGAAAATTTGATGCTGATACCAGATTTCTAAGCAAATGTGTCAATTTAGAAGTGACGGTTCGAACTGCGTCGTGGGCGAATATTAATTATTACTCTGGAAATTTCATAGGTATCACAAAACCATTGAATTAAGAAACCAACCTGGTCAAGGTATGGTTTCTTTTCTTTATAACTGCATATCTTGAACCAGTGAAAAAATTTGAGTCCAGACACATGCTGCAGATTTTGTTTTCCACTGTGTTTTGGACATAAATGTTACAATGGAGCCCTAAGGAAAATGTAATAGTGGTGTGAGACGTTAAATACCATTGTCTTACTTCAGGTTCTGTTATTTGGGCAGACACCAATCTATATAAATAAGACAATGATCCCCCTAAAGATATACTTCCATTCCTTTAACAAACATTTCATTAACAGAGTAAAACACAACAGATGACTTTTTTATGTGTATAAATCATTGAATGTAATGTTGGCTGCCGAAATTAATATCTCTGTAGTGAATTCATCATTTGCAAGTTTAATTTTAACATATTCATTCATTAAAGCCTAAATTAAAATATTGTTTGTTTGCTGCATACGGCCGACCCAAAACAATCCAGCCAGTCAAAATAATCTCTGTCATTACACGTCCTTAAAAAGATTCTCTGATTGATTACAAAAAAAACGTAAAGAAAAAACAAGAAAATGTCACTGGTAAGTGTCACATGCCTCCAAATGGTCTGGGAAAGTAACTATGGATTTTATATTAGGTAGGGATTTAAACGTATCCATGAAAATTAAGAGTAATGGACTGACTAGACATGCAATTTCATGTTTTTAATTTTAAAGTGTGATCTTGACCTTTGTATGACCTTGACATCTGATGTCAAGACAACGTTACAGACCAGACATGAAATATCAAACAAACTGAAAGTGTGACCTTAAGGTAAGGTTCTGGGTCTAACATGCAACATGTCTGCATTTCATGTTGATCAATTGAGCCAATTGTTTTTTAAATCTATCAATAAATGACAAAATTACAGACTGGACAAGAAATATCGGGAGACTCAAAGTGTTGTTAAACAAACTCAAAGTGTGACCTTGACCTTTGAGGTACAGGTGTGGGTCTTACACGTGACACATCATCATGTCATGCTGATAAATTTAGCCATAGATGATAAAGTTACAGACCGGACACAAAGTCTCAACTAGACTTAAAGTGTTGTCAAACAAAGTGTGACCTTTTAAGTAGGAGTCTGGGTGTTACGAATGACACATTGTCATGTTGTGTTGATCATTTGTAGCAATATTCAAAATAAAACTTCTGTGCATAACAAAGTTACAGACTGGACACATAATCTCACACAGACTCAAAGTGTTGTCAAACAAACTCAAATTGTGACCTTGACCTTTAAGCTACTGGTATGGGATTTACGACCAACACGTTGTCATGTCATAATGATGAAATAAGTAAAGTGTTTTTGAAATTCATGCACAAGTGAAAAAGTTACAGACAGGACACGAAATCTCAAACAGACTTAAAGTGTTGTCAAACAAAGTTAAAGTGTGACCTTGACCTTTGAAGTTGGAGTCTGAGTGTTATGCACGACACACCATCATGTTATGTTGATCATTTGTAGCAAATATTAAAAAAATACTTCTGTGCATGACTAAGTTACAGGCTGGACACGAAATCTTACAAAGACTCAAAGTGTTGTGAAACAAACTTAAAGAGTGACCTTGACCTTTGAGGTATGGGTGTGGGTCTTATGCGTGACACGTTGTTATGTCATGCTAATGTTTTGAGAATCTTTATCTTCACTTTACCTTTCCTGGCGGTGAAGTCATTGACATGGCCATTGGGTTTTGTTGTGACCTGCCACCATGTCGGTTCAGATTTTCCCCATAGGAGTCATTCGGGTTCAAACCTGAAATATGTTAACCAGTTATTGAAAAGAATGAGACTCTTTATATGTAGTACCAAGAAAACAATACAATGTACCAGATAATTGAAAAGAAAGCATACATATGAAGACAAACTGAGCTATTACGTAAATATGTCAGGCATGTGACCAATCAATGCATCAGTCAGTCTGGTTCTATTGCAATCTGTCACTACATGATTTCATGTTTTCACAAAATGGCTCCTTTTAATTCGTATCTGAAATATGTTTACCGGTATTAGAAAAAAAGAGCACCACAAGCAGGTACAGACGCTCGTCTTTATCAAAGTCTATTAATAAATGTTTTTATGAAGTTTAGTCACTATAATGTAAGTGGTTTGTTCAGAAACAGAGACAAAAACTGAGCTAAACTTTAACCAGATAATGCAAGTATTAAACCAAGTCCATTAAATAGGTCAAGGTCAGTGATTTTTTTAGTTGATTGTTATCAGTTTACAGAGTCAATAGTATAAGTGAAAAATAAAACTGATTTAAAAAAAAATTAAACCTGAGCTAAACAAAAAACCTTAAAGATTTTAGGTAAGTTAACTACCATATATACATTGTTTTACAACATAATATAAATGTATTTATGAAGTTTAGTCACCATAATGTAAGTAGTTTGTTGAGAAACAGAGAAAAAAACTGAGCTAAACTTTAACCAGATAATGCAAGTATTAAACCAAGTCCATTAAATAGGTCAAGGTCAGTGATTTTTTTAGTTGATTGTAATCAGTTTACAGAGTCAATAGTATAAGTGAAAAATAAAATTGATTTAAAAAAAAATTAAACCTGAGCTAAACAAAAAACCTTAAAGATTTTAAGGTAAGTTAACTACCATATATACATTGTTTTACAACATAATATAAAATTAATGTATTTATGAAGTTTAGTCACCATAATGTAAGTAGTTTGTTGAGAAACAGAGAAAAAAACTGAGCTAAACTTTAACCAGATAATGCAAGTATTAAACCAAGTCCATTAAATAGGTCAAGGTCAGTGATTTTTTTTAAGTTGATTGTAATCAGTTTACAGAGTCAATAGTATAAGTGAAAAATAAAATTGATTTAAAAAAAAATTAAACCTGAGCTAAACAAAAAACCTTAAAGGTTTTAGGTAAGTTAACTATATACATTGTTTTACAACATAATATAAATGTATTTATGAAGTTTAGTCACCATAATATGAGTAGTTTGTTCAGAAACAGAGAAAAAGCAGAGCTAAACAACTTTAACCGGCGGAAGATAATAACACCATGACATTTTATGATTTATTATAGCTCTTCGTTTTTTTCAAAAAGATGAGCTAAAAGAGTGTAACAGACACTTTTTAAGCAATAGTTAAGAATAAAACATAATTAAAAAGAAAGCATATTGACAATGCCAAACTACTATCACATAGGTAGAGTCAAGCATGTTATAAATGGATATCCCATAAATCAGTCTGTATATGGCACATAAAACATTAGCTGATAGAGTTTAAATGATATTTAGGTGAAAAATACAAATGTATCAGACAAAAGATTACAGTAGCCAGTAAACATGCCTGTGAAAGTACCAATATACCAGATGAAGCTTCAGATTTCATTTGAAGTGTTTTTAAACAAGGTTCAACATCATCTTCAAGACATTACAAGTTATATAAAGTATGGCATTCAGTTTTATTAGTGGCAGGGAATCATCAGAATGAATTAGGGTAGAATCACTGTCTTTCCACAAGTTCATATAACTGGCAAACTTTTCCAAATTAAGTTTCTGGACTGAGGTTTCTGGACTGAAGATCATTCGACCATGAAGGACCCCTGATTAATATTGAATTCAGTAAAATATACTCAAGTACATGAATAACATAAGTGTGATTTGTATGACAGGGGAAGAATAACAAAGGTACAAAAATATTCCAAAATAGACAGAAAATTAATCCAGACTATGAAAAATTTGGTAATACAGATAATATCAAATGCTTGTATAACATGATCTCTATGATGTTTAGTCACTAAAGCAAAAGTACTAGTAGTTTGTTAAGAAATAGAAAAAGTTGAGCTAAACATAAAGCTTTAACCGGACAATGTAAGCAGTCCAATAAGTAAGTCAAGGCCAGTGATGTCAATGTTCCTACAATAATAGTGATTTGGTTACAGATTTTATAGTATTACTGAAAAACAAAATTACTTTTTAAAAAACTTGTTGAAAATGGTCCCATTAAACTCCTCAATCTTGATTTAGAAATGTTTGCCTTATTTGCCAAACATTTGTGTGGCAAAACTAGAACACAGATTAATTTGTTATACAACAGACAAAAGGAAGGGTGGTCAGACAGGCAGGCAGGCAGACAGGACAGACAGACAAAAGGACAGCCAAAAATCATCAGAGAAATCTATTTTAAATAATAAATTAATTAATACAAACCTCGTGATGATGTCATTATGCATCTGTCCAGCTGAAATGTATATCATAAATTCAATCAAAAACACAAAAATATGACTTATAAATGAGCAGTGACGTACATTCACTATTCACTATTTACGTATGTATCATGTTCACTGTTTACAATAAATATGACTTACAAACTAACAGTGACGTACATACTGTATATATATTACATATATGTTATTGTGTAAAGTGGATTTGATCAGAGCAGGATCCTGATTTAAGTACAGTGAGATGATAATCTTTACATGTGTTTCTTTTTCAGGGAAAAATCTTCAAAATCAATTAAATGATAGGATTGAAAATCTCTTTAAAATCCTCCTTTAAACACCAGTCTGAATATATTTGTTTCCAGAAATTTCTAATTTTGAAAATTTTTGGTTTACCATTTACTATTAAAGAGTATATATCATTTTTTTTCAAAACTTTAAAATTGGATAAAAAAACTTTTATACACCATGCATATATTATGTATTCACCGTATCACCAAAAAGATATTTATATTTATAATACATGACAAAATAATTTAATAAAAAGGGCTTTCCTAACTTGAACTACGCGAAAATAGATTTTTTGCTAAAGTCCACCAAAACATGACAAAATCGATATTTAAATTGTAGTGGTAAATAACAGAAAATATTATACTGACAATTGATATAATGCTATATATTAATTCATTCTTCAAGAGCCGGGCCCGATTAGCTCAGTCGGTTACGCGTCTGACTATCAATCCAGGGGTCGTGAGTTTGAATCCCCTGCCCGGCAACAGTCTCCGTGATGATTGATATACGACATTGTGTCTCATTATCATTCGTCTCTCACCACTGATTCAAGTGGGAAAGTTATCAGTTACTTGCGGAGATGGGGTGTGCTCGAGTACTGGTTAATCCCAGGAAACAGTGGTTAGGTTAACTGATCGTCTGTTAGCCCTCGATGGCATAAAAATGACACTAAATATTCAATCAATCAATCAATCATTGAAATGCAATCCCCATTTTAAAAATAGACAGCACTTAAAAACTGCTTGATGAACTTCGTGTCATCATTCAGACTCTCTCCAATATGAAACAATTTTTAATACATGTAAACCTATGTAATAGATCAAATTTAAATCAAAATGAAATCATGGGACTCATTTTAAATGTCACAAAATATGTTGCATTTTTAAGCGGGAAATCTAACCTAGGCATGTAGCCCAAGTTCGGAAATTCCTTGAATTATATAAAAGTATATTCCAGGGCAGGGGGAATTAGTTGGGGTGGCGGGGGGTCAAAAATGGCCACTTGTGGGCCCTGAAATGTAAAAAAATATTTCAAATGCTCCTACCTTAGCCTTTTAAGCTGATTCCAAGTCCTCATCTAAAAGTCACCACATATTCGCCCATAACTATCCACACTCACAGTTGTCAGAAACAAGTACATTAGGTTACTGCATACACACTACTGGAACATGTACAATGAAAAATAATCTAAAAATACAACAGTGTTAAATTTAAAGAAGAGCAGTAGTGCAATTACTAAAGCATTGGCGCCAAGGCTCACACTTGAAGTTCTGGATTCGATGCCCAGCTCGACAGGCTGTCTCTTACGCATAATAAAAAACCCACTCAGTTCTACCCAGAAAGCGGAATCGAGAGTTCTCTATAATTTTAAGCTTTCAGATTTCTTCACAATCAAGCTAATTGTGTCTGTGCCATCTGACAGTGATCAAAATAGTGGAATTTAACAATCTATCTGTCACAGTGTGTACGTAACCTATTAGGAGAGGAATATATGTAAGCGGTTATATTTTTCTTGTCCTGTAACATATCTATCTTCCGTTAATACCAAACCCTCTGGGGACCTAGGCATGCGTAATCATACCAACAAGGACTGATAGTATTTAAAAATACATTAGAAACAATTTAAAAGAAACATTGAAGTTTTAAATGCTAGGTTTAAAAATAAAAACATGAATTTATGGCAAGATGTCCCGACTGCCCAGTGCTGGACAGCCTCGATCTGGTTTATGGCAGTCTCAGTATGGGGTGACCAGACACTTGAGCAGTACTCCAGTTGGGGGCTGACAAGAGTTTTATAGTTCATAGCCTTTAAATTTTGATATTTCTTCTTAAAAACCCCAATGTTTAATTTTGCAGGTCGGGAAATTTCTGGAAGGTCCACAAGATTTTCAGAAGGTCTGAACTTTACTGAGATAATTTGCATATACCTGTAGTTACTTATTTCTGTTCATGTCTCTAAAATAATCTATCTATCGATGCAAAACCCCTTTTAGGGACCTAGGCATGCATAGTCATACCGACAAAGACTGTTAGTTTTAACAAGATGTTTAAAAGAAACAGTGATGTTTCGGTTGTTAGGTTTAAAAATAAAAACCTACTATAAATTTATGGTGAAATATGTTCAATTCTGCAGATTTCAGAATTGAACTGTTCGAATTACAGTCAAACCGGCCACAAGTCAATCCGAACCCAAAAAAGTCAAACCGGCCACAAAAAATAGTCAAACGGCCACACGATTTTTTAGTATGACCAAAACGGCCACAATATTGGTCAAACCGGCCACATTACTGGTCAAAACGGCCACAGATATTTTTTTTGTTGATAATTTTTGTAAGTTTTTACTTGTTGGAAATAAATTATAAAAAAGGTCCTTATTTTGCTCATTATTTACATAATCACGCCATGTGCTAATTAAAAAAAATGGATTTGTAGCATTGTACTAATTAACTTATGATTTAGCGGCTGCGCAAGCCCAGTACAGGCGTGCTCTCCGTTGTAAAGAGGAACTGTGTTTCTTATGCCGCAACAAACATTTAACTTTATATGCAAACTGTGATTTACTGTGATGAATTCAAAAACTAATTACTGGATTTTATCTTTTTCAGCTATAGAGCCAATCAGTTGTCGGTTACCAGCCTGTTGAAGAAGGTGTCGCCCTTTTACCGTCCACGAGTGACCCGGCGCCAGGAGGAGAACGAGTGAGAGTGTCAGTCACGGCTATGTAGTTTCGGATTTAAATTCATTATTATGTGTGAATTGATATATGTGCATTGTTATGTGTGTATTGTTATGTGTGCATTTTTATTTGTTATAATGGAAGTAAATATAACATTTGATAACATTGATCAGCCAGCCGGTTTGTTTTCTATTTATTTTAGTTAACTATTTTACCGTCCACGAGTGACCTTGCGTCAGGAGGAGGACGAGTCAGAGTGGAGAGTGTCAGTCACGGGTATGTTGTTTCGGATTCAAATTCATTATTATGTGTGTATTGGTATATGTGCATTGATATGTGTGTATTGTTATGTGTGCATTTTTATTTGTTATAATGGAAATAAATATAATAATTGATAACTTTGATTGGCCGTTTTGTTTTCTATTTATTTTATTTTGCGGTCAAAATAAGATTATACATTATTACACGAAAAGGGCCAATAAAACACACATTTGGTCAAAATCACAAATTGATTAGTTGCTTGGTTTATAGCCTATGCTAACATAATTTTTTTAAACATTAAAAGCCGATTTCAAGTCATTCGGATGAAAACGATGTGTTTTATTAGCTCATTTCGTGTAAAAAAATGGTCCTTTTCGTAGCACCATCTCCGGTAAAAATAATATTTCTTTAATTTGAACCTGGAATATATAGTTAATATAATAAAAGAAATAAGGTGGAAAATGTGGCCAGTTTTTGTGGCCGGTTTGACCAAAATAAAAGAAAAGTGTGGCCGGATTGACTTGTAGCCGGTTTGACAAGCTTCCAACTGTTCTATGGTTGGTAATATAATGCTATCAGAAGCTAATAAATTCCAGTGAAAAACTGTTCTGGGGAAAAACGAGATTTTGTAAAATGTCAGTGGTGGTGTCGTCTAGTTTGAAAGCAAGTGAGTGTGATTGTCTGGGTTGTCTGTAAGTGTCATATAGTCTTCTAGAGGGATAGCGACATTGTAACACATATAGAGATAATTATGAAAAACAAGAAAATAACAAACACATTATTATGTTTTGATACAAAAATGACAAAAAAAATAGTTTGATGTTTCAAGATTTAGACAAGAAGAATATACCTGCACTAATAAGAACGCAATAAACAATTCGTTGTAGGATGAAAAATAACCGGCAAAAATCCTTGGTTTTCCTCAACTTAGTCATGTGACATGAGTTTGTTTTTGTTATGACATATATTTGTATGTGAATGCAAACTTCTTATCAACAATAATAGTGTTAAAATAAATTTTAAAAGGTAAATTGAAAACGAAAGTACAAAATGGTAAACCCCCAGGTTTGGTGTTGCGGGAGAAACTATTATATTTTTTTAAATTAAACTATGTGAACCGTCTTTATTATGAAAAAACAACAAAAAAAAACAAATATGTGTTTCTTTACAATTTATCTGAAATGGAGTGATCACCATTTTAGGTGAAATTAAGTGAAAATCTGAAACTTATGTTTCGAAAGGACATAAAACAATAACTTCTCCCACAATGGACCAATGAAACAGCTTTTCATGTCATGTAGCAGAAAAACAGGGGTACTACTGAAACCCGGTCAAATTCCGGCCGATCCGGTCACTTTTCCGGCCGTGGGGAAAAGGCAAATGTGGCGTGTATACTAGTGATTGTGATGTAAAACATATCTAATCCCATTACTAATGGATTACCCTTGACATATATATCAAGAAAATAAATGAAAAAAATAAAATAATGCTTTAAATTTGGTTATGAAGTTTTCATTTGTATGACGTTCGACGTTTTTGACTAATTCCGGCTGCGTTTGAATGGCTATTTAAAGTATATTCATTGTAAATAACCATGATTTTAATCAATTCTTACAAAGATTAAGACATGCTGAATATATAACAATGAAAATAACAACAAAATCAATAACATATAATTGTTTATTTCGCTCGATACAGAGGACATATATTTTCTATAAAAACCTGGCAATCTCACCGGTGTGGCGTATTTACCGCACGTTGTAAGATTAAGACAATATTAACAAGACGTAACAAAACGTTGTAAGATTTAGACAATATTTACAAGACGTAACAAAACTTTATAACAAAGTTAAACGAATAAAGAATACAACGTTTTGTGCATGCAGCTTCTATGCTGTGTATAGAACGTTTACCTTTACGAATCATAATTATACATTTTAACGATAGTAACAAAATCGGCCACTCCGCTTACCGAAATGTAGCATATTTCGGTAATTTACCGAAATGTACTTCACAGTTACCGAAATGTAGATCAAATAGCGTGATAACACGTTATATTTAATAAATGATTTGTTTCTATTACATATATTTGATCATTTCAAAATTAAAATATGTTTATTTATTTGAAAAATGTAGGAAAAGTATGATTTTGAACATTTTATATAAAATCGGTGCATCGATTTACCGAAATGTACTTCACAGTTACCGAAATGTAGATCAAATAGCGTGATAATACGTTAAATTCAATAAATGTTTTGTCTCTATTAAATATCTTTGATCATTTCAAAAGTAAAATATGGACCGTTATTGTTCTTAGTGTACATCAACGACATGCCTATTGCGTATCCTCCACTGCCAGACTGTTTGCAGACGATTGCCTCCTGTACAGATGCATTCAATCCACCAGGGACAGCAAGGCTCTCCAAGATGATCTCACCAATCTACAGACATGGGAAAACAATTGGCAGATGTCATTCAATCCTGAGAAATGCGAGGTAATACGAATCACCAACAAACGTAAACCACTCCAATCTCCTTACAAGATACACAACATCGAGCTACCGATGGTCAAAGAAGCCAAATATTTGGGTGTTACTATCAGTTCCAACCTTTCATGGAACAACCACGTTGACAATATCTGCAGTAAAGTCAATAGTAACCTAGCATTCATCCGTCGAAACACATAGAGTTGTCCAAAACATGTAAAACAACAATGTTTCTCCACTTTAGTTCGACCATCTATTGAATATGCATCTATAGTTTGGGACCCATACACACAGAGGAACATCAAGCTGGAACAAGTCCAACGGAGAGGAGCCAGATATGTCACTGGCGATTACAGGAGAACAAGCAGCGTCACATCAATGCTGAAGACATTAGACTGGGACACATTGCAATCGTGACGCAAGCATGTCAGGCTTGTAATGATGTTCAGGGTAGTGTACCATCTTATCGCTGTCCCTGCAGACATTTACTTAGTTCCCATGACAACAACCTACACAAGAGGGCATACTTCGAGATTCACGATCCCACAGTCGAATGTTAATTGTCATCTACATTCCTTCTTTCCGAATACCATCAGACTCTGGAACAGCCTTCCTGCTGGACTGATCGCAACTCCCAACCTACCATCCTTCAAGATGGGGTTGCGGGACGCCATGAAGTAATCATCCTAGAACCCCGTTTTTTACCTGTATATAATGTGATTTTAACTAAGTGCACTTGGTCCTCAACGCCACATGTACATACCCTCAATTCGAGAATACTCAGTTCCTGAGGGATGAATTACTTGGAAGAAGAAGAAGAAGAAGAAGAAGAAGAAGAAGAAGAAGAAACCTGTATCAGCTTAATATATGTCATATTATGTGTGTACCTGTTCTTTACTATGATGCAAGGGTTCAGGCAGTGGATCATGTTCTATTCACAATGAAGCACCCCTAAATCCACACAGGGCATAATACCTAATGCAAGCGTTGCTAAACATATCTTATATAGTAGCAGTATGTTGTGAATAGATCATCATTTACAAGGTTCTGTTGTCACATTGCACATACATATCCAATTACATATTGCGTTAATATCTACTGTTTTAATGTTAATCAAAAGCTTAGGAAATTCTCTTGTGCCGAGAAGAGTCCCATAACTTAAGAATTTCATGGCTATTGATTTCAGTGTTCGGTCCATGAACAAACATTATTATGGCACTTCAATAAGTGTAGTTCTTGACATCTTCAGTCTGCGCAATGCACTGAAGCTTATTTCACAGGGACGAGAACCAACTGGCAATAAAAGAATCATTTGAAATATGGGATTGATATTTAAGACAAAAAATACACGGTTAATGATGTTTTAGCTCGACTATTTGTAGAAAATCGGGGGGAGGGGGGGGGGGGGGGTGCTATTGTACTTTTTATTTGGTATCTATTTCATCATCCTTTCATTGGACAGGAATGAGACCTCACTTGTGTGTTCAACATCTTCATAGAGACAAAAATCATAACTCTTGATTGCATTTTGGCAGAATTATTTCCCTTGTAGACTTAGAAATTTTGTTTTTAGCAGGTTAAAGTTTGTAGTACAAGGCTTTAATCTATGATGTTTGACAAATAGGGTCAGTTGGTGGCCCTCTCTCAAATTTGTTCAAAACCATGACCCTGGGGGCAAATATGTCATGCTGAATTAATTAATATTAAGGCAATATGAGTCAGTCATTCACTTTGTTGTTTCCAGGCTGTTGATAATGAAAATAAATAGTGTTGGTGAATTATTTTGCTTATTTATTTTTAACAGATAAGCAATAATTATAGTTTAATTTTACCACCCCTGAGTTTTACTTGTCTTCCATTTTGTACTTTTTTCCTTAAAATAGCTGTTGTTTTAGAACAGCATCGAAATAATCGAGTGCACTGTCCCTCCAACAGTTCTTGTTTGATCTTATTCTAAAAAAAATATGATAAAAGTCCATGAACACGTCTGACTCATTATAATTTGGCTTCAAGCACCATCAGGGAAAATAAAGAGCAACAACTTCTTCAGAATGAAGAAGGACTGCGATGAACAAAAGTGGAGCATACTTAAGATCCTATGTTTAGATCTTACATGTTATATCCTATTTAAGGGCCCTTGAAATTCAAGTTATTCATTTATGACAATATATATATGCACTTATGACCATCATAAGATCAAGTTTCTAGTCCAAAGTCTTAGTGGATATATTATATTTTTATGTTATGGTAAGAGGTGGTATGTAAATATAGTCACTTATTACGTATTGATTTGATATGTATATATGTGTATGTATGTAATGTGATGTGATGCGATGTGTAATTCATAAACTTCTGCACTTTTGTAACACGCCTATAACACTTGTTGGTATATATCATTAAAAGATATGCAGTTTTCAAATTGATCCAGTTCTTGCCGAAGTTACTTGTAATAGATATTTCTTAAGGGAGAAAAAAATCCAATTTCTAGTGTAAGCCCACTTATGTTACCTGGTGTTAACAAACACCTGTTCAGAACATCACCTAATTCGGTAAACATTTGATTCAATTAATTGAGTTGTAAAATATGATTTAGAAATGGGTAAAATTAATTTATTCTGAAGTAGTCAGTAACAGCCTCAGAATTGCCTGCATGCACACTATGTTTTTGTCTTATCCTAGTGGTTTACATGGAATAATGTCCATTGAGGATGCAATACTGTCGGCACTATGGCATAATAAACCCCACATGCTTTCGGATTGAAGGTTTTCTAAAGTACTGACGAAATTCTAGCTTCAGTGTTGGCTTGTAGTCAATCACAGTCTTTTGATTGTAAGCTTACAGACAACGGTCTAGTGTAGTCTAAAATATGCTGGGTGAAAACAGCAGCAATAATAAAATCAAAGTTTTCCATCCCTAGCAAAATAAATTGAGACACCGTGTGCTGCCTGACCAATACTTCATCTGAATATCATAATTTATTTAGTTTTAAAATGTAACAAGGCTAATAAATGTAGTGCCTCAATTTTTGTCTCGCCGCGGCGAAGGAGCGAAATCGAGATTAAGGTGTTGCTTTTCTGTCGACAGCCGCGGCGTCAAACATTTATATTTAGCTCCAACGTTAAGTTTTTGCTTTTACACTATTTCTCAACAAGTACAAGTGCTAGGACACTCATACTTGGACCATAGTTACAACTAACACCCTGCATCACATTATATACTGTAGATGCTGAGTGTGACCTACATTTCATGATCCATTGACATTGTTTGATGCTGAATTTTGCATTTACCTCCAACGTTAAGTTTTCATTTTTTCATACCCGGTACCTAGCCCGAAAAACAGGGAGACACTCCCTGTGCCTCAGAGTAGCTATGAGCCTGATATATGGCAGGTATATTGTAGCATCCTGTTTCTGTATCTTGTCACCAGGATAATCACCGTTCACAACAATCGGAACATCGCTTGGCCATTTCCAACGTTGAAATAACGAACAATAATAATAGAGGATGAAAGACATTAGAACCTTGTCCTTTCCTCTTGCCCCCAGGAAGTCAAGGTCACCTGCTACAAATCACTAGAAAGGCCACAACTTGAATATGTGTCCACTGTAGTGTATGGGACCCATCTACCAAGTCAAACATAAACAAGATCGAATCAGTGCAAGGAAGAGCTGCTCATTTTGTCACCAGTGACTATAGCCGAACAAGCAGTCTCCACTATGCTTCACCACTTGTGCTGGGCGGATCTCCAGATACATAGACAGCATTCCAAAGCTACCATAATGATGGTACTGCATTGTTCATCAGCTTGTGGAAATCCCTACTGCCCCATACCTTCATCCAACCGGTGCCCAGACAAGAGGTCATGCTAGTAGATTTCTTCCTCCTTCACCAGCGTCAACAGCTACCGTGACTCCTTCTTCCCATCTGGCATCAGGCTATGGAACTTCCTCCCGGTCAGTCTTGTCAATGCACCACCCATCGAAGCATTGCAGGCTAGGATGGTTGCAAAGACGGAGTGAACAGATGAATGATGTTTTATGCATATTTCATAATGTGCGATTATGCTCCAGAGGAACCCTGCACAGTATTAAGAAGAAGAACCACAGTGATATGCATTACAACCTCGGTAATATACATTAGAACCCCGGTGATATATATTATAACCTTGGTGATAGACATTAGAACCTTGGGGATAGGCATTACAACCCTGGTGATATACATTAGAATCCCGTGGTGAAAGGCATTAGAGCCGCCGTAATATAATAAGACCCACACCCTTACCTTAAAGGTCAAGATCACTATAGGTTTATATAACTGGTCATCCAATGACATTCTTTGATTTTCGAAACAAAGTTTAAGCAAAACAAATTTCATGAAAATATTGGCTACTTGCCGTAAAATTCACCAATTTGACTCCCATGCCAGAACCAGAAATCCCCCGCCTTAAAACATGTTGTAATAAATTAATTTCAATTGGTAGGGGTGTGTAAGATGCCATTTGATGAAATGCCCATTCTCTTCTTGCGTTATTTTTACATTCAAATTATCAATCTGATTCAATGCATTGATACCTTTTTTTTAAAAACAAATTAATATCCATCGTTTACTTGATTTTGTAGTTCCCATAGCAAGTTGAATCTGGTGGCTGTACTACCTTTTTTAAGTCACCTGAGACTTTGTCTCAAGGGACCTTTTGCAATCGCTTTTTAGCTCGCTGGGACGAAGTCTAAGGAGAGCTTTTGTCATGACCCCGGCATCGGCGGCGTCGTCTGTAGACACCAAGGTTAAACTTTTGCGTACAAGTTTCAGATATCTATGCAACCACTCGTTGGATATAAATGAAACTTTGCATGTGTGTTTTCCATCATCAATGGAACACACAGAGATAAGAACTATAACTCTGGATTGCAATTTGGCACAGTTATGGCCCTTTTTGGACTTAGACACCCAGAGGCGAGCTTTGTTTGTCTTCTGACAACTCTTGTTCATTGTTGTCGTGTGCCGCCCGTCCATAGGTAATTCACATTTTCTACTCCTCAAAATCCGTAAGCCGATCGTAATGAAATGTTGTATGCAGCTTTGATACCTTAGCGTGAATCAAATTTGTGAATTGCATGGTCCACTGGTATGTAAATTGTAAGTTCATTTAGCTGTTTCTTTATTCAGAAAGTTAAACTCCCTGTTCTTCAAGAATATATCACACAAAAACTCGTTCCTTAATTACAACATCAGATAAAAGACAAGAAGGCAGTCAACCAATACATTTGATATAAATCAAAAACAATATAAAACATTATAAAAACAATATAAAACAAAAACACACATAATGACATAAGTTTACCTTAAAATTTTTTAGGCGCTACCCCCAGGGCCAAACCATGAGACACAGGGACAGGCAATTCACAATTTTTGTAAAGGACCCATATGCGTACATAGTCATGCTTACCATTTGTTTCCTATAGCAAGAAAGTTTTAAACAGTCAAAATTCAAGGTAAACATTAAAAATCTTCTTCACCATGTTTGCTGCTTCCCGAAGACCAAAATATGGAAAAAATAAATTCATATAGGTTTATGTCATCATGGATAATCAGGTGACCATTAAGGCCCATGGGCCACTTGTTTTTATAAATTCAAGGTATTCAGTTATACCATGTTTGGATATTGCTCTGGGCATAAAACATTATAGTTTGATAAGTGATGTAGAAACTTTCAACACCAATGATATTAAACACGAGTTATCGCTCACATAGGTTGAACAAGCAGCTAGATGAATGGTAACATGAAGAAATAGATTTTGTTGATTTTTTTTTTACACATATATTGTTTGTTTGATTTGATAAGGTCCAAAGGTGCTAATTATGTGTGGGATATGCTGTGTTTATAAATGTGTGACCTTCTTTCATAAGCACAATATTGTCATACTTTTTATACGTTGAAGGTCACTCATAGCTCAGGAACACATGGACTTAAATATTGAAGTAAACATTTTTATAGTAAAATGTGGCAGTTTGATTAAAGCCTCCTAAAAATATCATGGACTAATTGGTTGGTACAGCTAGGAACTTGTAAAGTCACATTTAGGTTAATTATTTTATTATCAGGCCATTTTTTTTTTATAATTTTAGCTGGTGTTTTTTTTTACCACTTTTTTAAATAAAATGATGTATACTTGGTTTGTGGTGTTGGGGTACATCTCTATAGTGTAAGTTAGCACACTCTTCTGTATGAAAAGAACTCCAGGTTCGAGTCCTGGTGGGGATCTTTACACGCTTACCAAGTTGTACAGACTCAAAATCTATTATGTTAGTAACAAATTAATAGATGAAGTAAACACAATGCCCTATAACAAAACTTTTAACGCTACATTTTTTAAACATATTTCAAAAAGCGTTCATGTTATAAGTCTAATTTTTTGTATGTACATAGAACAATATCAATGACATATTAACAAAAAGTATCACAAACTTTTGGGGTTTGACAGGATGTATTTATTGAGGCTGATCTGTGCCACAATACGGAACTTATCAATCCTGGTGTATGTACTGTATTTATTGAGACCAACTGGGCCACAATACGGAACTTATCAATCCTGGTGTATGTACTGTATTTATTGAGGCCAACTGAGCCACAATACGGAACTTATCAATCCTGGTGTATGTACTGTATTTATTGAGGCCGATCTGGGCCACAATACGGAACTTATCAATCCTGGTGTATGTACTGTATTTATTGAGGCCAATCTGGGCCACAATACGGAACTTATCAATCCTGGTGTATGTACTGTATTTACTGAGGCTGATCATTGTCTGATATGTCTACATGTGCTGGACACCATTCCATTGTGACCTGTAATCCTAATTCAAAGCACTAATTATAGTGAAGAAAGATTTCTGCCAAAAGGTCAGGCCTTGATCTGCTATTAATAGTTTTAAGTGATGTTGGAGCAGAAAGTGAGTCTGAAAGAATAGCAGTTTTTATTGGTTTATTTTCCAATATCCAGCACATAGATTTTTGTATCGCGACAAGTTCAGCTGTGTAAATTGACAAATTGTTGCTGAGTCTCTCAGAATACTGTATCTGAAGAGATGGAACAACATATGAAGCTGCAACTTCCCCGTCAGTGTAAATTTGAGTGTGGTCAATATGAATTGCTGTAATGGATCTTACAAATGCTGGCAAATCATTTTTAGCTCTACTAGCCAAAGGCCAGAAGTGCTTATGCGATGGCGCATTGTCCATCGACTGTCATCTGTTAGTAGCACTTTCTCTGAAACCACTAGGCCAATTAACTGAAACTTCACATGGACGTTTCTATTGCATAGGTGACTATAGAAAATATTTTTTTTTCGATCTGAAATTCAAGATGGCCATCGTTACTAAAAAAATAGTCCAAAACTTAAAAAACCTTCTTCTCATGAACGGCCCAACAGATTTTTAAACTGTTTATGTAGTAATGATGACCAACTATAGTTTTGTTAGATTTGTTCAAATGGTGTCCATGGGGTTGAAAATGACCCCGCCTCGAGGGTTCAATTAGGGGACATATGTCATTTAATTATAATATTTTTTTTTTTTTAAAATGGAAATGATTTTGCCTATATCTTCACAGAAGCATTGTTTGGTGAAGGAGGTTCAGATTTGTAAAAATGACTGGGTTCAACTGTCGTAAGGGTTCAGGAGGGGCTCCAAAAGGCTAAAAATTGGGAATTACTCAAATTGTTTTCTTTAGAACCGGTATGTCAGATTTGTTCATATTTGGCATAAATTATCCCTATGTGTAGGGGTTTGATTGCAGTTAAGAATTTAGGGGCTAAAATTTATAGGGTCCCTGTAAGGGGACTTAAAAATTTACATAGGGATACTGTGAGAAAACAGAAAATTCTCTTTTTTTTTCATTTATTCTGAAACCACTAGGCCAATTAAACTGATACTTCACATGTATGTTTCTATTGCATAGGAGACTATACAGAAGATTTTTTTTAAGATGGCCGCCATTACTAAAAATAATCCAAAACTTAAAAAATCTTTTTCTCATGAACGGCCCAACAGATTTTCAAAATTTTATGTAGTTATGATGACCAACTATAGTTCAAAGGGTGTCCCTAGGGTTAAAAATGACCCCGCCATAATGTTTCTATTGCATAGGAGAATTTCAAAAAGGGCTATGGCCACTATGAGTCAGTAGAGTGTCCTCAGGCACTCTTGGGCCTCTTGTTTTTAAATCCGCAGAGAGGGATAACCTGAAATCAGGATTCTTAAGTGTGCAGAGCAACTCTAGTTTGAGCCTGAAATCTGCCAGACTGACCCCACCGAAACCGTACTCCTCCACCAAATCTTGGGCATAAGCCCCGAAATGAAGCAAAATGTGTGCTTTTTTTTAATATTTGGATTTGACGTAGTACCCGGTCCCAATGAGGTTGTTCACAGGGTTCCCATCTTTCCAAGTTTGAGTCCTGGCCCAGTACTTAACTGACTGATCTTCCCGTCTTAATTCAAGTAGTATGATATCGCCTCTGCTTCTAATATATGGCCAGATGTGGACTGCAGTGCTCCGAGGGCTATCCTGAGGGCCTTAGTTTGGTTGTTATCTAACTTTTTAAGTATTGAAGGGTGTGCACATGAGTAGATTTGAGCCCCATAATCTATTTTTTGACATATGGGAGACTTATATAGAAGTAAAGAGGCTATTTTTACCAGAGCCAAAATCTGTTCCTCTTAAATTCTCCTCTTATATAAGTCTTTCTCACACCTGATCATGATGTCATTTATGTGACAGTGGAAATTTAGTTTTCTATATTTGATAAAAAAATTTAATATGATTGGTGTGCCGCCTTAATATACATCCAAACTGTGCTGATATGATACCCACTGTTTTAGCTAATTTTAAACCCCCCTTCTTTGGCCCATCCTCATATTAGGTCAAGTCCTGTTTGAGCTCTAGTTCGTAACATGTTTAAATTGATTCCTTTTAGCCATATGCCAGAATCATCAGCAAATTGGCTGGTAACGATGCCTGTATGTCCCCTCTAGTGTATCAGGCAAATCATTTATCAAAATAGAAAAGAGTAGAAGAGATAAAAACACCCCTTGGGGATTTCCTCTTTCTACTGTTTCAGTATCTGAAAGGGTTTCCCCTACTTTTAACTTGAATTTTGCGGCCCTCAAGGAAATTCCTCAGATATTGGTAGCAGTTTCTTGTTATTCCATGTTATTTGAGTTTAAATAAGATGCCCAAGGGCCAGGTTAAGTAAAAAGCTGCTTGTGGGTCTAAAATGATTTCTAGGACTGAGTGTCCCCTATTTTTTGCTGAATTTACATCATGTTGCAGACGTGCGAGCTGGTCCAAAGTGCTCCTCCCCTTTCTAAAGCCGGATTGACAGGGGTTAAATATATTTTTTATTCAAGCAAATGTTCTAAACGTGACTTTACCATCCTCTCCATTAATTTACCAGGATGAGAGGTAAGGCTGATCGGTCTGTATGATTGGGGTTCATTTCAGTTTTTCCCTTGTTTTAATAATGGAATAGCACAAGCCTGCTTCCACGCTATTGGGTATGCACCACCATTCCGCACCCGGTGATATAGTTCAAGCCATTATGGCTAGTGCTGAACTAGACATATGCTGGACATTTGATAGGACAAATTATCAAGTCCTGAGGCAGAGTTCTTCCTGCTTTCTATTATTGATTTTAGTTCGAAAATTGAGAAGCTTTGTTCAGACGTTTCCTGTTTATTTCTGGGGTTTCTAAGTGAATTTTATACAATGATTCAATTTTTTTTGATAATTCAGAGTTTCAGTATTAACATTGGATTCACTGCTAGCTGTAGAGTAACTAAAAAGTTAGCTTTTTCTACTTATCAATTGGAATCTCTCAGTTAAATTGTTATTGATTGATTTAATATTAAACATCATTTTTTGCCATCAAGGGCTAACAGACAACCAGTTAACCACTGTTTCCTGGGTTCCTGAAAGGTTAACCAGTACTCGAGCACACCCCATCTTCACAAGTAACTGATAACTTTCCCACTGAAATCAGCGGTGAGAGACAAATGATAATGAGAAGCATAATAAAATATTGACGTCATCAGAGTGAACCTCATCTCACTGCATTTACTATAAAAAATATCCCAGTCTGCTTTTTCAAATTTTAAATTTTGGATTTGTTATTTTTTTCTTGTGTTTTTTAATTTTGATATTTTATTGTTGTGCAGATTGGGTAGTGATCCGATCCCATGTTATCATCATGTACCAACCAAGTTGAAATAGCTGAAAATTTGGCACTGGTGAATGTTAAATCAATACAGGTGCCCTTGGCTGGTTATGGAACCATCATTGTGAATAGAACTTTGTTATTTTTGCCTGCCCATTCCAAAACATCCATCCCCCAACAGTTCACATATGGAGACCCCAAAGTAGTGTGGTGTGCATTGAAATCTCCATGTATTATGCAGTCGCTATGTCCAGCCCCGGCTCTAAGGGATGAAATTATGTGGTCTAAAGTCTCCAGGCCACACCCCCTTAAGTATAAATTAATAAGAATGAAGGGACATCTCCCTAGATGAACTCTAAACACTTGAAATTCAGGTTGTCCTAGGGATCATCCACTCTGATTTCCTCATAATTTTTTTTAAAATAAACCACCAGGCCTCTGCATGTATTATCATGTGCGTATGTAAAATATTTGCATTCGGCATGGTAGTCAGGGATGATCCTCTCTTGATTAATTTGAAGTTTAGTTTCCTGCACAGAGAAAATATGTTTGGATTTAATCCAAAAAAACTTTAATATCTGTGTGCTTAAGAGAGGTCCATCCCTGGCCATTAAAAGAAATGATTGTGTGATCCCGTATTGAGAGCAAATGTTGGTATTTCGACGGTTATGACCAGACAGCACTTTGTGTCGTGGGGACTAAGACAGTCATTCATTTTTAGTTTTGGATTGTCTTGAATATTGGTCATCTGTGCATGTGCCAGAATTTTTTGTTTCTGTAAATCACCTCCATTTTCGTTATCTGCCACACTGGTATTATTCGATAAAATTTGGTTTCAGTTGGTTATAAATTCTATTTTTAAATATTCATTTAGGCGATTTCAGGTGATTTTTTACTAAGTATTAATTTTTTTGTAATTTCCACAATCTTACCTAAATTAATTGAAAAATTGGTGGAGTTTGTTACTACTTTGATTGTGGGTTCTTTAATTAAAATTTTTCTTCATTTATATTTCTAGAAATAGTCATCTGGTAAGTTTGCTGATATGATTCGACCAGTGTGACAATCTTTGTAGGGTGACTGACCATGGTAGCTTTTTCCACCCCCACACAATAGAAACTGAATTGCTTATCTTGCTGTTCCTGTCCAAGTGGTAGAAATTCAATTGTATTAAAACAAGAGACTTCTATCCGGTGACATTGAACTCGCTCCCATTACTGACCGATGCTTTTGACACTCAAGTCCATGATGAGGCGATGCTCTCTGCCCCCAGAGACAAGTCTAAAAGGGAGTATGGGGTGAAAGTGACGTTAATAGGGGTGTAAGTAGGTGTTATCATTCCCCTTTCTTGTTTAATATTTATTGTTTACATCTCTCAGTTCAATAAGTATAACACATTCCTTTCATAGGTCAACTGCTACTGACTGGCTGGATTTCAATCCGGTTTTTGTGTGAAAAGCACAGACCTAATAGTAGACACTTCATTCATTGTTTTTCATGCCAATTTTTTCCTAAGCTTGATGCCGAAAATGAATTGAAGTCTAGCTAATGAGAGCACGCAAATCATTTTATAGTGAACCAATCAGTGACCGGATTCTAACCCAGTTTTAGGCCCATCATACAATTGAATTAGGGGATGAATAGACAAAAATAAAAATATAAACATGAACACCGAGTCTCTACATGCGCTGTCGAAGCGGAAGGATGTGATTTCCAAAGCTCCAGCCTTCTAGATATTTAGATATTTAGATATTGATATTTCAAATGAATTTAATCATCTGTCATCTATGTTACATCCATTTAACATGGATTGACTTTTTAATGCTGCATAACATGTTTTTATATGTGGCCCTAGAAAGGAGTCAAAGAACCAGCAGCTCTACAGACAGTGGTACAACAAACAGACTAAATGGTGGCGGAACCAACGGGGAACCTTCTGAAATCAACAATCTAAAAGAAATGACTTAAGACAACTCAAATGACTTAGACAAAATAATCATCTTATCAAGCCAGGGGTGCAGCGCTGGGAAGAGTAGCGACCCTGTCCAGCTCATCTTGCTCGCAAAAATGACTAGCTTCAAAGCGCGAGGGTAAAAAAACACTTATGACGACGATATAAACATGAACACTTTGTAAATGGTTAATTATAGTGTATTTATACGCATTTATGCATTTTACATGTTCATATAAAATTACAATGATTATAATTTATTATATAATAATTATTTAAATAGTAACATAGATCAAGTTGACTTCGGCACTATATGGCAACTCTGTATTCAATACTAAACATTGAATACAGTTCTAGAGAAAATTGTGGTTGGGAAATGCCATGATGTTCAATATAGAATTACACAAGACTATATAGATATTGAAAGTGACCAATCTCTGTTAATTAGGTCATAGCAGATAAGGTGTGATAAGGTGTTTTTTTTTTAAATATTTTTTATTATTGGCGCTTTTTAGGTATGAGCAATCTGCTGTGTGCTTCTTTACAAATATCACAGTTTATTTTAATTACATTTTAATACATTTTTAAACCATTCTGTATCACCGTGTGGTCACAGGTCACATTTTAATAATGCGATGTACCAATAAAATATTGCAAGGCTGACGAACACATGAACGTTAGGAATCATTATTGATGACTATTAAAATTATCTACTTGTTATGTTGTATATAAGGTTGCTAACGATATTGTCTTATAAATAAAACTTTACCCAGGTAATCTAACACAATTAGTGTGTACGGATATACAGTCAATAGAAATTATTTCTGTTGAAGGTTTAGGTTGAGCCAGATTCTTTTGATATTATAAGCAAATTTATTTGCGCTATAAGAGGAGACGTCTGGCTTAATATATTGGTTTTACATATAGTAAATAACCATAGTTGCATTCATTTTAACACTTAAAAGTTGCAATTTGTATCACTTGGCTGCACAAGGTAAATAAATATAAACAAATTCCAATTAATAAGTTGTCAATTTTTAATCATCTAGTTGGATAACATATATAGAATCTTTATAAACACTAGCAGTTAAATTAGTAATCAACTATTATAAAATTGAAACATTTGAAGTAAATAATAATCATCCATAATCATTCATCTATCACTCATACAGATCTACAATAATCATCCATAACCATTCATCTATCACTCACAGATCTATAATAATCATCCATAATCATTCATCTATCACTCATACAGATCTACAATAATCATCCATAATCATTCATCTATCACTCATACAGATCTACAATAATCATCCATAATCATTCATCTATCACTCATACAAATCTATAATAATCATCCATAATCATCCATCTATCACTCATACATATCTACAATAATCATCCATAATCATTCATCTATCACTCATACAGATCTACAATAATCATCCATAATCATTCATCTATCACTCATACAGATCTACAATAATCATCCATAATCATTCATCTATCACTTATACAGATCTACAATAATCATCCATAATCATTCATCTATCACTCATACAGATCTACAATAATCATCCATAATCATTCATCTATCACCCATACAGATCTACAATAATCATCCATAATCATTCATCTATCACTCATTAAGATCTATAATAATCATCCATAATCATCCATCTATCACTTATACAGATCTACAATAACCATTCATCTATCACTCATACAGATCTACAATAAGCATCCATAATCATTCATCTATCATTCATACAGATCTACAATAATCATCCATAATCATTCATCTATCACTCATACAGATCTACAATAATCATCCATAATCATTCATCTATCACCCATACAGATCTACAATAATCATCCATAATCATTCATCTATCACCCATACAGATCTACAATAATCATCCATAATCATTCATCTATCACTCATACAGATCTACAATAATCATCCATAATCATTCATCTATCACTCATACAGATCTACAATAATCATCCATAATCATTCATTTATTACCCATACAGATCTACAATAATCATCCATAATCATTCATCTATCACCCATACAGATCTACAATAATCATCCATAATCATTCATCTATCATTTATACAGATCTACAATAATCATCAATAATCATTCATCTATCACTCATACAGATCTACAATTATCATCCATAATCATTCATCTATCACCCATACAGATCTACAATAATCATCCATAATCATTCATCTATCACTCATAAAGATCTACAATAATTATCCATAATCATTCATCTATCACTTATACAGATCTACAATAATCATTCATCTATCAATCATACAGATCTACAATAAGCATCCATAATCATTCATCTATCATTCATACAGATCTACAATAATCATCCATAATCATTCATCTATCACCCATACAGATCTACAATAATCATCCATAATCATTCATCTATCACCCATACAGATCTATAATAATCATCCATAATCATTCATCTATCACTCATACAGATCTATAATAATCATCCATAATCATTCATCTATCACCCATACAGATCTACAATAATCATCCATAATCATGCATCTATCACTCATACAGATCTACAATAATCATCCATAATCATTCATCTATCACTCATACAGATCTACAATAATCATCCATAATCATTCATCTATCACCCATACAGATCTACAATAATCATCCATAATCATTCATTTATCACCCATACAGATATACAATAATCATCCATAATCATTCATCTATCACTCATACAGATCTACAATAATCATCCATAATCATTCATCTATCACTCATACAGATATACAATAATCATCCATAATCATTCATCTATCACCCATACAGATCTACAATAATCATCCATAATCATTCATCTATCACTCATACAGATCTACAATAATCAATTTTAATTTTTTAATAATCACCTTATCTGGCTAGCCAAAATGACTAGTTCAAAGTGTGACTAGTTCAAAGTGTGACTAGTTCAAGTTCAAAGTGTGACTAGTTCAAAGAGCTGCCGGAAGGACAGCGCTCTTGACTATTTAAATGCTGTTCTAAACCAACAGCTTTTTCAGGAAATAAGTACCAAATGGAAGACAATTAATATAAAACTCAGGGGTGGTAAAATTAAGCTATAATTATTATATTATATGCTTGTCTGTTAAAAATAATTCAACAACAATATTTATTTTTATTATCAACAGTTTTGTTTTTTTGAAAACAACAAGTGAATGGCTCATATTGCCTTAATATTATTTAATAAAGCATTTAGTTACATTTGTCTTTCAAACTTTATAAAATTGCTTTATAAATTCATTAACCATTGCTGAAAAAAAAGATAGGTGTGCTAATATCTAACTTAAGGTACACCGTGTACATAAACATGTAATGACCCTAAATACTACAACTGTAGGACTAAAATAATATAAGTTGGTTAAGCATATCAAGAAATACTAATTAAACATTATCTGAAATAATTCCAGCAAGAATTTAAAATATTATATTGTTATTGTATGGTGTTTAGCATCACTTTCAACAGTTTTTCAGTCATATTGCGACGGTGTCTACTTGGGACTTTATTCTGAGCGCTGTCACATGGAGTATCATGCCACAGACACATGGTATAATACCCCAACCAGTCACATTATACTGGCACCGGGCTGACCAGACCTAGAACTCTCCTCTAAATGCTAAGCATCAAGCGAGGAAGCTTTTTGTACCATTTTTAAAGTCTTTGGTATGATCCGGCCGGGATTGAACCCACTTTACCACTTGACCACGCTACGGTCAATTTTAAATATAGTGTAAGCCATAGTTGAGATGATCTTTTGTTTTTTAAGTTTTCCCTATATACGTGTAACACTATAAAACAGTTTGACCCCTTAGAGTGAGCCAATCTTGCTGCCAGCATCATGGCTTTAAACAAATTTGAGAGAGGGCCACAACCCTATTTGAAAACATCTAAGCTCAAGGCCTTGTACTACAAACTTTAACCTGCTAAAAAGCTGTAACACAATTTTTAAGTCTAAAAGGGCAATAATTCTGCCAAAATACAACCAAGAGTTATGATTCTTGTATCTATGAGTTTCCTAGTTGATGCTGTACACACACGAGAAGCATTCACGTCCAATGATAGGTTGATGAAATAAGTACCAACTCAAAAACTTTAACCTGCTAATAAAAATCTCTAATCTAAAAGTCCGAAAGGTCCATTATTCTGCAAAAATGCATCTCAGAGTTATGGTTCTCATCTCTATGCATTCTGTTGATGATGCTTAACACACATATGAATAATCATACATATCAAATGAGTGGCTGCACAGATATCTTACCTGATAAAAAAATTTAACCTAAAAAAGTCCAAAAGGGCCATAACTCTGCCAAAATACAACATAGAGTTATGGTTCTTGTCTCTGTGTGTTCCACTGATGATGCTGAACACACATTGGAAGTTTCATTTATATCCAATGAGTGGCTGCATAGATATCTTACCTGATAAAAATATTTAACCTGGAAAACCAACGCAGACGCCAGGGTGAGTACAATAGCCCCCCTATTCTACAAATAGTCAAGCTAATAAAATCTTATACATACATTCATTGCCAATTGTATGGCAAATATGTATATTTTACACTAAATATAAACATGTACGCATTATACATTGATTGATTGATTGATTGATTGATTGATTGATTGATTGATTGATTTATGTTTATTCAGGTTAAACACACACATATACCGGTTACATTAAATATACATACTCAATTACAAATTAAAAGTAGATAAATTAGTAAAAGATAATTTTATAACTATCAACCATATTATATAAAATTAATTAAGTATTACAACTTATTAAATATAAAGTATCACAGAATGCAATTTTAATACTACTGTTTATTATAAAGCAAAATCCAATGTAAAAAAGTTAATGATCTATCACAATAAAATATTCTATAGAAAACTATGGTAACTTTAATGAAATGAATGGCAAACCTCAAAGAAGTATTTAATTAATGCAACTTTGGATATACATAAGTGTGTAATAACCTTGGATTGCCCATCAAGCCCAAAGGCTCTGTTCCAATGAGGTCCTTGGTATTATACTTACTAAGAGTATACAATTAATGCATTAAATTAAATAAACACAATATAAAGTTGAAGACCGCGGAATTTGGAAGTTACCACATGGAATGTTTCCATAATATATTTGCTGTTTACAAATATATTATTTTTGTCACAAATTTTGTATAAAAATATTACAATTAAAACATTGAGCATATCTAGTCAACAAGTGCAATAAATAAACTATGCTTTCCTAGCTCTGTCTAATAAATGGGTCTTGACAGAACTGTTAAAGTGACTAATTTTATTCATTTTCTTAATGTCAGTAAGCAATGCATTCCAATCATTGATTGCACTGTAAAAAGAGGTTACCGGTACATTCCCTTTCCTATAGTATTTGGGTACACTAAAATTATATAAATTTGCCCTTGTAGAATAATGAATGAATGAATGAATGAATGATTGAATAGGGTTTTATGGCCTACCAACACATTATAGGTTATTCGACACCAACAGGAAGGAAGATTCCAGGTTCACTCTGCATGTACAAAAACAACAAATAAACATACAGATTAAAAAAATACATCACTAAATGAATATGCAGAATGAACCTAGAACCTTGATACCTGCAGAACTGCAGAGTTTCAGCAAATTCTATCATATTACTCAATTTGTCGCTTCTTACGACATGCATAAGCCACAGTGATCCTATTCTTGCCATCACTCATGGCTCCCTGGAACCACACAGGGGCTGATAATTTAACCACAATAGTGAACATAACAAAAAATAATAAAATGAACATGACACCCATTCGGAGGATTCCTACCCCTCTGCAGAGATCGACAGTGATTCTATTCTTGGTCAAAACCACGGGGGCTCCTAGTAGAATAAGAGTGCACATCTTTAACAAAAACAAAATTATCTTTCGTATATGAAGGACACTTGTCATTTACAATTTTAAAAACATGGTTAAGACGTAATTTTTCATTTCTATTTTCTATATTTAATAAAGACATATCAGCAAGACTGCCATTGTTGACACTTTCCCTAGGTCAACTACCATTAATGCATCTAACAGTTTTATTTTGACAAATTTGTGGTTTGTTTCTTAACCCTTTGTGTAAGCTTGGGTACTAAGACAAACATAATAGTCTAAATGACATTGTATCAGAGCAGAACATAAATATTTTCTAGTTTTAAAATCTAAGAACCTTGCTTGTCTATACAAGAAAGACGTGAATTTACCTTACTCATAATACTGTTTACAATAGTTTCACTTGACAAAAAATTATCAGTAGTAAGTCCTAGATATTTCACAGACTGTGTGGACTCAATAATATATCCATTGCAAACAATTTTAAAATCCTTAACTTGCTTTAATTTACGTTTTGAGCCAAAAATAACACACTGACTTTTACCAAGATGTAGGGACAGTTTATTATCTACTACCAAAGATGAGCAAGACTCTAATACACTTCCAAGTTTAGAAGAAATAACACTATAGTAGTTATGACCTATAAAAATTGTGCTGTCATCAGTATATAGAATTAATTTACATTCGGGGTCAATGCAGCATATTTCAAAAATCTAGGAGGGACTTCATCTAAACCAGTACTTTTTAATGCATTAAGATTCCTAAGTTCCTTGTACACAAATGACTCTGACACATGTTTAAAACAAATCAGTTGTTGCTAGAGTTTCTGCCTTTGTAAAAATCTATCAAGGCCTTTGAGTCCAGGTCAAACAATTTACTAAGACAAGGTAGTTAATCAACAAAATTTGAAGCTACTGTGGTAAAAATGTCATTTAAATGATTTACTATTGTTTTATAACTATGGCAATTTTGAGCTCCAATATTTAAAACTACATTTGCATTTCCATTTTTATTAGATTACATAGTAATTCATTGTATTTTTATACAAATAAATGCATTCATAACATGTTTATAAGCATTTATATGATTATCTATTTAATAATCAAATATAATAAATACACAAAACTCAGTTTTTTACTAAATAAAAACATGTACACAACAGCAATAATTATTTCTTGCATTTACTACACATGTTTTGATACAAATATGCAAATATATTGCATGTGTGTATGTGTATGTGTGTGTGTGTGTGTGTGTGTGTGTGTGACATGATCTAAATATATTTGTTAATTTGTGTATACCGGTAGATATGATGATGTACTATGTATAAGTCAAATAAAATATGTTCTGTTCTGTTCATATAAATAATAACATATTTTATGTACGGGATTATATGGCATATCGCACTCAATATACACTATTGAGAGTGGTTGTAAGGAATATTAAGGATATTTATTAGGGCTTTGCATTGGCATTTTTTTTATCTGCCACGTATCGTGATATTTCATAATCAGAACAATACGTTTCACGATACATATGGCTGTGAAAATAAAAGGTGATTGAAATATTTAAGTCGCGATGCAATCCGCATTACGATACTGACTTAAATTGTATCTTATGTAACCACCATGATTGTTCAATAGGGTGTATATAAGAAGTTAAGAACTATGCTCGTATGCAATTTGAAACTTAAAAGTATCTTTATTAACAGAGAACAACAGAACTAAAACATGTATCAACTTTAAAATATCTTCATTAAAGTTTCTTTATCAAAGAATAACTAAACTGAAACTTGTATCAACTAGTATCAACTAGTATCAACTAATGACAACTAATTGGCTAATTTAGGTTTTTCTTTAGGAAAAAGATCCTGTCAACATGCTTTGTTTTCAAACATGCCCTTTGCCAATTAAGTATGGTCAATTTCAAGAATGCCATTTTTGTCAATACCTGGGAAAAATTTCCAAAAATGGTAGCTTTAAATGATGGGGAAGCATCACATATTATTTCTCCATTGTAGAAAGGTTGAGTGTTATGCCAAGGACTTATATAGATCTCATTTTTGTCAAATGGCTAAATTAAGTAAACATGCATACTAGTAATGTAAATGTAAAGATATTATCATCATATTTGCCCACACTTATATACTTATTACACTGCATAACTGTGAGAGTGATGAAAAAAATACATAATGGGATATTACCCGACGGGAAAAAAATGATGACAATTATAAGCTGTCTGTAATATTCGTCACGTGTTTAGCCAGTTTCATCTTTTTTTAAAAATCCTGTTCTTTTTTGTTTGATAGTTTTTATTAGCTACTTTTTATGTTTCACTAAGAATGGAATTGCGATGCAAGATATCTGACAATTGTATCAATGCATTATAGGTCTAAAGAATGCATTGCATCGCGATCTATTGCAGTTTCATTTAACACCCGATACACACATCGCCAATATTTATCATTTTGTTATTCAATATAGAGTTACACAAGACCATTTTAATTTTTTTTATTGAAGTATTTGTTACCAGTCATATTAATCACTTAATAACAGATCTGATCTGAGAGGATATTACATTTGTAAAAATATTTTTTTATTATTGGCGCTTTTTAGATATGTTCGAGCTTCCAGGTGGCCTGTTTCCAAATATCAGAATTAACTATACCTTAATAAACTTTAATACCATTTTGTATCATTATTGATGCATAATGGGTCGATTAACAGTGACTTTTCATCTTTTAAACATGTGATATGCTAATATATTGTATTTAGCTGATAATAAGTAAATATACACTCGGGTCCCGTTATAAAGCAGTAGCAGGGATCCACGGAATAAAACACCAATATACGCTGAACCATGTTATAAATATCCCTAGATGCAATGCACTATATTATTTTGGCAATACTGTTTCCAGTCGAAGTACAGTAATCAAACACTTATAATGTGTGATAAATACGACAGACCATTGTTTGTCGGCGTAAATCAATTAATAGTGATGTTGTTTATAACAATAAGAACTTGTTATCATTTTAGTCTGAATTATCAAGGTGTAATTGATGCACAAATACATGGTCACAGTTGGGAAAAACGTAACAAGCTAGCAAACACTTAGCAATTTAGTTAAGATTTTTTATCAATTCATCAATTATTATACCGAGAGTTTTTGATGAATCTAGTTTTTCAGTGGATCACAAGACATCACATTCTCTGAGGTACCACTTTTACTGTTTGATAGGGGATCACCAGACATCACATTTTCTGACACCACTTCTGCTGTTTTCAGTGAATCACCAGACATCACATTCTCTGATGAACCACTTCTACTGTTTTTCAGGTTAAATGACGCTGGTTCAAGAATTTGTTCGAGATATTGTGGTTATAGAACTGATGTGCAAATTTAGTCAAGATTCAATGAAAAATGAATGTACTATCGTGTCTACAACATTTTCCCTATGTAACTCTATGTAAAACAGTGACCCCTGTGGTGGCCCTAAATTTGGCCCCAGGGACCTTAATTCCTTAATTAATTTCATTTGTTTTCAACAATTACCAGTCATCTTAACCTGCTAATCAAACTCCAACTAACACTAATGTAGGTGATATTTGCACACTTTAGTAAACAATGACATTTGATAAAAGGCAGCAATAACTGGTATGCCTCTTTGTAATGGCACTACCTTGTGTAATGTCAAAAAATCAAGAAGATATCAAGTAACTCCGGTTTACAGATGTAAATTAATGTACGGTATAAATACACACACAAATTGCTGATATTTGTCCAGTTTCCAGAATAGAGAGGTTCCGGTTTATAGAGGTTTATTCTACTATAGAAATCAAAGGAAAATTTTTGGGACTTTTGAAAATGCTCGGTTTATAGAGTATTCTGGTTTATAGTGTCCAGTTTACGGGGGTTTCACTGTTTGTGTATCTGGCACAATTTTATCCTCGGCTGATAAATTCCTTGGCCTCCCTCTACCAGTACACTTTCCAACTTCAATAGGGCTTCTAGAAGTGCCATGAACCTGTGGACGCATGACAGAATTTGACATTGCATTCTCTGATGTACCACTTCTACTGTTTTTTATTGGATCACCCTCAAATGCAGCAGCAGCAGAAGTTGGCACATCTGGTTTACCTTTGACAGTGTAAGACATATCAGACTTTCCTCTACCAATACACTTTCTTACTTCGGTAAGGCTTCTAGAGGTGCCATCAACCTGCATTGCCCCTTTGTCAGACACTGATTTATCCTGTATATATTTTGGGTTATCTTTGACATCACTTTTCCTGTCAGTGGCAACAGCTGGATGAAGGAAGACATCACGATTATATGGAGAAGGTTTTTTACCCACAATCATAACATTGAATGTTGACTGTATGAGATTGATCATTTCATGATCAAGATCAACAAAATGGATTTCTTTGACATGGCGTAGACTGCGGTAAACTGACTTCACAGCCTCGGCATACTGGGTACAACAAATCTCTCTTGGAACAGCAAATAAGGCTGTAAAAAGAGAGAAAGAATATTCAACAACACTGGAGTATCGCAAGCAATAGATAAGTCCCCTACAGGTTTACCGGTTTATCAATTTTGTTGCCATGACAACCACAATTTTTGTCCAACTGAAAAAATAATAAAATGATGTGTATGAGCTCATTTTTGCCCTCTATCCATATGCTAAGTTTCGTAAGTGCAGCTTAGCTCCTTTTTGTGTTACCACAGGATCCAGGTTGTATCTGTAATTTTACCTATTTTGTTTGACTATAAATAAAATGAACTGCATCAACACTTTATTGCCCTCTACCTACATGCAAAGTTTTTCTAACCTAGCTTGGATACTTTTTAAGTAGTTTTTCCATACAGCCTAAAAGATACCTCTGGTGAAACTGGTAGGGGATTAATAAAATATAAATATTAAGTTCGAAAAGTTATTAATATTAGAGATATAAAGTCTTCTTTTGAGTACTGATATGCCTGAGGTTTATTTTTGAATAACAAAATGGTAAATTAACTAAAACAAGTACATTAAGTACTGCAGTGCAATATGATGTCTTATGCTGTTTGACAACAATATTAAGAGTAGGTTTTAACTTTTACTGACAATATTTTGGGAGTTGGTTTCATGGTATGTTGGCTAGACAATTACTAAATTACTAGGTATAATTCATGGTAATGTTATGCTGATCATTTCTGTGCAGTTTATGGGACTTTTACCTTTGAGATAGCCACCCAGGTGTTACAGTCAACACTCATTCATGTTACGCTGAACACTTCTGTGAAATTATTTGAAGTAATAGGCTGGAATAACCAACAATAAAGCTGGATACTGCATTTCACAGTATTCACTGTTTATCTTGGTGGATTTCAGTTGTGCAAATATTCTTTCATGTGACACTCAGGTGACTGTCACATGACCAGTGCTTAAAATAGATGTTCTAAGAATAACTGGAAGTACCATGTGTCTGGGACCAGAATGCATTGCAGGACACACTTCCTCTTTACATTGTTTCAAAAGGAACAACATCTGCAACTTTTGAGTACATTTCTAATCTGAAATATTCTTCACACTGAAAAACCATCAACAATGTCTGGAAGAGGCAAATCAAGGCCAAAGCAAAAGAGAGCAGCTTCTGAAGCTCCAGGGTCCTCCAGTGCAAGGCCTAAAAGGCAGAGAGGCACAACTCCAAGTGAGCAGGTGGAGACTGTCTCCTTGGCAGACTGCACAGAGGACGATCCAGGTACATGTAGAAATATAAATACCTCGATAATCCCAAAGAATCCTGATGTGGTGGATTTTGATAACATTTTTAAAAATGTAAACTTTAATAATGCTTTTGAGTCTCAGCCAGAACTAGAAATGATAAGGTGTGGTGGGGACGACCTGACTTCGCACATCCCAAAACAAATCAAAGACAAAATACATGATTGTCAATATGTGAATTTAGCCTTATTACTCAAAGGTTCTGTGGAGCTTTCAGATATCTGCTCCGGGGGCTCACTCTATTTGAACGAAAAAGGCACCATTGAATCGAAACCTAGACAGGTTAAACAGACTGTCCAAACAATAGAGGAATGGACAGATGCATTCTTGGTTTTTTGTGGCATATTTTTGGCAAAATACCCTCATGAAAACATATCTTTAATTAAATACATGACAGTTATCAGGGATGCGGCCAAAAGATACCAAGATATTTCCTGGAGGACGTACGATGAGCAATTTCGAATACGTCAAGGCATTCCAGAGCTAAGACAGTCATGGGGTACTCTAAATAGTGAATTGTGGCTTCGTACTATGTCTGCCCCTGTTACACAACCCATAGTTGCAACACCAAGCCAGTTTGGCAGCTATGTATATCAAGGACAAACAGACCGTAAATCACAGGTATTTCCCTGTAACGATTTTAATTCTGGACTTTGCACTTGGTCAAAATGCAAATTCAAACATGTTTGCGCTGCTTGCAACTCCCAAACACATGGAAAATTGAGATGCCCAAATCTCAACTTCAGCAATGTTGAGACTCCAATAGTAAGTAGAAACCATTCTTTTCGAGGTCAAAGGTATTCTTACAGGGGATTCAGACCATTTGGGAAGTCGCGCTTCAATAAAAAATAGGTAAAAAAATCATGAATCAAACACGGGTATCTATACACTGGCTAAAACACCAATATGTCTAGAGAACCTAGAAAAAGAGCTTGTTGAATATCCGTCAAAAGATGCCAAATTTATTTTAAATGGTTTTAAACAGGGCTTTCCACTGCAATATATTGGACCAAGGGAACCAAAATTGTCAAAAAACCTTAAATCTGCTCTGATGCACCCAAAAGTAGTGCAAGAAAAAATTGATAAGGAGATTTCTTTTGGTAGAGTAGCGGGCCCTTTCAAGTTCCAACCTATACCTACATTAAGAGTTTCGCCAATTGGCCTGGTTGAGAAAAAGAATAATGATTTTAGATTAATTCATCACCTTTCTTTTCCCGAAAATGACTCGGTTAATGACTACATTGACCCAAAACTATGCTATGTGCAATACACCAATTTTGATGAGGCAGTGGAACTCGTGCAAAAACTAGGTCAAGGCTGCCTTCTGGGAAAGTCTGACATCAAATCAGCTTTCCGTCTCTTACCAATATCGCCTTTAGACTTTGACCAGTTGGGTTTTCACTTCAATGGCAAATTTTATTTTGACAAATGCCTACCCTTTGGTTGTGCAATAAGCCCAGCAACGTTTGAGAAATTTTCCACTTTTCTCGAATACACAGTACGCAAAAGAACACCTATAGGTGAACTACTTCACTATCTGGATGATTTTCTTTTTGGTGGGGCACAAGGCACTGATGACTGTAAAACAATTATCAGCCATTTCGAGAATTGTATGAAGGAATTGGGGGTACCAATAGCCTCCGAAAAAACGGAGGGACCTAAGACAGTAATGATATTCTTGGGTCTTGAGCTAGATTCTGAAGAAATGGTTGTTCGTATTCCTTTAACAAAAGTAATGGAAATCGTTGAGAAAATTACATTAGTAAAACAAAAAGAAAAGGTTACTTTACGGGCTATGCAGTCTCTTATAGGCATATTGCAGTTTGCATGCAGGGCAATAATACCTGGCCGCCCATTTTGTAGAAGGCTGATTAACTCTATTTGTGGTTTAACACGTCTACATCATCATGTAAGAGTAACAAAAGCAATGAAACGGGATCTAAATATGTAGCTCAAATTTTTCAAAGATTTTAATGGCATTTCAGTTTTTCATGACAGGTTTTGGATCACTAGTCATGATGCTGAATTGTATTCCGATAGTGCGGCAGCGTTTGGATTTGGTCTATATTTTGCTGGTAAATGGGCCTATGCAGCATGGCCCGCAGATTGGAGAGAATCTGGTTTAACTGACAATATCTGTGTCTTGGAATTTTTTCCAATTCTAGTGTCCCTTTACATATGGGGAGAAGAGCTCAGAAATAAAAAGATCATATTCCATTCTGATAATGTAGCAACTGTGCAAGCTATAAATTCAGCAACATCAAAATCAGATGGTTTAATGGTTCTGTTGCGTGCCTTTACCCTAAAATGCCTTAAGCTAAATATTGCATGCAAAGCAGAGCATATCCCTGGTGTCCAAAATGTTATAACTGACAGCCTTTCACGCTTTCAGATACAGAAGTTTCGACAGCACGCCCCCCAGGCAGCCGCAATGCCAGAAGAGATTCCGAACCATCTCTGGGGAATATTCGAGCAGGAATCAAAAAGCTTGTGAAAGCAAGCATGTCTGGGAATACCCAGCTGACGTACAGAAATGCTCTAAACTCTTTCAACAAATTCCGTACAGATTATCACCTTGATGTTGTTTGGCCAGCACCCTCTAATGATTTAGTTTTATTCTTGGCCTTTTGTTTTGAGAAAGGCTATTCTCCCGCTACCTTATATACCTACTGCTCAGGTATCAGTTTCTATCACAAAATGAAATCCTGGCCAGATCCAACTGACGAGTTTATCGTCAAGAAAGTTCTAGAAGGGTGCCGCCGTACAAGAAAATGTGTTGACACAAGAATGCCTATTGGTGATACACTATTGGGAAAAATTTGCGATATTTTACCCAAAATATGTTCTAGCCAATATGAACATATGTTATTTAAAGCAGCTTATACATTAACATATTTTGGCTTGTTGAGAATAAGCGAAGTGGTTTATACTTCAGCAATTCAATCCAATCGTCCTTTGTTATTTAACAATGTTCAGCAAGAATCCAATGACACTATCTCTATACTAATACGAACGTCAAAGACCAATCAATCTGGCAAGCCTGTCAAACTTAGAATTCATGCTTCTAGTAATGCTAACATTTGCTGTGTGAAAAGTGTTCAGAGTTTTCTAACAGTTAGACCTGCCTTTCAAGGCTATTTCTTGTGCCATAATAACAAATCCCCACTGACACAATATCAGTTTTTATCCATATTGTCAAAGTGTATCAATAATTTGGGGATTTCTAGTCGTAATTATAAAACTCATTCATTTAGAATAGGAAGGGCTACAGATTTGGCATTACATGGGGTCCCGTCCGAGACAATTAAAAAAATGGGACGTTGGAATTCTGATGCATTCCAAAAATATGTCCGAACCTAAACAACTTGTATAAAAGCACATGCTTCAAATGCCAACAAATTTGAATTAAAAATATTTTTCAGAAATATGGTTAATTGGCGATTCCATTGTTAAGCGGGCTGAAGAATATGCTAAATGTTCTGGGGATTTGCAGTTAGGACAGACATCGCACAAGGTTATCTGGATGGGCGCGTCTGGGATGAAATGGGAACGGCTACATCAAACCATTCAGTACCAGATGCTCCACAGAAGACGCCCTGATGCTATTTTAATACACTTAGGTGGGAATGATATCGACTCCACTAAACAAATTAACATTATTAATGGCATACACAAAGATATTAATTACATTAACTCTACCTTCCCAGATTCATTCATAATCTGGTGTGATATTTTACCAAGGCTCGTATGGCGAAACAATAATGCGGAAACGCCAAAAATTTTAAATATCAAGCGAAAACGTATTAATCGAGCTGCACGGCAGCTCGTCTATACTCTGAATAATGGTGCAATAATTTCGCCCAAGATAGAATGGGATATGGGAGAACTTTTTAATAATGATGGTGTCCATCTTTCTCAAATGGGAAACCTAGTATATCTACAGACGCTAAAGATAAATATCAAACAGATCTTATCGCGCAAAATTCCATTATAGTTTATCACAAGCGCTAAAGTTTAAATTTCGTTTTGCATAGAATTTGGGGAAAAATGTTCATTTTCTGTTGCGGAAATTCTAGGGAAATTTTAGCCTGTTGGAAGTCTGTTAAGCAGTTTAAATAATACAGCTACAAGTTCTTTGTCCTCCGAGTAGTTGGCGTCTGTTTGCCGGACAAACCAGCACCAGGAGACAAGGTTCAATTGTGTAGCTTTTTCGGATAAAATAAATCACTTTGGTCACTTGGTTGCATATCAGTTGGGAGGCAGGGTGTTCTGTCCGTATTATATGTGCAGTCGCCTACCTGCCTACCCTCTTATTAAATTTTTGGACATTTTCAAAAATTATTTTCTTTGATAGTGACCGGAAAATGTATATATATAAATGGCATTTGTGCTTATTGGTTGCACAGAAACAAATGGTTGCTTATAAATAAATGGTTGCTTATAAGTCAATGGTTGCTTATAAATAAATGGTGGCTTATTGGCTGCTTATAAATAAATGGTTGCTTAATGGCAGCTTATTGGTTGCTTATAAATAAATGGTTGCTTATAAATAAATGGTTGCATGCAGTTTGCACATAAGTAAATTATAGTTGCATACAAGTTGCATATAAATATGGTTTCAACTTCCAACGGCTAAATTTCTCTTATCTGATTTGGAGTGACCAGACAGATTATGTTGCGGCCATATAACCCCATCCATTGTTATATCTCGATGCAAGTTGCTAATACAGAAATATATAAAATTATATTATTGTCATAAATCAATCTAAGAGTTGTTGTAACTGTTGGTCATCTTTAGCTTTGACCTGGGCTGAGGCAGCCTGCAACAAACCTGTAACAATAGTAATGCTAACCTTTCAAAATCGAAGGAATAATTTAAATTCAAAATTGTTACAACTTAGTATTTGCATTCTGCCTCTGCTTGGGTTTGGGTCGAGGTTGACCAACTCTTGATGTGTCCTTGTAGAAAGCCGTCCTAAGATAAATTATATGGAAATACACAGCAATAATACCTGTACGTGACTGTAACCTGTAAAGGTATTGTATAAAACACAGTGTCATATTATAATGAACACTTCTGTGAGATTATTTAAAAAATAATCAGTTTGTGCATTGGTTATATGCAGTATATGGAAATACACAGCCTCCATATACCCATGTCCTGTATGTGACCTTGAATTTTTTGGTTGTTGCCCAGGTGTTCCAGGAGACAGGTCATCCTGTTTTGTCTTGTTATATTGAATTCTTCAGAAAAACTATTTGAAAATTGTTCCATACAATTGGAAGTTACAGAGTGGACACAACCAACAATGCAGTATATGGAAATACACAGCGAATATGTGCAGGTAAGTTGGCTGGACAATTACTCCATAGGTATGATTCATCGTCATGTTATGTTTAACATTTGCATGCAGTTTATAAAAGTTAGTCCTGTACTCAACCTTGACCTTTGAGGTAGCTGCCGAGACGTTGCAGACTTCTTTGAAGTTATTTGAAAATAGGTCCATGCATTTAGAAGTTACATAGACGGAAACAAAAGTTGGACTGACAGACCGACAGAATCGAACAAACCTATAATCCATAAAACCGGTTTTCAACAAGGAGTAGATATATAAATACTGGTATATTGAAACAGATATGTGATGAATATGTGGACATATGAATAATAGGTGAATAGATACCAGAGCTTATTGCAGGAAGAGCCACAGACTTCAACTGTAATCTTTCAGTCTCATTGAAACTGGTGACTACAGCCTTGTACAGGTCATCCTCACATCTCTGTAATTTTTCCTCTGTTGTAGGCTTGTAATCATACCAACATGGACCAACAGCATGAAGAACAAATTTGAAGTGAAGATGACCAGCTGTTGTCATGACTACATCTCCCTCTTTCAGTTGACCTGAAACAAATACATTGTATGAAACATGACTGCTATTTATGACTTTAACATGAAAATAAAAATGAAACCTGTTCGCACATCTTGCAGTCAATTAGCCAATCAAAATACTGCTTTAATACAAAAACTGATTATAATGATTGGTCAATGAGGCAATAAAAAACTTATTTATTTTACTTTGATTGTGAAACAATTAATTACACCTTAGATAATTTATGCTCATATTTGCTTTTTCTAATTTTAGTAAAAATGAGTATATGTGACCGCAATTAACAATATAAAAATGTTGTCATGGATCATTGGGCACTTTAATAAAGTTATAGCAAGATTTTATCCTCTTTAAGTCGGCGTTGATTTAACATAGAAGAATTCAGGAAATCATCTGTCGAATAAAAAGTTTAAAAATATTCACGCTTCCACCTATTTGACACAATAAAATATTTCTGTGAAGAAATAGTCTGCTGAAGAGATAATGTAAATCTTTTTTTTCTTATATCGATATTAGTCTTGTACCTACCATGTCTGTCGTGCAAAACCTTTTTACATTCTCTGTCAAGCTCCTCCCCTGCAGCCCTGGCTATGTCATAAGCTACTCCACCTTCATGCTGTAGATCTTTGTTTGCAGCATTCACAATGCATTCTACAGGTGCTTGTAGTATATCTGCTTCATAAACTTTAACAAACAAATGGCCAAGTTTGTATACTTTCATGTTTCTGGCATACGATGACCATGAAAACTGGGTCTGGAAAACTGGTTTGTATAGCTGTGTACTACCATTAGAGCTTGCAGTGGCACCGCCGAGTTCTGCAGGGCTACTTTTTTGATGTCTGCTAGATTTATTTTTTTTTTCGATCTTCGTTGCATTGGTACCAACTTGTTTTATTTCTTTTTCCAATTGTTCTTTTGCTTTTACTACATTTGGCTTCATTCCAATTATTTTCACTTGAATTTCTGATGATTTTTCTTTTTCCCTCTCCTTGCCTTTTTTCCTTTTTTCTTCCTTTATCCTTTCTTCTTCCTTTTTAACTGCAAAATAATGATATTTCTCCTGGATGCATTTCGGCAGATACAATATTGACATTTAACAAACAATATCTCATTATTCTCTCACTTGATATGCTTTGTTTATATTAATGTTTCACTATGCTTTGTTTATATTAATATTTCACCAAGTAAGACTTATTTTGCTATCATATCTTGTAATATTTCAAGGTATTAATACGGTTTTAAACAAATTAGGGGTATAATTTGCGTGCTGTATTGTTGTTGTAAGAAGATCTCATGATGCATATATACATGATTCTCACATACTGGATAAAGATATCTGTTATATACAGTACAAAATATAGAGAATACCATGTTAGTGTCTGATATTATCAACTTTATCAGGTGAGCCTAAAAAAAACAGGACGAGGCTCTGCTGAGTCTTTGTTTTTTTCGTGTCGAACCTGATAAAGTTGATAATATTAGACACTTACATGGTATTCTATTTATCATGTCAATATTTCTAGTTTGTTTTTTACTCATTTTAAGTAAGGTTAAAAGTAATTCTGTCCAGATATAAATGTTTAATTATACATAATGACGTCATGAAGTATACATAACGATGTCATGTGCCTGATAAACTTGCAATGATGAGATAAACCTATGTTTATCAGGCAAGCAGTTTATCAACAGAAATGAATGCATTGACATGATAAAATTCTATCTCACCCTTAGGTCGATATGAAATTCTTGCACTGTGATATAGGAATATAAGTATGGGTGAGTAGAGCCTCGTTCCCACCAAAACAGTTATCCCTCAGGACGGAACTTTCTATCCGAACCTCAAACCCATGTAAGATTCTTATTTACTACCAGAACCTCAAATCCACAACAAATTCATGTAATCTGAGTTTCTGGTAATATCTGACAAACTTACCAATAGAACTTCTTTGAGGTGGGTAGAGCCTACATGTACACCCTGGTGAGAAATGATTATGTAAATTATAATATTATCATGTATATCTAAAAAAATCACTTTAGTTGACCCTAAGCCTATGATGTTTTTGAAATTATATAAATAACGATGAGTGCATATCTGTAAATTACTTTTATTAAACAATTTAAAATTTACTTTTCATTAAATAATTGGATCTTACCACAAAATAAGTTTACTTACCAAATTCATTTTCTATCTTTTGGAAAATCTGTGGAAAATACCATAAATACAGTTGTTTTAAACATAATGCCTTATATAAGTGAATAAATCTGGTCATAATACTTAATACTGTTACATGAAACTTAAAACTAGAAATGTGTCTGTTGACACGAATGCCCACGCTATTGATCAGAAACCCTTTTTTACAGAAAATTAAGTAAAAATGGGGTCAATACTCCAATAATACAATTAACCAATGTTGATAAATATCAAACTTGACCAGTATTTTATAATATATAAAAAAAAATATTAAATAAATACACTGACACAGAAATTATTGATCAGAAACCATTTTTATAACTTAGGATGAATGAATAGAAGAGTAAACGAACAAAAGGATGAACAGGGGTAATAATTCTCCAAATGAAGGGGGCATAAATATCATCTTCTTTCACAAACCACCATTATTAACTACCAATGATTTTTTCTCAATCAAATACTTAATTTTTGCTTAAAAAACTATTTGAACCAGAAGAATGTTATCATGACCACCAAATATTTACTATGTTACATCAGATTCAATACAAAGCTTCTGAATTACTTGTTGTATTACCTGCAAAACTGCTTGGTCAGCATAATACACCACAAACATAACATGCTCGAGTGATGTCTTCTTACAATTCCTTCTGAATCTCTCAAAGCTTAAAAACATTTCAGCAGCAACAAGATCAGCTGGATAGTGCAAATTTCCCGTCCCAATCACCGGAAATGCTATCGTCTTGCACTTATAATAGGAGGCTATTTTCAAGCAAGTATTCATAAAATCCCGCAGATCCTGTAAGTGAAAACATGCCGTCATAATACTATAAAGACAGTTTGGTTATGAAAATGCAGGTGCTATGATTGACTGAACTTTCTCTATTTATACAAAATAAATGCACATAACTCACCCAGAAATTGAATTAAAATGAACAAATTCACTTATATTGAATGTCTATTTCCATTGTCATACAGAATGGTAAACATCAGATGAAAGACAAATGTGTTTTTATAAAGATAATATATTTTTTGTCAATTCAAATAATTATCCCCTTAGGTTTATTGAAGAATTTGTCCAAGATTTTATATTTATATGACTTCTGTGTTAATAAAATCAAGACCCCATGGCAAGATTGTTATGGTGACCCTAAATCACTCAACTGTGGCACAGGAGACCATACTCAGTAAAGTGATTTTTGATAATTCATGGGACACAACTCAGACATTTAATATCGAATTTGGCCTTATTAAAACATTATCAGTGATCTTACATAATTAGGTAACGACTGTAACTACTGTGTAAGTTTGGTTAAGATTCAGTCAACATTGTTGGTGCTTAAAAGAATGCAATGTCAAATAGGGCAATTTTTGAGGAATCAAGGGTCATAACTCCGACATACGTTGTCCGATTATGCCAGTTCCAGAATTTGTCTGAGATAGTATAGTTATATATCTTTTTATTCACTGTGTAATTTTTGCAAAAACCTTATATAAACTGCAGGTGCTTAAGTATGAACAGTCAAATAATGTATTTTTTTTTTAAAATTCAACAATAATCTTACAATTTGGCCAGGTCAATAATTCATATGAGATATGGTTATATATCTACTGTGTAAGTTTGGTGAAGATCAACAAAAACTGCAGGTTCTAGAGTACTTTGACAATTCAAGGACCATAACTTTGACACTAATCATATGATATGGCCAGTTCGGTAACTTGTCAAGAGATATTATAGTAAGATAGCTACTATCGATGTGAGTTTAATTAAGATCAAATGAAAAATGAGGGTAATAGTGTACATTCAATGTTAAATAATGAAATTTTTGACAATTAAAGACCCGTAACTGACATTCATCATCCAATTTAACTAATCCAAAAACTTGTTTGAAATAATTATTTTGGTTAAATGACTACTTTGTAAGTTTGGTAAAGATCAAATAAACATACAGGTGTTAGAGTGCACACAATATAAAAGTTTACACATAGACAGATGACAGAAGACGGAGATTTGTCAGAGAACTGACAGTTTATAATTACTGCATTAATTTGATAAAATTTCATACAAATTTGCTGGAGCTAAAGTGTATATCTAATTAGAGTTGACAGAAGAACAAATGATGAACACTGAGTAATTACAAAAGCTCATACTGAGCCATGCATGGCTGAGATGAATAAAAATTGTTTTTCAAATATAAATGTATATATATATTATATTGCTACCTCAAAACATTCCATTGCATAATCTTTGCTGTATTTTACAAATGTTCCATGAAAAACGTTACGACATTTCAGGTTGTAACCACCAGTTACTGCCACATCAGTTCTGTCTATCCCATTTGGAAAGTTCTTTTGACACTCTCGCTGGATACCATCACCTGCTGTTTGTAACAGTGCTGCAGACACTCTTCCATGTGAAAGGTCAAGGTTACGGGTTGTTGTATTCACTAGTATGTCAGCCTGGTTTGTTTGAAATTAAATAGCAAAAGTAGAACATAAACAAGAGCTGTTGGAGGGACAGCACGCTCGGCTATTTCGATGCTGTTCTAAAACAGAAGCTTTTTCGAGAAATAAGTACCAAATGGAAAACAATTAATATACAAACTCATGGGTGGTAAAATTAAGCTATAATTATTGCTTGTCTGTTAGAAATAAATTGGGAAAATCATACAACAATATTTATTTTCATTATCAACATTTTTTTTTTTTTTGAAAACAACAAAGTGAATGGATGGCTCATGTTTTAATTAAATATTAAGTTACATTTTTATTTCAAATTTTAAAATTGCTTTATCAATTCATCAACCATTGCTGACAAATAACCAGATAAGTGAGCCAATAACCAACTTAAGGCACACCATGTACGTATAATAACCCAAAATACTACAATTGCATGAATAGAATAACATAAGTTAGTCAAGCATATCAAGGAATACTAATTAAACATTAGCTGAATAATTCCAGCAAAAATTTAAAATATAGAGTAAGCTAAAGTTGAGATGAGTAGAGTTAGTTTATCAATGTTTTACATATGCGATATATGCACTACCTTCAAATCATACGGTAATATACCAGTTATTGTAAACATAGCTATAGTCTTGTACCAAACACAAACAATTTATGCTGAATATCCTTCCACATTCTAATTGTTCAGTTTTATACATATACAAAATAACATCACATCATAGGGTAATATATCAGTACCAGTTCATGAAAATGGATCTATAATGGAAATAATCTTGTACCAGCATGCACAGTTATCACAGCTGAATACTCTTTTATGAAAATGAAAAACAAGAGGCCTACGAGGACCTGAATCGCTTTACTGTCAACAGATGCTCTATGTAAAATATCTAAGGTTTAGGCCTTGAACTTTCAGAGAAACTGTTTTTTTTTTAAAATTTACTTAAAATGTGCTTATAAGCCCTGTGGTGGGGGTATTTGTGGCTGAATCACACTAGTTCAAGAACCCGTCCAACAATGAGGGGTCCGATGAATGACGGGGCTGGTGAGAATATGTAAGTCTTATATTGACCATTCTGAAGGGGAATATACCCAGTATATGTCAGGTGAGCTAATGGAATATTACTACTTTGTATAATTACCTGTGTCTTGTTCAACTCTCCACTAACAACTTCAACCTTTATATCTTTCAAGTTTTCTTTTGATTCATCACCTGTTTATAATAGATTAACCTTGTTTTTTTAAATCTGACACCTGAAATACAGAATCTGATAAAATATAAGTTTTAAGAATGGGAAGAGAAAAATAAGAGACCCAATAGAACATGTGATTACTAGTAGTTTATCATGGTTATTTTGAAAACTATCTGAGCTCTAGACTTTTGAAAATACCTGTATAAAGAACAGACATAAAGTTCCCTTACATGATATCTCAGACCCTGATGAAAGTCCTTTAGTGAAAGATTTTTTTAAAAAATACCACTATGCTATTTTATAAAAGTTTAGTAGAAAGATGCAAGTTTCCTATTCTTTTATATAAGTCCTTGGATAGACTTAGTCTTCTTTCAATAATAATTCTGTTCAAGTGCAAACAGCTGGAAATTGAAGTTTCCTTAATTACCCATTACACAACTGATAGATCCGCGACTTCAATCATACATATGTGTCATAATCTCTTTCTCAGTTCACATGTGAGTATTGTCCACAAAACCACATGTTGACCCACTGAATGTGATTAAAAAATAAACAATTAATAAAATGTCAGCATCACAAAACAAGTCACCCACATCTATACTTGATGTTGATCATGTATGCCAAGTTTCAAGTAAATCACCTGAAACTGAAACTAGTTCGCTCCACAAGAATTGCAAAAAAGTAACAAGGGCAATAACTCTGTATGTAATTAAGTCAGTTTGATAAAACTTGTGTCACATACATCCACATGTACACTTGATGTTAATCATATATTTCAAATCAATTGCCTGAAAACTGTGGAGGTAGTTCACTCCACAAAAATTGCAATATGGTAAATTGTAGCAATTTTACCAAGTGCAAGGGCATTAACTCCGCAATGAATTTGGTCAGCGTCACAAATTTTGCGTCACACACATCTACACTTGGTGTTGATTATGTTTTCAAAGTTTCAAGTAATCCCTTGAAAACTGTGGAAATAGTACATTCAACAAGTTACTGACAAGATAGATCGACTAACCAACTGACAGACCAATTGATACAGTGACTCCTATATACCCCATCTTAAACTTCCCTTACAGGGATATAAAAATGAATTTGTGGTTATTTTTAAGGCCAAAATAAGCTAAAGAAATAGTGGATAGTGTCAAATTATCTTTACAGACTCATTAACTACAGTTACCTTGGTGACAAGGATACAAATTAGTTTACTGGAACATGTTGAAGAGCACAAATAACATAAATGTTATGTTATCTTACCGTCAACCATTACTTACGTGATTTTCTGTCAATAGTGTCATTTATAGATCTCCCAGCCATCTGAAACATATCTACAGAATCTGTCACTAACAGTACAAATCGTGGCTTCAGATTCTTAGGTGCATCATGAAAGAATCTAACAACAGCCTGGGCAAAACACTCCACATATAAGGCATATGGCCATGCTCCCAGGGGTTCTATGGATATCCCAACAGAATCTTCATTGTCTTCACAAGTTTTTGTAAGAATACGCTCAACCAGCTTCTCTAATTTTTCTTTTTCCTTTCTGCATCCACCATTCCATGGAGGTATTGCAACAACTACTTCACGGAAAGTTTCTTCTAATCTACGCTGAGAAATCGTCTCTGCAATTAAAATATAAAGTAATTTGAATGGGAACATTACATTCCATTGGTTCCAATAAATTATAATGGCTTGATAACTTTTATCAAGAGTATGTTCACAATATTACAATATTTTACATCTACAGTCAAACCTGTGTTAGTGGTTACCTCTATTAAGCAACCACTTAAACAGCCGCATTTTCTATTTACCATTTTTATAATTTTAGTTTTAAATAATCTGTATTAAACTGTATTACTCCCTTGATTGGCTGCTAACACAGGTTTGACTGCATATGGGTAAAAGATATTAAAGTTAGACTTTTCAAAACTAAACCTATGTATGCCAAAATATCTAGTTTGAGGAGATTTCTTTGGTTAAGGTATACCTAAAAATTGTTTTATTCTTTTTACCAGTCAAGTATCTTCTAATTAAGACAAGTTGAGTAATTACATTTAATGTAATAATTGTCTTTGGCAATTAATTATTGATTTTCTTGTGATGTTTATCTATAATCTAATATTGTCCATACAAAGTATGTCATGTTTCTACAAACAATGATCAGTACAAAATGACCGATCTTGTGTATTTCAGATTAATTTATTGGTGCAAATAAATTCTGAAGTGTAATAAAAACGAATTGGTATGATTTCCAGAATTGAAGAGTTTTGTTCAAGTTATACTGATAGGTTTATGAAGGAATACCAGGTAATATAAGTGTTTTCATAAAGATCATAGTGTCATCTCTATTTGTTATGTTTACTTTCATATTTTAGCCATATCAATTTAAAGTTCTTTTTTATTTAAATTTATATTAAATCGATTTTCATACCATATAAATTTTGTATTATATCATACTGATATTAAAACAAAATTATTTTTTATATATTTCATCTGATTACCGAGTAATTGTTTAAATTATTGCCATTCGTCTCTCACTACTGATTCAAAATGGGAAGATTACTAGCAATTTGCAAAAATTGGTGTGTTTGAGTACTTGTTAACCATCCAGGATCCCAGTAAAGTGTGGTTAGGTTGCCTGGTTGTCTGTTAGCCATCATTGGCATAAAAATGATGCTTAATATTCAAACAAACAAAAATCATATTTACTTATTAATATTGTATTTCGTCAGGCAAGTGAAAACAGTGTTTTGAAATTATTAAGTAACAGTAAGGCCATTATAAATTAATTGCTAGATTATCATCCAAATTTTTCTTAAAAAAGGGGAGGGCGGAACGATTTCCTTCTTCTTTTTTTTTTTTAAACTTTTGATATTTTTTTATAAAAATAAAAAGGGTTGGGGTGGCATGAAAATTACAGGGCAGGTGGGTATGATAATCTAGCAATTAATTAATTATGGCCTAATTATAACTTTCTAAAATATTCTAGTTTTATATTTTATTGAACAAATTAAAAAAGTACCTTTATGTTGGTTCTCTAATTCTGTATGTATGATGACATTGGCACCACAATCCTTGATGGGAGCTTTCACAAGAACTAGTTTACAGTGTTTGGAAAATTCCCATATCCCAGGACCTTTCATCTCACCAGTAGCTGATGCATCTTCTGTATTTGTGTCTTCAGTGTTTGTACCAATGATTTCTATTGACACACCATGTATTTTCTCTATTTCTTCTAAAGTGGCCTTGCCAGAAGTACTGCTAACAAGTTTTGCTGGAACACAAAGTCTTTTTACACGGACACATTTCTTCGCTTCTTCCATTGCCTTTGAAGCTGCTACAACATTTTCCTCCAAGCCAGACAGTGTAAAACCAAACAATTCAGGATTTTCAAGCAACTGTATTCTAACATCATTCTTGAAAGATATTTCGGGTGCCAAACTCTTTAATACAACAAACTGTTCATTATTTTTTACTACAACCGTAGAAGCTTGTGTTAACAGTAATTCTACTATTTCTTGTTCTGCCTTTTGCACAGAATCAGAAAATCCTACAATGTACAATCTTGCACCTTCACAATATTGCAGCACTATTCTGTTTTGGTATGATGTTATGACATCTTTTATAAGTTTTTCGATGTTACCTGCTTCTCTCCATTTACCAGTCATCAGAACTGAATCTTGAGAAATGTATTTGCTTATTACAACAGATGCATTCCTCAGCACATTGTCATCAATTCCATATACACAAACTACGTTTTCAAATTGCTTTACAACACAGCCTAGATTTTGTTTCTCTAAATGCATCTCAAGTTCTTCTGCCACACTTAATCTGTGCAAGAGTTCTGACACTTTAGCAGGAAATTTGCATTTTATGCACTTTGTTTTACCTTTAAACCATTCCAGATGCCCTCTCGCCTTTTCCACCTCAGAACTCAGTCCTTTTAAGTGACATACCATTACATCTGGAAGGAGTTCAAATGTAATTTTAACATTTGAACATGCTCTAGTTATCACATTCTCAAAACTTGTTTTAGAAAGTATATCAGAAAAGATTAAATCCATTTCATATGACATTTCTGTCTCGTATTCAACAGGTTTCAAATCCTGACCAAACATATTTGCAAAATGTGTTTTCATTGCATCTTCTACAGCACAGTCATAAACAACACCCACTCTATCTTCAGCTACTGTTTCAACCAAAAATTGATTGAACTTTGAACTTTGCAGTTTCTCAACACATTTTTCAGCATTGCCATTTTTTATGACAAAAACATCCACTACGAGGTTTCTTCTATGCTTCAAAACAATTGCAATTGTCTTTTCTATTATCTTCTCAGCATGACTTAAAGTTTCAATGCTATCATGAATTATAAGCTTGAAATCTTCATATATTTTTGGTCTACCGTCAACTGTTTCCAGTTGTTTATTGCATGCTTCACGAATGGCTGGTGTGCCGAATATATAAAGCCATCTCAAATAATTATCCAAGTTGCAAGGGTAACACTCATGAGTTACCTCAGAATAACTTCTACCAGCTAAAGCGTACATTACTTTCATATTGATCGTTCTTTCTTGCTTTGTATTGCCTGTAAGAATTAAAATAAAGAATATCAATAACACAGATAACACCACCTATATGTTAAATCATTAGATAGAATCCAACAACAGATTAAATTCAGGATTTACAATAGTCATGAGTTCATGACATATTCAAAATGTTTTGCTTTATGTTTGAATATTTAGTATCATTTTTATGCCATCAGGGGCTAACAAATAACCACTCTTCCCTGGGATTCTTGAATGTTAACCAGTACTTGAGCACACCCATCTCTGCAAGTAACTGACAACTGTCCCACTTGAATCAGCAATGAAAGACGAAGGACAATGAGCTGTATATCAATCATCATAAAGAATGTGGCTGAATGGGGATTCAAACTCATGACCCCTGGATTGATAATCAGACATGCTACCAACTAAATGTGTCACAAAGTAATCAGCAGGGTTAGATAGCTGTTAATTGTTTGAACACTTGGTCCTATCTGAATTCTTCAGACGACATATTTCGCACATAAACATTGTCATTTTTTTTAAATACTATTTAATAGCAAAAGTTTAGAATTAAAATATATTTTTTAGTTATTTTCTAATAATGTCATATTGAAAATCACTGCTTTTGCAAGAAACTATTGTTACTTCTTATCAAACTGTTTTTACTGCAAATGATAAAATTTCAAATTCTGACTAAGTCTGTTTATAGACTCAGATGTGCAGACACCATTACACAATTAGATATATTTATCTGGTTGCTCTTCATGCACAATGACACAGTTTTGTCTACAAATCATTAGTATTCCTCAAAACTTCTAGCTAATTTGCACCAAAGATAAATGTAATTAAACTACAAAATATTTTGTTAAAATATATGAGTACTGGTATGTAAATATACATGTAGATAGGAAAAACAGATAAAATATAAGAAACTAAAAGAAAATATATAAAAATAGGCAACTTGACAGCCAACTTGACAGCCTGGCATTGCAGACAGTTTGCATGAGTCTGCCATGAATTGAAGGTAAATACAGGCAGTCTTTACTATATAATCTTGCAAGCCATTCAGTAAGTGTTTTATTATTAATTACAAAACCTGTTTTCTAACAAACATCTAATAAACACCAAACACCATTAAAACTGCATATTTTAAATGTCAAGATGGGCATTGATAATCAAATATATATATATAGATATCTCAGTATCTGAAATAGGTTGTCAGGTAATAATTTCCTTTAGAGTTATCGATCATGGATGACAACAACTGATCAGAAAACACCAGAGGAAACAGTTGTGTTCATTTGTACAATAGAATAATGAAAGAAGTTTGGAATATTTGTCATGTTAATACAAATGTTAATACATTACCTACATTTCACCCTGAGTAATGTGGTTCACTGTTCTTGAAGCCAGAAGGTTTCATAAAGTTACCTTGAACTGTTTAGGAGTTGTGCTCCGGAAACGGTGATTTTTTTAATTTTGGATATTTGTTTCCATGATAACAGAAAAAATGTTAAAAATGAAAAAAAAACATAGCAAAAGGCACTAGTTCACCTTGAGATTGCCATGTGAACAAAATTCTGTGAAAAGTTACATAAAAGGTTTTGAAGTGCTCTGGAAACAGTGAATAATTCAGAATTTTGTTATTTTGACTATTTGCTTCATTGGTAACAGAAAAAATATTGAAAATTAAAACTCCCCTATAGCAAAATACACTACTAGACCAATAGGTTGACATATGTACAACATTTTGTGAAGTGAAACTGTTTTGGAGTTGTGCTCCAGAAATGTTCAATTTCAAAATATTGGCTATTTGGTTAATATAATAGTAACAGAAAAAGATTAAACATGAAAACTCTCCAATAGCAAAATGAACTCCTAAGTTGACATTTGTATGAAGTTTTGTGAAGTTAAGTCAGACGGTTTTGGAGTTGTGCTCTGGAAATGGCAAATTTTATAGCAAATTTTATATTTTTGGGTATTTGTTTCCCTGGTAACAGTAAAAAATATTGAAAACTCCCCAGTTGACATGTATACAAAGTTCCATGAAGTTATCTTTAATTAATGGCTTTGGAGTTGTGCTCCAGAAGAGTTTTCGTAAGCACCGGACACATGAATGCACGGACACTGCCCGATATAAAACAAAATTATTTTTTATATATTTCATCTGATTATTGAGTTATTGTTAAAATCATATTTACTGATATGAGATATTGTGTCTCATTGTCATTCGTCTCTCACTACTGATTCAAATGGGAAGATTACAAGCAATTTGCGAAGATTGGTGTGCTTGAGTACTTGTTAACCATCCAGGATCCCAGTAAAGAGTGGTTAGGTTGAATGATTGTCTGTTAGACATCAATGGCATAAAAATGATGCTTAATATTTAAACAAACAAAAATCATACTTATTTTAAAATCAATAGCGTATTTCACCAGGCAAGTGAAAATAGTGTTTTGAATTATTTAGTAACAGTAATTATAACTTTCTAGAATATTCTAGTTTTATATCCTATTTAACAAATTAAAAAAATACATTTATGTTATTTCTCTAGTTCTGTATGTATGATGACATTGGCGTCACATTCCTTAATGGGAGCTTTCAAAAGAACTAGTTTATAGTGTTTGGAAAATGACCATATCCTACGATAATTTATCTCACCAGTAGGCAATTGTTCAGCAGCTGATGCACCTTCCATATTTGTGTCTTCAGTGTTTGTACCAATGATTTCTATTGATTCACCATGTATTTTCTCTATTTCTTCTAAAGCGGCCTTGCTAGAAGTACTGCTAACAAGTTTTGCTGGAACACAAAGTCTTTTTACACGGACACATTTCTTAGCTTCTTCCATTGCCTTCGAAGCTGCTACAACATTTTCCTTCAAGCCAAACAGTGTAAAACCACAAAATTCAGGATCTTCAAGCAACTGTATTCTAACATCATTCTTGGAAGATATTTTGGGTGCCAAACTCTTTAATGCAACAAACTGGTCATTATTTTCTACTACAACCGTAGAAGCTTGTGTTAACATTAATTCTACTATTTCTTGTTCTGCCTTTTGCACAGAATCAGAAAATCCTACAATGTACAATCTTGCACCTTCACAATATTGCAGCACTATTCTGTTTTGGTATGATGTTATGACATCTTTTATAAGTTTTTCGATGTTACCTGCTTCTTTCCATTTACCAGTCACCAGAACTGAATCTTGAGAAATGTATTTGCTTATTACAACAGATGCATTCCTCAGCACATTGTCATCAATTCCATATACACAAACTACGTTTTCAAATTGCTTTACAACACAGCCTAGATTTTGTTTCTCTAAATACATATCAAGTTCTTCTGCCACATTTAATTTGTGCAAGTGTTCTGACACTTTAGCAGGAAATTTGCATTTTCTGTACTTTGTTTTACCTTCAAACCATTTCAGATGCCCTCTCGCCTTTTCCACCTCAGAACTCAGTCCTTTTAAGTGACACACCATTACATCTGGAAGGAGTTCAAATGTAATTCTAACATTTGAACATGCTTTAGTTATCACATTCTCATAACTTGTTTTAGAAAATATATCAGAAAAGATTAAGTCCATGTCATATGATATTTCTGTCTCGTATTCAACAGGTTTCAAATCCTGACCAAGCATATTTGCGAAATGTGTTTTCATTGCATCTTCAACAGCACAGTTATAAACAACACCCACTCTATCTTCAGCTACTGTTTCAACCAAAAATTGATTGAACTTTGAACTTTGCAATTTCTCAACACATTTTTCAGCATTGCCATTTTTTATGACAAAGACATCCACTATGAGGTTTCTTCCATGCTTCAAAACAATTGCAATTGTCTTTTCTATTATCTTCTCAGCATGACTGAAAGTTTCAATGCTATCATGAATTATAAGCTTGAAATCTTTATATATTTTTGGTCTACCGTCAACAGTTTCCAGTTGTTTATTGCATGCTTCACGAACGGCTGGTGTGCAGACTATATAAAGCCATCTCAAATAATTATCCAAGTTGCAAGGGTAACACTCATGAGTTTCCTCAGATTTATTTCTACCAGATAGAGCGTACAGTACTTTCATATTGATCGTTCTTTCTTGCCTTGTATTGCCTGTAAGAATTAAAATAAAGAATATCAATAACACAGATAACACCACCTATGAGTTAAATCATTAGATATAATCCAACAACAGATTAAATTCAGGATTTACAATAGTCATGACATATTCAAAATGTTTTGCTTTATGTTTGAATATTTAGTATCATTTTTATGCCATCAGGGGCTAACAAATAACCACCCTTTCCTGGGATTCTTGAATGTTAACCAGTACTTGAGCACACCCATCTCTGCAAGTAACTGACAACTGTCCCACTTGAATCAGCAATGAAAGACGAAGGACAATGAGCTGTATATCAATCATCATAAAGAATGTGGCTGGATGGGGATTCAAACTCATGACCCCTGGATTGATAATCAGACATGCTACCAACTAAATGTGTCACAAAGTAATCAGCAGGGTTAGATAGCTGTTAATTGTTTGAACACTTGTTCCTATCTGAATTCTTCAGACGACATATTTCGCACATAAACATTGTCATTTTTTTTTAAATACCATTTAATAGCAAAAGTTTAGAATTAAAATATATTTTTTAGTTATTTTCTAATAATGTCATATTGAAAATCACTGCTTTTGTAAGAAACTATTGTTACTTCTTGTAAAACTGTTTTTACTGCAAATGATAAAATTTCAAATTTTGACTAAGTCTGTTTTTAGACTCAGATGTGCAGACACCATTACACTGAGATATACTCATCTGGTTGCTCTTCATGCACAATGACACAAATCATTAGTATTCCTCAAAACTGGATCCTGTATCCAAACTACATTTGTGAAACAGTGGTGGGATTAAACCAAAACATTACAAGTCATATAAATTATGGCATTCAGTTTTATTGGTGTAGGAATACAACAGAATGAATCAGAGTAGAACCACTCACAACAGACAGACGGATGGAAGAGGGGGGGGGGGGGGGGGGGGGGGTCAGGCAGATAGGCAGTCAGACAGAACAAACCGACATACAGATAGACAGAAGGACAGCAAAAAATCATTAGAGAAATCACCATTTCAAAAATAATTATATTTAGAATAATAAATTAATTAATACAGACCTCGTGACGATGCCATTACGCATCTGTCCAGCTGAAATATACATCACAAATTCAATCAAAAACACAAAAATATGACTTATAAATGAGCAGTGACGTACATTCACTATTCACTATTTAGGTATGTACCATGTTCCCTGTTTACAATAAATATGACTTACATACTGTATATATACTATATATATATGTTGTTGTTTGTCATTATTGTGTAAAGTGGTTTTGATCAGAGCAGGATCCTGATTTAAGTACAATTAGATGATAATCTTTACATGTGTTCCTTTTTTCATGGAAAAATCTTCAAAATCAATTTAATGATTGGACTGAAAATCTCTTTATAATCCTGCTTACCAGCCTGAATATATTTGTTTCCAGAAATTCATTATTTTCTTATTTTGAAAATTTTAGATTTACCATTTACTATTGAAGGGAATATATCCTTTTTTTTCAAAATTTTAAATATTTAAAATATGTTACAATTTTAAACGGGAAATCTATAAATATAAGTCTAACCTGGGCATGTAGCCCAAGTTAGGAAATCCCAAAAAATGGCCAAACGTGGGCCCTGAAATGTAAAAAAAATATTTCAAATGCTCCTACCTTAGCCTTTTAAGCTGATTCCAGGTCTTCATCTAAAAGTCACCACATATTCGCCCATAACTATCCACACTGACAGTTGTCAGAAACAAGTACATTAGGTTACTGCATACACACTACTGGAACATGTACAATGAAAAATAATCTTAAAAGACAACAGTGTTAAATTTAAAGCAGATTGGTAGTGCAATGACTAAAGTGCTGGCCACTCACAATTGAAGTTCCAGATTTGATCCCCAGCTCAACAGGCTGTCTCTTATGCTTAATATAAAAACTCTACCCAGGAAGCGGAATCAAGAGTGGACCATAATAATGAGCTTTTAGATTTCTTCACAATCGAACTAATTGTGTCTGTACCATCTGATGGGATTAAAATAGTGGATTTTTCTATCTTCAGTTAATGCCAAACCCTCTGGGGACCTAGAAATCCATAGTCATACTGACAAAGACTGATAGTACTTAAAAACATATTAAAAGAAATTTAAAAGAAACAATAAAGTTTTAAATGATAGGTTTAAAAATAATAACATGAATTTATGGCAAGTTGTCCCTGACTGCCCGGCGCTGGACAGCCTCTATCTGGTTTATGGCAGTCTCAGTATGGGGTGACCAGACAGTTGATCAGTACTCCAGTTGGGGACGGACAAGAGTTCTATAGTACAGGGACTTTAAATCTTCTTACGTTTTTTTTTATATTTCTTCTGAAAAAAAACCAATGTTTAATTTGGCAGGTTGGGAAATTATTTGAAGGTCTGCAAGAATTTTTGAAAAGTCTGAACCAAGATAATTGAGGAGACATGTTTACAATGTTTGGATATGTGTAACCCAAAATATAGCAGTTACTTAATGATCTCTGTTTGTGTCTCCGGAATAATTAGGAAAAACAAGAAAATAACACTCACAGACAAATAATAACCGTAAAATTACTTTACCATTTCAAAGTATTTTCTTTTGATACTAAAATGACAATAAAAATATTGATGATTCAAGATTTAGACAAGAAGAACATACCTGCACTAATTTCCAAATCATGTAAGAACGCAATAAACAATTCGTTGTAGGCTGAAAAAATAACCGGCAAAAATCATTTGTTTTTCTTAACTTAAGTCATGTGACATGAGTTTGTTTTTGTTATGACATATATTTGTAAGTGAATGCAAACGTTTTATCAACAATAATAGTGTTAAAATAAATTTTAAAAGGGTAAATTGAAAACGAAAGTACAAAATGGTAAACACCTCAGGTTTGTTGTTGCGGGAGAAACTATTGTATTTTAAAAAATAAACTATGTGCACCGTCTTCATTTTAAAAAAAAAACTAAACCAAATATGTATTTCTTTACAATATCTATTTGAATTGGATGCATCTTTATTTTAGGTGAAATTAAGTGAAAATCTGAAACTTATGTTTCAAAATTATATACAATAATAACTACTCCCGCAACCCGGAATAAATAAAAATGGACCAATGAAACCGCTTCTCATATCATGTGGCCGAAACGGGCCAATCACGCATTTCGTACCTGGGCGCGTTCAAGGTTGATGCCAATATGGCGGACAACAAATGGAGCGTTGGTGTTTGAAGAACTAAACATTGATTTTTCAACCATATATCTCATACAGACAGGTATTCCACGCATTTGAGAAAGGAGCAAGATATTTATGAATCATATCACATTTAATGCTCCGTTTATAAATTGAATAGAAGTAGGAATTTTACTCATGATACAATACCACAGTGACAATAAATTTTATTTTGTAACAAAATCCCTAAATACATAACTCACTCTGCTACTATAATGATCCTTAAAACTTTGATGTTTTTTTAAAAATATATTATTCAAATATGTTTTCAGCCTTCAATGATGTAGTTAAGTCTGTTACATAGAAAGTTCCGTTTTACATCTTATCGCAGGGTAAAAAGTAATTGCTCTATTTTTTGCGCTATCATTTGAAACCACGTTATTGTTTAGCATTTGATCACATTTTTGTTCACATTTTGATACATAGACTCGAAATTTATTGACATAGCTAAATTGTTATCAAATATACATAAAGTATTTGAACAAAAAAGATAAAATGAACAGCTTACAAGTGATTATCATATTATATATAAATATTGCCAATTTACGGCAACAACGACTATACTTTTTAAGACTGAAAGTGTATGGCATTTTTTCCCCCGTGTAGCCCTCCAAGGTAACAGTGCTTCAGTTGTCCCCTGATTTTAAAAATATTTTTTGTTGATGCATGATTTTATTTTGTACAATTATTTATGAGTGTCCCACCTCATTTCAGATATTGAAAATGACATCTGCCCAAGAAAAGATGAAGACTTTGTTTGAGGATCTTGGTAAACCAACTCTCCGTGGGGTCCGAAAATGTCCAAAATGTGGCACATACAATGGCACTAGGGGAATCAGCTGTAAAAATAAACAATGTGATGTTGTTTTTAAGGAAAAAGAAAAGAAGAAAGGCCACAGTGCTGAAGCTGTGAAAATAATCACCGGGTCCACTGTGCAAGTTTTCTCTGTACGCCTTCGTGATCGAGGTCCAGATTATCGTGGCTTTGTCCAACTTCCCCTGGTCCAGGATCTAGATGGAAATCCAGCTCCTGTTGTTGATCCCGCTGTTCTTGCATCAGCTGCACGTTGCTATGTAGAGAGTTGTTCTAGAGGTTCACAGATTGGTAATCAAGAACTGACATGTCTACACATCAAAGCCGCAATAGAGTGCTTGTCAGAAGCACAACCACTGACACTAAAAAACTCAGTACTAAATTCACTGCAAGTGAATAATGAAATAAAGCAGGCAATATGGCTTCTTGCTACTGAGACAACTGGCCCCTTGGTGCAGAGGGTAACAAAGAATATTATGGTAGTCAAGTGTAAGCCAAATCCGAAGCAGCCTCTTGGTTTTCTTCATTTTGCTTTTTTCGAAACCTTTAAAAATAGGACACAGCCATCAGTGCATAAATTCCAGTGTTCTTGTAAATCCTTTAAGGTAAGTGAGAACTGTATATTTCATATTTTTGTTTAGTGTTGCTTTGATTTTTGCGATCTGGTATAACCCAGCTGGGGATTGTTGAAGCCTCAACCTTTTGCATAAAAGGCAGATGCTCTACCACTAGAACATCGCTGTGGTTACAGTATATCAGTGTTAGTTACAAGAATAAGTAACATGTATAGTTACATGTCGTTATCCTGCTGTTTTCAGACTACATGTTCAATTGACTGTGATTACATTGTATCAGTATTTACCAAGAGTCCACTATCAGTTTATAATTATTCAATTACAGCAATAACATGTACCTGAACTTTTCAAATTAAAGTATTACTCTTGTATTATTGTACTGCATGGTAATTGTGTATTGAACCTTGATTTTGAAAATGAAAATTCCAGTTAACATTACATTTGTGACCCAGAGTTACAATCTTTTGCATGATGTTGATTATACATGACTTATCATGTGTATTTATGTCTTGTTTCTTAAAAAAAATGCAGATATGTAACATGTACATGTATATATCAAGTTTGCCGTTTAAATCAGGAAGAATCAAGCTTCATCCTCAATATAATACTAGTTACTAAGTATATAAGTACATGATGTATGTATATGATGTTATAACGGGTCTGCATTGTGGCTGTATTCCTCAATGTGTTTAAAGTGAAGCACTGGTCATATGATTATTAGCTTACTCTATGTTGAGAAAGAAGATTGTAAGAATTCATATTTTTCTTGGTTTCAGGGTCCAAAAGGACAAAATGAGGATATGTTTAAAAGATGTGTTCATTTCTATGCCTGTGTCTGTGCTTTTGCCAGTGATGAAAAGCTACTAGAAGAGTTCTCCTACTATATAGATCTTGATTCTGCAAGTAAGTGTTGTATTTTAATTTGGCCATCCTTAAAAATTTATTGTTTGCCTTGCTCCTACCTACTCGCTAAAAACTGCAGCTACCAAAGTTTTTTTATTGACTTTCTAAACATTTTATTTGTTTTCATGATTTCTGTCCATTTTTCTTTAAAATCAAAATTTGGCCAAAAAAATAAATTACCTACCTACCTACCCACATAAAAAATACTGGGTTGGAGCCCAGCAAACAAATATTTTTTACGGATGGCCTTTGTAAGGTAAACCAAGGACTGATGTAAAGAAGGAAAGGCAACTTATGAGAGTTTTTGAAACACCACATATTCACACAAATTTCTTGTTTTCAATTATATCTACTTCCTGAATTTATTCTCAGGAAATTCCGGTCAATATTCTAGATACACAAGATAGATAACTTGACATGCATGATTAAGATAATTTCACTTACACAAGGTAGATAATTCTACATACACTAGACAGATAATTTTACATATATGATAAATAATTTCATATACACGGGGTAGATAACTTTAGAAACACAGGGTTTATTATTTTACATACACAAGGTAGATAAGTTACATGCGTGATTAAGATGAATTTACATTAAAAAGTAGATTATTTATAATAACTTGGCTGCTGAAAAATATTTTTTTTTCAAGTATTATTATAATTATAACTTTCCAGTGTCCCTAAACACTGCACTTGTGGATGACAGCCCACCATCTCCAGAGCAGCAGCTAGTGACAATCTACCAGACAACCGCGGATGGGGATATTCATGAACTACAGGCTGACACTGACCCTAGCACATTGGAGGTGGTTGTCTCAGAAGAATTTTTGGAAACACCATCCAAAAAAAGACGGAAAGAAGAAATAGGTATTTATTTTATTTATTGTGTACTTGCCCTTTGTATGTTTGAATTTAAGTTAGATATCAGTCAATAAGTCACTTGTCGGAATATGATATTAAACATTAAAATAAATGTAAACTGTTCATTTTAATTTATTTGTCATCAGGACTCTTTGTGCTTCCCAGAATCAGTTTTAATGTTGAAAAAAAAAAGTAGTACTCTATTCAATTTAACTTCGACATTTTATTTGATCTCTGTCAATTTCAGTAAACTTGGTTAAACTTAGATTTTCTTTTAAACTTTAAAGACAGCAACTGAGATTATGGGTTTGAGCCCAGTTTGGCCCAAAAACTGAATGTAAGAAAGTTTACCAGTTACATGTCGACGGATAATAGTTCTACTCAGATTTATTTTTTCGGATGTCTTTCTTCATCAATATAACTGGATATGCACTATAACATGTATAAACTGTCATGTGTTGAAAATGATGTTTACCCCATTTAAATTAGATGAATACAGCAAAGGCACTGATATAAGCTTAAGGAAGTTCTGAGGATGACTTGTGTGAAAGGGTATGCTTATAACTTTATAAAATTATGACAGTTAATGAAACATCCCAGATTGCCTTGTGTGTATTAATATTTACATTTGCTGCATTGATATTACAGCCCAGGCCAGTAGTGCTCTTCTCACCCTGCAGGAGTCGAACATGAAACCTGTAAGAGTGACGACCCCTGGTAAATCCTTGGTTCACAGAACTCTCCCAGCCCCTACCAAAAAACCAGGTAACTTACATTTCAAAACATTCATAATCATTTCCTCTATAGTTGATTTCTCTCTGCAGATATTCCAAAGTAAGATTGGTCATGGCACCTAACAGTTTATATCAGTCTGATTTTGAATTTTGGAATTCTTCTACACAACACTAATTATTTTGATGGAAAGTTTTATCACTTATTTATGATGGGAAATATATCGGCTTAGAATCTTGAATGAGGATTTCATCTACCAGTAAAATTTTATTGTAGCATTTGTTCTGTCTAAGGAAGAGTCTGAATGACGATGTAAAGGTTGTCAAGCTGTTATTTAAATGCTATCTATTTTAGAATGGGGATTTCATTTCAAGTTTACCTATCCAATTTATATATTGTTTTGTCAAGATCAGCATTTATTTTCATCACTTGATAATTGTTGTCTGTCATATGTCAATTGTACTTTCACTTTCATATTACAATCATTATTCAATTAAACGTGTGAAATGATCAAATAGAACTAAAACTGGGATCAAGATATCCAAAATATTGACACAGGCAATATCGAGAAAAAAGGAATATATTTACATACACAAAGAAGGAGGAAAGTTGGAAATGGCAAAAAAATATTGACACTAACATACTATTGACTCAAGCAATATCGAGATAACGATCTTTGACTGTACATTTATGATTCTAGCATGTTATAATCTGAAATGTATTTATTTTTTAAATGAAATCAGTGAACCTAAGTCAGCCTATAGAGGAAGGGGAGGTAGTTGCATCATTCCACTCTTGGTTGGCCAGTGTCACGGAGCGGATCAACCAAACCATGCATTATCAGTTTGATGGTAGGTTAAATTTAACTTCCTTTGTTATCAAATAGATGTGTTCATTCTGATTTATCTTTCAATGTATACCATATTCAAATAGTGAAGTTTTATTTCCTAAACTTGATTCATTTTACCTTCATTACAAAATAAAATGATAGATGAAGGTGTTAATGTCTCTAGGTGTGGAAGGCAAGCAGGAGGAACGCTCACAAATGAAACACTGGATATTGAACCAAGAAAACCGCTGCGATTGTCTAGTGGTAGAGCGTCCGTCTTGCATGGGTCATTGGTTCAATCCCCAATCTGATAATACCCAATATTTGAGAAATAATATTAAAAGCTTTGACGCTCAGCATTAAGAGGGTAGTTCTAGGTCTGGTCGACCCGGTGTCATTAAAATGTTACTGGGTAGGATATCGTACCATGAGTCTGTGGCATGATACTCCAGTGTGGCAGTGCTCAGAATACTGTCTCGAGAAGACACCATCGCAATATGAATGAAAATATTTTGAAAGCAACTCTTACCACCATACAATAACAATATTAAACCAAGATGTCCTGAAGAAACCTTTGTATCTGAGTCACAGGATGACTGGTGTACCATCTCATGATTGATTGACCCGCTGAGACTGCTGAATTTTTTTTCGCATGTCAGTCAACATTCAGAACTCATTTGTGAATACTTAACCTTGGGTTCAGTTAAGTTTGACCCAGCTGAAATATCTGCCTTTGCCCATCTATTAGGCTCAAATTATAATTGCATGTACCACATAACCATATACAAGTTTTAGGTGAAATAGGACTGCTTGGATATTATAGTCATCTTTGGAAAATGTCTAGATAAATAATTCAGGTTGTCAGTGAAATTCCAATGGGACTTATTTTCGTCATGTCAAAACCCCACAATATCATTTGATTAGACTGTTGTGGATGAATATTTCTAATAATTTTTCAATGTTGCTTATATTTACAGGAAATCCAGACCCTCTTGTATTTCACGCTCCCCAGTTCTTTTTTGACTGTCTCCAACAACGTATATCAACTGGCAACAAAAAGAAACGTCTTCCCAACTTCACGACGGCATTTGTGAGAAAAGACGCCTTACCCCTTGGAACGTTCACCAAGTACACCTGGCATATCACAAATATCATACATGTAAAACAGATATTTGACACACCTGAGGTGCTTGCTTGTTTAGTATACTGATATCCTTTTATAATTTCAAATGTTTCAAATTTAATGCTTTGACATCCCAATTTCTCAGTTTCTATTTTCTAACCAAAATATTCAGGCTAAATTCTCTTCCATAATCTATTTAATGAATAGCAAGAAGATTTAATCAAAAGTTTCTATTGCATGATGGTGCTATTGATTTTCAAAATTCTTGCATTTTGTCATAATATTTGACAATTTTGTAATAAAGTATGTGTTGCTGTCAAGACGGTCTTGATGACCTTCAAATGAAGTCTGGGTAAATAGGTCACATAAACAGCTGGCTGATTTATATGATGCTTTCTCTTCACGTACATTTATTTAAATCATTAATTCCCATATCCATTATGGTATTTGATACTTTTAACATCAATCGTAATCATTTAGATCGGGGAGTACAGCCTAGTTTGCTACATCTACATAATGAGAAAATGACATAAAACATTATTTCTCATGACTGAATATCCTTATTTGAATTGTTTTTGGTGTGATTTGTTGTTGCTGACAAATAGCATTATGTCATTGCTCCGATACTCAGATGACAATTAAGGCCCTTGGGCCTCTTATTATACAAATGCTGGAAATTGTGTTATTGAAAAAGGTGATCACAGTAAGAAATGACTGCTGGAGTCAAAATCCTTAGCTGACACTTCTTTTTTACATTCTAGATGCCATTAGAAATAACTCGTAACTTCGTTGAAAACCGAGACGCAACATTTGACCTGTACGAGGTTCCTAAGATGGATATAGACACAGACAAACATCAAATGCCCATCAGACCATTTGAACTCAAAACATACCTCAAAGTTGGTGAGTACTGTAACATCTGTAACCGTAGAGGATTTTAAATATTCATAACGAGCAAATAAGGGCCACAAAACGGATACATTTGTTAATGGTCCCTAGAGAAGGGGATTCAAGTTTGTTTAAATGAAGAGACTAGATTCTGTTGGGGTCCCCTTAAGGCAACTTTAATCTATTTTTCTTACCTATTTTTTGGAAGGATTTTAATCATCTTAAGATGAGTCATTCAAGTTGAGGTTGGGTCCATTAAAGTTGTTGTTTTTATATAGGTAAACTGTAAATCTTCGTTTGAAAATCTAGATGCTAGGACTTTTTTATATGTCATAAATTAAGGTCCTATACATAAATAAACAATTTATGATTTAGGCAACACAAGTCAAGATCAGAAAGAGCCGACACCCTTCATTATAGAATGGATCCCAGACATTCTACCTAAGTCGCGAATTGGTGAACTTCGGATCAAGTTTGAGTACGGACATCAAAGGAATGGACACATTGAGCACAGGGCACCGGCAGAGTTGCCTCTACCAGTACAAACAACTTTACATGTACAGCCAGAAAATTTACATATCAATATGTCAGTGACATGAAGGAGTTGTGAGAAGTATAGGACAGTGGTATATACATTGTATGTAAGCACCATACATATTGTGTGAATTCTGCAGTAGGCACTGTAGTGAGCCTTTTATGAATCCATGTTAAGAAGTCTTTCATATGAGTGTAAGAATTTTAAAAGTTTTGAAAGATTTATAATAGCTTCACTCCAAATAGCTGGTATTGTAATAGCAAAAAATATTTTTACATGCATATCGTTGGACTTGGGGATAAACATTTTGAATGCTTCATTTGTCAGAGAAGGTTTATGAACAGTTTTGATGGGTTTATAGAATTAATTAATGATATGTTGCAATTGAGTGACTGAGATCCATACTTTTTCCATACCAGGTTATAAGAATCCTTCATTGGTTTGAAAACTCTGTCACTTGTAATAAATGTTATTTTCTATCAGAACTGAAAAAGCCATGAATCGATGAATGATTTTTTTTTCATCTCGGCCCTATGGTGAGAGAAATATCTAGCCCAAGTAAAAAAAAAAAGCAAATGTCTTTGTCCAGTATGCAAGAAAAGGATATCTGCATTTTTAACGGAGTTAAATATTTTTATTCACTGTAGGGTTGAGATAAAATTCTCATGCTGTGGCATCGTCACTATCTATGAAGTAACATGGAAAAAAAATAATAATCAATATATTCTGATGTGTTAAAAGTGATTGTGGTAAAAAATAAAATGATGATGTAATTCAAAATAATTATTCAGTGTGTTTGGTATGCATGAAAAAGAATCATTCATGACCTTTTTAGTTCTGATAGAAAATTACATCCCATAGGATAAGTTATGGAGCTGAATTTTTAATCTGAACCTTAAACCAGGTAAGATTCTTACATTGTTATATTTTAACATCAAATGATGATGATGTCATTTCCTAAACAAAAATATGCTTTGTATATTTTTGAAATTATGTTAAGTTAAAAGAAATATCTCTTCTTTTCTAAAAATGATATAGTTTATGCTTCATCATTGTGCGATAAAAGTATGACATCTTTATTAAAGCATATTTATAGAAGTTGTTTATGATATATAATGTTGTTAATTAGTTCTCAGAGATTTGTTTTATTGGTTATTGTTTATAGTTTGCTGTTTAACTTATAACATGATTATGTAAAATTTGTGTTATTTTGTTGTGAAAAAAAGAGTCTGAAGAAATGTGGATTTCTGTCTTTATATCCAGTGTTGATTTTGCCAGCATTTATTTATATACATTTAGACAAAAATTGAACAACCACATTTCTGGTTTCTTGTAAAATTCCTGTTCAGTTTTAAGTATGTGCCATATTAGTTTGATACTGTTAAAACATTACTGAATATTGTGCAACAGAAGAAAGGAAAGGTGGGTTTGGTTAACATTAAAGGAAACTTTGGTCTCGCAGGCCACATATGTGAAGGTACATGTTTTAAAATTCTGGCATTTATATCCAATTAAATTTATTACATTTGGAAGTTTATTGTTATTCAAACTAGATATGTATCTATGCGACATGTTTGTAAATTTTACTAAAAAAATGGAGAAGGGGTCATAACTCCTGTTAAAAATATCAAAATTTAACTGTAGTTAAACAGTTGGACGGATGCGGGTTAAGGATAATGCAACTTCACTATTATTCAAGGGCTTAGCAAATGGAAGAGAATAAGATTACAAACTGGTTATTAGAAAACATTGCACATCAACACTGGGTGTAAAAACTTTTTGTCGTACATTTCACATGGCATGGCTCTGAAGGAGAGGCTTCATGTAAATAAATAAGTTATTTATTATTTTGTCTGAAATGCAATAAAAATCTTAAAGGTTTATTGTATACTTTTGATTTATTTTCACTGATCTCTATAGCACTGGTCGTAACTTGTGTGTCGTGAACACAGTAGTATGTTTAATGTTGCCTATATAATTGTGTTGAAATACGTTGTATTGTCTCTTGTATTGATATGGTCATCTGCATGTTTCTACGCTGGTCATAATTGAGAGTTCATTGCAAATCTGTTGTAGTGACACATAAATGAGTATTGTTTGAATATTAAGTGTAATTTTTATGCCATTGAGGCCTAACAGACGATCAGTTAAACTAACCTGGACGGTTAACCAGTACCCAAGCACATCTATCTCTGCAAGTAACTGATAACTTTCTCATTAGAATCAGAGGTGAGAGACAAATGACATTAAGACTGAGCTTAACCAGACTGGGCTCATATATACAACAGCTTTGCATTTAATTCTGTTGTTATATTAATTGTGTACCTACCAGGGATAGTACAATCTGTTTATGTTTTTGTGTGAAATCTTTGTAGCCCTTCACTCAGGGTAAGCTGCCACATGCATATCAATTTTGCATACAAGGTAAACCAACTGAGACAAGTCAATAATATATACGGTTCCAATATGAATGTATAAAATGAGTGTGAAAGGGAAAATAAAATTGTAAATAATTATGTTTTTTGTTTTGCATGATGGGTGAGATTCCTTCAACTGCCTGTACTGTCATTTTTAGCTCTACTGGCCAAACGCCAGCAGGGCTTATGTCATGGTAAATTGTCCGTGGTCGTCCGTCTGTTAACCTTTTTCTTGTTGACGCGATAGCACCTTCATTTTTCAATGAATCTTAACCAAACTTGCACAGCAGTTATATAACCACGAGATCTCGGATGATCTTGAACCAGCGTGATTCAGCAACAAATGTCCTGGCCACAGGGCTTATAAGCACATTTTAAGGGAAGTTTTAAAAACATTTTCTCTGAAAGTTCAAAGCTAAGACGTTAGCTAGTTTACATGTAGCATTGCATGGTGGTCTCCTTAATGATTTGTTGAAGAGGAATTTACAAAAAACATTTCCTCTGTCCATTTGTTGCCAGTAGAGCGATTCTGGGCCTCTTGTCTTGTTCACTCATTATTATTATGGTTAAAATATTACTTAGATGTGTGTGTTTTCAGATTTACTGCATGGTGCATTAATTTATAGATTTTGATGTAACGCATTCAGCAGTAAATTTTGTGCAACCATTTCCGTGGAACGTTTGTCATCCAAGATGGCTTTACTAGCTCTGGTTACACAAAACTTAAGCATGTGCTGAAGCTAAAATATAACTTTAAACCCGCTTCATTAGAAATCTTAGGAGTACATTGTACAATTTAAAATGTAGACAAAGTTTATGTATAATAATTGATGGGGACTTTGAAACTGTTCAGAAATAATGTTAAATTAATGTTAATTGAAAAATGAAAATTGGGCTTGTGGATAATTATGTGGAAATGATTTGTGAATACAGGGGCCTGGCTCCAGTTTCAGCAACATTTTAATTGAATACTTTGACTGGTTATGTATCAATTATAAAATTAATAACAATGAAACCATATGCAGTTTTACTGGAATCAGTCTAAAATCATGATCACCTGGCTGCTTTTCTTACGTTTAAAGTATTATGTTGGTGAATGCAGAGCCTGATGGTTGAATTTCAATTAGGCAAAGGCCAAAAGATTTTTTATGATAATGCTTCACCTGTCGGTGTATTTGTGGCATCTGCGTCGGAGCCATCTCGGCAGAATTTTAGAAATCTTATGTCACTCGAAATTCTGTCGTGAATAATTCAAAAGTGATGCAAATACGTTATGCAGATTAATACAATATTCAAAATATCGTGCAATTCTTAAAATGTAGTTTAATAATAAAAAAAAAAGAGAACATATTTATAGCTATATGAGGTTTATAAATATACTGTATTACCAGTTCTAAATCGATCACCAGCAATACATGGTGTCAGCAATGCAATTTCACATCAGATTTAAATATAGAAATATATAATGAAGCTTATTATTATCAATGCCCAATTGTTGCATGAAATATGTTTATAGGATATAAGCTAGATAGGTTAAACAAACACGATTCTTGTTAAGCTGGCCTGTCCAGCTAAGTATTTAATTGATGGCCACAGTCTGTGAGGATTGGCCATCAACCAAAAATTGTACGATCATAATCTCCCAGTTTCAATAAGGGGGGAAAGAAGTGACTGGCAGAGATAATTTGTGTCAAGTACCGATGATCCCAGGACATTTATTGACCTTCCTTGTACAAGGGAAGTACATTTACTTTTGAAATAGTTGCAAAACCCCATACAAACAATATTTGTTAAATTTCCTAAATTGAAAGTACAGTAACATGTCATTCCTTCTTGTAACTTGTATTCCTGTCTATGGATTTCCTTGTACACAGAATGAATACCGCCAGTAGAACCATTTCATCCTACTTAGTCTTGTTATAATTGTTATCTGCCATTGTGTTGTTTTAACTGCATTAAATAATTTAAATCTAATCATGATTTCATTATTTGTTGTAATCCAATCTGACATGGTGTTTTCACAAACATAATTGTCGCACATTTTTAACATATTTAGTTACAGTATGGTACAGTGACCATTACGTTGACAGAAATCTATAACAGTTACTGGCAAGATTAGGCTTGTTTCACTAACATTTGTAGATTGTCATTTTGGAAAAAAAAAAGAGGTATTGTCATGACCCTTGTGTCGTCCACCAGTTGTTGTTTTATGTTAAGCACCGAAGAAGTTTATGTTCAGTACCGGGTAATAGTATTGATTTTGTAAACTAATCACCTGACCTCATGTTTGAAAAGTTTACATCACTGACTTTGACATACCTAATAGATTTGAAAAAAAGGCGAGTGTCTGCACCCGCTTGCAGTGCTCCAGTAAGTTTTACTCATAAACTTGAAAACTTAATTTCGACTGGTTACTTCAATATTCTTTTAATCGGTGTCAATGAAACCAAACTGAGCTTTACTGGAGCCAGTCAAGATCATGATCACTGAAATGCTTTTCATGCTTTTAAGTACTTAAATTTGCTGGAGCCAGATTGTAACTCAGAATTATGTCCCACTTTTCATATTTTTTTTTAAGACACTTAACCTGCATCACAACCCATAAAGAGTTTCGGTTCATTTTTTTTCCCATAAATATCCTATCTTTGTAAGACACAGACAGCTGATATAGAGAATTACATCTATTTTTTCACAAATATCCTTTCTTTTACATCTTTTCTCTCTTAAGGTCTTTAGTATACCAGGAAATGTACTGATAGAAAAAGAACTAAATTGTTATTGTCACAGATGTGCTATAATAAATGCAATCCTGCCAGTCGACTTGATTAAAAAGCATCATTTTTATGCTGTTGGGGGGCTAACAGACGATCAGTGAACCACCCTTTCCTGTGGTCCTAGAAGATCAACAAGAACTCAAGCACACCCATCTCCGTAAGTAACTTTCCCGCTTGAATCAGTGATGAGAGATGAATGATGATGAGAGGCAATATCATATATGAATCATCACGGAGACTGGCCGGGCAGGGATACGATCTCAATTACCTTCGATTGATAGTAAGACGTGCTACCAACTGACCTAAGCCCGGTTCGTTCAGGAGAAAATATTTTAAGAATTGTTCATGAGTAGATGGTTGAGTTGAGGATACTAGAGTATTACCATTTTTTATCAGAAACTAGGCTGTTTCAATCCATTTCAATCTGACCTAAACAAATCATAATTAATTCTTTGTCTTGCACAATGCTATAATTTTTTTTATTGAATACAGTTTTACTGTCTTCAAAAAATAGCATGACATATTAGCGTTTACATTTAATGATAGTATGAATTTGATCTTGAAGGTGAGATTGAAATATCTCCCCACAGGCAAAATGATGGATTATCTTGGTATGCAGATATAGCCTTAGTCTAGTGAGGAAAATGGAGATAAGTATAACAGTTACAAAATGTTTTTGTAATGGTTTTAATAACTATTAATATTTAAACTTGCTTTGCAATTGATAACAACTATGTGCATATTAACATATTGCTTCACATAACAAATACATAGGAATAAAACAGTTTTAAAATAATTAAATGAAATTGAAAAAAGAAAAAATCTTTTAATTTTTTTAAAGTGAATAAACACATTTTTTTTCAGAATGATTTATCACACTGTAGTATTAGAAATATCTTTTAAAACACTTAAAAACTTGATGTCTGTTCCCAGATTTTAATTTTTATGTCGATATATAAAAAATAGTATAAATCAAAACACTGGCACAAAAGACAATATGCATTTTTAGATACATACATTTTCGAAACTAATTTGGCTTCTAAGAGGAATTATCATTTTATTTCATTTTATTTCATTTTATCTGCTTTATGAAATTTCAAAAAGCCAATTTACACTGTTCAGCTTAACATTGTATATAGAGAATGCTAAATATTGAGACTTTTTTATCGGGACATCTGTAGAATCATGTCCCATGCATTTCTGTAAAAACTGTTGTATTCGGTAATGGACTGAGACAACCTTAATCAGGTAGCATATTGTATATATTACCCCTCTAATTGAAAAAAATTACTAGAATACAAGTTAAACAATGTAGATGCATTTTTTCAGTGCTAAAAAATGATTAAATGTTTATGGCACATTTCAGATTTCAATATCGAGACCCGTCATTAAGTTATTCGTAAAAACAACCAAATGCAACATACGCAGAATTTTGAAAAAAAATAGTTGTACAATTAACAACACCATTGAAATGTATGAATAAGATTGAACAACATTTTCAACATAATACATGTGGCGTCAAGTTTTTATTAGTCAAGAAGACATCAGATGCAGGTGCATGAACTTATTTATACATATCTGAGTTGAATACATATTCCAACTCTACACACCAGAGTAGAATACATATACCCACTGTCCAGCGTAACATAATTAATACAGACTGGTACAATGTCAGGTACGTGCAATTCAAGTTAAATTGCAATCCAGTTATTTTATAAAAACTGAAAAAGATAGTTAAAACTTATTTATTATGTTCAAATGAATCATAATATAACAATGCTGGAAACAAACTAAAAATATCACACCTGTAGAACTACAACCTTAAAAACATATAACGGAAATGCAGATAAAAAAAGGTCTACACAAAACTGGTCCCAACTGAGATAAGCATTCTAGATCCATCTCCTCAATAGAAAAATATCAAATAAAGACTTGGGAGTTTTTTACAGTTAAAATGAGTAGCAGCGATAACACTAATTGTTCGAAAATTCACAACACAGGCATTTAATGTTTTAATATATAATTTTCGAATGGATAAAACAGTTTGGTTTAAAACTAGGTTTTCAAATACTTTTATAAACCATTTACTGGTATTGTTTTTTCTTTTAAGAAAAGCAAATATACAAGGGCTGGAAATAACAATTCAATAAATAAGTTATTCAATACTGTAATAATCAGATTAGATTCAGCTGTTTGTGAGTTTATGCAGGACTTTATGTAAATGTTTAAAATTTTGGTGTGATTCAACAAAGTTTTTTATTCAAAGAACCCTTTGGGTCACAGTTTTTAAAGTTTACCGGTACACATAAATCAACTCCAGGAAAAATTATTTTTTTAATCCAATAGTGAACTATTGTCCATGTAAATATTACAATAAATCATACATTCTTTACACAGCAATTAATTTATTGAAAAATAATTTATCCTGACAATCATCCAGTAACAGAAATGAAATGTGTATATATCTTTATATATATATATATATATATATACAAGGTGTCCACTGAATAAATATATTACTGACCAATGTTTGCATTTAGACAATAACGTCACTGTCATAACATACACAGCAGAATAGCACTATTTTATCACGTTATACATATACAATACAGCAAATGATTTTCGTATACAACAAATTTATGCCGAAAATTTATGTTTACAAGCGATCACAGCAGTTTTATTCTATCAGTTCTCCCCTTGGGGTAAAAAAGTCAAGTGCTGCTTATCTACGAGATATGCAGTTATAAACTTTTTTATTATCCAATAATTCTTAATATCGAGGCGAGACAAGACCATGGTTAATTTCTCCTTATAGGATGCTGAAGGTATATGCAGAGGGACACTTTACATGAATGTGACATGTTTTAATAATCATAGACAAGTAACTGATGTTATGTTAATCATGGACCAACATAAGTGAATGTGACATGTCATGTTAATTGTGGACCAACATTAGTGAATGTGACATGTTATGTTAATCATGGACTAACATTAGTGAATGTGACAAGGTGTACCACTTGAATTTGATTCACTATGCTAATTTTGACCAACATAGGTGAATGACTTTGTGACATGTTTATGTAAATATTGACCGACATTGGAGAATGACTTTGTGATATGTTGATGTTAATTTTGACCAATATGGGTGAATGACTTTGTGACATGTTTATATAAATCTTGACCAATATGGGTGAATGAATTTGTGACATGTTGATGTTAATCTTGACCAATATGGGTGAATGACTTCGTGACATGTTGATATAAATATTGACCAACATTGGTGAATGACTTTGTGACATGTTGATGTTAATTTTGACCAACATGGGTGAATGACTTCGTGACATGTTCATGTAAATCTTGACCAACATTGGTGAATGACTTTGTGACATGTTGATGTTAATTTTGACCAACATAAGTGAATGACTTTGTGATATGTTGATGTCATTCTTGGCCAACATTGGTGAATTACTTTGTGATATGTTGATGTCAATCTTGGCCAACATTGGTTAATTACTTTGTGACATGTTGATGTCAATCTTGGCCAATGTGGGTGAGTTTCTTTGTGACATGTTGATGTAAATCTTGACCAACATAGATGAATTACTTTGTGACATGTTGATGTCAATCTTGGCCAACATTGGTTAATTACTACGTGACATGCTAATGTCAATCTTGGCTAACATTGGTTAATTACTTTGTGACATGTTAATGTCAATCTTGGCCAATATTGATTAATTACTTTGTGACATGTTTATGTAAATCTTGACCAACATGGGTGAATTACTTTGTGACATATTGATGTTAATCTTGACCAACATAGGTAAATGTTTTCATGACATGTTTATGTAAATCTTGACCAACATAGGTAAATGACTTTGTGACATGTTTATGTAAATCTTGACCAACACAAGTGAATGACTGTGACATGTTACGTTACCAACATAGGTAAATTTCAAGCCAGAACAGTTTCACTCTTATGCACATTTTCATTCAAACCTATAAACTTCAAAATAAAAATTGAATTATTTTTATAGATTCAAGCTGCTAAAATATAAAACTAAAAAGTAATAAAATGACCCAACAGATGTATTTAAAAGTCAGTTAAAGACCAGCAGTCATCCCCTAAAATCATTGTCAATTTAAAAAAATCTTTACTAATAAAAAAGAATGGTTCTGTCTTATAAATATTTAATTTGCTTTTGTGAAAAATTAAAAACTTCAACATACACATTGTTTCAGTAAAAAAAATCTAGTAATAGACATTCATTTTATTTTTTTATTCTTTATTAAATAGCTCAGAGAAAATAGCACATTTAGATGCAAATTTCATCTCTGATATTAAGTCCATCAACAAATAACGTACACATATATATGCAATGAGATCAATTTTTAAACAACACATTCAATATAATAGCAACTTTATTGTCCTTATTGGACTGAAGTAATTATTTATTTTAAAGGAACAGTATTGGACTTGATTTTGTGAAACATTAAAAAGGTTTATAGGACATAATAGATCGCTACCTCAAGTTATCTTAGTATAAAAGAGAAAAAAGTTTAAAATACAAGATTCCATGACAAGACTTCTTGCTTATCGAACATAAGAATCAATTTTTAGATGACCAGTAAACAGAAAAATCATTTCCCTCCTTTATTTGTTTAGTGATGAAGCTTAATATTATTTATAGCATCATGTTTTATAAGCGGAGGAAAATTCCAGATTCACAAACATGAATCTAAGTAGAACCATTGTCCTTCCGCAAGTAACTGGCAAACTTTTCCACATTAAAATATTTTGGGCCATATGAGACGATGGTGGTGAGAGGTGAATGATCTCGAGATGGCGGCTTAGTCACCGTCTCGAATGAAACATTATATAATCTAAGTGCCGAAAAGTAGAATAGTCACGCTAATGTAAAGTCATGTTACTATAGAATTTAATACTCCTTACTAAAAATTGCCAATTAGCCCAATGCCCCACTTATGGTGGCTTCAATGTTAATGAATCCGTAGTACAAAATGTAGGTGATATCGTTTGAGCTCTTTGTTAAGTAACATTAATGATTTAAATGAGGTTACGGAAAAGTTCTAGGAATTTAGTTTAATCACACTTTTATGGTGAATGGTAAAATTAGTAAAGCATTTAAATAAACTGCACCACATGGAAACAGTACTAAATACATTTTTTTCCAATTTGCAACTGTATCTATGGCAACAGTTACAAATTACTAGTAGTAAATTGACTCTCTCACAACTTTTGAATGCAGATGTAGAGTAGGGAATAAAATATTTTAAACACATTGAAAATCAGTGAAAATAGAGAAGATATAAAACAAAATCAATTTTATTGCACTATTTTTAGATAAATTAAATATTAATATCGGTAATATCAAATTCATATTTTTTTAATAAAAATTTGAGAGACATTTCAAGAAATTTTGTCACAGAACACACTAGATTTGAAGAAAATACCGTTTTGTCATTTGTTGACTATGACATTTTCACGCACTGTGTTTATGAAGACAAAAACACTGTAACGCAAAAGATTTGTTAAAATTTGAAATATTACAAAATCTAGTTGAATTTCGCAAAAGAATACGAACATTATGATAAAACCATTAAAAGATCTTTAAAAATCAAACGAAGGTGACTTCATCTGTATGACTATGATTTAAACTATTAAAAGAAGTCTCAGGAACAGAGTTGTTGAAAACCTTTACTATTCTTTCACCATTATTAAGTTTTATTGTATTTGGTGTAGAATGCCGAGTCATCTTTCCGTCTGTGTCCACTGCAGACAGAAAACTTTCTTCGTCAGCAGTTGTAATAGGACTATGAATATGCGTATGGCGGTTAGTTCTATTTAAGTTGTTCAGATTAGGTTTTGGCACAAACTTTCCTAAATTCTCCTTATCTAAAGAAGAGTCACTGCTGTAGGGACTTGAACGGGGACTGTTGAGAAGTGTTGATTCCAGGAGATCTGATTGGTTGAGTAAATCACTGCGAAGGGTCTGATTGGGCGATAATGTTTCGACAGAAACCAACGATGAATCTAATTGTATCGGAACTTTTTTACGCTGATTTACAAAATTACGCGACTTTGACAGATATTTATTGTATCCATAACCAAATCCAATATCTGTTAGACTTTTATCAGTCAAATGTGGATCATCAAAGTCCACATTATCTGGTGCAGCCATTTGAAACAAACTATCGGCATCTTCGTGTGTGGGTAAAACTCCATCTTCGCTGAAACTTTTATCACTAGCTTTTAATTTATCTTTCGGAGTTCCAAAAGTCTTGAATCTGTGCACCATCCTCGCTTCAGCACCTGATGGAATATCTTCCATTTTACCATTAGTCTGGTTTGGCATACTATCTCGTGTGTATGCTGCAAAGTTATCATTTATATTTTCAATATAGTCGTCAATTTCTGACATGAAATCCCGTGAACTTTGCAAATCTGGTCTGTCCCTGGACATGGAAGCTGGAGCACTCTCTCGTCCGATTAAGTGTAGCATGCCATCGCTGCTTTCCCGTAAGAAATCAGGCAACTCTAGATCTTTAGGGGCCAGCCCTCGCTGGTCATCCAAACTGAGATTTTGGGCTCTTTTCAATCTTTCACAGAGAGCTTCTTCATCTGTAATTGTAGAAATTCAAGAAATGAAATAAAGAAAATGTATTAATTCTCCGCCTCCCAGAGCTTATTTTGAGTCTATATCATGATAATTGTCAATCAGGCCATAATAAATTAATTGCTAAATTATCCCCCCCCCCCCCCCCCCTTTAATTTTCATATTGTTTATTTATTAAAAAAAAAACAATAAAAAATATCCTCCTGCCTTCCCCGTTTTTAAGAATAATTAGGATGATAATCTAGCAATTAATTGATAATGGTCTTATAGTGTAATTGCATCAACCATGCAATTCAGTAACCTAGAATATATCTTTGTAGCAAGCAATATATATGGAACACCTTTACAAACGCATATCTATGAATACTAAATATACTTTTATTCCAGATCTGCTATCATTTTTTCGGTTCATATATATCGACTGCAATTAATGTGTTTTAAAGTGATGAAATTGTTGGAATAAAATTGAAAAACAAGGTAAGAATGCTTTGTCTTTCCCCATATTTGGTGCTTTTAAAAGCGTTAAAAATACCTTCATCATTTGGTCGGTTTCTGACCGTATTTTTCTGAAGGGCAAAGGTGACCTTCTGCTTGGTCTTCATCATCTTCCCATAATCCTTTGTCGGCATTTCCACCACGTCCGGGCCGCTTCTCGGGGGCTCGTATGAATCCGAAGAGGGACGAACGCCTTCTATCACCGCCTATCAACAGAAATGATTTTTATAACATTTTGCATACCTAATCCGCTGCAATTTTATACAGTAATGTGATCAGAACTTTTCAAAACTTTAATCATTGGAACAAACCTAATGAACAAACCTGCATATGACATAAAGCATCCAAACTGAATTGAAATTTTTTGTTATTTCATTCCCATGAACAGTCATAATTATTCATTTTCTGAAAAAGCTATTAGTGGTCTTCCAGATTTGTCTAAAACTACACGTAAATAGGCATCATAAAAACTTTGAACTTGGATTAAACTTGCTGACAATCAAAAATTCAAGATTTCATGTACAGATTTGTTCCGGACAAATTTTTCTAACTACATGTACATGCAAAGCAAATTTCACCACCACCTTCAAACTTCATGCAAACTAAAAGAAGCGACCAAAAATAAATTCCCAGTCAATAACACTTTCTTACAAAAACATTTAAAAATTGAAATCACAAAAAAAAACATTTTTTTTTTATCAAATTCACATCAATATTTTTTATATTTTATTATTTTAAGAATACAGTAATCATATATTCTTTTATTCAGTATTTATTAAGTTATCAATCTTCTGTATAACAAACTTAATGTAACAACATCCATGTCACACACTTACAATATTTATTTAACAAACTTGTGCACAACAGTTAAAAACCAGAAATATATCTATAGAATATTATAATATACAGATGAACACTAAATATTAATTAAAGACAGTGTGACCCTTTCAGAAGTTATTCATTGGAAATCATTTTTTAACAAAAACTATTGACTGATTGATTGATTGAATATCTAGCGTCATTTTTATGCCATCGAGGGCTAACAGACGATCAGTTAACCTAACCACTGTTTCCTGGGATTAACCAGTACTCAAGTACACCCCATCTCCGCAAGTAACTGATAACTTTCTGGCTTGAATCAGTGGTGAGAGACGAATGATAATGAGACACAATGTCGTATATCAATCATCACAGAGACTGTTGCCGGGCGGGGGATTCAAACTCACGATATCAAAAACTAATTGAAAAAAGGCCACAACAAATATCTAACTTGGCCTGTATTTTATAATTATACAGCTTTAAGGCTATAATAAATTAATTGCTAGATAATCATCCCCGCCCGCCCCCTAATTTTCATGCTGCCCCAACCCTTTTTATTTTCATAAAAAAAAAAAAAAAAAAATTATTAAAAAAACATCAAAAATTTTAAAAATAAAAAAAAAAATCCTCCCGCCCTTCCCATTTTTAAGAAAAATTAAGATGATAATCTAGCAATTAATTTATAATGGCCTTAACCAAATACTACTTAATTGAATAGGCCCTTTCAGAAGTTATTTAATGGAACTTAATTATACAAATAGATAGATACATGCACAATATATGAACGGCGGGACGGATTGGGGTAACACCAAAATGTCCTTCTACCATTCCATTCTTGGAATGGTGGGGGCAAAGCAAATCTGATTCTAAAATTTGAAAATAAAGCAGGAAAGCTAAGTTACATACAGAAACTAGGAATTGTAGAGAAAAAGAGCGACAAGAATTTGGTAATGGACAAAAGCAAAGGGACCATAACTCATTGAAGCAATACAATAATCCTCCATTTGATAGTGATGCATCCTAGCAACTTCCATAAAAAAATCAGAAAGCATAAAAATTGTGCATTATTTTTTCAACCCAATTTTTAAATATTCACTAGCCAGTTAACCAGTACTTGGCACACGATACCTCTGCATGTGATTGATTTCTTCCTCATATCATCAGAGGTGGGAGACTCATGGCTGTAGAACAAAGATTGCGGCAAGGCAGAGATTCAAACTCACAACCCCTGGATTAACAGTCAGATACATTAGCGACATAGTCTGCCAGCCCCAGCCCAATTTCATTTGAAGACAACAGTTTAGAAAATGATTTATGTTGTCCAGATGTCAATTTACTTTCCCTTCATATTTAAAGCTCTTGTTAAGTGCTCTGTTCAAAGCTGTTAGCTAAGCACCCTGTTATATGTTCAATATCAAGTATACATAAGTGGAATGACATTTTGTTACAATTTGCCAGTAAACTGTAACCAGGAATGTATTAAATATCAAAATATCATGACTCAACAATTCGTTTTTAACTTGGCATTAAACCAACAGTGCTTTGAACACATGGACCTAGTTCAACAGTTAACCTTAGTGAAATTTTACTTTTACCAACATTCATTTTCCAGTCATTCTCCAAGTTTCATTAAAGCAGAGGTAAAAATAATATAGGAAAGGTTACGAAAAGATACACACATGTGCAAAGAATAGGGGAGAAGAAAGCTTAGTAGAGAAAAATACAAAAAGCAAAACAATAAATTAGTGAGGAAAAAATGTTCAGTAGATAAAGAACAAAAATAAACTTTTAAGATTCTTTTTGTAATACCAAACACATACTATTTATATGTAAAATTAAAACACAACAGGGATTTATTCCCAAAGATAAAGAACAATAACAAGCAAAACTAGAAAATTGTCCCAGACAAGGGATAAATGCCCTGTGGTGCACTATTCCTTACATAAACGTGAAACCCCCCCCCCCCCCCCCCCCCCCCCCCCGGAAAATTCTTATGCTTTTTGTGAGACAGATCTTGGTTCCCGTAATAATTTATATTGCAGGTTCTCTCAGTCCGTACTGTTTTTAATAACTGGTAGTAATATGTTACTGAGCTGACATAAGTACATATACAAAGGTTGGCTGCTTGGCCATGTTTGGTGTATCTGAATGAAGTTAAACAAAGAAATGTTTGAATAAAAGTTTAATTTGCTGACTAACTGAAGGACAGACATGGGACCCACTATTCAGCTGTCATCAAAATACTGAATACAAAGCAATACAAAACTACACAGCTGGAAACTCTGCAACGTTGGTTCATAACTAATTATCTGATGAATAAATTCAAAATATACAATTGTTGCTCGACAAAAATTTGCATTTTTCAATCCAAATAATTTTTATTTTTTATATTCTTTGTGAATCTCATTTTTTTCTCACTATTTCGCTATAAAAAAATTGTCAATGTAAGTTTACAGAAACAGATGTTACCGAAGTTATAATTCAATTTGCAAGCGACAGATGGATTGTTTGTATGTTTGGGGTATTTCCTCAATTTCCAAAAGAATTTCAGATATATAATGACAATCAACACATCTTATCATTGGTGCTGGAATCGGCTGATCGATTACATAATCTACTAAGCAGTTAACCAGTACTAGATGCACGTTGTCTCTACAAGTCACTACTTCCCCACATTCAGAGGTGGGAAATTCATGGCAGTAGAATAAAGTTCATGGTGGTAATGTTTATGGCCAATCATCATAGAGAACAAGTCAGGTCCCTGGATTGGTTTAAACACACTTATTCATTCAACTTTACATACATTCAAATCAGTTTTTAAGTATAAATATGTATTAAAACTTCAGATTTCAAAAAGCATCGTAATTGCACCAGGTCCACGGGAGATATGATAAACAAGCAGCGAAGAAAGAAAAGACAAAGACACGCTAACACACAAAACACAGCAAATGTTACGAATTATGTTAAAAAAAAATGTCTACAAAATCTACACACTGTGACATATATCACACATGATACACCTTGCCGAGTGATCTTACCTTACGCGACGTATCAGGATCTAAAATTCCAAGTTCATCAAAATTATGAGCCACTAGTAACTGATCGGATTTGTCAAGCATCAAATTCCCAAATATTTGATTAGTTATTTCGTCAAGAGATTGGAAATCATTGTTGTTGATGTTGTTAATGGAGTTGTTGTTGTTGTTGTTAATGTTACCATGGCTACCAAGTTTGCTAGAAGTGAACTTATTTGGAAGAGGTGGCCTCGTAGAAGGTATGTAACGGCCAAAGAAACCATTCCGACGTACTGTTAGGGGAGAAAACCAACAGCAAAAAAGTGTTAATATCAGTTAGTGAAAACTCAATAATGCTGATGATGACTGAATGTGAGGGGATGAAATGTGAATGGAAATTAATGAGGAAAGTGAAATTTGACACGTAGGTGGATGGTATGTGTCCATTACAGAAGATTTGGTTAATTCTGTGGATGATCCTTGATTATAAGTTGATTTTAGTTTCAGTATATGAGCATGACTTTTGTAACAAAATACACAGATGTTATTGGTGACTGTAAACATAAAAACTAGTTACAAATACAGTGGTGTCAATTCATCATTTGTGTCAATTTCCTTATTTATTATCGCAATTATTCATCATTGTACAGTCCGATTTTTAAGGAATCATTTCAAATTTATTTATATGATTAGCATCATTTCATGCCACTGAGGCCTAACAGACGATCAGTTAATCTAACCACTCTTTCCAGGGATCCTGGAAAGATAACCAGTACTCAGCACGGTTGGAAAAATGTAAGAAACTGGCCATAATATTTCTTTGATTTTAAGCATTCAATTAAAAATGTTGCAAAGGGAGGACAGGAACTTGTTAGCGCTGCTTGGACACATCCATCGCCGCAAATAACTGATAACTTTCTTACTTGAATCAGCAATGAGGAAAGAAATACAATGAGACACAATGTTGTATATCATTCATCTGGGAGACTGTGGTTGGCAAGAATTCAAATTCATGACCTCTGGATCGACAGTCAGACGCACTACCGGCTGAGCTTTTAGACTCTTGACTCATTCCAAGGAATTTTTTTCTTTTCAAATACAGCCATTTGTCACTGGTGTCAAAGTAATAATTAAATATCGGACACAAAATTGTCATATGTACACAAATACAGTATTATAAAGAATACTGGTATTAGTAGAACAGTTTTTATCTTCAATACGTTGACTGACCTAAGATGGTTTGTCACAGAGTATCTAACTTCAATGGACAATTGATTCACAATGATACAATGTTTTTTGTTAACATTTCCTTATTTACTTTTTTACAGACTGGGATTTATATATCGTACTCATTCTCGTTGACAATACATTTAGTTAAATGCCAATTCCAATACACTGCAGGAAATATATGTAATCTCGTTAACTGGTGTCGGAAGACCTCAAAAAATGAATTGCTAGTAAAACCACCATCCTTCGACAAGTAACTGGCAAACTTTCTCACATAAGTGCTTGGACTAAGTTGGGTTTGAACCCCAACCCCAAGTGGTGATAGGCAGGTGATCTTGAGACAGCATCTTAGACTACGTGGCCAGGGAACGCCCATGTAACAGTAAACAGACCACTGACGCTATAAAACTAATATTAACCAATGTTAAACACAAAAGAAAATAATTTCTTATGCTAGCCAAGGTATACACTGTTTATAGCAGTATTTTGTTTTAGATTTGTAAACAAATGTCTTAGTTGAATAAAGATCAAGGAGTGTGGTGTATTTTTAAAGATGTAATCCTAAAAATATACTGTAAATACTAAAAATAGAACACCCGAATTGATATTTGTATAAAAGGTGATTCTCCTAAAATACCAATTTAATATCTTAAAAACAATATTTTTCTCTAAATATTGCAATCACAGCACCTTATACATAATATAATTTTTTGTAAATATACATCTAAGCTACACGAGCCCATTTCCCACACTGGTTCTATACTGTAACCAGGACACCACGTAAGTACATATATTATTAGTAGTATTTAGTATGACAGAAGTAACTCAACTATTATCACTACAAAGGGCAAGACAGGTAACTATTTAACAGTAGACATGCAGTATGCTACATAGAGGTGATATATGTGTAAATATGTGGGTGTTGAACAGGTGGCCATTTTGTTATTCCACTATATGTGATGTCGGTACATGGTATGAGGCGCAGATTCATATGTGTCAATGAATGATTGAGATGGGTGTTATACGATCCAGAAGGGAGATGAGATGAAGTGATGACATTGAATTCAAGTTAGAATGAGGGCATTGAGAAACTCCAATAACATAAAGACAGAATCTATAGGTTTTGGTCAAACTGCAAGACTGTCCAATCTAACTGCTAAGTGACAAATTTGGTCTGCTGGATATTAAAAGAAAGTTATAAATACACAACGGAAAAATTAATATGTCTCCAGAAGATGTCAAAGAGACATTGCCAGAGGTCGCTGTACTGGCTTTTAGTGGCCATAGCACTTTTTGAAATTTCACAACATTTACTATTATATTCACCATTACTGAACAAAAAGTTACTATGAAAAGGAAATGCTTTAAATTTCCATATACCTTCATCTGAACTAGAATTATTCATAAAGTGGTACACTCATAACCCATGAACACATATTTGTAAATAGTTTGGGTATATTTCAGTTCTTTGCCATTTGAAAAATTATTAAACGATGACAATCAATGGTAGCTTTTGACATTGACTTTTTGGAGGTATGACATGTGAAGTTGGTCAAAACACACTTTTGAAAAGGGGTCAACAATTCTGCCAAGTGTGAACTTATTCATACTGTTAAAGTAATGAAACATGTCATTGTATGTTGGCATCTGACCTTAAAAACAGGTGGCAACACACCTTTCAAAGTTTGGTAAGGTGTGAACATCTTGCCTTTGTCATGCGAGAAGTAAAATGGAATAGACTATGTCCAATGACAGGCAGACCTGGGGACACATGTATACCATCGGCTCAATAATATTCATCATGGAGAGTACAGTGAAACCTGTCTTAAGATGCCAGTCATGGAAAGGAGCAAAAGTGGCCTTTTAAAACAGGTTGTTGCTTAATACAGGTCAATTTGCTCTTAAAGCATATATATAGGAAAGAGCAATTAAACTATTAAACTAGTCCTTTATAGTACTTTATGTACTAACAGATTTTCATTTTTTAACGGCCAAGAATTAATGGAGGTTTCGTGCCTACATTCTCACTTGAATGAATACAAGATGAGATATTTCCTAAGGTGATTGATGGAGTAAAGGATGAGGCGTGATCAGAGATGAAGAGGTTAATGGATATTAATGAGGATGAATTAATACAACATGGTTATAATGACATGATGCAGACTGGGTAAAACACAATTGTAATTTATATTTTATTTGCATATCACATTTTATAATATCACATAAGCACATTTTAAATTTGATAACGAGTAATTACAAATTATTAAACAATTCCTACTATTAAGCCTTAATACAATAATTAATTAATAATTAAATGTTTTTTTAAATCTAGAAATAAAGGTTACTTTACAAATACAAGAAACAAAGAAAGTTGAGATAACATTAGATGATGATAATCATTTCATGATACCAATGAAGATACCATCATATATAATATTATTTCTGGCGTTTAAATATCTTTAATAACTGATCAGATCTAAGTCAAACTTAATACATAATATATAGTTGATACAATTTTTCACAAATATATTTGAAATCCAGTGATTTTAATCACTTTATCTTGCATCTGAATCTTTTTCTTGAAATGTTAAAAAGTAAAAAAAACTTAAAATTAGAATTACATCTTTATTTTTGCATTTTTTAAAAAAAATCTGACGAGCTTCAGAATTCCATATCACAGTCTTCATATTGAAGTGTTTCACATCTAAATGATGTATTTATTTTTTGTAATTGTTTTTAATTGTAATGACAAAACCATTACAATGACAAAACCATTGCAATGACAAAACTGTACTCATTTAAAAAGTTCTATCACATTTTATTTTTTTATCATGAGCATTACTGGCACTATTATCCGATTTCTTGTGTTTACACAAACATATTTTGTGTGTACATATGCACAACATGTTTACACAAACACATATTTGTCATGCACACAATACCTACCAGGTGTGTCGGAGGATTGATTCAGTACTATAACACGCTGACTGTCGATCGTTGACACAAGGTGATCCAAACATAACGAGTCGGGCTGCCCACACTGTAAAATAAAATTGAAATATAACTTTATATTTTGCTTTATATCTCATGACCAACAGATTTTCAAATGGTTTCCAATCAACATTTACAATACACTTCCTTGAGGTTTTGTTTTAACCCTTTGCTCCATAAGCATTTTCTTGAACTCTTCACCACGTATCAGCAATGGGTGAATTATGTTTATATTAACTGACAGAGTGGAAAACAGTGCAGGAAGTGTTCAGTAATGAACAATCTGAACACTCTCTGCACTGTTTTCAAAGGCCTTCTGTGATTGGTGCGGGAAAACGTGTATCTATGGAGTAAAGGGTTAATATAGATAAATTCTAGTGTTTTCCATTGGAGTATACTCAACTTTTCTCCAGATCAGTTAACGAAATTGAAATCTTTCAAATATTTCCAATTCTATTTGCATCCAAAATATTCAAATAAAAGCTTACTCATCTAAAGCAAGATTCTCACAATGGCAGAATAACAACAACGTTTTTATCAATCAATATGTAACTTCAGATGGGAAATACTGTTCCAGTCTTTTCTTGAAAATTGTTTTAGAGTCCGGGTGTTTAATAAACATATACTACTTTAACTGAACATTTCGAGTTAAAATAATACACATGAGCTGGTTTGCACACTTATCTTTCTTGTTTTTCTGGAGTTGCTGTGTAAAAATGTGAAAAGACCAGTTCAGTCCAAAAACTGTGTGTAAGAAAATTTGCCAATTATTTGCGAAAGCGATTATAATCATTTAGAGGTCATCCACCACTAAAAAAATAAAAATTCTATAAAAACGTTATATACTGATACTTACCAAATGAACATCAATGGCATCAATTCTGTACCCATATTTATTCAGTATCGGTTTGAAAACATCTTTTATGAGTCTGTTTGGTTTCGCCTTCACTCCGATGGATTTTTTGTTGGGAAGGTCCATACGGAACAACACCCTTCGCTCTATTGTCACTTCCTTTGATCCAAGTATTGCAATGTCTTCATTTAAGTTCAAAGGCTGAAAGAATAAAGAAATTTTATTCCATTGTAAATAGGCAGCATCAACCTATTAATTGACCCCACTAACAGTGTATACAATTTGTGGTTTATTTTGACATTTTCTTCATTATTGACAGATTCTTCTCGTGTACAGGGACTTTTATCGAGAAGAGAAAGCAACTGATTGAGATTTTTTTTAACACTCGCATATTTAAGAGAAATCTCATTATCATTATCACTTCCATTCATCTCAGGAACACAAAACAAAATTCTTTCATTGCACAGTATTTTCTACAAAACCAGACTATTCTCAGTTAATTGTGTTTGTTAAAATACATGTACTTATAAATACAGAATATGTATAATATAACAACAAAAGTACTTGAAAACTTTTCTTCAAACTGCAATGTTTTTAATTCAAGATCATTTTACATGTTTATATTAAATTTACCAAATTATTAATTCTTCACTTGCTATTTTATCAACTTTGAGTAGAGAGATGCTGGTTTCCGATCCTCATATTACAAAAGTCCTTGTTGTGTGTTATCATATTCAAAACTATTAAATAATGAGTTTGCTTCTCCAGTATGATATGGAACATGGATCAAGATCTTTGTTGAAATTGACAAATCTCTATTACATATATTGAAAGATTACACTACCTTTTCAGAACCCAGTAAAAATACATCTACACTGGCTATGGTAAGATTTCGTTTTTCACACAGTTTCCCCAGGACGTAATTGATTGTCTGCCCATGTTTGGTACCGACAACTGTTGTAGAACCGTCGGGCATGATTACCCGACAGAACTTGGGCTGCTCGGGCTCTTCATCAATTGTTTCTGGCACCTGAAGAAGAAGAGTGAAAATTTGTTAAATAACAGTATAAAAATGTTATGTTCAAATTAATAAATATTTATCAATATTATATGACTTTTATTGGCCTGTAAATCTTCATAACATTGCATTTACTGCTCACAACTTAAATGAAACATTGCAATAGCTTATAGTACCATACAAAATTACTGTTTTTTAAGCACAAGCCCAAGCAAAAGTATTAAGTCGTAGGCACCTTACAGGATATCCTAATCTCGTTACTTTAAATCAGACTCAAAATCGCCATTTTTAAAGACTGTGAAAATTTTCTTTAAAGTATCCTGGATTGTTTTTTTCAGAGTAAACGTCATTAATTCCTCATTAAATTCTGACTGACTGAACCTGAAACTTTCCTTAAATCAGCTGACAAACTAACACTTAGCCCTGCCTTCTGTAAAACTGAGAATAAGCATTTACATACAATATGGTAAATTTGTGTTACTTTTATTAATTAATCTGCACAGAAGCATTGATTACTTACCTCAAGTGGGACACTGTCCTTGCGTGAGTTAGCGTGGTCAGTACTAGTGGAGGAATTGCTTGTGGATTTCGGTAAGTTGTTTGTGTCAGTTTCCTTTGCCTTGTTGTCTTTAGAAGATTTTAGATTTTTGGATTCAATTTCGGATTTTGGAACCTTTTTGGATTCTACAAAGAAATAATGCCAAGAATGTAGACACAACTCCAATTTCAATGGGTAATTTTTGGTGTTTTTTTTTTTAATAGGATTTAATTTTATGTTCAATGTATAGCATGTTATATATGGTATATTCAGTTTTCATTGGTCTGAGTAGAACCACCATCCTTCCAGAAATAACTGACCAACTCTCTCATATAAAGATGGAATTGAACAGCGACCTGAGCTGTGAGAGGTAGGTAGGCATTAGACCACTTGGCTTGTCTATAATACTTTATAATTTCTGTATCAATTATCTACATATCACACCAAGGTGCGAAACAAAATAAATATCACTTTAACATCCTTAAGACTTAAAGTCCATAAAATAGATATTCAAAGAATTACAGCTCAACTAAGTTTTAATAGATAACAATTTTGCATTTCAATAGAATTAATATTGTTTGTAAAGACAAAAGTATTAGATTACATTCTTACATTCTTCATTTCTGATTTAACTTCTTAGCCCTCAATCATGAAGCAAATAATAGTATAAATCAAGAGGTAAAATTGTACTTTAAATGTAATAAACTGTTCATACTCTGTCTCCATGGCAACAGCGATCTCCTTCTTTTATCCTGTTTTTCCTCATTCTCTTTCCCTTTTCCTTTCTTCTTTCCATCTTTCTCATTTGATTTGTCTTTATCCAACAGTTTCTGTTTATCTGTTGCTCCATCTTGCTCTGTTATTTCCAGTGGCTGTCCCTCCATTTCTCTCATTAGAAAGGATTTATAGAGGTCAGACTTAAGAAATCTGGAGTAGCTGTCTTGTTTCATCAGCTGGAAGATCTGTTCCCAAAAATAAAAAATAACATTAGAACAGGTTAATTCTTGTATTCTTTTGCAAAAAAAGGGAAAAATGGGGATAATTTAAATACTTCACTTTATGCGAGTTTGAATCTTGTCAGAAAATTGCATTGAATACACCACAAAATGGCCCCATTTGCCATATTTAAGCAACTATTTTTCAACCTGACTCCCATAAACTTTTAGCAACCTATCCCAAAACAAAGGTCATCATAATTTTAAAAAGTGTCAAAAACTGACCAATTTTTCACAGAACACAAGGCAGTTTGATATGATTTGAAACATTTGCAGGTTTCATATACAACCTCAATGACCAAGTCACCCATACTCAACACATGAAATAAAAAAACTAAAATTTAACTGACTGTCAATTCTTACCAATTAATGAATTCGAATTGTGAAACATACATCAAATCATTACATTATGATAGTTTCTACAATTGATCTTTTTTATTTTTTTGGGTAATTTTGTAATAATAAAAATTTGTACCTGTAACTGAGCAAATTCAAAAATCTGTGGTGTTGGATTGTCCAGTTGGGCTTCCACCTGTTTCCTGGCAACACTGTCGATGTTCACACACTCTTGGGCTCGCACTGACACGTGTTTGTCATAGATCTCCCGGGCTTTGGATTTTCTCTGTGAAAAAGACAAAGTAAATTACAGATCTGGTTATACATCATTAGCTACAAAAACTTCAAATATGTAGTTTACTCAGATTTGTTTTATTCTATCGGCTTAATTACAGTACCAGATATGGAATTAGCCTTTATGTCTGAAGAAACTGCCTTTGAAACTGGCATTCAAATGTGATGAAAAGTTATTGAAAAACATGATTTTCCAATTTTCTCTCTCAACATGTACTTAATTTTCAAATTTCATAGATATTATTTTAAAATTCCCATCCCACCTTGAAAAAAAAAAAGAAGAAGCAATTTCCCCGATGCGAGGAAACCCGGTAGCTACAGTAAACATTTATTATCATAAAGAATATACAATCATAATCTTTGTGTATAAGAAATATTCTCTTAACAATTCAAACGTAATAAATCACCAAAATATAAAGTATACTTACATAATTTGAGTCTACGATGTTTTTGAAATCCTCACAAACCTTCCAGAAAACAACATTTTCTTCACTGAATTCTTTTTTCAAGAAATTCTGAAAAATTTGAATATCAACCATTGCAACAATTCACTAAATCAAATTTGATAATAATTCCCACTTTCAAGCAAGCTTCATGTCCACATCGACATTTATTACTGTATCATGATATAAATAACCAAATAATAGAATCAGAGTGAATCTGCAATTTTATATGATGTTTACAAGAGTTATTTCCCTTTCATAATTAGAAACAAAATAAAAAGGTCTGCATACACACTAGGTATATTTTTATTTAATATTTGCATCATGTAGAGAAGTACTTTTCAGGAATAGCGAAAATTTATCAATTAGTGCCATTTGCCCATTTCAATAAACATCTTCATATATTAAACGTAAAATTGTAACTTTAAGCACAATTTGGATTTTGGAGGCCCCCCTTGGTTTCTTTCACATTAACACCACAATCGATCAATAAATAAAGTTTTTCCCTGTGTGTGGTTCTAAGGCTTTTAGTCCGTCTGCCAAATAGTCAAGAGGTGACCATCAGGTTGGAAATATAGAGTATGGACTATTGTAAAGTTCTTTCTATGTCACCAGTCCTTATTTTCTACTAAAACATAAAGCATTTACTCACAGTGAAGACGGTGATTCCGATTGAGTCTTTCAGAAGCTTTTCAAAATTGACAGCCCATCCTGCGACACGGCCCACCTGCTCTTGTTCTATTGTTTTGGCAACATGGTGCACGATACTGTTCACACTGTTTGCTGAAGCCAACTTCTGCTGCATCGGGTCTTGATCAAACACCACCAACGACTGAAAAAAAATATCTTTAAAGTAAGATTTACTGAAAAAGATTGTTAATAAGTTGTTGCTGTTGTTGTTGTTATTGTTGCATGGTATTAAACATCGTTTTCAACATTTTTTCAGTCGTCGCGACGATGAGGCAGTATTCTGAGCACTGCCACAACATTGTACTGACACCACACCAGAACTTTCCTCTAAATGCTGAATGTCATGCGAGGACGCTTAATTTTATACCATTTTTCACGTCTTTGGTGTGTCGTGACGAGGAAACAAACCACACATGAGACTGATGCCCTACCACTAGACCACCACTGTGGTCTAAAGGACAAAAACACATGAACAATTCTCTGTAACTACTTTGACATCATGCCAAGTGATAAATAGTTTTGATCGCTCAGTGAGGTAACAATAATTTGCTGGCATTTCCATCTCATCTCAATATATATAACAATTACCAATTAGCAGGAATATTCCATGATGCTTATCATTTCACTTCGGCAGCACACACACACGTCAAGAAACAAAACTAAAAAACTAAAACCGTTTCATACCTTACAATAAGATGAGAACAATCCCACAAGAAAGTGAAACAGCAGCGAGGGCAAATTTTCACTTGTCAATATCAGCATTTATAACAGAATAACCCCCAAACAGCAAATGCAGTAATGAAGGATCACTAAACTTCTAAATATGGATTATACAGCAAACCTCACAACAATAAAAAATATTAAAATAAAAAAACAAAACAAGCAGATTTACAAAAAAGACCTGCAACAAACTCCTTACAATCTGGAGAGCGAGAACTTCAAATACCGGTCGGTACTTCTAAGCCAAAATGAATAAACAAGCACAAAGATGATTGTTGGTTTATACACTTATATTCAGTGTCCCTTCATGTTCACTGATATGCTAATCTGGGTACTTTGGAACATCAAGGTGATTTTTAGCTAATCTGTATAGTTTCCAATCAAACAAAACCTAGATTATCCCAAAGTTTCATTTAAATCATTTCCAAAAGCAGACTTGTTAATCTGTTAAGTCATTGTAGCATGGGTGACAATTTTAAAGGAGAGGTGTTTGGGATTATAGATACAAAACTTGTTTTGTTAGTCTCTTGTAATTCTATATAGAATGCATGGTTAATTTGTTGTTATTTTCTGTGTAAATGTAGTGTAATCATGATGGGACTTATTGAAAGATTAATGGTTGGTGGTGCGGTGGAGTTTGCTGTAAAACAATCTGTACAAAGTGCATACAAGTGAACCGTTTTTGAAAGCAATGAGAGAGATTGGGTTTTGAAATGAGGGAGATTGGATGCAAATAAGGGAGATTTTTGCTTCGCGTCATAAAATTGGAAAAAATTGTCATTTCGGTACAATTTTACATAATTTCTTAATAATTCTTAATAAGTAAATTAAACCATAAAAGATGGTATTTTGTCATAATATAGAGAGAATATAAAAAGTTGGGGGGGGGGGGGGGGGGGGGGGCATTCTAGCATTGTAACTTCCTAATGAGTCTGAATCCTATATTTGTTCATCACAGCAACTACTCCAATACCACATAAAGTTTTCTGAATAAAAATGAAAATAGCATTCTATTTTATTTTCAAACATGTAAGTGTGACTTTGTCCAAAAAAACAGAGTCGGTGGGTAGAAACTTTTTTTAGACTCCTGTCTGGGAGTCGTGAGTTTTCACTTTGATTCCAGGAGACTCCAGCACAATGCGATGAGTTCAAATTGTAACAATCAATTTGTACCATATACATAAGGCATGTGGAGATTTACCTTCATTAACAACTTGTATAAATGATATTCCCTATCTGGGTGGTTTTTATAATAAGTCTGGCATTTAACTTTGTACAACCTGTGTGGCCTTACTTGAAATGGGGAAAAAGTGTATTCAATTACCGTCAATATATATGATATTTAGAGGTAAATACATGATAGAGCCAGGCCAAAGGTTATAATCGGCCCGGAAAATGAATAACACTTATTTCTATCCGTGATAGAATATACCAACATGTTGTAAACAAACTGACAATGATGACGTTTTACGTGGTCATTGGTTTCACGAGCACGCGTTCACTGGGCCGATTATGATTATAAATTTTCGGCCTGGGACAATAGGTGATAATCAACGCGTGAAGGCAATAAACGGATTTTAACATGCTCATTTTTGTTACTATATATAGTAACATGTATATTAAATGATAATTATGTGTTTATGAAGTTTAGTCACTTTAACTCAAATAGTTTATTGAGAAATAGAGAAAAACCTAAACTAACCATAAAACTTTACCTTGTGCTAACCATTATCAAAACTTTACCTTGTGCTAACCATTATCAAAACTTTACCTTGTGCTAACCGTTATCAAAACTTTACCTTGTGCTAACAACCATTATCAAAACTTTACATTGTGCTAACCATTATCAAAACTTTACCTTGTGCTAACCATTATCAAAACTTTACATTGTGCTAAACATTATCAAAACTTTACCTTGTGCTAACAATTATCAAAACTTTACCTTGTGCTAACAATTATCAAAACTTTACCTTGTGCTAAACATTATCAAAACTTTACATTGTGCTCACCATTATCAAAACTTTACCTTGTGCTAACCATTATCAAAAAAACTTTACCTTGTGCTTAACATAAAATAACCTGTGCTAAACATAAAACTTTAACCTGTGCTAAACATAAAACTAACATGTTCTAAATATAAAACTTTATTTTTAACTTGTTCTAAATATAAAACTGTCACTTGTTCTAAATGTAAAACTTTAACCTGTTCTAAATATAAAACTTTAAACTGTTCTAAATATAAAACTTTCACTTATTCTAAATATAATACTTTAAACTGTTCTTAATATAAAACTTTAAACTGTTCTTAATATAAAACTTTGACTTGTTCTAAATATAAAACTTTAACCTGTTCTAAATATAAAACCGTATATTCCATATGATACAAGAAACTTTATACAGAATAAAAACAAAATTAACAACAACTTACTCTATTCAGCACTGATGAAGAATTCTTTCGTGTATAATATTTCTCATAACGCTTATTGTCATTTGAGAACTGGAAACGTTTGTAGTAATGCTCCATATTTTTGCTATGTTTATAGTGTAATGTTTTATATTTCTCCCCATTGCTTTCAACTTTTTTTTCATGTTTGTAAAATTGTAAGCTTAAGTCCAGTTTAGAACAATTTTTCGCCAACTTTTCTTTTCCATCATAGTGCTCCTTTAAAATAGTTTGAGAATTTCCGTCTTCGATACAAATAGATCGTCGGCGATGTTTTCTTAAAGATGTGTAAATTTTGGCATATCCTTCTTTCCTATATGCCGCAGCCCCGATAAAACTCAAGTCCAAAAACATAGTCACAACATGTAATGAATAGCACTTTTTGTATATAAAGAAATTAATCCAGCATTAATTTGCTTAAAAATAAAACTGTACATAAATATACATCCAAATTATCTTGGATTTTATTCTATTTACAAATAAATAATTTGCAGCTAAAGTCGTCTTCTACATTTTCTAAATGATCCACATTTTTCTGAGAGTATCTTATATACATAATTCATTGCCCCACTAATTCAATTTTCCACAATTTTGTATTGTTTGATTATGATTGATAAATTTTCCCCATTCTCACTTTTCCACTTGTCAAATCTCCCATGACCACTATCTACCAATCAGAAAGACTAACACATTACAAACAACCAATCAAAGTAATTGTTGCATTAATCAGTCTACCTGGTGAACTATTATCACAGATCATTGTAAACAGACCACTAACAATAGAAATGACCCTTAAGGGACAAGTTTAGGGGATTTTGACACTTTTGCTGGACTCAGGTGTTAACATTACATGATGTGTTTACAACTATAAGTTGCACACTTTTAAACCTGCCAATATCATGCTGTTCACACACAGTTAAAGGCAGATTTACTGCCAGCATTATAGTTAATTAGTGAACACTCACACTGAAAATACATTCTTATCAGTGTTACTGAAGACTTTTATCTGAAGTTTGGCAATTATACAATCAATAATCAGCAAAGGTTCTCGAACTTAGACTTGCCACTGATTACATAAGTTATAGACAGAAGACGACTTTTTGGAACCCTGTGGTCTGTATGAAAGGTCTTGGACAGTTAAATAAACGATGATCATGTCAAAATGAGAAAAATTTATTCTTGAAAATAAAGCGTATAATTCTTCCAGTTAATCTTCTATTGATGTCTCCTTAAAGTCCTATTGTAAGTAATGTTCATCCTAGTAACCAGACAGTGATTGATATATTTTTTATTAACTTTAATTTAAAAATGAGATATATTAGTGCAAAGTAGTATTTAGTATATTACGAAATATGGCAGTATTTGTGACCTTTCTGTACTTCACTTGTAGCACGTTTTCATAAAAAAAAAATTTAATTGATTTTTTAAACTCAGTGTCCAACTTTAAACCCATTTTTTATTATTATTACTTTGAAATTAATTTAATCTTTCAATCATAAAATTGTATAAAAAGCTCCTTCATAACAAAAATATTCTTAAAAGCAGATGGTGAGTCTGTATTTAAGCAGCCTTTATCAAATAATTTCTTTTCATTTTCTGTTTGGGAAAAACATCTCAAGACCAACAAAACAATGAAACAAAGTTTTCTTAGAACTGGTTTTTATGCCATTTTCTACTAATTCCAGGTTATTGATTGATAGATTGAATATTTAGCCTCATTTTTATGCCATCGAGGGTTATAAAATGGCATACAGTTGATGATATTGTACACATCTTAAATATAAAGACTTGGAATCTGTGGTTAGCCTAGGTCGTACAAAAAAAATGATTGTTTGTCATGCCCTTAGTTACCACTCAAATTGCAGCAATCCATACTTTTTTAACTGACATTTCACCATGAATTAGTTGCCTACCTACCCACATTAAAATAGTACAGTAAATGATATTTTTTTAAGATGGCCTAATTTTCAGGAGCTGTATGGTTGTAGTTGGTGGACACATTCTGCGAAAAAGCCATCACATTCTTAAACTAAAAAAAAATTAACAAAATTTCAATCAAAAACATGTCAGCCTGTGTTCCTAGACAAGTGGGCCACAAGAGAGCTTGTGTTGCTAGACAAGAGAATATGTTATGCAAACATCATTACATCAAACTGACAGACACAAAACAAACGCTAGTATTTCACACCTTTAATCTGCTTATTTCTGAAAGCCTTTTTGAAACTATTTAAATGTTTTCAATTTTAGTCACAAACTTGTCTGGCTGGGCTATTTGGGGTCACATGTCAACATTTAAACATTTATTTTACATTTATTGTAAAACAAGTTTTAAACAATTTTAAAAAAAATAATCCGCAAACTCAAATTAAGATTGACAAATAAGTAAAATTTCAATTATAGAGAGCTTTAAAAAGGACGGCCATCCTTAATAATTGAGTTCAAAAGTTCACTAAAACTAAAGTTTGCTTTTTATTCTGTCTTGCTTACTCAAAATATACCAATAATTAATCATATCTTAACATAAATATTGAGAAATTATATAGATCTTACTTTAAAGTGTTTTTTTTTCATTATTTCTTTTTAACATTTACAAAAAATGAGCTTTACCTCTAAATGAACAAAACCACGTTAATAATTCCATACATTTGTCTACCTTTGAAGATGTCGGAAATTATGTTTTATTGTGTTTACCAAAATACAATTTCTCCTCAGGTTACTATACTGAATAGACAGTATAGTGTGTGCTGTTGGCTAAATGGTTTTCTGTAATAATTATGTGTAAATATGGGTATTCATGATTCCCACCGACCTGCGACATAGACACAAATAAGAAATAATATAAATTACAGATCAGAGACTGGATGATTGGGTAAGGTAAACATTGATATTAAACCCAGTTATCTCGACATACAAATTCTATCCAGGAGAATTGATTGCTACATCCCGGGGGATTTGTATGTACTATGCAAAATCGCTTTTTATTAGCGAATATTTTAAATTTAAGTCGAGCAAACAAGGATAGGGCAATAAAATCCTGACTTTTATCAAGGGCTTGAATTCCTTATACCTGGTTACAAATACAACTTCAGGAATATAATTTGCTCAATTGGTGCAAAAAGATACTAAGTGCCTTCTTATTTCATATAATGGGATAAATTATATGTTGCTGATAATAGCAAATTAATGGGTGAATAAAACTTTCTGACCAAAATGAATAAAATTCTGAAGAAAAAAACTCCCAGTCATGCAATTTTGTTAAGTTCTATAAATATAAAATAGTAACAAAATCTTTAGTTCAAAATCAATACGAAGGTTTTGGTGTTACCTACCAGTGATTCTAGTACAAGTAATGTCATAAATGCATTATATCCATAAATTAACACAGATGTTTAAAAACGAGACATTTCAACTGTGTTGCATGTCTAAATCTCAGACAAAACACTGTTTCACATATACTTAATATGTAAAACACATATTACCAGGGTCTTCTTCAGAGTTTAAATGTTCATAAATGGATTAATCAATTCAAGCTGGTGCACTACTTTTCAAGTTTTTAATTTATTCAATATCACATACAGCACAAAACTTACTGAAATAACATTTTACCATTGGCACGGCAGTCTTTATTTCATTTGTATTATCAGAGTTGTTCATCACCTCTTATGCTTAAATTACATCCATAAAATAAAAGTTTAATGTTACATGAAACAGTTGAAAAGTCCCATCTACTTTATGGTTAAAAAAGATTTATTCAAGGCTTGCTGGCCTCCTGGGTTCCATCCTACATTACATTCATTTACATGACTTTGTGTAATATTCTTAATCTAAATGCTGAGCAGTTACATTTGAATGAGGGAGGGGGTTAAAATGTTGTTTTTTGTAATATATTAATTTACTTTGATTGTAAACTGCTTAAAAAATCATGTTCCAAGTCTTCCTGGGTACACTCAGTACTAAACATATGCAGATAATGTGTCTTGCCATGGTGGATCAGATGCTCAGACTGGGTCACACACTTTTACATTCTAGATATACCACATACATAATGTAACTAAGTAACTAACACAATAATTCGTTTTGTTTACAACACTACATAAGCATTTTTTTCAAAGAATTTTTTTTTTTAAATTTAGTTTAACAAATATTTTTTCAATCAACAAAAATGAAAAAAAAAGACATGATAACAAACTGAAAGTACTTACATGTCTAATCAAAGACTCCAGCTGGGAGTCTGTCAGTTTTGTAAGCAGAATATGCATAGTTTTACAATGACCTCCTAGTATATGTAGTTATTGTCCAGTTGATAATTAATGATCTTTTCATAGAGAATTGTTGTTCTTCCAATAACACTTTTATAATGCATAAAAAACAATCCCCACAGCTGTATATATTCACTAATTTCTCAACAGAGAGAGAGTTCACTCAAAACCATCAAAGATCACTTTTTCTTGAGAGTTTGCTCATTAAACAAAGATGGTTCATATCAAAGAAACCAAACAAAGAGAAAAAATAAATCACTCAATTTTAACAAATAAATGTCCCCTTTGATTCTAAGCCTGTTTGCCAAACAATGATAAAACCTTGAAAAACATTGGCCCTATTTTTGAAAATATTAGTTTTGAATTTAAAATTCTTTCCTTGAATGAATACTTTCATTTTACAGTCACATTATATATATTTTTTCAGTTCTTATCACAAGAATCTATTTTTTTCTACATCATTACCCATCATAATGAACACAAATGTGTAATTGTTAAAAAAATCAACAATAAATAAGTAGCCTTTATACTGTAAAAGTATTAAGTCTGATAATGTTCCTATCAGGTCAGATCAAAATTACTGATAACAGGTCATTAAACAATCCCTTAATTATAAACTGGTCAAAGTAAACAAATTAAAGTAAAACCTTTCCTTATCACCCTTTATCTCAACTAAAAATCTTTCATATAACCCTTAATCACAAAATTACCATTAATTATAAGAAAGTGATGATTATATCACAGATTATCACTGAAGATGCTCAGCCCCTATACTGATCAGGGACGGGTTGATTCTGGTGATAAAACAGTGTGGGTAGACGTCCAAGTAGAAATTAGGGTGGAGAAAAGTTCACAGAGACCACTTTTACTGATGATCAGATAAAGAACTTGTACTTGTGGCTGGCATATTTACAGCTGTGACAGCATATGCATCAATCATTATTGATGCATATTAATATTTTTTATCAGTTGACAGTGTGATGACAACTGAAAAATTGGTCAGTCTTACTGTCTCTGCATTACATGATCAGTTGAACAAGCCCAGGAATAATATAATAGAAATATTAAAGTCACACTAGCAGCTACACCTCCTCAAGTTACTCTTCTTTTTACAAAATCTAAGTTTTAATTAATGCATTAAAATTAGTGTACATTTCTATTCTCTATCAAATATATTCACTAACATTATAATGAAACTGGCATATATCTTGTTTAAATGTTGAGCAGATATATATAGATGTCAACTACTTGCACATATAACTTTCATACATTTTTGAACTCCCTCTATAAATTATATAAAACTTGCTTCTTTTAAATGACTAAGGTTTAAATAAATAGTCAATTTGTCAATAACAATGAAGGTACATCACATACTATAATCATTATAAAAACGTGGAAACAATTATTGACAGAGGTCTTAAATACTGACAGAGTTTGTACATAAATACTGATGGTGTTTGTACTTAAATGCTGACTATTTTACTATATTTACACTAAATATCTTACTGTAAAAAAATGACGGAGGTTGTACTTAAATACAGACAGAGTTTGTACTTAAAAACTGATGGAGTTGTACTTAAATACTGACAGAGGTTGTACTTAAATACAGACAGAGTTTGTACTTAAATACTGAGTTTGTACTTAAAAACATGGAAGTTGTGCTTAAATACTAATTGAAGTTGTACTTAAATACTGAGTTTGTATTTTAAAACTAATAGAGGCTGTACTTAAATACTGATGGATTTTGTGCTTAAATACTAATTGATGTTGTACTTAAATACCGAGTTTGTATTTTAAAATTAATGGAGGCTGTACTTAAATACTGAAATAGTTTATACTTAAATACAGATGGAGGTTGCGCTTAAATGACTGACCTGATTAATCTGCAGAATCTTTTGAAACATAAAATCACGGGTCACGTTTGGGGTTGTCCCCAACGGATCCAATGACATCTAAAAAAAAAAGCGCTCAGAACTGATCTACCCAGAAAACTGACTTTCTTCGCAATTGTGTTAAAATAAGTTAAAATAAGTAAGTATAAAGTAGTATAAACCAAATTGATGATGATGATGGTGGTGGTGGTGGTAGAACAACATTGACGACAATGATTAACTTTGTTGTGATTATTTACTTATAGAAACATCAGATCAGTCGTATTACAAACAATCTTTGAACTAGGAATGCACTTTAGATGGAAATATCTATAACAAAGTCAATAATGAACATTAAACCATGACTAACAAATTCAGGGTTATTTATATCTCTTACCTCATGTGACAGACTAAGTGGATTACGTCTTGTTGACTTTTGCCTCAGTGACCCCGTCGTTCCCTTCGTCCATTTGTCTGTGCTGTTGGCAACTGCAGACTTCGTAATAATATCTGGTGTACCTGCGGGGGTCACACCCTTGCGCTCCTGGTCTCTCTGAAAAGAGAGGACATATTTGTTATTGATAATGAATTGTAAAATTTGATACTGAATATATGGAAGCATGTTTATGTACATTTGTTTTTCAGTCCAACGAGTCCAAGAAAGGCACTTTATAAGGTGATGAACAACATGTTAAATGTTGTTTTCTATATATTATAGGTTTTACATGGCATGTCAAGTTTTATTGGTGGAAGAAAACCTCAGAATGAATCTAAGCAGAATCGCCTTTCTCTCAAAAGCAACTAGGCAAACTTTTTCACATACAACATTTGGGGTGAGTTGGACATTTCTGAACCAATGTAAGATGAAATGTCCAGACCGAATGTTACAATATGATAATACAAAACTCAAATTTTGCAATGAAATTTCTACTAGACAGCATCCGCAGCAGTACATTTGAACTTTTACTTAGCTTATATTTAAAACCATTAAATGGAAACAAAACTGAGGCTTTAGTGTAAAATAATGGAATAATTGCACAAATCAGACAAAATTGGAAAATGACAATGTTTGCCTCTCCAATTGTTTTATTGCCTTCATAATGTCATCGCCTGTCCTACAATCATTTCTCACATTAAAATTGTTCAATAAAGATGTTTCATAAAATATTTCCACACATAGTTTTTATAACAATTCTCCCACTCTTGCTATATTTTCACATACCACTACTATACATATGTAATCAAATTTTGTGGAGTGTTTCTTCAGTTTTTACGAAATGATAAAAAAAATTAATTCCAACATGACGTTGAATGCTCTGAGCGATAATGAAAGGTTAATGTGGTTATTGCCCTTTTATGTGAAGGGACATTCTTGTCAATAATTGTATCAGGCATATTGTAGGCATACCATACTTGTATATGTAGGCAACATTAATTGATTTATTACTGAATTTTGCTTATTTACAGAAAAACAGCATAACTTAATTTTTTCTTCCAATTACATGTTAACAATTATTTGCTACTTTTCATGTTAAAATAAAGTAGGGTCAACCCTGTGGTTGATTGGTCTAAGATGCTGTTGTCTAATGGCCACTAACCTCTCACCGCAGATTAGCCATACATAAACTGTCATGTGTTGTATATGGCATTAACCCTTTGCTCCATAGGCATTTTCTTGGACTCTTCCAAATTGAAAGCATTAATACACCACGTATCAGCAATGGGTAAATCATGTTTATATTAACTGACAGAGTGGAAAACAGTGCAGGAAGAGTTCAGATTCGTAACGAGCAATTTGAACTCTTCCTGCACTGTTTTCAAAGGCCTTCTGTGATTGGTGTGGGAAAATGTGTATCTATGGAGTAAAGGGTTAAGCACTCATTCAAATTCAAAAAATAAAATGAAGTATAGTACAGTGTAAACTGTTTGTTTAAGTTTCACAAAAAGGATAAAAACTACTTAAGTATAATCCTGACAAACAAAATGTAGGGTTTGTTATCATTTTGTTAACAATGAAATAATTTTTTCTCAATACCTAACATTTTTAATAAATACAATAACAGACTGGGAAACACTTTCCAATCTACTGATATTCAAGTTTCAAACTAACACATAAAACCTTTAAAGGAATGGTTATATAAACATTATATAAAAGAAAAATGTCCAATGTTTTACTTTAAAGTATTAACTTTTCAAGCATAAGAAAACAGTCCAATGTAGTTTCAGCTGTATTCCGTAAGCTCCAATTAAACACGATATTTTTAACTAATACATTTTTTCCTGAAAACCTTGTATTATGTATAAAAGCAGAAAAGCTGCAGATAAACCCTATCTGAAGGTATTTGAGCATTGAAATTTCTGAATAAAGCATTGAAATTTAAGGTTAGTTTTAAAACAAGCATTGTATACAGACAAATTCAGTACTGATTCCTTTATTTTAAGTAGCAATTTGGTTAAAAATTAATTTTTAGCTTTGACAGAAATCTTGGAAAATAAGCATTGCATATTAAAGTATTCATGTGAAGAAAAGCTCATCTGGAGCACTGATAGGTTGATGTATATATCTGCTATTCATATTACAAACATTTATGAATTTATTTAAAGTTTTAGAACAGCTTATTTGATTTTGATTATTTTCATCTCCCTTTTAGATATTGTTTATCTGCATGAAACTGGTGAAAATTAACACTTTTTAATGCTCTTTATATCTGAAGAAAACTGATTTCCAATGTTAGAGATGGACTAAATATATCTGCAACAGCAGCAGCTACAGCAACAACAATATCAACAACTCCTTCACTAAAGAAAGCACTTGTGACCACAACTTCTTCAACAATTATTAAAATTCAAAAGTCGAAAATATATATATTTCAATCAATTTAGAGGTAAAAAGAGAAACGTTCAAAAACAAGTGGAAAATACAACTAATTTATAAAGTTACCAGAAAAAAGTGTGCAACCCTCCAAATTCATGTTACCTTTTTATAAATTCTATTATAATTATGAATTCTTCTATAAAACCTGAATTAAACACCTGCACTTCAAACTAGCACATACTGCATTTTCTTATGTAGATTAATCTTAGATGTTAATGCAACATACCTTGAATAAATCATACATTTCCTTAGTAAGGAATTTCAGCGATAGCCGTCTCATATTTCGGACAATAATTCAATATTCCGATATGACACTTTTTTAATCATCCTAGACAAGGTTAGCAGTAAACTATTTTGTAAGGTCAGCCAGGACATGCGGCACATCTAATAGTAGGTATATCTGACAGCGACACAAACCTATCTGTACACCTTTCTATTTCACAGTCTCTCAATGGGTTAAAGCGATTACATATACAAACAATTATGAAATATTTTTCCACCGGATAAGGATACCTGTTCACCCATCTATGACAGCGGCGATTTTTTTTTCTGTGTTAGTTGAATACTCTTTAGTATGAAGATGTTTTTTAAGTGAAATTCAATAATTTTATTTTTTATATTAACATTTTTTATCCCAGTTAAACAAATTCCCAATCTCAGACTCACAAAAAAAAATTGAAGTAACTGATAACTTTCCCACTTGAATCAGTGGTGAGACAATCGATAATGAGACACAATGTCGTATATCACATCATCACATAAACTATGACCGTGCAGGAATTCGAACTCACAATCCCTGGATTGATAGTCAGTAATGTTGCCCTACAGACCGAGATAACCGGCCCTGGCTGGGAGCTTATTAGAACACTGATGTTTACACCTAACACAGCAGGTTTAACAAATATCACAGTGAATCACATAACCACAATGCTTGTTTCTTTACAATCTATGCAAAATAATCATGTTTACAAATTATTTTCTCTCAACAAATAAATTTCTTGAAATAGAAGAAGCAAATCATATTTTCATCTGTAGTTGATTGATTGCTTGAATATTTATCGTCATTTTTATGCCATCGAGGGCTAACAGACGAATAGTTAACCTAACCACTGTTTGCTGGGATCTTGTAAGGTAAACCAGTACTCAAGTACACCCATCTCCGCAAGTAACTGATAACTTTCCCACTTGTATCAGCGGAGAGAGATGAATGATGAGACAATGTAGAGCATAACGAGCAATCTGAACACTTCCTGTACTGTTTTCCACTCTGTCAGTTAATATAAACATAATTCACCAAATAATTCAAAACCTTCTATATCAGGTGTCCAAAGGTGTCTATATTAGAGTTGTCCAAAGGCGTCTATATGAAGTTAAGGGTTAAATCATGACAGCCGCGGCCCAGTTAGTTTATACTAACTTATCATGACAGCCGCGACCCAGTTAGTTTATACTAACTAATCATGACAGCTGCGACCCAGTTAGTTTATACTAACTTATCATGACAGCCGCGGCCAAGTTAGTTTATACTAACTAATTATAGCTTCAATGGGAAGATAACTCAGTGTTTTATGAAATCCTCTTGAGTCTATTTCCTGTGTAGATTCAGTACTGAGACTTGTTTCTGAATGGCCTTCGGACTGAGCCTGGTTCAAACCCACAATCTCTGGCGTGAGTGGTCAACACTATCCACTGCATTACCTGCCTGATTACAACTAGGTCAAGTCACTAGCTTAATGCTGTTAATTTGAATTTCAAAATCATTAATATCTTATTAAGATTTAATACATTTGATGTAAAATTCATCATACTTATATACATTATGAAAAATTAAAATTCTAATGTTTTTTCGATGGAGTAAATTCCACCAAAAAGAGTTTTTAACTACCAGAACTTTTGACAACTACGCCGGGAGAGCTTTTCTTACGCAACAATAACTGTTTCATTATCTACATTTAGTCCCAATGACAAGTTTGTTTTCAACTTGACAAGATGTATTCAATTTTTCCACTCATCTTATCATAACCTCCAAATCTTATAACATGACAAAAACATTTCTTACAGGAGGTGACGGATATTTCTAAAATTGAGCCACTACCTTCCACATGAATGTACAAACACAGATTTCACCCATTCTGAACTATGAAAGCTTTATACTCCGACAATCTTTAAGGATTACCGCCCATTTATTTCGCCCATTACCTAATACTCATGTCTCATTTTTTCTTCTTCAAGTTTTCAATGCTGAAATCTCTCACCACGAGTTTCAATGGAATATGCATATCTAATGAAAACATCTCAGTGGTCCATTTTTCAAATGAAGATTTATAAATAAAAGTGTTCATACAAATGTTGACACTTCTAAGACACTTAAATATCTCGTGTAATTATTGCTACATGAGTGGTGTACTTAAATGGTTCACCATACTGTATATTGTACTGAACTTTCCCTAATATCTTTGAACTCAATTTTAGTTTAAAATATCTTTATCAACCCATGTTACTTAAATATTATCAAATATTTTATAAAGAAACAAGAAATATCACTTGTCAATGGCATCCTGAATTCAAGTCTCTCCTTCAATGCAGGAGAATAACATGGTCACGAGCTAAAAAGAGATTGCTTTCTCAGCATTACAACTTTAGGCCCACCCTAGTTTATAATTTATTTTAGCTTGATTATGATGAAAACTCACAACTTATCTCGAGTCCGCTTCATGGGTAGAACCAGTACTGAGTATTGTTTTATGAGAGGTATCGGGTCGAAATGGGAATCGAACCCGCAACCTCTAGCTCATTTCAGATTAAACTTGGTACAAAAGTCTGCCAAACTCTGACAGCAGTGAGAGGTATGTGATTTCGAGTTGACACCTATACCACATGGCCACAGAGGGCAATTGTGCGATCAGGAGCACTATATAATTAAAATCTCCCCGAGAAGTTTCCGCATATTTGAAGTGTTAAGGCCTTTTTCCATGGTGCGCATTATTCTAACGGTTTCGGTGCCTAAATCGCAGGGGTTTGTATGCACAGAACAGGCGCTGATTTTGTAAAAATAGCTTCACACTAACTAGAATACTTTTGTTTCCATCGGAGCAGATTTCTGTTCTGACTAATAACCACATTGACAAAAGGCGCCAGTATAGGCGATTTTTCTACGCTTGTCTGCATGTACAATGCATGGAAATTCACTTTGGATGGGCACTCACAATAAATACATGTGTAGTTCCACGCATGTGCCTCTATAAACTCTGCTCAGACAATCTGCATCATGGAAATTGATTGTCTGTGCACCTGTTAATACTGCACGACAAAAAGTAGCTTAGGGAAAAAACAGCACAGCAAAAATATGCGCCATGGAAAACGGGCTTTACAGAATAGAATCATAATATTGCACTTCTGTGTTAGATATAGGAAAAGTGTGTGTGTACATAACTATGATATAATGATTTTTTTTTAAATCATAAGATTTCTTGTCAGTATGAAAACAAAAAATATTTATATGATCTTCTAAAGAAGTCATGGAGACACATTAAATAAGCAACGCAAATATTTTTATTTGAACAAATAAAAATAATTGAGCAATAAAGTCAGCTTTTGTCAAAATGTGGTAAGAAGTCTGAGCAAGTGTCAGCTTGTCTATGGGACTGACTTACTCCTTATGCGTCATACTGTAGGTCCTTTTGAGGTCAATGTGACAATTTTGATTATAAAGAGATTTTACCAAATTAATTTACATTTTGCATTACAATGTATTCTTTCAGAAAAATCATTGCATATTTTGCGCTATTTGTCAAACTTAATTTTGTTATGTAACTAAATTTGTTTGGACCTTAATATAATCATCAAAAGTTCTGATTCTAAAATTCATATTCTCCTATTTTCTTATAATCGCAATTAAAACTATCCCATTTTAACATGACAAATTCTCACAAAGTGGAGGGAGCTGGGCTCAAACACACATCCTCTCAAGAGATACAGTGTCACGATGAACATCAAATTTTGAGCTGGACCCGAAGAATGGCGGCATAGCTTCATTCACCTCTATTCCCTCCATATATAGTATATTCCAATATGAAACCTTTTATAACAACTGCATACAGAACAATAATAGAAACTTCTAATTTCCATTAATTCATAAGTCAATGATTAAAGGATTGTTCTAACATTAGGAAAGCGCCCACAATTATGAATTTATTTTTGAGACTAAAAACCAAAATTTAGCAGGGATATTCCCAGGAAGTTTATAGAATGATTTTGACATCATATAATTTGTTTCAAAGTCTATGCAAACATAAAAGCATGAACAAATAGACAACTAATAAATAAATACTGCCAAACTAGACTAAGGTATTAATGTCCACCTTCTTTGCCAACAGTCATTGGCCGTTTAAGACCAACCTGTCAATCAAAGGTTTAAAACAACTTTTCGATTTAGTTATATAAAACATCTTGGTATGTTAGTGAAATGGGTGACACGAATTGTCAAAATAAAATCAATTTGTATAGAATCTATATTGATCTTTCCACTTGGCATTGATCTCCAAACGGCAGTTAGATAAAACTATATATTTACATACTCAAATATTGAGAAAAGAGTTTTACTGCAAACATAAAAAGAACTTCAAGTGGAGGGCGATACGCTAGTGAAGGTGTATTGAAACAAACGAGACTTCCGCTCAATATTTTAAAAGTGCAATCATCGGCCAATTTCATGATCATCTACAGGTGATAATAAAACTGAAAAGGAACTTGATCAGGAATTTGACGAGGACTTCACAGACAAAATGGGCAGACATGGATCATAACTTTGATGAAGATTTGACAAAAACCTGACCGGAGCTTTGATCAAAGGTTTGATGAAGATTTGACAAGAACCTGACCGGAGCTTTGATCAAAGGTTTGATATAGATTTGACAAGAACCTTACCGGAGCTTTGATCAAAGGTTTGATGAAGATTTGACAAGAACCTGACCGGAGCTTTGATCAAAGGTTTGATATAGATTTGACAAGAACCTTACCGGAGCTTTGATCAAAGGTTTGATGAAGATTTGAGAAGAACCTGACCAGAGCTTTGATCAAAGGTTTGATGAAGATTTGACAAGAACCTGACCAGAGCTTTGATAAAAGGTTTAACAAGAACCTGACCAGACTTTTGATCAAAGGTTTGACAAGAACCTTACCAGAGCTTTTATCAAAGGTTTAAAAATAACTTTTATTAAGACTTGACAAAGATTATATAAAACTTTAAGATAACTTTGATCAGCACTTATCATTGCATTTATTCAAGTGTCTAATGAAAGTGCAAAATGGTAAAACAATAAAAACCCTAACAAACAGCAAACCACTGTTCTTAGAAACATAATGATGTTGCAGTTGCAACCTCCATGCCATCCTATTTTCAGATAGAATATACAATATCAAGAATGGTAGATTATCAATAAATTTTACCTTTTATATAAACAAACATCGACAGAAATGGGACAAAAACATGTACAAGTGTGTAAGCAGTCACTCTATTGAGAATTCTTTGTCTCTAAAGCAGCCACATTTACCATTTCTATGCTTTCAGAACAAATTCACTTGTATTAAACAACAACAACCTGTCTTAAAAGATCACATTTGTTCCTTCCTTTAACTAGTTGCTTAAAACAGTTTTGACTACTGGGGGAGTGTGTCTTAAACAAAGACAGAATGTGTTGGTACAATCAAGTATCTAGGAACTTTTTATGTTACTAGTACATTATTTTAATAATTTACAAGATATATAACTGTCCATCATCATCTAAGCTGAATACAATTTCTTACTGCCTTTCCAATTGACTATACCAAGACTGGGATTCAGGCCAGCTTTAAAAAATTGCTTCTTTGCCACTTCCGACTCATGGCATATAGGGGTGGGTATATAGATAGGTAAATTCTTTTTTTTTTTGCAATCAGTCAAAGAATCTTTTTAAGGACATGACTGTAATGACCAAGAATATTTTGAATGAACACCAACAAAAAAATTTTTTTGGACCCTACAAAAAAAAATGCCCGATAACATTATTTTATTTTAGGTCTCAAATGAACAACCAAGAGTTTATTAGGTTGTGTACGGTACACACATAAAACATATCGAGGCAATCTGTTTCTGATTAGATACCCAATACTAACATTGTACTTGACTTGGGTCCAATTTTCTGAACAGGACAATTTATCAATCTCAGTATGGACATCACTTTTATTATGTTTTTTTTTTTTTTAAAAATGTCCTTGGTCCTGTACATCTAGTAATTTAGTAGGTGTTTCATGTCTGATACAACCTGGAACTACGATATATTGGCTGGAATGGGGTTTTAACCAAACAAAAGAAAATGGTTATAGTATCTTGTTTTATTGGCAGAGAAAGATATGAGAAGAAATTTAAAAAGAAACGCCATCTTTCAGCCAGTAATTGGCAAATTGCTTCTGGATTGCAGCCAGGGCTCAAACCCAAGTCTTCCGCATACTTTGCAATTCAAGTATGAATATAACGATATGATTCCAGATTTACTCTCAACTTAAATTCGAATGGGTCTACACAATCTTTTTTCAATTTTTTTTTCAATTCTTTTCTTGATATGAACCCTACATCCCTCCCACACCCATCCAACACCTCCAAAATAAATAAATTGTAGTGTAAAATAACTTATCAGGCTCATTTTAAACAAACTTTACAAAATCAAAACTGGTCACAAATTGGTACAAAAATCAAAACATTTCATTTATTTTATAAGAAACCAGAATTTAAATACACCTTCTATAAATACAGTCAAGTGTGCAAGAATATCAGCATTTTGTAAATTGATAGCATGTTATTAAATTGTCTAAATGATTTCCTTTGCCCGTACAATTAATAAATTCTATATCACAATTTTATATATCAGACAAAATGGTACCTCTGATAGCCATTCTCTGCGTTTCTTATAGAGTCCCTGGAAAACTTTCTCCACAGAGTTCCAGGACCGAGACAATGGCTTTCCCAGGGTAAAGACCCCACCCTGAGGCATAGATATTGATGAATCATTCTGAAGTGCTGACGTCAACCGAATCCAGTTTCGCGTTTTCTTTCTTGGTAGAGACATTTGTAAATGTATTCATACTCATGCTAGAATATCCGAATGATCTTGTCCTCAAAATACAATATTATACTTTAGTTTGTGCCACTGTGATTATCATACAAACCATTCATTACAATGTTTTTTTTAAAATCAACTGCGTTTGTATATATTTCGAGAAACACCATCAAAACCTCTAAAAATAGATTTCTTCCAACTTCATCTGGCTTAAGACTTATTTTTTAAAAATGTCAATTTACACATGCAGAGATCTCACCATTAGTCTCAGAAGTAGTGAATATGTTAACAAAAAACCCCCATCTTAAACGATCTCTAACAATAACGGTAAGATCCCCATTGTCATTCTATAAAAAATAATAATCAACACCCTTATGGCACAAAAATCCATGTTTACATTTCAACCGAACCAAACTTTAAATATAAACTCCACATTTGTTTTGAAATGTTTCAACCACATTATACAAATATATATTTAAGTTGAAATTAATCCAACTACAAAACGAAATTTCACTTATAATCATATTAAGCGTTTGATAATCTGTTCAGAAACACATCAGGAACCTTTCAAGTCAACGTTTGAGGGATATAAAGTTATAAACTTCCTAAGTTACTTTAACTTAGATTAATGGATTATAATTTGATATCATTCAGTTGAACAGTTGTATTCGTCCTATATAAAACCTCGGGAAATTGAATTTGTATGAAGTTTTCGCTGCTGCTGATAACGATTATATAATGAGTGATCTCCCTTCTTTAAAATGTTATCATAAAGACAATTTTTTAATGTTGATATGTCAAAGCCTTTTTTCTGGAAATTGGGAAGAGGCCCAAGCCTTCAAGATTGGGACAATAATCATCAGATACGGCAATAATACTTCATATCCAGTTGGGTATTTTATCCCCTACGTAAGAAAACTTAAAAAAAAAAATAAAATAAATGAATAAAATTCCATTTTGGGAATATTTTTGGACTCAATTGGGAAAAATTCTTGAATTGAGAAGCAAATGTCGCCCTCTGTTTAATACAGTAAAACAGCCCTGCATGTATCACAGAATAATAGTTGATGCAGAAATTAATCATATGTAGCTAATGGGACCAGTTTCACTAAACATTTCAACTTGAAAGACTATAACTTCATAACGATGCATATATGAGTAATATTTGTTGTGATTTCAAGGCTGTGTGGTTGGTTGATGTGTAATGAGTAAACATTTGAAGATATTGAAATTTTCAGTTGAGAAAAGTTTCTGACAGGTGGGATCATTGAGAGTCGGCTGGAAACAGCAAACAAACAATATTTTTATTTAATCATTGAAGGAGGCGTTTATGACTATAAACCAGCTATCTATCCCTACTGATAAGCTTCCTGTTTCTTGATAGACAGCCGGGCAATGGCACTAACACTAACTTCTGTTCTCATATGTTTCTAACCCTAACCAGGCTCAAACCAATGGAGAGAGAGAGAAGATAGAAAGACAGACAGTCATTCTTTTTATGACAAAATTATCTTGTTGAATTGTACAATTTCATAAAGACGCAGAGTGTCATCAATATAAACATACATTTGAATATACATATGTACCGAGTCAAATGCACTCAGAAGAAAAGTATAATAGTTTATATTAATCATAAGTATCCTTAACAGTTGCACTTTGAAATTAAAAAAAAAAACATCAATCTTTAGTGGGTTAACTCGTGTAATATGACCGTCCTCTAGTGTGTTAATAGGGATGTCAAGTCTTAGTCTGCACTATTTTTTTAACTTATGCACGTGAATTGGTATCAAATAAAAACTTTTTCAAACATTCACTCGATTAGTTGATATATTACTTTAGCATTTGAATGATTGGTTTATTGATCATACAGTTTTCAGTGTCATTTTCGACAGTCATATCAACATTTCTGGTATCTGGTTTAGTCAAAATTATAAACACAGCAACATGGAAGTATTAGACACCACCCGTTCCCAATTCTGCTAGCCACATTATACCATAGCAGGGTCGTCCAATTTTAGACACAAAGCAAGGAAACTTAGTTTATATAGTTAATATTTAAAGGTTTTTGGCAGGATCATCTTGGTCTGTTACATTTATACTATTTTATTTTATACTGATTTTGAAGTACCTAAGGGTAAACCAGTTCCAGATGTTATATTTGAGAAGTAATGGCTCAGCAGTCAAGCCCCAAGGATCAAACCCACATGCCGGGATGGTTAGCTCAGTCTGTAGTGCATTAAACTATCAATCCAGAGGTTGTGAGTTCAAATCCCTGCCTGGTCTCCATGACTGATATACAACATTGTGTCTCATTGTCATTCATCTCACTGCCAATTAAAGTGGAAAAGTTATCAGTTATTTGCAGAGAGATGTGCTTAAGTATTGGTTAACTTTCCAGGATCCCAGGAAAGAGAAGATAGGTCAACTGATCGTAGGTTAACCCTCAATGGCATAAAAATTATGCTAAATATTCAAACAAACCATTTATTCGAAAAACAAAATATTTACCTTCAAATAAAAATATCCCATATAGTGTGTTAAATTCATGTGACGAAAACAACAACTTCCATTCAATAATTTTTTGATGAAATCTGACGGACTACTAAATCCAACTATTAGTACATAATCAATGCTCCTGCCATTTAAATTTATGTTGGTTACCTGTGCCACAATAATACCTGTCCAAACTTAATATTTTAAGTTTACATTAAAAATGTATGTATTAAAACCAACAGGTTATTGTTGGAAACCCCGTAAGAACTCCAAAGTACACAAATGTCCATTTTTGGCAAAACAGTGCAAATTTGACTTGCTATAATAATATTTGTGCTTGTCAAACATTATAAATAAACAAAAGGAAGTCTGCAAGTCTGCATTTTAACTCGATGTAAGCTGTTGTGCAAAACTGAAAAAAAAAAAAAAAAAAAAAAAAAAATGGACAAAAAATTTGATCACTTTTCACTTTTGACTACTTGATGCATATTTGTAATTAGAATACCGCAGTATGTGTGCAGACCCATAATATGTTGAAAAAGGGGCAAAACTCTTGTACATGATTGAAAGGTATCCTATTTCAAATATTCGTGGTCACGTATGACAAAATATGTAACAAATATTTTATTTTCATCTGTTTTATCATTATATGATAGAAAAGATTTAAAAAATAATTGAATAAATTTGTTGTTTTTTTAAAGAAGTTTTATTCAAAATTTTTCAAAACTAGCGTGCCGCCACTTGTTTTAGAAATAACACTTTCTTGAATAAGGTTTCAGATAAAAACACTTTGAGAGACAACATTTTATATGGGGGTAATACATCAGTGTGACCGTTGATTTGATAGAACAATGTCAGGTGTCCCTTTAAAACACAAACTAAGTGATAAATAAAGCATTCTCTGTGACTTGAAAACCTCCATAAGTTTGTGAAATATTTGTTGCTTGGTTTATATAATACCAACAATTTTTAAAATTAATCTTAAAATTATCAATAATCTGTTACCTTTTTCCTCGCAAGATTTAAAAAAGTGGGAAAAAAAAAAAAAAAAAAAATTCAAACATATTTTTAAGTTGTCAAGGATATTTCTATTTCAAATTTTGAGATTATACCTTAAAAGCCTGGTACACTGAGTAGGAGTGCCTCCTTTTAAAACTGAACATTGCAGAATTTTGGTCTCCACACGACCTGAAATCTCCATAACTTTACATGATCGTAGTTGTCACACACTTCCACTCATAATGCCTTGCTGGAATATTTCTGGCACACATTTTCATAAATGAAATAAACATTACACAGTTTCATCTTATTCTTGTATCATGCTATTTCTACTAACTGTCCTTTTATTTGACAACTTGACCAGTTAATTCTACTGTCCTTTCTTAATAAAACAAATCTTGTATTTACATATTATCCAAAAACAAGCACAAGTTACACAAACACAGTTAATTAAAAATTTTAGGCACTAAAGTCAAAAAAAAAAAAAATTCAATTAATAATTAATCAATAATTAATTAATAATTATTGCAATACTTGACAATCTTATCACATTATTGGAAATCTGTCCATGCCTGGTGGGTACTAATATTTTACTAAAAATTGTTGATGTTTATCATTTATAAGATGTTGCCATAAGCCATGTTACACAAAACTTGATTGCTAACGACAAAAATGTCAAGTACACTAATAAGGAAAAAATGGCAAATACACAAGTCATTACACATATTATGTATGTATATATGACTTGAATGATATATATATAAATATACAGAAACAAAATACAACAATGAAAACCTTTTGGAGTATTTTTCTTTTAATTACAAGTTGTCTAATTAGGTATGGCAAATCTTTTCATCCAATAGCAAGGTATTTACAGCCAGTAGGGTGTTAACATATTGGTAAATTTACACTTACCCTATTAAGAAAGGCTCTCAGCCTAGTTTGAAGAGAAATAGCAGTGTTACTTGTGTTTAAACAGTTCAAAGAATGCCTTGCACCATTATTGACTATAATTAGTATAATGATGATAACACTAGTTGCAAATAATTACTGTCCGACAGTTAAACATCAAACATCGCTACCCAGGGACGTGCCACTTATATAATCAAGACATTTGTACAGAAAAAAATTACTTGACAATGTCTCAATAAATTGATTGAAAGTCTAAATTAAGTAAATTATGTAAAATGGAGATCTGTCATGGAAGAGATATTATTAATAGTCAAATGACCAATACTCGAACAATACACACCAATCAAATAGTCATCATATACTTAACCAACCAATACTCAACCATGCAATAATCAATAAACAACCAAACATCCAATACTCAACCAACAGCCAACCATCCAATACTCAACCAAGTCAACCATCCAATACTTAACCAACAGCCAACCATCCAATACTCAATCAACAGCCAACCATCCAATACTCAACCAACAGCCAACCATCAAATACTTAACCAACAGTCAACCATCAAATACGTAACCAACAGCCAACCATCCAACACTCAACCAATAACCAACCATCCAACACTCAACCAACAGCCAACCATCCAATACTTAACCAACCATCCAACACTCAACCAACAACCAACCTACCAACACTCAACCAACAGCCAACCATCCAATACTCAATCAACAGCCAACCATCCAACACTCAACTTACAACCAACCATCCAACACTCAACCTACTGCCAACCATCCAACACCTAACCAACAACCAACCATCCAATACTCTAACTACAACCAACCATCCAATACTCAACCAACAAATATTTATCTAATCAATACTTAATCATCAAATACTCGATCAATACTCACTAACCCATATCCAATACTTCTATGTTTGATTTTAGTCATCCACCATTGAACCAAAGCTAAACGTTGTCATAATATTATGCAATATAAATTTTTCACTTATCACTTGTTTTATCAAACTGTCCGTATCCCATCTTTAAAGTTTAAGTTAATAAAATCTGAATATAAGCTTATAATAAGTCTACTTTTTTTCTATCACAATAAAAAATATCTGTACAAAAAACATTTAGACACAGGGAAGCAGATGAAGCTCAAAGTCAAACACACCCAAAAGATATCAAAGTTCATTAATATTCAATCATACATAGGAAAGATAATCAATATTCAATAATCCCAATAATGAACAGACCAACTGATACGATCCAGTCAAATCCTGCATTACAGTCCTACATTTACACTGAACTGGAGTATCATTTATCAAACATTAATAAATATATGTCAATTCTAAAATTACCCAACTCATTTTTTTTACTCCGATCTGAATGTCTGAAATTAGCTAGCACCATAAAAATTCCACAGAAGAAAAAAATAACCTCTGTCTACATGATCTCTCCAAGGCAAATGAGTGATCAGACATGACAATTCACAAAACATTTTATGACTTTTAATGAAGGTGGTGTAGATATCTCCATAATAAAAACTAGCTTTTATGTAAGTTTTCTTTATACTAGCATTGAAAACTTTGCTATTCATTTCTTGATTTATCACATCACACATTCATATCTTGTAATTTTCTAACTAAGTGAAAGAAAGGATTTTTTGTGGAAAGAGTACAATGAAATAACTGTTATACAAAGTAGCGCATAGCATGACCAGGGAGTCAAGTCATGGCTGCAACAAAAGACCCTTCTAAACATCAAATACTCCTTCAAACATCTGAATACTTGACTTTCAATCAAAAGAAACACATTAAGTTCTTTTTTATACCTTTTTTTTAAAAAAAAGATGACTGAATGGTGTTATGTAATTTCCAAGTGCAGCATGAAGGACAGCACAGCAGTTTGAAAGAAAACTCAATATTGGATAATTATGAAAAAACATCAAGATGAGCATATTAACCAAACCAAGAGAGCAAGGTTGACACTAAGGAGGTAACACATTCTAAGATTATGAATTATGAAAAAAAAAATGAAGGTGTATAATTAATACAACCCAAGGAATTCCTGTCCACATAAGAATCTTGTGTTCCAATATTATTTTATTCTTTTTAATCTTATTATTTAAAAAAATTGATATTTTCATAAGACAGTCTGTTTAAATCAGGGGTCGTATTCACCAACCATTCTTGAGAATATTCTTACGACTTTAGTTTGAAATTCCAAATTTCAACCTTCTAAGATATCTAGTTTACCATGACAGATAAAGAATTGTGAGAATTTCTTAGACTATATATTAGTTGTCTCTACATGCTTGCAAAGTTTGGTCTTAATACATGGTCATTCAAAGTGTTTTTCAAAATTCATTCTCGAGTTAAAGTCTAAGAATATTCTTAAGAATGGTTGGTTTTACTTCTATTGGCCCTCTCTTAGTCAGCATGCAATTCACAATATTCTATACCCGGGCTATTGGTCGAAGGCCATCTTCAATAGACCCCCAATTGACAAATTAGCAGGTAACCTATTCATGTCTTGTCAATTATGTTTGTAACTATGTCACACTATTTTTTTCTAATAATTTTGGGGATTTGAGACAAAACTATTAACTGTTGATGTTGGCATGGAAACAAGGAAAAGGTGATGGCAGATATTATCAGAATCTGATATAAGCATGTGTGGGTTAAATTATTTTTGGAGCAGGAACAAATTGTGAGTTTGAAAAAACAAATGACGTCTTGATGATGTGATTTTGACAAATTTTATATGGTTAGAAATATGTTCATAGAAAAACTGCATGACGTGTATTTAAACGGATTTTGTATCATAAGATCAGAGCTGGACAAGATCCCATTTTGCAATGACAAGTAACCATTTTGCCAATACAAGTAACCATTTTGCCAGGACAAGTAACCATTTTGCCTGGATGAATAACCATTTGGCCATGACAACTAACAGTTTTGCCAGGACAAGTTACCATTCTGCCAGGACAAGTAACCATTTTTTCCAGGACAAGTAACCAATTTGCCTGGATGAGAAACCATTTTGCCAGGACAAGTAACCAATTTGCCAGGACAAGTTATCATTCTGCCAGGACAAGTAACCATATTGCCAGGACAAGTAACCATTCTGCCAGGACAAGTAATCATTTTTTCCAGGAAAAGTAACCAATTTGTAAGGATGAGTAACCATTCTGCCAGGACAAGTAACCAACTTGCCAGGACAAGTAACCATTCTGCCAGGACAAGTAACCATTTTGCCAGGACAAGTAACCCATCTGCCAGGACAAGTAACCATTTTGACAGGATGAGTAACCATTTTGCCATGACAAGTAACCATTTGGCCATGACCAGTAACCATTTGGCCAGGACGAGTAACCATTTGGCCATGATGAGTAACCATTTGGCCATGACAAGTAACCATTTGGCCATGACGAGTAACCATTCTGCCAGGACAAGTAACCATTTGGCCATGACGAGTAACCATTTGGCCAGGACAAGTAACCATTTGGCCATGAAGAGTAACCATTCTGCCAGGACAAGTAACCATTTTGCCAGGACAAGCAACCGTTATGCCAGGACAAGTAACCAATTTGTCAGGACAAGTAACCATTCTGCCAGGACAAGTAACCCAGATTATGCCAAGATAAGTAACCATTTTGCCAGGAGAGTAACCCAGATTCTGCCAGGACAAGTAACCAATTTGCCAGGACAAGTAACCCGGATTCCGCCAGGACATGTAACCATTTTGCCAGGACGAGTAAGATTAAAGAACTGGCATTAAATTATTATTTCTTACATTCAAAAATAAATGGAAAGACTGCAGGACGAGTCACTTAGATAACAAATTTCAAGTCCTGTAAGGAACTGATTAAGAGAAGGTTCTATATCTATTGCAGGTGGTTACAAAAGATCTGAAACCCGAGTTCAACCAACGAATACTGTGTACCATTTTAAATAAAAAATACTAAAAGTTGTTGGTGGGATTACGTCACTTCTAAAGCTGTTTTTACATATATATGTCATAATGTATATTTTTTATTTGAGGAAGAGAAGGCACAGAATATAATATTTCTGACATGATTTTATTTCAAATTTGTGTCTATAAAATTATGTTGGATTATGTGAAGACATAATAGTTACAATATGGGTCTACTCTTAAAATCTTACATACGCACAACCAGGATGGGAGAGTCTTGAATAGAAATTCAGCAAATATGGAATTCCATAAGCACTCCCATTGACAGACGAGTTATCTAGATCTATATAAAAACTTACCCTTGGTGGCCGAGGGGCGTACTTTCTCTTCAATGGGTTATGGTACATTATTATTTCCACCAAGATATCTCCTTCAAATATATTTTCACTGTTCCATTCAGTTAAAGCATATATATAAATATATCTCTTGCCCAAGTGTTTCAAACTCAACTGATGTCATTTAAGATCCTCACTTTCATTTGATTTAAAATTCATTTCTATAATAAATAAAGATCTACTTTCACAATTTCACTTAAGTCACAATGACATTTCCCAAACTTGTGTACAAGTTTTCATTTTTTTTCCTCTCAATACCAACGCGCCACAAGATTCAAATTAGGTGATACTAACGATGTCAACCTAACTGATTATACAATCCATTGAACAGTTACAACTTTTCAAATTGCCGCAAACTGGTTTAATAACCTGTGTCTCAGCATGCCACCACCAAATCTTGTATCATACTGGAGAAGTTACATGCATAATCTAAACCACCACGAATCTCCGAATTATCCGATCTCTAACATAGCTTACTTGAGCGATTGATCAATACCAAATTTCAAATTAGGTTTAAATAAACAAATAAAACGGTGAATAGACGGTGAAATCATCGGCCAATTCACCTCAAAATCTCCACTTCAAGCTGCCATTAGTGACGACCCATCCTGGATAACAATCAAACATACAGAGATATACAGAGATCAAATCAACTACATTTCACGGCTAGACACTTTCAAAGAATATATCAATGCGAACACTCAGCCCTGGTTGGTATATTTCTTAATAATCACTGACACCAACGACACGATTAAAAAAATTTGATTCCTAACACATGTATAAAAATATATATATATATAAAGATAAATTCTTTGACCAAACTTGATTTCTAAAGACTATCTTTAAAATCTTGAATTCCTAAAGCACGGAAAGTACTTAATCAAATATAAAGTGTGTAATTGACAATATACCAGTCCAATGTAAATTCAATATTTATAGCCTCATTTTGAAGTAGTCTGAATTGATAAGCAATAACGGGTCTATCTATCTATTAATTACTATCAATAGGGCCGCTTTTACACAAACTACTTTGCCTTGTATGGGGGGTTTAATGTCAATAGTAATTTTAAGCTTTTTAAATAATTTATGTCAGATAGATATAAAATAAGCCAATTAACTTATCTTGTTAAGCATCATAAATTATACTGGAAATAGAAATCCAATATAAAAATGATTTGATAGGCAATAAGAACTGTTTTATCTTCAGTTGTTTTTTGTCAATTATCATTTATTATCCAATTATTGTTCATTTTCCCATCTCAAACTAATTGTGACTTTAATGTGAGGCTTAACATGACAAACAAAACCATACCTACACCATCGAATCCCAACCACAATAGTTATAAATTGTCCAGAACGTCAATGAGCCAATGGAAATGGAATGGAAGTCTTTATTTAAAGTGGGAAGCCCAATTAGTTTGAAACTAATCTTCCTTGGGACCCTCTAATAATACATTTACAATGTTATTTACAAAGTGCAATAGCAAAGAAAAATGAAAATATTTTAAGCATTGCAAGCAAATTGATTGTATATGAAATATGATAACTACATATATATCATTTTTTTTTTAGTTTTTTAAGCAATCCTTTGAAAGTCTCTTGATTAAAAAAATTGTTTTTTGATCTTTACAGATGCTCATTCACATTACATGATATATATATATATATATATGTAGATAATTATTTGTGAATAACCAAGACATAAATGTTCAGACCAGACTACGACGAGTACACCTAGCTACATTGCAAACCATAGATACAATATCAAGGCCTCAGCCAAACCAATAAATTTGGTGTCGACCATGACTTATATACTATGGAATTACATGCAACACATCTGGACAGGGTGGACAAATTTACATACATAAACTGATAACTTTATATGTGTAGGATCCAGTTAAAAATTCATAACTACTCACATGCTATATAAAGGACAGATTTATAAACCCGTTGGATCATATAGATACAGTGAATTCATATATATTTAATTTCATAAAGGGAGATAATTAAATTCACAACAACGGAATTGACGATTTTTGGGATCTTTTCAGATGCTCATTCACAATGCATGATATATATATATATATGGACAAAATTATTTGTGAATAACCAAGACATCAATGTACAGACCAAATATGGCGAATGCACCTAGCTACAATGCAAACCATAGATACAATATCAAAGCCTCTGCCAAACCAATATATATATATATAAATATAGGATCTACTATATGACAAGTTCTAAGCGCTCTGAGAATAAGTATATTTTCTTTTGGAGTTAGATTCTGCAAAACTTAAATTTGTAATTCCCCAACTCTAAATTAAGAAACAAAATGCTTTGAAAGTCCTCCAAGAAATTTGGTGTTAAACTACGACTGAAAATTTGATGAATCCGAATGAATTTTCAATGTTTGGATCAATAGAACGTAACTTGGGTGTGGAGCGCATGGTCCAGTGGACTCAGGGCAGGAGGATGGTGGATTCGATCCTCCACCATGTGTAGTGTCCTTGAATAATACACTTTATCCTCATATACTTAGTACTGGTTCTATCCAGAAAGACTGAGCGTAATATGTAAAGTTGAAAGAACTGTTTTACAATCAATGTAAAATAGAGTAAGTTTAAAACAAAACAATGTAACTTATCTACTGTATGAAACGTGCTTACTTTGTCACAGTACAGTGGCCCAGTTAGTAGTGAACCACTCTACTGACATGACCTCTACATTTTCACATCTCATTGTTGTAAATGTCTCCAACAATATGCAATATAACGTAATACATACAATTATATGTGTCAATCACTTTGATCTTTTTATATTTAATATGTTTACAGTGATAGGCTAAGATTGGTTATGAATGTCCATAGGTATAAAGAATCAAATTATCTGTAAACGGAATCCAATCATTCAATTAAATGCTTATCATATGTTTATTTTGAAATAGACCCAAAGTTTTACCAGCCATCAAAACATGCACAATCCACAGAATAAACTGAAAGGTTTTGCGTTGAAAAGCCTTTATGTAATATTTATCTAGAAACTTACCCAGACGCCCCTTCAATGGCAAATTTCTATATGAAGAAATCACTGTTCTCAATGATTAAATATTTTTCATTTAGGATAATTTCAAAAATTTTAAAACTAAAAAGACATAAACTTTTCACACCTCTTTAAAATGTTTATAATTTATAGACCTACAAAACATAGATATTTTATAAGTCCTTTAAGTTATGCAAGACCATATCTTACTGCCGTCTCTTGTTCGGTCAGCAATATGCTTTGATAGGATTGGTCATATTTTAGTATGGTGTGTAACCTACGAATACGAATAAATTAATGAATGGGGTTTTACCACATTACCAACATTATAGGTTATTCAACGCCAACAGGAAGGAAGATTCCAGACTCACTCTACATGTAAAAAAAATATTAACAAATTAACATACAGATAAAAAAATACAGCTACAAATGAATATGCAGAATTAACGTAAAACCTTCATACCTGCAGAACTGCAGAGTTTCAGCCCTGGAATCACACAGGGGTTGGTCATTTAAAAGGTGTTGTTTTTGTGATTGAAAATAGAGTCAAAATGCGTCTTTATGAGAATGCGACCATGCGTCGAAATGGGTCTTTATGAAGGACACGTACCAGGTGTCCAGATGCGTATTTATGAAGCAGGGGGGTAGGGTCATCGAAATGCATCTTTATGAAGTAAACGGTTAACCACAATAATGTATGTGACAAAAAATGATAAAATACCCATGACACCCATTCTATATTTAGCCGAAACCACGCGGGCTGGTTCTATATAGAAAATGGAAAGTTCCATGCTTATTTAGCAATAAAGGTAAAATACAAATTAGTACAAAATTATAAACCCCTGAGGTAGAACACAAGTATGAATGACAAAACCAAGCAAAACTTTGTATCCTTTTTCATTACTCAAGGACAGCTGATGTTAGGACACAACCTAAGGTAAGAATGACAAACCCAAACAAAACATCATATCCTTTTTCATTAATCAATGACAGTTATTCAGGAGGCATCTAGTACTCATAATCCCATAATATAATTGCACTAAACCAATACATAGCATAATTATAGTGCTATTATAAATGCAAAATAAAATAATATCAAATGACTTTTCCATTGTCAAAGACCAATAAAACTGTATAGAACTCCTTGAAGCACTGGATCAATGGCTACAATAGTATACAAATTGTGGCCACTTTGATTATAATGGCATTACACTGTACAAGGCCATCATTGCTAACAAAATAAAGTTAACATGTTCAAACACAAACTTCCTGTTTCAGCCAAATTTCCAAAGTTACAAGTTTACTTAGGGATTTAAGTGTATCCCCACATTTGCAAATTTCCATGCAGTTTTACAAACGCCCAAATAGAGATATTATCAATCGCATTTAACCTATTAAAGGTTGACATAAAATTGGGGAGATTTTGGAATGATAACCCCCAACAAACTTTAAAACTGTTATTTTGTAAAAAATAAAAAATGAACAATTTATTATCCTCCAAAGTGTCTTGAGATAAGACATCTGTTTACAGCATGTTTCAGTATTTTTATAATTATTCATTTCAAGCAGTAAAGGCTTAGGTTGCCAGTTTAACACATTTTTAATTTCAGGGTACTCTTGTAATTTCTTTTTAGAATGGCATTTGATAATATTCTATTTGCTTTGATACTGTGTTATAATTAATTGTATAATTTATATATATTTTGGCCGGAGCCCAACTTGGTCCAAAAATTTAGGCGAGAATGTTTGCCAGTTCCACCCCATTCTCCTACAAAAAAAAGTATGTTTTATAATTGTTTGTACATACTGTATATTCCCTTATAAACGCCCCCACTCTAATAAACGCCCCCCACCTATTTTTCTGGAAAATTAAAAAATAAAACGTATATGAAATTTGAGTGCGTATTCGCCCATCTTTCCCTGATCGATTATTTTGTTACACAGACAACAATTAGGGAAGTGTTTATTACCTTTGAACTCCTTAGCCCATTGTTTTTATCTTGGGTGACCACTTAACCACTTTTGGTTGAACAAATACTTCCCCATATTTGCTGTTTAATACTAGTAAAAATACCGTCTGCTGATTAAAACATTACAAAATGTCGGAAAATGCGGTTAGTCTGTGTACGCTGAAAGCTCATTGTTCCATGTTGATAAGAGCATGCGTCCAAGTGATTTAAAGTGAAGAGTACACTGACCATAAATTCGGATATTCCAGTACGCAGACTAGTAATTTCATAAAGATTTTCAGCTTTTTTTCATCCTATGTTGATTATTTCATTCACTCCAAAATAATTATGAACCACTTTATTGGAGATTTAAACCGGATTTAAGGTTTTTTCCATGGTTTTATTGTATTTTTAGCTGTTGTTAAATTTGCTTTTTTTATCTTTTATAAACGCCCCCACCTTGTAAAATTAGGGAATATACGGTATTAGATAACTTTACCAAAGAATTACAGAATAATCATAGCACTGATAGGGTTCGCAATGGGGATAAAATGGAATATTTGATAACATTAGGCCATAATAAATTAATTGCTAGATTATCATTCCAGCCCGCCCCCTAATTTCTATGCCACCCTGACCCTTTTTATTTTCATAAAAAAAAAAAAAAAAAATATAAAAAAAATGGAAAGTTAAATCCTTCACCCCATTCCCCCTTTTTGAAAAAAAAATCTGTATGAGAATCTAGCAATTAATTTATAAAGACCTAATGTTCTGTACAAATCACTTGACCCCAGGGTCATGTTTTTGCCGCACCTTCATCACAATACTTAATTTCCAAGTAAACACTTCAGTAATAGAGGATAAATAAAATATGAAAACTTAAGTAACTCTTACACATAGATCATCTACCAGAGCTTTCTGCACCACACCCAGCTTCTTCTTCAAGTATATCATACAGCTGCGCGACCTCTGTATGGTCCTCTGTGTTACCATGGTGATAACAATTTATACACTTGTAACTTATCCTTGACCTTTACACACTGTAGTGATTTATCCTTGACCTTTATATATCCTTGACCTTGCACTAGTAATTTGTTCTTAACCGTCCAACATATCCCACTTAAATTTTCTGTTTTAAAGTAAGTGTCAAATTAATAATTCACATAGTAATTTATACTTCGCATTAACGGACAAATATATTTCCTATATTTATCAATTTAAAATTCTTTTTTAAAGTAAAATGGTCAACACATGTTTCTAATTAATCATTCACTTCACTTAACACACCATTTATCCCAAATTTCCGAAAATATCTGGAGAATTTATCTATCTATACTTCAGTTAGTCAAATCTCAATAGATTACTAAATCTTTTTTAATTTAAATAACTCCGAGTTCAAATTAAAATCCAATTTAACTTTCATTTAATGAAGCGTCCAGAAAGATTTCCAATTTGACTTTCATAACCACTATATATCAATTCACAAAAATCCTGATTTATGGTATTTTTAATTAATACACTAATTAAAATATCCTCATATATCAAAACTTAATAATCTATAAACATTGATTATGACAGATCAATTTCTTCTTTCCTGGTACCATTTCAATGAAATGTAAATGAAACAGTCTAATTTTTTTTTACATTAATGTGAACAGAATACAATTATCTCCGTCTTATATTGCATACAGGTGACTTGCACTACTTACTGTCTCATCTAAGTCAGCACTCAAACATAACAGTTTACAATTAACAATCAGTATAAAATTGGAAATCAATTTTACAATCCTGCAAACAATGAAACTGAATAAATAAATTGACATCATCTGAGAATCTATCTGGCCTATTAAAATTCTGACAACAAGTAAAACAGATTAATCAATCATTTGCTAATTGACAAAACTTGCCAATCCAATATTTATTTAAATGCTCACAGAATATCCCTCATGACAGTTGGTGCTTATATATATTGGCCAAGTAATCAAAATTAAAAAAATGGCATTTCTACTGTAGAAATCAATCAGTGGTACATGCAAACTGTCAGTTTTACTCTAATTTATCTCTGTTTGAGGTAAACAATGTAAGTAGCTTGTTTGTTTGTTTGTTTGGAATGGCACAACAAGGTGTTACATGTTGATGTTTTATTAGGCGTAACCCTTGTTTCACAATGTGGTTATCTCCAGAAGAGTACAAACATTGATAAACTCAAGGTAAAATGACAATTGTTTAAAATTATATTGCGAAATCTCAATACCAGGTAAAAAAGCTACAAAAACATTTTTAAGTACTGAAAGCTTTATTAAGAATGAAACAGGAAGAAAGAAATTACATGAAAGATAAAAAGGAAAGAGTAAAGTTTACACAAAACCATGGTATTGAGTTTTATAAGTGGATAAAGAAACCAGATTGAATCAGGGTAGTACAGTCCTCTGCACAAACTAGTTTTACTTGCAAACTTTCTCAAGTAACGTTTTCCGATAAACTCAAGGTAAAATGACAATTGTTTAAAATTATATTGCGAAATCTCAATTCCAGGTAAAAAAGCTACAAAAACATTTTTAAGTACTGAAAGCTTTATTAAGAATGAAACAGGAAGAAAGAAATTACATGAAAGATAAAAAGGAAAGAGTAAAGGTTACAAAAAACCATGGTATTGAGTTTTATAAGTGGATAAAGAAACCAGATTGAATCAGGGTAGTACAGTCCTCTGCACAAACTAGTTTTACTGGCAAACTTTTTCAAGTAACGTTTTTCAACCAAGCTGGGCTCTGACACATGTAATATCTCTGGCAAGAAGTTCAGTATCTAGTGACAGTGGTTGAGAACATGTGCAGTATAGTTCAGACTGAGGTTGAGATAACCCCAAGTATACACCATTTCCTTCGATTATTAGACAAGAAACTGTGATCTAGATTAGGCACTCCTCCATATCAGAATATTTCCTCAGCAGGAGTACATTACGCTATGATAAATTCCACCTACTAAATATATTACACCATCTCCTTATATACACCAACATTCCAAATTAGAAAAAAAAAATTTAAACATATTATAAGATATCTTACCCATGCTGAAGTCTCCACAGGTCCGACACTGGGCAAATAGAAAGTTTTGAACTTAGACATCTTGAATGGCAACACGCCATATTTGGGCAATAAATTCATAATTGATATCAATATTAATGCTTCTTTCTAAAACCAATTGAGTACATTATAAATGTTACTTATTGTCAGAACAACAACTTCCAACAGAGAATTCAACCATTTTACAACTTTCCATAGTGACATCCATTATACACTGCTATAAAACCTATTTATTAACATTTTTTACAAATATGGACAATATCCTAAACAAAAAACAGTAAAAAATCAAGCACTTTTTCTTGATTGAAATAAAAATTAATCACATGCGGTTTGTTTTGAAACAAGTCCAATATTTACACTGTCAGATAACAAATATCAAGTTCATCATCTAATGTATTTATAGCTTCCTATACGCATGTCATCCAGCACATTTTAAAAACCTAACGACTATTTATCAACATATCAAGTGCCTATCAAGTGGTTTTCCTTAAATGTGTTCAGTGCATATCAATTACTAATAGCAACCAATTTCAATATACTACAAGAGCCTGAACAAATGTATGGAAAAGTAGACTTATAATGCATCGTAATTATCACAGAATTCAGGCTAATCATCAACCTCTGTTAATAGAACGATAATACCGCAGTTTACATTTAAGTTTAAGATAATGGGATATAAAATCACTCAAATAGTTTCTGCAAATATTTACACAACTGTTGAAAAACAAATATGGAACATCGGATAAAACTATTACCCATATGTATTTCAGTTGAATCCTTAATGAAGCTAATCCAGGACTGCTGACGGCCGGTTTTCTATGTAATCATGCTAATATACATATCATATATATCCTGAATCAGTATTGCAACGTCATAATATAACTTACAAGTATAATAATGGAGATAATGATGATTACAATAATAAGTGTTGATTGACTGATTGACTATTACGCATCATTTTTATGCCATTGAGGGGTAACAGATGAGCAGTAATCCTAAAAACTGTTACCATGGATACTGGAAAGTTAACCAGTACTCGAGCACACCCCACTCTGCAAGTAACTGATAACTTTCCAACTTGAATCAGCAGTTAGAGATGAATGATAATGAGACGCAATGTTGTATATCAACCATCACAGAGATTGTGGCTAGCTGAGGATTCGAACTCAGGACCCCTGGATTGATAGTCAGACGCATCAACCACTGAGCTGATCAGACCCGGCTCACAATAATAAGGAAGGGAAAGAGGAACATGAGGTCTGGAATGGCTGTGAATGAAAACATTTATTTTAATGATGTGAGTTAAGCCTCAGTTTTCACTGATATTTCACCTTGCTAGAGGTGGAGCATTGAACCCAGGATAGGAGGATCATTGGTTTGATTCACACCATGGTCATATATTGTGTCCTTCAGCAAGACACTTTATTAAGATATGGTTAATACAGGTTCTACCCAGGGAGACATAAAGCGAGATTTGTACTAGTTTCAGGATCGACAACATAAATTATGTAAGTTTAATATTGTAATATTTCAGTTGTATCACACTCGTCACGTAATGATGTCTATACTTGAGTATACCCCGTATGTCACATCATACTGACACCCAGATATCCAATTGTATCACATAACCCTCTTAATCCTGCTGACCCAACTTGGCATTGACCCAAAACCAGTTTAAAGCAAGGGAGACAACTGCTACTATACTAACACTGTGGTTTGAATGAAGACAAAGATATGAAGAAAACTAGATCTGTGCCTGCCAACACAAATGCCTCTGCTATAGATTGGAAACTATTCCTTTTTTTTAATTGATTCAAAGGGGATCATAACTCCTGTAAAATCTGACAGTTGTTTGAATTTGGACAGTATGTTATAATTACACAGGTACTCATGAAATATTAATTAACCCTTTTCTTCATATAGACGCCTTTGGACACCTCTAATGAAGACGCCTTTGGACACCTCTAATATAGATGCCTTTGGACACCTACCGTATATCGTCGGCCATAAGGCGAGTCGGGCCATAAGTCGAGGGGACTTTTTGACCTTCAGATCTCAGTTTTTTGCATTGACCCTTCCTTAAGTCGACCCAGAATTTTCGAAAAGGAAGTGGGTGAGATTTGGGTCACCTAAATATTAAAATTCCTACAGTAGCGATTGCCTGCACTCACAACTGACCTTACGCATGTATACGTTCATGTACCGTTATCGAATCAACGGCAAATATGCAGCCGACAAACAAATGCAGTCTTCTGTTGAATATCTGGTATATTCTGTAATCCGTGGATAAGTGTCACCACATATGTGGGAATGCAAATTGCAATAATCGGTTACTTCTGACCCAAATATCCCAAGGCAATTTTCAGCATATATGTGTACACCCCGTGTAGGCAACGCAATCGTTCGGCTGACCAAGATCAAGGTTTCCCTTGCATAGAGTTAAAACATCAAGCGTCTAATTGAAACCGATCATTTTTTTCAACTGTCAATCAGAGTTTTCCATGAACAAAGTAACTTTCCACGTATGACGTAATCATCCTTTGTGTTTGCGAGATGCATAGTTGATTGACAAGAGTGTAATTCAATTCTGCACTTTGGTGTCATTGTTCATATAGACTGTTGCTGAAACTGAAATTCGACGTTCAAAACTTCAGTAGGAGCTGACCGTTGGTAAAAAAAATCATCACTCGGGACTAGGACGGGGCCATAAGTCGAGTAGGGATTCAGAGAGTGATTTTGGAGTCTGAAAAATTCGACTTATGGCCGACGATATACGGTAATATAGAAGTCTTTTGAATTACTGGGTGAATTATGTTTATATTAACTGACAGAGTGGAAAACAGTGCAGGAAGTTTTTTCAAAAGCCTTCTGTGATTGGTGCGGGAAAAGGCGTATCTATGGAGTAAAGGGTTAAATACAAATACCCCTTCAGAAGTTATTGATTGGGAACCAATTTTTAAACACGGACGGAAGAACGGATGGGTAAAATTTAATACATGCCCCATCCCCATTCCTTGAATGGTGACAGCATAAAACAAGCTGCCAGGAGAGGATGAGAATGTGAGTAAAAGAAGATGGATAGTAATTAAAAAGAATATTGATAGATAATGGCAATGAGTAGTGATAGATAATGGCAATGAGTAGTGATAGATAATGGCAATGAGTAGTGATAGATAATGGCAATGAGTAGGAAAGAGGAAGAGAAGAAAATGAAGAGGAAGAAAGTGTACGAAAACAGGTAAATGTTATGGAAGCGGAGATAAGAGAGGGGTGTGTTAGAATCAAACAATGTAATACACATCAATTAGGGATCTTATCAAATGCTAAACTGATTTTATAAATTAACCTTAATGACTGCACATAACAGAAGCTTAAATAATTATTGTTTTAAATATTTATTTGCAACAAAATATTGTCATACCCTAGTCATTTAATTCAAAAAGGAGGTAACCCATATGTAACCAGGGGTAACCAGGGTCAGGATGATTTAGCTATACTGACTTAGCCATCAAATGTATACATTATTCACTTGACATACAAGGGAAGTAACCAGTATACAACCAGGGTCAGGATGATTTAGCTATCCTGACTCAGCCATCAAATGTATACATTATTCACTTGACATACAAGGGAAGTAACCAGTATACAACCAGAGTCAGGATGATTTAGCTATCACGACTTAGCCATCAAATGTATACATTATTCACTTGACATACAAGGGAAGTAACCAGTATACAACCAGAGTCAGGATGATTTAGCTATCCTGACTCAGCCATCAAATGTATACATTATTCACTTGACATACAAGGGAAGTAACCAGTATACAACCAGAGTCAGGATGATTTAGCTATCACGACTTAGCCATCAAATGTATACATTATTCACTTGACATACAAGGGAAGTAACCAGTATACAACCAGGGTCAGGATGATTTAGCTATCCTGACTCAGCCATCAAATGTATACATTATTCACTTGACATACAAGGGAAGTAACCAGTATACAACCAGAGTCAGGATGATTTAGCTATCATGACTTAGCCATCAAATGTATACAATATTCACTTGACATACAAGGGAAGTAACCAGTATACAACCAGGGTCAGGATGATCTAGCTATCACGACTAAGCCATCAAATGTATACACTATTCACCTGACATACAAGGGAAGTAACCAGTATACAACCAGGGTCAGGATGATTTAGCTATCACGACTTAGCCATCAAATGTATACACTATTCACCTGACATACAAGGGAAGTAACCAGTATACAACCAGAGTCAGAATGATTTAGCTATCACGACTTAGCCATCAAATGTATACACTATTCACCTGACATACAAGGGAAGTAACCAGTATACAACCAGGGTCAGGATGATTTAGCTATCACGACTTAGCCATCAAATGTATACACTATTCACCTGACATACAAGGGAAGTAACCAGTATACAACCAGGGTCAGGATGATTTAGCTATCATGACTCAGCCATCAAATGTATACACTATTCACCTGACATACAAGGGAAGTAACCAGTATACAACCAGGGTCAGGATGATTTAGCTATCATGACTTACCCATCAAATGTATACATTATTCACTTGACATACAAGGGAAGTAACCAGTATACAACCAGGGTCAGGATGATTTAGCTATCATGACTTACCCATCAAATGTATACACTATTCACCTGACATACAAGGGAAGTAACCAGTATACAACCAGGGTCAGGATGATTTAGCTATCATGACTTACCCATCAAATGTATACACTATTCACCTGACATACAAGGGAAGTAACCAGTATACAACCAGAGTCAGGATGATTTAGCTATCATGACTTACCCATCAAATGTATACACTATTCACCTGACATACAAGGGAAGTAACCAGTATACAACCAGGGTCAGGATGATTTAGCTATCATGACTTACCCATCAAATGTATACACTATTCACCTGACATACAAGGGAAGTAACCAGTATACAACCAGGGTCAGGATGATTTAGCTATCACGACATAGCCATCAAATGTATACACTATTCACCTGACATACAAGGGAAGTAACCAGTATACAACCAGGGTCAGGATGATTTAGCTATCACGACTTAGCCATCAAATGTATACACTATTCACCTGACATACAAGGGAAGTAACCAGTATACAACCAGGGTCAGGATGATTTAGCTATCACGACTTAGCCATCAAATGTATACACTATTCACCTGACATACAAGGGAAGTAACCAGTATGCAACCAGCGTCAGAATGATAAAGGAATCACAACTACAACAAAAAATACCTAAAGATATTTTAACACTGCAGGGAAATGACCCATAAATAGGCAACCTGGTTCTAGATGATCCATCTATCTCTCGTATCAATAATGTTTTAGTTCCCAGTTCCATGTGCAACCTGGTTCAGGATGATTTAACTACCTCATGCATCAACAATGCTTAAATTCCCAGTCCCAGATTCCCAAAACACTGGATATTTCTGCACTGGCCGTAACAATTTGGACTCTTTCTCCCAAAATCAGCATGAAAATATATCTACCAAACCCTACAATGGCCGCACCAGACAAGATATTGATCCCACCAAGCCCGATATCAGTGATTGAACATCTGCATGATAACTACACCCACCTGACATTAAACTCCCATATCTACACATGCATCTGCTGATAGAAACACGATACCATCAAGTTTTATTATGCACCATTTACCTTGGCCATGCACCGACAGCAATAAACGACATAATGTATTAATATGTGACAATATGGGAATAAACAGAGGTTAAAAAAACGATTTCAGGGTCAAACAGGTGATTTAAATGTACTGTAAACAATGTTTTCAATTGTAAAAGTAATATTTCATCCATTTTAATATTTAACACCATTAAAACAGAAATTTTTGATAAAAGAACATGTCTTTAATTGTTTTTTGCCTCCCATTAAGTTTCACTTCTTGATGAGCATGACTGTTCACAGGTGTTTAATAAATGACTTTAAAGGTTTAACAGTTTGACATTTTGCAGGAGCTCAATAAATGACTTCTGAGATTAGACAAGGTAGATTATATTTTTCAAGGTGGTCTATAAATAGTATAAAAAGTTTGACCCAGCTGACTGGACTGTTTACAGGCGTTTCCAAAACACCAAAATTGTTTATTTGCAATTAAAAAGAGTCTATTGAAGTTATACTAATACATCACAAATATCTCTTCCATTAATTGACCAATTAACTACTTTACATTTCACAATGTCTTATGATTATGGAACTTTTACTTACAATGTTGTTTGATTATAAGCTTTATATAATGATGATGATGATGACAATTATAATGATAATGACAATGATAGTGATGATAAATGATGATGGTGATAGTTATAATGACTTTGATAATAATGATGATGATAATAACAATTATAATGACTATGATAATGATGATGATAATAACAATTATAATGACTATGATAATGATGATGATAATAACAATTATAATGACTATGATAATGATGATGATAATAACAATTATAATGACTATGATAATGATAATAACAATTATAGTGACTATGATAATGATAATAATAAAAATAATTATAATTATAATTATAATAATAATAATAATAATAGTAATACCTTATTTAATGATAGTGACAATAAATTACACTCATCTTCCCTGTGATCATCAACAAGTATACAATGAACAAGAAATTCAGCGACGCAATTAAACATTAAAAAATAAAACAAACAAAAAGTATATATATAAGTATCAATCACTCACCACAATGTCCACCTGCAGCATAGCTCATCTCCCTTTCTCAAAACATTTTAGTCACAGAAGTGTTAGCCTGTATAATCAATCCATGCTCAAAACTGGATTGCTAGTCCAGATGTAAATATAAACAATTTGTAACCATGGAAATACAAAACTTCACTTCTCACAGTTGTGTTAAATATGTTCTGTTTAATACAGGAAAACAACTCTTAAATCAACATTCACTGAGCTTGGCATTCACAAGTCTGCCGCCACAGTTAAAAAACAATAATTAATTTGAATTACAAACCAAGTTACATATTTTGTCTGGTTCCTATCTACTGCTGATAAACCATGACCATGACTTTTTTATATATTATTATACAACACAGTCAGAATTATCACAAAACTATCCTACTTAGTATGCACCTTCATAAACTGTCATTGTTAATATATGCACATAAATTCAAAATAAAAAATATTGAAATTTTTTTTTTTAAAATGTTTCTGTATAACAATTTAAGAGCATACATGAAAACTGCAGCTTAAATACTGGTAAGTTTTTATCTGACACACCTTCTGTACAATTATTTAACTTGCACAATAATTTTCAATAATTTAACATGCACAACAATGTTGTGCAACCAAGCTGCATTCTTTTAAACACACTACCGTAACATCTGTAAGCCTGTTTACTTATCTATAACAGTACTTCCACAAAATGACTTTATCCCAATACAGTACAGCAACACTATAGCAGCTACACTGCCTTAATTCACACAGAGCTTTGTGCTGTATAAAACTCCTCACATTTGAATTATCCCATCAAACACATTAAGGAGGCGTAGTTCCTCACACGTTTCAATTTTCAAATTATCCGCCTTTCGACAATTACCTTCACAATATATTCAAACTTAATTTATACCTCCAATGAAAATGTCACAGTTGAATTCAATTACGAAATTGCACACTTGACAATGCATAAAATGTTTACCAGTCAGTAAGCTGGATGTAACAACCAACACTACAAAAACACAATTTGAGAAAAGAGCGCAAAAGTTTAAAACTGTTAAATTATGACTCAGCCAATGTGGTGTGTAGCACAACCTGTTATCACATGTAAGACATCAGAAAAACAAACAAACCCCAAAAGGCATGTATACATACAACCAGGCCGCAATCTTGACTGATGAAAGGAAGTATTGCCTAAAACCATTAGACCATCCATTCTTGTTTGACACGCATTACACAAACATTAATTGAACCAGGATAGGACACAGAAAAACACAAAACTCGGTGAAAATAATCAAAATCTGTTTAGTGATCTGTTTGGTTATTAAAAGGATAAGACCCGTTTATTTGCTATATATAAATGATATGATATCAAAGTTTTGCGACAAAGGTGAAGGCTGTAATTAGAGCCAAGGTTCTTCTTTAGTGTCGTAATTATGTTTGACTGACATGGTGAAATGTAATAATGAATTATAGTTAATAGATTTCATCAAGAATTACATGTTTTATTACTGTCAAAATAGTGTAATTGTTATATTTAAAAAAACTTATTTTATATTACTTTGACTGTGAAACAAGTTATTGCAATTAAGACAAATCGCCAGCAAGTCTTCACCGGTGGAACCAGTACTAAGCATATGTGGATAAAGTGTCTTGCTCAAGGACACCATACATAGCCGTAGTGGGGGATCAAATTGTTGATTGTTTATTGAATTATCAAATATTTCTAGTTTAAACTGAGTGGTGGTGGGACCAGGTTTTTAGTCATTACTCTTCTTGATTAGAATATAGTGTCCACACATACAACTGATATTTCAATTCAATAAGGCCTCAATAAATACATTGCTAGATTTCATCCAAATATTTTTCGTAACAGGGTGAGCGTGTGTGAGTGGGTTAGTGTGGGTGAGGGGTTGGTGTGGGTGAGGGGTTGGCGTGTGTGAGGGGTTGGCGTGTGTGAGGGGTTGGCGTGTGTGAGTGGGTTAGTGTGGGTGAGGGGTTGGCGTGTGTGAGTGGGTTAGTGTGGGTGAGTGGGTTAGTGTGGGTGAGGGGTAAGTGTGGGTGAGGGGTTGGTGCCATTTTATTTTTCAGATTTTAAAGCGGAAGTGTTATATTGGACATGAATGGAAGAAAATCAATTCAACAACCAAAAGGTTTAAAATGCCATGCCAAATTACGGTTCTATTGTAAAAAAAAAAATTTATGGTAACTACCAGTAGGTGATAACTTATGCACTAACTGTTTCTCTTTGACTGCTCTGAGACAAGACTTGTGATCTGAGACAAGACTTGTGATCTGAGATGCGACTGTGATCTGAGATGAGACTTTGATCTAAGACTAGACTGTAATCTGAGATCAGACTGTGATCCGAGACGTGACTGTGATCTGAGACTGAGACTAGACTGATCTGAGACTAGACTGTGATCTGAGATGAGACTGTGATCTAAGACTAGACTAATCTGAGACCAGACTGTGATCCGAGACGTGACTGTGATCTGAGACAAGACTGATCTGAAACACGACTGTGTTCTGAGACTAGACTGTGATACGAGACTGATCTGAGACTAGACTGTGATCTGAGACTAACCTGTGATCTGAGACTGAGACTAGACTGTGATCTGAGACTAGACTGTGATCTAAGATGAGACTGTGATCTAAGACAACACTGTGATCTGAGACTGAGTCTAGACTGTGATCTGAGACTAGACTGTGAACTGAGACAAGACTGACTGTGATCTATTTGCAAATATTATCACTGACATGATCAGTAGTTAAATTCAGAGTTTAGTGGGCATCAAGGGACTGTAACAATTATAGGAAATGGGAACTGCTACTTAAATATTGACATTTGTTCATTTAATTATTGTTTTCAGGAAAAGCACAGCAACGCAGAACATAAAGCCTTCAAACACACTTCAAAACAGACAGCGGGTTATGTCATTATTCACTGTATACAATCACTGGTAAAAGGTTTTCATTTGAGTGGTTTGAGAAAGTTAGAAAAAGGAATATTACAAAAAAATTCTTCTATGCATCCATTCAGCCTTTTTGTATCACTTAAATATCTAATAGTATATAAATAAATGTGATATTGATAAAAAAATATCCATGCAAACATACTTTAAATAAATTCATTATGAAAAATTATGACATTGGTCTTTGATGTTTATTTTATTATTTTCAATGGGGTTTAATGCTATTTTCAACACATGATAGGATATATATGGCATATCCAGTTTCTTATTGGTAGAGGAAGACCTCAGACTGAATCTGAGTAGAACCATCATACTTTTTTAAGTAACTGACAAACTGTCTAACATAAAGTTTTTGGAGCAAGTGGTTTTAACCCATGTCCTCAGCAATGAAAGGTCAGTTGATATTAGACGACAACAGCCATGTAAGACATCCATATGACACTGTGCATACAGGGTGATATCTAGCATTAATCTGCCATGTGCAGGGATGAGATTTTGAACATCATCAGATGAAATCGTAAACTTTTGAATGATAAGAGAAGACTGAAATAAGAATGTGATTTTTCATTAAGTTTGTGATTTGAAACATTGAAACAATATCATAATATAAAACATCAAGATTTAGTTTTTATGATACACAAATATTAATATATAGATATTTCTTATAAGAACTGGATTAAATTGTAGAAGCAGTAATATTGAGGCCATTCATATTGCCATTCTCCTACCTATTTACGCAAGATTGCAGCTACCCAAACTTTTTCATTGACTGTCAAAGCGTTGATCCCCCCCCCCCCCCCCCCCCTGATTTCTGTCAATTTTTGTTTAAACTAGAGCTATCACTGAAGGTGATGAATACCCCCGAACGCCGCCATGACAGAAAATGGTTTACCATTGTATGAAGTTTTATTAAATTATATCCAATAGTTTTTAAGTTATGCTCCAGACAAAAAAAAAAATTAATAAAAGAGAATGTTATGGATTGAGTTTTTTGTATTGTTAATTTTTTTATGGTTTTGTTAAAATTAAAAACAGTCTTTTTAATTATTGTGCAGTGTACAAGCTTTCATGGCAATCAATAAATGTCATGTTTCCTGTACACTGCACTTCCTGTCATTATATTCTACCATTGTATGAAGTTTGATGAAATTCCATCCAGTACTTTAAAAGTAATGCTCCCGACAAGGGAAATATATCAAAGGGCAATTACTCTGTAATTAGCAAGAATAGAGTTATGTTTCCTGTACACTGCACTTCCTGTCATTATATTCTACCATTGTATGAAGTTTGATGAAATTCCATCCAGTACTTTAAAAGTAATGCTCCGGACAAGGGAAATAACTCTGTAATTAGCATGAATAGAGTTATGTTTCTTGTACACTGCACTTCCTCTTATTATATTCTACCATTGTATGAATCTTGATGAAATTCCATCTGGTACTTTTCAAGTTATGCTCCGGACAAGAAAAAATATCAAAGGGCAATAACTCTGTAATTAGCAAGAATAGAGTTATGTTTCTTGTACACTGCACTTTTTCTCATTATATTCTACCATTGTATGACGTTTGATGAAATTCCATCCAGTACTTTTCAAGTGATGCTCCGGACAAGGAAAATTGCAACGGACAGACCGACCGACCGACAGACTGACCACAGGGTGACTCCAATATACCCCCTCAAACTTCGTTTGTCGGGGTATAATGAATATACAAAATCAAAATCTGCCCCCCTCCTCCACCCCAAAAAAAAAATTACCTACTTACCTACCTAGATGAAAAAAACTATGCCGAATCACAGCAAACAAACTTGTTTTTTAAGGATGGCCTGACTATGCCTTAAATTTGTTTATAATCATTTTGTCCCATTAGGGCAAGAGCTGCAAAGTGTTTTTTTTTTATATTATATGCACTTGGCACCTACCTATTTACACTAATGTGACTATCATGTTCCTTTGAACATTAAGTTTACCTACTAAATAATTCAAACCAACTGTAGTCCCATTTTTATTATCAATTAATATCTGATTAACCAACAATCAAGGCAAGTAAATAAACAATGAGGCCGTTAACCTGTCAACATGATGGATCGTGCGACACCTCCCACATTACAGCTGATATAGATCTTTATCATATGTAACATAATTTTACCTGTAACACCGTCCTCAAAAATAATTTATCTGCTGGTTCCTGTCCCATGATTAGAAAGGCATATTGTTTAAAAAAAAAATTCTTTTGAAGAATGTGGAATTAATTATGAATATTCTAAGAACAGCAATTTTTTTTACATTTTTTTTTTTTTATAAATGGCAATAAATGCTTTGAGTAGTGTAGTGCCCTTTCGCATGGTTACAAACTCATTTTTTATTTTTTGGCCTAATCAGGCAAACTTGCCCACAGTGTATTGACCAGGTGACACATGAACATGACAGCAGGAAGTTTGTTGGGTGATCATGGTTTTTGTAGCCCACATGTTTTTATTGTTAGTATAATCATGTGTGAGGTTTTGTTTACTAAACACAAAAGGAATGCACACTCACATAGTTCAGCTATTGAATCTACCACACCCCTCTCTAATGCTCACCACCTAAACGTGTCCCAATAAGAGATGGTTTGGGAGGATTCAGTTTGTCAGACTGTAATCTCTTGAAATAATGTTTTATTATCATTTATCATTATCACTGTATTACACTGTTTAGTTTATCTAAAATATTGATCTACCTTCATATCTTGAAGAAAATTGATTGATTGATTGATTGATTGATTGAATATTTAGCGTCATTTTTATGCCATCGAGGGCTAACAGGTGATCAGTTAACCTAACCACTGTTTCTTGGGATTAACCCGTACTCGAGCACACCCCGTCTCCGCAAGTTACTGATAACTTCCCACTTGAATCAGTGGTAAGAGACAAATGATAATGAGACACAATGTCGTATATCAATCATCACAGAGACTGTTGCCGGGTGGGGGATTCGAACTCAAAACTCTTTATTCCAGAAGTGGACAAATCACTTTTGACTGAGAGTCACTTTTGACTAATGTCACTTGTAATACCCCACTCAAGAATAGCACATGAATTATTTTTACATCACTTTAATAAACTCTTTGACTAACCCTTACAAGATCCAGTATAACATTCTTTCCAATGTTACAAATTCCACAAAAAAAAAAAAATTTTTTTAATAAAATTCAAAAAAGAAAATTATAAATTGATACCTGTGTCAGAAATATAGTAAAATCAAAGACTTTGAAGTATAAAAAGCTGTTGTAAGTTTCTCAATGCATACTGTCTCTATTTAATTAAATTTTTGGATAATTTTGTTTTTTCAACAAACGTGATGCCATTTCATTTTAACCCTGGGGATGAGGAAAGGAAGGTACCATTTTTTTTTATTTAAAAAAAAAACATCAGTCAAATTCAAGTCAAAATTCTCAGTCACAGCACTGAAGGATAAAGGAGTAAAGTTTAACAAAAGGACTAAAATATTGGATAATAAGTTGATAATGTTTGTATTAACAGAACTGTGTTATATAGGACAATCTGTGTTACCAATTTCCTTTTAATCTGGGTTTTCACTGTATACTAGTACAGTGTATTATTTAATTCAGTAGTGTAATTATGGCAGTGAATTACATGTAGGACTGATTTGATTCAAATAAATAAATGCACATTCAAAATAAACCAAAAGTTTCAATTAAGCTGATGAATGGATCGTATAATGAGACATTTAATGTCATTAAACTAAACCTAACAAAGGATTACATACAAAATACCCTTAATGCAATAAATGATATAGTTAAGAGCATTCAAATAAACAATTATAACCCATCTTCATCAGATCTTTATCTGAGATGTTGCTTACTGGGTGACAGGTGATCTGTCAACATCTGTCAGACACACCAGTGACATAACATCTATTATTTATGTTGCCTGCAGTAGTTGATGTTTGTAGGCACACATGTACACACCTATGTGACAGAACTGAAACTATTGATCTAAGGGAAGTAACTCAATGTTCATATTTATAAACTTAGTAAAGCACAAGTTACTTCCCTTGTCTCTCATTCCAGTTTTGATACACTACTCTTCTCCTTTACATTGGGTAGCTTGTGTGAAACCAGAAAAAAACAATCACAAATCCTGATTCTGATTCTATATCGCAACAGCAAAATACAGCACAGTACGTTCATGATTGTAACAAGAACTAAATTTGACAATTCAAATACCAGACTTCAAACAATTTTGGCTATCTCAAACTGGACTTTTTATACCTGCATCTTATTCTGAAATACACTTAAAATGTAGACTACGTAAATGAGCAACAAAACTCTTACCTTCTTTAAATGACCTTCACCCTTTTTTCTTGGCTCACTGTCACCAGGGGCCAGCCCTAAAGCTTTATCCTTCTGAAACCTGCAAAATAAAAATTTGACAGTTGGAAGAACAAATTGAATATAATCACCAAATTGTGTTGGGTTTTATGATTGAAGTGCATATAATAAAAATACTGTGTGTAGTTCACATATCTGACAATAGTATCTTCTTGTCAACCTAAAATGCATACAGCTGACACTGTATTTTTAATGTTCCTTTTATGGTGAAACTATGAAAATGTTTATACATATCCTACATGGAAGATTTCAGGACGAGTCAAATATGACTATAAAATATTATGGATACAATTTATATTCATCAGAACCAGAAGGTGTGATGTCAACGATAGTTGACAGTGACTGGAATCAAGGACAGGAGCAAACAAACAATATTGTGTCCAATCGATAAACCATTTCCAATTAGAAATAATAACAAAACAATGTCAAGCAATTGATGCCATTCTTCTGTAAAGTTAGCATCATTTCTTATAAATATTTCATAGTCTCCAATATCATTTTTAAATCATCAAAGGTCATTCAGTAGGTCATGAGTTAGATCCCCGGTCAAGTCATACCAAAGATGGTTCTCGCTTGGCACTCAGCATTTGGAGGAATGTTCTAGGTCTGGTTGGCTCCATGTCAGTATAATGTGACTGGGTGGAGTATCTTACCATGTATCTGTGGTATGATACTTCAGTGTGGCAGCACTTAGTATATTGTCTCAAGTAGACACCTTGTAGACATGATATAACTGAAAATTTGTTGAAAACCCTAAACACCTTAACAATCACCCACATCATAATGATTGATATAAAAAACTTCCACAAGCCTTGAAATAGATGTTAATCAAATCTTTTTATACATGTATATTGACAGTATTCAAATAAAGGAAACATAAAACAGACTAAGCACACAACTGACCTTTTAATTATGCCGTTCACAGCCTCATCCTCACTGTCTTCATCATCGCCATGGTAATTAGGGATGGGTGGGGCAGATGGGGATCGCAACTGCTGAATAAGAGGACGTGAGCGTATTTTCTTGAATGCTGATCCTACAGACCCCACTGGTGTGAAAGCAGATGAAAGAAATGCACGTGGAGACAATTTATCTGCTAAACTGGAATCAGAGTCATGCTTTAAACCACTGAGATCAGATTTCGATGACTTCAGGTCAGATGTGCTGCTGGATAGATATTTAAAAGGTGCCGAAACTGGTCTTTCCATGAGACTGGAAGCAGACAGAATGCCATCGCTACGAGAACTACGTGATTCTGTATCACTGCTTGTCTGGTCGGGACCAACTTGCCGTTGACGTGCCTGCATCAATTTCTGCATGCCAAGTCTCAAGTTTTCCGCGCCACTTTGATTTTCTAGACCATCACCAGAGATTCTCCGCTTGTTTTTATTTGGTTTAGATGCAGGATCTGGCATAGCACGAAGATTGAGTTTCTCAGTTGTCATACGTGCAAACTCTTCACTGCTTGTAGAAGTGTCATGGGGTAAATTACTCAAATCATGCAGGGACCCACTTCTCGTTTTCCTGTGTGCTGGTGTCAAATGTCTGACTGGACCATCTGTTAAATAAACGGTGTTTCCCGACCATTTTACCTGTGGCAGCTGAGGGGGACGTTCACGGGCTGGGATTGGGGGTGGGGGCATATCAACCACCATGGCCGCATTATCGTCACGACACAAACCCAAACCACTGTCACTATTGCTATTATTACTACTGCTGCTGCTAGTTCTGATATGTTCAACTTGTCTTGCCGGGTTTGCAAACACCTGGGACCTTGAAACATCATTCTCTATAGATCCCCCTGGTCTGTCTTTATACAGATTTGATATAGATAGAATTATTGGTGTTGTTGAACGAGGAAATTCCTGGCATCTTTGGGTGTGTGGGTCGACAGTGCAATCAATCCCAAAATGTTTCGCTTTTTGTTTGTGAATATTGTGGGCTGTTAGTTCCTGGTCAACCATAAACACATGACACGAACTACTGGCTGGCTCTGACAGACTATCACTATCACTAGAACTATCGTCACTAATCCATGGTAATGTCACTATTCCGAAAAATCTCCTATCATCTGGGCACACTCCACTGAACGCGAGTCTCTCAACAGCATAATGTGCTATCTCTTTACCCGCCATATTAACAAGTCTGACACCCAGGTGTGGCGACACAACCATCAAAACTAAAGTGTGAATTTTCTGCTCAACCCTAAGTCTACGAACAGCATTTCTAATTGATTGAACCCTAACATGGGGCTGGTTGGCATCTCCAGGCATTTCCAAAGAACCTATATAACCAACCACAATTCTTATTTCTCCACCTTCTACTCTCAAAGGTCTTTCGTCACCTTCGTCGTCAAATTCATCTTCATTTAGGATGAATGCCTCATTAGCAGCACTGTATGAATGAAGAGAATGATTGATAATTTGCTGAAGAGAATTTGGTGAGAAATTATCATACATGTGACCACGAGTTTTTCCAAAGTGAGAATTTGCATTAACATTAGAGTTAGATTTCACATGACTTTGAGATGTGCTCTTTATGAATGCTTGTTTTGGCTCCACTCTGTGATGTGTGGGTAGACTCGAGGCAGTTGGAACATTAGAAGCAGACACACTTTTCTGAAAGGGAACTTTAAATAAATTACTGGCACCAGCTTCAATGTAACTCATTCCCTCTGCTTGAATTTCATGATTCTCTGCACCAACCGGCATATGCAGTCTTGGCCTTGATGATCGTGACCTTGGAGGTTCGTTCTTATTGCTGGTATTGCTGACCTTTAGTAGAGGACGTGAATTTTGATCATGGCTATGACCATCGGGGCAATGGCGATCTCGATGATTTATATCTGCTAGAAGTTTCTCCATTTTCTCTCCATATCCTTTGTCTTTGTGTCCACGTTTCACTCGGTTTGGATATTTGGACTTTGTGCGATGGACATAATCGTCATCAGATGAATCGCTGCTGTTGTAGTTTTCAGCTACCTGCAATGTGAAATAATAATGATATAAAAATGCTAATGTTATAAGGATACCATTTAACTTTTCATTCAGTGTCATATTTTCTCCAATATGCTTGTTTTGTGCAATTCATTCTTCTTACAGATAGATTTTTTAAACATTAAAGAACAGTTTTGTACAACAAAAAAAGAGTACCTCATGTCAGTCACATAATTATATTGGTCTAACTGAACAACTGCTGAATTAAGTACTTTTATAAAAGGATTTTTTAGACAGCCCTCATTTATTCTGAGGCCAACCCCCCTCGCAAAAAAACAACCTTTGTTTCCTGTTAGCCGACCGCCCCTAATTTTTACTGCCAACCCTATTATTTTTTGTTCAATTTTTTTTTTTGTTGATCAAAATGATTTCCTTTTTGAATACACTCATTTGTTTGCTGTACAATTTCCAATATGGCCACCAAGCAGACAACGTTTTTATTATTGCTATTCAGAACAGTACAATGAATCTTTTATGTCAGTTTTATAACATGATTCACATATAACATACAGCTACTACCTAATATTGACTTGACTGTAAATGACTATCAATCCAGGGGTCATGAATTTGAATCCCTGCCCAGTCAGTCTCTGTAATGACTGATCAGGATGTTGTTTTATTGGCATGAAACTTCCACCTCTAAATGTGTTGGGGAGGTAGTCAGAGACTTGCAGAGATAATGTGTGTCTAGTACTGGATAACAGCCTAGTGGATCCCATGACAGATAACTCTGTGTGTTGACCACTGTTATGCGACTGAAATACTGTTGAGAAAGAGACACAAAACCCAAAACATAATAAATATACATTACCTGGTGTCAGTGTCCCTTCTACAATGAAAACTTGATTACCCATTACTGAATTGAAAGCCAAAAGATGTATTATAAAGTAGCTGTTTTTCCCCCAACAACTTTCTTTTTTCATTTTTTTTTTTGCAGCAGGACACCTTCATATTAATTATTGGAAAAAACACTTGTACAAGTCATGCTACATGTCTTTAGGTAAATTCTTTTTTTCATTCTAAATTGAGTTATACAGTCTTTTAATGACTTAAAGCTTTTTCATGTTACAATCAAAACTGATTTTTAGTTTGTTTCTTTAATGTCACATAAGTCATTAAAGAACAATTTTAATAAAATAGGCAAAGTTCTAAATTTGGGTGCCCGCAACACATTTTCCCAATTTCAAAGATTCCATCCCTCTTCCGAAAACAGAAAAATATTGGTAGCATGTGATACATGTACATGTCCTCAACTTTGAAGATCACACCAGTATTCCAAGTAAAACAGTAAAAAAAACACACACACAGGTTGCATGTGCTTTAACCTACCTGTATTGTTAGTGTGCCAGTAGACATTCCCACCATCCGTACAACCTCATCATGACCTAATTTTGACACATCCACACTGTTCACACTCATAAGATAATCGCCCGGGCGCAGTCCCATTTTCTCTGCAGGACTATTGTTCACAATGCAGCTCAAAACACATGGGTGCTGACCTATTTGAATGCGGAAATTAAAGATCATATAAATTAGAAAATAGAAATCAACTAATTAAGCATTTAATATTTTAATTTCAAAAATTTCAAATTCACTTGTATGATCTCTCACTTCCTCAAATGTTTTAATTATCTTTATAACATTAACAACTGTAAAAAAAACCATCAATACCAGATAAAACATTCAATTGATTATTAATAGATATTTGCCCTTTAAACACAATTTCAAGCGGGGAGCCCTTGCAATTTTATCTACCGGTATGTTTACATTGAAAGCTATACTAAGTTAAAAACCATCATAGTTGTCGTGTTGCCGATTCCTCTATGGTGTCAAATCAAGATCACTTATCTCTCAATGCCAAGGTCATGGGTTTAAGCCAAACTGTCTAAAACTTTACGTAAAAAAGTTTCCTAGTCAATTGTGGAAGAATGGTGGTTCTTTCGTTTCAATGACACTGGCTGACACATATTGAATATTTAATGTCATTTTTATGCCATCGAGGGCTAACAGACAATCAATTAACCTAACCACTGTTTCCTGGGATCCCGAAAAGTTAACCAGTATTCAAGCAAACCCCATCTCAGCAAGTAACTGATAACTTCCCCACTCAAATCAGCAGTGAGAGAAACGAATGATATTGAGACACAATGTCGTTTATCAATCATCACAACTGGCGGGGATTCGAACGCCTGAACTGCTAGTTTCCTAGTTAATTGTGGAAGAATAGTGGTTCTTTCATTTCAATGACACTGGCTGACACATGTTAAATATTTAATGTCATTTTTATGCCATCGATGGCTAACAGACGATCAGTTAACCTAACCACTGTTTCTTGGGATCCTAAAAGGTTAACCAGTATTCAAGCAAACCCCATCTCCGCAAGTAACTAATAACTCCCCCACTTGAATCAGCAGTGAGAGACTAATGATAATGAGACACAATGTCGTATATCAACCATCACGGAGAACGTTGCCTGGCGGGGATTCGAACTCCTGAATTGCTAGTCAGACGTGTAACCGAGCTCATCAGGCCCGACACATATGAAACCTGTCATGTGATGAAAGTGGTGGTAAACACCATTCATATAACAACCATACTTAATAACATCCAAACAATGGAGCGGCAAACGCTAGTGTCTCATATACGCATATACATACATACATACTATGATTACAGTACAAGCCTCAACTATTTCATACCTGAGATGGTGAATCCGTAGCCAGATTTTCCCCGTGTCACATCCACTGTCTTTACACCATGTATTGGACGCTTTTTACGACGCTTTGGTTGGTGGTGGTGTTGATGTGGGGGGTACATGATCAGCTCTGAAATATTAACAAAACCCAATTTAACAAATATAGAAGTTCTATTCAATAACCCAACCTATCATAAATTATGTAGTTTAACCCTTTACTTCATATAGACGTCTTTGGACACCTCCAATATAGACGCCTTTGGACGCCTCTAATATAGAATGCTTTTGGACACCTCTAATATAGACACCTTTGGACATCTCTAAATATAGACGCCTTTGGACACTTCTAATATACACCCCTTTGGTAACCTCTAATATAGATGCCTTTGGACACCTCTAACATAGAACGCTTTTGAATTATTGGGTGAATTATGTTTATATTAACTGACAGTTATATTAACTGAACTCTTCCTGCACTGTTTTCAAAGGCCTTCTATGATTGGTGTGGGAAAAAACGTATTTATGGAGTAAAGGGCTAACAATATCATAAAAACATGAAAATATTAATTGTTTTCTGTATTCTCATCTAAGCAAGAAAAAAATAACACAATCAAGCTTTTTTATAAAAATTGGGTTGGGTTACATTTAAGCAACTGTTCAATACATCTTAAAATCTTATACTTTCAGTCAATGTCAGGTTAAGATGACACCCAACTTTACCCCCCCCCCCCCCCAAAAAAAAAAAACAACAACAACAGCAACATTGTCTTGTCATTTTTAAACAAAATGCTCTACATAGCTTTCCAAATGTCACTTAAATTAATTTAATTTTATTTTTAAATAATCCCCTAATTTCATTTAATAATTGAAAACACATACTATATATAAACAAAATAAAAATTCAACAATTTACTCCAAGTCAAATTTCACTCACCAGTACAAGCCTCATGTATTACAATTTTTACCGGAGTAAGATGCATTTTATCTTAATATCCAAGTTATCAGTTAAAATCACTTTTCCCACAGTTTGATACCCACAGAAGGAGAGTCAGGTGTAGCCATTTTACTAATAAACAAATACATCACACCAATGTCACAAGCTGTAAGTAAGTTAATTAATATCATCCATCTTTTTAATTGAACCGTTTCCTGAGAACGAGATATCTCTTTGTTCACTGTACAATACATATCAATATATATCAAATTAAACTATGCATACACAATAAATGTATTAATATCCAGAATTAAATGTATAAACTCAGGAATTAACGATAAAAGCACTATTCCATTATTCTTTATATATCAATTAACTTTTAAAGATTGCAAATATTTAATCCAAGCTAAAGTGTCGGTTATAATTAAACAATTCGTGATCGAAGTTCTCCTGTTACAACTTTTCTTTTATTCATCATTTTAATTTTCAACAAAGCCAAACACTGCAAACTCCCCATTAAAATGAAATCGTACTCTCTAACCAGTGCCACGCATGGGAATAACACAATTGACACAAAAAGTGTTTATATCGAATAATGTATTGTAATAGATTTGATCTGACTAACAATAATCCTATGAAATTTTAGATTAATATCCTTTCATTGGTGGATAAAGACACTATGAATAGCATATTGTGCTACAAATAAAGCAATTTTCATATTTCACATAAATCAAAGGTATGCATCCAGGAATTATATTGTACCCCACCCGTCACCTAGGGGGTGGGGGGTGGGGTACAATATAATTCCTGGATGCATACCATACTAGGTGACGTACACAATACAAGACTGGTTTGTTTGTCTCAGGTACCTACATGAAGATGGTACAAACACAAGCTATCACTTATTAAGCCAGTTAAACATCCAGAATGTTTGTACAGGTTACTTTGTACTTGAGAAATATTTACCAAATCAGTACAGGCATTTACCTTTGAGACAATTATTATTAATTATTCATTTGGAAGGTTAGATTATGAAATTGCGGCAAAGTTCACCATAAAATTGATTTAAATTATCACTTAAAATTTCATCAGAACAATGAAGGTTTATCTGTAAAGTAAACGAATAATCAAGTGTGGTATTGATAAAAAGAAAACATTTGACAGAAGGATGGACAAGTGGAGAGCGTGGCCCAGTGTTAGAGCATCGGATCCAAGACCTGTAGGTTCGATCCTCCATCAAGACTATGTGTACTGTCTGTGAGGAAGACATTTTATCTGAATATTCATAGTACTGGTTCTACCCAGGATGACTTCAAGTGTAGTTTGTCTAAGTGGTAAGAATTTGTTTCACATTCCATGTAAAATAAATAAGTTTTAAACAAGAGTGGAGTGGACAATGCATTTGCACAAATGATAAACATAATACTAAATGAATAGTGCTGTTGTGAGAATTTAAAACAATTTTTCAGAAAAAATCAACATAACAGTATGTTTTAATACTCTTAAACATTTTATGTGACCTATATTTCCATTTTTTTTTTTTTTAAAAAACAACACATGTATGTTATATTACAAATCAGTACAATTTTTTATTTCAGCCATCTGAACATGATTGTAAACATAAAGACTAAGTCACAAATAGTAGCCAACAAGTGACAATTTTACAAAAATTTAATGCCTGCCAATACAACACAGTAGCACTCCGGATTACAGTAGCTTATGATGAAACATTACAATGAACTAACAAAAACATTCCAGTGTTATTGCGCTTTGATAGCATTGCACTGGCTTTTTAAACATCATTTCTTATTAAAACACAATCTAGACATCTTTCAGACAACATAAAAGGCCCCCAATAACATATGGAGATATTGGATGCATACCTGGTGAGGCCATCCTGAAGAACTGTTTGTTGTGCTCCGAGCCAGTGTTTTTTAAGTGGGTCGGTAGGTAACTATTTTTTGTCCAGATTTTGCTTGTTTATTGCGCTTTTTCAACAAAATGGACAGAATTAATATGGAAAAAAAAATGCTTTCAAAGTCAATAACAATGTTTGGATAGCTGCATTAGAGGGAGTACGTAGAAGCATGGAAAAACAAACATTTTTATGTGTGGCCTTAAATATGAAAGTGATGTTGGATCAGGTAGACCAGTTTGATTGACAAGTTTAATAATAGAAACTAACCAAGAGATCTCAGCTGGTTAATAATTGTTCACCTTTGTAAATAGGGAGTATAAAATATTTAATTTAATTCTTAAAATTTCTTCATTACTGAGCAGTTTGAATATTCAAAAGAACACAAACTATTCATGAACGGTCAGTAATGGTCAATTTAACTTAACCTACAGGATTGTATGCCAATCAATCATTACGAAGAAAGTAATCAACAGCAGGTGAGAAATGAAGGTGAGAAATGAAGTTGTTTTTGTGATAACAATGCCAATGTTGTCAAGCAGGCTGAGGATACAGTAATTTACACCCCTTGACCTCGTGTATTCAAGTATACTGTATGATGCCAAATATCACATCAGAGATTCAGAATGAATGAATAAATGAATGAATAGGGTTTTACGGCGTACCAACACATTATAGGTTACTTGACTCCTACAGGAAGGAAGATTCCAGGTTCACTATGTACAAAAACAACAAATTAACATACAGATAAAAAAATACATAAAAAAATGAATATGCAGAATGAACCTAGAACCTTGATACCTGTAGAACTGACGAGTTTCAGCAAATTCTATCGTATTACTCAAATTGTCGCTTCTTACGACATGCATGAGCCACAGTGATCCTATTCTTGCCATCACTCATGGCTCCCTGAAACCACACAGGGGTTGGTAATTTAACCACAATAATGAACATGACAAAAAAATGCTAAAATGAACATGACACCCATTCAAAGGATTCCTACCCCTCTGCAGAGATTGGCAGTGATTCTATTCTTAGCCAGAACCACACAGGCTCAGAGATTCAGAAGCTAGCAAGATGGGTATTATTTGAATGTAAATTTGGCAAATAAAGTCACTTGAAATTTTTGAATACTAGCATTGAATCGATTCTCAAACCACAATCTTTGCGATGTGAGGCAAAGTGTTATTTGTATTGTTTTTTTAAATGGAGGAGGTGATGGCAAAATCTAAATATAACAATGATTAACATGCTTAATATAAAAAAAAATAGAAATGTGTCCATAGGATGCAGATGCCACCACTATATTTTAGTAAATATTATCCCCCCCCCCCCCCCACAAAAAAGGCAATAGAGGCCAGAACACCTATAAAATCAATAATTATACAGCTGATGTGGTTCTGGCTAAGAATAGAATCATTTTTATCATTTTTTGTCATGTTTATATGTGTGGTTTCAGGGAGCCATATGAGTGATGGCAAGAACAGATTCACTGTGACTCATGCAAAACGTAAGAAGCAACAATTTGATCAATACGATTGAAATTGCTGAAACTCTGCAGTTCTACAGGTATCAAGGTTCAAAGTTTAATTCTGCATATATCAGTTGTTGTTGTATCTTTTTAATCTGTATGTTAATTTGTTGTTTTTTGTACATGTAGAGTGAACCTGGGGTGCGTTTCACAAAAAAAATTAAGGCAAAAATTGACGTTAACGTAAACTAACAACTATTCATTTTATTTTTATTATTCAACCAACTGAACCCAATGCTCAAATCATGCAGAAAATGATATTTTTTCTTGAAGTAAAATCATTTTAAATGTCAATTAAAATTTAAACATTCCACAAACAAAATGTCAAATTTACTTACAGCAATTTTTATCTAAGTTATTTTGTGAATTGCAGCCCTGGAATCTTCCTTCGGATAACCTATAATGTGTTGGTGCCGCAAAACTCTACAAACACCAAATATTAATCAAATAACACATAGACTCTTTCTGAAGATATTCATCAGAAATAAATCTGTCAGATGTATGTCGACAAGATACACATACAAACAGATGGCAGGGGCACCATTTAACCCTTTACTTCATATAGACGCCTTTGGACACCTCTAATATAGAACGCTTTTGAATTATTGGGGTGAATTATGTTTATATTAACTGACATAGTGGAAAACAGTGCAGGAAGTGTTCAGATTGCACTAATTTCAAAGGCCTTTTGTGATTGGTGCGGGAAAACGTGTATCTATGAAGTAAAGGGTTAATGCCCTTCCCCATTCTTAAAATGGCTGGGGCATAAAAACAACATAAAATTTACTCATATGTTTACCTTAATTTATCCAGGTTCGTATAAAATTAATTCTAAGCTATCCAAAATCCTGTAACACTAACAACGTATATCCTGGATCATAAGTAAGATACAAACAACTTTACATAAGGAGAATGATACAGGTATAAATAAGTATATATGTAAATATTATTGGTAAGCATGAATTATGGCAGATCAATTGATGTAAGCTATTTTCCCTCAGGCAAACCTACCATTTACTACCATTGTCTTGTATACTGAAAGTAACATACCTGAAAACCAATAGGAAAACAAGAAATGTCACCGGTAAGTGTCGCATGCCCCCCTGGTCGTTGAAAAATAACAATATAATTATGTTATAATAGGTAGCGATGTATCCATGAATATAAAGAGTAGTGGACTGATGTTTCAGACTAGACATGCAATTTCATGGGGTTTTTTTTTTTACATTAAAATGTGACCTTGACCTTTATGTAACATTGACCTTGACATCTGATGTAATGGTCTTGCTATTTCAACAGTTAAATGCTGCTGAAACATCATCATGACATGCTGATCACTTGTGTAAAGCTATTTTAAAATCCCTAAATGTAAGACAAAGTTACAATTGTTGATAAATTGAGCCAAGTGTTTTTGAATTCCATCCATGTATGATAAAGTTAAAGGAAGGACTTGAAATCTCAAACAGATTCAAAGTGTTGTCATACATACTAAAAGTGTGATCTTGACCTCTGAGGTATGGTCTAGGTATTAAGTCGTCATGTCATCTTGATAAATTGAGCCAAGTTAAAGGCAAAGTCACAGACCAGACACACAATATCAAGTTGTTGTATGGTGTTTAGTGTCGCTTTCAACAATTTTTTAGTCATATCGCGACAGTGTCTATTTGAGACAGTATTCTAAGTGTTGTCACACTGGAGTATCATGCCATAGACACGTGGTATGATACCCCACCAAGTCACATTATACTGACACCGGGCCTACCAGACCTAGAACTCTCCTCTAAATGCTGAGCGCCAAGCGAGGAAACTTCTAGTATCATTAGATCAGGCTGCGGTCCTTGGGCTCCAATGGACCCTTGCCCCTAATTTCAAGCAGACTCCTTACATACAAGTATTTGATAAAAAGCTCATACAGCAGTTTAATGATGATGATCAGCAGTATAATGATGATGATGATTTATAACAAGTATTAATAAAATTCCATCTATGCATGACAAAGTTGCAGGCCGGACACTAAATCTCACACAGACTCAAAGTGTTGTCAAACTCAAATTGTGACCTTGACCTTTGAGTTACGGGTGTGGGTCTTACTCGCGAAAAGTAGTCATGTGATGTTGATCAATCGTAGCAAGTATTATTAAAATCCATCAATGCATGACAAAGTTACAGGCCAGACACAAAATCTCACAGACTCAAAGTGTTGTTAAGCAAACTCAAATTGTGACCTAGACATTTGAGGTACAGGTGTGGGTCTTACTCACGACACGTCGTCATGTTATGTTGATCATTTGTACCAAGTATCAACAAAATTTATCTATGCATGACAAAGATACAGGTCGGAAACGAAATACCAGATGGAAGGACCGACCGACGCTGTGATTACTATATGCCACCCCCAAAAACTTTTTTGGGGGGGGGGGGGCATAAAAATGTGTTTCCCTGAAATACCAATCGACCATTTTCACTGATCTTTATCATTCTTTCTTTAAATTTTAATAATACTATTTGTCCCAAAAATGGCTACAGTTAAGGCTTGTCGAACTATATACACTGAAAGGAACGAGAAAGTATACATTTTGGTTTTTTAAAATTATTTCATTATTGGCTTACTGTGATGTGTGATGGAAAATGAACTGATTTTTTCTTATTGTTTTGCTTTGAAAATGTCATTCGCCAAATTCGCATATGGCGAAAAAATAAAAAAAATGGCGAAAAAATGATTTGCCGTAAGAAGAATTTTTTATATACACGAAATTTCCCTTTCCAAAACACCTCGATCTGGCCTTAACATCAATATCACACAGACGAAAACACAGCTTGTACACAGTACACAACCCACGTGTGACATGCCATATAGTAGCATGGCTAGGGGAGGTAAAATGCGGCACCTTTTATCTTTATCACCTCCTCGTAAAACAATAAACATCGGTTGTACTTAGATCTTTAATGGTTGATTGAAACACCGACACGTGATGATGATTGTTTACAGTTTGTAACGAATAAATGAAATTGCGCCTTTGATTCTATTATTAATATGTCAATCAAAACTAATTATGCAGGTAAAAAAAACATTGAGGTAGCATTTTTTTAAGACGTAACTAATCAGTATAAACAATTGACCCCCGCAGTGTTTATCATACCACATGCCCGATTATGCGACTTTGGTAAACCTCTCATGCATATTTATTTATCTATTTTTATTCCTCTAATGTGATTGGCGGATAGCTTTGAATATAAATTAACCTATTTTTAATTACCGCTCTGATTGGTCGGATATCTACGACCAAGGTACACGTTTCTTACCACCTACCCGAGCAAAGACAAAAAAATAGACGATGCATAATTCGCGGGTGTCTCTCAAATTCTCCAGTATGAAGAGTATAAAATTATCTCCCTTTGCCAAAATGGTAACGATTTCTAAAAGCTGATTAGGTTTTTGCAGATAATTTGCGATCGATCGCGTTATGTAAAATGTCAGCGTTAGGTCTTGGTAATTTTATAAATATTTCGTAGATTTACAATTATTGGAACTGTATGTATATAAAAAAATTTCTGTGAAAACGTGAAAGTTGATATTTAAATTGAGGTTACGGTAAAGACAAATGTGGGTGGGGTATTATAGTAATAAACTTATTGTTTTTTGGTTGTGTAGTTTAAGCGTATAGTTTTCTTTGGCATGATTTAAATATAGTATTGAAAACAACAATTAAGATCAATTATGTGTTGTTTTTTTTAATATTTGAAATATAGTTGACTAGTTGCACTTTCTAGATATTTGAAGACTATCATAGACTGCATTTATTTATCATATTGCCAAGTTCTCTTGGATAGATTGAATAGCTTTGTAGGCTTGACATTGCCATTATTGTATGTTATGACAGCAATAATAAGAAAAGAAGAGAAAGATATTTAAAATAATGTTTTAAATATACTGAATCGACAGAACAGAAATGATAGTCAATAAAGAACAAAGATTAAATACAACATAATAAGTTGGGCATACTGATAGATACATAGTCAGTTCTCCTGCAATTCTCTCACTTCTCCCGGTCTTATTCAAACTCTAAAACTTGTGATTTAGACATGCATAATGTTAAGGGGAGCTAACCCTACATATAATTAACACATTTAAGTCTATGTTAACAAATTTCATATTATACCGCAAGGAGTTTTGGTAATAAAAATCTGGGCATGTGAACCGCTGATCATTTTTGTATGTGAACAATGATGAAATAATAAGAATAAAAGAATGGAAAATGTTTTACGGTTTTTGTTTATTTATTTACAATTGTGTAATTCATCCATACTCTTTATAATAAGCTATAAAATCACAAAATTCAGTCAAAGACAGAACACACCATAAAAGTGCTAGATATGCTTAAAATAGTGTATATCAATACAGCTAAACAAAAAATGGCGGACGAGAGGGGGGAAACCCCCCTCCCAAACCCTCCCACACGCGTACTTTTTTTTTTTTTAGCTTTTATGGTGGCCAAAAAAAAAAATGGGGCCAGTGGAAACCCTGTTATAGGTATGTATACTTTCTTTTTCCTTTCAATGTACGTGTGGCTAGAATAGAACAAATTTTAGTTTTTCCTGTCTGTAACTTCGTCATTCATGGACAGATTTTTAAATAACTTTAAGAATGATCCCTGTGACACAACCCACTTAAGTTTTGCAGCTTAAAAGTGAAGTAAAGGTCACATTTAGAGGTCAACTATATAAAATAAGCCTCACTTGAGCTTATTAATATAGAACTGTGTTGTTTTTTTATCACCAGCGCATGACATTTCTTGTTTATGTTTAACAATGATTATCATTTAGTTATGAAACTCATCAATTAATTACTTTTAAAGTGGTTCATTAGCTACTTATCACCATGTGATTGTCTATAGATGAAGAATGACAGTTTATCTTCTCGAGTGTTAATACTTGAATTTAAGTGTAAATCATTGATCTAAGTGTTTTGAACACTTTTCCCCCACTTGAGCTATGAGTTTACTGTAGAACAAGTCTATCAACAGTCAGGGCTCTTCACATGAAGGAATGCAAGCGCTGGGGCAAGAGTGCGTAAATACTTTCAACACATTTTCAAGCCCTGTGTTTGAAATATATTTCACTAGCAAAACTTGTATTTATCCGTTAAAGTCATCATATTTAGTATGTTTCATTTTAGGCATTAAAATGAGAGAAGATAAGCAAAGAAAAATAATGATTTAGAGGAAAGTAAGCTTTTGCAAAATTTTGTTAAAGATTTCAAGTGCTAGGGGAATACCATTTCTGACAGTCAAGCGCTTGGGTGCCCCTGTGAATCATAATAGCCAGTGGATTGAATTGACTGATTGAATATTTAATGTAATTTTTATGCTATAGAGGGCTAACAGATATTCAGTTAACCTAACCACTGTTTCCTTGGATTAACCAGCACTGGAGCACACCCCATCTCTGCAAGTAACTGATAACTTTTCCACTTGAATCAGCAGTGAGAGACGAATGATAATGAGACACAATGTTGTATATCAATCATTGCAGAGATTGTGGCCAAGCGGGGATTCAAACTCAGGACTCCTAGATTGGCAGTTAGATGTGCAAGCGACTGAGCTAATCAGGCCCGAAGTAATATATATTGTCAGTGTTTTCATTCTTCCTACATATTTTTAGTGTTATCCTTCTTTCTACATATGGCCAGTGGAGAAGCCTGACAGTAGTGTTTATGAGGCTTTCCTGCAAGCTTTCAATTGTGAAACATATCTATGGAATTCCCTGCATTTTCACTTGGGTATACTAGACCTGAATCAGGAAATGTGGAGGAATGGGTTAGCCTATGCTACAATAATAATTATGTCATTTATTTCTAGAAACTGGAGATTGCTGCAGATTTACTGTACACATTCACGGGGCAGATCCAGGATTTCAGTTCAGAGGGGGTGGACTTTGCAAATCTGTAATAGGTCAGTGTATGTTGACCCTAAAAGGATGTGCAAGCCCCTCAGGTTCTAGCAGGGTCTGGGGGCATGCCCAGGCAGAAAAAACTTTCAGAATACATCTCCTGCGTACTGAAGGCATTCCAAGGAGACATAAAGATGCATTCGCAAATATATGTGCAAGCCCAGGCATTGTGGCGTAAAGGCAATTAGCCTACCTCACTGTGGGTCACGCTTTCAATGTGAGTCATGCTTTTAGACAGCAAATCACGCTCTCACATCCTGGCAGCTTTGCTAATCTCACACATTTTAAAAACAAAAAATCTAATGTGTACACTGTTCAATTTTTAGCTTCAATTTCATGCATCAACAGACTAATAAAATATAATGTTTAAATTGACATCAACCACTGATGACATATAAAATACTTTTATGACCTTCATGTAACTTTAACAAATAAAGTACAACAGTATTTTATTTGCTTACAGACATTCATGGTAGTTAGTTGACATCTAATGGTTTAGACTATCAAGTCACGGAGTGAAATTTTGCAAACAATGAGTCTAATTTATAGTTTAATCATATTTTATTGCATTTATAATTGCAGCAATGAGTTTGTGAGTCATGTTTAATGAGAATGAAAAAAAGCTTCTAAAAACTAAATGTTTCACTAATTTGACAGGTGGATTTTTATTATTTTACTTTGAAATAGAAAGCAATGTTGGCTGTCATGAAAATGCTACCTAATTTTCAGTAACAACCATGAAAGTATCTCCAAATTTGGGGGGTTGGGGAGGGGGTCTTTAAACCCCATCTCACTGTAATAGACCATTGGACATTGATAGCCCTGTTACAGTTCACACTCCAGCTGGGGCTATTGTCAATATATATGTTATATCTATATCCCTCTTCATTATATACTACATATAGGCATATGCACATATAAAATGTATACTGGTTATACCTACCACCGCATGTCTAAAACTTTGTCATCTCTGTAAATAATGGCATCAATAATAAACAGTAATGAAGTTAAGTGTGCCAAGTAATAAACAGAAGCTGGTACGAAATGTAAACAAACTGAAGTTGTTCATGTTAATGCCTGGGATATTGTTATTAAACGGACATTCGCGATAATATTGATTGATTGATTGATTGATTCTTTATTTCCTCCATAGTACAAATATACAGGAGCGGCAATATTTAGTGGAGGGATTCTTATCCTTAGAATAACACAAACACGCATACCTGTACTACAACAGCAAAAACTAAAGTTATGCCTGGGAAAAGCATCACTATATAGTAGGACGACACTACAAACTGGTGTAACCCCACCCACCCAATTACCGTTAAAACACGCACCTGTTAACGATTGTTTACATGTTGTGTCTTTGATAATCTATATATTCCTTCACAAGATAAAAACAGCATTCAGTCTCTTTAAAATCTCATCAGCTTTATTGTATTCACGCCATTGTTTGACTCTACAGGATAAGACTATTGTGAACAAAACACTGAATCTTATTTTGGTGTCAAATTTCTATTCTGTTTTGTTTTCAGCGGTTCAAGATGGACGACCGTTTAGTCACGTGGTAATATAAGAATTAACAGGATTGGCCAGGTTGTTTCAGCGGCAAGTTAATTGATATTTGAAACAAATGATAAGATCTCACTTCGTAATTGGTTGAAAGACAAATGCAACATGTTGCTAAGTCACTGATTTAGTTTAGCAATTACAATATTGATATTCATGACATCGGCATATGTCTGGAAAAGCTTTGAAAAAGCCTAGTAATTATGAAACCGTTTCACCAGTGCCTGGTTTCATTATTACAAACATATAAATCACTGACGTATATTACATCAGTGACTTATTTCTGTTTATAAGTCTCTGATTACATTTTGACGATTCTCCAATATCAGTGATCTATGGACTGCCAATACCAATTAATGAGGCCCTCCCATGGATCTCTTAAGTTAATGGTCATTGTTCCCCAAATCCCCAAAAGTATTTGCCATATTTCCCCCAGATGTCTAAAAGTAGGCAAGCGTTCAATACCTGGATCCCCGAAAGTAAAGGACAATGTTTCTCAGATCTCCAAAATAATTGGCCATGTTCCCCAGACCTCCAAAACCCCTGGGAGGGCCTAATTGATGATGGAGGTAAGAATATACAATGGTTCACTCATGCATATTAGGAGCCCCCACCCCCAAGTCAGGTTGCACCCAAATAATTTAAACGCTCCTACGCCAATGATACTGTGTAAAAACATTGTTATCCTGGCCGAATTTGGAATTAAATTATTTATGAACTTCTTGTCGACAAAGACATGGCAGATTTTTGTTCAAATAATTTTATTGAATTAAATTTGATGCGAACAATTATTTATCAAAATTTTACCAAAAATGGTCAAAGGGAGACTAATCGTAAATTATATTGATTACTTCCCTTCGACCATAAAAAAGTAATATTCGGAGCACTTTGCAGGTTTCCATTAGCTGAAGAGTGATGGATATGGCCGAGATTATGCGATTAAAATGAGCGGCTACAACAAATCCGTCTGCAAGGAAAAGAAAAATGCGGTGTGTGTATGTTTTAATGTACTAATGTCGATCATTATACATTCCCCTTTGTATATTTAATGAGAAAATATAAAAAATCAAAATGCCTTAATTTACCTTTTTTTGATGATTTTTGACGATTTTTCGCCGTTTTTTGACAAATTGCGACTGAATTTGACAGGCAATTTAATGAATATACATATCAAATAACCAAGAGTTAAATCAATTGTTGCAAAAATTATTATATGCTAAACCCATAAAAATGAAAATCAAGAAGTCTTCGAGCGTGATTTGTCTAAGTTGTAAGAACTTGTTTCACAATCACAATCGAAGTAAAATAAATAAGTTTAGAATGATTATCGTAAATATATATAGTTTACTCGATACATATCGGCGTGGTGTATTTTCAACACGTTGTAAGAATCAGCACTGCAGAACAACAAGGTATGTTCCAGGCCTAAATATGTCATTATTGATTGTTTCCCAATATCTTTTTCTTGTTAAATACTCAAATGGAGGTTCATTATGCTCGATACTTAGGACTCTATATAATTTCTTGCTAATTCTGAAGAAAAAAAGCCAAATTTCGACACATTGTTTTCACCCATGCAATGACATTTTTTGAATTTGAGGACTTAGTTTTATATTGACAATTTCTCCAAACATGGCATGTCGTTCAGCTATATTCGTTTTATTGGTAAAGAGGCCATATTATAAAGGGTTAATGTCTTATTGTCAAGGACTTATATATCTAAGTCCTTGGTTTAATATTGTCCACCCCTTCTAGATAATGCTCGGAGTTTTAACAAGATCAAGTTCTTATTATTGGCCAATTAAGTCACACAATTGTTAATAACCCCATCCCAGCCGCCCCCTCTTAAACCAGTGACGTGATTAAGTTACTGCTGCAGCTAAAACTTAATAGAAACTTAATAGAATGTGGGTTTTAAGATAACAAAATTTTACGGAGAGACCCCCTCCTACACCCAACAGTGACGCCTCTCAACACTATCTTCCACATCTCACACTCTCTCTCTCCCGCTGCACACCTTGGGTTTGAAACTTGATTGGGCTCACTTTCTTATTGATACGTCTTATGAAGTTTTTATTTTTTGTCTGTGTGTGCGTGCGTGACAGTGTGTTGAATAAAAAACGTTTAACAGTTATAAAATGTAGTATATAACCGAACCACAAGTTTACATTTTTAATGTAGCATTTACTTTTTAATACCCCCCCCCCCCCCACACACACACCTACATACCACCACCAACAACACCACACTCACCCTCATACAGGCAAGACTGCCCCTCCCCCACTCCCCATCTCCATGTCTTACCTCCTAGTGCATGAAGAACCAGATTTAAAACCAGATGAAAGTTCGTATTTGTTAAATATGCCGTTTTTCTTAATAGAACTTTGAACACTTAAAATTCACGTATTATTGGAGAAGATAATCATTTTGACAACTAATTCAAACTTTACTAGAATGCAGCATTTGGTTCTGTAAAATATAAAAATGTTATGGGGTCCCCTTTTTTATCCTTAAGATTTAAACGAGAATGAAGTATTTTCATTTTTAAGATGTCACTTTTTCATGGGTGCGACCTCTCTCCCTCTTCCCAATAAAGCAGAGGGAAAACCCCTCCCACAACTCTCCCTCATGTCTTGGCTCTCAGTGCATGAGCCATGATATACATCTAATTTAATTTTATGAAACGATTTTAAAATTTATCTAAGGAGTATATTACACATATAAATACTAACATAGTATTTAATATGAACAGTCATGTACAGTGAACTACTGCGGGTAGTTTAAGAGTGTTTTTCACGTTTTTGCGATTCGAATGCACCGGTTTGTTTAATGAGTTAGTTCCCTTTGTGTCAAGGAGACGTATAAACTTTGATCTCGATAAAAAGGATTTGTATCAAACAATAATAACAAAACTCGATTCAACTAGACGAAATGTTATGATTTAGAATGTGACCCCCACTATAATGTAGAAATGTTACATTAATATGTATGAAAAGCTTAAACATACGATTTTCCGGAGTTTGTTAAAACAAAAAAATCAAAATGGCGGCGAGTACCAGTGCCAAAATGTCTTTTAATCATTACCAAAATGGAAAATACGGAACGCTCCCACACAACCCACCAAACGACATGGAAATCACACACGATATGCATCTTAAGATGTCAAAGAAAATTGCCCAGCTCACAAAAGTTTGTATTTTGTTATGTATTTTATAATTACTTTAAAGTTCAACTCAGAAAATTAATGAGAGAACCACTTTTGCCTTTATGGCATTGAACTGAACTGTCGCAAGTTAAATATAAATATATTTGCAGAGCAATGGTTTCCTTTTTCTTTATGTACAACTGAATAATTATACCTTAACATGTGTCCATATTAATTTACCATCAAGATCTAGCCTGATTGAATAAGGGGTGAATCGACAGCTTTTTCTGATGTCTTGGGAGACGCGAATGAAAAAAACTTTAAAGGGCTTTTTAGAGACCTGCAATATATCACATTATGTAAAGATCTTAATAGTAATGATACTGATAGGCTATTGACAATCACATGATTGGCTAGTTTTTTCTAATTATTTAATAAAGACTGAAATTTTTTTTATCTTGAGTGTCTCTGCTTGTCAAAATGGTACTGACTAGAAAAAAAATAATTGAGATTTATGTTGCCTGCTTTTATACCAATTTATTTTAACTTGATTGTGAAGAAATCACAGTGTATATGAACCTCTCTCAAGTCAGCTTCCTGGGTAAAACCGGAACTGAGTATGTGTTTTTTAGAGGTATTGTGTCTAGCTGGGGATTGAACCCACAACTCTAGCTTGGGTGGCCAACATTCTATCCATTGCACTACCGCCCAGATTTATGTATGATTTCAGTGCTAGTTTTTGATAATTTATCTTAGATTTACGATAATTGCAACTGCATAAATGTAAATATTTTACGTAATTGTTAAATAATGTGGACAGTGTAAGAGTATACGGAATTTAGAGCTTTTTAGATGTGTAAACTTGTTTCAGTTTATCATGTTCTTTGTTATCTTATCCTGATTCAGATAAACAAAAAGTGAGATAAATAATGTTGGTTTTTTTTAATATTTGAAATATAAGATTATATTTATTTAATCCCCCTCAGGGCTCGAATTTAAGCACTCGCCACTCGCAAAATGCGAGCTATATTTTGAAAATGCGAGTTGAAATTACTTGAGCTGGCATTTTTTTGCGAGTGGATTTCAAGTTGAAAAAATTAATTATTTTATTCATTTTATTGATTTTTGAAAATAAACAAGTATTATCCTGGTAAAAATAACGAGTTCTTGTCAATTTTACCAAATTTCTTTTGCTTCTCGCGCCAAATTACCCCCTAGCAGCACGATTGTCAATGACATGTATTAAATATTTATATATGTGTAGACTGCGTCCAATGTTTTTGATCTCAAGTTCATTCTGCAAAAAGGAAGTAAAGTTAAAACCCGTCAACAACATAATGAGTAGACTGTGTATAGTTTGATCGATCGCGCACTCACTCTATAAAATAAAAGTAAAGGTGAAACCCGTCAAATTCATTGTTTACATATTTTGTCAGCTGTAAGTGGCAGATAAAATAACATCTTTTTCTCCATTGAACCGACGAATGGAAGTTAGTCCCAACAAGAAAAAAGTGAAATAATCCTTACGTTAATACTGTAATGAAATGGGAGCGACAGCTCAATATCACACAGGGCTATAAACTTGACAATGACAAAATGGTGTGTCAATTGTAGAAACCACCGCGATCGACAGATCATCCATAGTAATTAAACTATATTACTATGATATCACAACATTTACACATGTTAAACAATCGTCCTTGGCTAGATCTAGATCTTATTTTAAAACGAAAGGCCATTGGCTGTATTAATTCTATAAATTGAAATGTGTGTATGTCACAATCTTAGCCTCTCTGTACACTTGTTATTGTTGAATCCATGATTCATATTTTGGTTTAGTTAAAAGTGTTTATTTATGATATATCATTGTATGCATTTATTTATGGTAGTTTAATAAATAACAAGGACAATTTTATTGTTTTAAATATTTTGTTTTGTAAAGTACTGCTTTGAATTGTACCTTAACATATATAATAAATAACCTTGATACCATTGTCTATAAATAAAAAAAAAGCTAATAATGCATATTAAATAACACGCAGGCTTTGAAACAATTAATTTTGGATTTATTTAGACATTTAGGACTAAATTTTAGGCACTGGCCAAAATTGCCAGTGCACAAAAAAGTTAAATTCTAGCCCTGCCCCTACATATTCCTGCTCCCACAGAGGATAGAACAGAATTGATTGTAAGTTGATATAAAAATGAAATGCTAAGACATGGTAAGTTATGCATTTTTGCCTGGAGGAAGATTGTTTTTCTCCTTGGGGGTCATTTGTAAAATCTTGGGGTCATTATAAATTTACTAAAAGTGAATGAAAAAATTGCCGAAAAGTAATGATATATTTTACTAAATCAGTTTTACAACTCGTTCATCCCTAAATTCTCGCATTCACAACTTTTTTTTTAAATCATGAAGTTCCAACTGAGATTTTGATGTGCATTTTGTTGATTTAAGTTAAGCAAAATTTGTACAATCAATATGGAAATTTTATGTTTACTCCACTGTAATGAGTACTTGAAAACTGAAAAATGGGCCTTGAAAAATCCTTGCTTTTTTCTCAAAAATTCAGTACAGACCATGAATAAGTCGATGGAAAAAAAGACACATTCCTTGCTCAAAGATAACATGGTTTTGGTGCAGGATTAAACCCATTTTCATCCAATCCTAAGTATTCAACATTGAATAGAACTAACTAGTTCAGCAAAGATTTTTTAAATAAAAAAACACAAAACTTTTTCATGTAATTTCAGGTCATTTATGCGCTCAACACCAAAAATGATGAGCATGAGACAGTCGTGCAGCAACTCAAAGAACAGCATGAGGAAGAGATGCAGCAGCTTCTCAAAGACACGAAAGAAAAAGTTGGTGTTTACAAGGCTAAACTCGACGCAGAATCTTTTCACAACAAAAAGATTATACAGCTTGAATCTAGTCTTGGGGAACATGAGAAAGTGAAACAGAAATATCTCGCTCAGTTTGAGTCATTTAAGAAACATGCTGAAGACAGAGAAACAAAACTAAAAACTGAACATTCACAGAAAATGTTAGATCTGTCTCAGGATGTTTTACATGCAAAAAAAGAGTTTGAAGAAAAGTTGAGACAGTTTGAAGCATGGAAGGAAGGGGTGAATGATGAAAGAGATAGAATGTTGAATGACTTGAAAAGTGCCCATGATAAAGAACTAGATTCTGTCAGAAATTCAAACAAAAATCAAAATGATGATTGGTTAAATGAAGTGAGAAAGGTTGAAGATAAATATAAAGCAGAAATAGAAGCACTTCAGGGTAAATATGTGGGACTTGAAGAAAGCAAATCTAGAATGGCTGAAGATTATGAAGCAAAGCTAGCCAAAGCTCAGTTGTTTTATGAAAAAGAGTTAGAGGCAGTAATGTCAAAGAACAATATGTCTCAAGAAGATGCACAAAGATTGTTACATGAAGAAAAGGAAAAAATGAGAAAAGACTTTGCGATTCAGGAAAAGGAACTTAAAAAGCAAATTGACAGTTTACTTAGTCAAGTTACAGATAAAGAAGATGAAGTTGAAAAATATAAAGCTGAACTATCCAGATTGGAGAATACTTTAAGTGATAAGAGTAGCATCTCACATGATCTAAATAAACAGGTATGATATATTGTTGATTTCAGTGAAATATCTTTTTTCTTCATCGAGTAAACACTGAAATAGTTTGGTTATGATTGGCAATTAAACAGATATTTTTGTTTGTGTGAATATTTAACCTCACCGAAAAGCACAAAATAATTTCTAGTAATGTTCTGATGTATCTGAAATTAAAATAACATGAACTCATTCCTTGTTATAAAATTATCTGAAAAAAACTGTTTAATAGATTTTGTGCTGATCTAAAGAAACGCTATTTGACTATTTTATTTAAAACTTCATTTTTAACTCGGATTTTCATATTTAATCCTCAGACACTCTAAAAAATCATTAATGAATTTGATATTTTCAAAACTTATGTAAGTAAATGGCTTTCAAATTCTGGAGTCAGTTTTAAACTTGGAATATTTAACATTTTTTTGAAAATGGATATTGAATAAATGTGATTTCATTGAAGCAAGTGTCTGTACTTGTATAACATTTTTGTAGCTACAAGATGCTTTACAAGCAACCAGCACAGCCCTTGCCAAACTGAAAGAAGCAGAGACAGAGTTGTCCGTGATGAAGGAACGATGTTCACGGCAGGAAGACGAGATGCTTAAAAAATCTAGTTAGTCTAAAATACTCAACATGCACAGGAAATATTTATACGTTTTGGATCCCTGAAAACTCAAAGTTATTTGTCAAAAATATCTTCCTCAGTTGTTTTAATAAAACACAAATGTTCTCCATGACTAAATTATGATTTAATGAATAAGGAATTGTGGCTGAGATACAGGTCCATATCTTCAACATAAAACCTACAGAGCAACTTACCACAGTGGGTCAAAATTCAATAACATATTTTTGGATCAATAACCCAAATAATTATAGACTTTTAGTTGTCTTTATAGAATTTTTAATTCTAACTAATCTTGAAAATGCTGCCAGTGTTTTAAATTTGACCTGTGTTTATCAAAAATCTATTTATATTTTACATTTCATCAAAGCTTCTTGCTGAAGTGAGTTTTTGGTCAACTTTTGACATTATTGATTTTTATTGTACTTTAAAACTCTATTTTATCCAATGTGTATAATGTGCAAAGAAAAGTCAAAACAAATTTTTTTTACTGTAGCTCTGATTGGTCAGTTGGAAGCTACCAAACTCCAAAATGAGTCTACAATATCAGAACTGGAAGGTGTCATTAGCAAACTGCGAGACAAACTCTCTTGGCTGGAGAAGGAGAGAAACAACCTTGAAAGGCAGAAGTCTGACATCAATCAATCACAGATGTCACAATTAAATTCACTTGAAAAGGTATGGAAAAAAAATTATGAATAACATTTTAGGTAAGGAATCACCGGACAGCTTGATATCTAAAAGGAAGAATCTTTTAAATTTAAAGATGCATCACCTATAACTTTAGATTCAGTAATGATGGTAAGTTTGTTGAATCGCAAAGAAGACGGTCCCATTTGAAGATAATGGTAGATTCCGTCTTTGTAGTTAATCTTATTTTTGAGACATTTGTTAATACACGGGTCGGCATGTTCCGTTTTATTTGACAAAGTTTTAGCATAAACTGATGCTGGCCAATTAGTGAGTTTATTTCAGCTGTGATTTAGTAGTTGGTCAATAAAATTAAAGGATTCTACAATACAGTGACAAATTACAATATAAGTTATTAAACAGAATATGCATAATATATGATGTTTGACATACATGTAAATGTGCAGTTTTACTGCTAAGATCTAAGAAATATCAGTGATGTAGGTGAGGCTTCTTTAAAGAATGAAGATGAAATTTGCTTTGAATGGATTTTCCATTATATATGTCAGTCATTGCTTTACTTCTCGGGTCCCCCATAGTCTTTGACACTGTCTTATGATCACTTATCTCTGACTGCTGAGGTTGTGGGTTGGAGCACAACCGTTTAAAAAATAAAAATGAGATAGTTTGCAACGGAAAGACGGTGGTTTTATTCAGATTTATTCAGAGATCTTCCCCCGTCAATCATAATGGATGTCACATATAACCTGTTATGTGTCTAAAATGGCATTATACCATGTTAAAAAGAGCAACAACAAAAAAACACTGTGACACAGTTTTCATTGCTAGAGATAATCAGAGGTGGTTCATCATACATAGAAATAACTTATACAAAAACTAAGACCTTGGTCTTCCAGTTTAACCCTTTACTCCATAGATACGCATTTTCCCACACCAATCACCGAAGGCCTTTGAAAACAGTGCAGGAAGAGTTCAGATTGCTTGTAACAAGCAATCTGAACACTTTCTGCACTGTTTTCCACTCTGTCAGTTTATATAAACATAATTCGCCCAATAATTCAAAAGCCTTCTATATAAGGTGTCCAAAGGCGTCTATATTAGGTGTCCAAAGGTGTCTATATGAAGTAAAGGGTTAAGAAATTTAGGTGAATAATTTTGTTGAGTATCATTAATTTTCTCAAAAATATATCTCCTAAATAGGCAACTCTTGTTGAAAGCATTTTATGGTACAGGAACAAAATATTTTATTTTCATCATTGTAGGCATTGGAGGACCTTTCAATAGAAAAACAGACAATGAAAGAAAGGTACGAAAAAGAATTGGATAGTTTACGCAATCGATCAAGCAAGTCTGAAAAAGATATTATGCAGCAACACCGTGATGAACTTGAAAAACTCCGTAAACAAGGACTTGAAGACCTAGCTGCACAGAAAAAGCTGGCAGAACAGCTCCTTGAACAGGCAAAACAAGTAAGGTTTTAAAATTTATAAACTAATGGTCACGGTAGACAGAGGCGAGTTTCACCTACCTATATTATAATGGTATTGTCAAGAATTTCTTCATTTTAAAGGTCTGGATTACAAAGATGTAAGAGTAGTTTCAGTAAATATTTTTTTAATAGCTTGTATCTTTATATGTTTTGATATATGTATTTTGAAACAGAGTTCAAAGATATGGTTCAATGGTTGCATTTAAATTACTATACCTAATAGAGATTTGTTTCTTCGACAATGTCACCTTAATAAACTATGTAACTGCACAGTTCTATACATAAATACATGTGCCAGTAGACAGATAGTTTTGATGAGTAAAAAAGAAAGATCTATTAGTTCCGTGTGGAAGTAATATTATTCATTGTAAAACAAAACACTTTCACATATATGTCACATGTCAGTTCCAGGGATGGAGAGGTCATTATCAGAATGCAAGAGTTGACTTAAGACTGCCAATCATATTTCCTTTTGTTTTAATGTACATGTAAATATAATCTCCAGGAATTGATCACAAAACACACAGCCGAGTTGACAGAAGTGTCCACAGAGAGAGACAACGTGAAGGCAGAGCTGGAGAGAGTTAAATCAGAACTCACCAGTAGATTGAAAGCTACGGAAGATGAGGTAATGTATTGAATTATTTTTCTTTTTAAAATTTCAGTTCCTTTTTAACCAACCCATTATTCTTCCCACGAATGATGAATGAGTGTGCTGTGAGAAGGGGTGGACCATTCAACAGTATACGAAGAAAAAATCCAATTAATACTTAATACAATTCAAAATAATACCCTCAGTCAGTTTTATTTCTTCCGATCAATACTTCAGTTCTTCTTGATTGTTAGTTGATGCCATCTGTTTACATAGCACATTGTTGAATTCTTGCCAAATGTTATTTAAATCAAAGTGTTCAGAAACACAGAACATTGGCAAATCCATCTGTATCAATATTTTGGTTCATAATGCTAGAGAAAATGCTCCCCCATTTTCCACCCTCCACCCCCATATCCTGTGAAGGTTATTCATAAATTTTAAATTTTATGGCAATGCAGTCCTGTGCAGAACCAATATTAAGCATATGCAGACATGTATAAAATGTATTGCCAGTTGCAGGTGATCAAACCAACAATGCTATGATCATGTACCTAATTTTAATCTACCACTGGACCACAATTGTCATACTCCAGAACGTAGCCTATTTTTGGTTTAAACATTTTATTTCCAGTTTTTACAGAAAAACAAGTAAACATGTACAATATTCAAAATATAAAGAATTAAAATGAAAGAATACAATTTTTATAGAGTTCTTCTCCATAGCCACCTTTTTATGTAATATTATATTAACACTGCCATTCATTTCAGGTTGCAAGACTTAATAGTATGGTAATGAACACAGAACAGGGTCTCGGCTCAGCAACTGGCATGATCAACAACTTGAAGGACGCTAACAACAAACTACAGCAACAACTTGAGAATGCAAGGGCTAACCATAAAGAAGAAAAGTCTAGATCATCTACTCTACAGGTGTGTAATGGTCAGAGAAATTTGTGGCGCACATTTACCCAAAGGTGTTTTGGATCTTGTAAATACATTTTCAGTTGTATATATTTATATTTGTATACATATATATGGTATCAAAAGATCGTTCCTGTGAAACAGTAAATAAAAAAGTTTTAAATTTGAATATCTTTCAAGTTAAACAAATTTTACAGTATAGACTGATTTTAAATGGGTTGTCAAAACAGCCAACATGAAGAAATTTTGAAATTAAATTTTGTAATAAATCTTTCAGCCTTTCTTAATTATATATGCATTTGACACATATTGCGTACCGGTAAATCAAGTTATAACCAATTTTTCAGAATTATTTTGTCTTCAAATTTTCATCAATCAAAGTGATCTTTTAGTATTATTTCAAAAAGTATTCAACCAATTTTGAAAAAATATTTTTTTTATTCACTATACCCCTATTTTTAAAAAAAATGTTAAAAAAAGTCTAAATGACCATTAGCTGAAACATGTTCCTCAAACAATAGTAATTAAAACAACTTGTTTTGACTTACATGCACTACACAATTTGAGGAGTTTGACACATAAGAAGGGCTGTGCAAAATTGACAGTCTTGAAATTGCATGGTAGTGCAGAAAGTGTTACTCTAACCTTCCATCAAAAGCTAACAAGGGTTTTAGTGTTCACAGACACATTTCTAGTCTCGGTTTATTAATATTCTGAAATGTCAGGAAGTCATCATCAATACAATGGACAGCCTCCATGTTGAACCCTAGATTACTGGCGAGAAGACGTTCCCCCTCCTAATTTGTTTGAATATTTAGCTTTGTTTTTATGCCATTGAGGGCAAACAGATAATCAGTTAACCTAACTACTCTTTCCTGGTATGCTAGAAGTTTAAATAGTCCTCCACAAGTAACTGATAACTTTCCTATCAGCAATGAGAGAAGAATGACAATGAGATCATTGTTGCATGGAAGAGACATGTGGTTTAGCGGGGGATTTGAACCTACAACCTTTTGATTGATGAAACTTACTCTCTATACTGGTGCCACACTTGTGTATATCAAAAATATAATTTAAAAAAGTGACATTTTTTTGCTTAAGTGAAGATCAAAACTCTCACAATGAATGCAAATAAAATATTATAAATTGCCAAAGAATAAAAGATTTAAATGTGAAGAATTTTGCTTCTGTTCGCACAAAACTCTCAAAATAGCAAGACTTTGGCATTATATATGGAAACAATAAATATTTACCACCAATTTAAGAGTATATATATAAGGAGCTCAACTCAATGTTCCACAGCATTACTGATGATTGTAAATCACATGAAACAAGTCTAAACTGTACATGTCATCTATATAGCCATTATCGGCAGTATTTTTATTTTATTACTTCTGACAGGCGGAGCTTGACAAATTGAGGCTACAACATGATGCCAAGATGAAGGAGGCTAAACTGGAACTACAGAGAAGATTAGACCAGCTTACTACAGATATGGATTCAAAATGGCAGGATACACTGAGGTAATCATTTTGACATCAGGAATTGGTTTATCAAATGCTGACCAGTGTTGTCACCTACATATACGTCTGTCCTTGAAAACAAGAAGATGCATTAAGAATCCTTGCAATCCTCCGTGGCCGAGTGGTCTAAGGCGCCGTCTCAAGATCACTTACCTCTCACCGCTAAGGTCATAGGTTCGAGTCCCACTCGCTCCAAAAACTTTATGTGAGAAAGTTTCCAGTTACTTGCGGAAGGACGGTGGTTCTACTCAGTCTGATACAGTCTGAGGTCTTCCTCCACCAGTAAAACTGGATATGCCATATATAACCTGACATGTGTTGAAAATGGCGTTAAACCCCATTCAAAAAAAAAAAAATCAAGAATCCTGGCTCTGGAAATGACTATGTGACATCAATTACCATCAAAATCAACTATAGAATTCACCATTTATAAAAGGGGAAAAAGAAACAATCGACCCAAAATTTATATTATATATTTTTGTCTAACTATGGAAATAATGATTACACTAGTCACCATTACAATGACCTTAAATAACATTTTACAAGTTTGATTTAACTCCCAACATTATAGAGAGAATCTGATCCAGATCCAAGTATAGGTGGTTGTGGGTTCGATCCTGCATCATAGCTTTGTGTGGTGCTCTGGACTGAGACTGGTTCTACCCAGGAAGACTTCAAGCATGATTTATTTAAGATGTAAAAAATTATTTCACAATCAATGTAAAATTAATAAGTTTTAAAAAAAAAAAATTGCAGTTAATTATTATTAATAAATTGCAGCTTTTAAACAGAGTCATTCTTATTGCTGTTAGTAAATGTATATAGATTTCATCATAACAAGTCCATTTCTCTTTTATGTGGTTTGTGCTCTAAAAAGAGGTCTGTATAGTTTTTAAGGGAGTAATTGTATCCTAACCAATAGCGTTAATGACCTTATTCTTTATAAAAACTAGAAGACATAAGGTTTAGCTTAGTAAGTCCTTCATAGCATCAATTTGTGGCGCACATCTGACTATTAATCCAGGGGTCGTTAATTTGAATACAGTGTGACCACACAGTCTGCAGATGATCAATATACAACATTGCGTCTCATTGTCATTTTTCTCTCGTCACTGAATGAAATGGGAAAGTTACCAGTTACATGCGGAAAATCAATTTGTACCAATGATTGTAGGTTTGAATACATAGTTTACGCAGTCATCAGGACCTGGTACTTCATTCATCTGGGATGAATTGTTGATGAGCCATCAAACTACCAATCAAATTATGATCCTGACTTACATAGAAACAATTAAAATCTATTTGTTATTTTTCAACTCAGGACTGAGTGTAACAAACTGCGACAAGAGATTTATGAACAGAAAGAAAATGAAATGCGAGCGGCTTTACAACAATTGTCGAGTATGAAAGATGAGGAGATAGCTGCAACAAGAAATGGTTGGGAAAATAAAGTATCAGACCTCATGAAACAGGTGAGTTTTGGGGTTGGATGTGGGAAATGAATAGAAAGCTTAAAGTCTTACTGTCTGAGTAGTTTTTCTTTTTACAACAACAAAGTTTTAATTAATTCATACATGTATATAGGTACCTGTGTAAATGTAACTTAAATATATTTCTGTTATCTATGAAAACCAAACCATTTTTTTATCCTGATGGGTTTGATACCATAAGCTTTTTTAAAATATCATACAGATAGCCATTAGCTTTTTGCATATCCAACATCTCAATGTTTGGCTTCCCTCCAGAAATTATTTAAAAAGTGATTTTAGAAATACTAAGTTTAAATAGATATTAAATTGGTCAGTAACCATTAATTCATGAGCTATGAACTCTTCACCTACTTTAAAAAATGTCCTAAAATAATAGAAACTTTCAAAATGTTTACATTTTGTTTGGTTGATGATGAGGTACATGTGCTCACAACTTCCACATCTAAACCCCCCCCCCCCCCCCCCCCCCCCACAACCACCACTGACTAGCTGCTTAAGACAGGTTTGACTGTAATTGCTTCCAATACTGATTGTTTCTTGTATTACTGCTGTTTGTCAATTGTTCCTTTTCAGTTATAATATAGAATGTGATTTTAAAATCATTTAAATATTAATCTTGACATGCCTTGAAAAAGAGTCATCAATTATTGAAATGATCAGGAGATAACAATGTAAACAATAAGAAGAGTTGTCATTGTTCAGTTTTCAGTTGTTAAATCTAATCAATAAAGCCTTTATGCCAGATTGGCTTGGATGTCTTCTGTCAGCACTACTATTACTGTTTGATATTGTTTTTCCAATGGGGTACTCTCGGAAGAGTTATTTGTTCTTTGTACCATTGTAGCAGTGAAACAAACAAGAAATATACTGTCAGATGCATTGCATTGTGTTTTATCTATATTTTTGTGTCAGTTAAGAGAAAAAATATATACATGTAGCCTTGCACAACTTTATTGTACTTTAGAAGGATAGATTCAATTACATGGAGTATGGAGGATAGATTCTGTGTTTATTGGTTAACCAGTCTGTACTATTACATGTAAATGACATGTTCTGTGTTGATGGTTAACCAGTCTGTACTATTAAATGACATGTTCTGTGTTGATGGTTAACCAGTCTGTACTATTAAATGACATGTTCTGTGTTGATGGTTAACCAGACTGTACTATTACATGTAAATGACATGTTCTGTGTTGATGGTTAACCAGTCTGTACTATTACATGTAAATGGCATGTTCTGTGTTGACGGTTAACCAGTCTGTACTATTGAATGACATGTTCTGTGTTGATGGTTAACCAGACTGTACTATTACATGTAAATGACATGTTCTGTGTTGATGGTTAACCAGACTGTACTATTACATGTAAATGACATGTTCTGTGTTGGTCGTTAACCAGTCTGTACTATTACATGTAAATGACATGTTCTGTGTTGATGGTTAACCAGTCTGTACTATTGAAATACATGGTCTGTGTTGATGGTTAACCAGTCTGTACTGTTAAATTACATGTTCTGTGTTGATGGTTAACCTCTCTGTACTTTTAAAGACATGTTCTGTGTTTGATGGTTAACCAGTCTGTACTATTAAATGACATGTTCTGTGTTGGATGGTTAACCAGTCTACTATTGAATGGCATGTTCAGTATTCAACAGTTAACCCAGCTGTTCTATTGAATGACATGTTCTGTGTTTGGTGGTTAACCAGTCTGTACATTATATTTGTTCTGTCTGTCTGTTCGTCCGTCCGTCCGACCTTCCGTCCGCCCGCCCTCCTACCCACCCACCCGCCCGCCCGCCCGCCCTTCTGGTAGCTACTTAGTTCTGTGTTTGAGAGATAGCCAGACTGTTAGTATTTTGGAATGATAGATTCTGTGTTGTGTATAAACCAGATAGTTTTGTGCTATCAGGACTTAAGTTAAGAGTTTTTGTCTATTGTGATATGGTGTCATACACAAGACAGTATGGTAGGTGAACTGAATTTGATAATTGAACCGAATTATAAAGTGGAAAAAATGTGAATTACTCGCCCTCTCAAATGAATTTCAAATATAGAATCAGCAAAAAATTCTATTATTTTTTTTTTTTTGATAGCTTTATTTTGATATTTTCTAGATTGCTTCTTTGAAAGCAAGTCTGGAAAACAATGACTCTAAATCACAAGAAGAGATGGAGAAACTTCGCTTACAAACTGAGGAAGAAAGAAAACGTCTTGAACAAGAATTACTGAAAGCAGCCAATGAGTACCTCTTGAAGATCCAGTCCATGGAAGGAGCACACGAAGAGGCTGTTAACAAGTTAAACGAACATAATCAACATGAACTAGAGGTAGAAATAATCTAATGTAACAGCTCGCTATGAATTCTCCTAGTACAAGATTAAAATTATTATGTATTGTTTATATTCCTATAGAAAATTACACAAAAGATGTTTGTTTTTATAGCTCATCTGAACAAAGGTCAATTTTTGTAGCAGGCTTTCTGCATCATCAACCTTCACACTGTCTTAAAATGAGTATTTCTCTGAAACCATTGAACAAATTCCATTGAAACTTGTTTACAATGATACTGTAGTTGTTTTTTTGTGAGGGCATCACAAATCCATTATGACCACAGGTACTTTAAATAGACTTAAAATGAGAAAATTTCATACAGACTTTCCAGTGAAACCTTTCACTGCTTATAATGTGCTGATCTTTGTGTCAATCTTTGTTTAAATTTTTCTTTTTCGTCTTTGTAAAATAAGAAAGATAGCTACCACAGTGCTGCATATTTTGCATTGAGTCACATAGGGATTGTATAAAAATGACAACTGCTTGAATACTACTGGACCAATTTTCTTAAAGTTGCTGCTCATTAATCATGTATCAATTGTACTCTAACGTCATACTGCACAAAATAGATCTCCCTTATTTGGATCGAATTTCTCTTATTTGAGAGTTATAGTAGCACCGCTGTCCTTACATACGTCCTATACGTATGAAAATGGTTTCCGACTTATATCTTTAGTTTTAAATTTGGTGTGTGACTTCACATTAAGGTAATACAGGTCAAGTTCATATTTTGTTGTGGTCTGATGATTTTTGATGGAATTATGCCCTTTTTTGGACTTACATGTAGATTATTGACAAATGTCAAAAAATTGGTTTTTGCTCGATATCTCTTGAAGGATTGAATGGATTTGTTTTTTATTTGGTAGAAAGATGTATGGTGATAAACTACAGTTCAAGTTTGATTTCCATCAAAATCACTGCATATTTATTTCTGGGCTCTGATTGACTGATAGTTTCCGACCTCTTAAAGTCTTTATTTATGGACTTATTTTGACGAAAATTTATATTTGGCTGTATATTAACAAGACCTAGGTCAAGTTTGACAATGGATGAAATTGGCACATATTAATCAGGTGATCTAGACTCTGATTGGCTGACGGTTTCCGACCTCTAAAATCTTTATTGATGGACCGATTTTTATGAAACTTGATATTTGGCTTTATTGATATCTACAATTTAGTTACACAGTGTGGCATCTTTGTCCCATGGACCCATTTCTAGTTGTTTTCTATTTTAGGACACATATAAGGTTTCTGATTTATCTGTTTATATATATGTTTCACAATCTTCTATCAAAATTAGGCAGTAGTGTAGTTGATAGTGGTGACCACTCTTGCCAGAGGTTGCGGGTTCAGTTTGGTCCCCAGCTCGCTCTAAAAAAACACTCAGTACTGGTAGGACTCGAGAGCAGATCACATAAGTTTTGAACTTTCTTCGTAATCAAACTAAAATTAATATATAAAGTACATGTATAAATTAATCTCCTTTCTTCCTGTTTGTCAAAGTTTTTATTCTGTTTGACAATACTGAAAATTCTGGTACATCATAATAACCAATGTTTCTGCACTCTTTGTATAGGTTGATTCTGTTTTAAACACTGAAACTTTCCTTATATAACATGCAAAGTCTTATTCAAGTTGTTGCTATTATAGGAGTTGAAGAGAAATTTACAAGATCGACATATAGAGGACATGCAGGCACAGATGGCAGCACACAAGTCCACACTGGAGAGTACCAAGGAACAGGCAGAAAAAGCTAAACTTGCAGATCTCAAGAACCAGAAGGAAAAACTTGACCAGGATAAAGGTATAATCTATCTAGAACTTGATGTGTTGAATGTAATTGCAAAAACTGATTCTTACAAGTGTAAATCTCTGATACTAGTGAATGTTGATCAGCTGTTGGTGCAGTCATCACATCAGTATTTTGATCTCTATACCCCTTGAAGGGCCAGTTAGATGTTGGGAATGCTTTCGTTAGTTCTTACAATACTGGGATTCATTGCTACTAAAATGGGCTTCTGAAGGGGTCTATGTATTTAATTAATATTTTGTTTTTACTTATATCATGATAAAATACAGACTAAATTCGATATTTATCAGTGTCAGTCAAATTTTACAGGAGTATGTCCCTTTTTTGACTTTTCGGTAAAAAATTGGTTTCCAATCAATAGCAACAACATCAGAGTTGACAAGACACTTTTCTAGTTTTTTTATAGCTGTGATAGGACATTATTAATATGGCAATCTCATTTGAAACGCTTCCTGAGCACTGCAAAAAAATATACATTTACGCATGTGTAAAACCATAATAAAGATTATATCAGATTTGTTATAGTTCTGTCTTTTTTTTCTACAATATTGAATACATTTGATTTATTTTATACAACAGAGGATCTGAAGAACAAAATGTATGAAAGACATATGGAGGACATGGAGAGGAAAACAAAGGAACATGAAGCCCATCTGGGGGCAGCCAGAATGGAATTGGAGAGAGCTGTAGAAATATCGAAACAGAAGGTAAATTAAAAAGATTAAGAGCGTAATAAATTCAATTGAAAATGTAAAGGAATTTCAGTGAATGTTAATTCATATTTTATAGGTATAATTCTAGATTATAATTTATGGTGAAAAATGATTGATATGTCATGCTTTATATACTTTGCCTAAATATATAAAACTGATGTTAATGCTGTAACCATTTCAAAGTTATTACATCATCAGATGCCAGGCTTAGCTTTCACTATCAATCCAGGGGTCATGAGTTCCCCTTGATTCTCCGCCCAGTCACAGTCTTCGTGATGAAAAACGACATTTGTATCTTTATTATTCGTCTCTTACCACTGATTAACAAGTGAGAGAGTTGCCATTACTTGCGGAGATGTGTGCTCGAGTACTGGTTAACCTTCCAAGATCCCAGGAAAAAGTGTATCGGTTAACTGATCTTTTGTTGGCTCTCAGTGGCATGAAATAGATGCTAAATATTCATGATTGAATATTTAGCATCATTTTTATGCCACCGAGGGCTAACATACGATCAGTTAACCTAACCACTGTTTCCTGGGATTAACCAGTACTCGAGCACACCTCGTCTCCGACAGTAACTGATAACTATTTCTTCAGATACTTAACCATGTTTGTGATTTCTCAATAGTTCCATCAAACTTAATATTGGTTTCACTTTAGGAAAAGGATCATTCATTGAGAGTTGAAGATTTGCAAGGGGAGATAACACAAAGAGAACGGCATATAAAAAACTTGAAAGAGGACACAAGTAATCTTCAAACGTCAATCAATCAGTTAAATAAGGAAATAGAGTTTAAAAGACTTGAGATTCAGAAAATTAAAGGTGAAACACAGAATCAAATACGGTGAGTTTATTTCAGGTTCTTCAGATTTTAAAGTAAATAAAAGTGTGCTGATGAATGTTATATATATTATATAAATGGTAGGATATAGTCTTGTTGATTTGTGCCTATTATGTTCAGTGATTGTTCTCAGTTGTTCTTGATTGTGCATGTTGATCACTACTTTGTACTTCTACAACTGATATTTTGAAACAGTAAGTATGAATTATGTTTTAAATGACAAAAGAAGTGTATATTATGGTTTCAGAAAAAATACAAGACCTTTCATAAATGATTTCAACCATCAGAATCCCAAAACCACTTTGTAATTGGTTTGTGCTGTGATTGACAGCTGTAAATATTGTTCATTTCAGACATGCTTTGCAAATTCTATACTGCTCTGCACTAAAAACCCTGGATTTTCTCTTTTATAGAAAATGGTTAATCCTACTTAATGATTGTTCTGTATTAATATGTATGCTCATTAGCTCTGTTTGGAAAGTAAACAAGTTATTGTCATGACACTATATTACTTAAAATGGATACATACTGGAGATAACCATTTGTGTGCCAGGTTCGTAAAAAGATTTACAGTGAGGTCATATTTAAGTAGCCATACTCCATACAAACAGTTTGAGTGCAAGGTGCGTAATAAGTTACACATGTGTCAGATTTACATAGACACATGTGGGCACATACTGGAGATACCCTAGAGTGTGAGCTGTGTTATAAGAAGTTTATGCAATCATCAAATCTAAATAGACACATGTAGACGCAGTATATATATTGGAGATAAACCATTTGAATGTTAAATTTAATGATTTTTTTTTTAATTTTTTAATGATTTTGTAAAAAAATATATATATTTGTTTTCACAGTTTATAACTATCATTTATAGGATAGCTTATGACTATTTTATAATATCAATTTGTAACTTTAAATTATTTAGTATCAAGGAGAAGCAGTTACACGAGAAGATGGAGAAGGCGATGGACAATCTTCAAGCCGACCATCTTCGTGAATCACAAGAGCTCATACATCAGTTCAACGAAGCCCAGGAAATACTGAAGGATAAAATGTCTGAGTTGCAGATCTTGTAAGTTAATCCTTGTAACAACGTAGTCAGAAAAAAAATTGTAAAAGTAATAAATGGTGCAAATTAGTAGATGTCATGATGTATTAAAACCTTAATGTTCCAATTTGTACATGTATGTATAGAAAATGCTTATTTTGTAGTGTTAGAAATACCTGTACAACACAACTCATCTCTTGATGTTTTGATTAATACTGTTATAACAGTAAACTGTATGTCAAATCTCTTTAATTTACGTTCATAATTAAAACAAGTATTATTATGAAATGAAAATAAATAAAATGTAAATTATTATCAAATAATGAAGATTTGTAATCACAATGAAATTTAGTATGGTTATAAGATTGTCGAAACAGACCAACTTGGGTAATTAATTTTCATAGTTAAGTTGAAGTTGAATCTTCAAAATTGCATTATTTAGCCTTGTGTGTATACAAGCAACTGTATCCTTCATTTGATCTTTACCTAATTTACACTGTAGTTAGCAAATTATAATATTTAAGAGAAAATTTAAATTGGTCAATTTAGATAACCAAGTTTTGGCCCTTGAATCATCTACTGTTAGGCTTATGTGCATTTTAGCAGCATTTTTTTTTAATTAGTTTGGCCAGTGGCCCTTGAATTGTCAAATTCTAAGCTAGCATTATATTATATGTGTCCTATCTTATATTATATTCTTATTTTTGTATCAAAATGATTTTATTATCTCCATGTATTATCATTATTAAGACTACAAGAGGCAGAGGAGAAATATGACAATCGAGATTCCCGTCCAGAGGATTTGGAACTGATAGAACAGCTGAGAGACAGTATATTGGAAAAGGAGGAGAGGGTCAAGGCTCTCGTTGTAAGTATAATATTCATTCTAAGTATTCTAAATATTGTAAAAATGTTTTTAAATAATTTTCATAAAAAAATATATAAATAAAATGATAACAAATATACCGGTAGGTGTTATTGGGTTATAGATGTTTAAGTCTTAAGTTGCTGTATGTCCAATCTATATATTCTAAACTTATTCATTTTACATCGATTGTGAAACAAGTTCTTAAAACTTAGACAAATCACTCTCAAAGTCTTACTGGGTAGAACTATTACTCAGCATACAAGCTCAAGGACACTTCACCATAGCTATGGCAGAGGATCGAACCTAGAGCCCTTCGATCATTGGTCGGATGCTTTACCTCTGGATTATGTGCTCCAGTCCAGTCTTTGTACTGGTCAGAATTGCCATGCTTCAGAGAAGAGGTCAGATGGAAATCATGCACATCAGTACTTAAGGATCAGTTGAGATCTCTGATGATCTGCAACTTTTTAGGTATAATCTTTAGAACTTACCAACACTTTCATGTCTGTGTGTAGGGTACCCTTGTATCAGTTATACAAATTTGATACAGTACCAGTGAAAATGTTAATCTCAGTTATGTAACTGTATGAAATAGTGATCAGGGGTGGTATTCACCAATCATTCTTAAGAATATTCTTAGACTTGAACTCAAGAATAAATTTTGAAAAACACGCTTTGAGACCATTTATTGAGGCCAAAATTTGCAAGCATGTAAAAAAACACTCATAATCATTCTACATGTACCTGTCATGGTAAACTAGACATCTAAGGTTGAAATTTGGATTTTCAAGCTCAAGTCTAAGAATAATTTCAACGATGGTTGGTGAATACGACCCCGGTTTTCATGCTACAGATGATTGGTTGATGTGTTGACGTACTCGTCTTATATAAAATGTTGCACAGAAATTATGAAATAAAGTTTTAATCTTCAATTTATAAAAAAAAGCAGCAAGTGTTATGGTATTTTTTAAACAAGAGTTAAAACACTCACTTTATTAACTTTTATAGGAAGAGAAGAAATACTACCAGATGGAGTTGGTAAACAGGGAAACAAACTTCAACAAAGTGTTTAATGCTAGTCCGAATGTGGGAATTCTCAACCCACTTGATGCCAGGGTAAGTTGGTATGAAACAAGCAAATCAGAAAACTGCCAGCATGCCTACCAATACTTCAGTACTTGTATAATTCATTCCGCCATTTCTTTTATATCATATTACACTCACTGTTTGTTAAGTTTTGTTCCTACTAAATTTATTTTAGCTCAATTACGAGTAAGCCCAGACTTTTTTATGAACCATTCTTCAGTCTGCTTCCTGGTTAGAATCAGTACTGAGTGTTGTTTTGGAGAGGCCAACAGATTGAGCTGGGAATGGAACCCATAGCCTTCAGCATGAGCGGCCAACACACTACCCACTGCACCGCTGCCCGACTTTCGTTTGGATAAATGATATAAAATAAATGATGCAGAAGATTTTTATACTTGTTAATGTTCAATTTCTAGTCTAATAGCTATCATTCTCGTCTCATTTATTTTTTGTGAAGAAAATGACCCTATTTTTTTGGCATACAAACTTCGCTGGAGTTACCTGCCTGTTAATTCTTCTTTATGGTGGGTAACGCTTTGTTTTTGTTTATAATAGTTAAAATGCATTTATTGGACTGTTTTGTCCTAGAAATTAACACTCTTATAGAAAAAAACAAAACATTTACAGTGTTTTTAGATATTATAGATATTAAATTGTAGTTTCAAACATGCTTTGTGTAATGCTATTTGGTGCATGAAATCAGGAGTACACTTGCTTCATACCAATGTTTGAATATCATCACAGCATTGTAAGTGAGATGGAACAGTTGTTACACAACAGAAAGATTTCCAGATACTCTGGATTCCTCCCACTTTAAGTCATGCCTTCCTCTGTTTTGTTTGTATGGGATTTTTCACCTTTTACAACAGTACTGTATTTTGGTTAAGTAATGTCAGTCAGTGCACCTGATCATCATACCTGGGTTTGTCTAGGCAGATAACCAGTACTAGATATCCCTTATCTCTGAAAGTCAATGACTACTTCCCCACATATTCTGAGGTGGGATGATTCGTGGCTGTAGAACAATGTTCATGGCAAATCACCACAGAAACTGGCCGGATGGTAATTTGAACTCATGACCCTGGACAGTGAGATGCAATACTGACTAAGCTAGCCTGGCCTGACCTTCATCTCCATTAGTTATAAGAGATGTGTTAAGTTTGTTTAACTGTTTTTATATTTGGTTTGAAATATATTTTTTTTAAATTAATATATTGTTTTGAATTATATGATATTTTAGAATATTCTGCAAGATGGGCAAGAAATTTTTTAAAGAATGGGCAAAAAGTACACCTATTTTAAATAATATAATTTGTGTACTGTTACAAGTGTTATCTAATTGCTTCAACCAAATTAATTTCTTGTACATGTACATATATACTCTTTTAAACTTAAATGTATTCAATTTTCTCTTTATGTAAACTGTTCTTTTTTTTTGCAGAGAAAGAAAGGTGCTAAAGGCAATTCCTCTGCACCGAATCTTAGCGGACGGCTTGATCCTCTACCCAACTCACCAATACATCGTGGTCAGCTGAACCCATCCAGGCCTCTGCCACCATTCGCGAAAAAATTTGTCAAATAGATTTAAATTCATTTGCATACACACATATACTGTCCATTGCTTAGTATGTATATATTTTTATGATTTAAGCTTTAAAATGTAGCTTTTGAGACAAGCACTTAACAATCCTTTTCTACGACATTTTGATATATCATTATGATTGTTTTCAAGAAAAGGTATACAAGACCATTTTGATAGACAAGAAATTAAAACGTTTCGAAAAAAAAATGCATTAATTAAGAATATTTAAAAAAAGGTACCGGTAATAACTAAAAATAAATTGTATTTAAAATTTATAGTTGTTACTTTTTATTGTTTAACAAGTTGAGCTCAACCTTTAAGTTGATATATCTTTGAATTTATTAATGGTTATTAAATTTGAAGTAACTTGTGTCATCATTTTACCAGATCATCGAATAAATGAAGTACTGGTAAAAATAATCATTTTATGATCTTGGCTGTATTCAGTTTGGTTTACTGTGTTTATAAATGCTAACGTTGCTCAGTTGAATGAACAGTTAGTGGAAATCACACTATGTCGGTGCTTCTCTTCCATTCCTATTTAAGTCACATGATTAAACATCTGGTTAAACACAAGCAAACGGCCCTCAAAGGTGTTTGCAATGTTAGCAAATATTTATGGAGTACAAGTCATTCATTTTGACTTGTGTTATAAAATATTAGCAAACACATTAAATATCTAGCCGAATTAAACACTGTCCTGTGGTCATGTTGAAACAATGGGAGATCATTCTTCAAGCTTTGTCAAGTTTTAAAAATGCTATTTGTTAGTTAGCATAAACTTCTATGACAGTTTGTGTGATATTTATCACATAAGCCTGTATTTACTTTACATAAACTGCCAAAGATTCATTGAGTGTATATACAGGATGCTCAGAAGTTTGTATATCTCCTGTAAGGTATTTCTATAGCTGAATCTCCACTCATAGAAAAGTATGGTAAAAAACGGGGACCCCTAAAAGTTCATCTGCAATTACTTTTGTTCAACTGTCAATTTATTTTGTCTGACACACTTTATTCTTTTAACAAGAAAAACAGTTATTCAGTTTTGATCTATATTATTTGAACTAGAAAAATAATTACATGTACTATTCAGTTTTGATGATTTTCTTGCTATCATTGATTTTGTGTTTCTTGTAAACAGTTGAAAGAGTTTACTAATCATTTGAAACAAGTTTTACCCCAAAGATTCACTGTAACATTTTGTTACTTCTTGTAAATTAACTTTTTTGACAGTCATGTTAAACTAATTGGATCTGTTATAGTAGAAGAACAGGGCATTCTAATGTTAAACCAAATCACTGTAGAATAGCTGCATTTATCATTTCCGTTTTTTGTATCAGCAAAAACTGTATATTTGGTAAAAGTTTTACATAGCTTATATCTTTAAATATTTTTTTTTTCTGTAAATAAGTTTATTGTTTATTTTATGTTTTGAGTAATGTAGATAGCTTGAGGTTTACCATTTGTTATTATTGAATTGTTAATGTATATCATATCAACATAGTTTTAATATATTTTGAAAGCCTGTGATATTTTATTTATATGTGTATTACACTGTTTCATATAATGCAAGTGCTGCTGAAGTATTTCTCTGTTTAATTCATTTTAAGTGTAAATGTGAAGATTTAAACAGTTTACTTTTTTTCGATGAAAAAGAATTTTAACTCTTTAATACATTCCAAGGTGTAGCTTTAAAAATGTATCTAGTATTATGAAATAGGTTTACTGCTGAGCCATATTTTTATTATTTTCCTATTGTAAACTTTTGTTAGAAAATATGTGTACTTATTTATATTAAGATTTTATACTTTAAAAACATATTTATATTCAATGTTATGTCCTCAAATGTTGAAAATGACAGAATGTTTTTTATTTTTTATGTGCTATGAAACCTTTTGTGTTTTATTAGACTTCAGTATGATACAACTGCTCATGTTGTTTCTTGTAAATGCAAGTAATGTTTCAGCAAAGAAAGATAAACTTTTGTACATCTTTAATGTAAATTGATATAATAGTCCTTTTACTAATGTGATGTTTTGAATAATTAAAAATTTCCCAGGCTGCTTTCGGATATACTGAATTTTTAATGTAAAGAAACAAAAATCGTCCGTCTGAATGGATGTTGTTGTTTTTTTTAATTGTGTTTTAGTCGTTTGCTGGTGATGCAAGCATGAAAAAATGAAAGCAACATTGACAATGTTATGTATATTTTGCAGTTGCACAATGTGTATGTTCATAAACAATGTGTACTGTTAGACAAGAAATGAACGCAGACCTGTTTTTATCAATTCCAACTGGAGAATCCCTGGTTAAATGTATGAAATCACCAGATTTTAATTATTTTTTATTTAATTCTCTAATTGAAAACCTAATTATTTATTAGTTTTGTCGTAATGATAATGTTTGTGCTGAAGATCTTTCATGTATTGCAAGTATATATCAGACATATTTTATAGAATTCCTTGGAATCTTTTTTTGTGATAATTTGAAAAACCAGTATATGAAGAAATAAAATGTCTTATTAAGGTTGTTAATGTTGAATATCTAAGTTTTGTTTATCTGAAATCTGGCAAGAGGTTGGTGTTTGAATGACTGTCTGAACATTCAAATTGATTGGAAAAACAAGTGTGTAGCATATACAACTGATCTGCCTTTACTATTGAGTTAATGATGTAGCATTTTTTATGTGTTATGTATTGTTTGTAACTTGGATCAAAGCTATAAAATTATTGAGTACTCAGCACTTAGGGGAGTATTAGAAATTGCAATTAGCATATATGTGTGAGGTTAATAATCATGCAAATGACCTTTATAGATGCTGTCTTGGCTGCACATTAGTTTGTTTACATTTGTTCGAATGTTGATTTCATTTATATATACAGATTTAGATAATATTTTTACATACCCATTTTGTGAGAAAAATGGTTGCATGATGTTTGGCATTGTTCATCTTAAAGTATAACACCTACAACTTGAAACTTTAAACAAAGACTTTTTACTATTTGACAAAGATCACAATTGTTTTTTCAGTTCATTAAGGCTAGATCAAAGTCACTGTGACCAAAAGTAGAAAAATTATGGTAGATAGAACTCATTTGTATTTTATCTGCCGAGGTTGATGAGGATTGATATGCAACATTGTGTCTCGTCATTCGTTTCTCATCGCTCATTCAAGCGGGAGAGTTATCAGTTACTTGTGGAGATTGGTGGTCTGTAAAACTGGTTAATCATCTAAGATCCCAGAAAAGCTGTTAGGTTACCTGATAGTTTGTTAGCCCTCAATATATTTAAACAAACAAAAACTAACTCTTTGAAACGAAAACATATACTGTTGTGAGTGAATGTAATAAATAAAGACTTTAATTTTATTGTTTTCTATGTAAAACCATACTGACTACATTGTATTTCAGTTCCATTGCCACCACTGATAATGTAGATGTTGATTTGTAGTAGATATGTAGTCCTACTAGAAGGTGCTAGGTAAAGTAAATGGAACAAGACGTGCGGATTAATTTGGTTTTTGTCTTTGTTTGGTTTTGTCCTATTTCAACTAACATGATTAAATGTAAATTAACATTTGGTAAATAATTTGCTTAGATAAAATCTAAGTTTATTTGTTAAGTAGTGGTTAGGCCAGGTGAGCATATGGTGATAATTAGTTCTAAATTTTTTTGTATATCACAAACAGGTTAAGGAATTACAAGATTTTAATTTCTTTGGAGATATAGAAATCGGTGTAATCAGAGTTGTTTAAACGTATGACTTGAATTAATTGTTTTCAGTGTGAAATTAAGCCATTCTTTGTGTAATTTAAGTTTTACAATATATAAGGCCATTCTTTGTGTAAATTAAAATTTTACAATATTTAAGTTCTTGATTTCAATACATTATATATGTGAAATAAAAAAATCAAATTTTCTGACAATTGTTTGAATTATTTCATTCAAATTTTAATTTGATCTTGAGTTACTAAATGCAAACATACTGTCATGAAGTAAGCTTTTCAAATTTAATAATTTCTTTTGAAACCCAGAATCTTAAATTGAATCTTATGTCAAGTCTTAACAAATATATCATTTAAACAAGAAATAGAAGTTAAGAGATGTACAAGTTGTTGTAATATGAAACATTCCATCCAACAATATACATGTGTGATATTTATAATTGTATTTACATATAAAAATTTTTTTGTTATACACCAAAGAGTTATAAAATAGACAACAGTCATGGAGATTTTCATCTTGCTAATGTGTACAAAATAGATTGATATATGTTTGTAACATTTAAGTTTAATTTTAATATTTTGTTTCTATTCATGAGATTATGTCATGATTTGTTTTTGTTGGATTTGCTAGATGTAACAACTGCTGATTCCAATAAAGATATTTTATAAATATGCTTTGTCCTTCTTGAATCTCCACTTGATATATTCTTTTGCTAGGAAGACGTGGTCTCGAGATCACTTTCCTCTCACAGCAGAGGTAGGTTCTAGCTTGGTCCAAAAACTTTATGTAAGAAAGTTTGTCAGTTACTTTCTCTGCTGTAACAATAAAACTGGATATGCCATATAATTTTATGACCTGTAATGTGTTGAAAATATCGTTAAAGTCCATTTTTGAAAAGTGGGTAGGCAAATAGATTCAATATAGCGGATGAGTGTCCCGATGGAAACCCTCTGAGCTCCTAGTCCAGGGAATGTGAGTTTGATCTTCTTTTTCTGCTTAAACCTCTTTCTGACAACATTGATGAAGTCTGTTACATGGCTCATGTTAGAGATCCAGAAGAATCTTCAAGTTGGGCTTACTATATCTGCATTCTGCATTTTGCCTGGTAAGAAACACGTCTGCAGGTTGAGCTTATCTGTATCCTGCACTAATTTTAGAACAAAAAAAATAAGAACAAAACTAATTTGGTACCAAAGTTATTTAATTCTGACAATGGTTCAAAGAGTTATAAAAGAAATATGAAAAATGACGCCTGAAATTTCAGTAAAGTGTATGGAAATGCAGTAAAGTGTATGGAAATGCAGTAAAGTGTATGGAAATGATATTAGCCTCAATAATTATTCAATTTCTGTAATTAAGTAGCTGTTATAACACTTATTACAATTAAAAAATGAATAGTCGGGTGTATTGTACACTATATCTTTTCTGTTTACATAATAGTAGTAGAGCAGATGAATAAATATGATCAAATGGCCATATATAAACCAAACGTATACAGACCAGAAACTATGATGATATGCAGATCTAGACTTCATATTGATACTCCCCAGAAATATTCGCCAAAAATTGGTTAACAAGTTTCAGGACTCACACCACTATTATCTCCCTTGAGTACTCCGGACCTACAGATGAAGGAGGTATAATTAAACTTTAGTTCTCTTTTTCTTCTTTTTTCAGGCCTTTGTACTGCAATGATTTATTTTTTCCTAGCATGAGTTAAATGGTCAGTATTTGAGAAATCACCACTGAAAATTTGATGCCGATACCAGCTTTCTGGACAATTCTGTGTCATTTCAGAATTGTTGAATCGAACCACATTGTGAGAGAATAGTTGACATATTATAACTCTGGAAATTGATAGGTCTCACAAAAGTATTGAATTTAAAAAAAAAAAGATCAAGGTATGCTTTTTTACTTTATAATTGTATATCTTGAACCAGTGAAGAATTTGAGCCCAGACACATGCTGCAGATTTTTATTTTTCACTGTTTTGGACATAAATGTTACAATGGAGCCTTATGGGAAATATAATAGTGGTGCGAGAAGTAGATGACAGATTTACCAGTAAAGTAAATAAAGGCCATAACTTAAAAGTTGATGGATCAGAACGTGATGAAGATATAAACAACTGTATTTCATACTGATACTACCTCCCTAGCAAGTGTGGTGAAAAGCTGTAGAGCTGAGAAGAAACTATGACAACTATGATAACTCTGCAAAAGGTTGATGGACTAGAACACAGTGATAATATACACAATTGGATATGATATTGACAGTTCCTTACAAGTTTGGCTAAAATCAGTTGTGATGTTAAGAAGCCGTAGGACTTATCACACTATATTTCCTTTGGATACTTTAGAGCTACTGGTGATGGTGATGGCGGTAACAGTACAAATATAGTTCACTTTTCGTCAGATTTTTATATTAAATTCATTTGTTTTTGCCTATCATGTGTGGAATAGCCAGTATTTTTTAAAAGTTTCTACTTCAAATTTTATGCAGATATGAGATTTCTAGCCACATGTGTTTCAATATTGACTTTGTTTAAACTTATTTATTTTATTTGATTGTGAAACAAGTTATTATTAAATAAGAGTGTGGTCTATTTGTTTAGTCGTTTATTCAGAAACAATGAACACGGTCTGAAAATAGACAATAATGAAACAAGTTGTAGCAATCCTTAACATGTACTGTTTGTAAGTCATTATAGATACTAGTACTATTTATCTCTAAAGACTATAATCCTCTATCTCCCCCAAGTCTTTGGTAACTGATTCCAAACAAAGACTGGAATGATGGTACAAAAATTTGAAAATTAAATGCAAGAAATCAACAGTTTCCTTGATAAATGGGTATAATGTCAATTGTCAATAGGAATAAATGCCTAGTCTAATCTTTGTTACATAGGCTTATAGCCAAAAGTCACATGTCATAATCATTGTGCCATGCTGGCTGTCTTGTAGACCGGCCTGACCGCCGAATGATCTGCGAGTGGACAGTGGCTGTCAGTTTGGGGTGTATGATCATGAGATGGAGTATTCGATGTCATCATGTCTGGTGGTGTCAGCGGGGCGTTCGTTTTGACAGGCCTTTCACCACTAGTAGTATCAGGTCCCTCTGTGTTTGCTGATGGCTGATAAATGATCAATACTAATCAACGATGACTATTATTGGCGTGATACTGTTAAGCTTGACTTGACCAGGACGTACGTCTAGGGGTTATTGAACCAGTTCCGGTCGGTGAGCCCGTCACATGGTGCCACAGAATGGTGGTTTGTGCCAAGAAAAACGGTGAACCTCGACTGACAGTTGACTTTCAGGCACTCAACGCTCATGCCACACGTGAAACCCATCGTACACCTTCACCATTCCATCAAGCCCGATCTGTCCCACATGGTAAGAAAAAGACTGTATTTGATGCCTGGAATGGATATCATAGAGTACCTATTTGTGAGGAAGATCATCAAATACTAGTACGAAAAAATGCAAGAAAAAGGGGAAAACAATAACCGTGTTCATAAATAAGAGCGTGGTCTATTTGTTTAGTCGTTTATTCAGAAACAATGAACACTGTCTGAAAATAGACAATAATAAAACAAGTTTTAACAATCCTTAAGATGTACTGTTTGTAAGTCATTATAGATACTAGTACTATTTATCTCTAAAGACTATAATCCTCTAATTATAACTTAAACAAATCAAATAAGCATATGTAAACAAAGTGTCTTTCTCAAGGATACCACACATAATTATTATGGAGGATCGAACCCAAGACCCTCTGATCATGGGTTTGATGCTCTGCCACCGGAACATGTCGAAGCTCATTGTGGTCAGATTGTTTATATAGTACAAGATCTACTCTGAAAATAGATATCACAAAACCATGGAATTTAAAAACAATGACAACAAAAAATATCAAGGTCCATTTATAATTGCAGATCTTAGGTAATGAAGAATTTGAGCGCAGAAATTATGATTTTATACTGTCATTCGGACATTACATGTAACAATGAATGGTACTAGTGGTGTGCTGACGTATATGGAAAGACGTAGTGAAAGACGGTGGCAACTTTATATGCCTCCACCACCGCAAGGCTATAATAAATTAATTGCTAGATTATCGTCACCACCCGCCCCCTAATTTTCATGCCGCCTCAACCCTTTTTATTTTCAAAGTTAAAAATATATACATACAAAATTTTAAGAATAAAAATATAAAAACACCACTCCTTGAGATATTAAATTGAACTGGCACGAACTTAATGTAACAAGAAAAAAATGCGTGGGCATTTTAAAGCAAAGTATGTGTGGCTTGCCTGAATTTTACGACTTGCAACATTTCTTTCAATCTATTTTATAAAGAAGGTTAATAAAACATATTCATGATCGTTTAATAATAAACAACCATACTTAATATGTAGACTTAGTAATTATAGTTCCTGGCGTTAAGTTAGAGCAAGTAAGATTGTCGTAAATTGGGATTTATAATTGCCACTTTATGGCACACATTGGCGGATATTTTTTTACCGGCGAGAAATCCCAAATTATTTCAAATTATATGAATGAATGAAGGAACTTAAATCATGTTCAAAACAAAACGTGATGTCGACAGACACGTTTCTCATATATTGAATAGAATTCGCGAGGAAAAGGAGGTAATGTAATATGGCACGATGCCACAGAAATCTACGCTTTCGTTTTCGAAGTTCGAATAGTTTGAATTTTATGGGAAACCAGACGTTTCCCAAACTGTTTCCTCCCTGTAGACGTTTCCTCCCCAAACCATTTCCTCCCAAGACGTTTCCCCCCAAAGTTATATACCTATAGACGGTTCCCTCCCAAAATGATTTTGACACCAAATATGTGACATAGTGTTAAAATATTGATGAATTTCATCTAAAATAGATACTTTATTTTCATTAATTTTTGTTACATGTATGAATGTAACAGTTTATTAAATGAATTATTTGATAGTTTCATTACAATTATTTAATATGAGGTAAATTTTAAATTGTAATGAAAGAATAAAATAATTCCTATGTTTGTGATTAAAATTACTTTTCAATCAGATAAAACAGTCTTCAGTGAATACTTATAATGTGAGAAAATTATCCTAGAATAAGATTACTAAGTAAAAAATATTCTACTATTCCTATTTTTACTCTTCTGCCATTCTGAAACATAATAGGCAAGAATGCTAGAATTTTTAATGACAAGGCTTGGATGAAAAGATGTTTTATCAAATGTTCAATTGTGGAAATATGACTGATGTTTATTTTGATCAAGTTCACCAAGGACCAGTGAAAATAGAACTAAGTTGGCACACAATATTATTATTGTAAATATGTGGTGAAATGAATGTCATTAATCCTGTGAATAATTTTAAAAAGCTGTTGAAGATCACCTTGTTGACTTCTATATATATAATATATTACAATGTAGGGAATTATAGTATCTAGTTACAGAAAAGTTTCAGAGGTTTTGGTGTAATTCATCAAGGACTTGTATAGAAGGATAGGAATTTTGCATCTCCTGACTATATGTTTATGAAACAGCACACAAAGGATTCATAATTTGCAAGTTAATCATTCATAAATTACAAGCAACTGATTTTTTGTTCATAAACTGTGAAATGTATATAATCTTAGATGTTTAAACACGTTTTGATCATGCAAAATGCTCTTGAATTAAAGATATTGAGGTTTTAAGGAAATTTATCATAATTTGTCGTTATTTTAGCTGCAGTAAACACATTTTGTAATCAAAAGTACTTCAACAACTTTAAACACAAATTTCTGAGAAGGATATTGTTTTGATGACAATTTCATTCTGCAGTGTAAGAATTTTGATTTGTGTTCTTGAACCGAATGGAAGTGAAGACGCGAGCATACACAAAATCTCAATCAGTTGCCTTTCTGTCTCTGTATATTTCCTTGAATTCATGAAAGAAATTTATGACTAAATACCATGAATCATAAATAATTATATTAAATATATTTTAATGCCTTCTTTTGTTTCAGAGAAATTCCAGAGGATATCAGTTTGCCAAGCTCTATTATGATGTTGGCGATTATGAATCAAGTAAACGGTGTGTATATTGTAGTTGTGTTTTTGTGTAGTTGGTACGTCCAGTTTAATTTATCAAACAGATGACAATGAAAATATATTTGAATTCATGCCATTTTTTCTTTGCATTTGAACTGCAATGCCTAATTTCCAGTTTTATAAATCAATATTAATAGGAAATACTGCAGCTAATCACAATTTTGGTTTAATACAAATGTCTGCCCAAGTAAGTGAAAAGCAGAATACAAAAGTAATTGCCATCATGGTTTTGATGAAATTAATGTCTTAATTCAGTTTTTGTGTTATTGGTATATCATCATGAACAGTGATTGGGAAGTGAAACAACACAAAGAATGGCCCATTAAAAAATGTTCTTTCCCAACCACTGCATGAATACAATTTTAATGAATTTCTTATGGACTCTTTGTCAGGCCATTTGAATTTTGTTTTAGTGGCCCTATTGGTCAATAGAAATTGAGGCCTTACGTCAACCTCAGTTCGACTGTGGACTTCTATAATATTTTCAAATATAGCACACAAATATAAATATATTGCCATAAAAAGTAATATTTCCTCTGTGCAAGTGCCAAATTTTGTACTGATATTGAATAATGTTGTATAGCAACAGCGCTAGAAAGTATACATGTAATGGCTACCTGGAGCAGTCTGATGATCCGCTGCATGATTTGGAATATGATTTCCTTGTGATTACTCAATAATTGTCATTTTTTAACAAAAGTAACATGGTGAAACCTTAGTACCTACATGCACATGAGTACTATTAAAAATACTATATATATTCATATTACATTTACATAAATACGTTTTATTACAAATGTTCATCCTGTCAGATTCAGTGACTCTTTCTACAACTTCAGGAAGTGTGACAAAAATAGGGATGAATAATTTTGTTACATTTACAGGTACCTACAAGCATTCCTTAGTGTACGAGAAGCTGTTCCCCAGGCCCACAAACTGATGGGTCAGATTTATGATGCTCTCAGAGATAAGAACAAGGCAATTGAAGCTTTCAAAAGGTTTGTTTTGAAGGTTTTTTAAAGGGATTTAAAGCCATTTGTTAACTTACGAAAGCTCGGCCTGATAAGCTGAGTTGGTAGCATGTCTGACTATCAATCCAGGGGTCTCGAATTCGAATCGCAGCCAAACCACATTCTTTGTGATGACTTATAAACCACATTGTGTCTCATTATCATTCGTCTCTCATCTCTGATTCAAGTGGGAAAACTATCATTTACTTGCGGAGATGGAGCTCAGCTACTAGCTATAACCTTCCAGGATCCTTTGAAAAGAGTAGTTAGGTTAACTGTTTGTTTGTTAGCCCTTGATCAGGGCCTCCGCTGGGATTCGCCAATGTCGCCAAATGCGAAGGAAATTTTTAATTTGCGAAAGATTTTCCTCTTTTGCGAAAGTGGTTGCGACAAGAAAATCAACGGCCGATTCTTGTATTCAAATTTTCTGTAGAAATTATCTTAGTTAATCCATTTAACTGTCCCCTCATCCCAATCAACAACCATGACAATTAACAGATTAATCAGCACCCAGCTGTTATATCTCCCTCAGGCCATTGCACTGTCACACATCATAAATTTCAACACATGTGTAAGATTACCTTAAGCTAAAAATAGCATATGCTAAAAATAGTCACGTGGTCGGGTAGTGACAACCGGCATATTCGTATTTTTAATTATGATATATATTTACATTTTTTAATCAGATAGAAATTTAATATGTCTTAAAATATGCTAAATATTTTTAGAAAAATTGTTTATACCAATACACTGTCAACTATACTTTCATGGGTAACCCCAATTTTTTTGTCAACAAACAGTTTCAAAATGGCGGCTTCCGGGATAAAAACAATAAATGACTGTAGATTTTGTCTGTAAAATAATTTTGTTTATAATGTCAGTGATGACTGTTGGTTGTTTGATGTCAATACCAAAGTTTTACAATAAGTAGATTTGTTTGATCTATATGCTCTGTTGTTATAATGCTAATATTGACCATATTTATAGCGAGTCTGTAGTGACAAAGTTGGTGGGGTAATAAGGATATTTAGAAAATGTTGTGGAATTTTTAACCAACGGCAATTTCAGTCAATACGCTAGCTGGAAATCTATAATTTGTGTATTAATAATTTTAAAATAAATTGATTGACAAAATCAAACAAGTACAGAAACATGACTGGGACCATTTTGACTGCAATCCATTTAAACTAATGCATCATTTGCAATATAAATCAACAACTTACTACCAATCATTGCTTCCCCTAATTATCGACTTCAGCCAATAATAACTCACAAGATAATAATAATTTTTAATAGTATTGCAATATATATTAAAAATTATATTCATAAAAAAACGTGTTTAATTCAAATGCTAAAACAAGTAAACAAACATTAGTCTCATTTAATCGCCGTAATAGGGGTGTATATAAAAATCGTTCGTGCTTTGATATGCACTAAATTTATTACTGTAAAAGAAAACATGCAGTAAGCTACTGTAACTTATGAGTGGTTTGATAACGATTTAAAAAATGTTGGCGGAGGTACGCAATTTAGTTGGCTACAAAAATGGCTCTTAATTTGGCTCCATTTTTTTTAATTTGGCTCCAAATTTTCAAATATGGCGAAAGTAGTGGCGAAAAGAAAAAAATAGCCAGAGGAGGCCCTGCTTGATGGTCGGTTAACTGTTTGTTTGTTAGCCCTTGATGGTCGGTTAACTGTTTGTTTGTTAGCCCTTGATGGCAGGTTAACTATTTGTTTGTTTGCTCCCATGGCAGGTTAACTATTTGTTTGTTAACCCTCGATGGATGATTAACTGTTTGTTTGTTAACCCTCCATGGTCGGTTAACTGTTTGTTTGTTAGCCCTTGATGGTCGATTAACTGTTTGTTTGTTAGTCCTTGATGGTCGGTTAACTGTTTGTTTGTTAGCCCTTGATGGTCGATTAACTGTTTGTTTGTTAGCCCTTGATGGTCAGTTAACTGTTTGTTTGTTAGCCCTTGATGGTCGGTTAACTGTTTGTTTGTTAGCCCTTGATGGTTGATTAACTGTTTGTTTGTTAGCCCTTGATGGTCGGTTAACTGTTTGTTTGTTAGCCCTTGATGGTCGGTTAACTGTTTGTTTGTTAGCCCTTGATGGCGGTTAATTGTTTGTTTGTTAGCCCTTGATGGTCGATTAACTGTTTGTTTGTTAGCCCTTGATGGCAGGGTAACTATTTGTTTGCTAGCCGTCGATGGCAGGTTAACTTTTTATTTGTTAGCCCTCGATGGTTGATTAACTGTTTGTTTGTTAGCCCTCAATGGCATAAAAATGATGCTAAACATTCAATTAATATCTGTTGAGAACGAGAGAGTTTGGACTACATGTGGGAGGTTGATGGTTTAGTTTCTGTCTCTGGTCAGCTCATACACCAAATTCTTTAAAACTGATTCTAGAAGCTTCATGGCAGTAAGAGGTAGTAATTTAGGGTCAACATTAAAATTTACTTGTGATCAGGCCTTCTAAAATTCCAAAATGCAAATCGGTCCAGGTTTTTTACTACCGTAAGAATCACACTTATTTTTAAAAAAAAATCACTATATGACATATGCATACCCCACCCACCATGTCAGCTGCACCATGTATTTTCTCCGTTTATTCATTAATAGGGAACTATTTCAAGTTATTTGTGTATTATTTATAAAATACTTTATCACATTGTGTACATTTTAATGACTGACATTACGTTTCCGCTTCACTGAATTATTTCATTATATTAAAAACGCTCGATCGAACCGGAAATGGCGCAAGTTCCGGAAGCTGCGTGAAATAATCGTGGAAACCAATGTATTGGTTCATTCAACTTTTTTATTTTTGATATGCATTGTGCTGTAGCTAGCTACCAAAACCAGCTCGTATATATAGTTATTTTTAAAACAAATGAAACAAACAAGTAACACTGCATGTTTTATCAAATATTTTAAATGACGCAAACAATATTCGGTCCAGCCGTCCCAGCTTTGGCAAGCGATATATCAAAGAAATTACGGACGCAAACACAATCTTTTGATGAACAGACAGAACGCTATGGGTCGCTGATGACACATTGAAGGCCTGCTACATAGTGATAGACTCTTCCGATAAACTCCCCCTAATATCATTAATGGTTTAGTCAAAATTAACATCATTTCGCACAGCAGGTGACAAAAAAATCGGATTATTTGGTCAAATGATATTGCCGCAAGGCGTATTTCACAGGTCAGTATGGCATGGTAAGAGCAATTTATGAGAATTTATACGACCGATAGAAAATATCTGGACCGATTTTTTATTAAACTTTGAAAATATCTGGACCAATTTTTTATTTAACTTTGAAACGAAAATCGGTTTTGAACTTCAGAAATCAGTCCAAAAACCGAAAAACCGGCAATTTTAGAAGGCCTGCTTGTGATACCTCATGCATGAGACAAAACCTCACAGTATTGACCAATTCACAGTCCCCCAAATTATTTTCAGAACCTTGTGTGAGAGTTTTATTTAAAGAAGATAAAATGTCGGCCATTTGAGAAAACAGACTTGTTGCCTGTAGGAATTGACCGCTTGTTTTTACTATACTACTTTTTTTTTTTTATTTACAGATCCTTAGACTTGGAACCAAACCAGAATGATGTAGTTTTGAAAGGTAATTTATCCTATTTTGTTGGAAACGTATAGAATTATTCGTTTAGATTTTGCATTTCCTGTCAGTTCTATTAAATTTGATTTTTAGCTCACACTTATTCTATTTTATATACAAACTTAATCTTTTTTGGACCCAAATTACCAATAGTAATTATGGTCTTGATTTTAAGTAAAATCCAAAGCTGGATAACATTTTAGAATTTATTCATCCATTTCAAGTCAATATTTTTAATAAAAGTAAATATACAATGTATCAATATCACTGGTAGTTGATATACGGTTCCTTCACTTAGTTGTTCTAACAGCATTAATTTTATTTTTATCAGTTATTGATAATAAATTGAGTCTAACAAAAAATATGAGAACTTCATCAAATCATTAAAATAACTTACACAATGTATTCATCTATTTCAGTTACAAATCTCACAATGTGTTGAAAATGCATGCACATTAAAAGATGCAAATTAATAAATGCTAGTTGTATTCTTAATATACATGTTGTCAGTTATGCAATGGATATTGGTTTGAATAAATCATTTTAACAAAAAGGGGAAAAGTCGTGGAGGTCCATCTATCAGTATTGAGTTTCAATGAGTACGGTTCCAGCTTTCCATAGTTAAAAAACACATATAGAAATTTTGCAACAGGTTTGTATTGTGTTCTTGTATCTGGAGTTTCAGTAGAATTAGTTCATCTGCAAAAATATTTGTATAACTAACTTTCTGACTTGAGCAGTATTTATAGGATAGATTTAGGATTGGTTAGCCCAAGATTGTGATATTGTCTGTTACTGATTGTGGTATCATACTATATTGGTAAGTTGTATGGTAATATTGTCTCTCTAGCAGATCTATGCCTTTGTGTTATGATTGAAATATATTAATTTGACACTATGGCAAGAACAGATATTGATGAAATAAAGTTGAGAAACACCTCTAAGTTCTGTTTATTTTCTATGTTTTAGTCTGTGAACTGTACTGTGATCCCAGTGTAAAGGTGGATGCTGACCAAGCACAGGTAGGAATTAACATTTTATTTTTGTCACATCTATATAGATAGATACCTATGTATTTTTAACCAAGTTTTTCAAAGTTGAAAACCTGGTTATTAGATTGGTGAAGTCGGCGGGCGGGCTGATGGGCGGCGTCAAGTTTTTCATTTTCGTTCAATAACTAGAGTATTTTTCATCAGAACTGAACCAAACTTACACAAAGTGTGAACCTCTATAAAATCTAGGCCAAGTTTGATAACCAGCCAATACGGACTACCATCTTCAGAATTATAGCCCTTTAATTAGTCAAAAATGCTAAAATTGCCCGTTTCCATTCAATAACTAAAGTATTCTTTATCAGAACTGAACCAAACTTACACAAAGTGTGTACCTCTATAAAATCTAGGCCAAGTTCGATAACCAGCCAATTCAGACTATTATCTTTAAAGTTATGGCTCTTTAATTTGTCAAAAATGCTAAAATTACCTGTTTCCGTTCAATAACTAGAGTATTTTTCATTGGAACTGAACCAAACTTACAAAAAGTGTGAACCTCTACAAAATCTAGGCCAAGTTCAATAACAAGCCAATTCAGACTATTATCTTTAGAGTTATGGCCCTTAAATTAGTCAAAAATGCTAAAATTTACCCTTTCCGCTCAATAACTAGATTATTCTTTATCTGAACTGAAGCCAACCTAAACAAAGTGTGTATCTATAAAATCTGAGCCAAGTTCGATAACCAACCAATCTGACCATTATCATCAGAGTTATGGCCCTTTTATTAGTCAAAAGTGCTAAAGTTGATTGATTCTGCAACCAAACTTTTACAATTTTTCTAGCGGTCAAGTAAAAATAATCTTTTTCTTTTGTTATTTTGATGAAGATACTAAAAAAGTTTGGATTGATGTACTGATATATATTAAAATGAAACTCCATTAACATGCACATTTTTATCTTGAAAATGGTTTGCGGTGCCCTTGCTCAGTTGATAGCCATAAGGCAAAAAATATTATAAAAAATACAAATGATTTGTTAGAGAAATGTACAGGTCCGTTTCAAATTTTTACAACACAGCTGAATTTCTAATAATGTTGGATGCATTTTGTAATATATTTGAGACAAAAAATATTATAAAAAATACAAATGATTTACAGGTCTGTTTAAAATTTTTACAACACAGCTGAATTTCTCATAATGTTTTGTAATATATTTGTAGAATCAAACATCGTGTTTAAGAAATTGTTGCTATCAGTTGAGCATGAGTGACTTACCTCCTATCTTTGGGTACTGGAAACAATACCACCACTAAAGCCTCAATGCAAAATGTGAAAATATTTATGTATTATTTTATGAATATGCATGTTTGTTTCCGAGTATAATCACATTACATCTTACATAATGTGAATAACAGAAGTAATATTTTAGTCAAACAAACAGTGAATAGCACAGAAACAAGAGAAAAGCTTTATTTCATGCTTTTTTAACAAAACTATTTCATCAATGTTTTACAAATAAAAAAACAAAATTTAAATTGTATGCTTTTTTATTTTCTGCTCCAATGTACATAAAATTCTGGCATGAAATAGAGTTATAGTTACAGAATAGCTAAAATGTTTGAAAAAACATGGTTTTCGGGGAATTTCCACGTCTCTTGTTCTTCGGTGATGATGACAGTGTGGTTAGGTTAATTGATTGTCTGTTAGCCCTTGATGGCATAAAAATGACAATAAATATTCAAAGAATGGAAATGATTTCAGTAGATCATAAGACGGTGAAGCGAACACATTTAATGAACTTTTTACTGAAACCAAAAATATATCCTCTTTGACGTGTGGTCATTACTGAAATATTGTGTTTGAGAAAGAACAAAGTTGAATATTCAAAAGATTTGATAAAAATGTTTTTGTATGTTTCAGTTTTGGATTGAAAAAGCAGAAAAATACCATCCAGAAAATAATATAATATTTAAATTGAAGGTAAGTGACTTTCTACACAGCATGTCGGAGTAAAATTTGATTTCGGTGTTGCTCCATGTCTCTTAAAGAGAAATGGGGGCTGCTGGTTAAATACAATAAAAAGTGTTTTATGTTTATAAGTGTTTTGGAAACCAGGTAGTATTTAGAGTTTCTGTCTTGCCTTTTCAAGAAAAAAAGAGACATTGATGTTACTTTTCCATCAGCGTCAGTAATTAAATTTTTGCATTTACATGTAGGTCTGTTTCTCAGAATCTGTTTGGCTTATAGTTATAAAATTTGGTCTATAGCTGGGTGATTATATGACCTTGAACTCTTTATCTCTGTTCCATCTCAAAAATGTTTGCCTTACAGTCACCAAATTTGGTCCATAGTTGTGTTATTGGTAGTGCTGCTCAAAAACAGTGCATAATGTTTTAGGTCACTTTAACCTTTATGAATGAACTTGGCTTACAAAATGTTAAGTTTTCAAATTCATTTCTCAAAAACTGTTTGACTTGTGGTCACCAAATGGTTCATAGCTATGATATGGGCGGTAACCATGCAGATTTTTTTTATAGATCACCTTAATCTCAAATAAATAACTTAGCCAAACAAAATGTGAAGTTGTGTTCTGTGTAGTGCTATTCAAAACCCTGCAGCAATTTTTTTGTGTCCTTGACTTCTACATATTAATAATGCTGTATTTTACTATCTCGATCAGATACACTAAACTTGGTCCATAATTGTGTTATAGGTAGTTTAAAGTTTAAATAACTGGCAATAAGTATACATGCATATAGCAAATGGGTTGGACCATGGGTTCTCGCAACTTGGATTCAGTCCATCCCTCATTGTAAAAACAGTAATTGACATGGTTTATATATAAAAATAATTTTTAATAATACTGGCAATAACTTTTGATGTAAAAATATCAGATATACTGCAAAAGTTAATCATATAATGAGATGTATAGCGAGAAAATTGTAATAGAGAGGAGGTTTCATAAAGTTTTACAGGCGATGTTTCGAAAGGAATCACATTAGGAAAGTTTAAATAAACCAGTATGATGAAATAATTTCAAACTGTTTAGCACTAATCCAATTTTTTTTTTCACCATTTTGGGAAGATGACCCATACCCTTGGAATTGGGAATTTTAGCGGCATTTTCATTAACATTGGGAAATTTTTTTGCATTAAATATATTTATATATTTATAAAAAGTGTACACTTGCTTATCAGGCCACTAAATTAAATAATCAATTTCATACTAAATTCAGAATGGGGAAAACTTTCTTTATTTTATCAAGGAAGTATGGCAAGTTTCAATTTACATTTTTGAAGCTTTCAATTGGGAATTTTTACCATTCAATTGGGAAAGAAAGATACTATTTGCCATTGGGAATATGACCCAATAACGGCTATAAAAATGGCCGAAAAAAAAACACTGTAATCTAAAACTGTTTGAAATGGTTAGAAGATTTATTGAAGTCATGAACAGCTTTGAAAGTGCAATATTCGAATCTGCGGATAAGTCAGATTTTCCAAATAAAATGAAATTCTCTGGTACATTGGAATAAAACTGTTCTCTGGTTTCTATAATGAGTTTAGTAAAAGAAGAAATGACAGAGCCTTCAATAGAATTTGAACACAAATAGCTAGTGCTAACCAAAAACATTTATTTTCGATGACCTTGAACTTTACAAATAATTAACTTTGCTTATTGTGTATACAACATTTGTTAATTTCTGTAAATAATCCAGTTGACATAATATAATAGAATATAACTTATATTGACATATATATATATATATTGGCAATTAAAATACATATATATTATGAAATTGATTTGGCAGGAGCGAGTTATAGACAAGACCGGAGATGGGGACAGTGGTGAGATGGAACACCTTATCAGCACGGAGCTGGTATGTTATATTGATTATTATAAGAATTCTACATGTGTTTTCACGTTAGATGGAAAATTCTATCCCCAGTATAACTGTTTTGATGAGAATGAGGCTCTGCATCTGCTCTATTTTGCGTCCATTTTAAAGACATTAAAGTATTACCGCATTGAGTGATACATGTACATACAGTAACTATAACATGTAAAGTGACACTTGGAAACCATTTGGAAATGCCAGGCCCGATGATTAGCTCAGTCAGTAAAGCATCCGACTCAATCCAGGAGTCCTGAGTATGAATTCCCCCCCCCCCCCCGTAACAGTCCCAATGATAATTGATATACAACATTGTGTCTCATTACCATTCGTCTCTCACTGCTGATTCAAGTGGGAAAGTTATTAGTTACCTGCGGAAATGGGGTGTGCTCGAGTACTGAATAACCTTTCAGGATCCCAGGAAACAGTGGTTAGATTAACTAATCGTCTGTTAGCCATCGATGGCATAATAATGACGGTAAATATTCAATGAATCACCCATTTGGAAATCCAACGTGAACCAATTGAATAAACATTTAGTACAAAATAAAATCAGTGTCGATTTACTAAAATTAAAATGAAGAATGCGACTATAGTGCATGGCATAAGATTTAACAGATCACTGAAAGACTGTCATCTCAATATTAAATATTAATACATTCTAGTATTTTCCAACATTTACAATAAATCATTATCCGTATATTGTCTTTAATTCACATTGAGCTTCCCCAGTATGTTGATTGTTTTCTATCAACACCAAGGCTGCTCAATAAAGATATAAATAAACGACTGGTTAATTTATCAAGGCATGCTCCTCTGTTCCTAAAGCCCTAAGATGCTGTTGCGTAATGACCTCTCACCTCTCACCACTGAGCTGATGGGTTCGAGCTCAACTCAATCCAAAAACTTTTAAAATTTTATTTGAGAAAGTTTACCAGTTCGGAAGAATGCTGGTTTTACTCAGATTCATTCTGAGTTTTCCTCCACCAAGAAAACTGGATATGCCATGTATATATTATGTATATATATCATGTGTTGAAAATGACATCAAACACTAATGAAAATAAAACTATTAAGGTTTCTCATTTCGAATTATTTGTTAATGTATTATTGCTGCCAATTTACATTTAACTGTCCCTCCATACATGTATACACATGGTATTATATATTATTAACATGTATCAAATGAACAACAATGTTATGGTATTTCATGTACATATACATGTACTGTTATTATACCCCCGACAAAGAAGTTTGAGGGGGTATATTGGAGTCACCCTGTGGTCGGTCTGTCGGTCGGTCTGTCCGTTGCAATTTTCCTTGTCCGGAGCATCACTTGAAAAGTACTGGATGGAATTTCATCAAACGTCATACAATGGTAGAATATAATGAGAGGAAGTGCAGTGTATTCTTGCTTATTACAGAGTTATTGCCCTTTGATATTTTTTCTTGTCCGGAGCATAACTTGAAAAGTACCGGATGGAATTTCATCAAGCTTCATACAATGGTAGAATATAATAAGAGGAAGTGCAGTGTACAAGAAACATAACTCTATTCTTGCTAATTACAGAGTTATTGCCCTTTGATATATTTCCCTTGTCCGGAGCATTACTTTTAAAGTACTGGATGGAATTTCATCAAACTTCATACAATGGTAGAATATAATGACAGGAAGTGCAGTGTACAGGAAACATAACTCTATTCTTGCTAATTACAGAGTTATTGCCCTTTGATATATTTCCCTTGTCCGGAGCATTACTTTTAAAGTACTGGATGGAATTTCATCAAACTTCATACAATGGTAGAATATAATGAGAGGAAGTGCAGTGTACAGGAAACATAACTCTATTCTTGCTAATTACAGAGTTATTGCTCTTTGATATATTTCCCTTGTCTGAAGCATAACTTTAAAACTATTGGATATAGTTTAATAAAACTTCATACAATGGTAAACCATTTTCTGTCATGGCGGCGTTCCGGGGTATTCATCACCATTCAGTGATAGCTCTAGTTTTTACAAATTTTCAGTTGAAGAATCCCACAGATGTACAGCTACACATAAAACTGATGCGCCTTTTCATTCAGTCACGAGATGTTGACCGAGCATATGACCATGCTGTTAAAACGATGAAGATGCTGGCATTTGTGTCATCCATAGACTGGTATGAATGCCTCTCAGATGTCTATCAGGTGGGTTAATTGTTGTTACGGTTAGTTCAGAGGTATATCTCTGGTGCATTTTAAGCAATGTTTTTTTCTTTGAAGATGCTGGAAATCTGAGGTAAAAATGCAGGGGCATTTTGTTGCAGCAACTCTGAAGGAACGTGTGTTACCAAAGGTTCCATCCCAGTGAGATTTAGTACAATAGGTCTAATTTTAGATACAGTAAAACCCCTCTAATAAGAGCACCTTTGGGACCAGGCAAAAATGGTCTAAATAGCTGGGTGGTCTTATTGTAGTCAAACGATGTATACTATATTGTGCATATGTGTGGATTTACTGTTATTCCAATGATAATAATTATAAAAAATAAATCCTTTTTTTCTTATAATGGATTTGTTGCTGTTTTTACTTATTATTATCATAACATGTATTTTAAGTGTATGGACATGTTAAAACATGGGGATAATTAAAATTAACAAGTAAAGACAATACAAAAAATATTTCAACATTATGCATGAGTAGATATAGTTCGTGTTGAGTCCTTAACAGGGTCGTTTCCTTTCACTTAGGGCATTCTATCCTTATCAATGAACGAATGTATTTGAATTTTCATTTCATCATTGTCTGGACCCTGAAAACAAAAAAGAAAACAGTAAGATGTTATGAAAATATAAAAATATATAACAACAGTTTCATTCTTAATCATCATTTAAAATTGCTATTATTAATAAGACTATCATTTTCTTCAAGAGTAAGTTCATTATTAATTTGTTTCTCCGTTTTTACAGATGTGTTTTATTTTTACAGTAAAATTTAGAAATGCGATTCACCACATCATGAGCGACCATCAATATAACTCGAATAACAATTAAGCAATTAAAAGATGCCAAATTACTAATTTTCATTGTCCATAGCCACCTGTTTTTTGACAGGTTGCATATTTTAACGACCACAAAGTTTGTTTTTACAACACTATCTCTAGTGTCCTTTATGGCTTTGTTTACATGAAAACATCACACCTTTAACGACAACCACAAATCTACTTGTTGATTATGTCATAAATTTTTCATCGAGGCGTCTTTGATCACACAAGTGGTCGTAATTAAGGGTGTGAAAATAGAACAAAGACCGTAGTCGGGACAGATTTGGTGGTCATCATACTGGATTAGCAGATTAGCGGAGTTATCGACCATTGAATAAAGAAGGAATAAATCTGTCCCTAAAATAAATGCCAGTAATAGCAGGGTTGTCTTAATATTGGGGTGGTCGTAAGGTGGAGTTTTACTGTACATGTACTTGCAGAATATGAAACATGTAGTTCAATTGTAAATTAATTCAAGGCAGAAAACAAAAGTACTTGCATGTGTTCATTTATCACTATTAATTTTATCAAATGTTAGCAAAGCATTATATCATTTTGGCCAACAAGTTAAATAGATTTTTAATAAATGAGTATAAATGTGTAAATCTATTTTCCACATCGCTTAGAAAAATGTTTTGTATACCATTTATTTTTCAGGTTGTCTCTATATGGAACACAAAAATGTGCTTTTCCAAGATGCTATAAATAACACTGCATACGTCGGTTACTGTCAGTCATAGTACAAGGTTAATGAATTAGCTCCTGTCATAGTAACTTAGCATGAGAGCTTATACATGCACCGCTAATAGGAATAAGATAAAAAGAATTCTTCAATCCCAAACTGTAAATTAGAAATATATAAAAAATACATATTGTTCACTTGGGAATTTTTGGTATCGTATCATTTCAGGTATATCAAGACCAGCACGGATGTGGTGATGATACTATATTCTATACATACAAACTTTTTGCTTTGTCCACGCTCACTTTCCTGCGGCTGAAAGCTGAAGACAGAGATATGCTCAGTGTAGTGAAAGCAATAAGTCAGTAAGTCCTCTAACCCATGGATTGTCTAGTGCTTGAAATAATCACCTCATTAGGAAACTTGTTAAGAGAATTAGGATTTAAAATGTTTTAAAGACAAAACTTGTATATATCAGTGTTGTAGTTGACATTGATATTAGAACTACATGTATTCAGATATAGTAGAAAATGAAAGCAGAGTGGTAGTGTAATTGATAGAGTGTTAGCTGCTCGTGCCAGAGCTGGCAGGTTTGATCCACAGCTCAACCCAATGCCTCTCAAAAAGACAATTCTCAGTACTGGTTCTACCCAGAATCATGAGCAGTTCAAATAAGCTTTATCAAGCTAAAATAAATTAAAAGTCAAACCTGTCTTAAGCAGCCAGTCAAGGGAGAGAGTAAATGTGGCCTTTTAAGACAGGATGTTTTTAATACAGGCTAATTTATTCTGAAAGCATAGAAATGGGAAATAGAAAACATGGTTGCTTAAATCAGGTGGTTGCTTAATAGAGGTTTTACTGTAGTATAAACTAATTGAAAATGAAATTAAGTTTAAGTGCTTCCTTCTGTTGGGATGTTTTATGACTACGCAGCCAATAATGCCACTAGACACTGGCAACCAAACGGCTTCTTGTTCTGTAAATATTATGTACAACTACATGTAAATGAGTAATATTACTATACTCTCGGATGTTGTTACAGACTTGACCAGGATATATATGAAGCCAGTGGTATGAGGAAGCAGAGCTCTGAATGGGACAATTTTCTCAGAGAGATGAAAGGCCAGCTGTTCTTCCTTATGGCAATATTTCTTCTCAAAAGGGCTCTCAAGGTATGTTTTGTTAGTAAATCAATGTGAGGCAAAAGAACATTTTTAAACATCCATTTCTGTAAGGGCAGGCATTTGCTTTATTTGCTTTAACTCGTTTGAAAAAAACAGTTGTTGTATTGTTTTTTTATTTTTGCACATATCATTAAAAATCATTAATAGACAAATATCATGACATGACATTCCATTTCTAGTTATGTCTTTCTAGAAGCTTTGAACTTTTATTCATAACTGGACTATATAATCACACTTCGTGATTAAATCGTATATGGATGAGATATTTTATTCAGCAGAATTCTCTTTTCTTGTGTAGTTTGAGGTAGCCAAGCTAGATATATTTGGTCAGTTGAATAGTGAAATTTTCCAGATTCCAGTTGTCAAGATTACAGATTGGACCAAAGGTCAAATTTGGTAGGATCTGTAAATTAAATTCATGCAGGTAGTTATACCTGCTACAGTTCCAGCTCATGGCAAAGAAGTGTGCCACACAGGTACTCATTTATTATGCATATCTTAAAGGTCAAGGTAAAAAATGAGTATGAAGAGACATACATTTTTGTTTTTAAAGTTATATTCAATTTTTAAGAATTATTTAAATTTTGTTTTCAGGGTCAGGTTCCATGGAAAGATGCCAGTACATTTAGTGCTGTTTGTTTTCTCATCAGTGATTCATTCCCCACAGTAGATCAGAAGTCCAGCTGGTATTGCCAAGTTTCACCAGATAGGAGGAAGTTTTATGATCACCTATATATGTCTGGCTGTGATAGGCTGAGTCAAGGAGGTATGATGATTTCATGGCACGTGATTCACCCAGATTTTAGGAGTACATTATATATCAGTTCATCAGAAGAAAAAGTATTTTTTGTTGAAGAAGCTAAAGATACATGTAGTTTATTTAATTTAAAACAATGTAGGTAGATTACCAGGCAATGATTGTGATTCAAAATGTTGGTGTAGTGATGTTTTTTATGTTATATACTGAAAATCAATCTAATGAATGTTTCTAAAGAAAATACCCAGAAGTTTCTTTTTGCTCAGTTTTGTGTCAGAAAAAAATATTACGGTACATGTATTTTTATTTTTTTACTGTTTATGAAGCAATTATTTGTATCATGTACAATCAAAACTGTTTTAAATCTATGTTACACAGTTTAATTTACTAGTAAGGTTGTCTGGTTGCATGATTGTTATTTACATATTGTACTTGCAAAAACTTTAACTAAACATCTGCGTGATGTCATTGATGAACATGTTTGTGTCAATAAATATTGGATTGTGTGTCTTCTTCATAACAGTCAATCTTTTTCTAGCAAAATTTACATACAATAATTTTGGTCTTAAAATTATTTTTATAAAAACCCACAAAAACTTTGATAATGCATCGCTGTTATTTCTATCAATGACACCCCCAGAGTAACTGACTGTCTACAACATCTTGAATATGGAACATAATACTTAATACCACTGGATCGATTTATAACAATTTTGCAGAAATGTTCCTCGGGTGACCCTTTACTAAGTTTGTTCAAGCCATTGTGATTTGTTAAAAAACATGACCGCCACAGTGAGGTGCTAGTTTGCTATATAGGCAGCTATAGCAAAAATTTCAAAAGCCTTCTTGTCAGAATCTACTGCCCTGATTTCGATGTAATTTCACTGATATTTACCACAGGTGAACCTCTACCAAGTTTGAACTCTTCTACGCATCTGTTACATCTTCAAAACAAATCAAAATTCTAACTTCTCGCCCATGTCGTTTTTCTGGAATTTTGAGTGTACCGATACATGTATTATATAATCTACTTAAGTTGGGTGACTCAAGGTCAGTCAGGTGAGCGAAATAGGGCCAACTTGGCCCTCTTGTTCTTTAAAATGACTACGTAAAATCAAAATTTGACAAACAAAAATTAGCTACCTACCTACCCACATAATAATACTGGGCCAGGGCACAGCAAACAAATATTTTTTTAAGGATGGCCGTACATGTTATGGAATAGAAAGTTTAATACAGTCAAACTCATTATGTTGATATCGCTTAAGACTATAATCCAAGGGTTGTGAGTTTGAATCCCCGCCCAGCAACAGTCTCCGTGATGATTGATATGACATTGTGTCTCATTATCATTTGTCTCTCACCGCTGATTCAAGTGGGAAAGTTATCAGTTACTTACAGAGATGGGGTGTGCTCGAGTACTGGTTAACCTTTCAGGATCCCAGAAAATAGTGGTTAGCTTAACTGATCGTCTGTTAGCCCTCGATGGCATAAAAATGACGCTAAATATTTAATCCATCAATCAATCCGGTAGTGTTGATATTTTCAGCCGTCCCAACTTTTCCCCTTCTTTGTGTATGTAGATATATTCCTTTTGCTAATATTGTCAATTGTTTCAATAAGTTGATCCCAGATTTGCATCCTGATTGATCATTTTACACCTTTAATTGAATATTTGTCTCAATATTATAATTGTTGACAAAATATTCTTTTGTTTTCCACAGTGTGTGAAAATCTGGGCATGATATTTTTCACAGTTTGTTTAAGACCAGAGACTTACAATTGGTCTACAGTAAATTGTAAAAATATCATTTGATTCAATCAATCAACCTCATTCTCAATATGATAGAACAAATATATTTCACACTGCCGAGTAGTTCAAAGAAGGACCCAGATATAAGCATTTATTATCACGACATTGTATTTCTACTGCACAGACCATAATAGGAAAGCGAAAGTACAATTGACAGATAACAATTATTAAATGATGAAAATAAATGTTTATCTTGAGACAAAATCTATGTCGATATTCTGATATCTTAACATTTTTTCCCTCTAAAATCGATATAACGAGTTACCACTGTAGTTTGGTGGTTTCGTTCATAACTGATTATTGTTTGAGCAACTACTATTTTTATTTTTGAGACAAAAATATATTGTTCTCAGTTGTAACTAGTTATGATGTGTCTGGCAAATGATAGATTGTCCTGAGTTATTTGTTTTCCGTAAACTATCAAGATATACATGTATGTTCTCTATCAAAATTCTCTCTAATTTTAAAAAATGATTGATATACGACATTGTGTCTCATTATCATTTGTCTCTCACCACTGATTCAAGTGGGAAAGTTATCAGTTGCTTGCGTAGATGGGGTGTGCTCGAGTGCTGGTTAATCCAAGGAAACAGTGGTTAGGTTAACTAATCGTCTGTTACCCCTCGATGGCATAAGAATGACGCTAAATATTCAATCAATCAATCTCTTTTAGGTCACATGATCTACTCGTTGATAAACAAACAAGATGATGGTTTATGGGCACGGAAACTGCGACAAAAAATGTGTACTCCTCAGGGCAAGGAAGCTCTATATTCTCTCATATTCACCAGTGGAGATTTGAGAAGAAGGAAGGAAAGTTCCTATATTTTACAAAGCGACGTCTTTACAGGAACTTCTCTTGATGTACCTGCTAAACGTCAACTAGTCGAGTATGATTCAGGTAAGATTGTATTGTAGCTGCTAAACATTATCTAGTCCAGCATGATTCTAGTTAAGATCTAATTTTAGAAACTTTTCTTGGTGTACTTGTTAAACATCAACTACAAGAGTATGATTTTGATATAGTTGTTGATATAACAGTTTATGTCCTGTGCTGTGATGAGTGTAGGAATTCTCTTGACGTGCCAGTTTATCATCAAAATTCGTACATGATTCTAGTATGTTGGAGTTTCCTTTCTTCCAGGTAGGAATGCAAATATACTGTCTATCAAAAAATTAATTGAGTTTGAAAATTTAAATATAGTATCAAAATATTTTAATAATGGCATTTAAAACGCCTGGTTTGAGTAACTTAACAGCTTCCCTTAAATTATACTGCATGCTCATACTTTTCAGCTGCCTACGGCTTTCATTGCGGCAACTTGGGCCATCTGGTTTGGCTGGCTCTGCAGCATCATTCTTTGAAAGACGACATCCAGCCAGATTATGAACAACTCTGTGAGTAAATATAAATAGCTTGTTGTCTCGGTATAATATAACATTTTATAGCACTTGTTTGATCTAAAGAGTTCTTCGGAAACATTGATGGACTTTGTTGTTATGACCCCTCCATTCAAAGAATGGTGATGTGACATTAAGCATTACCCTTCTCCATCCGCTTTGTCATCCATTGATCCTTCACCCATCCACTTGGTTTCTGATCAATCATTTCTGAAGGGGTTTATGTATTTAATTAATATTCGTGTGTACATATATAACTATAAAATAGATGTCAGTTTCATTAAAGCTAATTATAATTAATAATACAAAGCTATGTCTTTTAAACAAGTGGATATTAAGCTCAAACTTACTGAACATGTATAACATTTTTCTATCCTTGATTCACATTTTTTTAAGCTCGCCAGGACGAAGTCCAAGGAGAGCTATTGCCATGATCCCTGCGTCGGCGTCATCATCTGTAGACACCCAGGTTAAATTGAATTGAATGAAACTTTGCATGTGTGTTCACCATCATCAATGGAACACACACAGACAAGAACCATAACTCTTGATTGCATTTTGACACTGTTATGGCCCTTTTTGGACACCCAGGGGCGAGCTTTGTTGTCTTCTGACAACTCTTGTTTCGTTATCATTTAGATACAGTAAGAATGTGTTGACAGAGAGGCAGTCATTGTAGACCTATCATACTTATCCTCCCGCCATTCAAAGCACGGTGAAGGGGCATGATGTGTTGGTCCCTTGATCCACATGTATGTCTGCATCCTGTAAAAAATGGGCTTCTGATCAACAATTGAAGGGGTCTATTATGTATGGAATCAATATTTGGTGTGTAGTTAATATAAAGAATAGGCTAGGTTAGATATTTGGAGCCAGGCCCGATTCGCTCAGTCGGTTGCGCATCTGACTATCAATCCAGGGGTCGAATCCCCGCCGGGCAACAGTCTCCGTGATGATTGATATACAACATTGTGTCTCATTATCATTCGTCTCTCACTGCTGATTCAAGTGGGAAAGTTATCAGTTTCTTGTGGAGATGGGGTGTGCTCGAGTACTGGTTAATCACAGGAAACAGTGGTTAGGTTAACTGATCGTCTGTTAGCCCTCGATGGCATAAAAATGATGCTAAATATTCAATCAATCAAATCAATCAGTATTTGGCAAAGTCTGTCAAACAGGAGTTAAGGGAGTAATGGCCCCTTTTCTACTTAATTGTTGGTAAAAAAATGTTTTCAGATCAATATTGGGGGCATTAGGGTTGACAGGCGCGTTTCTAGTATAAGTTATTTGCTGGCTGTTCAGGGTTCATATTGTTTTCAAAATGGTATCTTTGGTGTGAACAGCAAGGTAATTACTTGAATAAACCCTTGTAGGGAAAGTACAATCTTCACCTCTGTCCTGAATCATCTGCCGAAGAAATCATAAAATAAAGATACTAACATAACAGTGGAGAGTGAGACTTGTAACATATGTATGTAAATATGTATGGAGCATATTGTCTAGTATCAGAGTATCAGATCCACGCACGCAAGTAGAACGTTCAATCCCCCTCTACAACCATGTGTTGTGTATTTGAGCAAGACATGTTATATGGTGGTTAGTAGTGGTTCTACTCAGGAAGTCATCAGATGAGATTTGAATAAGTTGAAAAGAATTGTTTTCACAGTCTAAATTGATGGTAAATGGGTTTAAAATTCAATTAAATATTTGTTTTACAGTTGGGTACCAGATTTTCCCAGATATGAGGTACAGTTTCAAGGATTTACAAGGTGGGGATCCAAGTTCTCTCAGTCAGCTAGACGTCCAGGTAAACATTTCATTGTGACTTAATGTTTCATCTCACATATTGGAGGTTTTGGGTTTGATTGCTAGACAGGTCAGGAGAGCCAAAATTTGAAAATGGTACTAAAGGACTGGTAGGCTCTGTGGTCAAGCAGATAAAATACTGGCCACTCACATTGGATGTCATCTCAAAAACTGCACCTAATGCTGGTTCTGCCAAGAATTCAAAATTGACAGTAATTCACTGAGCTTCTTTTCTTGCCAATCTGTGTTTAAAGGAATGTTATTGGACTCATGGGTATGAAAATAATAAAAACAATGATTTAGTGATATTTGCTATCAATTTATGAACTTCTGGTTTTAATTACTGGAAATATAAAATATTTTGATGATTTATGTTGATAATTTTCTTTATAAAAATGTAAGCACTATTTTATTCACAATTTAATATAAAATAATTAAGGATGGCAACGAATGGCAATATTGATATTCGAATATTCGGTCATTCTTTCGAACGAATATTCGAATATATTCGGTCAAGATCTTAAAAATAAATAATCATCAACTTTCTATCCCGAACGTTTTTACTCGCCATATTTGTTACTTTCTCTTTCAGCGGAAACGGTGCTGATGTATAAATACTAAAAAGCAAACAATTTGAATATCATTGTCGTCAAGATTCAACATGACGTGGAACTCGATGATGCATAATTAATAATAATAAATGCTATGTTATATTAGCTTTACTAAGTTAAAAATTCGTATATTTGTATAGTTTATAAGTAATTAACTATTTATAAATGAAATTGAAAAACAAACATAAAAAAAATATATATGGTGCCGTAACCTGTTTTCGAGTGTCACCTGAAATCGATCACTTCCCAGAATTACGAATATCGCGCACGCGTATTTCAACTTCCTACACTATTGGCAATATTTACAAACAGTATCCACGTGGTCATTGAATGCAAAGAAAAATATCAAAAATAATGCTTCCGATAGAAGTGAGAAAGTCATTTTATGGTACAGACCTGAAAAAAATGTATTTCTCACTAGGTCCATTTTTCAGTTTACATAAAACCTCGACAAATGCTAGGTTTGTTTACGAATATCGATTTCATACACGTCTGCTGAAAACTGATGCAATACAGGTCAAGGTTGAAAGCTATAAAATATTTCGCTTGTGCATGTCAGAAATTATCGAGGTTCCGGAAGAGTGACCTTCTTATAGATTTTTTTTTAAGAATGAGATTGAAATTAGTACAGGACCACATTTAAATGTAGAATAAAAACAAGCAAACAGTTGAAAAGGTTTGTTATAAGAAGTGGATAAGAAGAGGTGGTTATATAAAGAATAAATAATAAAGTAGCAAATAAAAAAGAAGATATATATTTTAAATCGGTGTTTTTATTTGGTTACTATGAATAAAAAGTAAAATTTTTTTAAAAACCTCATGCTGTTAAGTTAATTGATATTATGATGAAATTAACATATTCAGAAATATTTATTCATTTTAAAGGTTATGCAGTTTTCTCTGCTTACATTTATTTGTGCTTTTGAAGCCATGTGTCATTTTAGTTTGACACATTACATCATCCTATCATGTGCTCGATATCAGGTGCCGCCATTTTATTGAACGTATACTGGGTCACCATGATCTAACGTGAATGGTGAAGTCAATGGGCATGTATTTGTAGTTGTTTTGGTAGAAAATAATTATTTGATAGTTATTTTAACGTTGTATACAAGCATTTACTGTCAAAATCCGTTTTGCATTGAAATATTTTAGCAGCGATTATTAAGTGATCGAAAACCGGTAACACAATCATAAGTTAATTCGTCTACTACTTGACGCATTTATTATTCACAAGTACATAAACGGCCTTCAAATCAAAGAAGTGTGCTCTTCAATTAGGTATAAGATTGGTAAATAAACAAACTTGATCTCGAAGATTAAAATTGCCTAAGGCAAACAATTAAAGGATTACCGACCAGGACCCCTTATCACCTTGGCAACGTCCAATTGACACCGATAATTACCGTGTTGATATAACACCTTTCAAAACCATTTGTGGCAAAAATATTGAAATTGAAAATAAATAAAGAAAACAATTTGAATTTACTATATTTTTTTAATATTTTTTTTTTGCGAATATTCGAATATCAATATGACATTCGAATATTCGGACGTATGACCGAATATTCGAATATCCGAATATTCGTTGACATCCTTAAAAATAATCCATATATTTGGTAATATACAGCTCATGATTTCTGTGTAACATTTGCTGAAGAAGCCCAAATAGCTTGTATAAATTCACTTCAAATCCAGATTTTAAAGGTTAATCATAATCGTAAAGAATCATGATATGTTTGTTATCTATGCAGGTTTTCCTCTATGCCTGTGTTAGATGGTCAGCTGAAAACCAGAGAGACAGAAAGAGGAACTTGCATGCCATAGCTGACAAACCTGACCTGCTTCCTGCATGTCTCAGTTCCAACCAGTGTACAAAAGCTCAGTGTGAGTGGTGGTCAGCTGTATACAGAATGGAGAACAAGCAGGGAAGGTATGTACATCTGGCACATGTTTGTAACTATTATGTGTATGTAGCAACCAGACAGTGGTGGTCAGCTGTATACAGAATGGAGAACAAGCAGGGAAGGTATGTACATGTGGCACATGTTTGTAACTATTATGTGTATGTAGCAACCAGGTAGTGGTGGTCAGTTGTATACAGAATAGAGAACAAGCAGGGAAGGTATGTACATCTGGCACATGTTTGTAACTATTATGTGTATGTAGTAACCAGGCAGTGATGGTCAGCTGTATACAGAATGGAGAACAAGCAGGGAAGGTATGTACATGTAGCACATGTTTGTAACTATTATGTGTATGTAGCAACCAGGTAGTGGTGGTCAGTTGTATACAGAATAGAGAACAAGCAGGGAAGGTATGTACATCTGACACATGTTTGTAACTATTATGTGCATGTAGCAACCAGACAGTGGTGGTCAGCTGTATACAGAATATAGAACTAGCAGCAAGGAAGGTATGTACAACTGGCACATGTTTGTAACTTATGTGCATGTAGCAACCAGACAGTGGTAGTCAGCTGCATACAGAATGGAGAACAAGCAGGGAAGGTATGTACATCTGGCACATGTTTGTAACTATTATGTGCATGTAGCAACCAGACAGTGATGGTCAGCTGCATACAGAATGGAGAACAAGCAGGGAAGGTATGTACATCTGGCACATGTTTGTAACTGTAGCAACCAGACAGTGGTGATGGCAACTTATGCCAGAGGTTGTTGGTTAGAACTGAGGCTCAACTTGATTGTTTCTCAAAAAACAAAGTAATGGTGTTAGGTGTTGACTACTCATGTTGGAGGTTGCTGGTTAGAACTGAGGCTCAACTCAATGGTCTCTCAAAAACAAAGCAGGGTACTATTACTCGCCAGGAAAAGGAGTTGTAACAATTTACAAAAGCTCTGTTTAATCTTACTTTGCAACCAAGCTTCAATAAAGACATACAAATAGAATATGTAGTCAAGTGTTTCATACACACACATTCAACGATAAAGAATTTAAGGAAAAGATGGTTTTCATAGTATTTATAGACATTTCAAAATATGAATAATATGTCCTGAGATTGATTTTTGGAATTCGCAGAAAAACAGATTTGATCTGATGTACATGTGCCTGGTCAGCTGACACCAGATAATTTCTGTGATCCTTATTACAATGTATTGTGCCGTTTTATGAATAGACAACTTGTTTTTACATGTTACCTCCATGCTTCATTATAGTAAAACTACATTCAACAATCCACTTACTGACAATTTATCACCTATGCAGTTCTTGAAAAAGCACTCGCTGTTTTACTTGTATACTATTATTGGCTTACAGGCCATTCTTTTATTCTTGCTAAAATAACACTAAATAATTATGACGTGATGCATTTCAGCGAGAAGCTGTCCAAGCTGTGGGGTGTTGTGATGCGGGGTTTGGAGACAATCAGAATGGTTAACCCTCACACTCTTCCCCTCCCCCTGACCGTCCATATTGCCAAGACATTAGATGCCAGGGTATGTCACTCATATTTAATTACTTAAAATATGTTAAATATACTGTGTTTCATTATTTGTGTTTTTCAGTGTGTTTTTTTTTTTAATTTTTAATTTAATAAACTAGATATTTCATTATGTCAGATCAATATTTGTATATAAAAATTTTGTTGGAAAGGGTCTTAATTAATGTTGTTAGAACTTTTGGACTGACCCTTTTTCCATATTTGTAATATATTAAGCATTGAATTATGTTTAAATTTTGAATGTCACAAATCCTATCTTTCATTAGTTTACTACACAAGGATTATGCCTGCAGTTAATACTTTCTTGAGGAACAGTGGCAATGTATTTAACATTTGTTACTAATGATAAAAATAAATGTTGTAGTTGTGTCATTCCCATAATGCAACTTAAAGGGAGTATATATCAGGGGTTGGGGGGAGTTGCTATAAATGTCTTGAAAAATAAAGATATTATCACAATGGCTAAAAATGAACTTATTATCATAAATAAATAAAGGTTTGGTATACATGTATCAAATCCACCAAATTATGACAGTTTTGATATTTCAATCGGAGTGAATAACTTGAAATTCCTACTCTAAATATAGACAACACATAAATACTTCTTGACCTTTACATTGTCATTTAGGCTATTTCTAAAATTAAACAAGTTTCCAATATGTCAACCTGTGGGACGGATCAATTTTGAAATCAAAGTGAAATCGTGACTCATTTAACACATCACAGAATATGTTTTAAGCAGGAAATATATTTTAGTTTAACCTTGGCGCATAGCCCAAGTTAGGAAATCTCTTTTCAATGTATTATTTTGGGATGTTTAAATACAGGGTCAGTGAGTATATATAGGCACTATATATTGAAATAAACTGTTTTTAGCCATTTTAAATTCTTTGTAAAGTCCTGATATATTCACGTTTATAGTAGTACACTCATGTCTCTTATAACGTTGTCCGATTTAACGTGAAACTCGTTATAATGCAGTTTTACTATGGCTTCCAAATTTATAATTGATAATTTCAACCAGATTTATTAAAAACTTGCTGTGTAATAATTGATCGAAAATCTCAACTAAAAGTGTATACGAGCTTGTTAAGTTTTTCCAAACTGACCATGTATTTGTACATAATAACACTTTGATAATTCAGATTGACATGATAACAACTTCTGATTATAAATATACATACTAATCATATTTGCAGGCAAAAGAGATTGAGTGTCTAGATGCAGAGGGTATTGTAACACCCAAACTTGCGTCAGTGCATGACCGTGCTGCGTATTACTGGAAGATGGCTAGTGATGTTCTGGACAGAATTGACAGGTATATCATATACATCAAAACAGTCTTGCTGCTTTGACAAGTTTGTTTAATATTCAGAGGAAAATAAATTATAAACAGAAATTAGTTTTTATTTCTGTGCTTAGTCTTTTTCTTCAAAATGTTTTTATAAGAAGCCTTGTTTCTGAGGTACCACTATCTTGCTGGCAGCTCTTGGGATCTTTACTCCTTGGAATTTCTTTGGTTTAATATATTCAGTACATATGTAATTGCAAATAGAAAACTTGGTTTTCATGGAATTTCCATGACCCTGTTCATAAAATTACACCAACTTTTGTTGTTTCATCAGAAATCAAAGCATTAAGCTGCCCAAGGAGATGTTGTTTCCTAGTGACAGGATGATTGACCCAGCTTTCACTAAGAAGTTACAGGAGCATGTAAAATTTGCCATGGCAACTGTTGCTATGAGGAAAGAAAACTATGAAGAAGCATTGAAAGCTTTTGAAAATCTGGATCAGCCAGAGGCTTCATACTATAAAGGATTGGTAAGTTGCTTGGTAATTTAAGGTGTACAAGTCTTGCAATGATTGGAATTGTTAGGTGTGATTCCTATTAAAAAAACTGTTTTAATGTTTAGAGCAACTCAAAAGTTCATATTTTTTTAAGCTCACTATTCTAGTTTCCCGTTGTTCATTTTAGATATGTTATCCTCAGAAAATATTCATATGATTTTTATCTTATAAAATAATTTATTTTTTTTAGTTTTAGAAAGTCTGATTGTTTTAGCATTTTTTAAAAATATTTTATACAGTAGCATATTGCATTTCTGAACAGATATAATTTGAAATGTCAGGGCACAATGGTCAGACAGAAATACAAATACCCTGGTATGTGTGCAGGCCTTAATTACATTTCTGTATTGGAGAGGGAAGTAATTCATTGTTTTTTTGCTTATTCATGGTAACATACCATATGATAAAAAATTGTAGCATATATTCTATTTTTAGCTCACCTGAGCCAAAGGCTCACAGGTGAGATTTTGTGATCGCCTAGTATCCGTCGTCTGTCGTCCGTCGTTAACTTTAAGCTTTTAACAACTTCTCCTCTGAAACCACTGGGCCAATTTTGATATAATTTTACAGAAATGTTCCTTGGGTGACCCTCTACCAAGTTTGTTCAAGCCATCTTGATTCGTCAAAAAACATGGCAGCCAGGGGATGGGGTTAGTTTTATGTCAGATTACTTCCCCTGTTTTATAGCATAAATGTCTGTATATAGCAATTATTATAAGAAGAGGTAATAAACTCTTTAAATAAACTTTTTTTTTGCTATTATTATACAATATTATACCAAATATAAGTTTTAAAAGATAATTCATAAAACGATGAATGATACAATTATAATCAATGATTGAAATATTATTCATATATCACGAACCATTTTAAAATAGTCAAACCTGTCTTAAGAGACCACTAAAGGGAAATCTCAAAAGTGGTCTCTTAAGGCAGGTGGTCTCTTATTGGGGTTAAATGTTTTTTTGTTGGTCTTTTTTTGGTCTTATATAATGCATGTATATTTCAGTCATTTTTAGGGCTTTCACCCACTGTTCTAATGTTAGACATTTTCTCTTTGCTGAAGACATGGCAACTTTGATAGAATATCGCAGTATGAAACCACAATATTGAAACACAGTCAAATAAACCTTGATATTCAGTGTCTTACGTTTACTCATTTTTGTCTTGACAAACTTTCAAACCGTCCATGAAAAACAATGACAAACTGTCTTGTCTTTAGTTTCCAATTTAATCTAATCAAAAAGCCGATCAAATAATCAAAAGTAATAATAAATTTTAATCATAATAAAAAATATATATAAACAAACAGCACTCAGTCTAATCTCAATTTTCCAATTTAACCTGATCAAAAAGTTCAATCAAACCTATTTAATATTTTTGTCGTAATAAAAACAAACAACAAACAAACCTCAAACTGTCCAATCTTTAATTCCAATTTTATTTATGTTATTGACGATCCTTTAATTGTAATAAAACAAATAGCAAACATTTCAGTTTATTCCACCCAAACAATGATCGAACGTTGATAAATAATTGGGGTTAAAGTGTTTTAACTTTATAACCTGTTATCGAACAATTATCAGCTTTTTCCACAAGACACTGCAGTATTTGGCCTTGGGTTATTTTTAGCACGTTACCTCGGAGATCGCCAATTTTACACTTACACATTTGTCACGTACACAAAGCATGATGCTGAAATTTCACACCTCGTGTATTCATGGTCGTATGATAAAGGATATTATTTGAAATTTGATGGATTTTAAGCGGTCGCTGGTCGCAGAGAACAAGTGGTCGCTTATTGCATGTGTAATTATGAATGAAATTCGTTGGGGGGGATTTAATGTGGTTGCTTATATCAGGGGGTCGCTATAACAAGTACATGTAGTCGCTACTGCAAGTTTGACTGTAAGTGTTTTTCTGAATATAAAAGTCTGAGTTTTTATTGTTCAGACAGGGATCGTTTACTGCTTCATAATAAAGCAATACCATATTTTTAGCTAGTTTCATCACAGCAAGAAGTCTGCTTGAGATTTTCAGTGTCAAAGTGTACTTGAAATCTTGGAGGAGGAGTTTAATTGTTTTTGTGGGAGAGTGCACTGTGTCAAAGATTCTTTCAAGTGATAGACTTTGGGAAGGCTTGTGTTTGAAACTCTTAGGAATATTTATTGTGCTGGAACTGTGGATTGTTTCATGCACAGTAGTTTAGTCTGATGCTTTAGTTTGAAACTGTTCTCAAACATAACAGGTTAGTTTTGTGCTGGAACTGGATTTTTATCTTAGTTCGAAGACTTAGCAGCTATAGCAAAAACTTCAAAAGCCTTCTTGTCAGAATCTACTGACCTGATTTTGATGTAATTTCACTGACATTTACCATTGGTGAACCTCTACCATGTTTGAACTATTTAGTCTAGGAGAACTGAAGCTGAACCTTGCAATAGGGTATATACAAGGTTTTTTTTGCATTTTCCAGTTCTTTATGGTGTACTTAATGAGAATCCACTGTATGACACTTTGTCATCTTTGGGGAATTTATTTTATTTAAGGAAATTCAAAATTCGTCAATTTTCAATGTTATTTTCTTTGAAACTAACCAATAAATTAAGGAAAATCCTCATACTTTATTGTCTACTAGCACAAGCATGTGCAAGCACATGGATATTAAAGCAAAGTTCAGTCGTAGTTATTATCATTATTATTATTTTAATTCAATTATTAATTTTATACCCAAAAACATATGGTTAATTAAAGGGTTATAAGAAATCAATTAACAAACCAAGATGGAAGTACGACTAGTATGCAGAGCATAATGCAATGTATGGTTTTCTTTTTTCTAAAGAATAAATAAAACATCCTGTTCTTATTATGTTGTTATTACTTATATTTGTAACGAGGATATTAATAGGAGATATCACATAAATTTCAGCAATGACTGATTAAATAAAAATAGTGGTTTAAATAAAAACAAAACGCAATGTCATTTAATTATGACACCTCCACACACAATAATAAAAATATGAAACAACATTGTATTTAAGGATTTAATTGTTTTTATGTCGTCTTTGATTCTTAGTTTTTTTCTCATTTTAGAGCACTTGATAATTTTCACATTAGTAGGTCTACCTGTTAAAATATTTTTTTGAAAGTGTCCGACCCATTTTCAGCTAAATTGATATTACATTTTCCATTTATATACCACTGAAATAATTGTCACTATCACGTTCAGTGTTTTCATCACTCATAATATCATCTACTTCATTTAACCTTACTGTATACTCATTCTTGCACATGTCGGCGCAACATTTACAAAATCATGTACATGAAAGCTTTTCACTTTTTTAACTACATTGATTTCTGTCACGAGGCAGGTCTGAAGCACAATTACAAGCTATAACTTTCAGAAAGTTTGTTTGAGCTGCAGCTGGGGTTGGGGAGGGGCACCATAGTGTGCTGTACAGAGTAATCGTATCAACTGCTTATTGTTTCCGACATTTTTCATGAAGAAATATATTGAAGGCAATGGCATTTCCATATCACAGGTGACAGTTCCACATATACGTCGCGTTCATGGGACTTGATGGATCATTCAAAGTACCAGTCAAACAACATAAACACTGTGGTCTCTTGTAACTGACTTAAAGAAGTTTGTGGTTAGGACATCAACGATTGCTATCTTTGGTCCGTCTGCGGTGTCATTAATGCTAGCTTATTCAAAAGTGAAGTTTTATTTCCTTTTCTTAGATCTCCATACTCATCAAACAAGTTAAATGGTAGTGAAGCTAACTCAAAGCTGAGTATCACTTGGAGATCAAAGTTTCTATGTGCACTTCTCACCATCATGCTAGCATACAACTTTTCAGTATCATATACACTTTTTTCTCCTACTCCGACTCCTTTTTCATTGTTTCAAAATCTTTCTTGAGTGTATCATAAAAACCTATGTGAAGTTTGTTCTTGAATTTTTCAGCCATACGCTCACCAATTACCACAGCCTCTTGGACATTGACTTTTTATTTGTAATATGACCATTAACGATGTTCATTAGTTTATACAAGGTCACCCTTTGTTTTTTCATAACTGATATAGGTTTGTTCTCAAAACTGGTCTGAAAAAAACTGCATTCCATGTCGACAAACGCGATTCCCTTTTTGAAACATGTTCTGTGCTTCTCCTTGGAGACATTTCTTCATTTCTAACACATACCATACTGAGTAATGGCATGATTAACGTGCATTACCGCGAAAAGAATACGGAATATGAATGTAATAATTAGTTTGCTTCTCATTCGGCATATAAGAGCCGTAGTGCAATTCAAACTGTCATCACAAGGCAATCTTTCTGTCTTAGGTCTTCCAGTTTTGACAGCAACATATCAATATCTGTGCCTTCTATCAAACTTTTCTCTTAGAATCTCTTAGTATTTCAGTGGCAACCATACATAGTCCTCTCATTGCTTTTGGTCATGCTTTCCCATTAAGTATATGGGCTGTTCCCCTTAAGGCTGCTTTCAGCATATCCTCAATACAATACCCTTTCATAAGAGTATCAATGCAACATTGAACGACATGAGCATATGCCACCTAAAATCACATACAGATCGTCTCATTCTTTGTGACTCCTGACTAATTGAAGTTGATTCCCTCTGTCCATGTTCTTCTTAAATATGGAAATATGCAGAGTCGATATGTATGTAGAAGCACATGACTTATGGTATTTAATCTGTAAATTTGAGTCTTTTGCTAAACTCTGCTCCAGTTTTCTGTATAGGTCATCACGTCTTTGTTTACTTGCTAATATAATGCTGCTTATTGTTTCCAGGCCTGCTTCATATAAAGGTTTATTAAAGACATCACACTTGAATAGGCACGCGTGTGTCATTCTGGATTAAAATGAATATATTACGCAACAAGGAAAGAAACAAATAATGCTACGACTATAATTATGATTGTGAAAGTTAATAACTGAAAACAAGAAAGTATCGATAACTGTCAAGATATGAATTCTTCAAAATTATGACTGATATGGGCTTCCATACATAGAAATTTTGAGTGGAACTCCATCCGTTTCACGTTATTCGATTTTTATACCCCCGACAAACAAAGTTTGAGGGGGTATATTGGAGTCACCCTGTGGTCGGTCTGTCGGTCGGTCTGTCCGTTGCAATTTTCCTTGTCCAGAGCATCACTTGAAAAGTACCGGATGGAATTTCATCAAACTTCATACAATGGTAGAATATAATGAGAGGAAGTGCAGTGTACAAGAAACATAACTCTATTCTTGCTAATTACAGAATTATTGCCCTTTGATATATTTCCCTTGTCCGGAGCATTACTTTTAAAGTACTGGATGGAATTTCATCAAACTTCATACAATGGTAGAATATAATGAGAGGAAGTGCAGTGTACAAGAAACATAACTCTATTCTTGCTAATTACAGAGTTATTGCCCTTTGATATATTTTCCTTGTCTGGTGCAGTACTTTTAAAGTACTTTTAAAGCCATCAGTGATAACAGTTTAATAAAGTTCATGAAAGAACCAAGTTGATGAATACATGGAGTTCGAGCAAAGCAGGTTCGATATTGTATTCCTAGTGCTCTTGTTTGTTTCTTATCCATAAAATTGTTGTCCCTCAACATAACTCGAAAAAGTATAACATTTATTGATTGCCATGAAAGCTTGTACACTGCACAATAATTAAAAAGACCGTTTTTAATTTTAACAAAACCATAAAAAAATTAACAATACAAACAACTCAATCCATAACATTCTCTTTTATTAAGAATTTCTTTTGTCTGGAGCATTACTTTAAAACTATTGGATATAATTTAATAAAACTTCATACAATGGTTAACCATTTTCTGTCATGGCGGCGTTCGGGGGTATTCATCACTACAGTGATAGGTCTAGTTTAATAAAACTTCATGCAATGGTAAACCATTTTCTGTCATGGTGGCGTTCGGGGGTATTCATCACCTTCAGTGATAGCTCTAGTTTTCTTTGTTTTGAATTGTCAGTTTGGTAATTACCTTCTCGATATTTCAGATATACCGGAAATTAGGTGAAACAGTTGATGTGAATGGTAACTCCTCAGGGTCCAATCAAAACAGCCAGCAGATGACATTCCTGTCCAAATCCAAAGAGGCTCTTTATCAGGCATTGGACAGACTAGAAACAGATCAAAATGAGGTATACATCAATGTTTTAACCTTTCGACAGTTCTTAATTAGATGAAGAAATTCTGTTGGACGTTTAAGGTTGCAAATTCTTTTAGTTTGTTTTAAATATTTCAAAAGTTCTCTGACGGCAATTATTAATTATCCTTTGTCATTGAACAAAAACTTTGTCTTTTATCTTTAGTAATAATTATGTATTTATTGGATTGACTTGGCAAATGATTAACAAAACTAGAACTGGTAGCTACAGTAAAGTTTATTTCGGGGGGGTTTTCGAATTACTGTCTAATTTTTTTTGTGATTGTAACAAGCGTATGTCTTTCACAGTTGAATGTTGCACCATCTCTGTAAACAAATTTAAAAAAAAATAGAGCGGAGGTGAGGATCGGATCTGTAACCTTTTGATTGGTAATTCAACACACTAAGCTATCTACCAACGAGTCCACAAAGTCCATTGCATTACAATTAGTTTACAGGGACATAACGTAACAAATAGTGACACGTATATTTTTAACTACATCCTCGTCGGTCACGCCTTGTTTTAGCTTTGTTGGCCATTATGCAAGCGAGAAAACACCTTGTCATGTGACAATTTACTAAATTTAGCTACCACAAATATGATTTTCCGGCTGGTAAAATTCGTTGCAGAAAGTAACAATTGATGACAGTGTTAGTTAATTTCTACCGAGAGCATTACAGATCTTATACCTTAATTTTATATTTAGCTTGTATTTGTATGTTAGGGCTTTTCCAGAATTAAATGTATGGGGGGGTCGGACGGCAGTATAATTAAAATTTTATGCCTGGTGGGTGTTTTCATAAAAAATAATGATGCCTTGCGGGGTAAAAGCTTATTAAAATTTTATGCCTCGCCGGTATTTCCGTCTCTGAACCGAATTTTTTCTTCAACACCGTTTTTCTTCTCGAAATTTTATACATTTTCTGCCCAGATATTACCTCCCGTCGTATACAAAAACATAAAATTGTCCTTCCCCATGTACCGCACCGAGTCAACATCCCGCAGCGTCTAGATTTCGGCGAGCGTCTTATCTTTATCGCAGCAGAAACTGCAGGTCTTTAAAATTTACCTTGATTTGACCTTTATTTTTGCCACTGACACGCGTGTTGTAACGATTGTAATACACAACCTCCAGACATCATGACCAAGTGAACGTTTTACGCGACTACACAGTTTGACACTCGATACACTGGTGATGTTAATATTAGGAATTGTCTTCAATTAACTTTTTCATCTCAAACTGATTGATCTTTTTTGTTAAGACCGCCATAATATAATTACATCACCCGACAACAACATATGATTTAATTTGTTTGTTTGAAACAAAGTATAATTATCTACCTTCGGACTTCCCGAAAAGGGACAAGAAACATACTCTTAGTCGTGAATAAATTATTAACACGGAAATGTACGAGCTAATCAGGTGGCGGAATACACTTGTTGCAGGCCGTAACCTCGTCTACTTTATTAAATTGATGCCGTGTCACAAAATTATCTCAAGTAAATTTCACGAATTATATATCAATATTTGACGTATCGGATATGTTTACAAATACTCCAATACGGATATGAATATACAGACATGTATATTATTAAATTCCGCAAAAACTACGATTCAACTCTACGGCGGCATTACTATAATTATATGCATATCCGCGCAGTTTGTCAGATAGTGTAAAACACTAATTTATTCGGCACAAAAAGAAATACCAAGAAATGCATAGTCTATTGTGACAAAAAATCTAAATTAGGACATTGCGTTAGCAGTGAAAATAAAATCCACATTCTCAGATATGTCACCCCACACCCTATACGCCTCATTCTTACCCCAGTGTCTGAAAAAATCATGGCGAAAAGCAGATATTTCTTAACGGTCGTACAAAAACATTAATTGGACTGTGAAATTGTCTTTGAGCATCCATAACCGGATTGTTTGCCATCGGGTGTGCGAAATGAGGTCAAATTAGATTAAACCTTTATCGATAGTAGGGAGTAAATAACATGTGTCATAATAATGTTTGTTTCACTGTCAGAGTGACGTCATCGGACATTGGCACAAGGCGTTAATGAAAGGGACAGCGTGTTCATTCTGTGCATAAATTTAGACATGTGTAGCATAACTCTCTTTACGGATCGTATCAATTTAATAGTAATTCTTTTTAAAGAAATTAGTATACTGAAAATAAACATTTTAAAAGACAACTAGTTACAAACGAACACTAACCTTTAATTATTAATATGTTTTTTTTCTCTCGTTTGTTATCTGTAGTGCCCCTTTATTTAATTCTCGACCTGAGGTAATTTGTGACGTAATCACTTGCATATCGGCATTAGATCAAAAGTATAACGTCGGCGTACTTCAAAGAAAGTAGGCAACCGTCCAGACTAGTAATTTTGGAAGCGTTACAATAAGAAAACATTATAAAGGGGATTTTAGCCTTTTTTTATTTTTATTTTGTGCATGGTGGTATTTTATCTAATTAAAATTTTATGCATGGTGGTATATATCACAATTAAATTTTATGCTCTGTGGGTAAAAAAAATAAGTGCCGTCCGACCCCCCCATACATTTAATTCTGGAAAAGCCCTTACCCATTTGTTTTGAATTATTGTAATAATTGTTCAAGGGGCTATAAAATCTCAATTTCATATCTTCTTGATTTAATAGCAGGATATTGCTGACTGCAGTATATAATAAAAAAAGATAATGGATGTTTTATACACAATGCACATACTTTAATGTTATGTATATAATGCTGCATAATAAATAAATTGATTTAATACATAATTTAGGACCACAGCAGTGGTCAAGGGGTAGAGCGTCCGCCTCGCATGCAGAAGATCCCTTGCTAGGCATACTAAAGACTTGAAAAATGGTACCAGAAGCTTCCATGTTTGACGCTCAGCATTTAAAGGCTAATTCTAGGTGCCACATTTAAATGTAATGGGTGTGGTACCATGTGTCTGCGGCATGATACTCCAGTGACAGGGTTGGAATACTGTTTCAGATAGATAACATCGCGATTTAACTGAAAAATTGTTGAAAATGATGCTTAACACTGTATAACAACATGATTACATGATTTAAAAATGAGCTATTCTTTTATACCAAAAAAGAAACAAGCACACTTTAGGTGTGAACAATTACTTATTTTCTTGGTAAACCTTTTTTCAGGAACTGAAGGAATGTGTTAGACGGGATCTTGATGATGTTGTATGTAAACTGATATCTTTGGAGTCTGGGGGTATCCTGATGGATAGCATCGTGAGTAACAACAGTGAAAACTTCAATACAGCTGAGTCTGACGCAGAATCTGATGAGGAACCCATCAAGCAGCCCAGCCCCAGAACACCCCTGTTGCCTACCCCCTCCAAGGTTTGTATTCAAGCTTCCTATATGATTTAAGTCTGACAGGCAACAGTGCTAGAAGGTTTTTTCAAGTTAGTTACCTTATTCCACTTGCATTTTAGCCAGTTAGAAAAAGATAGCTCAATTTGAAAAAAAAGCACCTGTCATAACATTACTAGGTAAGCCTCAAAAACTAGTTTTATTTGCTTTATAAATTTTGTACTGTGATGTGTCTGTCCATCATTCCATAATCTTTTGTTAGCTGGCCAGGACGAAGTCCAAGGAGAGCTATTGCCATGACCACAGCGGCGGCGGCGGCTGTAGACAACCAGGTTAAACGTTTGTGTTTAAGTTTAAGATATCTATGCAACCACTCATTGGATGCGAATGAAACTTCGCATGTGTGTTCACCATCATCAGTGGAACACACAGAGACAAGAACCATAACTCTGGATTGCATTTTGTCACAGTTATGGCCCTTTTTGGACTTATACACCCAGAGGCAAGCTTTGTTGTCTTCTGACAACTCTTGTTATAAAAGGAGTATCATTCCGAACTTCTTGGTTGGATTTTTCACAAAACTTTACAGGTCTGTTATGCATAATGTCTAGTTTATGAGTCTTTCTTAAAATATTCTGAAAAATATTATGTGGGAAAGGTATTTGCTGAAGGACAGTGGTTCTACTTAGATTCATTCTGAGGTCTTCCTCTACAAATAGCCGCGACCAATGGCTATTAAAATCAACACGGAGACAGGCCGGGCAGGGATTCAAAGTCACGATTCCTGGATTAATAGTGAGACAAGCTGAGCTTACCAGGCCCAGCTAGACCATAGGAAAACAGAAGTTTTTGCTCAATAAATGTAGTTCCATTTAAGATATCCTGATTAAATGTTTAGAAAATTTGAAAAATAAACATAAAAACACAATTTTATTTAATATTTAAAATGTCACAATATCAAACAGATTGTACTGTTGATAATCAGTTACCATTTACAGTATCTGATTGATTGATAGTAAATTTATCTCAAATTTCCAACTCTAATATCAATATAATATGAAGTCGGAGCAAGTTGCTTTAAAAAAAGACTTCAGTTTTTGAAACGGTTAAATATGATGGTCTATCAATTGAAATGTTTATCATTTTAAGGTCAAATTGACAAAAGGGGAATCTAAAATTGTTTTTGTTTATGTTCCTGATAAAAACATTTTCTTTCTTGTTCTTGTCTTTCAATGAACCTTTATTTCTTGATGAAATAACACTTCAGTTTAAAAAAATACACATGGAGCCCTATACACATGCATACTTATTTATTCACACACAGGAACACATTTATTAATACTCAAACATCTATTAACAGAGTCGAGAAATACTGCGTGCAAGCCCAACTCGCCTAGAATTTCAATTAAAGGCTCTAGAGTCGTGTAATTCTGCATTGTCATCACGACTGGGTACACTGGAGGAAACTGTCAGAACGAACGAAAAGCTGATTCAAGAACTATTTACCCAACTACGTGAAAGTCGAGATGAGAACAGGACGCTAAGGGTATGATTCTGTAATACATGTACTTGTTCAAGCCAAATACATGTAGTTCTCGTCATTATAAAAAAATCTCATATTTTTGAACATCTGGATCAAACAAAAATGAATTCTACATCAAACATACTTTATCTGTACTATGCAGAGTCTTAAATAGGGGATTATGACTGCATCTTAAAACCACCTTTTCTCATGGCTGCCATGGACCCAATGTGTGCTCTATCAAATAGATTGCAAATTAGAATAAGAAAGTTTGGTTATGAATTGTTGTAGAAAAGATGCATGAATTGGTGTGTGTTTTCCCATCATGCAATCTGTTTGCCAGTAAAGCTAAGTACATTCAAGGCATGAAAAATGGTGTAAAAATTGCAAAAGATTTTTAGTTTTACAATATAAGTGGCCTTAGACCAAAGTTAATCAGTCATCACAGAGACTAAACCGGCGGGGTTTCGAACTCACAACTCTGGATTGAGCTGGCTGAAGTGTTGTAAAAATTGAAAAATACAGTTCAAGTAAATATATATGTAAAAATACACAAACATTTAATATAAATTTTGTCATTTTTCATAATCTAAAAAAACATATCAAAGATACTTGTAAATATATGTATGTATGTAAAAATAGAGTTTGTTTAATTTTTTTTTTAATTTATTTCATCAGGACCAGATGCAGATCCTATCATTCCAAGGTCTCTCCAGTATGTCAATGGCCCGTCCATATGTCCCACAATCCTTCCCTGGCACGCCACAGGCTGCGAGAAACATGATGAACCCAATGAATTCATCATTTGGTTAGTTATTTAACATTTAATACTATTGTTATATCCATGCAAACAAAGTTTTAGAGGAGTGTATATAGAAGTCACTGTGTCTGTTGGTCGGTCAGTCAGTAGGTCTGATTGATCAAGTCTAGTTAGGAGATCATGCACATCAATCAGCAGTCACTTGGTCTGTTTCCATTTTTACTCCAAATTTTATATTACAATATTTTGGGCGAGTGTAGACAAGGGGAGCATTTCACAAAAAAACTTACAACAGATTGTCGTAAACGTAAACCAACAATCATTCATATATTTAATTTTCATCCAAATGAAGCCAAATTTGCTGAAATCATGCCGAAAGTTATATATTTTCCGAAAATTAAATCATTTTAAATGTCGATCAAAATTTGAACACACAATGGAATAATACAGTTTAAAAAAACACCAACACGTAAAAAACGTTTGTTAAAATTTAATACCAATGTTTCGGCATATCACCTTAATCATGGTATAATAAATATATAAACACAGGAAGTAACGTCACATACCATGACGTTAAAATAGCGGGAAAAACAAATGAGCCGCGTCGCGCGAAATTCGACTCAAAGAATTATTCATCCAGGAGCCAAACACGCGACAAAATGGGGCTCATATAGAATATTGTCGCAAACACAAGTACATGAAATATCGGATCGAAACAATACTTAAATTCCTATAAATAGTAGTAAAAAAGATAAATAGGAACAAACGATAGTACATATAACTGTTCAATGAAAACATCTCTACATATCATATAGCTGTTTTGCATTTAGTCCAAATGGATACAATGTTTGTAATTTGTGAATCCAATAAGTTTCCTTACACAAACGATCAAAGTTATTACTAACAATGTCGAATGGCATAAATGAAAAATCTTCTATTGAATGAGCATCGGTGTTAAAATGCGTTGCGACATTAGATGAAAACGTTGGATCTGAGAAACTTCTTATATCAAAACGGTGACTATTCATACATTTTGATACATTTTGATTCGTTTGTCCAACATACTGTACTTGACATTTTTTACATGTAATAAGATATATAACATTTTTAGATGTGCAATCGGTATTACAACGTATACCAAACTTATCACCAGTAACGTAACTAGGGATACTTGAATCTTGTACAATATTGCAACAATGAGAGCATCTACGCCTATTACATTTAACAGAACTAAATGTACGTGCGTTATGGCTTGTAAATTTAGATTGTATCAAAATGTCTTTTATATTTTTTGGACGTCTGTACGCTACAATAGGTTTGTATGCATGTAACTGTTTAACACTCTCATTGTTAGACAATTTTAACAAGTCCCAGTATTTATTAAGAAAACTGCCTATATTAGGTAATGAAGTGTTATAACATACAGTGAAAGGTACAACATCACTGTTTTGTTTTACACTATGCTTAAGAGCGTCGGTTTGCGAAAGTAGTTTCACTTTATTTAATGCCGAGTCAACAACAGAAGGTGGGAAATTACGGTCAATAAAATACTGGCATAAAACAGGCAAACTATCTTCAAAGTTGCTATCATTAGATATAATGCGTCTATCCATGACTTAGGATGCGATGACGTATAATCTAGGTATTGGTGTACATTTGTTTCTTTAACAAATACATCAGTAACAATATCTAACGAGTTGCCTTTAGTTACGTTAACACACAATGGAGAAATTGTCAAATTGACTTACGTCGTTTTTAATCGTAAGTTATTTTGTGAAACACAGCCAAGGACTCCATAAACAGAAGGAATTGCGCTTTTATATTCCAACATAAGATAACAGTGTTACCATACTGTAAAAATATAACTAAAGGGAATATCTGTTGTGATCCTCCCCTTGAACTGTATATGAAAGTATGTATGAAAAAACAATCTCTAAAACTCTATAAAAGAATAAATACAGACAAACGCATTCCTGATAAATATACCTTTTCATAATTTGTGTTATTTTCAATACCATTACTTCAGAATATCAGTTATTTTACATCTAGAATATCAAATATATTCTTAAAATGTAAAACCTGTATATCTTTTTTATAATTGTTTGACTTAAATTATATATGACATTGTTTCTCATTATCAATCGTCTCTCACCTCTGACTCAAGTGGAAAACTTTTCAGTTACTTGTGAAGATGGGGTGTGTTCGAGTACTTGTTAACCTTCGAGGATCCCAGGAAAAAGTGATTATCTGTTAGCCTTCGATGGCATAAAATGATGCTAAATATTCAATCATTTGACTTCAATGTTTCAGGTGCAGGTGTGCCTTTTGAGTATCCGGGACAAGGTGGAATCCCACAACACATGTCACAGTATGGTTACACAGGCGGGAGTCCAAGACCTGGCTCAGCATTTGGCCAGCACAATTATGAAGACGATTTCCACAATGTAGATGGGGAGTATTATGATCCAGACGCAGAAGGTGAATGCTACATTCCTGATCAGAGTCTTGTCCAGGAGTGGCCATTTGGACACAAAGCAGGCGTGGAGGGAAAGTCAACAATAACATATTCTCCCCAGCATCAAGGACGAGCGACCAATCAAGTTCCTGTTAATCCTGCTGGCGTATATGCTAATGCTCTTAGAGGACAATCTATACAATACGGTGGATTTCAGCAGCCAGGAGTTGCACCTCCCCAACCAATGGCCCCACAGATGCCGGGTCCAGGATTCTTTTCTCAAAATAACCAGAACATGCAACCGCCAGTGTTACAGAGTCAGTCAGGTGCATTTCAGGGTCAAAGTCAGTTGGGTGTAAAGTCGAATTCTTCACCTGCAATGTCGTCTGCAATGCAACAGAAGGCTGCTACACCAACCCAGTCAATAAGCGGAAAACCTACAACTCCTATGATGCCTCCTAATGCCATTGCTAGCCAATCAACTGAAGTAAAGCCTACATTGATTCAAGGTTCTGTTGGCGTTCCAACTCCGAAAAAAGACGAGAAAGCAGTTTCAACACAGTCTGCCTCATCTGCTCAGACTGGTTTATTGAGTACTCCGAGTGCCATGCCCTCTGTTGCTACAGCAAACTCAACATCAACCATATTACACAGCAAAGCAATCTCTACCACAGGTCAGAGTCAGCCCACACCAGCTTCAGCAGCATCCATGCTGAGTCAGCTGGCGGCAAAACATCAAGATGACAAACAAGGTCAAGTGCCAGTTTCACAGTCCACTCCACAGAAAACAGTTTTCCAAGGATTTTCCTTCACTTCCACACCAAAAATATCTGAACCTAAGGCAGAAAGCAAGACACAAGTTGACAAACCAATACCCAACACTACCACAGCAGCTCCTGCTAAGCCATTTAGTGGCTTTTCATTCACAACTCCCACCCAGTCTCCTGCCACTACTAAACCAATGGCTTTGTTTGGGACTCCATCTCAAGCTCAGCCGTCTCCAGGTGCTCCTCCCTTTATGATGGGACAGAATTCTGGATCTGCTTTGTCATTTGGAAATTTGGCTACACAGGGTCAGACTGCCGCAGCATTTCAGGCTGGTGGTGATTCTAAGGGTTTTATGGGGGTTGGTCAGCCCCTTTTCGGGAAATCTCCATCTCCACGACGAAGAAATGTGTCCACTGGTTCTGATGACCATATAGAGGAGTATGAACCAAACGTTGATTTCAAGCCTGTTGTGCCATTACCAGATCTTATAGAGGTAAAAACCGGAGAAGAGGAAGAAGAAAAATTGTTTTGCGAGAGAGCAAAATTGTTCAGATTTGACAAGGAATCAAACCAATGGAAAGAACGAGGCATCGGAGAAATGAAGATTTTGAGGCATCAGCAGTCGAAGAAAGTTAGAATTCTGATGAGACGAGAACAAGTTCTGAAGCTGTGTGCCAATCATACATTAACTGAAGATATGAAGTTAACACCCATGAGTTCGTCAGACAAAGCCTGGGTTTGGAATGCGATGGACTTTGCAGAAGAAGAGATGAAATATGAAAAATTTGCAATTAAGTTAAAAAATGCTGATGTTGCCCAGAAGTTTAAAGATGTGTTTGAAAAGTGCCAAGCTGAAATAACGGATCAATCTCACAATGATGAAAAAACTGAGAAATCTGTTACTGATGCGAAGCCAGATTCTGGGGCACAAGCTGATAAAGGTGATTTTTCTGCTCTGTTTAAGCAGAAACCTGGTTCTTGGACATGCGAGGGTTGTTATATTCAGAATAATGGGGATGTTCTGAAATGTCCATGTTGTTGTACATTAAAACCTGGAGTAAAGGCAGAAGATATAAAGACAACTGCTCCTGCTGTCATATCTAACTCATCTGGATCTGGGTTTAAATTCGGAACTCAGTCTTCAGACCAAAGTGGATCTCAGGATGGTTCAGGATTCAAGTTTGGGAGTCAGCCGACAAATTCAGACAGTGGGACTACATCTGGTTCCGGTTTTAAGTTTGGTTCCACTGCAGCAAGTCAACCAAGTTTTCCTTTTGGAACAAAACCAGCTGATTTAACGACAACAACAAATGCACCAAGTTCTAGTGGTTCAGGGTTCAAATTTGCAGCTAATACTGCTACTACCACAACTACTCAGTCTGGAGGGTTCAAATTCGGTTCCATGTCGACAGTCACATCTTCAATAAGCGCTGCTGCAACTTCCACAACATCTGAAGATACTGAACTTGATATTCCAGAACCTTGTAAACCAACTTCTGGTTTTACATTTGGAGGTGGACCTGCCCAAACATCAGACTCCACTAAGGCTGCATCAAGTGCTGGTTTTAATGTCAATGCAGACAATTCCAAATTTTCCTTTGGGACACCAAGCAAAGACTCTTTAGTTGTATCGGAGGTCAGTGCTGCAAAGGATGTCAAACCGAAAAGTGATGTTAGCCAGAGTATCTTGGCCAAATTTCTGTCTAGTCCAGACAGTTGGAAGTGTGATGGATGCTTTGTGAATAATGATGGCGACTTGGATAAGTGTCCATGCTGTAATGCAAAAAAGCCAACAGAAAAATCTGATGACAAGAAAGGAAGTGAAGTTGCTTCTACAGTATTTGGTACAAGTACTAAATCTGATTTCAAATTTGGCAGTGGGGCTGTAATTGGAACAGGTTCAAATGAAACAAAGTCAGCATTTACGTCCAGTTCTGAAGATGCAAGTAAAAGTTCTGGGTTTTCATTTGGAACTCCTTCAAAGTCTGCATCGGAAGGATTTAAGTTTTCACTGAATCCAGCTGATACTCAAAAGCAGCAACCGCCTGCTAGCCTTGGGTCTGGATTCAACTTCTCTCTCAGTATGACCCCAACAGTGAAAAGTCCAACTGCACAATCTACTGCTATTACTTCACCAAAGTCTCCAGAAGTAAATGAGGATGGCTATTATGTTGGGGATGATGGTTCTCATATACACTTTGAGCCAGTGATTGATCTTCCAGAAAAAGTTGAAGTGAAGACTGGGGAAGAAGATGAAGATGTCTTGTTTAGTCATCGTGCAAAACTGTACCGCTTTGACAATGGCGAATGGAAAGAGCGTGGTCTTGGTGATGTCAAGGTCCTTTTCCATACAGAGAGTAAAAAAGCTCGAATTGTCATGAGGAGAGAGCAAATTTTAAAATTATGTTGCAATCATTATGTAGTTCCAGAACTTAGTCTTAACCAAATGCCCAACAGTAAAGGATGTGCACTTGTATGGTTTGCTATGGATTGTGCGGATGGTGAAGCGAAATCAGAAAAATTATCAATTAAGTTTAAAACTGCTGAGATTGCAACTGAATTCGAAGCTGCTGTAGAAGATGCCAAAACAAGAATAAGCGGTAATCCACAAGCGTCTGTGTCACAATCCCTGAAAGCGTCTAATGCAGCTGTAGAAACTATTGGTGCATCATCTAATATAGCAAAAGAAGATGCTGCAGATGCTGATGTTATATTTGTTTCCAAGGAGACTGCCACAGAAGAAGAAATTAAGCAGGCAAGAGCTTTAATGTTGCCTGATCATTTTTACCTTTACAAGAGGAGACCATCATGTCCTGGTTGCCGTGGATGTGATGATAGATTATCTGAAGATACTGGCGATGAGGAGGAGAATGGGCAGGACTATGAAGAAGAACAAGATGATGATGATTATGATGAGGAAGATGATGACTATGAAGATGTAGATGATGACGGAGATGAAACGGACGGTAAATGTTTTCTTCTATTTCATAAATTTACATTTAATACATGTATCTCATTTAATAGTTTATTAGTTAATAGAGTTAATTTTAAACCACTCATTGTTTTTCTGAGGATACGTTGCCATTTATCAGGACTGCATTCAGTTTACTTAAACATGTTTACTGTGTTTATACTGGATAATGTGGCTCACCTTAACAAACAATAAATGGAAATGGACTACATTGGTGCTGTCCTTCTAGGTCTCTTTACATGATTAGCACTGACAAACGGCTCTCAAAGGTGTTTGCTCATACAGTGAACACATCATTTAGTTGACTTGTGTTCATTAAACGTTAATACAGACTGAACTCATCCTGGGTTACTCTGGCAAGAACAGTTGTCCTCTCTTGTCCCAAGTCATCAGTTTCTATTAGATTCATCTGTGGCAGATATCTAAGGCACTGTCTCAATATTACTTAACTGTAGTCATGGGTGTGAGCCAAGCTTGGTCCAAAGCTTTATATGACAATTTGCTAACTGAGAGGACAGTACTACTTTCCAGTCTTATAAATGGATCCACAAATAAATAACAGTATAAAACTATAACATTGTGTTAGCATCACCTGCTTGAAGAATATTCTACAGATTTTACCTGTCATAGAAAAAAGTACTACTGCATACCGCTTTGCACCTACAAAGCTTGATATATAAGCATGGTTAATACTGTTTGATAAATTACCCTCCATTCCTTATCAATATGTTTATCTGTGGTCGAGTGGCCTAAGGCTCTCTCATTTATATAAACATTTACTTCTCACCGCTGGGTTTGATCCCAGCTTGACCAAAACACTTTGTGTAAGAAAATTTACCAGTTACATGTGGAAGGATACAAGTTCTACTCAGATTCATTCTGGGGTCTCCCTTCACCAATAAAACTGGGTATGCCATATATAGCCTGACTAAAAATCAACCAGTGTTGTATTGGGATATCAATCTAAGATTTTATTGATTTATTAAAACTTAACTAGAGAAACATCCACTGTGGCCGAGGAGTCTAAGGCACTCTCACTGTTGAAGGGATTATATTGGCAAGTAACACAAACACGCTGTTAATCCAGACTTTTCCTGTATGCAGTGTGCACAAAATAATGCTTATGTATTGATGTATAACCTTTATTTACTTGAATATTATCAAATTAACAGTAATTGCATATTGGCAAAAACTTTAATACGTCCCGCAGTAAAGTATTGCGCAATGTTTACATTGAACTCTGTAAACTTCCTGAACAAAGCCTCCAAAAACGAGATCGGGAACGAGTCTTCATGATGTTATCCGATGATTGATCGGAAACCCGAAAGCGGTTTGTTGAAAATGGCATATGTAAACAAAAACAAAAACGTAGATTCAGAAACCTGATGTTTATAATAAAGAGGTAATGCAATTAGACACTTTAGACGTGATATCTCTAAGTTATAAGTGTATCTTCATGCTGGGCGTGTGTATTTAGGACAGGGAATTATGGTAATATGCCAATATAATCCCTTTAAGGTTGTAGTTTTGAGCCCAGTTCTTTTCAAAAACTAAATGTGAGAAAATTTGCCAGTTATACAACAAACAAGGGCAAGGTCACTTGTTGTACATATGTTGATGTAATGAAGACAGAAATAACAAGTACAATGTATATGCAGTGTTTCCTAAGAGTTTCATAACAATATTAGAAATAGTAATTAATTGAGAAGTTCAATTACATGTTATACACATATATATATTTAAACAATTTTCTTGGAATAAATATTTTGCAATGGGAAGTATGTTTTTGAAAAATTTGGCAGCAAAAGAGTTAAACACAAAAGAAAAAACATGAATGGTATTATTCTGTTAATACTGGTCCATAATTTTGCACCATAAAATAAATAATTAAGATCCAGCAGCAGTTTGAATTTTGTGTAAAATCTACTTTTATTTTTGTATTTACTTCTTTATACATGTAATTGTATCCAGATGAAAAAAATGAAGTTATAGAAGAGACGTTTAGGTCGCAGATGGGCATCTCAACTGGTGGAACGGGAAACCCTCAATACAGCAAGGAGCTTGACAAAGGTGTGTATCATGTCATGAGTTGACTATTTGTTACGGATTTCAGAAATATTCACTCGAGTGATGTAACAGAGGGGGCAGTCATTTTGATTAAACAATATATTGTTGGTTCGATTTACATATGTTTGTGTATATACTGATGATGACACTCTGTTAGTGATTATAGATTAGGTAGCTATTATAAAGAGTCTTAAATAGTGTGACAGAAAGGAAACTTTGAGGGTCGTGTAAAACCCTGCAAATTCTAGTATTTATCTAATTTATTGAGGACTTCTCAAAATACCACCAGGTTGGATTTATGATTAATCAATGGATTTGAAGCAAATATAATGTATTATTAAATTTGCAAATGAATATGAATTTTTAGCTCACCTGAGCTGAAGGAATACTATGTGAACACTTTGTGTAAGAAAATTTACCAGTTACATGTGGATGGATACAAGTTCTACTCAGATTCATTCTGAGGTCTCCCTTCACCCATAAAACTGGGTATGCCATATATAGCCTGTTACGTGTTGATCAGTAAGTTTTTATCAACATTGCTGGAAGCTTGGCATTTTAGTTGGAAGTTTGACTGGTCTGCTCGCTGCCAGGCAACAGTAATGTGACTTTGAGTGCAACATGTGTCTCCCCATTTGTCTGCAGATAGCCTGATTATTCTTTGTCACTGTTATAATATTGTCATGTAGACAACGTTGTGATATGACAGATATTATTTGGAAGCAATTGAAGCACCTACCATGGATTAATACAAAACGTGTTTCACTGTACTAGCCTTTTGTTTGAATTGCATGTTGCCTTTGTTCTAGATGAGGACAGTGACACACAACTACCATCACAGCACCGCCAGAATGGCACATTTTTCCTTTCACAACTTCTCAGTTCAGGTAACAGTCATCATCTAACACAGCTCATCAATATATATCATACAAACACCACATTTATAATCTCGCTATCAACTGGCCAGGTATCACATCTTTTTCATATCCTTTTGATTGCTCCGGTGGTGAGATACTAGAACTGATACGGTACTAAAACTAATAAAATATTATAAAGAGGCCTCACCTATATCGCAGATATTGTTTTGATCTTAGCAATAAAACTGTATATTTATATCAAACATGATATTACGGATATTCTGTTCTGGGGGGAATTCAGGTCAAGTTTGATATTTGTCCACTTCGGTCAAGTTTTACAGGAGTTCTGGTCCCCTTTTTTTTAAATGTAAAAAGTATTAAACAATACATTCAACTTGAAATTAAAGTTGAGGATACCGTTATGTTTTGTGAACTCATGTCCAGTTCGATGTTTGTCAACTTCAGGCACGGGAGTTATGGCCCCTTTTTTACTTAATTCATATAAAATACTTGATTTCAGATGAAACTTCTGGAAGGGTCTATGTTCTTGTATTTAATATGCGGCTGAGCATTAATTATAAAATACAAGTCATGTTCAATATTTGTCAACATCGTTATTGCCCCTTAGCGACTTTATTTTTGGTAGAATTTACATATAGCATGGACCTACAGGTCCTATGGACATATTTTGTGAATTCATTTGAGGGAGTGAAACAATCAGTTTATCGAAAGTTTTAGTGATAAAAAAAATATTTTAATTTATTTTAAAATTTAGTATTATGATTGAGTGTTGATACAAGGTGGACATTTCAACACAAAATAATTTGAATTAAATTAATTTTGAAATATTTGGTAATAATTTGATAATACACTCGGGTCTTGTTATAACGCATTAGCCAGGATCCACAGAATGAAACCGCAATATACGCGGAACCACGTTATAAATATCCCAAGGCGCACTGCTCTGTATTATTTGGCAATACTAAATAAATACACGATCATGTGTGATAAATATGACATACTATTGTTTGTCGGCGTAAATCAATTAAAAGTGATGTTGTTTACAACAATAAGAACTTGTTATCATTTCAGTTTGAATAATCAAAATTTAAATGATGCACAAATACATGGTCACAGTTTGGAAAAACTAAAGAGCTCACAAACACTTAGCGATTTAGTTGAGATTTTCTATCAATTTATCAATTATTATACCGAGAGTTTTTAATGAATCTGGTTGAAAATATCAGAGCTTTGCGCTATATTGGACCGCGGTATAACGAGACCCGAGTGTAATTTGCAAAATTAATGACAAATTTTAACATCTTCATTTTCTTCAGATAAAAGAAAAAGTACTGTTGAAATTGTATAAATGAAAGGAAAAAATTCACAAACATTTGTTTAAGTTTTACTTAAAACTTAATTCAGTTTTAACTGATGACTTTAATATTTCTTTAATCAATGTCAATGAAACCAAATACGGTTTTTCTAGAGCCAGTCTAAATCATGATCACCTGTAGGATTTTCCTTGATTTAACTTTTTAGGTCATAATAAACTAATTGCTAGTTAATCATCCCTAGCCGCCCCCTAATTTTCATGCTGCCCTGACCCTTTTAATTTTCATAATTTTAAAAATAAAAGATTAAAAAATAATTAAAAATACTCCCTCCACCCCCCTCTTACACTCCCCCTTTTGAAGAAAATTTGGATGATCATTAATTTATAATGACCTCAAGTACTGGGTATATACTTAAATATGTTGGTGAAACAGGAGTCTGGATTGATTAAACCTTCAGATAATTTTTAAACTGAATTCCAAGTCTACTCCTGATATAAACTCTCTGAATTGATCCTGGTGATGGGAAGGACACAAGGGAAGAAATCATCCTCCATTATCATGTTTGTATCACTGGAGTGGCCTTGGTATCCTGAGTAACCCAGCATCACATCCCTGGTTTACATGGACTGTCACACCCTGGTTTACCTGAATTGTCACAACCCTGGTTTACCTGGATTGTCACAACCCTGGTTTACATGGATTGTCACATCCCTGGCTTTCTGATGCAGCATTAAATTGTAGAGAAAAAAAAATTCGAATTATTATCTGAAAAGAAATTTTTCACAGAAAATGTACCTTAGATATAAAAGTGACAGTAGAAACACAATAATGTATCATACTGGCTTATAATTTATATAATATGTATACACACACCATATAAATAATCATTCTTGTATCACTTGTCTAGTCACCTATAATAATTAACAAAATGATGGTGAAATGTTTTTCTTCAAATTGTCTAAATTCTTACCATTTATTTTATCTTAAACATACAATATCTCATTTTCATATACATTTGGGTTTTATCATATTTTACATCTGGGTTTTACCATATCTGGGTTTTACCATGTTTTACCATATTTTACATCTGGGTTTTACCATATTTTACATCTGGGTTTTACCATATTCTTCATCTGGGTTTTACCATATTTTACATCGGTTTAACCATATTTTACATCTGGGTTTTACCATATTTTTTCCATTTTAGAAATGTGTCATGGCCCCAGTTTCACTTTACATCTTAACTTGAGATTTTCTTCAACTCCACTTTTTGAAATGCCATTACTTTATATACAGTTAAACCTGTCTTAAGCAGCCAGTCAAGGGAAGGAGCAAAAGTGACCCTTTAAGACAGGTTGTTGGATGTACATGTAGGTTAATTTGCTCTGAAAGCATATAAATGGGAAATCAGAAATGTAGCTGGTTAAGACAAGTGGCTGCTTAATAGAGGTGGCCTTTTATACAGGTTTTGACTGTACATCGTTATTCTTTACTAATGAATCAACATTTGTTCCCACTTAAAACCTGTGTGTTTTTTAATGTGTAATGAGTTATCAGTTAGAGAATTCAGGATTTTTCATTTGAGGAAAATGTCAGTTTGAGATAATTTGTGAAAAAAGTCTCTGATGATTGGTCATGAACTTTACTTTATGGTCATGAATCTCCCACCTATGAATATGTGGGGAATCAGTCAGTGACTTGCAAAGATAATGTATGTCAAAAAGATGGAAAACCACATACAAACTTCTTGTAAGGTACATTATGTATAATCAAGACATCTTTTAATTGTGTTTATTGTTTTGTGTTAAATGGCTTGTGAAAGTCAAACTAGAATCTGTGTATGTCGCTCTTTGAAATGTTTAATTGTATGCACAAAACTTGTTAATATACAAGTTGTGGTAATAAAATTGGGGAAAGATAGGTCTTCTAAAATTAACAACAGTGAGGGAGAATGTAATATACTGTTTACACTAATATTGAAGTAAGCAAATAAAATAAAAATTAAGCATTGAAACCTTAAACTGAAGGTCCAGTGAAGCTCACTGGTTTCCATATAACCTGCAATGTGTTGTAAATGGCGTTGAATCCCATTCAAAAGAAATTTTGTTGAAAAATGTTTCTCTACAGATATAAAAGACACAGTAGAAACATAATTATATATCATTCAATTATTGTACATCATACTGGAATATAATCTATATATAATCTGTCATTCACATCAATCATTGCACAGAGTATAATCAGAAGATAATTATCCCATACAAGAAAATCACATTGCAATTTCGTCCTGAGGTTAAACTCCTGATTTTTGTCACAATGGCGATTCAGAACATGTGCCTCACACATACATGCTAATTGCAATTTCTAATACTCCCCTAAGTGCCGAGTACTCAATAATTTTATAGCTTTGATCCAAGTTACAAACAATACATAACACATACAAAATGCTACATTATAAACTCAATAGTAAAGGCAGATCAGTTGTATATGCTACACACTTGTTTTTCCAATCAATTTGAATGTTCACAGTCATTCAAACACCAACCTCTTGCCAGATTTCAGATAAACAAAACTTAGATATTCAACATTAACAACCTGAATAAGACAGGGTCCTCCGTGGCCGAGTGGTCTAAGGTGCCGTCTCAAGATCACTTACCTCTCACCGCTATGGTTGTAGGTTCGAGTCCAGCTCCCTCCAAAAACTTTATGTGAGAAAGTTTCCAGTTACTTGCGGAAGGACGGTGGTTCTACTCAGTCTGACTCAGTCTGAGGTCTTCCTCCACCAGTAAAACTGGATATGCCATATATAACCTGAAATGTGTTGAAAATGGCGTTAAACCCCATTCAAAAAAAAAAAAATTGTCCAGACTGCAGCTTTCTCATGTATTTTGATGTTATTTTGATTTTAAAATCACTTTGCAAAAATATTGACCATAATAAGACCTGTCTTGTGTTAGACTCCAGACTGTAACTCAAAGGTCAAGGTCATACTTGGAGGTATATGCTTAGTACTGGTTCTACCCAGGAAGACTTCGAGCGTCTAAGTTGTAAGAATTTGCTTCACAATCAAAGTTAAATAAATAACTATATCTTGAAAACCACTTGACAGATTTTGGAATAATTTGTCACATATTGAAAGAAAATAAATACTCTACCTACCTACCCAATTTTAAGAACTAGGTAGGAGAGACAGCAAACAAACATTTTATATGAACAGGAATTTGACTTTATATAGCCTTAAACACTGTTTACCAGTATATAGTCGATATTTGACTAAAAATCAACCAGTGTTGTATTGGGATATCAATCTAAGATTTTATTGATTTATAAAAACTTAACTAGAGAAACATCCACTGTGGCCGAGGAATCTAAGGCACTCTCACTGTTGAAGGGATTATATTGGCAAGTAACACAGACACGCTGTTAATCCAGACTTTTCCTGTATGCAGTGTGCACAAAATAATGCTTATGTATTGATGTATCACCTTTATTTACTTGAATATTATCAAATTAACAGTAATTGCATATTGGCAAAAACTTTAATACGTCCCGCAGTAAAGTATTGCGCAATGTTTACATTGAACTCTGTAAACTTCCTGAACAAAGCCTCCAAAAACGAGATCGGGAACGAGTCTTCATGATGTTATCCGATGATTGATCGGAAACCCGAAAGGGGTTTGTTGAAAATGGCAAATGTAAACAAAAACAAAAACGTAGATTCAGAAACCTGATGTTTATAATAAAGAGGTAATGCAATTAGACACTTTAGACGTGATATCTCTAAGTTATAAGTGTATCTTCATGCTGGGCGTGTGTATTTAGGACAGGGAATTATGGTAATATGCCAATATAATCCCTTTAAGGTTGTAGTTTTGAGCCCAGTTCTTTTCAAAAACTAAATGTGAGAAAATTTGCCAGTTATACAACATACAAGGGCAAGGTCACTTGTTGTACATATGTTGATGTAATGAAGACAGAAATAACAAGTACAATGTATATGCAGTGTTTCCTAAGAGTTTCATAACAATATTAGAAATAGTAATTAATTGAGAAGTTCAATTACATGTTATACACATATATATATTTAAACGATTTTCTTGGAATAAATATTTTGCAATGGGAAGTATGTTTTTGAGAAATTTGGCAGCAAAAGAGTTAAACACAAAAGAAAAAACATGAATGGTATTATTCTGTTAATACTGGTCCATAATTTTGCACCATAAAATAAATAATTAAGATCCAGTAGCAGTTTGAATTTTGCGTAAAATCTACTTTTATTTTTGTATTTACTTCTTTATACATGTAATTGTATCCAGATGAAAAAAATGAAGTTATAGAAGAGACGTTTAGGTCGCAGATGGGCATCTCAACTGGTGGAACGGGAAACCCTCAATACAGCAAGGAGCTTGACAAAGGTGTGTATCATGTCATGAGTTGACTATTTGTTACGGATTTCAGAAATATTCACTCGAGTGATGTAACAGAGGGGGCAGTCATTTTGATTAAACAATATATTGTTGGTTCGATTTACATATGTTTGTGTATATACTGATGATGACACTCTGTTAGTGATTATAGATTAGGTAGCTATTATAAAGAGTCTTAAATAGTGTGACAGAAAGGAAACTTTGAGGGTCGTGTAAAACCCTGCAAATTCTAGTATTTATCTAATTTATTGAGGACTTCTCAAAATACCACCAGGTTGGATTTATGATTAATCAATGGATTTGAAGCAAATATAATGTATTATTAAATTTGCAAATGAATATGAATTTTTAGCTCACCTGAGCTGAAGGAATACTATGTGAACACAGATAACTCCCAAAATTTGAAAAGAAGTGATGGTGTGAAATCAAATGAGCGACTTAGCCAATGGGTCTCTTGGTTATTTTACAGATGTGTGAAATGAGAAAAAAAAGATTTATTAGTGTTAACTATGTCTATTGTTTTAATAAAAGCAGAACAGTAGTGTAGTGGATAGAACGTTGGCCGCTCACAGCAGAGGCTGCAGGTCAGTCTCTAGCTTAACATGATGCCTCTCAAAAAACAACACTCAGTACTGGTTTTACTCAGAAAGCGGACTCAAAAGTGGTTCAAATAAACTTTTAAGCTCTCTTCACAATCAAGCTTAGATAAATGAGTATATTGTTTTAATTTCAGCGGGAGAGGACGGGCAGTCATCTGGTGGCAGTGGATTTGTTTTTGGAGCAGGAACTTCTGGTGAATTCTCATTCTCATCACTGGCTCAGTCCAGTACCACACAGGTGTTCAAGACAGGTACACATGTCACACATTGATGGCTTTGTCTAACATCTAGCATTCTTATTACTGGCTCAGTCCAGTACCACACAGGCATTCAAGACAGGTACACATGTCACACATTGATGGCTTTGTCTAACATCTAGCATTCTTATTACTGGCTCAGTCCAGTACCACACAGGCATTCAAGACAGGTACACATGTCACACATTGATGGCTTTGTCTAACATCTAGCATTCTTATTACTGGCTCAGTCCAGTATCACACAGGCATTCAAGACAGGTACACATGTCACACATTGATGGCTTTGTCTAACATCTAGCATTCTTATTACTGGCTCAATCCAGTACCACACAGGCGTTCAAGACAGGTACACATGTCACACATTGATGGCTTTGTCTAACATCTAGCATTCTCATCACTGGCTCAGTCCAGTACCACACAGGCGTTCAAGACAGGTACACATGTCACACATTGATGGCTTTGTCTAACATCTAGCATTCTTATTACTGGCTCAGTCCAGTACCACACAGGTGTTCAAGACAGGTACACATGTCACACATTGATGGCTTTGTCTATCATCTAGCATTCTTATTACTGGCTCAGTCCAGTACCACACAGGCATTCAAGACAGGTACACATGTCACACATTGATGGCTTTGTCTAACATCTAGCATTCTTATTACTGGCTCAATCCAGTACCACACAGGCGTTCAAGACAGGTACACATGTCACACATTGATGGCTTTGTCTAACATCTAGCATTCTCATCACTGGCTCAGTCCAGTACCACACAGGCGTTCAAGACAGGTACACATGTCACACATTGATGGCTTTGTCTAACATCTAGCATTCTTATTACTGGCTCAGTCCAGTACCACACAGGCGTTCAAGACAGGTACACATGTCACACATTGATGGCTTTGTCTAACATCTAGCATTCTTATTACTGGCTCAGTCCAGTACCACACAGGCGTTCAAGACAGGTACACATGTCACACATTGATGGCTTTGTCTAACATCTAGCATTCTTATTACTGGCTCAGTCCAGTACCACACAGTCATTCAAGACAGGTACACATGTCACACATTGATGGCTTTGTCTAACATCTAGCATTCTTATTACTGGCTCAATCCAGTACCACACAGGCATTCAAGACAGGTACACATGTCACACATTGATGGCTTTGTCTAACATCTAGCATTCTTATTACTGGCTCAGTCCAGTACCACACAGGCATTCAAGACAGGTACACATGTCACACATTGATGGCTTTGTCTAACATCTAGCATTCTCATCACTGGCTCAGTCCAGTACCACACAGGCATTCAAGACAGGTACACATGTCACACATTAATGGCTCTGTCTAACATTCTCATCCCTGGCTCAATCCAATACCACACAGGTGTTCAAGACAGGTACACATGTCACATATTGATGGCTCTGTCTAACATCTAACATTCTCATCCTTGGCTCAGCCAAATACTACACAGGTGTTCAAGACAGGTACACATGTCACACATTGATGGCTCTGTCTAACATCTAACATTTTCATCCCTGGCCCAGTCCAGTACCACACAGGTGTTCAAGACAGGTTCACATGTCACACATTGATGGCTCTGTCTAACATCTAACATTTTCATCCCTGGCCCAGTCCAGTACCACACAGGTGTTCAAGACAGGTACACATTTCACACATTGATGGCTCTGTCTAACATCTAACATTCTCATCCCTGGCTCAGTCCAGTACCACACAGGCAATCAAGGCGTACACATGTCACACATTGGCTATGTCTGACATCAAACATCCATCTCTACTTTGCTGGTACTTGGCTCAGTCCAGTACCGCACAGGCATTCAAGACAGGTACACATGTCACACATTGATGGCTCAGTCTGACATCTAACATGCATCCCTACTTTGTAACAACTATTAGTAGTAAAATACATGATTATTCTGATTTAACACACAGATATGTTCAAGCAGTCATTATCTCAAATGCATAAAGAGGATATCTCATATTTAACTTGTATGAGATATATCTTCCTTTCTTTTAGGTTGAGATTAAAATCTTATGCTCATAAAATGCATGTACAACCAGTAAGACATCATGCTATTCTCCTATCAACTTATTTGTTTAGTTTGAATATTTAACATCAAGGGCTAACATATGATCAGACCATTCTTTCCTGGGAGATTGACCAGTACTCAATCACAATCATCTCCGCATTACTTTCCCAGTTGAATCAGTGGCGAGAGACAAATGACAATGAGTCGCACAATGTTTTATATCAATTAAAAAACGAACTGGTTGGAGGGGATTCACACTCGCGACCTTGGATTGATAGTCAGATGCACTTCTGCTGGGCTAACAGGGTCCAACTTTATTTGATCAGTAACAAATATAAAACCCTGCTGTGGGTGGTATGCATGAAAAGAACAATTTTGCATACAATTAGATTCTTGTACTGGTTTGAGGTCCGAATACAAAAAACATGCATGATTCCTTTTCTATACCACAGATAATTGCAATATCTTGATCCTTGATAACATAAAATATGTAAGTTAGACTCGTGAAACTTGACATGCTTTTAGAGATCAATGGGAAGGCATTTTCTATCCAAACCTCAAAAGATTCAGAATAAATTTGTTAAATTGATTTTGGACAGAGCTATTCCACAACCTCGGTGGCCATTGAGGATCCTGGAATTATTTAGATACCAGACAAATAAAAAAACATCCACAATTATGGCCTTGTTTCCAGTAAAATGAAAATAAGCAAGTTCTTGTGTTTTAATGCATTTGTTAGTAACAAAGTTGAAAAGGGACAGTGTATCTACTTCAATACAGAACAAAATTTTAAGAAAACAATTGGAGTGGGTGTGGGGTCTTGGGGTTGGTAACAAAGGGGCAGATTTGAAGTGTCACGCATACTGATTGATGAACCACTGTATTCTGATCCCCAGATGAAAGTAAGCCGTTCTCCTGGCATGGTGCAGGTAAACAGTTGTTTGGTGCTGGCAGTAGTGCAGCAGATGACAATGGAGAGGAGGGAGATGTACAGCAGGGCGAAGATCAACATTTTGAACCAGTGGTTCCATTACCCGATCTGGTGGATGTTAAAACAGGTACGCATGCATTTGTGGTTGTGTTGTTTTTTATGTCCTCCGTGTGAGGAATGGTGGAGGGGTATTACGTGTTATATCCGTTTGTGCGTCTGAAGTCAAATTTGTTTTCGATCAGTTCCTTCTGAAAGGGTCTATGTATTTATTTAAAATATTATGTATGTAGCTGTGGTGTGTAGCTTTGTTGTGTGTAGCTGTGGTGTGTAGCTGTTGTGTGTAACTGTGGTGTGTAGCTGTGATGGTGTAGCTGTTGTGTGTAACTGTGGTGTGTAGCTGTGATGGTGTAGTTGTGGTGTGTAGTTGTGGTGTGTAGCTGTGGTGTGTAACTGTGGTGTGTAGCTGTGATGGTGTAGCTGTTGTGTGTAACTGGTGTGTAGCTGTGATGGTGTAGTTGTGGTATGTAGCTGTGGTATGTAACTGTGGTGTGTAGCTGTATAATTATTAAATACTGGTGAAGTTTTTTGTAAGCATTGGTCAAATTTTACATGCATTATGGCCCCTTTTCAACTTGATTTTTGGTAAAATATTGTTTTTTGATTAATAACTTCTGATAGGGTTTATGTTTCTAACATTAGATGTGTAGTGTGTATTATTAATAAAATACAGGTCAAGTTTGATAGTTGTCAACCTTGGTCAAATTTAGTCATGGTCCATTTTTCACTTTATTTTTTTTATGTAAATTTTAGATATGGAAAAAATCTATCAGAAGTTTATCCGTGTGAGATAGAAACATACACATGATGGACTCTTGTATTCTTTTTTCAGGAGAAGAAGAAGAAGTTGCTCAGTTCAGCAATAGAGCAAAATTATTCCGATTTGACAAAACCGCAGACCAGTGGAAGGAAAAGGGAATTGGTGAAATGAAAATATTGAAACATAAAGAAACTGGTAAGTTGTTGTATGATTGATTGAATATTTAGCGTCATTTTTATGCCATCAAGGGCTAACAGACAATCAGTTAACCTAACCGCTGTTTCCTGGGATTAATCAGTACTCGAGCACACCCCATCTCCACAAGTAACTTATATTTTCCCACATAATCAGCTGTGAGAGACAAATGATAATGAGACACAATGTTGTATATCAATCATCGCAGAGATTGTTGCCGGGTAGCGATTCAAACTCATGACCCCTTGATTGATAGTCAGATGCATAACTGACTGAGCTAACAGGGCCCGGCTTTGCTGTCTGAAACATAATCAGTATACAATTATGACCCATCTGGCATCATCAGCATCTAAATCCATCACATTGGATTTAACCCTTTACTCCATAGATATGCAATTTCCTGCACCAATCACAGAAGGCCTTTGAAAACACTTCCTGCACTGTTTTTCCACTCTGTCAGTTAATATAAACATAATTCACCCATTGCTGATATGTGGTGAATTAATGCTTTCAATTTCAAGAAAATGCTAATAGAGCAAAGGGTAAAAACTCAAGTTCAGTATCGAAATCTTTAACTTTTTTTAATACATTAACATCAACTTAACTTGTTTGATTTGTAATGTAAAATATCTTATTTACATAGATTGTAAACTATTTCTAGCACGATGATTTCTGGATAGAACTAGTACTAAGCATAAATGTCTGTGGATAAGGTGTTTTGCTCATGGACACTACAAATGGTCATGGTGGGGGACCAAATTCATGAAACTTTGATCCAGGGTCAGATGTCTGCCATTATATCATTTGTTTTGCAACTAAGTTGTTTTATAAATACTTGAAGATAAATACAAACAATGTAACAGAAAAGTAAATCTGAAAACAAACATTTTTTAAATCTTGAAACTTCAGGCTTACTTTTTTTGGAGATAAGTCTAAAAATTTTGAGGAATTAAGGATCTGATAAAATGTGGTTCTTTACAGTTATCAGCATGGCCTTAAATGTCCTGTTCAGTCTTGAATAATGAAATACATTATTTCAAAGCAGATATTGGATAAACGCCTCTAATTTAGAAGAAGCAAGGTGATTTTGTACAGAAGGTGAGGCTTGTTAAAAAGTTAGCCTTCCCATTTTGAGCTTAATGTGAAATCTGCATAATAACTGTCCGTGCTCTTTATCATAAAAAGTTTTATTATCTGAAGTTGCCCATTCCCAGTATTTACTGATAAGGTCTTGGTGAATTTCTCTGCCTGTTTTCTGCTTTAAATACATAAATAAATACTCAAATTTAGAAAATAACTCAACATTTGTTGTTCAGAACATCGTTGTAATTTAGTTGTTTGATGATGTTATAGTGGTTTTCCTAACTTTTAACATGCATATGAACATTGCGGAAATCTTGATGTCTCTAGGGTCAAGATCTTAAAATAGAAAAGGGGTTTCAATATATGGCCTGTATATACAATTGTTTGATAACAGCAAGACAATCTTGGCTTGATCTTTATCACACAACTGACAAATGTATTGCAAACGGAAAACATGGTTTTCATAGAATTTCCATATCTCATGTTTTGTTTCTTTATGTTGGTAGATTATTAAAGCTTTTTTCATTTTCTGTATAGGTAAATACCGCCTGCTTCTGCGACGTGAGCAGGTACATAAGCTGGCATGTAACCACCTCCTGACCCCCGATCTTACACTCACACCAATGAACACATCAGAAACCAGTTGGTGCTGGATTGCCCAGGATTTCTCTGATAACGAACCCAAAATCGAGAAACTGGCAGTGAAGTTTAAGGTGAGTCTTTCTGTATGTGAGACAAAAGCCAAATTGTTTACATGTGTAAAAACACAAACATCAAGTTGCAAAGTGCCTAAGTCTGGATTATAGTTTTAGTGACTGGCCTATTGGAAGATACAGACCTCTTTCAGGGCTTTCCTTTCACTTTGGGGGAATGGGGCCTGTGCCCTCTGAGGTGGAAATTTTTGCATTGTGTCATATCTGCGGTATGTTGAAAAGAAGGTACAATTAACCTAACTAATCGCAGGTTTCCTTAGTGTCTATAACCAAAAAATTTCCCCCTAAGGGTTATTAAAGAAAAAATTCAGTAAGGAATTTTCAGTAAAATTAAGGGAGGGAAGTATATTCCAGGACAAATGGAATGGAGCAGAATTGCTGAAATTGACCAGAAATGGTCAAAAGGTTCCCCGTCTTAAAATATTACATTTGCAACACTTCCACAGGACCACAATTAGACAGAAAAAAAGTACAGCAAATATCTTCGGGTGATGTTTATTTCATATCATATATTCTCAGCCAATTTTAAATCTACTGTTTGCCAGTTACTTGTGTAAGTATGATGATGGTTCTGCGGAGATGCATTCTGAAGTCTACCGCCATCAATAAAACTGGATACCATGTGTATGACCTATAATGTGCTGACATTTGTGTATGCATGAGAAAAATTAGGTAAATTGAACATAATAAGCCACATTGTATATCATCACTGTATAATTTATATTATATACAAGTTTATGGTATATGTAGTTCTGTGGATAAGTGGGAAGAAAGTGAATTATTTGTTGATGAATTGCTCTATTAACATGCAAAAACATTTTCTTAAATTCATCGGTTTGTGAAATTATTTACTTGTTGACACGATTGCATTAGACCATTATAAATTAATTGCTAGATTAACTTCCAAATTCTTCTTTTAAAAATGGGAGGGAGAGGGGAATTTTATTTTTTTATATATGGATTTTTTTTTTCTTTTATGAAAATAAAAAGGGTCATGGAAAAGCATGAAAAAAATAGGGGGCAGGCAGGGATGTTAATGTAGCAATTAATTTATAATGGCCTTACCAGTATATATATTTTTGTTTTCACAGACTATAGAGCTGGCAAAGACTTTTAAAGATAAGTTTGAGGAAATTCAAGCTGAATTAAAAAGCCAAGGTTAGTAATGTTGAACAACACAACATTGCTTGTTCAAAGCATCATTGTTGTTTTTAAACATGATTTTGAGATATTCGAGTTTATGCCCCTGCTGTTTGAAGAATGGTGATGCGAAATTAAGTGTTACCCCTGTCTGTCCGTCTGTAGTTTGTGCATCCAAGGTAAATAATTGATTTATGATCAATAACCTCCAAAATGGTGTATGTATTTAATTACATTTTGTGTGTATCTGTATAATTATAAATACAGGTCAGGTCTAATATTTGTCAGCTTCAGTCAAATTTTAAAGGAGTAAAGGAGAAAATAATTTTTGGTAAAAAATTGGCTTTCGATCAATAGCGGGGGCATTTGTTGTGGGTTTGAGTGAGGCTCGGGTCCAAACACTTTATGTGAAAACGTTCCCCAGTCACTTCCAGGAAGATGGTGATCTTAATTCACTTACAGATTAATATACATACATCTGAGGTCTTTCTCCACCAGTAAAACTGGTTTATATTGTATGTATTTGTTTGTTTGAATATTTAGCCTAATATTTATGCCCTCAGTGGCTAACACGATCAGTTAACCACTTTTTTCTGGGATCCTGGAAGTATAACCCATCCCCGCAAGTAACTGATAAATTCCCCATTTGAATCTTGAGGTGAGAGATGCAATGACAATGAGACACAATGTTGTATATCAATCATCACAGACTGCGACCGGAATCATACTCTCATATTTCTTTGCGTCATTTAAAACTTTTCATTTCTACTGGCATTGATTTAATGCTGTTTATACTTGGAACTAATCTAAACAGTGGATCATGATTTAAGAAACATATACCAGTGCTTTGAAAGGTAACCATTATGTTTAATTTACAAATTGCAAGCACTGTTCATGTCCTAACAAGTACTAACAAGTACTTGCACACATACATTTAATAAGACAAAGGGAATCTATAACAATGTTGTATTTTTTTGGTATAATTAAGGAAATCTCGAATCTTGAAGATTAAAGATACATGCTATTAACAAGGTTTGCGGAGAGTTGGATCTTCTTATCTACAACTCATAGTCATTTTAAATTTATTTTCACACCTACGAAAGTCGGAATAATGATGACATTGTCATTATATATGTTTTCACAATATCTTTTTACCATATACAGTGAGCCAGTATGAATAAGATTATCGGTACTCAAAAGTCAACATGGTCAGGCACAAACATGTATATCTCTGTCTGGTTGACAAGAAAAGGTCGTAGGTTCGAGTCCCGCTCAGTCCAAAAACTTCATGTGAGAAAGTTTCCAGTTACTTGTGGAAGGACGGTGGTTCTACTCAGTCTGACACAGTCTGAGGTCTTCCTCCACCAGTACAACTGTATATGCCATATATAACCTAAAATGTGTTGAAAATGGCGTTAAACCCAATTAAAAAAAATAAGTAAAATATATACATTGCATTCATAAACAATTGTGTAATAAACAATGTACATGTAACCACATTACCCATTCTATGTACCTTACATGAGATTCAATATTTAATGAATAATGCAGCAAAAAGGAAACATACTTTTTGTGCAGGTGAGAATGAGGAGAATGTCAGGGGAGGCAACTCATCAACTAGTGACATGCCAGTTCTGTCAGAGTTACTGTCCAGGGACAGTCATAATGGTAATACATGAACCTTAACCTTCATATTACAATCTTTGCAATTCTTTTGATATTCAGAATGTTTGTCTGTCAAAATCAAAATACTTGTTCTTTGGCTTTGACCTTAGGACAATTTTGTTTACCAGAGATTGAGTATTTTGGAGTTAAGCTGGCTGCATATTGCATGTTGATTGTATTAAAGTAAAATGTGTTAAAACTGTTTCTATTAAAAAAAAAACAATGAATATTAAATGAATCTTGAAAAATGTTAACAAAAGAGTTGTCATTTGATATTTAATATCAGGTTTCTGTTTCATCAACATATTTAAGTATAGACTTAAATACTTAAAAACTCAAACATTAGAAAAGCAGCTAGATGATCATGATTTTAGACTGGTTCCAGTAAAAATGCATATGGTTTCTTTGATATTGATTATATAATAGATAAATAACCAAAAATTGTGTTAAGTTTTTTAAGTATTTAAGTGAAATATTGGTGAAAAAGAAGCCAGATGCTCTATATACAATATAGTAAGGCAGAACTACATCTCCATATCTGTAAGAATTGTTTAACAATGCTTTGAATTTATGGTCAGGTTGAACCTTTGAATTGTAGCACAGTGTGTGAAAATCAAGAATTTAATTTTGCCCTTCTTTATATTATGCACCTATCATCTTTTTAAAATCTTTTTAGTGGTTTATAAAACTAATTTTATGATGGGTATATATATATCTTAATACATGTGCATGGTTTAGGTTAAACGCTTTTAGTGTACAAGTATTTTAGAAAAATGAATGCTTATATGAAGATATCCTAAATATTTATTGTAACAGTTTCAGTTACTGCATAAAATAATATTTGTTTAGACCTCTGCATGAATGATTTTACATGAAATTATCAATTTATATATCAAAAATTAGTTTTATAAACTTTTCCTTACTCTAACAGCCATTTTCCTAATAGGATGCTTGATTCTGTAAACACCGTAAATACTTTCTTCTGATACGTTTATCTCGCAGTACGGTAGATTTAGTGCATACGTAATTAAAAAAAAGTGTTTAAAGAGGCTGTGAGTGAAGCATGATTATAAGACTGTGTTGTCTGTATTTTAATTCATGAATTAGTTCAAACCCTGCATTGTCTTTTTGCACATGTTGTTCGCATCACTGATACAATTTGTTCAGAGTGAACTTGAAATAACCCCCATCCTGCTTGGGAACTACATTGTTTTACCCATAGTCTGTAAACTCTTACTTAGAAAGGATTGGAGTTTTACCCATAGTCTGTAAACTCTTACTTAGCAAGGATTGGAGTTTTACACATAGTCTGTAAACTCTTACTTAGCAAGGATTGGAGTTTGACACATAGTCTGTAAACTCTTACTTAGAAAAGATTGGAGTTTTACCCATAGTCTGTAAACTCTTACTTAGCAAGGATTGGAGTTTTACCCATAGTCTGTAAACTCTTACTTAGAAAGGATTGGAGTTTTACCCATAGTCTGTAAACTCTTACTTAGCAAGGATTGGAGTTTTACCCATAGTCTGTAAACTCTTACTTAGCAAGGATTGGAGTTTTACCCATAGTCTGTAAACTCTTACTTAGAAAAGATTGGAGTTTTACCCATAGTCTGTAAACTCTTACTTAGCAAGGATTGGAGTTTTACCCATAGTCTGTAAACTCTTACTTAGCAAGGATTGGAGTTTTACCCATAGTCTGTAAACTCTTACTTAGCAAGGATTGGAGTTTTACCCATAGTCTGTAAACTCTTACTTAGCAAGGATTGGAGTTTTACACATAGTCTGTAAACTCTTACTTAGCAAGGATTGGAGTTTTACCCATAGTCTGTAAACTCTTACTTAGCAAGGATTAGAGTTTTACACATAGTCTGTAAACTCTTACTTAGCAAGGATTGGAGTTTGACACATAGTCTGTAAACTCTTACTTAGCAAGGATTGGAGTTTGACACATAGTCTGTAAACTCTTACTTAGCAAGGATTGGAGTTTGACACATAGTCTGTAAACTCTTACTTAGCAAGGATAGGAGTTTGACACATAGTCTGTAAACTCTTACTTAGCAAGTATTGGAGTTTGACAGATAGGGTGCTGACTTATGCTAGAGGACACGATTTTGATCCCAGGTTTAGGCTGTTGACCTCTCCAAATAAACACCCAGTTCTTGGTATCGGGTTAGAGAGATAAACAACAGCTCTGAGCTTACGTTGCAATTATGATAAAATTTATTAGTGCAAACGGAAACTTTTATTATTGTAACTCTCCTTAAGAAAAGTATCAACGTATGAGTTAACTGTAGCTGCTTTGTAGTAGTTTAAAATCATTTCATTTGATGATAAAATTTGCTGTTGTTTTCTTTTAAAAAGTTACTGGTATGTAAGTTACTGGTATGTGTGGTTTAGTAGTTTGAATATGCTTCAGGGGATTATTTTGCTTTTTTGTTGCTGCTGTTATATTTTACTGACAGTATTTTCTCTAACAGTTTTAAAGACAGTTTATCAGGAAACCTTGCTAATGATAATGTTACTTTGCCCTGGCCCTTCTAAGATTGAGCATCAAGTGTTAGTCCGCCAGTTTGTGCATGAGAGGCAATAAATTGATTTCTTATCAATATAAGAGTTTATGTATTTAAAAGATATTTCATGTGTATAATTATAAAATACAGATCAAGTTCGATATTTACAGACATTGATAACATTTTACAGTAGTTATGACCCCTTTTTGACTTAATTTTCAGTAGGGATTAAATAATGATTTCCGATCAAAAACTTTCGAACGGTACTATATATTTAAGTAATATTTGGATTGCTGCTGTATAATTATATATTTGTCAACATATGTCAAATTTTGCAGGAGTTATAGTCCCATTTGACATGATTTTTGTAAAGTATTGGTTTCCAGTCAATAACTTCTGGAAGAATTTATGTATATACATTAATGCCTTTATACAAATTATACTATTTTTATTCTTATACATTTATACATATAAAAAAAAAAATATATATATATATATGTATGTGTGAGACTGCTTGTAGTACCATAAATTATATGATTTAAATCTACTTTTATGTAAGTTAAAACACAATAGCTGTAGAATGCAAACTTTAAATTACTATTTTGACATGATACATATTTTTTTTATTTTCAGATGAATAAATAAATCTTATCCATATCAAGGTAAAAAAAGAAAGGTTTCCATGGATACCAGATGATGAACAGAGTTCACCGATTATCACATTTTGAATACATGTAAATGAAAAGAAGCATCAGAAACTAATGACAAATAGGAGGCAATGGGATTGCCTTAATCAAAAGTGAAGGCAAATTGTATTTAAAGCTGCTGATGACAAATATGTACATTTCAATCTTGGACACACGGCCGAACTTCTGAGTCAAATAACAGTACGAGAAAAGATGTTGGAAGTATGAACATATGTGCTCAAAAAATAAAAAAATGAAAACAGATGTGTTAAATAAAGACAACTCTGCAAAATGTGCACTCCAGATTAAATGGCTCTTAAAAATAGAGTTTGATAACAGCAGATCAAGTCTTTCTGGAACATAAAACATGGTACATTAATTACATAATTGGGATTTCAAGATTGTCATAGCAAGTGTACAAACAATATGCTCTGTTGCATATGTATCTTAACTGGAATGTAGACTAATCATTAAATTGATTTATTGTGCACCAAATGGTATACACAGTAGCTACATAGCCAAGTCAAGTCAAGATAGTAGAAATTAGATAAACTTCCTCACAAAACAGATTTAGACATTTTCAAAGAAATATTTAATCACACCATTTTAAAATCCCCATTATTGTTGCCATTTTCCACACATCTATACAGAGTAATGTTGTGCTATTTAAAGTTGGAAGTGCTATATATATATAAAAAATGTGATACAACATTTTCTGTTTTGGTTATAGTCTCAAATATTTTTTTCGGTTGGTTCCCGGTTTCAAATGAGACCACAAACCTGCATTCTCCATAAGGATACCAGCATCATCACTTTTTTTTTTGTCAAACCTTTATGGGTTCCAGGCCAATATATAGTACCCTTTCAGACAATGTTGGTGTTTCTCCAATTTGTTGTCATGCCCATTATTAAATTTTTGTCATGTTCATTATCGTGTTGAGTGTTGAATTATCAACGCTTATCAGCATTTTTTTTATTGTTATACCATAAAAATTCATTCATTCATTATTCTCAAGGTGTTTCCCGTCATGCTACACAAATAGTGGTTATAGGAACATGTAATTTTGTTAATATTATATAATGTAATTTCAGTGGATTCAAATGTTATTCAGCCAATGTTGATGTTCTGGATATATTCAGTGATAAAACTACATGTAACATTACTTACAGGACATTCAATATTCACTATGAGTACCTAGCTAGACGTCACAAAATATGTTCCAATTTTGATCAGGAAATCTATTTAAGTGTAAGCCAAGTTAGGAAATTCATTTTCTATTCCAAAAGGATTGACTCGAAATGAGGGCTAACAGGGATATTTTTGTAGAATTGTATAATTTTTGAGTGTTTGTAAGGTAACCTTTAAAGGGACATTTGGCAATCTGAACATTTATTTTACTGATGTTCATTGATCAGATCCAAATTTTAAACTTCAGATATTGAAATTCAGTATTTTAGTTCTTAAAAGAAATAATTGATATTTGCATGATGTTTTTGTTTACTGGTAACAATTACAATTTAAAAATTGAAACACATAGTATATGTATATATTTAAGTCATATTTAACCAATTTGTCAACCAGGGTTATGTTCGTCTTTAAAAAGGAAACTCCATGGTCAAGTGGTCTAAGGCATCATCTGAAGATCATTTACCTGTCACCGCTAAAGTTACTGGCTCGAGTTTCACTTGCTCCAAAAAACTTTTATGTGAGAAAGTTTGCCAGTTACTTGCGGAAGGACGGTGGTTTTACTGATTCATTTGGAAGTCATCCTACACAAATTAACTGGATATGCCATATATGACCTGAAATGTGTTGAAAATGGCATTAAATCACATTAAAAAAAACAAAAAACTTATCAATCATGTTTTGCTTTTCAAACTATTTTGGTATCATGAAGAGATTATTGATATTCAAGTCATCAACCAAAGTTATGTCTCTTCGATTGTGTTGAGTTAAATTTTATCCAGATTGCCAGGTGTCCCTTTAAAAATAATCATTCACAGACTTAAAATGATGATGAACGTTTATTTATTTCACTGAGTGAAATATTGATCTTTGACAAGTGAAAGTTTCATTTGATTTATACTGGGTTTTTTATCTTCAAAAAATTGGTATTACTCACAATTTGAAAATTCTAAGAACAATCAATCAAAGCTCTTCTTACAGTCCTTATGACAAATTTTGTTGGTTTTGTTATTCTTCAGTTACAATAACATCTTTCAACTTACAATTGAAATGAAGTTTAACTGTTATTACCACAAATCTTCATAAAAATCCAGAATGAAATTGTACATTTTGCAATAATATTGTGAGTTGTAGTTAGCTGTTGTTATATTTTCACATCCAATTTGCAGTGTATCGTTCAACGATGTGTATGAAATACAGCAAGCTACATATGTTGTGTTACACAAATACACAATAACATATGATAATTAAGTGTGAGAAATACAGTCGGCTACATACGTCATGTTACATAAATACACAATAACATAGGATAATTAAGTGTGAAATACAGTTGGCTACATACGTAGTGTTACACAAATACACAATAACATAGGATAATGAAGTGTACCAAATACAGCCAGCTACATATGTAGTGTTATATAAATACACAATAACATAAGATAATGAAGTGTATGAAATACAGCCAGCTACATGCTATGTGTTGCACAAATACACAATAACATAGGATAATGAAGTGTGTAAAATACAGCCAGCTACATACTATGTGTTACACAATAACATAGGATAATGAAGTGTGTGAAATACAGCCAGCTACATACTATGTGTTGCACAAATACACAATAACATAGGATAATGAAGTGTGTGAAATACAGCCAGCTACATACTATGTGTTGCACAAATACACAATATCATAGGATAATGAAGTGTGTGAAATACAGTCCGCTACATACTATGTGTTGCATAAATGCATAATAACATAGGATAATGAAGTTTATCAAATACAGTCAGCTACATACTTTTCGTATCTTAAATACTTTATAGGATAATTAAACATGTAAACTACAGTCAGCTGCATTCTGCTCCAATACTAATATGTCTTCAATACATAATAGGATAATTAAATGTTAAATAGAGTCCACTACACATGAATATTTATGTGGTATGTAAAGTATAGCAAGTTGCATTACTCCTGTCCAAATAAGACAAGTGTAACGTCAGTTAAAATGTGTAACAAAAAGCCCCCCCCCCCCCCCCCCCACCCCACATGGACATCATCTCTGCATGGAAATATGTCTTCACCATCTCAATCTGAACCAGACAGCACCAAGCCAAGAACAGCTCTAAAATTACTATCAGTGGGTGGCAAAGATTTGTTGTTAAATGCGTGGTCCAGTGAAAGATCATCGAATCCAGGTCATGGAGGGTCATGGGTTCAAACCCAGCCCCCCACCCACCCCCATCCCTGACGGCTATGTATGGTGTCTTTGAGTAAGACACTTTTTCCGCATATGCCAAGTTCCTGGTTTTACGGAGGAAGACTAAGCATGATTTGTATAACTTGTAATAACTTGCTCCATAAATAAGATTTAACTAAAGATTTGTTGCTGAATTTTTGAAAACTTTCTTTCACATTTTAATTTAAAATATGACTAAAAAGAAATTTGTTTCACACAATCATATTTTTTAAATCATTTTTTTTTTTAATTTGAAAAGAGTGAAACAATACCTCCATGAATATGGTCAAGCCCATTATTGAAATACTAAAACCCCCAAAATTTGTTGGTTTGTTTGGAAGCAGTTTATGCAAAAGAAATGTGGCACTTGATATAACAATAACTACCTCTGTTTACATACGGAAAGGATAAAGAAACACAGGGTGAATTTCAGAGCCACATTATCAAACTATTGTAAGCAGTATTTTCAGTTTTAAAATATGTATGTAAAGGCATTTCATTATTTAATGAGTTGTCAATGATAATTCTCATATTAACAAAATCATTAATGAAATACTGTGATATGCAATATTTATTTTAAATTATCCAATCACATAAATTATCCAATATTAGGGCAAGTTCAACAAATTATTCAAGATGGTATGATTTTATAATGCACACATATGTATGAAACTTTGGTGATGGCCTCTATCCATAAAGACATATGATGAGGAAATAAAAACATCTTTCTTCTTCTTCTTCTCCTTCTTCTTCTTCTTCTTCTATAGCTCAAGAACTTTAATAACATCCGTAAGTTGTTGAGTAACTTGATGTTAGTTTGATGAAATTACTGGAATCAAGGAAAATTTATTGTAATTTGTCGTTATTTTTGCTACTGTATACAAAATTTGAAATCACAAGTACTTCAACAATTTTAAACACACATTTCTGAGAATGGTGTTGCTTTGAAGACAATTTCATTCTGCAGTGTAAAAATTTTGATTTGTGTTCCTGAGATGAATGGAAGTTCAGATAATTAAAAGGAGATATTGCGAGATTTTGTGTGAATACATGAACAGTCACACAATCTCAATCAGTTGCCTTTCCTTCTCTATATAATTCTTTGTGTATATGTTAAATTTAAAATGAATGATAAATATTCATTTGTCTTCTTCTTGTAAACTATCAATCCAGGGGTTGTGAGTTCAGATCCCCTCCCGGCCACATTCTCCGTGATGATTGTTGATATACGGCGTTGCATCACATTATCATTCATCTCACTGCTGATTCAAGTGGGAAAGTTATCAGTTACTTGCAGAGATGGGGTGTGCTTGAGTACTGGTTAACCTTCCAAGATCCCAGGAAATAGTTGTTAGATTAACTGCTTGTCTGTTAGCGCCTAATGGCATAAAATAACGCTAAACATTCAATCAATCAATTATTTTCCAGTAAAGTGCATCAACGTGTAATTGGAATTGTACGGCAATGCTGATTCTTGCAACATGCTGAAAATACAGCACGCTGTGTTTTAAATGAAAATATGTGTCCTTTGTATTGAGCAAAATAAACAATTAGACCTCTATCTTCTTGTTTTTGTTATTATTTTCATTTAAGCATCTAATAATCGTCTTTATGACAATTGATTTAACCCTTGGTGAAATGCATATAGACCATCATCTCATCTCTACACTGATTCATCGGTAATTTGTTAGAAACGGTGAAAAATCATCAAAATAAAGTAAAAATCAAAAACCTAAACCATGGCATTTTATTTTATTTTTCTATATTTTCTTATTAAATATACAAAGGCATGCATTATAAGCAATATTAGTGTATGAAAACACCATAATCTTTGTTATACATTTGCTTGCAGACGTAATGTGACCGTTCTAATCGCATAATCTCAACCATGTCCATCGCTTTATGGAAATCGGCAAAGTACTCCGAACGTTACAATTTCATGGTCAAAGGGACATAATCAATATCAAGTTTGTTTACTCTCCCCTTGGCCATACTAAGGATTTGCATGGTGAGAAAGTAAAATTCAGAAGGCATTTTTTATTTAATATTTCTATATTTTCTCATTAAATATACGAAGGTCATGCATAATAATCGATATTAGTGTATCAAAACACAATAATCACTTTTACAAACAAATACAACATTTTGCAGACGAAATGTCACCGCGTTTAATCGCATTATCTCATCCATGTCCATCGCGTTACGGAAATCAGCAAAGAACTCCGAATGTTACAAATTTTATGGTCAAAGGGAGGTAATCAATATAAAAAATGTGTTTACTCTCCCCTTGACAATTTTAAGAATTTGCGTGGTAAAAAAGCAAAAATTCAAAAGGCTTTTTTTATTTTTATTTTATTTTTCTATATTTTCTCATTAAATATACGAAGGACATGCATAATGATCGATATTATATTAGTGTGGTAAAACATACATAATCACTATGACACTCAGATACAATATTTTGAAGCTGAAATGTGGCCATTTTAATCGCATAATCTCATCCATGTCCATCGTTTTACGAAAATCGGCAAAGTGCTACAAATGTTACAATTTCGTAATCAATATCAAAATTCGTGGTAATAGATGCATGCGTCAACAATCGCATAGTACCGCTCACCTCTGTCATCAAATCGATAAAAACACCATTGAATTGTTCCCTTGACCATTACAGAATCAAGGACTTGTATGAGTCCTTGCAGAAATTACAATTGTTATGTTCCTGTATGGGCGGTGTACGGACAATATTCATGAATAAAGGGCATGTGAAGAGGCATTCATCGAACTGTGTGTAAAACTTCTGAACGTTGTGGTATACCATATCACTTTAAATTTGCGAAATATCTTAAATAAATTATTTTCAAACCCGTCATGTATGGAAAAAATTACGTTTTTAAATTCACGACCCCCCTTCACTGCGAAAATCCGAGTCCCTCATCCCTTCAGTGCGAAGTACCGAGTCCTCCACGCTGGCATGGACATTGTAATACACGATATAAGATAGAACATATCGTCGGAAACCCACGGGCGTTAATTCCGATATTATCCATCTTCGGAATGATAATATGTTTTCCAGGCTTTTGGGAAAACACTTCTGTTCAGACAAGATGCACAAAGGAGTTGATATCTCATTAAATATAAGATAACTGTAACCATAAACGTAAAATTTCTTCATCTCTTTGAATTTAAAGAATAATAGTTCACAGCCCATAACTACAAAAGATGTCCTTTATCCTTTATTTTGATGCCCAAATCGCACAAATGTGTTGATTTAGGAGCAGTTGTCCTTAAAAAGAATTGTTTGCCGTGCTCCTTCCTTCTCAATCAAAACTTTGCAGATACCCAAACTTTTTTATTGACTTTCAAAACATTTAAAACATTATTTTGTTCACGGTTTCTGTCCATCTTTCTTTAAACTGACTATGCAAAATAAAAATTTGGCAACAAAAAAAGTACCTTCCTACACGCATGGAAAATACTGGATCGGAGCACGGCAAATAAATATTATTTAAGGATGGCCTTACAAAGACAGCGTTATTAAGCCACTGCTTTTAAAACTGGTTTATACAAAATCTACAAACTCTTACGTATAGTCAATGACTTACATATTGATATAGTTTAAACATATTGTATTGCCATATAAACGCATATTACAATATATACCATTCATATAAGTCAAATACAAGTTTTAGCAAAAGGGTCTGGTCACAAGTTCTCTCAACATTAGATAGATCTAGATCTATAGATCTATATTTCCATGTATACCGCAATGTACGTATTACCGCGAATGCCCGGCCATATAATACCATTATCTCAAACATGCGAACATAAAATTCCTTACCTAGCGACAGTGTGACAATTGAAAAGGATTGGTGCACTTAAAATATTGTACACCAGTAAGATTTCTTGGGAGAGGGTCAACATTTGCATGCCCTAGATCTATGTTTTAGCAAAACTAGAATCAGCGAAAGAATACTTAAGTGTACAAATTCACTGTTTATATTGATTTGAATCTTTAATAATATTTTTCATACCGGACTTGCTTAATATGATTTGAATTTTTTATCCAGTATCAGTATTTTTTCTGACGACACAATTGGTAGCCGTCTGAATGTCCGATTCGCGGTAATATGTATATAGATTTACTAGGAAAAAATCAAAATGACTGACTGCATATCATAAATAACCACTGTTTTTCACGAGATATCATTTTCAAAAGTAAAAGTACAAGAAATAATTTTAAGAAGGATTATTCAGGACAATAAAGTAACTGTGTTTATTATTGATGCCATTATTTACATGCTTGATGAAATTTTATACTCGCGGTAATAAGTATTACCAGTTCTTGTTATAGTGTCTATAGTCGATGTCAAGAAATTTCTATAATACAGAAGACAGTATCTGTATAGCTACTAACCGACATTAGACTAGTTTAATTTTTCGCTTGTTATACTTATTGGAATTAAATTGCTTTTTAAAGATTTTTAATTAGACCTAACGATGGCAAGCCTGTATTCCTTTGGTTCCCGCCAATAACGGCATGCAAATGACACTTCCGGTAGCTATTTTTTGACCAATCAACATACAGGAAGTTTCCCGCCGGAATTGTCCGTAGGCTTCCGAATAATATGTACAATGTCGAAAAATTTTAGGATTTTCGTATTTTGAGATAAAATCGTTGTCCTTGCTTAACATCACCACATGTAAGCGGAAACTACAGAAGCAATACACCCAATACAGTTATGCTCAGGTAATATCATCCAACGATTAGAGCGCAAATACCACAAAGTTGTCTCTCTGTTTTGTAAAATTCAAACAAAATGGCGTCAATAATTTCGAGATCTTTTTTCCCAATCTATTGATTTGACCGGTATTTGATCGTTAAAGTTAGTTTCAGTGTCTGTAGTTAGTCATAGTTTCATCAAATCAATAAGAAAAAATACACTTTTAATCAAAAGTATTTGCGAAAATGGGAAAGCATTGGCACACATAGTTCAATAGAGCATTGAGAATTCAGTGAACAATATTAATATCATCTGTTTCCAGACAATATTTGCGAAACAGACATTTTTAAATAGGGTCTTACCAGCAGTCATAATCAAGAACTATTGACAACTTATATGACTGAAGACAATGTTATGTTACGAGAACAAGATCCAACAGAACATTATTGAGAATTCATTGAACAATAATAACAGTTTTCGGCCAATCTTTGTCAAGACTAATAGTTTTTAACATTCATTCAAGGAGAACAGTCAAGGATTGGAACATTCTAAGTGACAATGTTATATTTGCGGATACAATAAATAGTTTAAGATGCTCATCAATTTGGATCAATTGCATACCTCCACCTGTTGAACTTAAGCTAGCAGTGGTTGCTTCGACATATATAACATACAGATCAATTAGGACTAATTATGTACCTTTACCAGTTTAGCTTGCTAGAAGTGGTTGCTTCACCGTAATACAATATCAACGATTTTAAATACAATTTGCTAAGAATGGTCTTGTTTTGTAGATAATTCCATTGTTCTGAGAAAGATTTTGATTTGTATTTCTGCGGTAAATGAAAGCTCAGATATTTGAAAATGAGATTTTGCGTGCTTATGCAAGCATTTATAACATCTCGGTATGTTGATCTTTAATTCCTATTGGACATGTTTATGTTTACTCATACTTCCGGTATATACTTAAATAGAATGATTAACAATTACTAGAAATTGAATGTACATGTAGTTTATTTATTATGTTCTTTGTTTCTATTTTTAGAGCTTTTTAAACAGTGAAGTTGTACAAAATCATGGCAAGCCCAGTTGGATCACCTCAGAAAGCCCAGCAAAACGGTATTGACAATGGCCCTCCACCCAGTGGATTTCGTCATCAGCTGCCACAAATTGCAGTAATGTCGCGTAATCCTAAAATTGCACAGAGTAAGACAAATGCAAAGACTGACGTATCAGTGGCAGGAGCAGAACATTCCACTACTGATGTTGAAGGTGTAGGAAAGGTTGTCCACATTGGTAAGTTAAAACACATGCAGTTTTGTGGAGAGTGACAAGAAATTAGAATTTATTATCAAAAGTGATTACAAGTTTGAAGGCATCAAAAATGTTGATTAAGCATCGTATCGGTTGTCTGAGTCGTATTTCCGAAAGCTGGTTAACTATTCCAGTAAATGTTTTCCCATATAATATTTTCATTTATTATAATGATAACATTTTATTTGAATTTGTGGCAGTTTTTATTTGCATTTTTTTTTTTACAACTTGCCGTCAATGAAGTTGCAAGTAACTTTGCAGTTGAGCAGTATTGGCCAATAAAAAATCAATATATCTATTTCAAGTAAAATGCAAGTTCATTGAGAAAACATTCACTCAAGCAAAACAAAATTGATGATATTCAATATTATTCAAAGCACAAGTTCTGCATAAACATGGTGTAATGAAAAATTGAAAATCTGCATGTTAATGCAGAAATTTCCCTTTGAGTACAATGTGAAATTAAATTGCTCAATACTGTTGTGTAATTGTGTGTATTCACAACAGCTTTTTGTTTGCAGTCCGTAATATTTCTAAAACAGACAGGTAACAAATAATCCTATTTAGATTTGGATTCATAAGTGTGGTTGCTATGCTTTAATGTATTATTCACTAATAAACACAAACTAATACTTGTAAAAACTAATATAAGCTAAGGTGCAGTTTAGGAATATTGAACCAGGCCATCTTTAAAAACATATTTGTGTGTTGTGACCCAGACCCAGTATTTTTCATGGGGTTAGGTAGGTAGCTATTTTTTTCTTTGGCTATGCATAGTCATTTAAAAAAAAAAGATGGACAGAAATCATGAAAACAAAATTAAATGCTTTGAAAGTCCAAAAAAAAAAGTTTGGGTAGCTGCAATTTTGAGTGAGTAGGTAGGGGTAGGCAAACAGTTTTGTTTTTAAGGAATGCCTCGGCTATTATCGATGGTTGTTTAATTCTTATAAATTATAACTGATGGTTGATTGTAAAATTGAACTTGATTACCCATCACTAGTAAATACTATGTAAGTGTCTTAATAACCATTTTTGCAGGTTCCTTGATGGAGGTAGATGACACACAAGAAAAGAAACTGTTGGAGGAAATAGAAGACAGTGTCAATGATGGATCTGACGTTGAGGATGAGACGAAGGCCAGTGCTGATGTTGATGAAAAAAGCGATAAAATGGAAGAAAATGCAGCAAAATCAGATGAACCAACAGATGTCAGTGATAAAACAATGAATGCTGCTGCTGATGAAGTGGTAACAGACACTCCTGATAAAGATGCAGACACACCGACTTCTTCAAGTAAAGGTAAAACAAAGTTGAAGGGCAAGCGAAAATCAGTGCATTCGCCAGCAACTGCTACTAAAGTTGTTTCTCCGAAAGCTGATTCTGCTACAAAAAAGAGTAAACAGTCGCAATCAGTTCCAGCAACAGAGCAGACTGATGCGTTGTCAACAGAAGAACAGAGTCCTGGTAAAAGGCAAAGAAAGCCAAAAAAATTGGATATGGAAGCCAAAGAAATACCAAAAACTCCCAAAACCCCTAAAGAGAAGGCAATAAAGTCTAAAGAGATGACACCAGATTTGGAAAAAAGATATCCAGGTAATGGTTTAGAATTGTGTTGTTTCAGAAATGTTTTGGCATCTTGTAACCTTGTAAAGTTGAAGAAGTAAATGCATTAAATGTAATTATCAATCAATAAAACAAACTTAATAAAATAAACCACAATGATCCTGCCCTTTCTGATTCATATACATAATTTGTGTTTTTGTTGCTGAAAAAAAAATCAAGTTTGCCAACATTACTGCAACTGATCATTCATTAATTCTATTAATTTTCTATTCGAAAATCCAGCGTGCATAAAGATCTTATACTACAAAAAAGAAAAATTACTTTTTAGGGAATAACAAATTTTAAACATTTTAATTGTTCAATGAAAATTGACAACAGGGCCTCCTCTGGCTATTTTTTTCTTTTCGCCACTACTTTCGCCATATTTGAAAAGCCATTTTTGTAGCCAACTAAACTGCGTACCTCGGCCAACATTCTTTAAATCGTTATCAAACCACTCATAAGTTACAGTAATTTACTGCATGTTTTCTTCTACTTGTTTTAGCATTTGAATTAAACACGTTTTTTATGAATATAATTTTTAATGTATATTGCAGTACTATTAAAAATTATTATTATCTTGTGAGTTATTATTGTCTGAAGTCGATAATTAGGGGAAGCAATGATTGGTAGTAAGTTGTTGATTTATATTGCAAATGATGCATTAGTTTAAATGGAGTGCAGTCAAAAACCAAAACGGTGCCAATCATGTTTCTGTACTTGTTTGATTTTGTCAATGTTTGTGCACATAAATAACAGCTGTTTGAGACTTATTTTGTTTTGCTTTTATTTTTTCTATAGCATGCTATTTTCACAAAACCCCATACAGTGTATTTTATAATTATTTTAAATTTATATACATCAATTTATTATAAAATTATTAAAACATAAATTATGGATTTCCAGCTAGCGTATTGACTGAAATTTCCGTTGGTTAAAATATTCCACAACATTTTCTAAATAACTTTATTACCCCACCCACTTTGTCACTACAGACTCGCTATCAATATGGTCAATATTAGCATTATAACAACAGAGCATATAGATCAAACAGATCTACTTATTGTAAAACCTTGGAATTGATATCAAACAACCAACAGTCATCGCTGACATTATAAACAAAATTATTTTACAGACAAAATCTACAGTCATTTATTGTTTTTATCCCGGAAGCCGCCATTTTGAAACTAACTATTAGTTGACAAAAAATTGGGGTGCCCCAAGAAAGTATAGTTGACAGTGTATTGGCATAAACAATTTTTCTTAACCTGTTTAGCATATGTTAAGACATATTAAATTTCTATATAATTTAAAAATGTAAATATATATAATTAAAAATACAAATATGTCGGTTGTCACTACGCAACCACGTGACTATTTTTAGCATATGCTATTTTTAGCTTAGGGTAATCTTACACATATGTAGAAATTTATGATGTGTGACAGTGCAATTGCCTGAGGGAGATATCACAACTGGGTGCTGATTTATCTGTTAATTGTCATGGTTGTTTATTGGGATGAGGGGACAGTTAAATGGATTAGCCACGATAATTTCTATAGTTAGTTTTTTTTAGAAAATTTGAATACGAGAATCGGCCGTTGATTTCCTTGTCGCAACCACTTTCGCAAAAGAGTAAAATCTTTCGCAAATTAAAAATTTCCTTCGCATTTGGCGACATTGGCGAATCCCAGCGGAGGCGCTGGACAACATTGGGTTTATATTTTTAGTCAATCTGCATGCGTTGATGTATTTTTATGCACCTACTTTGAAAAATGGTGAAGGGGCATTAAGGGTTGGCATGGTCCAGTCATCGGTTTATGTCAAGTTGGTTTCCGATGTATAGGTTTTGAAAGGGTCTTTGTATAAAATTAATATTTAGTGTGTGCCTGTATAATTATAAAAATTCAAGTGGTTGTAGACTGCGTACATCAAGGAATAATTGAAAGATCCATATTAAACTTTTATCCCATAGATACACGTTTTCCCGCACCAATATCAGAAAGCCTTTGAAAACAGTGCAGGAAGAGTTCAGATTGCTCATAACGAGCAATCTGAACACTTCCTGCACTGTTTTCCACTCAGTCAGTAAATATAAATATAATTCACCCATTGCTGATAAGTGGTGTACTTGAATGCTTTCAGTTTGGAAGAGTCCGAGAAAATGCTTATGGAGCAAAGGGTTAAAGACATAATGTGGAGTAAAATAGGCTTTGAATTAATAGAATAGTGGTACATGAGGTGTGCAGTATAATATTCACTGTTAAATTCTAACATGGAGATTAAAAGTTGACTGTAATGGTTGATGATAAAGGTTTTATCAGTAGGAACTTATTTATCTATAAAAGCTTCTTTCTTGTTTCAGTAAAATGGCTTGTTGGAGATTTAGTATGGTCCAAAGTATCGGGTCATCCTTGGTGGCCGTGCATGGTATCGTATGATCCCTACCTGGCCTTGTATACCAGGATAGCAGGTAAGTGATGTGGGTCACATACATTTTATCAAGACTGTATATTTGATGGCAGATTGCACATACATGGATTGGATTTGTTTATGAGCATATCATTTCATATTTTATTTAATGTCTGCAGTAACATAATTCTTGTTTACAGCAAAATGATAATTTTGTCAACTCTATTGGAATCGTGCTGCTTTGGCTTTTGCTACCGTAATGTGTACAAATATTGATGCTAGATTAGATTAATTCTGCAAAGGCTGCTAGTTTCTGCAAGAGAAAAATGCTTGAATCTCTTGGTTTACTGTTTATGTTTGAACCAGACAGGCTTTTTGCATGTCCCTCAAATTTTGTGCGATTGTCACACTAGTGTTGGCTGTTGTCATTAAAAAGTATTTATTTTTATTAACCCAGGACTACTTGAGGAAGTAGGAGGCTTTTGTTTTTGTGCTAAAGAATATATTAATAAAAAAAAAATGAAAAAAAGTATTAACAAACAAAAAGACATGGCTCTTTTTACCTTGGTAAGCAAAAGAGGTAAATGTACAACTGTTTAATACGGGCATTATAGTCTCCCATAGTAAATTGTTAACATTTTATCTATTTATCTTCAGTTGAATATCGAATAATTGATGTTTTCAGCACATAAAGGGAGAGAATATCATGTCCAGTTTTTTGGCGATGCAGCTGAACGGGCCTGGATAGGAATGAACAATCTTTTGGAATTTGAAGGAAAGGCAAAATTTGATGAGTATGTACAAAATCTGTATAACAATGCTCCCAATAAGAAAGAAGAACAAAGACTTAGAAAGTGGTATACTGTTATGCCGAATCGTGCTAAAGCAGTGAATATCGGAATAGCAGGTGCTGAGATTGCGTTACCCCTCAGTAGAAATGAACGCAAAGCAACTTATACATTTACCTATGAACTTCCAAAGTCAAAAAAAGGCAAAGGGGGTAGTGGAACCCAAATCAAATTGACAGATGAACTAGCTGAGGATGTAAAAATTATAAAAAATGCTGAAAAGGGTGCAGACACTTCGAAAGATGTGAATGGTGTTAAATTGCCAGTAAAAAAACGCAAACATGAAGAAGTTGCTACGCCTGAATCTACTAAATCTGTGAAGTCAGCAAAAAGAAGAAAAATAGAAACACCAAAAGGTGATGCAATAAAGAAAGACACTGAATCAGATACACCTGTGAAAGCTACAAAAAAAACACCAGTTCAGAGACCAGTATCTGGTACTGAAGCATCTTTTGATGTATTCTGTCAAAAGGAGAGAGACAATGTTTTGAATGATCATCCAGAATTTACCGATGATATGCTACTGGATTTTTGTCGTCAGCAGTGGTGCATGATGAGCAAGAAACAGAAAGCGAGGTACAAGAGCAAATACAGTGATGAGTCTGGTAAGTTGTTTTCAAGACAAACTTTTTACCATTGTAAAATATAAGGTAAAAAGCAGGGCCTACTCTGGCTGAAAAATTCTTGTCGCCAACACATTTGCCAATTGAGAAAAGTTAGATCCAACTTTAAAATTTTGGAGCCAACTTGGCTTCATTGGCTCTAAGTTTCAATCTGTATTTCTCTTTTTAGATTTAGGTGGATTTTTTTGTCCACTCAGTACTATAATATCTTACATTTGAAAATGTAGATTTCTAAAGAAGAATATTACCTTAAAGTAAATATAAATATATATTTGATTGTATTCTTAACGATGTTTTTGAAAAAATTAACTATATTTCTAAAATTTTACTGAATAATACATCTTTTATCTTTTGTATCATTTAAAGTTATTATTGATTTAAAAAAACACACTTTCACAGTAAATTCTTAGTAAACCCTAAAACGTCCCGTTATTGCAATAATCATTAACGGAACCGCACTCCGAAAAGAAAGGTGCCGACTTTTAGTGCAACCCAACATCCTGGCAATTTGATGAAACAAAACAAAGGAGGAAATGGTTTTGTATATTTTAACTTTGTTTTCATTCATTGATACTTCGATGTTTTCTCATAAGATATTGAGACAAACTTATTTCCTAAATATTTGTTTTATTTACTTTTGAAATGTCCGTGATATTATATTGAACAAATTTTCAGTGTTTGGTCAGACAAGTTACATTGTCATAACAAAGCAACCAATCGCTTGCTGTAAAATTTAGAGTGTGCATATTCATTTTCAAATTGCGCATGCGCCGTCAATACCAAATAAATGGTTGAATCTTGAATAAATTACATCTTCCTATCTGTGAAAATTCTGTTATTTTTCTCTGGTGGCTATCTTTTCAAAACAGTTGGATCATTTTATTTGTCGTATTAAATTGATTGAAATTAGGGAAAATGTACATAATGAAACACACTTGACCAAAGTTTCTTAATTCATAAAAAAATATATGTTTATCGAATATTGTAAAGTTTAAATTTTTTGAGACCTCAAGAAACAGAATACAGACTGATCTGTGCCTAACCTATGTATAAGTTAATACACTGTTGTTACCACTAATCATAAAACCATAACACCTCGAGATACGAACAACATAAACAGATTAGGAAAACGCAATTAGGTGTCATAAAAGACCGCATGGGTGATTCGCGGTTCAGTGTGTTCATGTCCGCTAGCTATCGGACAGGTGGTATCAATGAAGACACACTTTATGATCGAAAGTTAAGGACAGTGAAGAGTTACTTTATGAACAAATCATGGCCGTAAAGCTAAAATATTGGCATATTTTGTTAGCGCCAATTACTTTCGCCAAACTGAAAAAACATGCGCCACTTTTATTTTTTTATCACATTTGTCGCCATTGGCGACCAACAGCGTGAGCCCTGAAAAGATAATTAGTCCCCTGTTGGTTTCACTGGAGGGGACTGTACATGTATGTTTATCGTCCAGTGTCTGGCGTCCATCTGTTGGGGGGGAATATAACTAAAAAAGTACTCGCTATTTTTTTTGAAACTGCACGTGGGAAGAGGGAAATATGGAGATAATGTAGGGTTTCTGTCTTGCTAACAATACTCCACTGTCTTGTTCATCTACCATTGTAAACTATCATATTAAAAGATAGTTCAAATATCATGGTAAACTATCAGATACAAAAATAATTCAAGTACCGTTGTAAACTATCAGGTAAAAAGATAATTCAATTACCATCTTAAACTATCAGTCTGAAATATAGAGGCATCCTCTCACCAAAGACAGAAGGAAGAAGTTCAGGCAGGGAGAAATGGCAATTATTTGCTCCTGCCACTCGAAAAAATGGTGAAGGGACATTAAGTTTTACACTTGTCTGTCCTTTTGTTTGTTTGTGTGTGCATAATTTGTCCTACAAGTCCAATCAATAACTTCTGAAAGGGTCTGTTTATTTACTCAGGCGCCACAGGCGATAAAAGAATAAAAATAGTGCATGTTTTTTTCTTCAGTTTGGTGAAGTTTTACATTAGGCTATAATAAATTAATTGCAAGATTATCATCCTCGCCAGCCCCCTCATTTTCATGCTGCTCCGACCCTTTTTTATTGTCATAAATTTAAAAAACATAAAAAAAAATAAAAATAAAAAATAAAATCCTTCCACCCTCCACATTTTTAAGAAAAAATTTGATGATAATCTAGCAATTAATTTATAATGGCCTAAACCTGTCTTGTATATTTGAGTTTTGTAATTGTTTACACAGAACTGAGTCAAGAATTGTCGCCAAGGAAAAGAAAACCTTCTAAAAAAATACTGGAAGCTGAAGAAGACAATAAAGTTTCAGATGAGGCCATTTTCAACAAAAAAGCTTCAACCCCTGCTCAGGAAGGCCGTGGTAGGGCAAAAAAAGTTGCAACGCCAGTGCAGGAAAGTAAACTGAAGAAGCTGACCACTCCTATAACGGAGACAAAACCTAAAAAATTGGCAGCTTCAACCCCAGACCAGAAAGAAAGTACCACGGTTCGTATTATTAAAGTGAGCTAGATTATGTATAAGGATACATGTACATTTTATTTTAAGAAACACAATCATCAGAAATCAATATCAGATGCAAATTGCATGCATACTTTTCATGAGAATACACTGACCTTTTGCAAGTACATGTAACATGCACACTTTCTCACAAAAGGTGCCTGCATTAAAGCAGCTGTCACAGCTTATTAATTATTCATTTTCCATTCATAAACTGTTTTCAGAATTTTTAAATGAGTTAATCTGTATTGAATTGGTTCATGATTATTATGTTTTACTCTGCACACAACATATTAGAACAATTGAACTCCCAGCTTAAATTCTGACTGCAATTATTGCATTGCTGTTTAAACTGGCCAGTTTTAAGAAAATATATGTATATGTGAATGAAAAAAATATTGACTACATTAGAAGGATGAAAATATTTTTAATTTTCCAGACTGAACAATCCAGTTCTAAAAGGGGACGAGGTCGGCCGAGTAAAGCTGTTGTTCTTCAAGAGGAGACGGCATCACCAACTGTAAAGGTGAGTTGACATATGCAATATCTTCAGTCAGATTTAGCTTGCTTCAACAGCATGCTTACTAAAGGTGGGATAATGATACAGAAAATTGAGTCAAATCTAGTATACTTCTAGAGGAGGCAGCAAGTCTGTCTACAAATGAGACCATCCTTAAAAATTATTTTTTTTACCTCTGACCCAGTATTTTTCATGTGGGAAGGTAGGTTTTTTTTTTTCTTCTTCCAAATTTTGATTTTATATAGTCATTTTAAAGACAAATGGACAGAAAATCATGAAAAAAAAAATGCTTAGAAAGTCAATAAAAAAAGTTTGGGTAGCTGCAATTTTGAGTGAGTCGCTAGGAGCACTGCAAACAATATATTTTAAGCTCACCGGGATGAATGTTGACGACAGCGTCTGTAGACACCCAGGTTAAACTTTTGCGTTTAGTTGCATTTAAGTTTTGGTGTTCGCCTCCAATTTCAATCTTTGCATGGGTGGTGAGTTTTATCCCATAGCCAAGCTTTTGTTGTCTTCTGACAACTCTTGTTTATGGATGGCCTGAGGTAACAAATATGAAAATCAAAGAGGAGACAACATTTTCAACTAAAGGCAAGTTAACAAATATTGAAACTTGAATAAAATCAAGTGTGAATTATGAGAAGTTAGCATCGTAAGTTGTAAAGGTGAATTAACAAATATAGACACTTGTGTCAAATTCAGAGTGCTTCAACAAATTTACACAAACTGAAGTCTAATCTTAGTTTATGGAAGAATACACTTCTTAAATAAATTGTTTTTATTCAAAAGCTGTATGAAATTTATTAGAACAATTAAGTTTACAGTGTTATAAATATTTTTTTTTGTTGCAATTCAGACATTTAGTCCATATATATACAACCAATTAATGTTTCAGACGAAAAAAGAACCAGTTGAAAAAGTGAATGTACCCTTAGGGCCTTCAACACTGTCTCCTTTGCCTTTGAAGGTAATTGACAGGATTTATTTATTTTGCCTCTTGCCAGTGAAGTCTTTTGATTGATCTGTCAAAATATTTCTTGTATAAAAGTTGCTTGCAGAAGAACGGTGGTCTATTCATATTCATTCTGATGTCTTCCTCTGCTTATAAACATGATTGTCAAATAGAACTTGTTAGGTGTTGAAAATGGCGTAAACTGCATTTCCTCCATCCCTTGTTTAGTTTTAGCAATTGTTGAAAAAGTTTCTATATATCTCATGTTATAACTAAATCAAAGAATGACAGGAATCCGATGGAAGTGTTCAGTACCTATTGAGGGATCAGAACAAATATAGGAGATAAAGGAGATAAGATATCAGTTGATAAATCGTTTTAAATTCCCTGCCATCTCTGAATAGGTGGGCAATTAGTCAGCTAGTTGTACAGATACATGTATCTACATACATTTATACCAGAAAATTAGTAGTACATTTTCAGCTTTTAAGTAGTTCATGCTGTTAGTCAATGAAACTTGGCACATGCAAGAGTTCAATATTCCACATGACATCCATTTTTTGAACCTGCTTCATACATACCTAATTTATGTATGTTATATTGCAGCCAAGTACATTAATACCAGCTAAGAAAGCACGTCCCAAGAAGTCCATTTCTGTGGAGGCAGATTCTGATAAACTGGTATGTACATTGTGTTCCGTTGTTTCTTTGAACCTTTTACATAGTCCTGATGATACAGATATGAGAACCTTTTACATAGTCCTGATGATACAGATATGGAGGGTCTGTATGAGAACTTTTTACATAGTCCTGATGATACAGATATGGAGGGTCTGTATGAGAACCTTTTACATAGCCCTGATGATACAGATATGTAGCGTCTGTATGAGAACCTTTTACATAGTCCTGATGATACAGATATGGAGGGTCTGTATGAGAACTTTTTACATAGTCCTGATGATACAGATATGGAGGGTCTGTATGAGAACCTTTTACATAGTCCTGATGATACAGATATGGAGGGTCTGTATGAGAACCTTTTACATAGTCCTGATGATACAGATATGGAGGGTCTGTATGAGAACCTTTTACATAGTCCTGATGATACAGATATGTAGCGTCTGTATGAGAACCTTTTACATAGTCCTGATGATACAGATATGGAGCGTCTGTATGAGGACTGTGAATTATTTATATTCTGATTAATATTCATATGATTCTCCGGTCTATGGAAATGCAGGGACGGATACTGAATTTGTGGGGGAGTATTTCTCAGTAGTCCAGCTTGTTTGGAGAGCATTTACCAGAAAGGTCCCAGGTTCCAGTCCTGGACTGACTATATTTTTCTGTACTTACATGTATTGTTATGTACACTCTTTGACATTAAAATGTACACATCAGTTTATTGTAATAGTTAAGAAGCCTAGTATGTGAGTTCATTTTCACTGATGAATACAAACCACTGTGACAATTAATGCATGAAACAAGAGACACTTAATTAATTTTTCAATTATCAAACTGAATATTTTCATATTTTTACTGAAGCCAACACCTGACGGAATTATCTTTCCTTCTCAGTAACACTGCTTATGCTAGTACTGGTGTTGCAAACATACAAATACAAGCAGTCCATCTGCCACTCGTTATTCCAATTCTATACTGGTCATAGAATCGATAACAATGTTAAATATGAAACTGGATACTTGATCATGATCCATCTGCCACTAGTTTTTCCAGCTCTACACTGGTCACAGAAGCAGTAACAATGTTAAATATGAAACTAGATACTTGATCATGTTCCATCTGCCACTAGTTCTTCCAGCTCTACACTGGTCACAGAAGCAGTAACAAGGTTCAATATGAAACTAGATACTTGATCATATTCCATCTGCCACTAGTTCTTCCAGCTCTACACTGGTCACAGAAGCAGTAACAATGTTAAATATGAAACTGGATACTTGATCATGATCCATCTGCCACTAGTTCTTCCAGCTCTACACTGGTCACAGAAGCAGTAACAATGTTAAATATGAAACTAGATACTTGATCATGATCCATCTGCCACTAGTTCTTCCAGTTCTTCACTTGTCACAGAAGCAGTTACAATGTTAAATATGAAACTAGATACTTGATCATGTTATTCAGATCTTTTGTCCACTTAATTATTGTTTTCACAGTTTCAATCCCAGAATTGTTAATTCCTTGTATGTGGGTCATGTTTCAGCGCTGTAGTGGTGGTCTAGTGATAGATTGTCTGCCTTGTTTGCAGAAGGTGTTAGGTTCAATCTCCGGCCGTGTTATTCCAAAGACTTAAAAAAATGGTACTAAAAGCTTCATCATTTGGTGCTTGGCACTAAGAGGATAGTTTGAGGTCTGATTGGCCCGTTGTCAGTGTAATGTGACTGGGCGGGTATCATAACATGTGTCTGCGGCATGATATTTCAGTCGTGAAGGTCTTAAAATATAGTGTCGCATGTGTCGTGGTAGGGCTGAAAAACCCATCTAGTGTAAATGTAATCTCTAGTTTTATATTATTGAATTTCACTTTTGTGGTATTAAATTGCATTTTTACAACCACTTAGTTCTGCAGACATCTGACTACTCTGCATGTTAACAGTTTACAGGAGGCTACATTGTTATCTGTATAAAGTTGATAACCTGTTGTAGTTTAATAACAACAATCAGTAATGATTATACATGTTAACAGAGTGACAGTGGACGGTCTACTCCACCCACGCCCGACTCGCCGCTACCTGTGAAGATAGAAAAGGAGGTGTTTGAATATGAACAAGAGATTTACAAGCTTTCAGCAGTAGCACCCATGAAGAAGGAGAACCTATGTCAGATATGTGAACAAACCGGAGAACTGCTGGAGTGTGAGGGTCCCTGTCAGGGTTTCTTCCACACAGATTGCCTTGGACTCACAGTAGCCCCAGCTGGTCCCTTTAAATGTGATGAGTGCACTAATGGTATGTCAAAATGTGTTGCAAACAGTTGAAACACCATGTTTCCCTTCGATAACTTTTTACAAATTCATTACAAATATATATACCGCATATTCCCTTATTAACACCCCCAGGGGGCGTTTTATTTTACAAGGTGGGGGCGTTTATAAAAGAAAAAAAAAAAGCAAATTTAACAACAGTTAAAAATACAATAAAGCCAAAAAGTGGTTCAGAATTATTTGAGTGAATGAAATAATCGACAAAGGATGAAAAAAAGCTGAAAATCTGTATGAAATTACTGGAATGTCCAAATTTATGGTCAGTGTGCTCTTCACTTTAAATCACTTGGACGCTTGCTCTTATCAATGTAGAACAATGAGCTTTCAGCATTCACAGACTAACCGCATTTTTTGATGTTTTGTAATGTTTTAATCGACAGATGGCATTATGGGAATATATGGTATAATATTGTCCAGAGAATTCCTTTTTAAAAAGAAACCTTTTTACTTTTGCCACTTTGTTGGAGATATACTTGATTATCTTTTTAACAATAGTATTTACTTTATAAACTTTATTTCGGAGATAGGCAGTAACTTATCGGAAGTGTCTACCATGCAGGAGTTTCCAGTTATTGTCTTAAAAAAATATTTGAAAAAATAGGAAAGATAACACAGTGTATTAATACATAAAAGACGATAATGGATAGATTGCGTTTCCAATGTTCCAATGTTCTTATGTATTAAGAATGAACTTATTATTGCAATTTATAATTCCAGGTGTCCATTCCTGTTTTATTTGTAAAAAAACTGACGCAACTACACAGCGCTGCTCTGTGGTAGTATGTGGCAAGTTTTACCACACAGATTGTGTTAAACAGTATCCACAAGCAAAAGTAGAAGGGAGGGGAATCACATGCCCACTGCACAACTGTCACACATGTCTTGCTAACAATCTCAAAGCATCTGCAGCAAAGTCAAATGGTGAGTTTTACAAATATTTAATTCTACTATTCCACAAATAGGAGCAGGGCCAAATTAGCTCGGTTGCTAGCGCATCTGACTATCAATACAGGGGTTGTGAATTCGAATCCCCACCTGACAAGTGTCTGTGATGATTGATATACGACATTGTGTCTCATTATCACTCGTCTCTTCCTGCTGATTCAAGTGAGAAAGTTATATAAGTTACTTGTAGAGATTGGGTGTGCTTGAGTACTGGTTAATCTTTCAAGATCCCAGGAAACAGTAGTTAAGTTAACTGATCGTCTGTTAGCCCTCGATTGCATAAAATTGATGTTAAATATTCAATCAATCAATCCACGAATAAGGGAGTTTTTTTTATTCACCCTTGTCGGCGTTCCACATTTGTTAAATATTTTTGAAATTGTTCTTAAGTGTAATAAGACTGAACTTGATATAAGTGTGCATTCTTGTACTCTTACATATCGTAGCCCCTCTGACACTTAAACTATGCCTTTTAAATTCTGTATTGAAGTTTTGCTTTGCATTGCTTGCAGTTATGTAGATTGAACTGGCATAATTGTGCAAGATCCTATTGCATGGTGAAATGGTAAAAAAAAAATTATTTAAAAATCTGCATTAAACTTTTGGTACAAGCAGTGATTTACTGTGCATGCTTACAGTTAAGTGAATGTAACTTGGAAATGTGTTTTTTAAACACCACATCATTTTAACCCGTTTTGTTGACATTTCTTAGCATGCATATCACTGCCCGATATCTAATTACTATGCAATTAATTCATTGATCGATACTCAAGGTGAGCTATTCTGATGGCCCTGTGCCTGTAGTCTTCCCGTAAACTGTTGGTTATTTGTTCTCTAGTTTTTGAAGTTTTCATTGGTCATTACCATGTTAGAGTTGAGACCTTTGAATTGGTAAAAATTCACACTATTTGACCTTCTATGTACTTGAAAAACTGTTTTGTTTGATCTTCACAAAACTTACATCTAGTTGTTATACATGTATAGCCATTAATTCTTGAACAATTTCCTTTAACGTTCAGTTGGACACATCAGATAATAAATGTTGGAGCTATGGCACCTGAATATTCTTTGAAATTTGTTTGCAGGTCGACTACTTCGCTGTGTCCGATGTCCTACAGCATACCATGTGGGTGATTTCTGCATATCAGCAGGAAGTATAAACCTGACAGGGTTTAATATTGTGTGCGCTCGACACTTCCAGCCTATAGCGTCACAGAAACATCAATCTCATGTGAATGTGAGCTGGTGCTTTAGTTGCAATAAAGGTAAGACAAACAATTAATTAATACAGCCATCCCTTTATGAAAAATAGTTAATACTTTACTGCTTAGTTCTGGTTCTAGCTAAGAAGTCGTAGAACAGCGGGGTTGTAATTAACAGTTGGGGGCCGGGGTTTCCCCCAGGCTATTCTGACTTGACCACCAGACTATTTTCAGCTGAGTTACTTCCGTTATTTGCTTAGGACCCCCAGACCCCTTTCCTTTCACCTCCTACTTCAAAACTTAATGAAAGCCCTGAACAGCATTTGTTTATTAAAAGTTGCAAGGTAATGAATATTCAAAAGATCCATTCAATCAAATGGTTGCTTTGTACACGTTGATTTAGATAGCATATGCAAAATGAGGCTGCATAAAACAGGTAGCCATTCAACCTGGCATTAACACAGGTTTGCAGTTTTTAAGATATTTCCAGCTGTGCATTAAGTTCTGGTTCAATTTGCAATTGTTTTAGTAATAGTCAAACCTGTGTAAGCAGTCACCTATTAACTCTTTACCTCAAAGATACACGTTTTCCTGCACCAATATCAGAAGGCCTTTGAAAACAGAGCAGGAAGAGTGTAACAAGCAATCTGAACACTTCCTGCACTGTTTTCCACTTTGTCAGTTAATATAAACATAATTCACCCAATAATTCAAAAGCCTTCTATATTAGGTGTCCAAAGGCGTCAATATTAGAGGTGTCCAAACGCGTCTATATTAGAGGTGTCCAAACGCGTCTATATTAGAGGTGTCCAAACGCGTCTATATTAGAGGTGTCCAAAGGCATCTATATGAAGTAAAGGGTTAAGCATCCACATTTGCTATTTCCCATTTCTGTGCTTATAGAGAAAATTAACCTGTATTAGGCAACAACCTGTCTTAAAAGGCCACTTTTACCCTTTCCCTTGATTGGCAACTTCAGACAGGTTTGACTGTAAGTCAATTACTTTTAAATGAATGATTTTAAATTGTTGATGCTGTAACAGACTCTAACATTGATTTTATTTCAGGTGGCACACTTTTATGTTGTGAGAGTTGCCCAGCAGCTTTTCATGCTGAGTGTCTTAAGATAGATTTTCCTACTGGGAGCTGGTACTGCCCTGACTGTACCAAGGGTAAACGTCCTCTTTATGGTGAAATTGTATGGGTGAAATTGGGCAGTTACAGGTATGGTATAATTTCTTGAAGTCTCTGTTGTATGGAAGTATAACTTTTAAAAAACATTAGCATTGAAATTAAGACTACATCAATTTAGCTGTTCTACTTTCTCGGCCAATAAAATCGGCTCATATTTTTCAAAATTAAACATTCCATTTTACATAGAATGTCATGACGGTGAGTAGATGTTTACCTACTTCCTCAGCCAATGAAATCACTCCAGGAACAAGAATGTAGCTCAACATCTAAGCTGGTTAGACTTTACATATATAACTTCTAACCTATACATAATTCAGCTATAAAAACACAAATGAATGGTGCCTGTTATAGTTCTGTAATATTTCATATATTCTGGTATTGCCTGTTATAGATCTGTAATATTTCATATATTCTGGTATTGCCTGTTATAGATCTGTAATATTTCATATATTCAGGTATTGCCTGTTATAGATCTGTAATATTTCATATATTCAGCTATTGCCTGTTATAGATCTGTAATATTTTATATATTCTGGTATTGCCTATTATAGATCTGTAATATTTCATATATTCTGGTATTGCCTATTATAATTCTGTACTATTTCATATATTCTGGTATTGCCTATTATAGATCTGTAATATTTCATATATTCAGGTATTGCCTATTATAGATCTGTAATATTTCATATATTCAGGTATTGCCTATTATAGTTTTGTATTATTTCATATATTCAGGTATTGCCTATTATAGTTTTGTAATATTTCATATATTCAGGTATTGCCTATTATAGTTTTGTATTATTTCATATATTCAGGTTTTGCCTATTATAGTTCTGTATTATTTCATATATTCAGGTATTGCCTATTATAGATCTGTAATATTTCATATATTCAGGTATTGCCTTTTATAGTTCTGTATTATTTCATATATTCTGGTATTGCCTATTTTAGTTTTGTATTATTTCATATATTCAGGTATTGCCTATTATAGTTTTGTATTATTTTATATATTCAGGTATTGCCTATTATAGTTTTGTATTACTTCATATATTCAGGTATTGCCTATTATAGTTATGTAATATTTCATATATTCAGGTATTGCCTATTATAGTTTTGTATTATTTCATATATATTCAGGTATTGCCTATTATAGATCTGTATTATTTCATATATTCAGGTATTGCCTATTATGGTTTTGTATTACTTCATATATTCAGGTATTGCCCATTATAGTTTTGTATTACTTCATATATTCGGGTATTGCCTATTATAGTTTTGTATTTCATATATATTCAGGTTTTGCCTATTATAGATCTGTAATATTTCATATATTTAGGTATTGCCTATTATAGTTTTGTATTATTCCATATATATTCAGGTTTTGCCTATTATAGATCTGTAATATTTCATATATGTAGGTATTGCCTATTATAGTTCTGTATTATTTGCTTATATCTAGATGGTGGCCATGTGAGATTTGTCATCCAAGAAACGTGCCACTTAACATTCAGGAGAAGGCGCATCAGGTTGGAGAGTTTCCAGTGCATTTCCTTGGCTCACATGATTACTTCTGGTTGCACCAAGGGAGGTCAGTTTGCTTTTCTTATTTGCAGCTTATATATATTTAAATAATAGAATATTTCTGTGACCGTTATTTTTGTGTACATTTTAAGAAAATAAGATTATGGAAAGTTGACCTATTACGTTAGCTCTCGTGTTGTATGTGGACATTGGCTGGTCTTGTTTATTTTAGTAGTCATTTGTCAAGAGACCAATATGTTGACAACAGTAAGTAACCTATGTTTCCATTCCCTCATTTAAGACCTCATTGAATAATACCTACATGCTACACATGTTTTATAAGTAAAAAAAAATGTTTTATCTGGGGTTGGTTGGTTCTATTACAGGCTTATTAATATGGCCTCTCAAAAACAACACTCAGTGCAGGGTTTGACCTTCACAATCAAGCTAAAGTAAATTAGATAAAGAAAAAAATGTGTAAAGGTCATTGTTATGGTGATTGAGTCTTGGTTACAAATGTGATGTAAAACCAATACCAGTTTAGTGGGTAGTGTCTTAAGTAATGTCATAGGCTCATGTCCATGATTTTGTATTCATGTTTTGTTTTCCAGGGTTTTTTCATTCCAAGATGGAGACAAGGGCAATACAAATTTTTCATCTAAGAAAGGACTAGCTAAACATTTTGTTAAAGGTAGGTGGTTTGTTGTTAAATTAGGCTTCATATTATAAACTTCTACCATTTGTAAACAATAGAGTAAGACTATAAGAATTTTTTTGGGTTTGCGTTTTGGATGACAAGTTCTGCTTGAGTGATAACTGTTTTGATGTGAACAAGGGGTTTCGCATAAAATGTTTGTCTCTACAAACAGCATTTTCTCTCTAAATCAAAAAAGGCTTGAATGATTCTCTTTGTGCACACACATTGAATATTTTTTTCAATGTATCGTTATCTTCTTCACCACAATGTATCTATTGCAACAGATTATTCAAGTCACAAAATGTTTTCTTACCTACTCCTGTGAAAGGGCCCTGCCCAAAACTTTTTATAGTAATTTTTAAAATGAAATTGGTATAAAGCTCTTTTTTAGTATATTTTTTATATCGCATTAAAAATTGATTGTCAGTCTTACCAACCAACTTGCCATAACCACATCATAGAAACTCTTGGTCAGGAAACAGCCAACAAATTATTTCTTAAGGATGACCTGACTATGTCAGTGATTGTTCAGATAAAAAAAAAAGGATATGTGCTTCATCGGAGAACTATGAAGAAAACCTACCTGATATGATCAGAGGACCACAGTCGAACACATGCTGCTTTGAATGTACTCACTGTGGCGACCAGACTAAAACGGACTTGTTAATGGATAAAATACAAAATTGCCTATAACAGCACAGAATTTTATAAAATATACATGACATGTTATCTTTAAGAATAACTGAAGACCACTTTTATGTGCAAAATTTCATATCATTGAAGCCTGCAATAATATTGAATGGTTTGTTTTGGTCAGGTCTACAAGAGGCTGCAGAAGCGTACAAAGTGTGGAAGGAATTTAAAGATAATAAGGAACAAATAGAATTAGAGAAGGAAAAAAAGAAACCAGCACCATTCAAAATGGTCAAGGTATGTACATAAATGTCTTGAATAAGATTATTATTATTTTTCAATTATATATTTGGACAATTTGTGTTATATTGTTGCTAAGGTGTTTTAACATTGGAAATCTCAAAAGAATTGTTAAGTTGCACATACAAATTGCTTTTCGAACAATATAATCTTAGTATTTTAATATTATTTTTAGAACTGCCATTCACGATTTTTTGTAACGGAAAGGGAAGGTGGAAGTTGAGACTGGTTTATGTAACTCTCAATGCTTCATTCAGATGAACCAGCATATACGATATGGCACCATGTGCTTACAGCAATAACCTTTCTAATTTAAATAAAAGGTCGGGCATTTCTTCAGAAGGTATCTAGATTTTTTACATACAGAAGGTTGTGGTTACAATAAGACAATTTATCAGATCTCCAATTTGATTCACTAGCATCGCTAGACACATGAAACCCTAAAAAAAGTTTTTTCAGTTGGACATGGTTCATATAATGTTTAAAATTTTGAATTGGTTCTAGACAAACATTCCCTTGGGCAATGTGACGATAAAGAAGGCAGATCTGTCAGAATTGCCGCGCTGTGACTGTAAACCCGACCAGGAGAGCCCTTGCGGCATGGACTCCGAGTGTCTTAATCACATGATGATGTATGAATGTCATCCAGCACTGTGTCCAGCAGGTGACAAGTGTCAGAACCAGTTTTTTACCAAGAGACAATACCCAGCACAGCAGTCACACAAAACTGAGGGCAGGGGTTGGGGACTGCAAGCATTGACGGATATAAAGAAGGTATGATTACAATTACTCGTAAAATTAGATGTAGAAGCCAAATCATTATAATAACATTTTCTTTTTCTATGTTCCTGTCATTCGAAGAGTAGTGAAGGAGCAGTAAGTGTTACTGCTGACCGTTCGTTCGTCTGTTGGTATGTGAGCGAGTCCGCCTCTCCTTCAAATTGGTTTTCAATGAGTAACTTGTGAAAAGGTCTACATGTATGTATTTAATTCATAGTTGACGTGAAGCTTTATTATTATAAAATACATATTAAGTTTGATATTTGACAGTCTGTCAGATTTTACAGTAGTGGCTCCATTTTGACTTGATTTTTAAAATTAGTTTACATAGTGAATTAATATTTAGTTTCTGATGAATAACTTCTGAAAGGGTCTACATGTCTATAGTTAATTAATATTTAGTGTGTAGCTTTATAATTACAAAATACAGTTTGATGTCAACTTCGGTCTAATTTTATTTAATTTTTGTTACTATTTACTAACATATAGCTGGGGCATCCATTCCCTATGCACACATTTCTATTTTTTAAAGGAATTTTTTATTGGTAAAGGTTAAGATAGAGAATTTTAAAGGACTTTTACTGTAAGTAAGATGATGTGGTAATGAGGGTTTGCAGGTTTCTCAAAAAAACATTCAAGTTCTTTGTTGACTGCATAGACAATTTCATGTGCGTGTCTATCTGTTGTTGTTGTTTTTTTTCTCTTGATATTTGAGGGAAAGAAAGAACTGATCATATTGAGGGAAAGAAAGAACTGATCATATTGAGGCAAGTTTGATACTGATCTTACCCATAAGTAATATTAATTTTGTAATGCAGGGTCATTTTGTGAACGAGTATGTGGGTGACTTAATCGACGAAGAAGAATGTAAGCGCCGTATCAAGATAGCTCATGATGAGGACATACACAACTTCTACATGATGACATTGGATAATGATCGGTAGGTTCACACTTCATCACATAGGCCATCCTATGAGTGAGTAGTTGGGAGCACGGCAAATAATTTATTTCTTAAGGACGGCGTAACAGAGAGATAAAAAGAGGGCGATTCTTGGTTGGTATTTGTATATTTATCTTGTTAGCAATATGGGATCAGTGCGTATATTGTCTTTTATTATCAATATTGCCAATTGGGTTTGTGCCTGCATCACATCTTTTCTCCCTCTTTTAAATTAATACAACACTCCCATTTGCTAGCGGATAGTGTTGCCCAATCACATCAGAAGTAGGGGGTTTGGTCCCAGGCTTTAACATCTGTCCTCTCAAACACAACACTTAATGCGGGTTCTACCAAGGATTATGAACTCTGGAATGATTCATGTAGGTTTTGAGCTTACATGTACTTCGTAAATTAACTAAATGAATTATGCTTATACTTACAGGATAATAGATGCAGGACCTAAAGGAAACCTGTCACGATTTATGAATCATAGCTGCGACCCCAACTTGGAGACTCAGAAATGGCAAATAAATGGTGATACGCGAGTTGGTCTGTTTGCGCTTAGGGATATAAAATCCGGTTAGTAGAAATTTGTATTTCTCCATGGTTCAGGAACCAGTCTAGAATTATAACAAATTAATATTTCATAAATAAGAATTCTCAAGGACTGGTGTTTACCTATTTGTACACCCAATTGAATTTTGATAACTTTTTCTAGATAGTTGCAATAAGGTGATATTATTAAAATCCTTTTCAACCTGCACTAGTTGTTAATGAAAGAAAACTTTACCTTTAGACTGGAGGATTCTTCGTTGGAACTTATTCTTTGTCAATGTAAATGAAAAATATCTTGTTTTAAGAAAATTGTCTATGTAGCCTAGTGGTCTAATGTGTCTCAAGATCTCTTTGCTCAAGCTGTTTAAGTTGTGAGTTTACTAAATAAAACTCCAACAACTTTCTGTGAGAATGCTAGTGGTTAATAGACATTTACAAGTGTGAGCTGCTTCTGCATTGTTGGTACTACATGTATTAAAAAAGAAAAAAATGTGATTGCTTTTCTACTTTATAGAGACATTCGTAAACAGTTAACCATATTTATTACACAAGAAAATTGATAAATATATAGAACTATTGAAACTATATAAATATGTTTATAATGATTTGATTTTACGTTGGTCCAATGTTTTTTGATTATAGAATATAACAGCTGTACAAGGGGGGATCAGAAAGTTTGTAGACTTTTGCCATAACTTTTTTTATTTATCATTTTATTCTAATAAATCACATGGAGCCTGTGCCACTATATATTTGCAGTAATTTTGCAAAGTTTTGATGATTTTCGTTCATTAGTTTATATTATATGGTAACTATGGAAACCTTGATTGATGAAGTTGGGGCAGTTTTTGCTCTCTTTTTTCTACCCCTACTATTTAAACAAGAACAGTGTTGCCAAAACTGGTTCTATTTTTAAAAAAAGAATGATCGATGTGTGCTGTATCGTATGCTTGTTTACATCCTTCAAGATGATGGCGCCAATTATGCGCATCTCAATATTATGAAATTAAGGTATGCAAATTTTGTTTGAAACAAAAAGACGTTGGGGCACTTGAAAATAGATAGACAGCTCCATTATGTTCTGCTCTTTGTTAGGTGTGAATTCTGCTCAAACAGAGAAACATGTTAAGAGTGTGTATGGTGATTCCAATGTTTTAAGGGCTCGTGTTTAAATGTCACAAATGTTTTCGAGATGGCTGGAATCGGTTATGATTAAAAAAGGACAAACTGGGTGCCGATTTGAAGACATGTGGGAATTCAAATCTGCTTTACAGAAAATTGTGTTGAGTATACCATCTTTGGATTTCGTTGACAAGTTCACTCAATGGTGTAAACAGTGGCAAAAATGTATACACAAAGAATGAGAGTATTTTTGAGAATGATTGACTCAGTAAATGAGATATGAAAGTACCTGTTTATAATTTTGACAGCGGATTTTGGTAAATACGTCATCATTTTGCCCAGACATGTAACTGTTATGCGTTGAATAGTGCCTTATATTTTGAATTGTTGACGTTTCATGGTAAGATGTTCAAATTGTGTTCAAATTACCTTTATTTCAAATACAATAACACTATATCATGCATTGTATAGTTGATATAAATAAGTTATGGCAAAAGTCTACAAACTTTCCGAGCCCCCCCCCCCATATGAAATTAACATTAATACATTCAAACTTGTCTTAAGCAGTCAGCCAAGGGAGGAATAAAAATTAACCCTTTAATAAAGTGTTGCTTAATAAAGATTTTATTTGTTCTGGAAGCATGAAATGAGAAGTGGTTGCTTAATAGAGGTGACCGCTTACACAGATTTGACTGTATGTTAAAATAGTTGTTCTGTACCGTGATTACTATAAATTAATAGTGTTTATGTTTTTTTCTCAACGTTTTCTGTTTGTGTCTGGTCTCAAGAAACTTAATATGTACAATTATGTAATAAATACGAATTTTAACACTGCACACTGTTTAGTTAATCTGCTTTGTATTATGTAGTTAATATGTTGATTCTTAAAATTGTTTTCATATAAAATAGTGACATACAATGACTGTCAAATTTTAAAAGAAGTCACTTTTATGCCATTTCAGGGGAGGAGTTGACATTTAACTACAACTTTGATTGCCTGGGCAATGAGCAAACAAAGTGCTGTTGTAACTCAGAGAATTGCAGTGGGTATCTTGGTGTTCGTCCAAAGGTAAGTTTAGTACACCTTGCTGTGTGATAGATACATCTACAGAGAGCAAAGCTGTTTTGGCATTGAAGAGAACACCACAATTATTTGTTTGCTTAGTCGTACAATTTCCTATGATTATATTATCATCATAATTTTATGTAGTCAAGTGGTGTCGCATCATCACTTTAAAGAAGACATCTTTGTTTTTGCTCATTTTTGATATGCTTGATGAAAGTTAAGTGCAATTAAATTACACAGTCTAACATTTCGTTTTCACCATTGTGCATATATGTTTTCAGTATGATTATGTGGTCTTCTCAATAGAATATATTTATATAAAACGAACGGTCAAGATTTCATTTGACTGCATGTACAATGTTGAATATATTTTTTTTTAAATGCTAGTATGTTAGTATTTTACTTTTATTATCAGATCCAAACTATGTTTACAGCTATGTTACACTGTACATATTATGCTACTTTGGAGAAAACTCTAATAGAACTGTTCTTCCATTCTAATCCTTTACATTTTGTATATTGTACTTGTTTATCTGAAAATCTGAAAATAAAATATGTTTAAACCAGACCCAAGCTGCTGCCCAGGCTGAAAATAAAAAGAAAGAAGCTAAAATTAACAAAATTAAGAAGAAGAAAAAGATAGCTGTGAAGAGAAAACATGAGGACGATTGTTTCCGATGTGGCCAGGGTGGAGAACTGATGATGTGTGACAGAGGCTCATGTCCAAAGAGTTACCATCTACGATGTCTTGGCCTTGATAAACCACCATATGGTAATGTGAATTCCAATTGTTTTATTACTCTTGTTGAACCTTTGTTGAACGTGTATTCTGGGTTTCTCTGTATACAGTGCAGCATGGCACTAGAATTACAATTAAAATGGTTTATTTTAGTTTAATCATTAAGCAAGTTTTACAACATAAGAATAAAGAGTCTTGCTCAAGGACACCATATGCTCATGGCAGACAGTTGAATCAAAGACCCTCAGCTCCTGGTTTGTTGGTCTGTCACTAGACCTCATGTTTCACACTGGTATTAAGGCCTCAGCGATGCATTCCAGAGGCTGTGTGTTCGATTTTCTTGTGAGACCATACCGTGACTAATGGCACTAGTTAGAGGCCAAATATAAATGGTGTGTTTACTGTTTCACTCCAGAAAAAAAATGGGTCAGTCAGTAAGATTTTGATTTGATTTGTTTTTAACTCAATTACTCTATTACTAGCAGGGTTTTTGTACTCACTTCAGCTACAGTGTACGTGTATTAAATACACATGAGTATGGAATTCATGATAATAAATGTACCGATACGTTTTATGTTGAAGAATTACTATCGTTGATAATATTATTTGTCTTTAAAACAGGCAAGTGGGACTGCCCGTGGCACCACTGCGATGAATGTGGGAAACCTGCCATACAGAAATGTGTTGAGTGTCCAAACTCGTTTTGTACTGTTCATTCAGAAAACGTGATTAAAATATTTGATAATAAAACATACTGTTCTGAACATGAGGAGCTGCTCGAGACTCTCAGCGAGTCCCAATCTCAGGCATCGTCGACATCAGACGAGACATCGGACTGTACAAGCGATGCTGAGATAAGTAGTAAAAGTACAGTGGTTGCAGAAAAGATTAAGAAAAAGAAAACCAACATAAGCTCAAAAGTGAAGGATGAAACACTTCCACCAAAGAAGCGGGGAACAAAACCTGCAGAGGAGAAGAAAGTTGATAAAGCAGCTAATGGGAATTCTGGTAGTGCGGGAAAGGCAGCAAATGGTACTGAAACTGGTGTTAAAACACAAAAAGGGAAAAAAGCAGCAGCAAAGGGGGCAAATATGGCCAAAGTGTCCCCATCAGACGATCCCTTAGCAGTAGCACCAATGTTTGATGACAGTGAAGAAGAGGAATTTGGGCTTGTTATAGACATACCAAATTTTTAAAAACTGAAAAGTAGATTAATGTGAACATAGTTCGAAATATTTAATAAGGGCTGTTCCATTTAAACATACATCCCACCCATGGATGGCAAAATAATAAACTTCTAAGGTGGGAGGGTTTTTCAAAATGGGGGGCCTGATAAAATGAATTAAAAATATAAAGGGGGAGGGTCCAGTTTCAAAGTGCCTTCCATGGGTGGGTTGTATGTTTAAATGGAATAGCCCTAACAAACACGGATGGTTTTGTCACTCAAATTTTACGTTGTGTCTTTCACATTACAAACTTTTATAAAAGGGTAATAGCTATATTTTACTTTGGTTATTCTAGAAAAATTAAAACTGTTGTCAGATACTATTTAATGTTAAAAAAAGTATGTGCTTTAAACCTTCACAAAATAATATTTTTTAGCAGGAATGAGGGATTTGTTTTGTAGTTTGTACTGTAAGAAGTTGTATCCATGGATTTTAGTGACGCACAGTTCTAGCATACATTGTGAAGGGACCATATTAAACATCGACACAAAATATTCTATCAATATCTACACATTAGTCTCAGAATATTTTCCTTATATCACAAGGTTGGGTTAATAATAATGACTTTACTATTACATTTTAAAAGCATTATGAGGCGAAAACATTTATTTCAAAATTGTGAGGGTTAAAGTGATTGAATCTGAATTGTTGAATCTTTAGTTGACTTTGAACAAATTTATTTATAAGTGATTTTAAAATAACATACATAAATAATATGAGGCTAGGTGGTGGTTGGGAACTGATTATACATATATTTGAAACAAAATGTAGACCATAGTTGCATAATAGATATAAATTGAGTTTTGTAAGAAACTACCCAAACTTTCACACACGTTTAACAATACCACATTTTATCACGAGCAACATGTTGTTGTGAATGATTTAAGTCTGTATATTGAGAATATTTTTTTATATTTGAGCTCTCTAAACCAATTGTGAATACGATTCCATTGATAGAATGGAATTTAATGATATTTGCTTGAGTTGATGATGGGTACCATATATATATTTTATCCGATATGAACAGATATTTCAATTATCATAAGAAAGTACTCTTTAATCGGATGAAACATTGCTTGTATAGGGAATCGGACAATCTGTGGCTTTAAAAATATATCTCATCTGAGTGAGAGAATACTAGACATGAGTATTATATTTGTTGAACTGGTTATGTTTTGAGGAACACTTGGTGATATTGATAAATTTTTGAAAATTGTATAGCTACGTGATACAAATAAGAAATTGAAATATATGACCAAACATATATATTTTAAAATTATCATTTTTCATAGATTTGAAAGAACCTCGAACATTAATTTTTCAAATGGTTTATAGGTGTAAAAATTGATTTGATTTGAAAATGAGTAAAATAGATTTCAACATTGTTTTTTGTTCTTTTAATGTGTATTTACAAAACATTCAGTTGTTTGATTAGGGCATTCATGCAAATTCGATAGCCTGCTTAACCTGATCACTCGGTACCGGTTTTACTCAGGAAGTGCACTCGAGAGCGATTCATGTAAGCTCCGAGTTTACTTTACAGTCACGCTAAAATAGCTTAATATATTAATGTCACAAGATTTTGGGGATAATTGACTCTTTAAAGCTGATGTACAGATCATTGGTTATGAACACTGTTCATTGAATTGTTGAAATAAATATAATTTACCGGAAATGCTATTGTAAAAGATTAAAATGTTTTGGAGGGAAAATGTCCTGACTACCTGAACAAATAAAATCCATTTTGTCCATACTCTAGTTTAACCTAATTGTAACCCTTTAGGACTAAAAACTTAAAAAAAGAAAAACTGCCGGTTATATTAGAAAGAACACAATATATACCGAGTTAATACTCTTTCTTTGGACAGACAGGAAGGTACTTATAAAAAAAAGAAGGGTTACTGGTTATTCATACAATTCTTTTAGTTCAGATATTCTCTTAAATGTTAACGTGAGTGGTGTTCATGTTTATTCAATATATTTTGTTTGTTTAAAAGGGGTTTAACGCCATCTCAAGACATGTCGGGTATTCAGTTGTACTGGTGAAGGAATGTCTGGGAATTAATCTTGAGTAGAACTATCTTCTTTCTGCAATAAACAGGAAAATTTCACATTTTTGGACTGAGCAGGACTTACAAATTATGACCTCATCGGTGAGAAAATTATGAACTCATCGGTGAGAAGTCGGTGATCTTGAGATGGCACCTTGGACCACTCGGCCATAGAGGACCACTTTTATTCAATACTCAGATATTAAATTGTTTTGTTGTTTAAAATTATAGAATTCTTTTTGGAACCTTTCCACCATTCATTGTTGTTAGCCTGTGTGGTTCCGGCTAAGGATATAATTACTGTTGATCTCTGCAGAGGGGTAGGAATCCTCCGAATGGGTGTCGTGTTCATTTAATCATTTTTTGTCATGTTCACTATTGTGTTTAAATTACCAACCCCTGTGTGGTTGCAGGGAACCATATGAGTGATGACAAGAATAGGATCACTGTGGCTCAAGCATGTTGTACGAAGCGACAATTTGATTATTACAATAGAATTTGCTGAAACTTTGCAGTTCTGCAGGTAAAAAGGTTCTTGGTTCATTCTGCATATTCATTTGTTGATGTATCTTTTTTATCTGTATGTTAACATGTTTTTTATACATGTAAAGAGAACCTGGAATCTTTCATCCTGTTGGCGTCGAATAACCTCTTGGTACACCATAAAATCCTATTCATTCATTCATTATTGTAATTTCACAATGATGCATTGGCAACTTCTTACCGCTGAGGTCATGGGTTTGAGCCCAGCTTGGTCTGAAAATTTTATTATGTTGAACGGTTTACTAATTTCTTGTTGAAGATGGTGATTCTGCTCAGATTCATTCTCAGGTCTTCATTCACCAATAAAACTGGTCATGCCATATATAACCTACCTTGTGCTGATAATAATGTTAAACCCCATTATGAAAATGTAATTAAAAAAATTCCATAAATTTATGTTCAGTTCATAACGTGTTTTCATTCTTCAGTATTTCACTTCATTTCAAATCATCATTTTTCTGTTTTTCGTGTTCATGGTTTCATTTACAATTTTCATAAATTATTTTTCATTGCATTATTTCAAGATTTTTTTAACATTTTTAAATAGTTGGCATGTGTGAAAGTGGGGAAAAAATGATTGTATGTTGCATGATTTACCAGTACATCATTTTGTTCAGAATGTGCTTGTATTTTAGAAGAGGATTGCAGTTCTATTTATTTCGCTATCCGAAATCTGGGCATAACATATTTTTATTATTTAATGTATAAATCTGGCATGCTTTAGGAGGGGAAAAAAGTTGTGTAGAATATTGTTTTTATGTCGCCACCATTTGAAGAATGGTGAAAGAGCATTTTTATTTGTGCTTCCGTCTGCCGAATTGTTTGCGATGAAAAACTTGCGAAAGGGACTACGTATTAATATGAAGTGTACCTTTATAATTATAAAATAGGTTGAGTTCAATATCTGTCAATGGCAGGCAAATTTTACATTAGTTGTCGCTCCTTTCAATTTAATTTTTGGTTAAATTTACTTATTAAACGTACAGCGGGGGTATCCGTGTCTTATCAACACATTTCAATCATTAGATTGTATTAAGTTAGAAAGTAAAGGTTACTTTACCATATGTACATGTAGTTTTAGATATTTGAACGTTGTATAAAAGTTAATTTGCCAATTTTGGTAAAAAGTCCTACATGAGGCACGATCTCAAAATTTCAGCATATGTTTAAATTTATGAATTAGAAATGAATTCTTTCATTATTCAATATTTAAAAAAAAGTTGAGGATATTCAAAACATGTGAAGCAATAGGTCATAGCTATAATTCTACATCCAGCTGGAGAGTGAACATTTTGGCCAAATGGTCATTTAAGTGTAAAGATCACATGATTTTCATTCCAGGTTCTGTTGTACAAGTATATAAATTTTAACGAGAAAGTTTTCCAGTTACATATATGAGCACATAATTATCTAGTTAATATATATGATATAGGAAGTATGTGGCAAATAATTACATATACGGTAATTTATGTGAATACAAAATTTTATGAACAAATGCGAATTGTATTAACAATGATGATTATCCTGACAGTTGATGTGTAGGACTGAAATATATATTAAAAAAAGCAAGTACCAGCATATGTTGGGAATATTTATACATGTATATTGTGTTTTAAGGTTATTGAGTAAATTGTTTTATTAGCAGAGCATGCCCATTAATTTTGAAGTATGCACATTAATGAAACCATGTTGATATTTAAAATAATTATACTTAAATGCCATCATGTGGCTCATGCAAAATGCAGAAACGGGATGCAATGGCTTCAGTTTTAATCAGAGATGACTGGAATAAATCAGCTTGTCATTTAAATGTGTGAATCTGCAATCTCTATTTTTGTTGTGGATAATTGAAGAATGTCTGTTTATTTAGTTTGGGGAATATGTGCGGAATAACTCGAGACAAGAATCTGTAAATCGTTCATGTGTGAATGTGATTTCTTCATGTGCTATAGTATAAATAGAAAACATATGGGTGTTGATAGTTAAAATTTTTAAACAAGTTATGATAATTATGTGTATAAAGATATAAAAAGTACAAACCAGGTTTGTTCATTCAGCATGTTGCATTATAATATTTTCATATTCAACTGGTTCTCGTTATTTTATCACGGTTTTATCATTCATCTCCTTTCATTCATTACATCTGTGTAAATTGAATTGTACAAACAATAAAACTAACGACAAAACACAGAGAATTGTTTCAATTTTTTTTAATCCATTTTAAACATTGTAACTTCATAAAAATTCAATCTTAATACACTTTATAAATACCTGTATAGTTTATTTTTGTCATGTTCACAATTGCAGCCCGACCTGGTTAGCTCAGTCAGTGGACATCTAACTAGCAATCTAGGGGTTGCGAGTTTGAATCCCCACCCGGCCACAGTCTCCATGATGATTGATATATGATATTGCACCTCATTGTCATTTGTCTCTAACCACTGATTTAAGTGGGAAAGTTACCTTTTATTTGCAGAAAGGATTGTGCTCGAGTGTGGGTTAACCTTCCAGGATTCCAAGAAACGGTGGTTAGGTTAACTGTTCATCTGTTAGCCCTCTATGGCATAAAATGATGCTACATATCTAAACAAGCAAACAAACAGAATTGTTGTTAAATTACCAACTGTAAGGTTCCATGATGCAATACGAATGATGGCAAGAATGGGATCACTGTGGCTCGTGTATTTTGGAACATGCAGCACATTTGAGTATTGTATATAAAATTTTGACCACAAAAAAAGATAATGTCAATTTTTGTATGAGGTGTAACATTTCAAGTACATTACAGCTGGGTTGTTAATGACATACCTTACCATCTATCAGCTCTGTCCTCCACAAGACAAATCTTTATAATTATATTATCATTCCACATGTATTTAGATTCACTAAAGGACTGGAGGAGTCGCTGGTAACATGCTATGATATATACACTTACTATAATACACTTAAATATGAAATGCTGTATACCCACAAATAAAGTCCTCCCCCCTCCCACTTCCTATTAAATGCAACCAACCAGAAGTTGGTTTTGATCAAAACTCAAGTCAACTCGGGTTTAAACGTTTTTAAAGGCGTTAAGTATAAAATTGTCACATAATCAGTTATTATACTGCAGCGGACCGCGGTTTGGTCTAGTGGTAAGCGTCCGCCTCGCATGCGTAAGGTCATGGGTTCAATCCCCGGCAGGGTCATACCAAAGACTTTAAAAATGGTACTAGAAGCTTCCTCGCTTGACGCTTAGCATTTAAAGGAGAGTTATAGGTCTGGTCGGCCAGGTGTCAGTATAATGTGACTGGGTGGGGTATCATACCATGTGACTGCGGCATGATACTCCAGTGTGACGGCGCTTAGAATACTGTCTCAAGTAGACACCGTCACGATATAACTGAAAAATTGTTGAAAGCGACGCTAAACACCATACAACAACAACAATATACTGCAGCGGTTGTCAAGTGGTAGAGTGTTCACTTGGTATGTGGAAGGTTGTTAGATTCCGGGTCGGGTCATACCAAAGACTTGAGAATTGGTACTAAACATTTCGGCATTAAGAGGTTAGTTCTAGGTCTGATTGGCCCTGTGTCAGTATAATGTGACTGGGTGCCACCGTTGGGTACCGTACCTGGTGTCTGCGTCATGATGCTCTGTTGTAGCAGCGCTGACAATACTGTCTCAAGTTGCAATATGACTGAAAAATTGTTGAAAGTGACACTTAACCCATACACCACTAACAACAGAATCAGTTACGATATTTATACTCTAAAACGTCCTTGTCATTGAGTGTCTCACAGTTGCCAAGAGTGTCCAAGTGTTTCTCTGATCGCATTGTTACCACAAGGTGGCTAGTATGACAAACGGATTCAGTGACGTCATCTGAGGAAATATTAACGAAAACGAAAGTAGAACACAATGCTGTCTGATTAGGACACAGGGGCTTGTGTGTTTATATATAATTTTTTATTGTATATGTGTGAACTAAAAAACATTTTTTCGGGATAAGACAATGTGATTAGGACTGCATGCAGGTAAATATTCAACGTACATTTTTATCAAACTAATAAACTAACAATGTCCCATATATTTTCCTTGGGATGGGGCAGGATATGGCCAGGAACTGTGGGATACCACAGGCTGTGCAGTTGGGGCTAAGCCCTAAAGGTTAAATAGGGGAGGAGTGTAGTGAATGTACATAGTCACTTACAGTGATATGGTTGAAGTGCACTGACTGTATTGGAAGTTAAGCAACGAAGTACGGGGTTGTACTTGGATGGGTGACCGCTGTCACTTGACCTCTATGAAAATAAGGACAATACTAGTAGATTCATTACACAGGTAATTGTATATAATTTAGGGTTTATAATTGAAATGGATGTACACATGTACTTGTTATTTAGGATAAATGACATAACTACTATTATGACAAAATGAAAAACAGATAATATGTGTAAAGTTAACATACGACCTGACACTGTAAACATAACACTGGCTTACCGCATAAAGCTAAAAGTTACTAAATATAGACTAGCGGATTTATATGTCGTGTTTGCTACGGAGGACATATACCGTCAGGTAAACGTTGTTTGCAATTATTGTTATTTTAATTTGTTGTGAAATTTGTGTTATTTTGTAAGTACATGTTACAACTGTCACTACGACAGTTAACAAATGAAAACATTTGTATCAAGTAGCAAAACCATTCATCAGTAGTGCAGGTGGCGTTTAAACGCATGCTATGAATGTATGACTTAATGTAGGTCTATATTTTTGATAAAATATTGTTTAAACTAAACTAAACACATACTGCAAAGTATCAGAATATGCTATAAATGTACTTGAGGATAAACTATTATCTTTAAAACAGACACACAACCAATTAACTCTGATTAAAACAACAGAATAAGTGAACTGCTATTAACATATACTCTATTTACATGTTCGCTGTACACGTTATAAAACAAACATGACACATTTAATGAATATAACACTTTAGTTAAATCACGTATCCACGTTACACCTGAAATGATGTATTCATAGTTTATTTGTCATTTCATTAAAGCTATATTATGTCGCTATCGCTGGTTTATGATGCAGTACGTGCATATGAAATACTTGTGCATCGGGTACTTGTTATTATGCTTCAATGGTTTTCTATGTATGAGATATACCGCGAGTGCAAAGCGGGCGACTACATCCCGTGAATAAGGTGCACGAGACGGTCTACTGGTTTGGACCATGAAGAGCACGAGCATTCCATGGCTGCAACAAGCTATATTTTAACCACATAGGTTGACAAAATAAATTTGATGGTGATGCCGTTACTTTAACGCAACTAGTAATGCGGTTCTCGGTTACAGCGAGTGCGACCTTTAGACTTTCACCACGGCCAGTGCGGAAGTTCAACGTTTTGAAGATGCAAACAACGTACTAATTCGCATGTTTAAATATTTATTATTTATTTTAAGTATATTCATTACACAATTTATTTGTTAAATAATTCAATAAATACTGTTAAATGTTTACATGTTGAATGAACGGTCAGAGGGGTCGATGTCTACATTTGTGTATAGATGTTTATATTAATATAAACATGTTTGTGTCAGAAGCTGCAGGAACTGGGTCAGTATATTTTAACTTGTGACGGCTGCTAGTTTTCTGAACTTAATAACATGTGAAATGTGAAGACGTTTATATGGCTATATTGTGCATCATACAGTGACGGAGTGACGAGTTTGTTGCTTATTTCATTATCAATTATGAATAGATTTAATAACACTGGATATCATTATCTTGTCTAATTAATACTCACCAGCTCCCGGTTACGTCAAGACTTGTTATAACAATGGTAACCGCTGCGGTGGTTAAGGGGTAGATCGCACCTCGGAATGTCCTGGGAATAGGGCTGTATTGTTTGACTTAATTGAAGACAATTTTTTTTTATTCAATTTAAAAAAATCCGTCCGTACTCGAACAGCACTCACACAACACACTGGAACAGTATGATCAAATATTGCCATTTAGTTTTTTTTTCATTTATTGTAGCTCACATGGGCTAGTGTCAATATACATTTCATATCCCTTTATTTAGTATAATAAGTCTTTCTTGTACTATATATAGGAATATAAAATATATGTTGACATTAACCACAGTGTTGTAGCCCAATTTAGAATTGGTCTCGAGTTCCCTTTCTTGCTCAACCAAAACTGAATGTTTTGAGAGGTCTTCGGGCATAGCAATCATTTCAGTTATAATATAATGTTATTTGCTACTTCAATTTTGTTGTAGAAATGGATTCGGAATATTCTACCGCTCCGGACATAGATGTTAAACCAAGTGGAGAGCTTTGCTTTAAAGGTGAGTATCACGAATTATATCGGTCAAAGAATGTTATCATGAAAATGAAATTATAACATACAAAATGATACATAAAAATTTCCTTGTGTATCTTACACAATTGTAACCGTTTCAGGGACACAATGCACTAATAATAAACGTTTGATTAAACAATTTCTAAATAGTATATACATGTATCTACATAGTGTATTTTTTCTACAGTCAAACCTGTTTTAATCAGCCAATCAAGGGTAGGAGCAAAAGTGGTCTTTTAAGACATGTTATTGAGATTGAATTGCTCTAAAAGTATAGGAATGGCAAATATAGGAGCTTAAGACAAGTGGTTGTTTACTAGAGGTGTCCGCTTACACAGGTTTGAATTAAAAAAAAACATAGCACTAGTTTGATAATATGTCTCTGAATGTTATCTGGTGTTTCTTTATCCTTTCGGTATATTTTCTTACTATTTGTAGTTTATTTTTTAACTATTTTAGGTCTGTCCAGCAGCATTATTACAGCTCAAATGGAGGTAAAAAATCCACATGCCAGCCCGGTATATTTCCATGTGAAGACGACTGCCCCAAAACGTTATTGTGTGGCACCAAATCAGGGACTGATTCTTCCAAATGAAACTTGTTATGTTTCAGGTAAGAGCAGATATATCCAAATGTGTGCTGGAAACATCTCAAGCTGAGATGTTCCTCAACTCAAACATTTAATTTAAAAAAATGGTTACTTTAAAGGGTATACCAGGATTTCTCTAAAATGTAGAATTGGCTAAAAACATTTTTCCCCGTAACATAATGCCTTTATATACTCATTGATACCATATTACCAAAAGGATATCTGTTTAAACATGCCATAATAATATATTGAAAAGGGGTTTCCTTACTTGGGCTACGTGCCCAGGTTAGACTAAAATAGAGTTCCCGCTTAAATTGCAACATATTTTGTGACGTATCATTTGACTCATGTATTTCAATTTGAACCATCATATAGGCTTGCATGTAAAAAAAATAGTCCGAATGACGTTGTAAAGTCTTCAAGCAGTATTTACTGCTGTCTATTTTTAGACAGATTTCGTTTCAAGTTTGCAACTCCTATTAAAACATTGATTTTGTAAAACTTTGGAGGATTTGATTTATTACCAAACCATTCGGATTTCATTTATTGATGGATAATTTATCCATCTATTGTTTAAGGTATTTGAAGCGTTCCCCCCCCCCCCCCCCGATATACTGCCTTTATCTCAACACACATTAAATGACTACGCATATTTGAAGTGTGAACAAAGCTGTAAAGGATAATATGCAACATGATAAATATAAAATGAAGTTATGGCTTTTTCAAACAATCTCAAGTTGAGATGTTAAGTGAAATTGGGACTAAATCAGGTACTGTGTGGAAGATGGGAAAATTCTCAGTACTCACATATAGCGTAGACATCAGAGTAGCATGTTGCTTTACATAAAAATACACCCGTATGTTGTTTGAAATGTGTGGAAGATAGACAATAACTCACTAGTAATATATATGATTAGCCATCAGATTAATATGTTGCCTTACATACAAATAACTACGATTATATATAACCGCCAATATGCCTTTCTCCAATGGTGGTACTCAATCGTGAAACATCGGGTATTTCCGTATCATCCGTATAATATTGATTTTGTTGTTATTTTCATTGTTATAGATTCAGCATATCTTAATCTTTGTAAGAATTGATTAAAACCATGTTTATTTACAATGAATATACTTTAAATAGCCATCCAAATGCAGCCGGAATTAGTCAAAAACGGCGAAAAATCGTCAAAAACGTCATAAAAAGTTAAACTTTAAGACCATATTTAAGGCATTATTTTATTTTTTTCATATATTTTCTTGATATATATGTCAAGGGCAGTACATTATTAATGGGATTAGGGCTGTTTAACATCATAATCACTAGTATACACGCCACATTTGCCTTTTCCCCACGGCCGGAAAGTGACCGGTACGGCCGGAATTTGACCGGGTTTTAGTAATACCCTGTAACCGGTGTCGCAGTAAACATATCCCGCCATTCAGATGGCAGACGACAGATTTGTATTATGATAAAATATGCGTTCATTTACAAGGTAGGTAATAATTTGTTATTATCATAACTCATATCTGAGATAAACAATGTATAGTAATGAAAATAGGCATACTAAAATACGGAACTAAGGGTGTATTATTTTTTTTTATAACAGAAAACAATAAAATGACATTAGTTTTCGTTTGTAAAATAAACAGACGGTACCAGGCAAAGCTTGAAAATAACATAGATTTATGACATCAAAAGTTCAATCGTGAAACATCGGGTATTTCCGTATTCTCCGTCTATTGTGTAGCATAAGGCCGAGGTGATCAGATTGTTAAAAGTGAAGAAAACGTTAAATATTTAACAAAAACAGTGTATATTTATATATAAACCTTAAACAATTTTAGGAGTTGAGAGTTTAATGTCATTTTTTTAAACAACGGAAGGCCTTTTGGGTCGTATTTTTTTTAATAGTAATAATATTTTGCAATCAGTTAATCATGTTTTCTCCTAGATTTTATCATTTATTAACAGAAAGAAGTTTCATAGACATTCAGAAGAGTCAATGATGTCATAGAAGTTGACAAATAACGAGTAAAAAAACCCTGCAGTAATCCAGTAGACGTTCTTCTGAAACAGCAAGTGTAATGAGATAATTCCTTTGTATACCTAATACCGTGATATACCTATTACCGCGAATGACCCATATAATAACAATATCCCAGACATGCGCAAAGCTCAAACTTTCGTTAGCATCAGTATTTGTTTACATTTCATACCGGCATCTGTTTATTACTCAGCACACTTATGTAACTTTATTACTGTATATTATTGATGCCATTATTTAAATGGTTGACAAAATTTTAGACTCGCGGTATTAGGTAAGACCAGTATATACAGAAATTATTGATTCGATGATGTATTTGTAGTGTATGGGCAATATTATTCAACATTTAAATGTTTTAATTTACTTAATTATTCATGATGACCCATCACAACCCAGGAATATTATCCATATTGTATAGTATTGGTGATGAATTTAACAATACAAAAAGAATTCTACTAAAAACATGTAATATTTTCATAAAATTATCACATACTAATACATTTTTGCAATATGCAATCTCTATAATGATGGTCCATTGGTCCGACTTGGAGAAAAAGGGTGCCAGGGACTCATTACAGCCAGTGAAAATAAAGTATTATTATTTTCATTTTAAGAATACCAGATTAGATGATATGTTCGTAAAAAAAAACAACTAAAAAGTGTGTGAATGACAAGAAAACATAAGGGATAAAGACAAATGCTCAAAGACAGCAAAATAGATATGTAATTTTATTATTTTCATGATGCAAGATTAATCTACAATTATGTTCATTGTAGATACATATTTTAGAATCAAATCTTAAATGTTTATCGGAAACAGAAAAAGTGAAACAGAACATTTAACAGTTTCTACAATCACTTATATCATGACGTTTTTAATACATACAAAAATAGACACTGATTGTTTCTCTCTTTATGTAGGTGAAGTACTGTGTGTTTCCTCAGGCCAAGTGGTACATAAAGATTGTAGACCAACATATTGTCACCCGAACCAGCAAAGGAAATCTGTAGAACCTGTTGTTACCCCAAGTCCTAGAACAAGGCAGTCTGGACATGAACCATTAAATTTTGAAACAAAATGTTTCTTCTGTGGCACACATGCAAAATAAGACAGTCGTAAGCGTGGTCTAGATGTTTTTTAAGTTAAAACTCCTGAATTTCAACAGACTATTAGAGAAATTTGTAAAACTAGAAATGATGACTGGGGAAATACCATGTTTCGTCGCCTGGAATACGCCAAAGATCTGCCAGCTATTGAAGCACATTATCACAGTAACTGTAGTTCCAACTTCAGGACTGCTTATAATATCCCCTTACAATTTAAACCTTAAATTGGGAACCAATCAATCACCTGGACCAAGTAAGAATGGCTGACCAGCAAAGACTGGTGCTGAAAATACATTTATACAAGTTGTTGTTTACTTTTAGAGTAATAATGATAGTCAACTTAGTATATCTGATCTCGTATGTAAAATGAAAGAACTATGTGGAAATGATGTGTACGGTACAGTGTATAATTATGAAGAAAAATCTCAGTGAACATTTGTTGGGGCAATTGTTATATCGGAGATAAATGGGAAGCCAAACGTGGTGACATTCAGGAGTACTGCAGATGCAATTTTACATTTATTTTATAAAAGAGCTAGAAATAATGGTGTTGAATCTGAAAAAAACAGCTGTTATAAAAACAGTCGCTATGCCTATTTTGAGTGATATCAAGTCATTTGATGTTACAAAAACTGAATACCTAAGTGCAGAAGATATCATGTCAATTGAAGCAAAGCAGAAACATGTCCCAGAAAGCCTTCTACTTCTTTTGAACCAAATCATTGACCACAAAAAGATGGAAAGAAAGACATTTTCTATAGGACAAGCTATTGTGCAAGAAGCCATTCCTAGAACAATTATTGCACCTCTTCAACTCGGTCTAGGTGCACAAATGCACCATCAGTTTGGTTCAAAGTCTCTTATAGAAAGAAAGTTATTCTTTGATGACAAAACAACATTTAAAACCAAAAAATAATTGTTTTTGTCTAATACAGAAAACAAAGATTCATGGTTTTATTAGGGACTCATCTTGCAAAAAGAGGATGTACAATAATAAATGCAGAGAGCGATGCAAACGCCCTTTAAGTTGAGACTGCCATACAGGAGTCTGCAACCAAACCTATTGTTGTTGATGAGGGTACTAATCTGCTCGTATCGCAGATATTACCAGAAAAATATATTCTTTTACATCGGACTCTAAGGGAGGTTTAAAGAAGAAAAGGGCTTGGGATAACTGCTATATTTTACCATTTATACATGCCTTTACTGGGTGCAACACTTCCTCTAGAATATACGGAATAGGTAAAGGTTCGATTCTCAAGAAAATGCTATCGGATATAAATCTTAGACAACAAGCTGAAATTTCCATGAGAGAGTCATTGCAGGATGATATAGAGCAGGCAGGTGAAATATCGTTTGTAGCTTTGTACAATTGTGACATAATGAAGACTTGGATAGTTTAAGATACAGAACATTTCTTACAAAAGTAACGAGTAAAAGTGTTGTTCAAGTGCATACATTACTGCCTACGAAAGCAGCAGCATGATTCCATAGTAATAGAGTATATTGCCAAATCAAAAAATGGATTGGCAAACATTGTAACCCTCTTGAATGGGACTGGTGTAAAAAATGTGACAAAATGAGTCCAATACAGTCATCTCTGCCTGTTGCCCTGGAGTGACTTCTTAAACTCTTACACTGTAACTGCAGAGTCAATTACGATACTAAGAGATGTACTTGCCGTAAACATGGACTTTCCTGTGCCATTAGCTGTGGGCAGTGTAAAGAAATTTGTTGCAGCAATTCTATTGACTGAGTTATATGACTAGTAAACTGTGTACGCACACCTATGGTTCAACTTATTATACAACAACCTACTAGTCCAGTTATAAATCATTGTAACAGTATGTAAACTGAAATTCATACTTTATAATTTTGTTTTAATTTTCCATCGATGTTCCACAGACAAACAGTCTCTGTAATGATTGATATACAACATTGCGTCACATTGTCATTCGTCTATCACCGCTAATTCCAGTGGGAAAGTTATCAATTACTTGCAGAGATTGGGGTGCTTTAGTACTGGTTATACATACAAGATCGCATAAAAGTTTGGTAAGGTTATCGGATAGTCTGTTAGCCATCGATGGCATAAAAAGATGCTTAATATGGTACCAATCAATCAATCCATGGATATTTAATAAAAAGCAATGAAAAAATCATAAATGCTGTTTTCCTGTACTTCTGTATTCCTGGAATTCAATTAATTGGATTTTTCTCCTGTTATTTTTGATGACATATTCTATAACATAGTTTGAAATTCACAAAATGATTGTATTATACTGCGCTTGATAAGTGATTTTTTTAACAAAAACAAGATATTGTCTTAAAATCTGAAAGAAAAAAATGTAATAACTTTTTGTTTATTAAAGTTTATGTAAATAACAATAATTTAATATTACCCATGAAAAAAATATTTATATAAAAATAAATTTTCTAGTGATTTTTCTTCAAATATGCATGTTTTGCCAAAATTAACTCAATTCATCTGCTTATAATTTGGAGGACTTTTTTTCCAGCTACACATGAAACTATTCCCTACCTAAATTTGTTAAAACACCTTCTGTTGGAATTTGTTTTACGTTTACCTGTTTTTTTTCCCTAAAATGACTGGCCTTAGTAATAGTAGTTTAGCAGGTCGCTCATTTCTAGATAAGGGTTTCCAATGTCATCTGTATGTATTGAAATTGTTTCGATTATTATATGTAACGGAATTCGTTATGTTTATGATTTTGTGCCCTTTGTATACTATAGAAATTATTTTTGCTCCAGTTTTGATCGATAGTCACCATGTAAATACATTGTTTTGTTGTTTTAGTGTAGTTGCAATACAAAAAAAACTACTGGAAATAATACTTGAAAATTGTGTTTAAAATTTTGACATCTGCCAACTACAGCATTTTAAATTACAAGTCAATAGCTTATTATGTCTGTTTTCAGTAATGCTCCAGCCTTTTGAGTTTGACCCAGAAAATATAGTCAAAGCTAAGATAAGGGTTGTTGCAATGTTTGTACCACAAGGACGTAAATCCGACAAGGTAATAAGAAGCTTTTAGATTCATATATGTTAGTGTGTTTGTAAAGTAAATGCACGAATACGAGATATAATGTGATTCTTATTTGGTTTGTGTTGGGTTTTGTCCCTTTTTTCCAAAAATATTTCAGCAATATTACGACGGTCAATGCCGGAAGCACCGTTCCTGCCAAGCGGTTGCTCAGTACTCGACATAAGTCACTGATTACATTCCTACATTCAGAGTTAGGAGATTATGCCTATAGAATTCTTAACCAACCATCACAGACTGTTGGCAGGTTGGGAATTGATGTCACGATCTCTGGATTGGCAGTCTGATGTGTTACCAACCAAGCTATCTGGGACCAATGCGACTACAAGGGGATTAAATTAATTTTCAGAATCATTTTCAGCATATTGTCAATGAATGCATTGTTTTGCATTATTTATCGAAATTATTGATAAAATCGCAGTGTAAGAGCCACTAAGTTCTAAATTCAATAATATTAGTACTATTAGTGACTCTGTTATACATAACCCTTTAATATAATAATAATGATGATGATGATGATAACATAATAATTACACATATGCCATATATATTTCCTTTGGACAAAACACATAAAAAGACATTATTTAATAAAATAAAAATCCAAACACTTAATGTGAGGACGTTCGCCAGCTAATTTGTGGAAGAAAGGCAGTTATACCCAGATTCACATACAGTGTACATGCATATGCCTCTGACAATACAACTTAATGCCAAATATAATTAAAATAGTTTAAAAATGGTGTTATACCCCAATTAAAATACATGTATAAATCAGTACATTAGAAATGTGTTAGATCTATTCACAATTATTTCAACTTTCCTGTGATGCTCTGGATCTTAAAATAGTAACTAAAATATTAGTAAACATGGAACTTTTTTTGTTGTAGGAATTTCTTCTTACTCTTCAAGATAAAGTTGCACCTGAACTGAAAATGCAGACGACACTCATGTGCGTGTACAAACCTCCTGACCCTGGCGATATTTCTGTGGTAACTAATATTGTTTAGATGTATTATTACTATTTTCAAACTGCAAATTGTTTTAGGGTAACCCTTGAATAGGAACAAATAGAGTATTGGTGCCTCTCTTAGTACCTGACATATTTTTAAAATTAACTCCACTCTTAGTACCTGGTGCATTACTTCAGCAAATATCAGTTTTATTTTTTACAAGATTTGAGTTTTCTCATGTTTTTGAAGTTACCACGTTTACATTGTTTTCTTTCTAAGGCTAACCAGGAACAAATGATTTGTTTATTTTCAGAGAGCTGAAATGCCCTTAGAAAATAGTGGGTCATGTGTCACCCAAGACATTTGTTATTTTTGTCCTTAAAATGAACTATTAAAAATAATGATTTAAAAGTATTTAAAAATATCAGCGGTGCTTTTCAAAATACGACCTAACCAACATAAGCAGTCACCTCTATTTAGCAGCCACTTGTCTTAAGCAGCCATATTCACTATTTCCCTTTCTATGCTTTCAGAGCATTTGACCTGTATTAAGCAAAACCTGTCTTAAAAGACTACTTTTGCTTCATCACTTGACTGGCTGCTTAATACAGGTTTTACTGTAAATAGAAAAGTAATTTGTGTATAAGAAGCATGCCTTAGTTGACTTTAAATCACGATTTTGAAATCAATCTGCGACTTACAATCAAGTTTGTTTACCTGTAATTATAGAACATGCATCGAAGGTAAAAAACAATATACTAGAAAACACGTTAATGGAACATATTTATATTTGTTTACAAAAATTTAATGAATGTTATATCCATTTTACACAGAGAATAAACAAAAACACAAATAAAGAACTCTTTACAACTTCTGGTCTTCAGGTTTAATCCCACTGTGTCATTCAATATGGCAATTTACTAATACATCTTTCTAATTGAGAATAGTTTTTCTTCAATTTTATTTTTTTTATAATGATAAAAAGTAATGGTACAATGTTTTGTCTATTTCAGCAACCTGTAAAATGTCGCGTAATTGGCAAAAGATGGGGTATGTGGAAGACATAAACATAATTGCTTGACAAACAGGGTATCTGTGTATAATCCACGCTAATATCAAATCAATTAAATGTCATATCTAGAATGTGATAAACGTTATGTTCACTATAACAACTCATTTGAAAAAAAAAAAAGAAATCATCAATTTTAAAATAAAGATACTCATGTAGTATCTTATAATTGTAAATAGAACGGCATGGTTCTGTGTATATACTGATTATGTTTATATATTGTAACCATGATGGTACAAAGAACAAAACCTAAATCCTATGCTAAACATGTGTATATATATATATACACACCGCCGAGATACTTTAGAAATCGCAATACTCACATAAACAGCAATAAAACATTGAGTTCTTTATCAATTTATTTGAAATTTATTTAATTATATAATATAGCATCTTTTTATTTTTTCCTGGATATTTTCATCAAAATCTATTGTTATTATCACTTCTTATTATTAATTTAAAACATGCGTCGATAAAGAACTCAATGTTTTATTGTTGTTTATCTGAGTATTGTGTTTCTAAAGCTTTTGATGTACATGTATATAAATTTCGCTTTATTAGTCTCATTGAAACGTTATTGTTTATGAAACATCATAATTTATCATGCATTAAATTCCATGTACCATTATTTCTTATTTTGATATTTTAATTTCAGATATGAATTCAATTTTACAAGTGGGAGTGGACCCAGGACAACAACTTTGGTTTGAAGGTATTATTTTTATATCAATACAGGCACACTGTTTAACCCACCAGTGCTATACTAGTAACATTTTCAATATTGATCTGTCTAAACTTTTAATGGTATTTATCAGTTACTTTTTAAGATGGGTGTACTTGAGTACTGGTTAATCCCAGGAAACAGTGGTTAGGTTAACTGATCGTCTGTTAGCCCTCGATGGCATAAAAATTATACTAAATATTCAATTAATCAATCAATGTATTTTGGAAAAGGAAATAACTCAAATGCTTATGGTCTTTCATGATAATAAAAGCAAAATAATTATGTATTAACAATTTATCATTTTTTTTATTGGTTTTGATTTTTATACATGCTACCAAAACCAGAGTGACATCTCTAATTTTATATACCAGTATATTTTCATATGAAGTTTCAGATTATAACATTCAAATTATAATTATTATAATATTTCCATGGTGTTGATTATTAATTGATTCAAACTGCTTCAAAATTATCAATTACATTACATTTCATGAATATTTATTAGGTCGTACTCCATATTTATAATTTAAAACATTTTTCTTTTAATTACAATATGTCTAGTTTGTTATTGTTATGATAGGTATACATTTAATAGTCAAATTGAAATAATCTTAATTAACCGCACACAGAAAAAGTCTATTAGACTCGGATATTCTTCTTTGACATCATTTGTGAAATGTCATACAGATTTTGTATAAACTTTTTACATCATGTATGCCATATTGTATGTATCATTCACATATGTATAACTTTTCCCAAGGTCCTTTTGATAAAGTTGTCACTGTACAAATGAAGCTGATTAATCCATCTTCGAGGAAAGTTTACTTCAAAGTAAAAACTACAGCACCAAGATGCTATTGTGTGAAGCCAAACAGTGGAATAATTTGGCCAAGAGCAACAATGTTTGTTTCACGTACGTATTCGAAGCTGCTGTAACCTCTATCTAAATAAAACACATGCACGTACTATGTCAAGCACGTGTCGCTTACTGTACCACATGACTGTTGTTTATTTTAATATCTGTACGGTACTTTCGTCCATACTTTATTTACACCTATTGTTTCCATTCTGTGATAATTGACATTCTGTGATAATTGACATTCTGCGATAATTGACATGTTAGACTGAGTTATAGGTATGTTTTTAATAAAATGCTTTATAAATAAGTTTGGTTATGTTTTTTTTACTTTAGACAGACTTTGTGTTTAGATTTGAACGTAGTTTTGTTACTTCTTATTTTTCATGTGAACAGTCATGCTTCAGCCGTTTGACTATGACCCAGGACGCCAGGTGCCCAGGCACAAGATGATGGTTGTTGCAATGTTCGTACCAGTAGATGGCGAAGAGCCAGATAAGGTTAGATTGAGTGTCCGAGATTTACAATTACATGTTGGAACAAAAAATATTTCAAATATTCGTGTTGACTTCCACACAATAAAAATAAGAGGTTGACTGGCTTGTTAAATAAAACCAAATTAATGTGGATGACAGGACGATGTTTCATTTGGATCGTCGTAACATTGCTGTTCCTCTATAAGAGTGAGGATACGACATTGCAATATCCCGATGGTGATACAACAGCAGAATCTATGTTATGATGGCGACAAAGAGATGCGATGGTGGTGGCAGCGGCTATATCATGATACTGACAGACTGACACCGCGATGAAATGTCAGACCGATGCCTGGCGTCTGAAGTTTGAACATGATAGTATTACGTTACTATAACCCAAGACAACCAACAACTATCATGGCCTCTTACCACCACAGTATCGTTCTATCATTATATTCCACAAACTCTACAATCTATTTCGAAAATATTTCAAATGAAAACATCTAGGATTTTAGCGCAGAGATTGTTCTTCCACACTAAAAGTGGGGAGCAACTTGTAGCGATGCGATAGTAACTCAATACCTCTATTTTTTAGCTCTACTGGCCAAAGGCCAGAAGTGCTTATGCGATGGCGCGTTGTCTGTCGTCTGTTAGCAGCACTTTCTCTGAAACCAGTAGGCCAATTAAACTGAAACTTCACATGGATGTTTCTATTGCATAGGAGATTATACAGATGATTTTTTTTTTCGATCTGAAATTCAAGATGGCTGCCATTACTAAAAATAGTCCAAAACTTTAAAAATCTTCTTCTCATGAACAGCCCAACAGATTTTCAAAATGTTAATGTAGTAATGATGACCAACTATAGTTTTGTTAGATTTGGTCAAATGGTGTCCCTAGGGTTAAAAATGACCCTGTCTGAGAGTTCAATTAGGGGACAGATGTCAATATAATATATATATATTTTTTTTTTAGATGGAAATGATTTTGCCTATATCTTCACAAAAGCATTGTTAGGTGAAGGAGGTTCAGATTTGTAAAATGACTGGGTTCCTATGTCTAAAGGGGTCAGGAGGGGCCCCAAAAGGGTACAAATTGGGAATTACTAAAATCGTTTTCTTAAGAATCGGTATGTCAGATTTGTACATCTTTTATATAAATTATCCCTATGTGTAGGGGTTTGATTGTAGATAAGAATTTAGGGGCTAAAATTTATAGGGGCCCTGTAAGGGGACTTAGAATTTTACATAGGGATACTATGGGAAAACCGAAAATTCTCCTTTTTTTCCATTTATTCTGAAATCACTAGGCCAATAACACTGAAACTTAACATGGATGTTTCTATTGCATAGGAGACTATACAAAAGATTTTTTTCTATCTAAAATTCAAGATGGCCACCGTTACTAAAAATAGTCCAAATTTAAAAAATCTTCTTCTCATGAACGGTCCAACAGATTTTCAAAATGTTTATGTAGTAATGATGATCAACTATAGTTTTGTTAGATTTGTTCAAATGGTGTCCCTAGGGTTAAAAATGACCCGCCCCGATGTTTCTATTGCATAGGGGAATTTCAAAAAGTGCTATGGCCACTATGAGTCAATAGAGCGACCTCTTGTTATTCAAATTAACTCATATATCTATATCGATGGTTGAGTCATCCAAGGCGCTGTCGCATCCTGACCACTTTCTTCTCATTGCTGAGATAGTGAGTTCGCAATTCCAGCCCAGTGCAAATACTTTACGTGAGAAAGTTTGCCAGTTACTTGCGGAAGGATGGTAGTTCTACTCGGTTATTAAGGTCTTCCTACACCATTAAATCTGGATATATTCAATCAAAATTAAGATTGTCGTCAAATATCATATACATTTATGTATACGCTCTATTTCAATAATTTTGTGAAATTATTTGTTTTGTAGCGATGTAATAATTACTTTATTCTGATAATATTCTACTGCTCGTATGGACTGCAGTTAAAACCAAACCAAAAAGGTTCCAGTCAAAACGGCCCAAACCAAAATGGCCCCAAACCAAAACGGCCCAATATACCTTAGTCAAAACGGTCCCATTATAAATTTTTTTAGATGTATTTCTTTCTTAATTAGTTTGTATATGTGTTAATCAAGATTAAGATATAAATTAAAAAAAAAAACAATAACAGCTTATTATAATGAATGCCAATTAAAAAATATAACAACCAAAATATGTATGCATATATGATGAAAATACATGTCCTCTGAATGATACTATTTTAGTTACCAACTAAAAGGCGGTTTTAATTTTTTAAGGATTTCCTGTCATCGTTACTGAAAAACATACCCCTGGAAGAGAAGATGGAAATGCGACTGGTCTGTGTACACAAACTCCCTGGTCATCACCTGTCGGACAGCGTAGTAAATCTATACTTTTTAACTGATACTCAAAAAATAGATTACATACATGATTTGTCTATACAAATACTTCCCCCATATTCATTAGATCTTTTGAACAGCTTGGAAAATTTACACGTTTTAACTTATTATGATAAAGTAGTAGATTCATACACATTTCCCCTAGGCCAGTTGTACTTAATAACCTGATCTGCCAGACAGCATAGTGAAACTACTTCTTTTAAATTACGACTTAGTAGCAGATCACATACATAGTTTGTTGAGTTGAGTTGTCGGACAGCATGGTAAATCTACTTTATTTATGGTCAAGAAGTTTGGACCATACATGTTTAACATATACAAATCTTTGTATCAGATTCAGTTGATCAATAAGCATGATACATATGGGGTCGTATCCACAAACCATTCTTGAGAATATTCTTAGACTTGAGCTTGAAAACACAAATTTCAACCTTAGATATCTAGTTTGCCATGACCTATAGAATAATTGTAAGAATTTATTTGACTTTATGTCCGGTGTCAGGACATGCTTGCAAAATTTGGTCTAAAAAATGGTCTCTAAATGTGTTTTTCAAGATTCATTCTTGAGTTCAAGTCTAAGAATATTCTTAAGAATGATTCATGAATATGACCATTGCTATATACATAATTAAGTTGCAAGGTGTGTACATGTAGATATTCGAGTCACGATGTTTCTGATTGTATGTATTGATAACTGGGAAATCATTAACATAATTTGATAATCACTCCAGCATATCAGTTACAATGCCAAGAAGGTTTGATTTAAATCCAGATTAAAATGTGCGAAAATACAGCAAGTGTAAATTGCATTTATTTCAGCCATCAAGAAGTGAGGATGCTGAAACTAGACATGAAGGTAAGCATCATTGCAATAACACTTTATATGTTGACAAATACATGAAAGTTTGATCATTCATTATTTAAAATTCTTATGTCTTATTACTTAAATACTTGAAAAATATTACCAAAGATATATTTTCCTGTTTGTTGTCTGTCCCGTTTCAGTATTGTATCAACAGGATAATATTTGATATGGTTGTATTACAAAAAATAAAACAAACTGTTTTGAAGATGACTTCTTCCATTAGTAAAAAAGCAACAACCAGATGTGTGGCATACTTCTTCATAGTTTTGCTATCATATAGCATTATAACTGTCTCAGCGTTATTGACAAAGTAATATCTTGTTTATTACCAGCGTAAAAACCTCATATAATATCTGAGTGATTTTTCTTTATGAGCTTGACTATTCGGAGAATAAAGAGAGCTACACACAGGTGTCGGCGTCGCACCGTGGTTAAAGCTTTGCATGCAATTCTCTATCTCAGTAACAATTGCATGTATTCGATTGGAACTTTACACAAGCCTTCCTTATCACCATCCCTGCTACAATAACTAAGTTAGATAACTCTTGCATGAATATAGTACAAATTATTGCCCTTGTTTGACTTTAAAAATTTTGGTTAAAGTTTTGCGTGCAAGTACCATCAAGTCCATATTTCACCAACCACTCAATGTATTTGATTGAAACTTTACACAAACCTTCCCAGTCATCAATTCTACTACAATAACTAAGCTAGATAACTCTTGTACAAATATAATGCAAATTATTGCCCTTCTGACTTAGAATTTTGGTAGAAGTTTTGCATGCAAGTACTGTCAAGTCCATATTACACAACAGCTCAATATATTTGATTGATTGATAGCTTTGAAGTCATGAAATCAACTAAGTTAATCAACTCGGATAACTCTTGCAACTAAGTCACTGCATGTATTTGATTGAAACTTCATACAATATATTGCAGTTATAAGACCTTCTCAATTTTGTAAGTTAGATAACTCTTATTTGCTTTGATTTGTCATCAGTCTCAATCAAATTTGTACCTTTGTAACAAATATTTGAATAATCTTGTTTTACGTATTTTGATTTTTAGACGTTTTCACTTTTGGGGAAACTTATTTTTTTGAAATGTCTCTTAATATGTATTTTACTATATAGTTTCTGATTGAATTAGGTGCACATGATTATAAATGAGCAAAATTATACAAATGATTTTTTAAATTTGTTGAAGTTTCCAAATGAAATATAAGTATATTTCCTTTTTTCAGAATTCTCCGATATCACAGACATCACAGACTCTGAATTTATTGGTGAAGTGACAGAATCTGATTGTGTAGGTGAAATAACTAAAAAGGTTGATAGTGTCCGTATTGGACCATCAGGTTTGTTTCTAAATAATTAGTTCATATTTTATAAATACATGGAATACTAGATATGTTAAATATCTTTGAATGTCATGACACTAGAGGAGCCTAACAAAGTTTATACACGCTTAAACTTTAAATTATTTACAAGCTGTAGATATTTTACCTTGTCTTTCATATACATAATCTTTACATTTGGAACTTTTACCTTCGAATAGAAATAGTCTTGATCATATGCGACGCTTGCTTTTCAAAAAGACACGTCTTGACAAGTTCGGTCATGAAAAAACATCATTTTTACTTAGCGAAAATCAAATAACATTTTTGAATTGTTGATTCAAACAATAGGACAACCTCGGAGATTTCCATAATATTTCAAAAGAGTATCATTTGGATGTTTATCTTTGACAAAGATCTTGTATAAGACAACTGCCATGACTTCCGTCTGAATATATATTTATTATAACATAACCATTGCAGAGGTGTTTGTTTCAGCCAATCAGGGGTGGTATTCACCAACCAGTCTTAAGAATATTCTTAGACTTGAACTCATGAATGAATTTTGAAAACCACATTTTGAGACCATTTTTTTAGGCCAAAATTTGCAAGGATTCAGAGACATCTAATACATAGATAAAACCTTATAATAATACTATATGTCGTGGTAAACTAGATATCTAAGGTTGAAATTTGGATTTTCAAGCTCAAGCTTAAGAATATTCTCAAGATCCAACCATTTCTTCTGCACAACTTGTTAAGACGTTTGTCTTTTAGAAAAGCAAGCGTCGCATATGATCAAGACTAGAATAGAAAAGGACAATAGTTTGGCTATGCTGAACAAAGGCATGCTATGCAGCCTGGTAGATCTAATTGTTAATACCACACCTTACCACTGTTAAAGAAACTGCTTAACTATATTAAGATTTTGGAATATTGAAAATGCGGATTATGTTTAAAATACACACAGGACAGTGTCAAAGCTTCACCAGCAGGTACATGACACTTTTCAACATTGTGCACATAGTCACACGTTATGGTACAGGTCATTGTCATTTTAAATTCTAATTTGTTTATTGTGTTTTGACAATAAATTTATCAAAATAGGCTGTACACCTTTGATTCTAAAACGTATTACATGTTTTTATTATGTTTGACATTATACAGTTGACCATCTCTGACGAAAGGACTTGGGACTTAGTGATGTTAAGTTCCTTGTTAAACCTTTAATGGACGGAGGTGTTTGGTATTTTTTCTTACCTCCATTTCATCGTTCCCGTAACTATTATGCCCTTGTTCCTCTGGCGTCTGCAGTCATTGAGCACAAAGTGTACACCATCACTTGTTTCTTGTTAATGTTTGTTTACCAGTAGATATCTATGTTGTGCGCCATACCGTGTGTGTGCTGCCCTATCTGTATGATGATAGTTTGGAGGAAGGGAGGTATTTTTATTTTCTCATTTTATAATGTGATGACAGTGTGTATCGGGCAGGTTGGATGTTTTCGTTCACACGTACATATAAAAAAGTTATAATCTCCAAAAAATGATGGCTCTTCTACCGACAGTTCCTCCGAAGCAGTGACTCCTGTTCTCATTTCTTCTGTATTTTTGTGTAGTACTTATTGTGACAATGTTTATTCCATGTCTTGCTTGTGTTTTGGCTGGTGTAGTGAGTGTGACCTTTAAAAGGTGTGTTTTCTATTAAACATACTAGTATGTTTTGTATTTCTTTTTGTATATTTGTAGATGATGACGATATAGATATTTACGATGAATTTGATATTGTTCTTCGCTGCAAAACTGAACATGACAGTTACATAACCAAAGTTTTAAAAGCAGAAAAGGGACCTGAAGCTTTGAAATGGAGATTTGTTTTCAAGAATAAAGCCAGATGTGATAGTTTATCAGAAAGGCTCAGTGTGTGTGGAGCAAAAACCGTTTGCACCGATGTGTCAGATGTTGTCATAGAAACTGAGCAAACTATAAAATATCCCGACTACCAAACGATTGTAAAGGGTTGTATTGTGGAAGAGACCACTGATGTAAGAGTAGGGGAGATTTACATTGATGTTACTGAGGCCAAGGAGGTACTTAAGGTCGTAACTTCAACATGTCCTCCGTTTGCAACATTTGAAGTTTTGACTTTCATGGAAGGAAAATCAGGTCGCACACGGTTCTGGCTTGTCACCTCTGATCAGCTGTATGAAACATGTTTTCAAGCATTTAGAAAAGCGCAAGACTATGTATATCATGTTTTGAAGCAATGGTAATTTGAATATTGATTATACCAACACATGAATCATTGACGCGAATGATTATCCTTTATTCTAGCAATAAACAGATTATACGTATAGATATTGTTATGCTGTTTATATTATTATTATCATTAATATCATGAACAAAACACAATGTATTTTGATAAAAGAAAACGTAAAGAAAGACACAAGACTATGTTTGTCATGTTTTGAAGCAATGGTAATTTGAATATTGATTATATCAACACAGTCATGTACTATTAACGCGAATGATTATCCTTTATTCTAACAATAAACAGATTATAATTATAGATATCGTTATTGTTATTATTATTATTATAATATAATGAAAACAATATATATTGATAAAATAAAAGGTTATGTAAGAAGTATTTATATACGACTAATTAGTGTGAACAATACATATGCTATGCTTTAATATTCTACTCTATTCAATATAGAAGAAAGTTGACATTTCTTGCTATTTGGTAATGACTTGATAGTGATACATCGACAAAAACTACACATCTTTACTCTTGCATTTACGCTGGGTCCCGCTAGCTCAGTTGATAACACGTCCGACTCAATCCAGGTGACATATGCGCTCGATTTCCCGGCCGGGCACATCTTTATTCATAATTATATTCATAATAATGTACACTTACTGTTCTGTTGACCTGCTTGGTTTTTTTTAAAGAAAGTGAAGTGATTTCACTGAGCGTAATTAAAAACAAATACTCAAAAGCTCTAAAAATACATTTGTTAAAATCCAATAAAATCACATTTAACACCAGTGATGGCTTATTGCTGTATGTGTGCTATGTGGCAACCACAACCTGACAGCATTCCTTAGTGTAACAAATATATTGGGGCAATATATTGCATATTGTTGCAATATGTAACAAAATTTCAGAAATAATCTTATCTATAGAATCTCTACATATAATGACAAATTACACAATTTACCCATTTCATTTGTTTAATACTATAACATGTTGTTCATGCCACCACCTTGAACTGTTAAAATTGGGTGGGTATAATCAGATATGTTGGACGTTTTTCTTAACCTCTTGTAAATAGTTCAGAAATAAAATTTTAAGTAGACCAACAACATTATATAAGACTGCTGTTTATTTATGTATTTTAACAAATGTCATTTTTTAAATCGGAGATTTTGGACTTTTTTCTTAACCTCTGGTAAATAGTTTTTATTTAGATATGAAGTGGCAAAAAAAGAAAAATTAAAAGAGACCCATAACAGTATACAATACTGCTGTTTATTTAAGTTTTTAACAAGAAATTGAGATGATTTAAGTGTTCTTTTACCTTTCAGCATTATCATTTTTTTTTAAAACAGTAAGTGATAATTTTGTTCGTAATGTTCCGTAATTACAAAATGTACAAGATAAGGGCACAGTATATTTAACAATATTGCGACGTCCGTATGACTTTCAGATAATGCTTTTATAAGGATGGTGATACAATGCAGCATAATTTTAGAATCAAAATAAAACTAGCGCACTCTGAAAGGTCAGTATGAGTCTCGTATAGCCCCTTGGCTTCAGTCATTGGAATTATTTCTATCTCGGGGGCTATGCCACTTTCAAAAGCTGAAAATCTGAGAAAAAGAGAACAATTTATGAGTGACAAATAACAGTGTCTATGCATTGTTCTTATGAGGAAAGTGATCTTAACCTCTTGCTCCCTAGACGCCAACCCTTATCCTCCATCATTTCACCCTCTAAGTACACATCGCCTTCTATATGGAGATGAAAGACTATCTCATATTAGCAATATTATTATAGTCAAAGCGGTACAATACTATATCAAAGAAACTAAACGCTTTGCATAATCTCATCTATGTTTTCCTGTCTTGTTTTTAACTGTACTATATTACTTTGATCTTGTGAATTATTTAACTATTTTGCCCATTTTATATAAATGTTAAGTTGCATAGCTTTGTTTTTATTTTTGTGCTTTCTTATTTACTAATCTGATTTTCTCACTGGGGTGCTACCGAAATGTGGACACAGGACGCATGCATATGAACGACATAAAGAAGAAATGATATGTGTTTGTTTTACTATGTATTACTTTCTTTCCTTTCCTACCTTGTTCTATTTTCAAATTATTGGTTAAGAAAAATTTGTTAAAATATGTCATTTTGATATTTAATGTAAACATTGTAAAAAATGTAGGGGACGGGCCAAACCTTATGTTGAAAGAACTTGTGGCCCAACCCCATTTCATGTTGAAATAAAATATGTTTAAACTAATCCCCCAAACAATATGAATATTCTTTTTCTGACAACTAGAACTCAAAATACCACTATAACTAGGATAGCATTATTCTATTGGGAGTAATAATGATCTTGACATCTTATATAAAATGTAATATAAAAAAATTCATTCATCATTATTAATTTTTTATATTTATATTTAGCTGTCATTTAGATAAAATGTGTGTAATTCGATATGTCACTGGCCTATTGGAAGCATTATGCAACAAAACAAGACAGACAGATGGACAAACATGGGTAACACTATATGCCCCCATTTCATAGCAGGGCCAAATAAATTTCTAGTTGGAATATAATTGTTACACTTGGTGAACCAGTCGTGTAATCAAATGTCAATATATGTACAAAACATACGCCATCGGTCACAACCGTAACCTTTGGTGTAGTTAAAGCCATGTCAGTATTTGCTCTACTTGTCTGGACCATTTTGAAAAAAATCCCATACAAACTATAAAAGGATGTTTTTAGTGGAAGAACTGCATTACCGTCAATAAAAAGGAACGCACTTTTGTGGCGAGACATGGAAGGAATACAATACGACATCAGTAACATATACCAATATGCTAATTTAGGATCAATCCACACCAGTACAACTCCAGTAATATTGGGTATATTAATTTACATGTCTGTCTGCACATTATAATAGCAGAATCTTTTATGTCGTAATACTTAAATTTATTTAATGACATTTCATTTGTAAAGTATTTATCTGTTAAAACGCTAAGTGACCGCTTAGTAATATTTATCAAATAAAAGTCGCTTGCAAAATAGTCAACAAGCACTGTTTTCAGTCGGTTTCAGTTTATTATAGTCTATTTACATCATACGGTTAACAAACACGTGCTGTGTTCTAGAGAGTTTTTATAATAAAAAGATGGCTGTTATTCAAGTCATACATTTTAGTAATGTTTTGATTAAGAAAAATGTATGTTGTATTTAAAAACTTCCCCAGGTTTCGTGAGTTGGGTATCTGATATTTCAAAAACTAAATGCTGTATTCAGTTTAAGTAGAGGAATAGTTATTAGGTCTATTAATCAAAGATATTTAAATAATGTTATTAAAAACAAACACACGAAAATTGTTCAAAGCTTGGTTAGCTCAACCACCTGTTAAGTGAAATTTTGTAACTTCAATATTTTCCATACTTAATTATTCTATGGCAGTTTCAATGCATTTTTAGAGACAAATTGGCATATTTCATAATTTTCAATAAAATATTAACCTAAAATGCTGTAAATCTCAAAATATCCTGATTTGAAATATAACACTTAACCCAGGGTTATGCTAAGCAAGCTTTGAACAACTGGGCCCAGATGTATTAAAAATGGACCCACCCAGTTCTTATGCGCAGCAAGCCAAAGTGTGGGAAGAGTGTCCGCAGGGGGACTGGGACCTTCCCAACAAAAGAGGATATTTAAAACGCAATAATGCTGTTATGTAGTGATTTTTAAATTAAGAAAAATGTATTGTCATTAATCCAAGTGTGTAAAAGCAGTTTGAAATAATAACACCAGTGCCGTGTTTGTTTTGTATTATAATGGACTCCGCTGTATTATGCTCTGTACTGTAATGGACTCCACTGTATTGTGCTCTGTACTATAATGGACTCCACTGTATTGTGCTCTGTACTATAATGGATTCCACTGTATTGTGCTCTGTACTATAATGGACTCCACTGTATTGTGCTCTGTACTATAATGGACTCCACTCCAGAATACAGTGGAATCTGTTATAGTACACAACCAACCCGGCACTGGTGTTATTATTATTTCAAATTGCTTTTTTATTTAATTGATTTGTTTAAAATAAACAATGAAGACATAGAGACTGAGAGCCAAACCATGTAGACCAAGACCCAAACAATGCACATGTAGATTGACAGATTTCTGCTGTCGTCAACAATTATTGGATCTCTGTTTTCAGACTAATGCAAAGCTTTCCCAAGGTATAAACAAAATGCATGGTGGTGAATATGCACTAAGAATAATTATATTAATGTCTTACCTTCAAATAATGCTGTATTATTCTCAAATAGGAAATCGTATTTGAATTTCCCTCCTCGAAAGTTGCCAGAGTGGGAATATTTGAAAACCTGTCTACCTCAATTCTGGCATCGTCATTTCTACTTTATTTTTAGTTTAAATATTGACTTGCATGATTTGCATCTGAACTATGACATTGTGACATCCTTTTCATGCTAACTTGTGATATGGAAATTGTGTTTTTATTGTATTAAATGAACTTTTTCATGTTTCAAATCTGGCAACATGACGGACATTTGCCAGATCAGCCAGATTCTGGAAACCTGTGGGTATTAAATGCATGCGTTTGATTGACTTAGAAGTGCCAGATGATCCCAGATTTTTTGCTTATATGGATAATTATGTAGACACTGACTGAGGTTATTTTCTTTGCATTTTGTATAAACTGTGTCCGTTTGTCAAGTGTTATGCCATGTCTTTTTTTTTTAATTATTTGTAATATTTTAGGGGGGAGGCCGTTACCAATGTTGTGAGAACATTGCTGCAAATATAGATGCAATAAAATACGATTAAACTGCTCTGGATTTTTATATTAATGACATTTTAAAATAAAATGTTTCATTCATTATAGAAATATGAAAGAAAATCAATGGTAGGCTTTCAGCCATGTTGTTACTGAAATCAAACTTCAATTCATTATCAAATCTACGCAAAGTATGGAAGCTTTAAAGTTGATCTGATTTTAAAGAGATTATTATCAACTCAAAGTGATAACTTCCTTTCGGTTATTAAAGCTCTTGACGCTTTCTTACGGTTCTTGTCGCTAAACAGTGTGTCCTCCACACGTGAAGGTACATTTAGTCTGCCAACGACGGTCAACTTCCGCTATCTTAGCTTCGTATAGTTAATATAATTAATATGGAAGATTAAACATAAAGTGTTCATATTGTAAGTAGTTAAGCTCGAAAATTTATAACAGGTTCATCCGATCCAACTGTAGAATTAAAAAAAAAAAACATTGTTGAATCGAGCGACGTTATGTCATTAGATTTCGCGACTTTACTCGCACTAACTCGATATTTCCTGTTTGTTTCTTTTTGTATCTGTATCTGAATAGATACCTTGTAGAGCATCTCGGCATGTGCCCGACGCAAGAAAGGTTTGGAAAACACTAATTAGTCCCAATGAAAGACGGCCAACTTAGGTGGTAACTTATGAGCGCTGAAGAAAACTAGCCTAAGTATTGACTGTTGAAATGTCCAGCGTCTTGACACTGTACTTTGTCTAGAGTGAAATTGTCCTTTTTGTAGATCCCAGCTGATAGAACAGTATTCTAGGGTTGATTTGACTATTGAAGATTTTTATTTTTCATCTCCGGAGCCGTTATGGATAGCAGATGATATCAAAATAAATAAAAAAATCTTTCCATTCACGCCTTATTTAACCAGGCTAAGTGGGCAGTGTTTCAAGTTCCTTCTAAGTAGCCAATGTTGAAACCAGGCTGAGTTTGCTTTCTTGGAGATTTTGGTGGTAGTCCAAGACTTACTCTATATCACTTTTTTTTACTACTAAAATGTTCCAATCTAGTTCTGTGTACCATATATATCAAAATGGAACAATTTCAGCAAGATGTTGGGAGAAATTTATGTAGATTCTTTGCTGAAACAGAATAAAATTATGATTAAATGATATATGTTGAGAAAATATAAACTAATTGTAAATTTTAGATCTTATTTACAGACTATATTGAATTCAGACTATTTAATTTTGGTATGTCTCTAGTCAAAAGGACTAAAGTCGTGGAAAGCAAGCCCTATGGTGAGACTGTATGCACATATATGAAGCTATTTATTTACTTAAAACGCCAATTGAGTCCTACCACATTCATGATTGTGAAATACGTCGCTGTATATTTCCTAAATAAAAATGTCATTGATTAGAAATATCCAAATAACCTTAAAACAACAAAAAACACCCAAAGCATGCTGATAAAATGAGCTTTAGAAAACATTTCCTTTTTCTGACAAACCCGGCATTTCAAATATCCAGACATTTGCCCATTTCTTATAGGTTTGCTGGTGATGACCAGATATGGTCGTATATTACCTGTATGTTGGAAAGAAATTTTTTTAAATATTTTTGTTCCAGGAATTGTTGTTACCACTTTCCAAGTTACTATGAATGGAGAAAATAAAAAAAATAGATTTCTCACAAACTATTTAAAACAACTTTTTTTAAACTTGCAGTGTCAGAGCCTATTAACACTGGTATAAATCGCAGTGTCAGAGACCTATAAACACTGGTATAAATCGCAGTGTCAGAGACCTATAAACACTGGTATAATTTACATTGAATATCTATTTGCCTGTCTAATACAGTTAAACCTGTGTTAGCGGTCACCTCTATTAAGCAGCCACCTGTCTTAAGCAACCATATTTTCTATTTCCCCATTTCTATGATTCAGAGTAAATTAACCTGTATTAAGCAACAACCTGCCTTAAAAGGCCACTTTTACTCATACCCTTGACTTGCTGTTTAAGACGGGTTTTACTGAATAAGTGTGTTTTAAATGTTGGCTATTCAGCACATTTTGTATTAACGCTATTCATTTTATATTCACATTTTGTGGTGACTACCTCCAACTGTTTCCAGGTCCAGGTGGATGTGTCCGATCATACCCAACCTATACATCGTAACAATGGTAAGACTGGGTGTGGGTTGCAGGTGGTTACCATGGCGACTGAAGAGACGTGTCAGAAGGTCAAGAAACTGGTGGAGTACACTGTACAGTACTCTATGTTACAACTACTTCACAACTTGGGTTGTTATGTTTGAGACGGCGCTGGAGCCAATGTTCTGGTTTGTGGATAGGTTTGCGAGATATCTTGGACCGGTGAGTGTAAAAATGACAAATTGTTTGTACAATCAATGTCCATAAAAGCAAAGGCAACAACTATTCTTGTTATATTGTAAAAAACATACAACAATAACTAAGTTAGATAACTCTTGCTTGAGTATTTAATGCAAATTATTGCCCTAAAGTCTACATCACACCAACCACTTAATGTATTTGATTAAAACTCTGCAGTCATTGCATGTATTGGATTGAAACTTCATGCAATGTATTTCAGTTGTAACACTACTAATTTTGGAAAGTTTGATAACTCTTGTTTGCTTGGATTTGTTATCAATCTTGATCAAATTTGTACTTTTGTGACAAATATTGGAATAGTTGAGCATTGTCTTATCGACAACTGTTATAATTATATCCATTGTGACAAGTCAGCAAATAGCTTTAATCAGTATGATCATGCAAAGAACAGAACTTACAATTTCAATAAATGCTATTATTTTTCTTTCTTTATAAAAATTATATTCTGGTAGTTTATAACCCTTATTTAGCATGGGACATCACATGGCATTAAAAGAAAAGATTTCATTAAAGGGAGTATATTGTATTTAATTCTCAATATGGTGTCATAAATAAATATTATAAGTACAAAGATATCTGTCAAACTTTATATATTAAATAAATTGCTAGATTATCATCCAAATTTTTCTTAAAAATGCAGAGTGGGGGGGGGGGGATTTTTTATTTATTTATTTATTCTTTTTTATGAAAAAAAAGGGTCGGGGCAGTATGAAAATTAAGGGGCGGGTGGGATGATAATCTAGCAATTCATTTATTATGGCCTCATTGAATGCAAGGTATATCTTCATATATGGGTGAATTAAAAAAAATGAAGCCAAAATGGACAACGGTGTCAAAATTTAAACATTAATTTTTCCTCTTGGTTTTTATTGCATTTTGTAGCTAACATGTTCAAGCTTATTTTCTCATATTGTCAAGTGAGCATATACAAAATTTTTTAGCATTCAATTTAACTTTTTATGAACATGGTACATAATTTTTAAGTATAAAAATCTAAGACAACCAAAGTAATACTGTTTTTTTTAACATATTAACATCAAGTACTAATGTAACTTATAATTTGACCAAAATTAGGTACAAAAAGTACAAAACTCTAAACAGTATAAACAGTACAAACAGTACAAACAGTATAAACACAGTATAAACAGTATAAACAGTATAAACAGTACAAACAGTATAAACACAGTATAAACAGTATAAACCCTTTTTAACTATTTTATTTTCCCATATTTTACAAAAAAACACTTCCAAAAGTTTGTCTACTTTGTGGTCTGATTTCCATAAAAAGACATGTTTCGAATAAATTATGTAGGTAATTGTCGGGTTTCATCAAGTTTGACTTTGATACAGCTCATTAAATATATAGCATTTTTTTTATTTTTCAGTACACTCCGGACATTTTAGTTCATGTAAAATAATCAACATTCATGGCAAACAACATACTGTAATGCAACACTCAATATATGTTATACATCATTTATAGGATATACTGAAATATATTTATCAGTAAATTTGATATTATTTTTCGCACAATTAAATTATTAACAACAGTAACAAACAATACTTGTAAATGCTACATATAATACTTATTGTGAAAAAAATTCTATGAAATTTGTTGTTAAATCCTTAAGAAATTAAGTTCATTTGTTTTACCACAATATAGTTTTGGAAAACACCAAAACATTGAATTAAACTATTTCATATACAATAGTAACATATTATTACTAGCATCTGTTTGAGATAAACAATTGTAAAACACTAATATTTAACATTATTTCTGTCATAAAACACTCTTTATGAGCTAAAAATTTAAATTATAGAGCACTGCAATGAAAAGTTACTAACATATTTTGAAAAAGCTTCTTCTTTTTTTTAATTCACCCATATTGCCACTTTATTACAAGCCAAATCATTTGATTTGTTACCTTCCCATTTTGAAGGAACTCTGATTATTCAGTATTGTGATCAACTATCGTAAACTGCGACAGTATAAATAATTGTGTTCAAATGCATAATTTATGACTGAAGTAAACACTTAAACTAGAGGTAATGGTAAACAAGAATTTATTTTCAAGTATATAACTGCTGTTTAAGGGTAAGGTAACCAATGAATCATGGAGAAAATGTGAAGAACTGAACGAAACAAGGTCAGATCACTAATATAACAGTTTGAAAGTTTTCAGTTGTGTACACATAATAAATATTGTTGTTGAATCATTTTGTTAATTTAATTTTAACAGACAAGCATTATATAATAACCCGCTATCTTTCTGACATCTTGTTTTATTCTCTAATGTAGGCTCCTCTGTGGCCGAGTGGTTAAAGCGCCATCTCAAGATCATTTACCTTTATCTAAGGTCGTAGGTTTGAGTCCTGCTTACTCCAAAAACTTTATGTGAGAAAGTTTCCAGTTACTTGCGGAAGGACGGTGGTTCTACTCAGTCTAACTCAGTCTGAGATCTTCCTCCACATGTAAAACTGGACATGTCGTATATAACCTGAAATGAGTTGGAAAATGGCGTTAAACCCCAATCAAATTTTTTTTTTTATCTCCTAATGTAAATGACCGTGGCATGGTCTAGTGGTATAGCGTCCGCCTCGCATGCGGAAGGTCATGGGTTCAATCCCCAGCCAGGTCATACCAAAGACTTTAAAAATGGTACTAGAAGCTTCCTCGCTTGACGCTCAGCATTTAGAGGAGAGTTCTAGGTCTGGTCGGCCCGGTGTCAGTATAATGTGACTGGGTAGGGTATCATACCATGTGTCAGCGGCATGATACTCCAGTGTGACAGCGCTTAGAATACTGTCTTAAGTAGACACCTTCGCGATATGACTGAAAAATTGTTAAAAGTGACGCTAAACACCATACAACAACATCCTAATGTAAATAAATAAAAAAAAAAATTCTTCTATTTTTGAATTTTTTTTTCCTAAATGGGAAAAAAACATGATTTTTTAAATGGGAAGCCACCGAATATCAGCCTCTGTTTAATATGGTAAAAAGCCCTGTTGATTTATTTGTACCAATATTATAATATAAATCACCATTGTCTTCCTTGTTCCAGATATTTGTGACTTTAGTGGTGGTTATGACAACATCTGTGGTGACCATTTTCTATGTGTGTCTCTTGCCACATGTATATGACCTAAGTACGGGATGGACAATATTTCATCTGATATTTGGTCATTGGCTTCTGAGCAATATTATATTCAACTATGTGATGGCAGTCTTTACTCAACCAGGGACACCCCCTCAACAGGTAATGCAATTATATATATAATCCTGCATATGACTTACATCGAGAATAATTGGTTTCATTGAAATAGTGTTGTTAGCCCCACTGACCAAAGGCCAGCAGGGTTTATGTCATGGTAAATTTTCTGATGTCCATCTGTCTGTTAACCTTTTACCTCTAGATGCGATAACACCAATATTTTTCACTGAATCGTAACCAAACTTTTACAGAAGTTATTTAAAGTTATTTGATTGCATGATTTGACCACTAATGCTCCCGCCACATGGTTTATTATTAGAGCACATTTTTAAGGGAAAAATCAGGACCTTTTTTCCCAATATATCATGCTTATAAACATGCCTATAATATACTCACTGACCCTATTTTGCCAAAAGGATATATATTTAAAAATGCCAAAATTATGTATTGAAAAGAGATTTTCCAACTTAAGCTACACGCCTAGGTTAGACTAAAATATTTTTTCCATATAAAATTGCAATATATTTTGTCATATTAAATGTGTCACATGATTTCATTTTAATTTCAAATGGATTCATTATAAAGGTTTACATGTTACAGTAGTAAAAATTGTTTCATCTTAGAAAGAGCCAAATGATGATGTGAAAGTTGTCAAGCAGTATTTAAGAGCTGTCTGTTTTTAAGACTGGGAATTTCATTTCAAGTTTACCATTCTGATTTATATACTGATTTTGACATGTCTGTGGATTTGACCACTGTTTTACATAGAGTTGTATAGAAAAACAATAATAATAATGATAATCTGTCCATTTGTTACCAGTAGAACAATTTAGGTCCACTAAAGCAGGCCTCTTGTTATTGTTTCAAGTTGACACAGAAGTGGTACGGTTACAAAAACCAACAGTATTTAAATTTTATGATTGAAATTAGAGAAATTACCATTTTATAATGTCACTTATTTGTGTGAAATAGTGAAATTATCTTAATTAATTCTCAGCGAAATATATATAATTCATCAAATGGCACATGGTAACATAATATTTAAACCTTTAACACAGATTGTTAGTTTTATAGGAAAGAACATCACTGTTATTAACTGAAAAACGAGTTAACTCATGTTCACATATCAAATCAAACTTTATACTTGTGATTTGATTGAATATTTAGCGTCATTTTTATGCCATCGAGGGCTAACAGACGAACGATTTATGAGAAAAAGTGACATGCGTATTGAACAATTCTAATTGGGCAATAGTTACGAAAATGAGAGAAAACGTGCGCAAGTTAATAAATGTTGGTGGGGGGTTCAAATAGTCATTTCTTGAAAAAATCGGAGTATTTTAATTTCACATTGAATCATGTATATATATTTTCCTATCAATTTTTTATTTATCAAATTGCAATGAGATCCATTTATATGTTTAATCCATTGCAGGGTGTTCCAGAAATCGTGTCTGTCTGTAAGAAGTGTATCTCACCTAAGCCTCCTCGAACCCACCACTGTACAGTGTGTGGCAAGTGTATTCTGAAGATGGATCATCATTGCCGTATCCTTTATCATTTATCCAGATCCTGGTTCATGACTCCATTTCTAATAGGATGCTGTAAAAAAATTCTAGACATGGATTTATAACATTCCATTTTTATCCGAGAAACAATAAAATCTGCATATCAATTAAAACAAAGATTGGGGTATCATACTTGGATGTCTGGCTATAAGCTCATTAGTTTGCAAAAATGCAATTAAAAATGGCTGCAAAGTCATTGAGTTTAAATCATGCAACAAATAGAAATAAAAAAAAAAGGTTTTGCATAAAACTGATGTCTCTAATAAATTAAATCATTTGTCTTACTTTATTTTTTTATAAAAGGATCAGTAGTCACAATCTTTCTGCCATTCTGTCATTTTGTTGCCCCTTTGCTTCTCTACACAGCTCATTCCTGTGAAATGAGCATGACTTGTGTCATCTATAATTAGATAACAACCTTTATAAGATTTTAATTTAGAAACTACATGTATAAAATTAGTTTTGTGGCAGAACATGAAATTAATGAAACCTCTAAAACAGACCTTTTTATTGCCCACACTTTATATAAGTGCCAACACGGGGGGGTTACCTCCTGACTGTTTGGCAGAAGGACTCAAACCCTTAGAATTTAAACACTTATGTTTCATATAATTGGAAAAGGTCATCAGTGTGTCTGTGGTCCTTGCATCTCATTGCTGGGGTTGTGTGTTGGAACCCAAATCATGTTTTTTAAGGAAGACAATATTCAAGTTACTGATCTAAGTATGGAGATTTTTTAAATATCTGGTACTCGCTGTTATAAAAGCATCTTAGCTTAAGCTGCAAAAACAGTAAATCTGGATGTCATATTTAAAAGATATTACAAAGATTTCAACTGGCATGGTTAGCTCAGCTGGGAGTGTGTCTGACTATCAATACAGCAGTTGGGAGTTTGAATCCTTGCCCTGCTACAGTTTTTGTGATGATTGTTATATGACATTGCCAATCATTTCTCACTACTGATTCAAGTGGGAATGTTGTCAGTTATTTGAGGAGATGGATGTGGGTACTGGTTAACCTTCCAGACTCAAGTGGTTAGATTAACTGATTATTACGTAATGTAAGTTAGCCCTTGATAACATAAATTGATCGAATGACAATAATTACAATAGCACATTATAATTCCTTAATTTTACAATGATAAATGGCATTGCACATACTTAAGAAATAACCAATATTGTAACAAAAATGTTACATAAAAATTATATTATATAATTTTTAGCTCGACTATTCATAGAATAGGGGGGCTATTGTACTCGTTCTGGCATTGGCATTGGTTTTTCAGGTAAACGTTTTTTATCAGGTAAAATATCTATGCAACCACTCATTCGATATGAATGAAACTTCATATGTGTTTTCAGTATCATTAATGGAACACACAGAGACAAAAACCATAACTCTGGGTTGCATTTTGGCACAGTTAAAGCCCTTCTTGGGCTTAATTTTTCCAGTTAAGGATTTTTTATCGGGTAAGATATCGGTGTAACCACTCATTTGATATGAATGAAACTACACATGTGTGTTCAACATCATCAATGGAATGCACAAAGTCAAGAACCATAACTCTGTGTTGCATTTTGGCAGAATTATGGCCATTTTATACTTAGCAAATTTGGTTAAAGTTTTTGAGCAGGTACAAATTTCATCAACCTATCTTCAGATATGAACGAAACTTCATGTGTGTTCAGTATCATCAACGGAATGCACAAAAACAAGAAACATAACTCTGAGTTGCATTTTGGCAGAGTTATGGACCTTTTGGACTTAGAAATTTGTTTTTAGTAGGTTAAAAGTTGTAGTACAAGGTGTTGAGCTTAGATGGTTGACAAATAGGGTCATTTTTTCAGGTTTTATTTATTTATTGTTTTGTTTCATTTTCATGAAAGTTTTATTTTCTGTAAAAGTATTTTCTTCATTTTCATGAAACGGTATCCATCTGTGATAAACTGTGCATGCAGGTACAACATCATAACAACTATAGAATCATTTTCATGAACTGATACCCCAATATTGCCCTCTGATGTAAAGTAAGTGGCCTATATTGTATATATATGTATAAAACTGAACAACTTAGAATGTAGAAGGATATCCAGCATTGATAAACTGTATGTGTTGGTACAAGACTATAGTTCTGTTAACAAGAACTGGTATATTACCAGTTATGATTTGAAGTTTAGTGCATAATTGTATCACATATGTAAAACATTGATAAAGTAATCTTGAAACAGAAGATCATCTCAACTATAGCTTACACTATATTTTAAATTCTTGCTGGAATTATTTCAGGTAATGTTTAATTTGTGTATAAGTATTGCTTGATCAACTTATATTATTCTAGTCATGCAATTGAAGTATTTAGGGTTATTATACATACATGATGTGCCTTAAGTTAAGTATTGGCACACCTATTTGGGGCTATTTGTCAGCAATGGTTAATGAATTTATAAATTATAAAGCAATTTTAAAGTTTAAAAGACAAATGTAACAAATGACAAATGCTGAATTAAATAATATTTTAGGCAATACGAGCAATCCATTCACTTTGTTGTTTTCAAATAAAACATAGAACAGGGCAATGTCTAGTGATAGAGCATCCGCCTCGCATGCGGAAGGGCGTGGGTTCAGTCCCCGGCCGGGTCATACCAAAGACTTTAAAAATGGTACTAGAAGCTTCCTCGCTTTAAGCTCAGCATTTAGAGGAGAGTTCTAGGTCTGGTCAGCCCGGTGTCGGTATATGTGACTGGGTGGGGTATCATACCATGTGTCTGTGGCATGAAACTCCAGTGTGACAGCACTTAGAATACTGTCTCAAGTAGACACCGTCGAGATATGACTGAAAAATTGTTGAAAGCGACGCTAAACACCATACAATACAGTAAAATAAAAAAAAAACATAACTGTTGGTATTGAAATTAAATAGTGTTGGTGAATTATTTTGCTAATTTATTTTTAACAGACAAGTAATATTTATAGCTTAATTTTACCAACCCTGAGTTTTTGTTGTCTTCATTCGTTACTTTTTTCCTGAAAAAGCTGTTGTTTTTTAACAGCATCGAAATAGTCGAGCGCACTGTCCCTCAGGCAGCTCTTGTTTATATGTATTATGAATTATTGTTTTTCTTATACAAAAAAAAACTGATTTTGAGATGTTTTATTAAAGTCTGACTGTTTTTTTAAAGAGAGAAAGGGTTTGTTATTTATAGAGAATAATGATTTGTTATTTATAGAGAATAATTGTTGGTTATTTATAGAGAGTAATGGTTTGTTATTTATAGAGAAAAATGGTTGGTTATTTATAGAGAATAATGGTTTGTTATTTACAGAGCATAATGGTTTGTTATTTAAAGATAGTAATAGTTTGTTATTTATAGAGAATAATGGTTGATTATTTAAAGAGAGTAATGATTTGTTATTTATAGAGAGTAATGATTTGTTATTTATAGAGAGTAATGGTTTGTTATTTATAGAGAATAATGTTTGATTATTTATAGAGAGTAATGATTTGTTATTTATAGAGAGTAATGATTTGTTATTTATAGAGAATAATTGTTGGTTATTTATAGAGATTAATGGTTTGTTATTTATAGAGAAAAATGGTTGGTTATTTATAGAGAATAATGGTTTGTTATTTACAGAGCATAATGGTTTGTTATTTAAAGAGAGTAATAGTTTGTTATTTATAGAGAATAATGGTTGATTATTTAAAGAGAGTAATGATTTGTTATTTATAGAGAGTAATGATTTGTTATTTATAGAGAGTAATGGTTTGTTATTTATAGAGAATAATGTTTGATTATTTATAGAGAGTAATGATTTGTTATTTATAGAGAGTAATGATTTGTTATTTATAGAGAGTAATGGTTTGTTATTTATAGAGAGTAATGATTTGTTATTTATAGAGAGTAATGATTTGTTATTTATAGAGAGTAATGATTTGTTATTTATAGAGAGTAATGGTTGTTTAAATAAAATATTGTTTTTATTTCATCAAAAGAAGACTATTTTGCTGTTAATCAATATTTCACTTGAAAACAACAATTTATTATATCATTAAAAACAGTTAAATTATAATTTATATATTCAGTAAAATGAATAAAACAAATATTTTTCACAATGATTTAACTATATGACAAACATAATTGATCCTTGACATGTGTGTACAGCGTGGTTGAACAATTGTGTTGGGCACCACAATCATCGCTACTTCTTCCTGTTTTGTGTCTACATGTGGCTGGGAACCATTTATGTCAGCTGGGTTGGTCATGATCTCTTCAGACAGCATTTTTATGGAGAAGAGGTATATAGTTTAAATAGTTCTCGTACATGTAGGGGGGAGGAAGACTTGATAATGAATCTGAACAGAACCGTCGACCTTCCGCAAATTACTGGTAAATATAAAGTTTTCTGACAGAGTGAGACTCAAACTAACAACCTCAGCGGTGAGTGGTAAATGAAAGAAAGTTTAAAAATAATAACTCCATGTTGCCTGTGCTGGCAAATCTTGTAATATAGAGACATGTTGGTCTTAAATGGTCTGCATTGAATCTTACATGTGAACACTCCAGGCTGGTGTGGAAGTCTTCAAGATTCAGACTGTCCCAGACATGTTACATTATCTCATGCAAATGCAAATATCTGCATATAACGCAAGTTCTATCGGATTTGTTTTAAAAACAAATTTATTTGATACAGTTAAGTGTCGGTCATGGATCATAATTATACACAAGCTCCGCCCATATTTGTTTTCAACCAATCAACTTACTACTGATTTCAATCGTCTCAGATAAATGCCATGCTCAATTTTTATCATTCCAATCAGTCTTGTGGTCATCATAATTGCACAAACAAATATGGCCTGCACTTCGATAAAGAAGCAAATGAAACATCAAAGTTTGTCTCTCTCAACACAAAAAATTTAACACAGGAAGGTAATTTTTGAGATTGTAATTTGTAAATTTATTGTGGCTTATAATTATGTTGATAATTTCTTTTCATATTGTTGAATGATTTCTTTTCAGCCAACTCCATTCCCACCGATGTTTTACCCCTTGAATGCCTTACATGACACGATATATAATCCAAAGGTGAGTCTAAATAAAACCAGACTTTATATTCTCTATTGTGTTGAAAAAATGTTTGGTACAAATGTAATTGTGTCTCTCCCTGTCTGGGAGACATTGTTTTTGTGCTTTACATCTATTTGTTCATATGTATATTACAAAATCTTGTCCGGTGAACTCCTCTGATATTTGTAGCTGAAATTGATTGAATAATTGATTGATTGATTAAATATTTAGCGTCATTTTTATGCCATCGAGGGCTAACAGATGATCAGTTTACCTAACCTGATTTTTGGGATCCTGAAAGGTTAACAAGTACTCGAGCACACCCCATCTCCATTAGTAACTGATAACTTTCCCACTTGAATCACCGGTGAGAAACGAATGACAATGAGACACAATATTGTATATCAATCATCTTGGAGACTGTTGCTGGGTGGGGATTCGAACTCACGACCCCTGGATTAAAAGTCAGACTTGTAACTGACTGAGCTAATCGTGCACGGCTAGAGTTGAAATTTAGTGGGAAGGATCTTTGTGAGGGCCAGTTATGTATATAAATTTTGAAAAAACACGCTGCAATTAAGGTCATGCCACTAAACATTCCAAGGTGACCACATCGTCTTTTCTTCTGTATGCTTGCTTGGTTTTGGTTGTTATTGATGTTTCAAAGCAGTGTCACAGATCATAATTATAGCATTGGTTGATTATTCACAGAATGAGTTTTAAAACCATTTTCAACAATTAAAATGTTATATTTGGAAACCAGTTTTATTGATGGGGAAAAAACTCAAATCTGTAAACATTAATTTGAGTTTAACGACCATCTTTTGGGGAAAGTACTTGCCCAACTTTTTTACATAAAGTGTTGGAACCAAACTGGATTCAAACCTAAAACCTCAGCAGTTTAGAGGTAAGTGAACTTCAGACAGTGCCTTAAATCATTTTGGTAATAAAAGCATCTGCACATGTATGATTTATATAGAAATGTTGATATGAATTGATTACATTTTCAGACCAAACTCGAGCCTAAGTCCCTAGTTATAAACAAGGACGTGGATGCCCTTACCATGAACTACAGAGATCACTACTATCATGTGGCCGTGCTGTATGAGTTCATTCTCTGCTCAGGTGTCACCCTGGCCCTCGGGCTGCTCATGCTGTGGCACGCCTGGCTTATCTCGTCGGGAGAGACGAGTATTGAAACCCATATCAATAAGAAACAGAAGAGCAGATTCAAGAAAAAAAACTTGGTAGGTAGTCTGTTAGTACATATAAATGAGGAGCATCCAAATATGAATGCAACTGGGCATATTACAAATGATTTATAGCAAATTTCATTGAGATTTGTTCTGATTCCCTCAAAATATTCACTGATACGCGCAGTTTAAATCTCCTTATCAAATCTTTGAATTCTTTTGTCATAATCTTTTCTGGGTAATCTGTGCAGACACTGAATACTGAAGACCCAAGACTTATCCATTGCACAAATGCTTGTCTTTGACTGGTACTGTTTAAGTCTTGAGAACAAAAAGAAGTCACAGTGGGCTAGGTCAGGAGAATACAGTGTGTGAGGAAGCACCACAATATTTTCCTGTTTTAAAATTTTCAAATTTGACTATGTGTGATAGAATTCAACAATAGAATGGACTGGTAGTGAAGTGGATAGAGTATTAACTGCTCACACTACAGGTCATCCGTTTGAACTAGCTGGGCTGGCTGGACCTCCCAAACCAACACTTTGTGCTTGTTCTACTTGGGAATTGGACTTGAAAGAGATTACATAAGCTTGTAAGCTTACATGACAAATGAACCAAATTTAATTGATGTAAATGAAATAGATGTCTTGTATATATATTTAACTGTAGATGATAGATGTTTTAATGTGACTTTTCTTGTGAGATATGTATGCAGGTTGATGGTAAGTGTAATTTCTAGTTTATTAAAATTCTTGGGTAAACAGATATTGTCTGAAAAATTCAGACGTGGGCTCGTATTTACCAACCATTCTTAAGAATATTCTTAGACTTGAGCTTTCAACATTAAATATCTAGTGTACCATGACAGATAGAATACTTTTGAGAGTGTATTTGATTATATATTAGGTGTCGTTACATGCTTGCAAATTTTGGCTTCAAATAATTGTCTTTTAGTGTATTTTTTTATTAAATCTATTCTTGAGTTCAAATCTAAGAATATTCTTGAGAATGGTTGGTGAATACTGCCCCAATAAAGCCAGTTTTTTTTTTTAATTATTTATATGTGGAGAGGCTGTAAAAAAGCAAATCTGCATGTGTTTGCATTAATTGGCTGCCTCTTTTAAATCAAAAACATAGAACAAGAAACAATCAAAATGAATGTTAACAAACACGAAATTGTGTATTTTTATTAAAAGTATAAATGACTATTATCAATTTACATTTATTCTTTTATGTTTTTTTTTTCCCACCAAGGTTTACAAGAACCCGTACCATTACGGATTGAAGAAAAATTGGCTAGTGTTTTTTGGTCTGACAAATGGGAGGTGAGTACCTGTCATTATCAATAGTACAGATGTGTCTTAGCAGAAAGACTTCAGTCGATCCCAGGATTGAACAGTTAAACCATTTCCTTACAGGTATATTGCTCTGCCCACTGTACTGTCCAGGTTGCCTTCATATTTTCTCTCTTTATTCATGTTTTTAACACTGTTAACATATTATCCAAATAAATTTATTCTTTCTATTTCGAAATGGATTTATTGCATTGTGATTATTTACCGGGCTCAATTAGCTCATTAGTCAGGCTATCAATCCAGGGATCAAGAGTTCAAATCCCTGCCCGAGCCACATTCTTTGATAATAGATATAAAACATTTTATATAATTTTATTCACCATTAATTTTCAAGTGGGAAAGTTAGCAGATACTTCTGAGATAGGTTTGCTTGAGTACTGGTTAACCTTCCAGAAAACAGTAGTTCGGTTTACTAATCAATTCCATGGTATAAAGATGATGCTTAATAGTCAATCAAACATAACAAACTGTAAGTTATGAGAATAAGTATGCTATTTCATCGCGTGATGTAAACGTCTCAAAATAATGTCATTTTAAAATTTACAACAAATAGTCATCATTAATTTATATATTCGTGCAAGTGGGAAAGTAGTTCAATATTTTAAGTACAATAGCAGATTTATACCGAAAACAAGGAGTGATGAATCCAAAGGGATATTACATTAGGTTAGTATCAAAGATATGTCATGGGTTTATTACACTCCTTCATAGTAATTGTTTGATAAACACTGATAACAACCTTTTGTTTGCCACTGTTGAAATAGGATGAGATATATAACCAGTCTGGAGATTGTAACCATAAAATATGAAACTAGTTTGGAGATTGTTATCTATAAATGTGTAACCAGTCTGAAGATTGTAACCAAAAAGTTGGAGATTGAAACTAAGAAATATATACCTAACCAGTCTTAAGATTGAATCCAAAAATATGTAACCAGTCTTGTAACCAAACAGTTTCTCACATTATTCTTTTAGTTTAGTTGTACATTGAATATTTCATATACTTTCACTTCAATAGGTTTAATGTAATTAATAGACGTGTAATGTATAAGAGAACATTTGCTGTTAGCTGTTACAAATAATAAGTGCCTGGCTGCAAACTATTCAACTAATCCTTTTGTAAAATATTGAGATGACATTGATGTATTTGGGCCAATACAACGAATCTTGAGTTTAATCCTATGTTATCCTGTCTGTCTGCCCGCAGTCAGTCAGCTTGTTCATACCATTGCAATTTTGTGTCCAGCCTGTAAGTTTGTATCAACTACACAAAATGATATGTAACTTTTTCGGTGATTATGAAATGGGTGCAGGGCTCAAGTCCTGTAACTCCTTGGTAGAATTAGTTCCATTGATGTACTTGAGTCAAAAGGGGATGGATTTACACAATTTTGTGTGGTATGACTTTGTAACCTCAGATAAAGATGCGAAGTTTTCATTTCAGTTTCTAAATTCACGTTAAAACACAACATATTGTTTCATTTCAGATCATTTTGGAGACATGTTTTATTACCATCGACACATGGGCCTGATGGTGATGGGCTAGTATGGTCCCGGGCACTTTACAAATTTAATCCAACAAAAGGTCTGGAGTTGTTGTGACAGAGGGCTGGTACCAAGCCTGTATGATCAACTGCCAGTCTAACCAGTTATTAGAGAGCTTCAGTGGTGAAATTGGCTGGTACCCGTCCATTGTGCGTGATAGATTATGAACCGAGATTATTCTAGATACCATAAAATCCACAACATGGGCTCCCCCCTCGGTGTATTAATGCTCCCGCTATTCAGAGAATGCTGAAATGGCATTAAGTGTTGCCCCATCTGGTTTACGTTTCTGGTAAATAAATTCTGAAAGGGTCTGTGTCATTTAATAATTAATATTAAAGTGTCTAGCCTTATATTTATAAAATACAGGTCAAGTTTGATATGTGTCAATGACCGTCAAATGTTACTGGAGCTATGTCCACAGTTTTGGCTTAAATCTTGGTAAAATTGACTAACATAAAATGGACATCTGTGTTCTCTGGAAACATTTCTTATAGATGCCATCCATTTGAAATATATATGGGGCAATGGTGTTAATTGGGATTTAAGAATATTTATGTTGTTGTATGGTGTTTAGCGTCGCTTTCAACAATTTTTCAGTCATATCACGATGGTGTCTACTTGAGACAGTATTCTAAGCGCTGTCACACTGGAGTATCATGCCGCAGACACATGGTTTGATACCCCACCCAGTCACATTATACTGACACCGGGCAACCAGACCTAGAACTCTCCTCTAAATGCTGAGCGTCAAGCGAGAAAGCTTCTAGTACCATTTTTAAAGTCGATGGTATGACCCGGCCGGGGAATGAACCCACGACCTTCCGCATGCGAGGCGGACACTCTACCACTAGACCACGCCGCGGTCTTAAGAATATTTAAATTTAAACGTCTTCCACTGAAATGGGATTGTTCACAGGAAAAGAATACTTAGAAAAAAGCTTTAAAGTGTATATCAACTGACGAATGTACTATTTAGATATTTGAAGTGTACGAGTCCATATTAAATGTGATTGAATGAGGCCACAGAGAAGATATCGTGTAGTGTCTATCAATTAAATGACACATAAGAATCTTATATGTGTTGGAAGTTCGAACAGAAGATTCTGTCTGAAGGGATAACTATTTTTGGAGGGAACGAGGCTCTGCTGAGTTCCCACAAAAACAATTTTCCCAAGGTACAGAATTTTCTATCTGATCCGAAAAAGCCATGTAAGATTATTTTTCTTGCATACCAAACACACTGAATATTTATTTCTATTTGAATTATGATTACATTTTACCACAATGGCTTTTAAGACATCAAATAAAATCTATTTCATCATGTCATTCTATGTCACATCATAAATGTTTAAACCTCACAGCAGGGTAGGATGAGCACATGGAGGGGGTGTAGGATAAAAATTCTGTAACCGGTAAAAATATGCGAAAATCTTTGTCCAACATGCAAGAATAAATGGAGAATGATTCCAAGAATGGAGTCACAATACCATTAAGATAAATTAATGGTCCTGGAGACTGTAGACAGATTGAGTTCATTAATATGTTTACTTAATGATTGCTCAGTTGTAATACCAGAATGCTTATAAAATTATCTGGGGCTCTGAATATCTACATATCTCTGTAAGTCAACTGTTATTTTTGCTCATCAACATTCATTATTATACTTTTATCTGTGTGTTTTTTTAGCAGAGATTATCACCAGTCTCAGTTGAGGGATCCAATTCTTCGATACATGTATTTAAAAGTATCTTGTCCGTATTATCCTATCTTTTGTTAATTTCATTATTATGGTTGAATTCTCAACCCCTTTGTGGTTCCAAGGCAGTGAGTGATAGCAAGTAGGAAATAACTGTAGCTCTTGTTTGTAAAAATAGGCATCCCCCCCACCCCCCACCCCCCACCCCCCCTCCCTAAAAAAATAGTAGCAACTAAAAAGTTCCTAAAGCTAAGTGCAGAGATTAGTGATCTTTAGATATATTTTTTGTCAAAAATTTAATATCACTTCCATCATCTATATAATTTATATTCATAGGCTGATTAGGTTCTGATCCTTTGTTACTGACCGGGTTAGGTAGAATAGAAAAATTAAGTTTAAACTAATTCATTTTAGCTTGATTGCAAAGACAGCTCAGCGCTTATATAAATCACCATTGAGTCTTGTTTCATTGGTAGAAACAGTACCAACATTGTTCCTGAGAGGCCATCAGGTCGAATGTGAGATCAAACCCATGACCTTTGGCTTGAGGAGCCAACACTATCCACTGCACTACTACCCCGCAATATACATGTATAGGCCTTTTGAAATCTTTGGGGTCTTCTCTTAACAACTCCAACAGAAAGAACCTCAAAAGCAGGGGTAGTGAGTGTATTGAAACTGTCTTGGCAACCCAATACATGTACATGCTATTGCCTGTATATTTAACTCTGCATCCATAATAACAGGGCACCAACAATCAGCAGTGTCCTCGGAGGTAAAATAGTCTGAAGGGCTGTCTTAAATTAAACTCACATGAATTTACAGGTTGAACCCATCTCAGTTAAAAAATGCTGTGTGAGAAAACTTTCCGGTTACTTGTGGAAAAATGGTGGTTTTGTTAAGATTTTTGTATATTTATATACATCCGAATTATTTTTTTGACCAATAAAATTGGTTGCCATGATATATATCCATGATATATAAAATACAATGTGTTAAAAATTTCCTTAAATATCAGTTAACAATTCAGGGCCGTAGCCAAAGTTTGATTTTACAGGAGGCTAGAGGTGTCAGGCGGCATGTTCCTCAAAAAAACTCCTAGAATCCACTTCCTGTGTTTTCCTTATAACTGAGCCATTCAAATCGATAAAATAAACTGCATTTGATATAGTTGCCCATTATTTACATCATTATCTTGAATACACAATGGTAGCTTTTTAGACCCGACATAGTTATACATATCATCAACTCTTAGTAGATCTAATAAGAATAATGTTTTTTATTATAATGTCTTAGGACTGAAAATATGATATGTGAAGGATATGACATTTTGTTTCAAGAGCAATTCATATTTTACGGATAACTATATTTAATAAAAAAATAATTAAAGATTTCAACATCTACAAGTTCTACAGGAGGCAAGTTCCTCTGTTTGCCTCAGTCTGGCTACGGCCCTTCTAATTTAGTATTTGCAGCTTTTTTGGTCCGGGTTTGAGAAGCAATATGTTTTGGTTACCAACATCAACCTTCTAGTGTGTAACTGGAGATGAATTTTGAATTACTTGTGAGGAGACTAGCAGAGTTATTTTGAGAGGTATTAAATATCTGTCCAAACCACAACATTTACTGTACTCTGTTTGCATATCAGTTACTTGCGGAGATGGAGTGCGCTCAATTACTGGTTAACCTTTCACGATCTCGGGAAACAGTGGTTAGGTTAACTGATCATCTGTTAGCCCTCGATGGCATAAAAATGAAGCTAAATATCCAATCAATCAATCAATCTGTTTGCATTTTATGGAATATAGGTTTGAAAACAAAACAGAAGAATGTATTGAAATTTCACATGTTCACTTGTTCTTTTCTACATATTTAGTATTTATATATGTAATTAGTGCAATAACTTTTATTTTTATAACATTTCTTATTTACTACTAGAGTACAATATGTACACATTTTAATAATAAACTATTTATTACATTATGTTGTTGGTTATTATATATAAAGCAAGACACACAACTCATGCACATATCTAAGAAAATAAAGAGATAGCAAGACACAACTCATGCACATATCTAAGAAAATAAAGAGATATGTGCTTCCTTTATATTGGTGGCGACAATTATGTCACTAGTGTTATACTTGTGGGTAGTACTATTAAAAACTATGAAGTATTTTCTTGATGACCTCAACTCCTACGGATAACTAACTAGGCCAACAATATGTTCAAGTTATTGCATTTAGTGTTTCTCAGAAACCACATTTTGTCAGTGGCCAGTGGCGTAGCTGCCTTTATGCCACAACACCTTGGTTTTGACAAATTTTTGCAAATGCATCATTATACGCACCCAAGAATGCAGGAAATACACCCTAAAGATCTTTTTTTCTGGTGGGGCATGCCCACAAACCCACCTAGAACCTGGTGGGTTTGTACATCATTTTAGTGTCGGCTCTGCCACTGGTACTTGTTTAATGAACAATATTTCTCAAAATGTAGCAGAAAATTTCCTGATGACCTTGACCTTAAGTATTTATTTTTTTTTAGCTTATATACAATTAAGGTTTTGCCTTTAGCTTTGATACTTAAAAACTTATTTAGCCAGAGTTGCCAAATGACTTACTAAATTAAATAAAACATGTAATGTGTATGTTTGTTCCTCAATAACTATTTGATTTGGATTCACCAAATTTGGTCAATATTTTTTCCTGATAGCCATGGCCTCCAAGGATAATTTACCTAGCATTCTAGCACACGCATCCCGGCATCATATCTTGGACCCGTTTCTTAAACTGGCCAAATCTGACAATGTTTTAAGTTATGGCCAATGAAACTTACACAGCAGTGCGTTGTATATAACCATAATATCATGGACAAGTTCATGAACTGGCCAAATCTCTGTCGGAGTTCAATATTGTCTTGTTATAGTATCATGGTCAAATAATCAAGAAGTCTACCACAGGAATGCATTGAATAACAGGTATGTGGGGGAAATGGCAACTGTTGTATTGTTTCAATATAATGGGATAAAACTGTTTCTCTGGTTGGTATTTTAAATTTCATATTTAATTCATCTTTTGTCATTTTCCATGGTTCAAAATGAGAACTGACATCACTATTGTCTCGATTGGAACTTTATTTTTAGAATGGACACAGAAATTAAAACAATACAATGCTTGCTAAATCAAAGATGTCGCGTGGTTATGTGCGTCTCTACCAGAGCAACATGTGAAATTCCAGCTCGTTTTTTACTAGTTTAATGCTTTGTTCGTGTATGCTGTTGTTGTCACAGGACTGTGTAACAATCTGAAAAAAAAAAATCACTCAAGTCAAGGGGCTAGGGTCAATTGGGGGCCAAGTAATGGGACTTTGATTTTTACATACGATACTCTTGGAAAAAACAAAATTCTCATTTTCCCCGTCGATCACTGGTGAGACTGGGTTCTTTGAAAGTGATTTAATATCCATAAGGGGACAGCAGACGTCCTACAAAGGGATATACTTGTGAAAAAAGCGAGAACTGACCAGCCAAATTCATATATATTTGTTTTAAAATGATCCAGTACATTTATCATACATCATCTATTGTAGGAATTATTTTAATTATATTGATATCTGGAGTATTGTTTGGTAATAAATGAGATTGTGAATGTCTATTCGAGCCCAGTAAGGAGACTTTGAATTTTACATTTTGATGTCTGAAGCAAAGTGGAGACTGTCCTTTAAACAGGAGTTAATATCAAAAAGGGCTCAGCAGGGGTGTAAAAAGACTAAAAAATTACCAATACTCTTCCTGTCAAGAAATGATTAGCCAAACATGTTCATATTTGGTTTCAATGGTCCGTATGTGTAGGTGTTTCAAGTTTTAAATGGAATAAAGGAGCATGCGTTCATTTGGGCAATGTAAGGGACTCTGAATTTTACATAGGAATGCTTTGGAAAAAAACGATAATTCTCATTTTTATCATTTCTAAGTACTTCATAGACTTAATCCATTCAAAATTTCAATAGAAGTGTCATGTGTAATACGGTGAACCTTTGTCATTTAGGTCTCTTGTTTTTATTTTTGGTTTACATGAAGTTTCGCACTGATACTGTATGTCAGATTTGTGTTTCAGCACTTTTAAAGCTGGATTTTACCCATTTATTGATATAACATCTGATACCTATGTGGTATCCTTGAGCAAAACATATGCTTTGTAATGGATCTACATAGTGCAACATATTGCACGTCTCTAAGGAGCATTTTGAATATTTTTTGTTTTGAGTCTCCCAAATTTGGACAGCAGGTCGGATAACCAAATAATAAAAATGCTGCCAATTCATGCCTTATTTAATCAGGATATAGTTCTACCCAGGAAGACTTCGAGCATCCTTTGTATAAGTTGTAAGAACTTATTTCACAATCAATGTAAAATAGATAAGTTTAAAACAATTAATACTTCACCACATACTGTTAATGTATCTTGATAACAGTCAGTCATTATGCCATACGTCTTCTTGTTGGATACCTTATCCATTCGCCCCACGGGTACATACAGGGGAAGCAACTCGCAGTTACCTAAGACCTGTAGAAGAAAAATACTATAACTTCTCACTAGACAGTTACGCCCCTTTTTTCCCACGGTAACATGATTCTAACACTTAAAACAGTCCTATGTAACATAATGTAATTTGGTTTTTAAATATTTTCAAAATGGTGGTTGTGGTTTCTTGCTGCATATGAGTAGAGCAAAAGCTTGTATAGTATATACTGCAATAAGACATCACCGGTGTAAAAAGTGACTATTATAGGATTTGTATGCATGTATTTATGAGCATTTGAGGACTTGTTTTTTTAAAAAAGTATTGGGGTGTCACTGCACCCTTTTTAGAAAATAACCCAAGCTGGTCAACCTGCCAGTTATGCATTTATTTGTGGGGATATATCCCTGCTATGAAAAAAATGCTTTCAAAAATATGTTGAAAACATTTTACTGTGGAAATCCTAGAAGTTATTTAATATAGATCAAAGAACAAAATTCAACTGTGTAGTGAGACCTATAAGATGATTTAATCAAATAACAATTTGGTTTGAACAATATTTATTTGTTATCAGTATATAACATTTACATATATTCGATATATAGCGAGCCGGGCCTAATTAGCTCAGTCGGTTACGCGTCTGACTATCAATCCAGGGGTTGTGAGTTTGAATCCCCCGCCTGGCAACAATCTCCGTGATGATTGATGTACGGCATTGTGTCTCATTATCATTCGTCTCTCACCACTGATTCAAGTGGGAAAGTTATCAGTTACTTGCGGAGATGGGGTGTGCTCGAGTACTGGTAATCCCAGAAAACAGTGGTTAGGTTAACTGATCGTCTGTTAGCCCTCGATGGCATAAAAATGATGCTAAATATTCAATCAATTAATCAATCGATATATAGCGACAGAATTGAGAAGAAAGCTGTTTCGTTTATGTTTTATTCTAAAAATAATGCCAGCTATTACCATTGTTGATTTTATGTAACTTTGATACCATCTTCTCCAACTTTCATACTTACAACTTTGATGTGACTTGACATGATTTTAAATAAGTAATAATGAATGAAGCATTAGTCATAATGATTACATTTATTCCCAGCTTCCAGAGGGTTCTGTCTGCTGGGGCATGGCATAGGTGTTCCACCAGGGACTCGGATATAGAATACAGAGGGTTGCCGCATGAACTCGCGGCGTTGGTATATGGTGTACTGACAGACATGGCCACAACAGTCATCATCTTATCACAAACGTGTATTCCTGGATTTATAAGGAAAAATAAGTGATATGACCAATGGTGAACCATTTATTGAATAAAGCACCAGAGGGTAGCAAAATAATGGTAAAACCGTTTATCAAATATAGCACCAGAGGGGAGCAAAACAATGGTAAAACCGGTTATTGAATACACCACCAGAGGGGAGCAAAACAATGGTAAAGCAGGTTATCGAATACACCACCAGAGGGGAACAAAACAATGGTAAAACCGGTTATTGAATATACCACCAGAGGGGAGCAAAACAATGGTTAAACCGGTTATTGAATATACCGGTTATTGAAAATACCACCAGAGGGGAACAAAACAATGGTAAAACCGGTTATTGAATATACTGGTTATTGAAAATACCACCAGAGGGGAGCAAAACAATGGTAAAACCGGTTATTGAATACACCACCAGAGGGGAGCAAAACAATGGTAAAACTGGTTATTGAATATACCGGTTATTGAAAATACCACCAGAGGGGAGCAAAACAATGGTAAAACCGGTTATCGAATACTACACCAGAGGGGAACAAAACAATGGTAAAACTGGTTATTGAATATACTGGTTATTGAAAATACCACCAGAGGGGAGCAAAAGAATGGTAAAACCGGTTATCGAATACTACAACAGAGGGGAACAAAACAATGGTAAAACTGGTTATTGAATATACCGGTTATTGAAAATACCACCAGAGGGGAGCAAAACAATGGTAAAACCGGTTATTGAATATACCACCAGATGGGAGCAAACAATGGTAAAACCGATTATCGAATATTCCACCAGAGGGGAGCAAAAAACGGTAAACCAGGTTATCGAAAATACCACCAGAGGGGAACAAATAATGGTAAAACCGGTTATTGAATATACCACAAGAGGGGAGCAAAACAATGGTAAAACTGGTGATCAAATATACCACCAGAGAACAATGGTAAAACTGGTGATCAAATATACCACCAGAGTGGAGCAAAACTATGGTAAACGTTTATCAAATATACGACCAAAGGGGAGCAAAACTATGGGAAAACCGGTGATCGAATATACCACTAAAGGGGAGCAAAACTATGGTAAAAACTGTGAACGAATTGACCATCAAAGGGGAGCAAAACTATGGTAAAAACGATCGAATTTACCACCAAAGTGGAGCAAAACTATGGTAAAAACCGGTGATTGAATATACCACCAAAGGGGAGCAAAACAATGGTAAAACCATTGATTGAATATACCACCAAAGTGAGCAAAACAATGGTAAAACCGTTTATCATATATACCACCAAAGTGAGCAAAACAATGGTGAAAATGTTTATCATATATACCACCAAAGTGAGCAAAACAATGGTAAAACCGTTGATTGAATATACCACAAGAGTGGAGCATAACAATTGTAAAACCGTTTATCATATATACACCAAAGTGAGCAAAACTATGGTAAAACCGGTGATCAATATACCACCAAAGGGGAGCAAAACTATGATAAAAACTGTGAACGAATTTACCACCAAAGGGGAGCAAAACTATTGTAAAAATGGTGATCGAATTTACCACCAAAGGGGAGCAAAACTATGGTAAAACCGGTGATCGAATATACCACCAAAGGGGAGCAAAACTATGGTAAAAATGGTGATCAAATATACACCAAAGGGGAGCAAAACTATGGTAAAACCGTTTATTCAATACACCACCAGAGGGGAGCAAAACAATGGTAAAGCAGGTTATCGAATACACCACCAGAGGGGAACAAAACAATGGTAAAACCGGTTATTGAATATACCGGTTATTGAAAATACCACCAGAGGGGAGCAAAACAATGGTAAAACTGGTTATTGAATACACCACCAGAGGGGAGCAAAACAATGGTAAAACTGGTTATTGAATATACCGGTTATTGAAAATACCACCAGAGGGGAGCAAAACAATGGTAAAACCAGTTATCGAATACTACACCAGAGGGGAACAAAACATTGGTAAAACTGGTAAAACTGGTTATTGAAAATACCACCAGAGGGGAGCTTAGAATGGTAAAACCGGTTATCGAATACTACACCAGAGGGGAACAAAACAATGGTAAAACTGGTTATTGAATATACCGGTTATTGAAAATACCACCAGAGGGGAGCAAAACAATGGTAAAACCGGTTATTGAATATACCACCAGATGGGAGCAAAACAATGGTAAAACCGATTATCGAATATTCCACCAGAGGGGAGCAAAAAACGGTAAACCAGGTTATCGAATATACCACCAGAGGGGAACAAACAATGGTAAAACTGGTTATTGAATATACCACAAGAGGGGAGCAAAACAATGGTAAAACTGGTGATCAAATATACCACCAGAGAACAATGGTAAAACTGGTGATCAAATATACCACCAGAGTGGAGCAAAACTATGGTAAACGTTTATCAAATATACGACCAAAGGGGAGCAAAACTATGGGAAAACCGGTGATCGAATATACCACTAAAGGGGAGCAAAACTATGGTAAAAAACTGTGAACGAATTTACCATCAAAGGGGAGCAAAACTATGGTAAAAACGATGATCGAATTTACCACCAAAGTGGAGCAAAACTATGGTTAAAACCGGTGATTGAATATACCACCAAAGGGGAGCAAAACAATGGTAAAACCGTTGATCGAATATACCACCAAAGTGAGCAAAACAATGGTAAAACCGTTTATCATATATACCACCAAAGTGAGCAAAACAATGGTAAAACCGTTGATTGAATATACCACAAGAGTGGAGCAAAACAATTGTAAAACCGTTTATCATATATACACCAAAGTGAGCAAAACTATGGTAAAACCGGTGATCAATATACCACCAAAGGGGAGCAAAACTATGATAAAAACTGTGAACGAATTTACCACCAAAGGGGAGCAAAACTATTGTAAAAATGGTGATCGAATTTACCACCAAAGGGGAGCAAAACTATGGTAAAACCGGTGATCGAATATACCACCAAAGGGGAGCAAAACTATGGTAAAAATGGTGATCGAATATACCACCAAAGGGGAGCAAAACTATGGTAAAAATGGTGATCGAATTTACCACCAGAGGGGAGCAAAACAATGGTAAGGGGAAAACCCAGATGTATCGTATAATTTTGTTTTACCAACTACACATGACAACATCATTATTTATATTGGGCGACTACAACGTATGACGAGTTACAGGTTTACTTTTTTTGGTAAATGTATGCCTCTATGCATGTAGCAATAACTTAGTTCTTCCGTTTTTTTATTTAAAGAACGGTGGCTCTAGTCAGATTCGTGTACATGCATCTGGTCTCCTTCCTCACTTATAAAAGGTGTTTGCAACCTTGAACGTCTCACACAGTTTGAATTTTGTACTGTTCTACATATAAAGACATGTACTTCTGGAACACTGAACACATTGCCAATGGTTATAAAAGTCTTGTTTCCATAGATTGTCCTGTCAGTCCAATAATGTAGAAAGAAACATGGGGTTGACCAGGTTGCTTTTTCTTAATTTCGATAGTTTGGCAACACACCTTTAATTTCTTCCCATTTGTTACAGTGTATCACTATGCATCTTTAAACTGTTATATCCTCATCCAACAGTACCCAATGTCATCCAAACTTGGCAGAACTCGTGAAAATGTTCCAACGCTCTCATTTAAATAAAGAAATAAAACCACAATAAGTCTTCATGTTACATGTAAGATATCGATGCGATATATAACTTTATTGTTACATACTACTGACCTATTCTGTTGATAATTGATATACAAATAAGTAATAAACGTAAATCTTTGAATAAGGGAGTTTGAAGCATTGTTTGTGCTTGTGTTAATAAGTGCTAAAGTGGATAAAACTGCGTAAGTACGAACCTGAAGAACATGGTCCATTGTTGCAATTCGTTGTTGAAGTTGCATTTCCACTGCAATGTTTACCGCCATTTTCTGATGCAGGATTTGTACATGTTCTCGTTCTACGTACGTGACCGTCGCCGCATAGCACGCGACATTCCGTTAACGCACTCCATTCCGACCAGCCTCCATCTGCAGCAGATGAAGCATGTTTGTCACTGACTGATCTAGGGTGTGGGACAAGGGCGTTGGACTTTGGCTTCAAATAACATACATATACAAGTGCACGTGTACCTGATGGGTCCACTTGATCGAGCAAGCTGGGACCAGTCCGCCCACCCCTCCCTCCAACTAAGATTTAAAAACGTGTTAAAACGGTATAATTTTCAATAGAATCCTGGATCTGTTTAATGTCTTGTATTACCGGACAGTTGAATATTACAATTATACAGAGTGAGCTAACCAAATAGTCAAATACTACTGAAGTATTATATATTTCGCAGAATGAGCTAACCAGACTATGTCGGAGCTTTTACCTATAGTTATACATGCACTGCCTCCGCGACACGGAGAATACGTCACTGGGTTGCCTGTACAATTCTTCCCGCCGAACTTAGGGGTAGGATTGGTGCATTGGCGGATGGATGTTTGAAGGCCAGATCCGCAGGTGACGCTACAGGTCGAGTTTGTGTACGCACTCCAGCCACCGTCTGTTGGGAACATCAAATAAGTATATACACTATGAGCATTTTTATACATAACCAAGCAGAGGGCCTCCACTTATTAGGGTTTGGGTGGTGTGAAGGGATGGACAAAGTAGAATCAAAGTACGCTTGCCACACAGGGCAGCTTCCACCACCGCCACAGGAGTACGGCGCCTAGCAAATGCCCATCAATCCCACCAAAATATCAATAAAAAATTTCTATATGCCAAACAATTGAATTTATATAAAAAAAAAATTCTCAATTGTTTGACATATGGAGAGGATGGTGGTGTTGAGGTGGGTATTTGCTAGGCGTCGTGCCCGTGTCCACCGCCATGTTTCCCTAGTATTCATTTCAATCTGTCAGTGTTAACGGGATATATCACAATATTACCACATATGCAGGCGGTGACTAAACATAATCGGCGCACGCATTTTCAACGTTTTTTTTCTTTTAAATTAACTAATGCTACTCAGACTAATGTTTTCCTCTTATATTCAAATAAAATACATTAACGTATCCATATACTTGTATTTACTCAACTTCTATAACCTATATTATTTGGAGATATTAAATATACTACGTTTCAACTAACGGTCTGTTACTGTTTATGATATAATGAGGGAAGGATCGAATCTAAGTTTCGGGAACTTGTGGTCTAACCTATTTGCTATATACATGTATAATTATTGGCAATAAAATATGTTTAAACTATAAATAACGGCCTGTTGTCCTTATTAGACTCCCGAAATGCACCAGTTTTGATAATGACACAAATGGTTGTAATTAAATTGTTTATAATTTTTTTGCTAAAATCATTACTATAGACCTCTTAGTAACTATTTTTAAAAAAGCGAGAAAATAAATAAAACTTATCGATATGTTTATTTCTTAAAAGAGCGGACCGAGTGTTAAATTATCGTTTACGTTATTGACATTCCGTAATGACTCGATTGTTACCCGACTGTTCCTCCGCAAATCGATATGCGTCGTCGTTCCGGACAGACTCGTGGTTACCCGTTTTATGCCGAATGTGTTTATCGGAAAGAAACAACCACTGATTTGTAAACAAATACCCGTTTGCAATTATTGAAAATACATGTAATGTGTCTTTTATTTATATCTTTGTTTGCATACTTTCTCAGAGGTCAAATAAACATTTAATCTATTAATTGGAATAGTAAATTGGACTGAAACTATAAACAAAAATCGGTCGTTTCGGAAGTTTAATGAGCCTTTAGGCTATTAACAGAGTTTTCATCAACTCAGCCCAGAGCTTATATGAAGCACTCTCGGGCTCGTTTCCTTAGGGAAGGTGGGAGTGGGTTGGGGATGGAGTAATTAGTTTTTGAGCGGCTACCACATATAACCTGTGATCGAACCCTCAACCTCCACGTATTGAGTGTAATAACACGATATAGTGAGTCCGCCGCTGACCAAGCGCCCGTGATGTCAGTAGAATAGTTAAATCAGCTATCGTCGAAAATTATAGATATCAGGGGCGTAGACACGAAGTTGATATTGGTGCGGCTAAATACTTTACAAGTTTTTTTTAGATTTTAAAACGAGCAACACCAATGGCAGCAGTCCTACAGGTAGGCCGGAGAGTAACCAGTTGTGTAAAAATATATTTACAAATCGACTTTGGGAAAGTTATCAGTTACTTGCAGAGTACTGGTTAACCTTTCAGGATCACAGGAAACAGTGGTTAGATTAGCTGATCGTCTGTTAGCCCTCGTTGGCAAAAAATGACGCTAAATATTCAATCAATCAATCAATTGACACGGATCGAATTCTTAAACGAATCAACAATGACAAATGCCAACTTTGTCCGAATTTGATACTTATAAAACAAGAAAAAAGGAGAATTATTGGTGAAGTAAAAAATGTAGAAAAGTTTTAAAATTATTGGTGCGACATTACCGCAACATGCCGCGACCGCGTCTGCGCAATATACTCTAGCTTTCCTTGATTCAATATGTTTGAGGGAATGTCTTCCCCGGATGGTTAAGGATGTTAAACACAATGGGAAAATACAACTGAATGACGTGAACAAAATAAAACTATCCATAAATGGTGGATGAAAAATGAATAAAACTTGCCAATTGGGCAATCGGTTATTTTGCATTTCGCAAACTCATGTCCATATCCGGTACACGTGTTTCCACCATTTAACGGTGTGGGATTATCGCAGAGCCTCGTTCTGAGCGTAACGCCGTTTCCGCAAGTTCTGCTGCACCCGGTCCAACTTTCCCAAGTGTTCCACAAACCATCTAACGAGAAATAAAAATGACTAAGGCTTTATTAAATAGAGTTTAAATAAGTTTAATACAAACACCACTGGTGCCAACCTTTGTGTATATTATATGGATTTTTCTTAATACTTTGCAACCCACGAGACATGCATTAGGGGTTCAGGGGCGCATTTGGCGCGCGGACCTCTAAAATGTAGATCTACGTTTAAAATTCCCCGCTAAAATTGTATGTGCTTTCTATAAAAGTATGATTCTAACAACGTATTAATATTTTGAAGAAAATATACTTCACCTCCACTCAGACATGAACTCCTGGGCTGCGCTTCACGAAATAACTTACGATAAAAATCGCCGTAAGTCTATTTGACAATTACTAAAATTGGTTTGCTTAAATTTTCATCGACATTTAAAATGATTGCATTTCCAGAAAATATATACGTTTCTGCACGATTTCAGCAATGTTGGATTCATTTCGATAAATATAAAAAAAATATGAATAAGTGTTGGTTTACGTTTACGACGATTTTTTTCGTAAGTTTTTTTTTTTTGTGAAACGCACCCATGATTCCGTAGCTAACAGATATATACATTGTTCGGAACAGCCAACCCGCCACTTTCCAATATCTTCATCAAAATATGGAGTAGAGCAGTTAAAATTTGTATATGAAATATACAGACAATTTGTGTTTTTTAGCCTTAATGTTTTTTCTCTCTTCTGAATCATGTCCAAATTTCAAGGAAATTGCTTCGATACATAAAATGTTCTGTTCAGTATATAATTTATGCACTGCCAAGATCATATTGTATGGAGCATGGAAACAAACAGTAGTCACAGTATGTAAACTGCAAATCCACAACCACGTGTTCTCCTTTAGGTTAACAGAAACACCGTAGTAGGGTTCTTCCAGAACTAAAGAATCGTCGACACGCAATAAACCGAAGTATTAGTGATAAACCAATCCAGCATGTTTTTTTTTTTAACATTTTGCAATTAATGTGGTGTGTTGAAAGCATAAATAGCTGTTAAGGTATTTTTGCCTCCCAAAATAATTCATACATATTTGTTATATTTATCGTACCGACGACGCAGACGGGTTGTGAACATTCGTGCTGCTCCCTGTTATTTCCTTCACACGCTGTACCATGGCAGTGTCTGGTTCTATATTTGGTCCCACTTGAGCAGGTGACGCTGCATATACTCCAGGAAGTCCAGTCACCCCAATTGCTTACTGTAACATAAATAAATACACGTTCACGAAAACAGCAATGATACTGATAGCTTACAGGCGCGTAGCGTGGCATACTCAGTTACTCTGCTGAGTAACATTTGAAATAAAATCCGCAGATAAATTTTGTGTTTAAGTTATTAACGTGTTCTAGCCCAAAGAAGCATTAAAGTTTGAAAAGTCACTTTCGAAGCCACCATTTTTTACTTCTACTTCTAAAAACTTCACCGGAACCCAACCCACAGAAACGGACCCCCCTCCCAACCACTGAGTGCCATTCTACGCCCCTGGCTTAAATCTATAGTATAAGCTTAAACATCCTTATCAGTTAAATTAGCTAAACTAGCTAAACTAACTATTTGTATAATATCAGTATCAGCTAAACAAACGAAATGGCAACTAAGACAACTGACCGCCGTTACATAACTGAAATATTGTTGATAAAAAAAGTTGCGAAACCCCATACATGTACAAACAAACAATTATGTCAATAGAATTGTATGGAAAAGTGTTTCAATAAGTACTCTTTGTCAAAGAGATTGATTGATTGATTGAATATTTAGCGTCATTTTTATGCCATCGATGGCTAACAGACGATCAGTTAACCTAACCACTGTTTCCTGGGATTAACCAGTACTCGAGCACACCCCATCTCCGCAAGAAACGATGTCGTATGTCAATCATCACGGAGACTGTTGCCGGGCGGGGATTCGAACTCGCGACCCCTGGATTGATAGTCGGACGCGTAACCGGCTGAGCTAATCGGGCCCGGCTTTGTCGGAGAGAAGACCACACATGTTCAAAATAGGATAAAACAAATAAACCACGCCATTTTCCAGGATCGAGTGAATTGTGTTTAGAAAAGAATGGTCAGAAAAGTCATAAAATTGCAGAAACATCATGCCTATTGTATGTTTTATAATATGAGGTCAAATACGGCGGCTTAATATTTAGAAAGATCGCATTTATACAACGCAATACTACACGGTGTTGGTGTATTTACCTTGGTTCAGATCACATGCGTGTAGATTGCAGTTGTTGGTTGTGTTGCAGCATTTTATACATCCGCTGTTTACATGAATATCAGTCAAGGCCTGGCATTGCTTAAACGACATATTAATAATGTTGTGTACATCCATTGTTTACATGGATGGAACTCAATGCTTAGCATTGCTTAAATAATATATTTTGAAATATACTGAACGGTACAGCTAACCTGCCACCAGACATTTTATGTATTTTCTCAAAAGGTATCGAAGCAATTTCCTAAATATATTTGTACTGGAATACAAAGAACATTTAGGTTAAGTTAAATTAATACATACTTGTCTGTAAATGTAGTAAACAAATTTTAACAACGTTACTCAGAATTTTGAAGGTATTGGAAATAAGACGTGGCGGGTTAGCTGTTCCGTTCAGTATGCATGACGTTCACAAATCACTTGGTTTAGTAACATTCCTCTCTGCCTGTCTAGCTGCACGAGACGCTATCGATTAGGGTTAAATGTCGCCAAACATTGTTATAATTTTCGCTACACGAGCATCTCAATTATATATATGTTTAACTTCTTGTCCTTTATTATATATAGTAAAACAAGCCAGTTCTTTGTTGTTGTTTTTTGTGTTTTACTCATATTTTTCTCACATTTTCCTTGAATCCATATTCTGCCTATAGGTAAAACATGTAACATATTCTACAAAAACACAATCATTTTTTTGTTGCCGTAAAGTGCATCACTTGATCGTGAAAATGATACCATTGTCGTGTCAGTCATGGTATACTTTCCGGTTATTGTAAAATACGACATACTTCATAGAGTATATAGATTAACCATTATACACAGCAGCCATTGACTAATACATTAAATATCTACATTGACTAATACATTCAATATTTACATTGACTAATACATTCAATATTTACATTGACTAATACATTCAATATTTACATTATGTTTCATGTATAGTTTATACTGAACACAGATATGTTGGTAAATAAGTTGCATACTATTTGTCGTAATATAAAAAACAACTTACCAGCTGTGGCATACATCCCATATCAAAATGATGCTCATCTTTTGACTGTATGTAGCATTGCTTTTAATAGAAGGATAAAGATTAATTGTGTTTAAATTGATTTCATTCACCCTCGCTCCGTTGTTATGTTTAATGGGACATAAAAACATTTACGGGATATTCTATCAAAGGGAGACAAATCGATAATAGTTTGGGTTGCTTGAGTTGTCTTTCTTATTGCATATTAGTTTGTAGTGTAGATTTCTTCCCCTTGGAAAATTTTGAAACAATTAAAAATAAAAAGCAAAAATAAAATTGACCATTTTTTCCACTATCTGACATTGTCAGTTATTGAAAATTAAACAAATAAATATAAACCAACTTAAGAGCACCTTTCCCTAACAAAAGAGACCCACACCGCCATAATTTCATTTCAGGCTTTGTCCATTGCTGTATAACGCACCAAAGGCGAAAGAGCTTTGTCCGTTCGGCAGCCAATTATACACTCATATCTACTGCATTACGTGTTCTGATCTTGATCGGTTCAAGCTTGAAAAAGCAATGAATCGATGATCTGAATTTAGTTTTTATGTTCTGGTTCTATTTCAAATATCACAATATCAAACCGATAATCAGTTACTAGTTCTTGAGTCTATCCGATTATCCAGATGTTCATCTATGCATTAAGAGCTGGATATTCGTTGGATTTCCTGAACACCCACAATATATTGAGAATACCAAGACAGCCGGGACTTGTGCTTTTTTTCTCTACCTCATCCGATAAATTTTACACTATCAGGCACAAACATGGTATTTTATTTATGGCATTACTTGCGTGTTGTTTTGTTTTGTTTTATTTACAATACTCGCTAATTTTAGCCAAGTAAACCAACACATGTGTAATCATCTGGGGTAAACAGCGCGCATTAACTTTGTTTAAATTTGAAGGATGAAATTGAAACGAACAAATGTAGTTTATATGGAAACTGTTCAACTCAGTTATGAATATTAATGATTTATTGACATAATTAACAGTTTATCAACGATCAAAAAAAGTTTAAACGTTGGTTTTACAAAATGCAAAAACAATGACGTCATCAGTTTTTTTATTCGTCTTTCGATATTCAACTTGAAACTAACATTGACCTTATATCTTATTTGCCTTCAATATTGAAAAGTAGAAATCGTAAGCGGATATTGTACTAAATTGTAACTACTCTTCAGAGGGACCGAGTGATCGGCGCTGCCGGTTAAAATTTTCCTCGCCGTGTGTTGAAGACTAGCTCGGTCAAAAAATTAAGATTTATTCTGATATTTTCCTCCTACCAATAATACTGCCATATGCCATATATAGCCTGTATATGTTGGAAATTACTAGAGGTGTAACGATTTATCGACGCATCGATGGATCGCGACTCATTTTTCAGCCGATTTGTGTATCTGGTGTTATATGAAAATTCCAATAGATCGCGATGCAGTACATTCTTTAGACCTACGATGCATCGATACGATTGTCAGATTTCTTGCATCGCAATTTCATTCTTGATGAAACATAAAACAAAGCTAATAAAAACTAACAAACAAAAATAAAGAACGCTTTTTTTTTAAAAAAAAAAGCAAGAAGAATGTTCGTGTATAAACTGGCTAAACATGTGATGGATATTACGGACAGCATCTCCTTCCCATCAGGTAATATCAAACTATGTTTATGTCATCACTCTCGCAGTTATGCAGTGTAATAAGTTCTGTTGTTCTCTGTTATCGAAGCTAATTTTAATTTGTATACGAGCATAGTTATTATATTCACCTTATCAAACAATTATGGTGATTGCATAAGTGTCAGTTAAAAATTGTGATGTGCATTGCATCGCGACTTAAATATTGCAATACGCATCGCCTTTTATTTTCACAGGCAATTTGTATCGTGATACGTATCGTTCTAAAAATGAAGTATCGCGATACGCATAGCAGATGACAAAAATGCCAATGCACGGCCCTGGAAATGACGTAAAACAACATTAAAATCCGTCGGAAAGAACCAACTAACAAACAAAAACAACTCTCAGCTGCGTAGTTCGTTATTCATCGTTCGATATTCAAACAAGAAATAGTAGAGATACAAGTATGACATTCGTTTCCGTTCACTTACGTAATCAACGCCGCACGTGGTTACAACGTCACAGTATTCCGGTCTTGCAGTCCCCATACACGACATACATCGTAGACCTCTCGTTGCATCTAAATGAAACTTAACATAGACCTACTGTTTCACAATACAAGTATTTATGTATATTAATATATACCCGTGAGGAGAACACCATCGTACGATCTATACTTTCGTTTTATTCCCTTTTTCGTTATTGTAAAGGTCTCACTACACAGTTGAATTTTGTTTTTTGTTCTATATAAAATAAGGTCTCACTACACAGTTGAATTTGTTCTTAGTTCTATATAAAATGCACAATAACTGATAGGTTGACCACGTTGTTTTTTTTAAAGAGAGTGCAGTGACATTTTTTTGAAAAAAGAAGTCCCCAAATGCTCATATGCATATGTTGAAATCCTATAAAAGTCACATTTTTAACACCAGTGATGTCTTATTGCAGTATATGCTATGCCAACTTTTGCTCTGCTTATCTGCAGCAAGAAATCACAACCACTATGAACCGTTTTGAAAATATTTCATAACCAAAGTACTTAGACCTAATTTTAAAGCGTAAGAATCATGCTATCGTGAAAAAAGGGGCGTAACTGTGTAATGAGACGTTAATACTTAAGAATTGAACTCTGTTTAAAGTATTATAAACTAAGACACTTGACGTGACGCGAGAGCGACTATAATTAGCTTGTCTAAGGCAAATGTCAAATATCGCTATTTGAATAACCGACCTTGTTTGCTTGACACCCCTTCTCAGGTCATCTGCCCAACACAATATAAGTCAACTTTAACATATGTTCTTATACTTATGATAAATTAATACAAGTAAGTTCATTATAATATCATATTCAAATGGTGATAAGTATTCTAAAAGCGTGGATCTAAATAAGTGAAGCGCGTGGTCCAGTGGTAGAACCCATGATAAGAGGGTCGTAGGTTCGATTCTTCGCTTCGGCTATGTGTGGTGTCCTTGAGCAAGACATTTTTTCCGCATATGCTTTTTACTGGTTTTACCCAGGAAGACTTCGAGTGTGATTTGTCTAAGTTGTAAGAACTTGTTTGACAATCGAAGTAAAATAAATAAGTTTAAACTAAACTTCTAAAAGCGTTGTTCTGCTTCATGTGGTTTGAAGCAAACGATTTGGTGAAAAAACAGATTTGTCTCTGAAATTACCACTTATGGCTTTACAGTTATTAACAGTGAAGTGATTTGTTTCAGCCATTTTTCTCTGTTCAGCGTGTACACTGTTGACAAAACGAAATTAGACTTCCAAAATTGTATTCATACTACAATTTCCTGGCTCGTGTTTCCCCAAACATTTTCTAAAGTTTTACTTAAAAATAAAATAACTTTTGACTGGTTATTTAAATATGCATTAGCCAATGCCAATGTAACCAATTGTAGTACTTCCGGAGCCAGTCTAAAATCATGATCACCTGGCTGCTCTTCTTTAATATAATTTTTTAAGTGTTAAATTACAGTCAAACCTGTGTAAGCGGTCGCCTCTATTAAGCAGCCACCTGTCTTAAACAGCAACAATTGCTATTTCCTGTTTATATGCTTTAAGAGCAAATTAACCTGTATTAAGCAACAACTTGTCTTAAAAGGTCACGTTTGCGCCATCCCTAGACTGGCCGTTTAAGACAGGTTTGACTGTATATACTTAAATAAATTGGCGAAACAGAAGTCGGGACTGATTGTTTTATAAATTCACGATTTAAACATGACCGCGATTTAAAACGTCAATCAAACCACAAAATGACCATTAAAGTAAGGCAAGTGCATTTTCAAATAAAGAACTACTTATAATCCAATTATACGACTATCTAGCGCAATTACTGCCTGTGCCCAATCGGTGTATCATGGCTATAATAATAAACTTCTCACTTGAGATGCAAAGGTCGCTGTTACAGAAATCCCCGGAGCAGCACTGCGAGCAATTGGCAAGACTGTGTTCGTCGAGTAAATATCTTTTCCCAATTAACGAATTCCCTATCAATGAATGTTGATTGCAGGTCTAAGTAAAGAAATAAATTAAACAGGTTAATATATATATATCTGTTCGCATGTATACTTTTCAAGACAATGACTTATAGGGGGTAGTGAGAGTATATACTATAATCAACACGTGTATTGTGTCGTGTTTTTTATTATCTCCTTTTGAGTTCCGGTACAATGAGCGAGGAGTCTATACAGTATTGAAAGAAAAAAGAAGAAAAAATATATCGAGCTTTTGGAATAAGAAATCTGTCGAAATAACAAATAATAGGCATAAAATAATCGTTAAAAAGCCATACTTACTAGTGCATCCTTGCATCCCAATTTGTACGACTCGTGTCCGATGTTATACATCTTTTCAACAAAGCATTTCTAGAATAGACGTTCAAAATATAGTGACATATTTGAAATAAATCTATAATCAACAATGCATAATAATTAGTTTTAAATAGCTTTTTTATATCACGGTACCCAGTAATATGGACAGATTATATAAAAAAAAAATGCAGAATGGATCTGTGTCAGGGAAAATAACTCGCATAACCGGTTACGACTTAATACAGGTAATTACAGACCTACCTCCCTTGCGAGAAATGTTAGAATTCTTTCAAATGACAGACAAAAAGATGGAGCGATGTTCATACGGACAGACGGAAAAGTCGGACAACGTTCTATTCGCAGCACAAATCTCGTCGCCTCTGTCAGACAACGTTTCTATTTATATTTCGACTACCATTGTTAAATGGTCAGTATTTTAGAAATCATCACTAAATTTGATGCTGATACCAGATTTCTCGCCAATTCCAGGTCACTTAGAATTGATGGGTCGAAATGCATCGCAAAGTTTACATACTATAACTCTGAAAAATTAAAGGTATCATAAAAACCATTAAATTAAAAAATGGTCAATGTATTATTTTCTTTCTTTATAATTGCAGATCTTGAACCAGTGAAGAATTTGAGCCCAGATCCATTTTTTTTCACTGTGTTTCGGACATAAATGTTACAATGGGGTCGTATGGGAAATGTAATAGTGGTGTGAGATGTATACAAAATGAATGGGATTTAACGGCATTTTCAACACATGTCAGGTTATATGGCAGATCACGTGTTATTGGTGGAGGAATGCCTCAGAATGAGCTGAGCGGAACCACCGTCATCTCGCAATTAACTAGTAAACTTTCTCACGTAAAACGGTTTAGAGCGAGCAGAGCTCGAACCTAAAACATTGGCAGTGAGAAGTGATCTTGAGATGACGACAACAAAATAAACAATTATTTTGTCATTGAACCCTATAGTTTTGATTAAATACTGAACATATCCTCTCACCTTGAGAATATATGACATGACAATATAACATGACAATATAAAAGCATACTGTTTTGTATTGAATCAGTAGGTTATCTCACCTAAACATTCATTGTGTTTTAAATAAATGAAAGATTGATTGCATGAATGAATGAATGATGAATGAATGAATGAATGAATGAATGAATGAATGAATGAATGAATTAATTAATTAATTGATTAATTAATAATATTTAATGAAGTTTAACGCCATTTTCAACACATGTCAGGTTATATATGGCATATCCAGTTTATTGGTGGAGGAAGACCTCAGACTGAGTAGAATCATCATCCTTCCGCAAGCTGAAAGAATGAATGAATGATGAAAGATGAATGAATGAATGATGAAAGATGAATGAATGAATGAATGAATGAATGAATAAATGAATGAATTAATGAATGAATTATATAATTAATTAATTATATTTAACGGCGCACATGCACATGGAAGTTTTATGACACTGACAGGAAAAAATATTCCAGGCTCACTCTCCATATAGAAATTTTAAAAAAATACGTTAACATACAGATTAAAACACAATACAAATAAATATAGATTAACCTCGAACTTCGATACCTACAGACCTGTAGTTTTAGCAAATGTCATCTGATGCTTAATGTGTCGCCTCATTACGCAATGCATGGCCATATGCGTTACTTAACCTATTTTTGGCACCTTGAAACCACACACGGGTTGTTAATCTAACCACAATAATGAACATGGCAAACTAATTATAAAATGAACATGACGCTCATTGGAGGATGTTAACCCCTCTGCAGAGATCGGCAGTGATTCTAATCTTACCCGAAACAATATGAATTGCTTGTAACTAAAAAAACTGCCGCAGTTTTCAATAATATCAATATGTGTATGTGACATACCTGCTTGTCTCCGCATTTCTGTATATAGTGACATAACTCCGGCTCTGCTACATTCGAACATTCATAACAATAAGGCCCCTCAGCAGCAAGTGTTAGTGAAAACCGAAGAATAGCCAGTATCCAGCAAATACTAAGCGTTGTTGCTAAATGGGTATTTATGCTAAGGTTATTCTAAAATCAGTAGTATGTACGGATACATTTTCGCTGTATCCGCGAAATCAACAAAGTCTTGAACATTATCAAATAAAAAAATCTAAATGAAAACCCAACCCAAGCGTAGTCAAGTTGGTCAAGTTAGCAGAATAGCAGAAAAAAATGTTTCCATTCTGCCAGCAGAAAAGCAGAACAGAAAAATGAAAAAAATCGTTCTGCCAGCAAAATAGCAGAACAGCAGAATGGAATATTTTCATTCTGCCAGCAGAACAGTAGAATGAAAATTGGACAAAAATGAAAGTTGCTTTTTATCATTTGTTTCAGTAGAGGAACATGCATGAAAATACCGGAAGTCTTAAGAAATGTTTTTTTTACAAACAATCACTACCCAAAAATTAAAGGGGAACTTTTTCTCATTTCACCAAAAGGAATATTCTGTTTTAGTTACCGAATGTAGTCTGCGTTGCAGCAGCTCGGTATGATGGCATAAAGTATATGCATAATATATAAGTTCTTTCTTTGATATACACATAATAAATGTCAGATTGTGACTGTGTTGTTTACACACACGGAGAGCCTGTTCCGGTAGTTGAGCATCGGACCGAAGATCTGGGGTCGTTAGTTCAATCTTCTGTCAAGGTCATGTGCATTGTCCTTGAGCAAGACACCTTATCCCTATATGCTTAGTACTGGTTCTATCCAGGAAGTCTTCGAGCGTAATTTGCCTAAGTTTTAATATTTGTTGCATAATCAATGTAAAAACAAAAACAAATATAACAATAAAGTTTTAAAGACATAATTAATACATTTTTTTCATATTAATTCCGAAGAAATGAACCTTCGTAGATGGATGGCTGAAGTGGACTGCTTGTCTTTTTACCTCTGAGGTCGTGAATTCGAACCAAGCTAGGTTCAACAAAGGAACATATTCACGAAGCCCCAATATCGACATTTCTTTTAAATACATGTACTTATTTATCAGCAAAGCGTGGTGTGTGTGAGTGTGCGTGCGTGTGTGCGTGCGTGCGTGCGTGTGTGCGTGCGTGCGTGCGTGCGTGCGTGCGTGCGTGTCAAATATACTTTATTATTTATAAACTGTTTAAATTTTATTTTTTAATTCTAGTTTTTTTATTCATAGCATTACAAAGTTTCGCTGTACATGTACACTTTGGTGTATTGTATTAATAGAAAAGTGCAAACTTGAAAAACAATTTTATAATTTGAAGAAAAATGAAGTATATTTAAGATAACAAAAAAAAGTTTAATGTAATCGAATTATACAACGCCATTTTGTGAGGTTCGTGACACTGGCACTTTAATGCAAACAAGTTTACAGGTTACTTATGGAAGGGCAGTGGTTTCACTCCACAACTGGATAAACAACCATATACAAGTATAACCTGCAATTTAAAGTTAAGTTAGTTTCATTGGAAACTAAATATATGAAGAATATCTTGAAAATACAGTCACGTTTTTTTTTTTGTTGAAATACATATCTTATATCTTAAAAATCGCTAAATCAATTCGCACGATACTTATTTACACACGCAGAAAACAAACACCAAAAAAATGTTAAATATACATTTGTTATTACAATGCAATTATGCATGTATACATGTAACATTTATGATCGACCTAACGCTAAGTTTACTCACGTTTCGCCATTTTAGAAAGCTCTTATCAAGAGTTTAGATAATATACAGAAGTTAAAGCCGAGCGTCCTCCTTTTAAGATAGTAAATTAAAGAACTTAAACAATGTTTGGCATTATTAGAGCAATAATTTTTTTTTATAAAATGAATGAAGTGCGTTTAACGCTGTACTTGTTGTATATTGCATTTAGTTTTAGTAAAGGTGAAAGGTCTTATGATCTGAGAATAATCAACGTACTCCAGCATGTAACTGGCAGTAAGGTAGTGGGAAGAGTGTCCGCTGCTCACGCCAGAGGTTGCGGGCTCGGATCCTCAGCTCGACCTGATGCATCTAAAATAACAATACTCAGTACTGGTTCTGCTCATGAAACGGACTCGAGAGAGGTTCATATAAGCATCGAGCTTTCATCGTAATCGACCTAAAATAAGTTACTATAATGTAACTGGCAAACGTTCTCTCATCGATTGTTTTACTAGACTGGACTCAAATCCCCAATGGGAAGTAATTACAAATTACAAGAGATAACAGACAATGGGATGTGACTTTTTATAAGAGATAACATACACTGAGAACTGTTTTTTATTTGAACTCTCTCTGTGAGAGTTGTCCAATTGATAAGAGTAGCACATATATACAAACAACAAGAGATAACATACACTGAGAACTGTTTTTTATTACAACTCTCTGTGTGAGAGTTGTCCAATTGTTAACAGTTGTACATATATACATATAACAAGAGATAACATACACTGTGAACTGGTTTTTTATTAGAACTCTCTCTCTCTCTGAGAATTGTCCAATTGATAACAGTAGCACATAACATATAGACAAATAACGAGAGATAACATACACCGAGAACTGTTTTTTTATTAAAACTCTCTCTCTGAGAGTTGTCCAATTGATAACAGTAGCACATAACATATAGACAAATAACGAGAGATAACATACACCGAGAACTGTTTTTTTATTAAAACTCTCTCTCTGAGAGTTGTCCAATTGATAACAGTAGCACATAACATATAGACAAATAACGAGAGATAACATACACCGAGAACTGTTTTTTTATTAAAACTCTCTCTCTGAGAGTTGTCCAATTGATAACAGTAGCACATAACATATAGACAAATAATGAGAGATAACATACACCGAGAACTGTTTTTTTATTAAAACTCTCTCTGAGAGTTGTCCAATTGATAACAGTAGCACATAACATATAGACAAATAACGAGAGATAACATACAGCGATAACTGTTTTTTTTATTAAAACTCTCTCTCTGAGAGTTGTCCAATTGAAGAATAATCTAATATTATATACAAATAACAAGAGATAACAGACACTGGGAATTGGATTTTTATAAGAACTCTGTCTGAGAATTGTCCAATTGTTAACAGTAGCACATATATACAAATAACAAGAGATAACATACAATGAGAATTGTTTTTTTTGTAAGAACTCTCTCTCTCTCTCTCTCTCTCTCTCTCTCTCTCTCTCTCTCTCTCTCTCTCTCTCGCAGCAGCAGCAACATGTCTTTTAGAAATCAGACCGTTTAAAACATATGTTTAAACAGTTTAAGGTTCTCCAAGCAGAAGGTTTCGCCATACTCGTGTTCCGCTTGTAACTCGAAGTTTGCCTGTTCTAGTTGCTGCAGCAGGAAACTCTCTTGACAATTATTGGCCCGGTGTTTCTCCAAAATCACGTTAACACATAGAAACATGGTGTTGAGGAGGTCGTAAATAACGTCGTCCTACAAAATTAAACAAACACAAATGGATATGTTGAACATTGCATGACCGGTATCCACATACCGTCTTAAAATTATTGACTCGAGTTAAAATTTCTTTTCTAAACAATCTTTAAAATGTCACAGCATAGACGAAAATCTGAATATAGTGACACAAACTGACTTACTTACTTAAATACTTCATGTAATTTAAATATTATGAAAACTCAAAATATATCTCGGGAAATAATTGTTCAACAATTTTGCTAATATACTTAAAATGAATACCGATGGTACATGTATCATTAACATTAATAGAACAAGTATAAAGACATGTAACTATTTATGTCGTGTTATATAAAAGCAAGATACTTCACACCATCAATTTTGATTTTACACAAAGGCCCTTGAAAGATAATAAACACGGATGAATAAGTAAAGTGGTATTGGATTACAAAGCCGTTTGTAAAACCTGAAGGGACCACAGGGGTAATAAAAAGTAAACAAAAGCGCCAGGAACTGTGTCCGTGGATTTTAACAAAGACTGCCAAACTGACGAACAACACGATGACGTGTGGGAGACTTGAACCTGCGACATAACGATATCGAATGCAACAAGCTTACAGCGATCTCATTATGGTTCATGGACAAATACACTTGTGTTACTTACCACGGAGTTGTTAAACGGAAGCTCCATGGGGACGTCCGTGGTTAAACTGTACAGGAAATCGCGTTCCAGTTCTGGGGTGTTTTGTATAAGGTCAATCTCTAGAAACACGCTGTCGCGGCTCAAATTAGCCAGCACTTGCTTGGCCAGATATGTTTCGGTCGCCAGGAGACGCTCCATTACAGCGGGATGACCTCTAATGGCACGGTCATTCAAATGTCTGAACATTTGGTAAGTGGAATCTTTAACCTGGCATAAATAAACAAGTAGTGCTTTTTAGACGTGTGCTCGGTATGTCAACAATATATACACACATTGACCACCTTACATGACAGATTTCTAGGAAAATTAACGCCTTCACCTCTTTAAAGTTGGCATGTATAATAACATCGAATAAAAACCTTCACCCCCACCCCACTCCTCACCCCACGCACACGGATTGCAAACTGGCCGAAAATCTACATGATTGTTCTAAAACATACAATTAAAGTGTACTGCTATAACTTGTTAAACTTCCCAATTCTAGACAATGAAAGTCCAAAACAAATATAAATATTAGCACTGGTACCATTAGACATTATGACCCTATTTGTACTGAAATTGTAAACGAAATATTGAATTTGTTTTTGTTTTTTTTATTAACTGATAACCCTTGTGGGAAAGCAACCCTTAGGCGTAAGAGCCCCCAATGTTCAGGTTGGGGTTCAGGTTGAGATAGGGTAGCATATACCCCCCCCCCCCCCCCCGCCACTAGCTCAATCCAACACTCCCTCACATTAACTCGCAGTGCATGATGTTCTTGGTTTGAAATCCGGTTCCTAACCCCCACCCCCCTAAAACTAAATAGAATAGAGCAGTAATCAAAGTGCATGACGTACCAGGTTTAAAACCCATCAAAAGTTCATTTTAATTGATACATGTTATAGTTTAATACAAACGTTTAAAAGTCACAAAATATTCGGGAGTAACATATTTTCTCTAAAACTTGCAAAAATACAGAAATAGGATTTTAAAATCACAAAAATTTCCAGGTACCCCCACCAGCAGAGTACAACACCTTCAATACCAAACTGCAGTGAATGACAACCATATATTTTATCCAGGAAACGTACTAAAATTCAGCATAAAACAATTCTCCACATTAAAACTTTTTTTATTATTGAATTATTGTGAAAATGTATTGTTTGCGGCCATTTTATGAAAAGGGGAGATAATATTTAGCACTGTAACTTAGTAACAAGCATGGCAACATATATGTTTTATTTTATTTTCTCATATGGTTTGTTATAGTGTCTCATTTTAGAAAGAATGAAACAATTATGAAACGCGTTAGAACTTTTTTATTTTTGAATTAGTGTAAAATTGCAATATTTGCGGCCAAATTTATAATCGTAGCAATGTATGAAAATCATAGTATGAAAAGTGAAACCCAAAATAGCATCATGATTTTTTCTGATTTAGTGCTTTATCTTTTCGAGTTTTGTTACATGGATGACAACAATATTTTGTTGAAATATATCACTTTTTTAGTAAATAAAACATAATAACTTCAGGTCTTGCACCCCCTTTGCTGTCTTTTCTTTAAAAAATGTAAAAAGGTGTAGTTTAAAATTAGTTGTAGCAAAAAAAAACAAGCATGGTGACCTATATTTTTAACCAGGTTTTTTAAAGTTGAAAACCTGGTTATTAGATTGGCGAAGTCGGCAGGCGGATGGGTGGCGTCAAGTTTTTCGTTTCCGTTCAACAACTAGAGTATTTTTCATCGGAACTGAACCAAACTTACACAAAGTGTGTACCTCTATAAAAATCTAGGCCAAGTTCGATAACCAGCTAATACGGATTATTATCTTCAGAGTGATGGCCCTTTAATTAGTCAAAAATGCTAAAATTGCCAGTTTCCGCTCAATAACTAAAGTATTCTTTATCAGAACTGAAGCAAACTTACATAATGTGTGAATCTCTATAAAATCTAGGCCAAGTTTAATAACCAGCCAATTTAGACTATTATCTTTAGAGTTATGGCACATTAATTAGTCAAAAATGCTAAAAGTTACCGTTTCCACTCAATAACTAGATTATTCTTTATCAGAACTGAAGCAAACTTATACAAAGTGTGCATCTCTATAAAATCTAGGCCAAGTTCGATAACCAGCCAATACGGACCATTATCTTCAGAGTAATGGCCCTTTAATTAGTCAAAAATGCTAAAATTTACCGTTTCCGTTCAATAACTAGAGTATTCTTAATCTGAACTGAAGCCAACTTACACAAAGTGTGTATCTCTATAAAATCTGAGCCAAGTTCGATAACCAGCGAATTCTGACCATTATCTTTAGAGTTATGGCCCTTTAATTAGATGCTAAAACTGATTGTTTCGCAACCAAACTTATACAATTTTTCTAGCGGTCAAGTAAAAATAATCTTTTTCTTTTGTTATTTCCATGAAGATACTAAAAAAGTTTGGATTGATGTATTGATATATATTAAAATGAAACTCCATTAACATGCACATTTTTATCTTGAAAATGGTTTGCGGTGCCTTTGCTCAGTTGATAGCCATAAGGCAAAAAATATTATAAAAAAAATACAAATGATTTGTTAGAGAAATGTACAGGTCCGTTTAAAATTTTTACAACACAGCTGAATTTCTAATAATGTTGGATGCATTTTGTAATATATTTGTAGAATCAAACATCGTGTTTAAGAAATTGTCGCTATCAGTTGAGCATGTGTGACTTACCTCCTATCGGTGGGCACTGGAAAAAATACCACCACTTAAGCCTCAATGCAAAATGTGAAAATATTGATGTATTATTTTATGAATATGCATGTTTGTTTCCGAGTATAATCACATTACATCTTTCATAATGTGAATTACGGAAGTAATATTTTAGCAAAACAACCTGTGAATAGCACTAAAACGAGAAAAAAACTTTATTTCATGCTTTTTAACAAAACTATTGCATCAATGTTTTACAAATAAAAAAAAAAAAATTGAATTGTATGCTTTTTTATTTTCTGCTTCAATGTACATAAAATTATAGAATAGCTAAAATGTTTGAAAAACATGGTTTTCGGGGAATTTCCACGTCTCTTGTTTTCTAGTGTTTTAAACTTGTCTTACTTCAAAGTACTTGTGTGCAAAATTTAAAAAAAACTCCGCACAGAAGTAACTCGAAGAAATGTCTTTAACATGTATCTAGGATATCAGGAAAACATAGAAAATGCATTCTCGAAGCTCAGAGTTTTTCGGAGGAACATGCCCCGGACACCTCAAGCAAGGTTTTTGTTTGTGCCTCCTGTGAAATCACACTTTGGCTACGGCCCTGATGTGTCTAGATCTACTTTATGTTGTAGACGATTTAGTGCAATAGAAAAACATAGTTTTTCATATCTGGGTTTCGTGTCACCAAATATTATGATTATTATTTGAAACATTATCTCCCATCTAAATGTCCGAGGACAAACAAATGCAGTTGATAAGCAAAACAAAGTTAATAATTATCAGAAGAGTTTTTGTTATTTGATCATCCGCTAGTTTACCCCTATTACGGCGATTAAGTGAGACTTTCTTTGTTAATATAATGCATATATAACGTATCATGTACTGACTTATTGAAATATAAAGGAATGGACTGCCAGACTTACTGTACGACTATTAAACCAAACATATATACTTGTCCATGTGAATTAGATTTTGTGGATTGCCACATGGGCATAGGAGGGTTTCAATTATTGGGGGTTGGGGGGGCATCCTGAGGAGAGAGTGTATGAGGATGAGGATGAATGAGAAAGTATTTGCTGCTCCCCCATCTGAATATTGGCGAGGTTGAGGCTTGGCGCCCTGTCCCCACCCCGGCTCTTACGCCTATGATAAAATAAAACTATATGTATTAAACTTGTTTCTGTTTAAACATCTGGTATATTTTAGGCCTCACAAATTATAAAACTAGGGGTGTAGCTGTAAGGACGTGCCTACACCTTTTTTCTGAGAAAACAAAAATTTATTTTCCATTATATTTCATAGAGATCATCAAGGATGATCGATTGATTGATTGAATATTTAGCGTCATTTTTGTCATCGAGGGCTAACAGATGATCAGTTAACGTAACCTGCACTGATTTCTGGGATCCTGAAAGGTTAACAAGTACTCAAGCACACCACATCTCCGCAAGTAACTGATAACTTTCCAACTAGAATCAGCGATAATGAGACAATGTCGTATATCAATCATCACTCAACAGTCGGGTGGTACTATGGTAAGCTGGAAACAATATTAAATAAATAAGTAAGTATTAATTAAATAAATAAATAAGTACCTGCAGGAATGTCATAATTGCCATTCGTTGTGATAAACATAGGTGTGAAACATAGGTGTAACTAAATAAAATCATATTGTACGAGATTGTTAGATCTATTTCAAAGCCAGGTTACGGGTTACGGGGAACACGTATGTTTGATAATATCAATTGGGTTAAACACGTTTGTGTTAAAGGATAGTAGTTAATGTAGGAATTTAAAGGGTAATAAGATGAGTAATAATGATGGAATATAGAGAATGGACTATCCTTTGAGTTTCGGGATGATTTACTGGTATGAGAGGAGTGATTGCAGAGATGGTGTAGGGGGAATTAATAAAATTTTACTAATATTGAAATAAAACACACAATACATTTATGTATATTTTTAAACCCGATTAATCGGAAATACACCAAATATCGGAATTGAAACTAGAATTTTTTCTTAAAAAATAGTAAATACTGTATAGCCTCACATTCGGAATTCAGATGGCTGCGTCTTCGTTGTTTAAATGGTCGTACAAACTTTATTGATTCGTGTTTTCATGAATTTGAAACTAACAAACACGGCGAAGCCCATAATCATGAATTCCAAGAGAGACTTTACAAAAATAACATATAGCGACGACTGGTAGGTCTTTATAACGGCTGTGTAAATGTTGTGTAAATATGTTTACCGTTTTAATAGTGTGGGTGGGGTACGATTTTTTTTTTATCTTTAATTTGGTATTATTCAACTTTTACTATTTTTAAATAATTATGCTCTTGTTATGAATCAGACAACCATTAAGCAAGTTGTTACTAAATCTAAATCATCAGGGTATATGCCATTATTAATCTACATCATATGATACATAGATGTAGACAATCCTCAGATATAGTTCTTTAAAAAATCCTAGGGGCAAGGATAGAGCGTTCCCCTTGCATGCAGAAGGTTGTGGGATTGATCCATGGATGGGTTATGCTAAAGGTTTGAAAAAATGGTACTGGAATCTTCCATGCTTAGCATTTGGGGAATAGTTTTAGGTCTGGTGGGCCTGGTGTCAGTTAGTATATGAATGTGACTAAGTGGGGTATCATACCATGTGTCTGCTGCATGATACTCCAGTGTGGCAGCGGTTAGAATACTGTCTCAAGTAGACTATGACACAATATTAATGAAAAATTGTTGCTAAACACTTTATACAAATGCGGTCTTAAAAAATCCATATTCCCAGTGTGTGTTATTTCTTGTTATCAATAGAATAACTCTCCGACATAGTTTTTTATTTAAAAATATCTGTATTCTGAGGGTATGTTATCTATTCTCATATTAGCAAATATAATAAATTTTGTGAAATCCAAATCCCCTGAGTATAGTATCTCTTATATGTATATGTATGCTACTGTTACAATTGGACAACTCGCAAAGAGAGTTCTTATAAAAAACAATAACCAGTGTCTGTTATCTCTTGTAATTTGTATATATATGTGCCACTGTTATCAATGGACAACTCTCAGAGAGAGGGAGAGAGAGAGTTCTTACAAAAAAACAACAATTCTCATTGTCTGTTATATCTTGTTATTTGTATATATGTGCTACTGTTATCAATTGGACAACATTGGCAAAGACACGACGTTTTTAGATAACTGGCGCCCGATAAGTCTCTTAAATGTAGACTATAAGATAACAACAAAGTCTATTGCAAATAGAATTAAACCTGTTTTACCTTCTATTATTTCACCTTCACAGACAGGATTTATAAAAGGAAGGTATATAGGTGAAAACATAAGACTTCTGTTTGAAGCACTTGATGATATTGAAAATACAAATTCACCAGCAATCCTGTTTTTTTCAGATTTCGAAAAAGCTTTTGACAGTTTAAATCAAAGTTATGTTTTTAAATGTCTTGAACACTTTCAGTTTGGACAATCACTCATAAACTGGGTTAAACTATTTTATACAGATGCAAAGAGTTGTGTAATTAATAATGGTCATTTGTCGCAGTTTTTCCCAATACAATGTGGCGTTAGACAAGGATGTCCCCTGTCTCCTTATCTGTTTATTTTATGCATTGAACTGTTATCTTATGAAATATCACACAACATTAATATAAAAGGCATTAATATATATGGACATGAAATAAAAGAAACTTTATTTGCAGATGATGCAACTTTTTTAACTGATGGCTCCAAACAATCTTTTGAATCTCTTATCGATGTTTTGGATAATTTTAAATATATATCTGGATTAAGATTAAACCACTCAAAATGTACAGCGCTAAAAGTAGGGTCTCTGAAAACCTCCAAGGAAACATATTGTCAAAATAAAAAGTTTAAATGGTGCAATGATAGTGCAAAAGCATTAGGTGTCACTTTCCACACCGAAACAAGAAATATATATACATTAAACTTAGAACCAAAACTCCAAGAATTTAATAACTGTCTAAAAAGTTGGCAACATAGAAAACTAACACTCATGGGTAAAATTACTGTATTAAAAAGTTATGCCATTCCTAAACTAGTTTATCCTCTATCGGTACTTCCAAATCCGCCAGAAGAAATAATAAAACATATTATAAATAAAATGTATCAGTTTTTATGGGATGGTAAACCTGATAAAATTCAAAGAAAAATTATTATTCAAAAATATATAAATGGAGGATTAAAAATGATTGATATAAGATATTTTATGAACGCCCTTAAAGGAAGTTGGATAAAACGAATTTTAAATGACAACAATAAAGGAATTTGGAAGCATATTTACTTAAATAAAATAAAAAAATATGGCGGTAATATGTTGTTTGAATGCAATATTAAAAGGAATGACATCGTCAAATTATTTCCAGAAAAAGGTTTCTTACAGGATATTTTATTAGCATGGCAAGAAATATATATACATTAAACTTAGAACCAAAACTCCAAGAATTTAATAACTGTCTAAAAAGTTGGCAACATAGAAAACTAACACTCATGGGTAAAATTACTGTATTAAAAAGTTATGCCATTCCTAAACTAGTTTATCCTCTATCGGTACTTCCAAATCCGCCAGAAGAAATAATAAAACATATTATAAATAAAATGTATCAGTTTTTATGGGATGGTAAACCTGATAAAATTCAAAGAAAAATTATTATTCAAAAATATATAAATGGAGGATTAAAAATGATTGATATAAGATATTTTATGAACGCCCTTAAAGGAAGTTGGATAAAACGAATTTTAAATGACAACAATAAAGGAATTTGGAAGCATATTTACTTAAATAAAATAAAAAAATATGGCGGTAATATGTTGTTTGAATGCAATATTAAAAGGAATGACATCGTCAAATTATTTCCAGAAAAAGGTTTCTTACAGGATATTTTATTAGCATGGCAAGAAATAAAGCAAAACAAAGAAAATGAATATTTAAGTCAAGAAATAATCTGGAATAATTCTAATTTAAAAAGTGATTTAAATACTTTTTACAATAAAAAATGGAAAGATAGAGGTATAACACTAATAGAACAACTTTTTGACTACCGAAGTAAAACATTTTACACTTTTAACGATTTTAATAATTTATACCAAATTGATGCTGGAGATTTTCTGTTACATACATCAATAATTAATAGTATACCTAAAGAATGGAAACAAATCTTAAAAACAGAAAGCATAGTTACAAATAGAAAAGAAAGTCTTCTGCAAAGATTATTGAAATCAAAACAAGTCAACAGTTTTTTATATAATCACCAACTGGATAATAATATAAAACTAGAAATAAAGTCAGAAAAGAAGTGGGAAACAGAACATGGAAATATTGATTGGAGGAAAATATATATAGTACCTATACAATCTACAATTGAATGTAGATTAAGGAATTTTCAGTATAAATATCTACTCAGAATTATTCCAACAAACAAATCCCTATATAAATTCAAATTGACTAATTCTAATTTATGCGACTTTTGTAATATGAATACAGATTCCATAAAGCACATGTTTTGGGAATGTAATTATGTTCAGCATTTCTGGAGTCAGTTACAGAATTTCTTAAATAGTAAAAATGATATAAATGTTATTTTAAATTATAAATTAGTAAGTTTCGGCTGTACTGAAAAAGTAAACAATAAAAACAACATCAACTTTATAATATTTTCTGCTAAATATTTTGTCTTTAAATGTAAATGTATAAAAACAGTCCCATTGTTTCATGTATTTGAACAGAACCTATATAAAGGTATAGAAATTGAAAGATTAATAGCTCTAAATAAAGATAAACTGCATATACATGAACTGAAATGGGAAAATTTTTCTATAAATGTTTAAACCTAATAAATGTCGAAAAAAAATGCCGTTTTAATTTTTTAAACAAAGGAAAAGCAATGTCCAAATTCTGTACTTATTCTACATCCCTCTTCTTTCTTCCTTCCTCTCTATTCCTCTAAAAAATGAAATTATTTCGTCACAATAATATATTGCGATACAAGTATTACAAATTAAACTGAATTGATTATATGACAATATTGTTGGAAGAAATGTAATATATTTCATTATATGTTTATAATCTGTAATATAACTGATGAAATAAAAAAAATTTATCACAAAAAAAAATCAATTGGACAACTCTCAGAGAGAGAGTTTTAATAAAAAAAACAGTTCTCGGTGTATGTTATCTCTCGTTATTTGTCTATATGTTATGTGCTACTGTTATCAATTGGACAACTCTCAGACAGAGAGAGTTCTAATAAAAAACCAGTTCTCAGTGTATGTTATCTCTTGTTTTATGTATATATAAACAACTGTTAACAATTTGACAACTCCCAGAGAGACTTGTAAAAAGTCATATCCCAGTGTCTGTTATCTCTTGTTATTTGTATATGTATATGTGCTACTCTTATCAATTGGACAACTCTCAGAGAGAGAGTTCTAATAACAAAATAGTTCTCAGTGTATGTTTTGTCTTGTTATTTGTATATATGTGCTACTCATATCAATTGGACAACTCTCAGAGAGAGAGAGAGTTCTAATAAAAAAACATTTCTCAGTGTATGTTATCTCTTGTTACTTCTATATATGTGCTACTGTTAACAATTGGACAACTCTGAGAGAGGGTTTTAATAAAAAATCAGTTCTCAGTGTATGTTATCTCTTGTTATTTGTATATATATATATATATATATATATATATATATATATATATATATATATGCTACTGTTAACAATTAGACACTCTCAGAGAGAGAACTCTTATAATTAAAAGTCATATCCCATTGTCTGTTATCTCTTGTTATTTGTATATATGTTCTACTGTTATCAATTGGACAACTCTCAGAGAGAAAGTTCTTATCAAAAGTCATATCCCATTGTCTGTTATCTCTTGTTATTTGTATATATGTGCTACTGTTATCAATTGGACAACTCTCAGAGAGAGAGAGCTCTAATAAAAACCCATTTCTCAGTGTATGTTATCTTTCGTTATTTGTATATATATGCTACTGCTATCAATTGGACAACTCTCAAAGAGAGTTGTAATAAAAAAAACAGTTCTCACTGTATGTTTTCTCTTGTTATTTGTATATATGTGCTACTGTTAACACTTGGACAATTCTCAGATAGAGTTCTTATAAAAATTCAATTCCCAGTGTCTGTTATCTCTTGTTATTTGTATATAATATTAGATGGTTCTTCTATCAATTGCACATTCAAACACAGTGCTTATTTAAAACCAAATTTTAATGTTCTGATATCTCTTGTATGCATATGTTCATGTTATCAATCAGAAAACCCTCAGATATAGTTGTTGTAAAAGTCTGTATCCCAGGATCTGTTATCAATGTTAATGTGTATGTATATAATATTGTTGTCAATCGGAAAACACCAAGAATGATACATTCTTATAAGAAATCAACAAGTTTGATATTAATCCATTGATAAAAGGGCTTGTATGTTAAAATAAGACATAGAATATTAATAATCAGATGACGATTTATTTAAATAAAGTCTATGATTAATTTACTTCACACAATAACTTACATTTGTATTTATATTCATGAATGTTTGATTGCACATTGAGGTCAGCCTAATTATATTTGGAAACTCGGTATAAAACATTACGTTGGTGAATACCAGAAACTTCTTTTATATAATTATTTTTTGAACCGTTTCAGACTTGAAGCTCCCAATATTTCAACATGAACACGCTGTGGCAGATGAATTGTTGGAATGTAGACAGTGGACAGTTGCTGCTCCAGTATTACTTAAAGGGAACAGAACCCAGACAGCTCTGTGACATGGTCCAAAGAAGAAACTGTGATGAGAGACAACATTTTGCATTTTCTGACAAATTTGGGTTGTCACTTCCACAATAATTGTCATGTTTGGCTGAATTAGTTTGTCCTAGATAATATGTAAAGTTATCATTTCACAATGATTTAATTATATAAAAATAAAAATAAGAATACTTTAAATCTTTAAATTTTGAACAGTAATAAGTTCAAGTGAGGACCTTTGGGTCTTGTAACAAATAAAAATCAAACACTATACAGCCGTACTTATAAAATTTATAAACATTTTCAATTAAATAGCACACAATGCTTATCTCCCAAATATTGGTACTGCTATGGTATTTCACCTGGCTCCAAGTATTGCTACATAATTTATGGAAAAACTTTAACAGGAATATGTGGATGTTTTGTAATATACAACCATTGATGTGGTTATGCTTTTAGATGGACTGAAATGATAGCGAAAAGGAATTGTTGCAGTTTGTAGATATGACTTATTCAGATAATTTAATTTTCTTTTATGCCCACATCTCATGACAACTATTATTAATTCATTGTCAAATTTATATTATGATACAGTTTTGCCTTTTTATTTGTGTTGTTTGTGTGCCTTTGGCCTTACATTTATTGTTTGAATTTTAATAGTTTCACTTTGTGATAAAGAAATATAGGCGAGAGCACACATTTAATTCTGTGGAATTCTATAAGGTTATTATACAGTTCACTGTACGATATGGATTTATATTGTACTCGACAATGTTGTGATGAAAACCTGTATTGGACGAGACGCCGAGTCCAATACAGATTTTCACCACAACATTGACAAGCACAATAAAATCCATAGTGTACAGTGAACTGTATAATGACCTTTTTATTATTCACCTCGAGTTCTTTTTATACGAAACACAATATTAAATTAAAATTTTATAAAACAATTTATTTTAACAAAAGGTCGTTTTTTTAAGAAATACGAAAAATAATTGGTAGTTAATGTTAATCACATTTTTTTGATAATATTAAAGTTGGCGCTTTTAAAAATAACAATTTTAATTAATGTTATTCCCTTATCACAGCTATTTACTTTCTTTTTTTTAAATTATAATTTTTTAAGTATCTATATCTTTTAGAATAATATATACTTCAATTTCTCAACATATACATCTTGCTTGTTGTTTCAAACGACACAATGTTCATTAGGAGTGCCTCAGGGATTCCTGTTATATGTTATATCTAAGATTTGTGGAGTATTTATATTGTTAGTTATCGTTTATAAACGTCCAATACGAAATTATTATTGATTTTCAGAATGGCCGAACCATCCAATACGAAAAATCTGTCTAGTTCGAAGCTTACAATAATGATTTCTTATATACAATCACGTGGTACAAACGTCAAAGTTCATTGGAATAGCTATTTTAGATGTATAAGTATCTTGTTTATTGATCCATAGAAGCTCTGGATTTTTTTAAGAAAGACATGCATGACATAATGTTGTAATTGTAAAGAAAGGTTGTGCCTAATATTTGTTGTGTACTGGAAACTCAGCATTTATCAATTATTCTGAATGAAGTTTATATATTTTATTCTGATAGACATTTTGGTAGTTTGCATTGAGTGCATGGCATAGTACCCTATAGCAGGTAATTTCTGCATTGGCGTTTGGCATAGAAAAAAAGTATTTCCTTTAATTCTAAAAAAAATACATTTATGCATTTGCGTGATGAAGAATGAAAAAAGAATCTGCCGTATTACTGAAAATATCGATAAGAATAGATCAGAAAGTGTTTGCTTACGTAACTAAAAAAGAGACTTAATATTTGTTATTGAATGCTAGTATTCAGTGCTCCAGATAAGGTGCGTATTTGCGTAAATAAGCATTGAAATTGACAAAAAAAGCATTGAAAATAATAAATGTGCGTACCGGTACGCATAAACAATTGAATTTAAGCATTTCATTGGCGATCTTGTGGGTATCGTTTTTCCAAAGACCGGGGTTTTCACAAAGGAAGTAGACACCGTGAAATAAACTAACGCAACATCGAACTGTTACAGCTATGTAAAACATTGTCTGGTTCCCTGACCTATACCGATAAAATCGACTGTTTATTGGTAGATCGGGGAACCACACTAACTTTATACAATAATAGTTATTTCCCGTAGATCATTGTCACTGAGACGCACATGGGAACATGTTGAGTATTTCCAAGTGTTTTAAAGAGGCCTGCTATAAACGAACTTGCATTACTTTAGCCAATTACTTTATCGTATTTATTATAAATGGCATCGTCTGCTTCTGGCGTCGGAAGACGGAAAAAAAACAACAGAAACCCAATCATTATCTGCTAACTTAATTCAGTTCTTTAAGAAAAACAATACTCTCAAAAGTGAGTTATTGATGCATGTATTACGAAGTCACAAAAAATGAACAAAAAACACACGGGTGGCAAGGTCAATAGAAATACCATTGAATCATGGAAAGTAAAATTCCCATGGCTGATAATAAATGGAATTGAAGGCAACCTCAAATCTGTATTAAAGCAAACATTAACAATGTCTGGTCAGAAGTAAAGGTAAATTTTGAAAATACTCTTTCAATTTCCATTTTAAGCATTGCGTTTTAATTTAGGGAGTAAAATAAGCATTTGGCCAAAAGTTGATCTGAAAATACTCTTCCAATTTTCATTTTAAGCATTGAATTTTAATTTAGGGAGTAAAATAAGCATTTAGCCAAAAGCTTATCTGGAGCACTGAACTGTATACAGGGAAATGTATTTTGTCTATATTATCTCTTTGTACATAATATATATATGCATAATATTTTATGTTTTTATATTTAATATGGTATATATAATGGAGTGTATTGAATTGTACTCTTGTGTATTATATCATACTATGGTGTATAGTATTATACTGTTGTGTATTGTATTATATTGTGGTGCATGGTATTTTGCTATAGCATATGGTACTATACTTTGGTGTATGCTATTATACTGAGGTGTATTATAATACACTGTTGTGTATACTATTATACTGTTGTGTTTGCTATTATACTGTATACTGTTGTGTGTTGTGTCTGCTATTATGTTGTTGTGTCTGCTATTATACTGTTGTGTATGCTATTATACTGTTGTGTCTGCTATTATACTGTTGTGTATGCTATTATACTGTTGTGTCTGCTATTATACTGTTGTGTTTGCTATTATACTGTATACTGTTGTGTGTTGTGTCTGCTATTATGTTGTTGTGTCTGCTATTATACTGTTGTGTATGCTATTATACTGTTGTGTATGCTATTATCCTGCTGTGTATGCTATTATACTGTTGTGTATGCTATTATACTGTTGTGTCTGCTATTATACTGTTGTGTATGCTATTATACTGTATACTGTTGTGTATGCTATTATACTGCTGTGTATGCTATTATACTGTTGTTTCTGCTATTATACTGTATACTGTTGTGTCTGCTATTATGTTGTTGTGTCTGCTATTATACTGTTGTGTATGCTATTATACTGTTGTGTATGCTATTATGTTGTTGTGTCTGCTATATTATACTGTTGTGTATGCTGTTATACTGTTGTGTATGCTATTCTCCTGCTGTGTATGCTATTATCCTGCTGTGTATGCTATTATACTGTTGTGTATGCTATTATACTGTATACTGTTGTGTCTGCTATTATGTTGTTGTGTCTGCTATTATGTTGTTGTGTCTGCTATTATACTGTTGTGTATGCTATTATACTGTTGTGTCTGCTATTATACTGTATACTGTTGTGTCTGCTTTTATGTTGTTGTGTCTGCTATTGTACTGCTGTGTATGCTATTATACTGTTGTGTATGCTATTATACTGTTGTGTCTGCTATTATACTGTTGTGTATGCCATTGTACTGTTGTGTCTGCTATTATACTGTTGTGTATGCTATTATACTATATACTGTTGTGTCTGCTTTTATGTTGTTGTGTCTGCTATTATACTGTTGTGTATGCTATTGTACTGTTGTGTCTGCTATTATACTGCTGTGTATGTTTTTATACTATATACTGTTGTGACTGCTATTATACTGTTGTGTATGCTATTATACTGTTGTGTCTGCTATTATACTGTTGTGTATGCTATTATACTGTTGTGTCTGCTATTATACTGTTGTGTATGCTATTGTACTGTTGTGTATGCTATTGTACTGTTGTGTATGCTATTATACTGTATACTGTTGTGTATGCTATTATACTGTTGTGTATGCTATTGTACTGCTGTGTATGCTTTTATACTGTATACTGTTGTGTTTGCTATCATGTGGTTGTGTCTGCTATTATACTAATGTGTATGCTTTTATACTGTTGTATATGCTATTGTACTGTTGTGTATGCTATTGTACTGCTGTGTATGCTATTATACTGTTTATGTATGCTATTATATTGCTTTGTATGTTGTTATACTCTACTGTGCTTGCTATTAAAGTACACTTGTGTATATTAGTATACAGAAGAATATGGTACCATACTATAGAAAGGCTAAACAAGTATTTTATTATAACATTTGTTATGACTTGCTTTTATTAAATCAAGACCTACTATTTTATACAGCTTTCTAGGTAACCTTAATAACCGACTACTTATCATACGAAGTTTTAACAAAATGAAAATCACACTACACCCTACAGTCATATTATTTGGTGTTCTGTTTATAAAATACAACTTAATAAACCTTAATAAACAAATCATTTATGATGCTAATCAGATCGATGATACAATTTAGACAAACCAGTAATAGAAGTCAATAGAGTGGCAAGGCTCAAACTGTTAATGAAAACATGTCTCTACAACATATTATAATTTATGTTCTACAAAAAGCTGTAGAATCTTATCAAATCTCAATATAAAAGAAAATGCTTATAGACGACATCTGTGCACCATGGACACAGTTCTAGTTTGTACATGTACAAGGGCCATGTCCATTATTGTGGATATATCAACCCCTTTGTGGTTCCAGGGCTGTGTTCAGCTACTATGTTTATAAATGTAAATGGTGACCAAAAGAATGAAAAGTTAATCGGACTACATCGGTGCTGTTTCTCCAGTTCTCTTTAAGTAATGTAATTAAACAATGGAACAGTTCTCAGAAGTAAACTTGTTGTTCATTTGACTCCTGTTATCAAACATTTAAGCGACTGAACAAATGATGACAAAACTAGATCACTGTAGCTAAAGTTATGAACAATCCAATTGTGTATTCAATATATTATGTGGTAAAACACTGCCATTTTATAGGTTTTTAGCTTCATTTTACATATTCATTTGTTGAGGTTTTATCTATTTTGTTTTGCATAATCATAGTCTTTGCAGGAGAGAGCTTGAAATGTTACTTTCTAATGGAGACACATAGCCATTAATATGTTTTGAAATTGTAGTAAAATCCCAATCCATTTATTCTGTTATGTTTCAATGGTAACTCATCATGTAAAGCTGATATAATTTATAATTTTAATAAAGGTGGAGTTATATGTTTACTAGTAGTTTTGTTTTATTTTTTGTTGAGCCTGCTTGCGGTAAGCTTGACAAAGTCATCACAATGCTAGTTCAGTGTTTGTGAGCGAGTCCGTCTATCCGATCTTGTCCGAGCTATAACTAATTAATGCATCGAAGGATTTTGCATTAACTTGACACAATTGTTCACTGTAATGAGACAAAATGTCCGCAGTTCAAATGTCAACGTCACACTTGGAGGTTAAAGGTCAGAAATACATACAAAATGTTGTCCTCTCCATATCTTGTAAAACACATATTTTGAATTCACTTGGCACAAATGTTTACCATAATCAGTTGGTATGTCACGTGCAAGACCCAGGTCCATAGTTTAAAGGTCAAGATAACCTTTATAGGTTCAAGGTCATAAATCAGTACAAAATTTTGTGTTAGCTTCAAATCGTGTTTCATGCCATAAATGTTCACCATAATGAGATGATTAATCTCAGATCTGTACTGATGAGCTCGACTGGGTATTTAGTTATATCATGCTCTTTTTTTGAATTTATTATTGTTTAGTAAAATAAAAAAAATTAAGAGAAAAATACGAAGAATAATACAATTTGTTTGTATTTTGTAACCAGCCTTGTTCAAGACAATAACTATGTATAATGTTTTGCCAATAAACTATTGAATTGAAACATTTATACCGGAAGTTGACATGTGCTTCGCATATTTCATTTCACATTATTTCTTAAAATTATATACCTGCATGATGGTAATATGAAGAATAAATACTCCAGTATATAAGCGGACCGTATATTCAACTTTTTTTATTTTGTCATCATCCATGATTCAATTTGAAGATTGTGTAGATATTTCACACAATGAGGGAGCTTGTTTTTCCTTTTTGGTAACACAGTTTCAGCATACCTAAATATTTCTTCAGTTTGTTCTTTCTTTAGACGGCAAGATGAATGCAAAAGAATTCATATTTCCTTTGTCAATGCTGGTCCAGTACAAATTACAGAGCAGCTATATGACAAGGGCACATGATTATTTGCTGATTTATTCGATCTGACCCAGGTTTGCATTAACTGAAAAAAAAAAAGGTAAATAGATGTGCATAAATGAAATTACAATCGTAAAAAGGGAGCAAAGTTCTGATGCATATGCACAAATATACTATAATTTCCTGATTATTATAAAGTTGTAAAAGTTTGGAAGCTGCTTTTTGTATTTATAAATAGGTTCAACTGCAACTAAGAACATCGCAAGCACTTTTTCAACATTAAAATGGATTAGGGTCAATAACATGGTCAAAATTCCCAAATTAATTATAAATGGAAAATATGCTAGTATAATATACTCTAGGAATATACAAAGACAGAGGATAATCTCTTTAAAAGAGGAGCCCGTGTGGTTCCGGCTAAGAATAGAATCACTGCCGATCTCTGCAGAGGGGTAGGAATCCTCCGAATGGGTGTCGTGTTCATTTTATCATTTTTTGTCATGTTCACTATTGTGGTTAAATTATCAACCCCTGTGTGGTTTCAGGGAGCCATATGAATGATGGCAAGAATATGACCACTGTGGCTCATTCATGTTGTAAGAAGCGACAAATTTGAGTTATAGATAGAATTTGCTGAAACTCTGCAGTTCTGCAGGCATCAAGGTTCTAAGTTCATTCTGCATAATGTTAACTGGATTTTTAAAACGATTCTCTTTCAGAGAGTTGTCTAATTGATAGCAGTAGTACATATATACAAATAATAAGAGATAAAATACAACATAGCATTTGGAATTCACAAAAGTGAGATACCCAAATTAAAAACAATCAAGTCTTCTTTGATATACAATATGTCACACCGGAACTCCATGGAATATGTGTCTCCAGAGTGACGGTACGACCGACTAAAGACGATGTTATTATGTATGTTATTTCAAGATTTTGATGTGATATGATAGGAACTGGCATGATCGTGACATTAGTGTGGGTCATTAACAGAAATAATATTACTACCTCCAACCAACTGCATCAGTCATGTATAAATGATCAAATAATGAAATATGAATGAAATTTGGCATAAATGATGTTTTTTTTTTCTCATATGCAGTGACCTGATTACAATCACTGGTTATGTTACAGTTAAGTATATATAATTAATCCATGTTGACATCTTTAACAAAAAAAACACCATTCGTGATCATCTCAAGTTGCTGTATCAATCGTAGAAAACATTCAACCATCGGAAGAAAAACAAATTGCTTCCATCTTGTTTAATGACTGGTTCCTATCTTTATAAAATTTGCAGGTAAAAAACACGGGTTTAAATATTATAATGTCAATTTAATTGAACGCTCCGCCCTCACTCCGCACTCCTGTCGTGGTTTTGGGTTGTCCAATTGATTTTACCTCTGTGCTCTACCATAATATGCCTACCCAACCCCAAACGCGACGAAAGTAGTTCTATTATAACATAATGATCCCAGTGTGTGGGAACAGAAGGGTAGCACCCTCCCCCACCTTCAATGTAATTTATACTTCCACATACATCCCCAATGTCACTATTATAACAATGATCACTGTGTGTGGGAACAGAAGGGTAGCACCCCCCCCCCCCCCCACACACACACACACCCTCAATGTAACTTATTCTTCAACGTACATTCCCAATGTCACTATTATAACATAATGGTCTCTGTGTGTGGGAACGGAAGGGTAGCACCCTCCCCCACCCTCAATGTAACTTATACTTCAACCTACATCCCCAATAGCACTATTACAACATAATGATCCCTGTGTGTGGTAACGGAAGGGTAACACCCTCCCCCACCCCTCAATGTAACTTATACTTCAGCCTACATCCCCAATATCACTATTATAACATACTGGTCCTGTATGTGGAAACAGAAGGGTAGTTCCCTCCCCCACCCTCAATGTAACTTATACTTCAACCTACATCCCCAATGTCACTTTTATAACATAATGGTCCTGTGTGTGGCAACAGAAGGGTAGTACCTTCCTCCCACCCTCAATGTAACTTATTCTTCAGCCTACATCCCCAACATCACTATTAGAACATAATGATCCCTGTGTGTGGTAACGGAAGGGTAGCACCCCCCCCCCCCCCCCTCAATGTAACTTATACTTCAACCTACATCCCCAATATCATTATTAGAACATAATGATCCCTGTGTGTGGGAACAGAAGGGTAGCACCCTCCCCCTACTTCAATGTAATTTATACTTCCAACTACATCCCCAATGTCACTATTATAACATAATAATCACTGTGTGTGGGAACAGAAGGGTAGCACCCCCCCCCCCCCCCCCCTCAATGTAACTTATTCTTCAACGTACCTTCCCAATGTCACTTCTTTCATTTGGAAAATCAATGGTGCACACCTCTTAGCACAGTACTCTTATTTACAACCTTGTAACTAATACAATTATCAATTCTAAATATAACCTACATTAAATTTTACAAATTATAAATAGATCCAAGTAACATCCATTTATGTATAGTTATAAAGTATAGATAGACCTGCCAAAGATAGACCTGCCCCAAGACACAGTCCATTATAAACGAGTTGAAAACCTGGCTATTCTCTATAAATCCAATAGAAATTACTGAAGAAACGTTCATTTTTAATATAGGAAAATATCATTTCCCCCTAAACTTATTAAGACCCCATGTTTAAACACTTATCCAAGTATGATATACTGAATATGAATGAGAATGAGTGAAAGAGAAATTAGAAAAGCTGAAATATATCAGAAAAAAAAAGGAAGAAAAAAAGTATAGATGGGAAGTATAGATATATGTCCCATTGGGCGGGCGTGACGGCCCTTTTACTCCAGGCTACCCATCTGCTCCCACACACAGGACCATTATGTTATAATAGTGACATTGGGGATGTAGGCTGAAGTATAAGATACACTGAGGGTTGGGGAATGGTACTACCCTTCCGTTCCCACACACAGGACTACCCTTCTGTTCCCACACACAGGACCATTATGTTATAATTGTGACATTGGGGATGTACGTTGAAGAATAAGTTACATTGAGGGTGGGGGGGGGAAGGTACTACCCTTCTGTTCCCACACACAGGACCATTATGTTATAAAAGTGATATTGGGGATATAGGCTGAAGTATAAGTAACCTTGAGGGGTGGGGGAGATTGCTACCCTTCTGTTCCCACACACAGGACCATTATGTTATAAAAGTGATATTGGGGATATAGGCTGAAGTATAAGTTACCTTGAGGGTGGGGGAGATTGCTACCCTTCTGTTCCCACACACAGGACCATTATGTTATAATAGTGATATTTGGGATATAGGCTGAAGTATAAGTTACCTTGAGGGTGGGGGAGATTGCTACCCTTCTGTTCCCACACACAGAACCATTATGTTATAAAAGTGATATTGGGGATGTAGGCTGAAGTATAAGTTACCTTGAGGGTGGGGGAGATTGCTACCCTTCTGTTTCCACACACACGACCATTATGTTATAATAGTGACATTGGGAATGTACTTTGAAGAATAAGTTACATTGAGGGTGGGGGGAAGGTACTACCCTTCCGTTTCCACACACAGGACCATTATGTTATAATAGTGACATTGGGGATGTAGGCTGAAGTATAAGTTACATTGAGGGGTGGGGAGATTGCTACCCTTCTGTTTCCACACACACGACCATTATGTTATAATAGTGACATTGGGAATGTACGTTGAAGAATAAGTTACATTGAGGGTGGGGGGGAGGTACTACCCTTCTGTTCCCACACACAGGACCATTATGTTATAATAGTGACATTGGGGATGTAGGCTGAAGTATAAGTTACACTGAGGGGTGGGGGAGATTACTACCCTTCTGTTTCCACACACAGAGACCATTATGTTATAATAGTGACATTGGGAATGTACGTTGAAGAATAAGTTACATTGAGGGGGGGGGGGGGGGGTGCTACCATTCTGTTCCCACACACAGTGAGCATTATGTTATAATAGTGACATTGGGGATGTAGGTGGAAATATAAATTACATTGAAGGTGGGGGAGGGTGCTACCCTTCTGTTCCCACACACAGGGATCATTATGTTGTAATAGTAATATTGGGGATGTAGGGGAAGTATAAATTACATTAAGGGTTGGGGTTGGTACTACCCTTCTGTTCCCACACACAAGGACCATTATGTTATAATAGTGACATTGGGAATGTACGTTGAAGAATAAGTTACTTTGAGGGTGGTGAGGGGCGGGGGGGGGGGGTGCTACCCTTCTGTTCCCACACACAGTGATCATTATGTTATAATAGTGACATTTGGGATGTAGGTGAAAGTATAAATTACATTGAAGATGGGGGAGGGTGCTACCCTTCCGTTACCACACACAGGGATCATTATGTTCTAATAGTGATATTGGGGATGTAGGCTGAAGAATAAGTTACATTGAGGGTGGGGGAGATTACTACCCTTCTGTTTCCACACAAAGGACCATTATGTTATAATAGTGACATTGGGCATGTAGGCTGAAGTATAAGTTACATTGAGGGTGGGGGGGGGGGGGGAGGGTGCTACCCTTCTGTTCCCACACACAGTGATCATTATGTTATCATAGTGACATTGGGGATGTAGGTTGAAGTATAAATTACATTGAAGGTGGGGGAGGGTGCTACCCTTCTGTTCCCACACACAGGGATCATTATGTTATTATAGTGATATTGGGGATGTAGGGGAAGTATAAATTACATTAAGGGTGGGGGATGGTACTATCCTTCTGTTCCCACACACAAGGACCATTATGTTATAATAGTGACATTGGGAATATACGTTGAAGAATAAGTTACATTGAGGGTGGGGGGGGGGGGAGAGGGTGCTACCCTTCTGTTTCCACACACAGTGATCATTATGTTATAATAGTGACATTGGGGATGTAGGTGGAAGTATAAATTACATTGAAGTAGGGGGAGGGTGCTACCCTTCTGTTCCCACACACAGGGATCATTATGTTCTAATAATGATATTTGGGATGTAGGTTGAAGTATAAGTTACATTGAGGGGTGGGGGAGGGTGCTACCCTTCCGTTACCACACACAGGGATCATTATGTTCTAATAGTGATGTTGGGGATGTAGATGGAAGTATAAGTTACATTGAAGGTTGGGGGAGATTGTTACCCTTTTGTTCCTACACACAGTGATCATTATGTTATAATAATGACATTGGGCATGTAGGTAGAAGAATACGTTACATTCAGGGTTGGTGAGGATGCTACCCTTCTGTTCCCACTAACAGGGATCATTATGTTATAATAGTAACATTGGGGATGTAGGTGGAAGTATAAGTTGCATTGAAGGTGGGGGGATGGTGCTACCCTTCTGTTCCCACATACAGGGATCATTATGTTATAATAGTGACATTGGGGATGTAGATGGAAGTATAACTTACATTGAAGGTGGGGGAGGGTGCTACTTTTCTGTTTCCACACACAGGGATCATTATGTTATTATAGTGACATTGGGGATGTAGGTGGAATTAAAGTTACATTGAAGGTGGGGGATGGTGCAACCTTCTGTTCCTACACACAGGGATCATTATGCTATAATAGTGACATTAGGGATGTAGAGGTAAGTATAAGTTACAATGAGGGTGAGGGGAGGGTGCTACCCTTCTGTTCTCACACACAGGGATCATTATGTTATAAAAGTAATATTTGGGATGTATGGGAAGTATAAGTTACATTGAAGGTGGAGGATGGTGTTACCCTTCTGTTCCCACACACAGGGATCATTGTGTTATAATAGTAATTTTGGAGATGTAGGGGGAAGTATAAGTTACAATGATGGTTGGGGGAGTGTGCTACTCTTGTGTTCCCACACTCGGGGTTCATTATATTATAATAGTACTATTAGGGATGTAGGGGGAAGTATAAGTTACATTGAGGGTGGGGGAGGTTGCTACACTTCTGTTTCCACACACAGGGATCGTTATGTTATAATAATGACATTTGGGATGTAGGTGGAAGTTTAAATTACATTGAAGGTGGGGGAGGATGTTACCCTTCTGTTCCCACAAACAGCGATCATTATGTTATAAAAGTGATATTGGGGATGTAGGGGAAGAATAAATTACATTGAGGGTGGGGGATGATACTACCCTTCTGTTCCCACACACAAGGACCATTATGTTATAATAGTGACATTGGGCATGTAGGCTGAAGTATAAGTTACATTGAGGGTGGGGGGGGGGGGGAGGGTGCTACCCTTCTGTTCCCACACACAGTGATCATTATGTTATCATAGTGACATTGGGGATGTAGGTTGAAGTATAAATTACATTGAAGGTGGGGGATGGTGCTACCCTTCTGTTCCCACACACAGGGATCATTATGTTATTATAGTGATATTGGGGATGTAGGGGAAGTATAAATTACATTAAGGGTGGGGGATGGTACTATCCTTCTGTTCCCACACACAAGGACCATTATGTTATAATAGTGACATTGGGAATATACGTTGAAGAATAAGTTACATTGAGGGTGGGGGGGGGGGGGGGGGGAGAGGGTGCTACCCTTCTGTTTCCACACACAGTGATCATTATGTTATAATAGTGACATTGGGGATGTAGGTGGAAGTATAAATTACATTGAAGTAGGGGGAGGGTGCTACCCTTCTGTTCCCACACACAGGGATCATTATGTTCTAATAATGATATTTGGGATGTAGGTTGAAGTATAAGTTACATTGAGGGGTGGGGGAGGGTGCTACCCTTCCGTTACCACACACAGGGATCATTATGTTCTAATAGTGATGTTGGGGATGTAGATGGAAGTATAAGTTACATTGAAGGTTGGGGGAGATTGTTACCCTTTTGTTCCTACACACAGTGATCATTATGTTATAATAATGACATTGGGCATGTAGGTAGAAGAATACGTTACATTCAGGGTTGGTGAGGATGCTACCCTTCTGTTCCCACTAACAGGGATCATTATGTTATAATAATGACATTGAGGATGTAGGTAGAAGTACAAGTTACATTAAAGGTTGGGGTGGGTTCTACCCTTCTGTTCCCACACACAGGGATCATTATGTATATAATAATGACATTGGGGATGTAGGGGAAGTATAAATTACATTGAAGGTGGGGGAGGGTGTTACCTTTCTGTTCACACACAAAGGGATCATTATGTTTAATAGTGATATTTGGGATGTGGTGGTGGAGGGTGCTACCCTTCTGTTCCCACACACAGGGATCATTATGTTATAATAGTAACATTGGGGATGTAGGTGGAAGTATAAGTTGCATTGAAGGTGGGGGGATGGTGCTACCCTTCTGTTCCCACATACAGGGATCATTATGTTATAATAGTGACATTGGGGATGTAGATAGAAGTATAACTTACATTGAAGGTGGGGGAGGGTGCTACTTTTCTGTTTCCACACACAGGGATCATTATGTTATTATAGTGACATTGGGGATGTAGGTGGAATTAAAGTTACATTGAAGGTGGGGGATGGTGCAACCTTCTGTTCCTACACACAGGGATCATTATGCTATAATAGTGACATTAGGGATGTAGAGGTAAGTATAAGTTACAATGAGGGTGAGGGGAGGGTGCTACCCTTCTGTTCTCACACACAGGGATCATTATGTTATAAAAGTAATATTTGGGATGTATGGGAAGTATAAGTTACATTGAAGGTGGAGGATGGTGTTACCCTTCTGTTCCCACACACAGGGATCATTGTGTTATAATAGTAATTTTGGAGATGTAGGGGGAAGTATAAGTTACAATGATGGTTGGGGGAGTGTGCTACTCTTGTGTTCCCACACTCGGGGTTCATTATATTATAATAGTACTATTAGGGATGTAGGGGGAAGTATAAGTTACATTGAGGGTGGGGGAGGTTGCTACACTTCTGTTTCCACACACAGGGATCGTTATGTTATAATAATGACATTTGGGATGTAGGTGGAAGTTTAAATTACATTGAAGGTGGGGGAGGATGTTACCCTTCTGTTCCCACAAACAGCGATCATTTTGTTTAAAAGTGATATTGGGGATGTAGGCTGAAGTATAAGTTACATTAAGTATGGGGGGATGGTGCTACACTTCTGTTCCCACACACAGGGATCATTTTGTTATAATAGTAATATTAGGGGTGTAGTGGGAAGTATAAGTTACATTGAGGGTGGGGGAGGGTGCTACCCTTCTTTTCCCACACACAGGGATCATTATGTTATTATAGTAATATTAGGGATGTATGGGGAAGCATAAACGACATTGAGGGTAGGGGGATGGTGCTACCCTTCTGTTCCCACACACACGGATCATTACGTTATAATAGTAACATTGAGGATGTAGGGGGAGGTATCAGTTACATTGAGGTCGGGGGATGGTGCTTCCCTTCTGTTCCCACACACAATGATCATTATGTTATAATATTGACACTGGGGATGTAGGTTGAAGTATAAGTTACACTGAGGGTGGGGGAGGGTGCTAATATTCTGTTCCCACACACAGGGATCATTATGTTATAATAATGTCATTAGGGATGTAGGGGGAAGTATAAGTTACATTGAGGGTAGGGGAGGGTGCTACCCTTCTGTTCCCACACATAGGGATCATTATGTTATAAAAGTGATATTGGGGATGTAGGGGAAGAATAAATTACATTGAGGGTGGGGGATGATACTACCCTTCTGTACCACACACAAGGACCATTATGTTATAATAGTGACATTGGGGATGTAGGTGAAAGTATAGGTTACATTGACGGTGGGAGGGGGGAGTGTGTTACCGTTCTATTCCCACACACATGAACCATTATGTTATGATGGTGATATTGGGGATGTAGGTGGAAATATAGCCTACATTGAGTGTGGGGGGATAGTGCTACCCTTCTGTTTCCACACACAGGGATCATTATGTTATAATAATGACATTGGGGATGTAGGTGGAAGTATAAATTACATTTAAGGTGAGGGATGGTGTTACCCTTCTGTTCCTACACACAGCGATCATTTTGTTTAATAGTGATATTGGGGATGTAGGTGGAAGTATAAGTTGCATTGAGTGTGGGGGGAGGGTGCTACCCTTTTGTTCCCACACACAGGGATCATTATGTTATTATAGTAATATTAGGGATGTAGGGGGAAGCATAAATTACATTGAGGGTAGGGGGATGGTGCTACCCTTCTGTTCCCACACACAGGGATCATTACGTTATAATAGTAACCTTGGGGATGTAGGGGGAGGTATAAATACATTGAGGGTGGGGGATGGTATTACCCTTCTGTTCCCACATACAGGGATCATTATGTTATAATAGTGATATTGGGGATGTAGGTGGAAGTATAACTTACATTGAAGGTGGGGGATGGTATTACGAAGTGTTCCCACACACAGGGATCATTATGTTATAATAGTAATATTAGTGATGTAGGGGGAAGTATAAGTTACATTGAGGGTTGGGGGGGGGGGGGGTGTTACCCTTCTGTTCCCACACACAGGGATCATTATGTTATAATAGTAACATTGATGATGCAGGTGAACGTAAAAGTTACATTGAAGGTTGGGGGATGGTAATACCCTTCTTTTCCCACACACAGGGAGCATTATGTTATAATAGTGACATTGGGGATATAGGTGGAAGTATAAGTTACAATGAGGGTGGGGGAATGGTGCTACCCTTCTGTTCCCACACACAGGAATCATTATGTTATAATAGTGACATTGGGGATGTAGGGGGGAGTATAATTTAATTTAGGGTGGGGGGATGGTGCTACCCGTCTGTTCCCACAAACAGGGATCATTATGTTATTATAGTAATATTTGGGATGTAGGGGAAGTATAAATTATATTGAGGGTGGGGTGATGGTGCTACCCTTCTGTTCCCACTTACAGGGGTCATTATGTTATAATAGTGATATTAGGAATGTATGGGGAAGTATAGTTACATTGAGGGTAGGGGAAGGGGGCTACCCTTCTGTTCCCACACACAGGGATCATTATGTTCTAATAGTAATATTAGGGATGTAGGTGGAAGTATAACTTGAGTAACATTGTGGTTGGTGGGATGGTATTACCCTTCTGTTCCCACACACAGGGATCATTATGTTATAATAGTGACATTGGGGATGTAGGTGGAGTTATAAATTACACTGAGGGTGGGGGTGGATGCTACCCGTCTGTTCCCACACACAGGGATCATTTTGTTATATTAGTAATATTGGGGATGTAGGGGGAAGTTTAAGTTACATTAAGGGTGAGGGGATGGTGCTACCCTTCTGTTCCCACACACAGGGATCATTGTGTGTGATATTGGGGATATAGGGGAAAGTATAAGTTACATTGGGGTGTGGGAGGGGGAGGGTGCTTCCCTCCTTTTCCCACACACATGGGTCTTTATGTTATAATAGTGATTCTCCTGTTACCACACACTGGTATCATTATTGTTGAGGTTTTATTGTACTATTTTTGTTATAATATTGATATGGGGATGTAGGTAGTAGTATAAGTAACATTGTTGAGGTGGGGTAGGAGCTATTCTCCTGTTACCAAATACTGGTATCATTATTGTTGAGGTTTTATTGTACTATTTTTGTTATAATATTGATATGGGGATGTAGGTAGTAGTATAAGTAACATTGTTGAGGTGGGGTAGGAGCTATTCTCCTGTTACCAAATACTGGTATCATTATTGTTGAGGTTTTATTGTACTATTTTTGTTATAATATTGATATGGGGATGTAGGTAGTAGTATAAGTAACATTGTTAAGGTGGGGTAAGAGCTATTCTCCTGTTACCAAATACTGGTATCATTATTGTTGAGGTTTTATTGTACTATTTTTGTTATAATATTGATATGGGGATGTAGGTAGTAGTATAAGTAACATTGTTGAGGTGGGGTAGGAGCTATTCTCCTGTTACCAAATACTGGTATCATTATTGTTGAGGTTTTATTGTAGTATTTTTGTTATAATATTGATATGGGGATGTAGGTAGTAGTATAAGTAACATTGTTAAGGTGGGGTAGGAGCTATTCTCCTGTTACCAAATACTGGTATCATTATTGTTGAGGTTTTATTGTAGTATTTTTGTTATAATATTGATATGGGGATGTAGGTAGTAGTATAAGTAACATTGTTGAGGTGGGGTAGGAGCTATTCTCCTGTTACCAAATACTGGTATCATTATTGTTGAGGTTTTATTGTAGTATTTTTGTTATAATATTGATATGGGGATGTAGGTAGTAGTATAAGTAACATTGTTGAGGTGGGGTAGGAGCTATTCTCCTGTTACCAAATACTGGTATCATTATTGTTGAGGTTTTATTGTACTATTTTTGTTATAATATTGATATGGGGATGTAGGTAGTAGTATAAGTAACATTGTTGAGGTGGGGTAGGAGCTATTCTCCTGTTACCAAATACTGGTATCATTATTGTTGAGGTTTTATTGTACTATTTTTGTTATAATATTGATATGGGGATGTAGGTAGTAGTATAAGTAACATTGTTGAGGTGGGGTAGGAGCTATTCTCCTGTTACCAAATACTGGTATCATTATTGTTGAGGTTTTATTGTACTATTTTTGTTATAATATTGATATGGGGATGTAGGTAGTAGTATAAGTAACATTGTTGAGGTGGGGTAGGAGCTATTCTCCTGTTACCAAATACTGGTATCATTATTGTTGAGGTTTTATTGTACTATTTTTGTTATAATATTGATATGGGGATGTAGGTAGTAGTATAAGTAACATTGTTGAGGTGGGGTAGGAGCTATTCTCCTGTTACCAAATACTGGTATAATTATTGTTGAGGTTTTATTGTAGTATTTTTGTTATAATATTGATATGGGGATGTAGGTAGTAGTATAAGTAACATTGTTGAGGTGGGGTAGGAGCTATTCTCCTGTTACCAAATACTGGTATCATTATTGTTGAGGTTTTATTGTACTATTTTTGTTATAATATTGATATGGGGATGTAGGTAGTAGTATAAGTAACATTGTTGAGGTGGGGTAGGAGCTATTCTCCTGTTACCAAATACTGGTATAATTATTGTTGAGGTTTTATTGTAGTATTTTTGTTATAATATTGATATGGGGATGTAGGTAGTAGTATAAGTAACATTGTTGAGGTGGGGTAGGAGCTATTCTCCTGTTACCACACACTGGTATCATTTTTGTTGTGGTTTTATTGTAGTGTTTATGTTATGATATTGATATAGGGGGTGTAGGTATTAGTATAAGTAACATTGTTGAGTTGGGGTAGGAGATATTCTCCTGTTCACACAGACACAAAAAATATTTAAGTCTTTGGCCAGGGAAAGTACAACAGTTACTGTTGATTAGAAGATGGCCTTTTACATAATTGTCTTACGGGTGCAATTAAGATAATGATCACTAATTGAGTGAATTAGGATATTAATATTAGCTTTATGTTGGGACATATTTGAAAACGCTTCGTCTATCACTAAAGCAAATTTAGTTGTTACTCAGAGATAACCGATTCGAGGATATACTTAAATGCGGAAGTACTTGCGTCCCTTGAAATAATAAAGGCTTACAAAACTGAACTCACTGATGGAGAGATAATTGAAAAAAATGTCTCTTAGGAGATAACTGATATGAGGACAATGTCAAATGAGGACGTTCTCATTTGTCATGGGATAAAATCATTTTAAAGATTTAGTTCACAATGAGAAGAAATCACTGTGGGGACGTCTTCATAACCGATATCTCGAAGTTGTCCTCATTGCATGAAAAGTGTATTTTTATGTTTCATCTACATAGGAGTCGTTTTAGACAACCGTTGAAGTGAGGACCATGGAATGACCTCATAACGCATGTCCTGTCCTCACAATGTGGGTCCTCTCTCTCTCTCATTCTCCCTCTCCCTCTTAGACTATTACTTCTATTTATACAAGGTGTATATGTGCATATGCGCGTGTTTGACCTCATCGTGTGCCAGTGCGTGCATGAGACATTAATCTAATGGACATTTCAATGAAACTACTATTTCTTTTTAACATTGTTATTCTAAGATTTAGAAGAGTTAAAATACCATAGTGTTTTATAATATCACTATTATTAACAGTGACATTTCCATATAAAGATTAAACTTGATATGAATAATTAATATTGGTTCAATTTGGCGAAATCGAATATAATAGCACCGATATGCCGTAACGCTTAAGTGAACCTTTTCATGACGTTTCTTTCAAATGTTAGTTAGCCAATTGACTAGTCATGCCGTGTACTTTATTGTTTTATATTGAAATCGAAACCGAACTCGGATAATATAAGATGTCAAGCTAGAATGATTTAACAGTAAAACAGTAACTGTGATTTTAACTCGACGTTTGTGTTTGTGCCGTATTTCTACGGATTGGTCATTTAAAACAACTGTTTTATGTGTGTGTGTGTGTGTTTAAACAACGGGAATGTGAGGCAGTGCACGTGTAAGTACAGCCAATTTTCACATTTGAAAAGTTAAATATTTAAATAGTCTAGCTTTTCACAGTTGAAAAAAAAATAGATTTTTAAAATTGTTTTAAAACTATTTAAGTTTCTGTTTTCAGCATATTTTACCCATTTAAAATCCTTTCCGTTTACCTTGCGCCGTTTATCTTTTTATATTTCAAATATTTCCCGGTAAGTTACCCATTCATTTACTATCTGTGTTTGTGTATTAAATGCAGAGCGGTAATAGCAAACTCAAACATACCAGCCCGCTGAAGTTACATTCGTGTTTCATCGTTCGATGTTCAATATGAAACTAACCCAAACACTCAACCTTCTTAGCCTCCAATATTGAAGAGGTATGCAATTAAATATCGAAATACGAAAAACAGAAATCAAATGTAACACCTTATTTGTTAATTATTTTGTAAACTGTGTTTTCTGAATTTATAACATTGTTTGCAGTCTTAAACAATCAAATGTGCAAATAATAAAATGTATCAAATTTAGCACAGAATTAAAAAAAAATGTACATGATAAGGAAATGAAGTTGTAAATGAATAACATAACATAACATAACATATATTTTATTATAGTCTCACCTCTATCACATTACAATCATAAATGTATAAAACATTGACAAATATAAATAGTGAAGTTAAGAGAGGCTCTTTACAGAGCTATGAGAGACTAATTGTTATTTTTCTACAAGTATACATTTAAAATCCACAACATATATATATATATAAATGAAACAGAAACATTTTCTACATTCATTTAGACTAAAAAAGAAAAGAGCAGAAAAAAACAAAAACATAATAAGACATCATTTAGATTGACTATTAAAATTATATACAGTTTAAGTATATCTTTACACTTTATCAGATTTACAAATAAAAAAGTAGGATTTTATTCTAAAATATATAAATAATGGTTAAAAAATCAATTATTATGAATTTAAATCAATTATATAAAATAGTTTTTCTATGTTTTAAAATATCGAAGCAGATTTTGGCAGATAATCTTATTACTTTTTCATCTTTACAGCTTAGCATATAATGTAATTTTTCTTGAATTGTTAAACTTCTAAACTCAGTATTCTCCATGCTTATTTTATCTAAATAACTATTTCTAATATCCTCATATATTGGACAGGATAGTAATACATGTTCTTCATCTTCGATAGTATTTATACAGTGGAAACACTTTCTATCTCCAGCAGGTAATCGTTCATAACGGCCAGTTTCTATACGAATTGGAGCTACTCCGCATCGAAATTTTGAATAAGCACTGCGATGAGATCGAGGCATCAAACAATTAACATAACCTTCAACTTTATATTCAGTTTTAAAACATTTATATAGACGTAATTTATTTCTACCATTGCCTTGACGTGCATTTTCCTTATTAATGTCATTAATCCAATCACTTTTTAATTGTTCAGATTTAAATATAAACATTATGTCTTTTAAATAAGTTATGTGTCCACGGTTGAGTAATTGGTAATTAATATTTGCTTCCTCAAACATCGAGTGAACTCTAAAGTTCCAGTTTTTACAATTTTTGCCAGCATTTGTAGTTGACCATTGGTTAATTTTTGAATTAAGTCTATTTCCATCCATTAAAAACAATCTAGACCACTGGGTCACTGTAGTTCTCCACTGTTTCGCTAGTGATTGCTCCCAGCCTGTGTCACCGAGCACTCCGGCATTTGGCGTGTATCGCCCTACCCCGAGAAAGAATCTGGCTGCACGTAGCTGCACAGTTTTTATACAAGCATGTTGCTTACTTCCCCATATGGCAGCCCCGTAGTTGATTGTGCTCCACACCATGGTATCGTATAGTTTCGTGTATGTTCCAAATGGTAAGCCCCCAAACGATTTAAACTTAGAAATGACAAGACTTAGTGCTCTATTTGCTGATTTAGCCACATGTTTGGCCATCTCATCATAGTTTAAATGCTCTGTTAAAAACAGCCCTAAGTATTTATATCTATCAACTATTTGTAATAGTTTGTCGCCACAGTTGAACGCTTGCTCTGTTCTTGGTTTTGCGTTTGGCCGGAAGTGAATAACGTTGGATTTTTCTTCATTTATTGTCATTTTGTTGACCTCGCACCATATATTAAGTTCATCAAGCATTATTTGTAGATCGTTTTCAGATGAAGCCAGTATAATTAGATAAATGAATACACGTAATGGAATCCACATACTCGAACATAATTATGTAATGTAAGGGACACGTATAAGTAAATTTACATGTAAAGTTTTACATATAGAGGCAAACACTTGAAAACAAACATGTAAAGCCTTTCACATACATATGTGGTAACAATCATACATTTAATGTGGCTAATATAATTACAGTCAAACCTGTGCAAGCGGCCACCTCTATTAAATAGCCACTTGTCTTAAGCAGCCACATTTGCTATTTTCCATTTCTGTTCTTTACCTGTATTAAGCAACAACCTGTTTTAAAAGGTCACATTTGCTCCTTCCCTAAACTGGCTGCTTAAGACAGGTTTGACTGTATACTGGTTATAAACACGAAATACAATTCATATGTACGACAAGCCATATGAAAGTTAACACACGTGTTGGGTAATATACATGAAAGGAAACTCACATATGTGGCAAAACTTATGTAAGGTTACACGTAATCTATTATTTAAGGTAAAATATATGTAAAATAATGCATATGTAAGTCCAAACATATGTAAGATAATACATATGTAAGCTAAAACATATATAAAATTACATATGTAAGCTTAAACATATATAAGATAATGCAGATGTAAGGCAATGTTGTTGTAAATTTTATAACCGTTCATGAATAGAAGCTACATTGTATAAAATCGAGTCTAAATTTTTCATTTTTGTTGTTTTGTTGGGTGACGTGCTTCCATGAGATTATTATACTATTATTTCATTTGGATCCGTTCAACCATTACTGCAGTTCAATAATAACAACTTGACCTGAATAACATTCCATTACTTAATATATATAATAATATTTTTAAATGTATCTTATATATTTAATTAGGCAGAACGATGACAGCTGTAATGTAGTTTAGTGATGGTACCAAAAAAAAAAACGAGAAGCATTTATAATTCCTTAATATTCGCTGGTCTCGCATACTTGGCACAATGCCGACGCCTAGACGATTTTGTGAGATGAAGATACCAGAAGGACTAGTGGAAAAAATGGAGTCCAGTCCAGGAGGGATACATCCTATTTTGAAGAGAATCGAGAGAGATTTCGGTCTGAAGACGTCCTCCTCATACATTGGGGCCAAACAGTTCCTTATAATTGGCCCGAACCCAGAAATCATCGATCTGGCTTTGGAAACGCTGCAGCATAGGTTTGTCCATTTCATACTTTATATATGATCGATAGTACCGTCAACTCGCCGTCCCGTTAAATGTAATGACCTTATAGTCATACTTCATGGGTTCCAGGTTAAAGCTTTCCAAAATTGAATTTTATTGTTTTTATCGCTATTGAGGCTCCGCCGGGTATCGTATCAAAACAATTATCCCTCAGGCGGAATTTTTTATCCGGTTATGAAAACCATGAAAGAATATAGTAATATATAAAATGCGACTATGATAGCTTTTCTAACGATGCTAGCACTGTCAATGGTGGCGCTCACATAACCTGTATAAATGCGCGCAAACTAGTTAAACAATTCAATTTATATTTAAGGGTGTTTGGAAGAGAAGAAAAAGAATCGGATATAAGCGGCGGGCTGGCAGACAATCGTGCAGTATGGAAGCTTCAAGGGGACTATGCCACGAAGGCAGGTCACCTATTTCTGCCCGAACTTGAAACGTTGAAGAATATACGGTCGGTTGTCATTAAGGTTTCATCACTCACTCTCGAAATTACATGCGGGTAAGGCACTGTTATTTTCATCGTTCGTGCAATTAAAGAGATAAGCGATTTTTCTTATTCAAATCATTTCACTGTAATTGATTCTATAACAATGGCGCTACATTGATGTTTATTTTATTATAATCAAAAATGAGAGAGAGAGAGAGAGAGAGAGAGAGAGAGAGAGAGAGAGAGAGAGAGAGAGAGGGACTGTATCTTTACGACATGCATACCAATTACGACTTTTATACACAAGAGGCCGTTTTCATCGGGAACTTGATTGGTTAGAAAACTTAATAATTTTGGTTCACACATTTTGTTATCATAAAACCTCAAGTGGTAGGGACGGGATCAAATGTGATCAAATATCCATTGAGCACATTACCGATAAATATTTTAAATGGAGTAGAAGGTCATTTCAAACCGATAACATATATACTTGTATATGTCATACTAGATTAACGGGTATAATATAATCCTCTTAAATTTTTAAAACAGTTTTGCCCCTCTGTATTTTTGTTTTCATTTATCAATAATTGGTTGCGGTGCAGCTGTAGGTGCAAGCCTTAAAACTATCTACAAACAACAGTTGTCAGAAGACCAACAAAGCTCGCCTCTGGGTGTCTAAGTCCAAAAAGGGCCATAACTGTGCCAAAATGCAATCCAGAGTTATGGTTCTTATCTATGTGTGTTCCATTGATGATGGTTAACACACATGCAAAGTTTCATTCATATCCATACGCAAAAGTTTAACATGGGTGTTTACGACAATAGCTCTCCTTGGACTTCGTCCCGGCGAGCTAAAAATGTTCTAAAGGTGGAAGCCCGTCGTTAATTTTTGTTCTTAATTCTAAATTGGATGCGTGTCATTCATTGAAAGTCCCAAATGAGAGACGCAACATTTACATTATATTGTTTGTCAATCTCTACACTACCAAGAAATGATGAAGTAGGGTCATGTAAATATTGTTTCTGTTCAGTTTGTACACAGCCGAGAAAGTGAAAGTGGACGCCAGAAATCACACGCCAATTCCGAAGCTTCACATTTTTTTTTTAAATTCACAATTTAAACATGAAAATGCTTTCAAAATATTCAACATGCATCAATAATACTACTCAAACAAATGTAATGAGCAAATGCATTTTTAAAGAAGAAGAAACGAGGATTATTTATAACCGCCATTATGCGACAACCCCACAGAAGCATTTCCTGTTTCTAATGGTGGTACTAATCCTATCCTATTCATTTCTGCTATATAGAATCTATACCTATTGTAATAATTCTTTTATATTTTCTAACAAGCTTCGAGGATGTGGAGGTAGTTAAAACTATTGTAGACAAGCTTCAGGCCGATATAGACGGTCTTTACGAGGAAGACATATTCATCGCTGGACCATACAGTGAAATGGTGCGAATGAAGAAGTTTGTTCAAAGAAAACAAACGTATGATAGAACTGTTGTATGCATATGGAACGAACGACTGCGAAAAATAACGGTATTTGGAAAGACGGATATGAACGTGAGGAAGGCTGTTGATGAATGGACACTTGGAAAACCGTTTGTATCCAGAGAAACACCGGTCTCTCCGTCACCCAGAGCTCTCTCTAGAGAAAAGACCAGATCCCCCGCAAGATCACCAACAAGATCACCAACAAGATCATTATCTCCTTATGTAAGTAGGATGTTGTTGTTTGGTGTTTAGCATCACTTTCAACAATGTTTCAGTCATATCGCGACGGTGTCTACTTAAGACAGTATTACTTGCCGCTGTCACACTGGAGTATCATGCCGCAGACACATGGTATGATACCCCATCCAGTCACATTATACTGACATCGGGCCAACCAGACCTAGAATTCTCCTCTAAATGCTGAGCGTCAAGCGAGGTGGCTTCTAGTACCATTTGTAAAGTTTTTGGTATGACCCGATCGGGGATCAAACCCACGACCTTCCGCATGCAAGGCGTACGCTCTACCACTAGACCACGCTGCGGGCCATATGTAGGATGTAGTCAGATAAAGTTTTCTTACCAACTTTATGACTAAATTAATAAGTTCTAACTAGTGATTTGATTACAAAGATTGGCAGGCTACCGTAAATTCATATAAACGGCTGAAACATCAGGTGACACCTTTAGTATTTCTTTGAATCAATGAGTTTGATATTTTTGGTACCAAAGTAAAGCTGATAAAAAATTTCATTAACTATTTCTTATTAACAATTTATCATTATATTTCGTCTGAAACAAAACTATTACGGGTTGAAAAATGTTAGAATGTTTGATGAAATATTTAATTTTTATCAAAAACGTTTTAAATACAAAAAAAAAAAAAAAAAAAAAAAAAAATAACAATCCATTAACGACTGTATTTATTCATGTCCGGCTCGACCCGATGTTTCTGAAACAACACTTAGTTCCGGGGTGGTATTCACCAACCATTCTCAAGAATATTCTTAGACTTGAACTCAAGAACGAATTTTGAAAAACACAATAAGAGACCATTTATTTAAGTCAAAACTTTCAAATATGCTGGGACATCTAATTTATAGTCAGATAAACTCTTATAATTATTCTATATGTCATGGAAAACTAGATATCTAAGGTTGAAATTTGGATTTTCAAGCTCAAGTCTAAGAATATTCTCAAGAATGGTTGGTTAATACGACCCCTGGTTCTACCCAGGAAATGGACGACACGAGAACCGTTCATATAAACTCTGAACTTTATTCGCAATCGAGCTAAAATAAATTAGTATAAACTAATTTGAGAATCAGTCTTTGAACTTCCGTTTTGATCAAATTGGCGTGAACTTATAAGCAGTATTAAAGAAAACCTTTTTGTATTTTTTCTTATCGAATGAAACTCGTAGTATCTAGCAATTCATTTTGTTTGTTATTACCAGGGCCCGCCACCTTCAGTCGACTGCAGATATAAGAACGAATTGAAGATACCGGCACATATTGTAAATAAACTTGAAAATAACCGCGGAGGCATAGAACATATCATTATACGAATTGAGAAAGAGTTTGGATTCAAAGTTGTGTACGCAAGGAGGAAACATTTTACTCTTTATGGACCACATTTAGATATTCTTGAGATGGCTCTACAGACGTTGGTATATAGGTATGTGAAACCTCCACCTGACAATGGTGTTATAGGACAGCTGCAAGGTAAAAATGCAGTTTGGAGATTTATTGGAGGCTACGCTAAAAAGGCGTGCCATTTATTTCATAAGGAACTGAATCGCCTCCAGAAGATAAAAACTGTAGTTGTAAAAGCCACCCCGTCACGCATGAATCCGACACTACTGGAAGTACTGTGTAGTACAAGATACATTGAGATAGTGAAAGTAGAGATAGAAAAACTGGTTGGCCTAGTGCACCATTTATTCGAAAAAGATATAAAGATTCCAGATGAAGTGAAAGAAATTGAGCAAATAAAAGTCTTCATTAAAGACAAACATGAGACCGATAATGATATACTGTGCATATTTGATGAAAAAAGTAGACAGCTATCGGTATATGGAAGAAACGAAATGATTGTTTGGCAAGCCATTGTGGAAGTACAAGACGAACGGAAAAGAGAATTGGCAAGACGACAAATGCCAAAGGAATATGTAAGCTAGCATATAATTCTATTGTTAGTTTTATTTTAATTAAAACATTTATACTTGTCCATGTAGACACACATTATATTCTACAACAAATGTCTGGATTCTCATCAAAACGTTAAAAACTGAATAACGCCGCATGACTTCTAGACGATTCTTTGTCGGCATGTATATACCACATGTGCTGCGTACATTTATTCCGAAATGAATGCATTTTAGAAATATAAAACTACTGTTTATCAATCGTGTATGCAAGAAACGTTATATTAACAAAAAAGAAAGCACCAACTATCAATTCAAAACAATTGGATCCGATCCGATCCAATCCATACCATCAAATATATTCCAATTCAGTAGATCAAGTTTTGGCCACTCACGCTAGAGGCTGCGGGTTTGATCGCCAGCTGGACACATTTAGCTCTCAAAACACAACACTGAGAACTGGTTCTGCTCAGGAAGCGAACTCGAGAGCGGTACTGTTAAGCTTTCTTCAAAAACAATACAAACTCATTCAATTTAATTCAGTTTTATTCGCAACCTATCAGCTAGACTAGCTTCTTTTCTGATAATGTGTATCTATTTGATATCATATATTTAAAACCTGTTTAATTTTCTGGTTTCCGATTTCGAAATAACTTATAAATTATCAAAGAAATCAGGGGAAGAACAGGCGACTGGCCATGTACATGTAACTTCATATAGAGTATTGTTTTATATGTTAACAAGACAACTGCTTGTACTATTATTACATTTCTTATCATATGGGCTACTCAAACGTTCAACAAAAAGTATTCCTTGGCATTTTTATAAGCCGGGCCCGATTAGCTCAGTCGGTTACGCGTCTGACTATCAATCCAGAGATCGTGAATTCGAATCCCCGCCCGGCAACAGTTTCCGTGATATACGAATGTGTGTCTCATTATCATTCGTCTCTCACCGCTGATTCAAGTGGTAAAGTTATCAGTTACTTGCGGAGATGGGATGTGCTAGAGTACTGGTTAACCTTTCAGGATCCCAGGAAACAGCGGTTAGGTTAACTGATCGTCTGTTAGCCCTCGATGGCATGAATATGACAATAAATATTCAATCAATCAATCATTGGCCTTTTTATAATATATTGTAACCTTAAGGCAATGGCATAAAAATAACATATCATTACGATTTATACATTTTTTATGTTATACAGTATAAAACTATAGATGAGAAAGAGTAAAAAGTATATATCAATGACAAACAACACCTACCATAGAGTGTGTCGTTTGTAATGTAAAATTTGTTTATGTTTTAGTGGAACATGTACCGACAGTTGTATCAGGTGAAGATCGCAGATGAACTGGTTGAGAAATTGGAACAGAGACCTGAGGGTATCATGCCGATCATACAGAGGATCGAAAAAGAATACGGCGTGAACACAGTTTACCATAGGAACAAACAAATGGTCCTTATTGGACCGTCTGCTGAAGTTCTGGAACTTGCACATGAAACTTTGGAGTCTCGTTATGTCACCACAGCAGTGGCCGATAATGTCAAATTAGAGTCTCGCAGAACGTTCCATGGCAATATAGACTATGGCGATTTTATGAAGAAAGGTCGCCCACCACAGTCAAGAAGGAAAGTTGTAAAATTTAGTTCGCATTAGGAAAGTTTAAAATCTTAAAACATCGTTTTTCAACGAAATGGCTAAAATGTACAATGTACAATTATAGTTAAAATAAATATAATTTTAAATTAAATTAAAAAGACATTGTATGTGTTCTACTATAGTAATGGGAAAACGCTTTCTACATTCAACTCCATAAGAAATCTTACAGTTTTGTTTCCTATATATATGTTACATTACATGTCAAATTTCATCAAAAATATATTTATGTTGAGTTATCAACTGTTTATCAATTGCCATTATTAAACTGGGATTGTATGTCCGTATAGTCGTGCAGCACACGAATATTGCGAAACATACGATTCGCATGCTCTCGTTCTATCATGAATTGCACGTGATAAAAAAGTTGAACTCGTGGTTACAACACATGTTCAGTATACAAGTTAACCAGAAACAACTAACAGATGGGTTACAATGCGTGTAATGCAATGCGAGCGATGCATAGCACCATATTGACTGGTACGGGTTCATACAGGGGAAGAAACTCGCAGTTAGACCTGTAGAAGAAAAATACTATAACGTCTCACTACACAGTTACGCCCCCTTTATCCCCACGGTAACATGATTCTTACACTTAAAACAGTCCTGTGTAACATGATGTAATTTGGTTTTTAAATATTTTCAAAATGGTTCATAGTAGTTGTGATTTCTTGCTGCAGATGAGTAGAGCAAAAAACTGGCATTGTATATACTGCAATAAGACATCACCGGCGTTAAAAAGTGACTTTTACAGGATTTCAACATATGCGTGTGTTTATATCATATCAAAAATATATTAAAACGCTATAAATGAACTGTAGTAATGTTTTGACATTTTATTACAATTGAAATGATGTGTTATTTGAAAAAAAATATTTCTCTTTATTATTCTCTGACATACAGTTGAAATAAAAAGTGTAAGGTTTCTTTTGGAGTTTGGTTTATATCCAAGATAAACTCGCTTTAACAGAAAGTTGCTTCCTTCAGGCAGACCTATTGCATTAAAACAACAAAGCCAATAATTAAATACTAATTCATAAACGTAATTAACACAGTGGATTGATAGAAACAGAGCTCTAATATTTGTTTATTATTTACTAATATTATAATAAACATTTTTTGTATTGACAGATGTGTGACTGCTTTAAATTGAATCGGGTCATATGAGTGGTGTACCTTTTATATAAGAGTCCCTCTTACTAACCTTACTTACAGGGAGCTTTTGAGGGCCTCATGGTTGTTGTTGTTGTTATATGGTGTTTAGCGTCGCTTTCAACAATTTTTCAGTCATATCGCGACGGTGTCTACTTGAGACAGTATTCTGAGCGCTGTCACACTGGAGTATCATGCCGCAGACACATGGTATGATACCCCACCCAGTCACATTATACTGACACCGGGCCGACCAGACCTAGAACTCTCCTCTAAATGCTGAGCGTCAAGCGAGGAAGCTTCTAGTACCATTTTTAAAGTCTTTGGTATGACCCTGCCGGGGATCGAACCCACGACCTTCCGCATGCGAGGCGGACGCGCTACCACTAGACCAAGCAGCGGTCTAATGTATAACAAAAGCTGGAAGATTGCATTTATTCAAATGAGTTCTCTCTTTAATAAAAGTCTTTATTATTATTATTATTATTATTCGGTTTAGTTCGAGGAAAGAGGACATAACATACGCATTAGATACGAAAAAAGATTTTGTGAGGTATTCGCATAATTGCGGTGATAACTAATCCTTGGTTATTCTTATTATAAAAGGAATTTTCTTTTTTAATGCTCATTTTGTGATTTGAACGTCATCACTGGGTTGACATACTGCAATTATGAAACATATCATATTGGAACGTGTCACGAGAGAGTCGGTCAATATACTATGGGAAAATGCAATCTACTGACAAGCTGGCGTATTCGAATTAAGAATAAAAGAGTATTTTTTTTTTTAAGTTTTCATAATGGAACTTGTCACGAAAGTGTTATTTTTGAAAGTCAACCAATATACCATGGGAAAATGCATTCTGCTGACAAGCAGCCATATTGGTATACAGAAATGGAGTATATTTTGTTTCTTTTTAAATTATACTGGTCATACCTAATACCGCTAGTCTAATTTTTTTCAGCCATGTAAAGAATAACGTCAGTAATAAACAGTAATAAGGTAACTTAAGTATGCTGAGTAATAAACAGTTGCCGATACGAAATACAAACAAATGCCGACGCTAACAGAAGTTGGAGCTTTGCGCATGTCTTCCCAGATTGTTATTATACGGGCATTCGCGGTAATAAGTATATTGCGGTATAAGGTATGCAAGGGATACATTTTCATAAAGGAAATTACACGATAGACAGTCAAGTTAACATGAAAACAATACATTCTGCCTGACGAAGAGACATCATAAAATAATTTACTTTACCATAATGGGGAGACAAAATACTACATTGTTTAACAATTTGACCGATATAACAATAATAAAATTCTGTCCGCATAAGAAATAAAACACCCAGCTGTCCATGAATTCTTTCCTTAAAAAGATATAAATAGCAGATGAAAATTCAAGGCACTGATGTGATGAGAAGTCTGAATAGTGCATCCTTTGTCAATTCAAGGACCGCTGACAACCTTCATCCGATTCGACCATTTCCATGAATTATTCGAGATGTTACGTATATGTTACCATAACGACCCACTTAAAAATGATATGGTAATCGAGCAAACACTTAATGATGATTGGCGATAAGGCCGAGTGATCAGAATGATTTATTGTCCAAACCCACAGCTCTATTTGTAAAAATGCCATGCCTTAAAGAGTCATTATTTCAGAAAATAACTAAATGCCGATATGAGACGAAGAATTCCCTTTTATTTTAGATTTGACGGGTCGAATGATATTGTGGTTAAATTGTTAATATATAATACCATTTAACAGTTTTTTTCTATTACATATTTTTTAAATAAACATCATAATACCAACTCATGTGTGGTTTTAGGGAGCCATATGAGTGATAGCAAGAATAGGATCACTGTGGCTCATGCATGTCGTAAGAATCAACAATTTGAGTAATGTAATTTGCTGAAACTCTACAGTTCTGCAGGTATTATGGTTTAGGTGCATTCTGCATATTCATTTGTTGATGTTTTTTTTTTATCTGTATGCTAATTTGTAGGGTTTTTACATGTAGAGTGAACCTTGAATCGTCCTTTCTGTAGGGTTCGAATTATCTATGTGTTGATACGCCGTTAAACCCCATGCATTCATTCATTGAAATAAGTAAAGGGTAGATGTATGTTGTTTTCTATTTTAAATTGACATGCTATTGATTTAGTATTAATGTTAGTAGTATACCGAGTCATTTTGAATTGCTCTGAAAAAAAGAATACAAATATTAAACATATTATCTTTATTATGATAATAAAATATTCAGTAACAGGCAATGCTGGTGATCGTTCCTTTGTTGTAAGATCAGCAGTAAACTGTTTAGGAATACACATGTATGTACTAAATAGTATTCAGTTTTTTAAAAACAAATGTCTGCTGTGACAAACTGTATGAATAATACGGATTTTTCTTTTCAAACACTGTCACTAGCAGACATTTCTCTATTTCCGTATTTTTCATGTTCCAACAATTGCTCCTTTTCTTCTCCCTGTTTCCAAATCCAGCTTTTCATCTGATACCTCACCGTTTTGTCCAGAAAGCAGAACAATATACAATTCCAGAACGCCTGACCACTTGCCCCATAACTCTGCATCAGCAATAAAAAGTCCATAAACCTCTGAAGGTGAGTATTATTACTCAGTTGATCCGTTGGTGCATATGTGGCTATAAAGAAACGAACAATCCCCCAAATCTTAAGAAGGTAAATGATCAACCAAACAAAGATGAAGTTTTTGTCCTCGTTCCGCAAATTGTTCGATATATTCTTCAATGATCGGTTTTTGTATTTCAGTTTCTGTAAATAAAAACAAAAAGAATCACGATGTGCATGATTATATCTTTTTTATTATAAAACTGTAACAGGATTACCATGATACGATGCGTATGGAAGCATTGATATCACATACGCTAAGATACATTTTGTCATACAATCTGATCACCTCGGCCATTATGCTACACAATAGACGGAGGAAACGGAAATACCCGATGTTTCACGATTGGTTGTCATAGAGAACTGATATGCATCATGTTCGTCGTTTTTGGTTTTCTCTCCGTGTCCGGGTACGCAGAGGTGCTTGAGGAAGTTTCAACACGCTCCTGTACGCAGCCAAACGGAAAATTCTTTTTTTTTTTATTTTAGAAAGACAATTTATTTTCAACCCTTCAAGCCTTTAGGCGTTTTAAAAGTCATATATTCTATTTATTTGAATTGTAATAGATTGCGTTTTTTTCACCTTCACAAATGATAAAAAAAACTGTTTCTGATCTATTTTTAACACGTAATATTAATGAAGTTTTAAATGAATTGCATCAATATTATATGGGTACTAATTTACGTAACGGACGGCAAAACGGACGAATAGACACACAGACAGACAGGGGCCATTACTTTGTCGCTCTGCCTTTCTTCGAAAAATTTGAGAGACAGAATTTAAATATAAGACGCCAAATACGGCAAGAAACCACGTGTAGTACTTAAACAATTGTGAAGTGTCTTCTAGTGGTAGATCATCGGATTTAGGATCGAACGGTATTGAATCCGATCCTCTGCTAGGGCCATGTAAGGTGTCATCGAGAAAGTGCCTTTATCGGCAAATACTTAATACTGGTAATACCTCAAACAAGATTTATGCATGTTTCCCAGTCACTGTAAATAGATGTAGAAGTTTGAAGTAATTCTGAAATAGTTTTGGAGTAGATGCAGAACGTCTGACCCATGTTAAACTTTATAAGTTCGAATTCCCAACCAGGACCATAGCGTTTGTCCTCGAGTAAGGCACTGTATCCGTTTTAGCGATCGTGGTTTTAATAATTTGTATAACGAGCGCAAATTTTAAATAACACATTTGCCATAGAATTAATGAATATAATTAAATCATTGATAGATACAAGTTGTATTGTACTCACTACATAAAGCTTAATGTGCATGTACAAAAGGCATGTTGATATATACAAGTTGTATTGTACTCACTATATAAAGCTTAATGTGCATGTACAAAAGGCATGTGGATAGATAACAAGCCAACTGCCAGCCGATGTCGACAATATACATCCACAACTGTATGGTTGCCGTATCCAAGTTACTGCGGATCCCACACCAAATACCGGTACCAAAACAGAAGTCTTCCCCGAGATAGCCTTTAATAACAGCAACGCAAACCAGTATAACTGAAATAATACTCACATTTTAGATATAATAAAAGAATACATTGGAAGCACAAAAACGTAACTAAAAGATGTAATAGCAGTCTCGGTTCTATATAATCTGCTCATTGTGGGTAATAAAACATGCAATATGTCGCTCTAGACTGGTCCCCGGTCTCATATAATATAAGATGCAAAGGCAACGCCGAGAGCATTTTGGGTCCGAGAACCAGGCTATATGTCGCTCACGTCCCTTAAGCGCTATTCTCAAGTCACATTGTATGATCTCCATCAAGTATCATCATTTCCAAATATGCTATGAATTGTGGGACAGACATAGAATTCCCTGCTTTTTCATTGCTGGTTAATAAGACCTTATCCGGGAGATATCAACTTCTTGGATAGACTACTGAGTCAAGGTACGGGGCGGTTGTTTATGGCCACAACAGCATGTAATACTATTGCTGTGATGGCCAGATATATCTGATTAAGGACTCGTTGGAAGTACAACATTTAACTTGGATAACAACGGAATGTTATTATACGGGGAAAGTATCGAAGCATCACATATATTAAACGTTGCTAAACACAAACTTGATGACAATAATAAAGCGTTTTCAAGTTCTGTACATACTCTTTCCCGGACAAGAGAGTATCTACACTTTAATTATGACATTGGTTCCTCTCATACTTTGTGGCGCACGTAATTCAGATAGAAGATAAGAAAAGAAACGATGTAGCGAATCAATTGGTGTTTGTATATATACGTCTCACTACACAGTTACGCCCCCTTTTTCCCCACGGTAGCATGATTCTTACGCTTAAAAACAAGGCCTATGTTATTTGGTTTTGAAACATTTTTCTAAATGGTTCATAGTGGCTGTGATTTCTTGCTGCATTTGAGTAGAGCAGAAGTTGGTATAGTATATACTGCAATAACACATCACGGGTGTTAAAAGACTTTTATAGGATTTCAACATATGCATGTGTTTATGAGCATTTGAGGACTTCTTTTCTCAAAAGAATCTCAGGGTGTCACTGCACCCTCTTTTAAAAAAAAACAACGTGGTCAACCTACCAATTATTGTGCATTTTTATGTGGGTTTACATTTCTGCTATGAAATAAAAATCTATGTGGAAATTCTTTTTTTACCATGGAAATCCTAAACCTTATTTTATATAGAACAAAGAACAAAATTCAACCGTGTAGTGAGACCTTATAGGCGTGGACAGCAACATTAAAACAAAACTAAGACGACTATTCTGATGTATCCAGTAACGTATGTCTAATAAAGCATGCGTTAGTTAGATATTCGAAAAAAGAAATATATGTTTTTGTTAATGCGTGAAGTAAATGATAAAGCAGGTGCCATTATAGTTGAGAACGATAAGCGATCATATTCCAAAGAACAATTTTCGCGAATATTATTTTTTGAACAAGATATATTGATATACTTGTATATTGAAATTCCCGTATGTAAGTGGTAGGTTTTACAAAGAATTTTTTTTTCACAAAACCGCTGAGAATGAACCATTGGCCAATTACAGTTTTAAAAAATCTTTGGGAGGACCCTTTCAAATGTTGTTTGATATATATCCACATACTAGTATTCGGCATTGATCTAATTTGGGTGATTTATTTTTCTTTATTCGTTTCTTTCATTTGAGGCATTTCTACCTATTTGATGTTAAACTGTGAAACAAAAACATCGATGATACAAAATACAAATACAAAAACACATCAATATATCAACAGCAAAATCGATATGATTTTGTTCGAAAGGGCTTATTTTGGATGTTCTTTGTAACGAAACACATTCAACATTAAATTCCAACAAGAGCAAACTACACAAAAATATCCACATAATCTCGCCACGAGATGAGTAAGAAAAGGTATGCATACGAGTACAGCAAAATTTGAAACCTTGAGGAGGAACATGGAAAATAAGAAACGAAGAAAGATGACATTTCTCACGGCTTCCTATACTATTTTTCGAGCATAAGATACAATCTGATCACTTCGGCCTTTATGCTACGAATATGGATACGGAAATACCCGATGTTTCACGATTGGCATAAGATATACACACTATCAAAGGGGATAACCTACGTCACGCGCACAGCTAAATACGGTGCCGGAACGTTGGTTTAAAAGCTGGTTATGTGATTTTTTTGTTTCGATTTTTGGTACATGTGCATACTTTAAAGTTCCCACCGACCGTCTGGGTATTAGAAGAATCTATTTCACCAATATATAGACCAGTGCGATCTACACAATTTCAGATTACCTCAAAACAGTTGCGCTTCATTCTAAATGTAAACGTTACCGGACATGACGCTCAACTATTTTGAGGTAATCAGGAATTTTGTAGGTCGCACTGAATTGTATATCAGTGAAATATATACCTTTAATTCCCAAACGGTCGGTTGGAACTATAAAATCTACTCAAAACTAATACGAAAAATCACTTAAAACCAGCTTTTGAAACAACGTTCCGGTACCGTATTTAGCGGAACACGTGGCGTAGCATTCGGACCACCTCGCCAATTATCATATGACGGTTGACGGAATTGGCCGAGTATGTACGATTGGTGTGGCGTAGGTTCCCACCCTTAAATATTTAAAAGATGAATTATTTGTCAAATTCAAATGATGAGAAAGGCGCATTAAATAACGTAAATGTATTTGTTATCAAGATTACTCACTCATATAATATAGGACAACCGTGTGTATTCTACGAATTTTATATTGGTGTGGGAAGATACAAGTAGATTACAGGACAAATTCGGTCGATAAAATGTTGGAGAAATTAAGGTTATCCAGATTACTCACTCATATAATATAGGACAGCCGTGTGTATTCCACGAAGTTTTATATTGGTGTGGGAAGATACAAGAAGATAACAGGACAAATTCGGTCGATAAAATGTTGGAGAAATTAAGGTTCGGTTTTATAGCAAACTTTGCTTCATGTAGTGAAGCATCCTCCTAATATTGTACAAATTCAACTCATGCGAAATGGTGTGGGTTCGATCCCCGGCCGGGTCATACTCAATATTTAAAAATGGTACTATAAGCTTCATCGCTTGGGGCTCAGCATTTCGATGATAGGTCCGGTCAACCAGGTGTTAGTATAATGTGACTGGGTGTGGTATCGTAACATGTGTCTGCGGTATGATACTCCAGTGTTGCAGCGCTAAGAATTCTGTCTCTAGTTGACACCGTCGCAATATAACTGATAAATTGTTGAAGGCGACGCTAGATACTATACAACCAACCAATCCACCGATTCATTAAAAGCAAACAAATGATCATATAATAAAATAAATAATATAAAAAAATATATATTTATGAAAATGAAGAGTCGGTTTGTATCACGTGAAGGAGATATGTTTACTTCATGGCTTAGTGGTCTAAGGTACCGTCTCAAGATCACTCACCTTTTCCCTCTAAGACTGTAGGTTCGAGTCCCGCTCGTGCCAAACACTTTATGTGACAAAGTTTGCCAGTTATTTGCGGAAGGACCATGGTTCTACTCAGATTCACTCTAAGGTCTCCTCCACCAATAAAACTGGACATGCCATGTGTTGAAAATGGCGCCAAACCTCATGCAATAACAATATTCTATATACAATGTATTGATTAAGTCCATGCTGTTTTGGTAGAAGTGCTAGAGCGTCTGTTGGTTATATATATTTTATCATCATATACAGTCCAACTTGTCTTAAGCAGTCAGTCAAGGGAATGAGCAAAAGTGGCCTTTTAAGCAAGTTGTTGCTTAATACAGGTTATTTTGCTCTGAGAGCATAGAAATAGGTAATAATAAAAGTGGCTGCTTAAGACAAGTGGCTGATTAATAGAGGTGACCGCTTACACAGGTTTGACTGTATACAAAACCTTGCAAAACATGTTGATATATATATGTTTTAGTTTCGATCTGATAGCACGCAGTCACTTGTGTCGGTGTATTTTTAAATGGCTTTGGCGAGTCCCACAACAGTACATTTAACGGCCATAAAACGTTATTGAAATTTCGGAGCACATTCAGTTTTACTGCTGCGAAAGCCGGTACTAGTGGTATTGCATATGAACGTCTCACTACACAGTTACGCCCCCTTTTTCCCACGGTAACATGATTCTTACGCTTAAAATCAAGGCCTATGTAATTTGGTTTTGAAATATTTTCAAAATGGTTCACAGTGGCTGTGATTTCTTGCTGCAGATGAGTATAGCAAAAGTTGGTATAGCATATACTGCAATAAGACATCACGGGTGTTAAAAAAGTGACTTCTATAGGATTTCAACATATGCATGTATTTATGGGCATTTGAGGACTTCTTTTTTCAAAAAATCTCAGGGTGTCACTGCACCCTCTTTTTTTTTTTTTTTTTTTAAAAACCAACGTGGTCAACCTACCAGTTAGTGTGCATTTTTATGTTGGTTTACATTCCTGCTATGAAAAAAAAAAGACAAAAAAATTCTATGTGGAATTCTTTTTTTACCATGGAATTCCTAAACCTTATTTTATATAGAACAAAGAACAAAATTCAACTGTGTAGTGAGACCTGAAACCGAGTCTGCTATTTTCTCATTTTTTGTCCGTTCTTTTGCGTCCGATGGAGACATTTATCAAATATTATGTCTCGTTAGCGAGGAATTTTGTCATTTCTCTTATAAGAGCCTCGTTGTGTGTAATAAATCAATATTTGGTTTATAGTCAAATTACCATGAGAGTTTATCTAAAGTAAAAAGTAGTGTTTCGTGAGTTTTAAGTTTGTATTCTAATAGACGAACACTTGCCAGCATAGTAACTCACACTTGCATTGCACACTTATGATGTACTTAACATACAATTCGCTAAAACTTTGTACATGTGAATGATATTAGTAAATAAGTCTACTTACGCGGAACTACCCAGCTGGTGATGTGATATGTTATATTCAGTATATAGTTTTCGGTAGCTGTTGTTTTATACATCACAGACGACCATATATGTAATGCAATTATGAATGTCCAAAAATACGATGAAAGGTTCGAAAAAGTTGTCACGAAACTCTGCAAAACGCATAACTGATGTAAGTCATCGTTACTATCCCATGTACTTGTCGATGTAACACTTGTATCATTACTCGTTGTGTTACAGTGTTTAGTTACTATTGCGCTCACATCGCCCATGTGCACTATCGCATAGCGAACAGTTGCAAGTAGGTTGCCTATCGCTGTTAGCAAATCGGCAATCGTTAAACATACTAACAAGCGTCTTGTGAAGTTCTGGATAGCAGGAATCTTAAAATAAGTGACAAAGATGAGAAACGCCCCTAGTATTGACAAACAACTGCTGGTTCCGGTCAGCACTAGGTTGGCGAGTGTCAAGGTCACTTTGGGAGTATGTCCATTAGCCGTCATTCTCAACTTATGCTGTTCGTACGTTATATTTTAAACAGTCTTTGTCGTCAAGATCAATATAAATCGGTTATGCGTCCATTGATTAATTGATGCCTTAGAATTAAATAACCTTCACACAAACATACGAAATCCTTGTAAAGATATGAGCAAGTGTTACATTCATGAAAAGTAACCCAAAGAAACACACACACATGACAATGTATACATTTGACGTTATTTGATTTTCAAGCTTATCGGATTAAAAATGTCGCATGTAATAACAGTCACCTAAGGGCATGCTCACTTAAGGACAGCGAGTGAACGTATAACATAAGATTAAACCATGAACTAGTCTATCGGCTGAGATAATAGCAGATCATTGATGAATAGTTATCGCCTCGATCCTCACTACATAAAACTGCTTTAAAGGGACTATATCAGGGGGGAAATACGCTGTAAATGTCTTAAAAATAAAATTATAATTAATATGGATTACAAGCATCTCAGTATCATTAATAAATAAAATCCGAATGGTATGGTATGTCAAATTCATCAAAACGTGACTAAATCGAGATTTAAATTGAATTGGTAAACTTGAAACAAAATGCCCGTTCTACAAATAGACAGCACATAAATACTGCTTGACGTCATTCAGACTCGAGTCTAAAATGAAATTAATTTTAAAACGTGTAAGCTTGTATCAATGGCAGATCTACTCTTTAAAAAAACCGGCGTATGTCCCCATCCACATACTTCTATATTTTATTAAAATTTACTATATTTCTACTGAAAAACATATGTACCCGTTCAGATTGTGTGTTGCACTCCTCTAAACTGAGTTCTTGGATCCGCCCCTGTGCATAACGGATCAAATTAAAATCAAAATGGAATCATGCGACTCATTGAATACGTCACAAAATATATTGCACTTTTAAGCGGGAAATCTGTTTTAGTCTAACCTAGGCGCGTAACCCAAGTTAGAAAACCTCTTTTTAATATATTATTTTGGCATGTTTTAATAGATAATCTGTTGGCCATATGGGGTCATTGAGTATATATAGGCATGATATATTGGAAAAATATGTTTTAAGCCAATTGTAAAGTTTGAAAAGTTCTGATAAATTCCCTTTAATACTAGCAATAGAATGTATTACATTCTATTTTTTTATGAAATAGTGAGAGTATACTAGTTTATTATGTTAATTTAATTTAACTTTTTTTATACTTTTTTTTCATTCATTTTGTGTGAACATATTAAAAATACAGAACATAACATAATTATACATTGTTACATATGTAATATATAGGCTTCTTATAAGAAATACATGATTTACATATTATGAATGTTTTTAGTTGTAGCTATGGTTACTATTGCATATATAGATATAAGCTCTTACACCAGCTGGTAAATATTACACATACAGGCTAAAACAATAGCTGGTTACTATTACATAAATAGGCTCTTACATCAACTGGTAATTATCACACATAGAGGCTCTAACAACAGCTGGTTACTATTACATATTTAGGCTCTTACATCAGCTGGTATTTATTACACATACAGGCTCTTACAAGAGCTGGTAAATATTACACATAGAGGCTCTAACAACAGCTGTTTACTATTACATATATAGGCTCTTACAACAGCTTGTTTATATTACAAATACAGGCTATAACAACAGCTGTTAAATATTACATATATAGGCTCTTGCAACAGCTGGTAGTTATTACACATACAGGCTATAACAACAGCTGGTTACTATTACATATATAGGTTCTTACAACAGCTGGTTATTATGACATATATAGGCTCTTACTACAGCTGGTTACTATTACATACATAGGCTCTTACAACAGCTGGTAATTATTACACATACAGGCTATAACAACAGCTGGTTACTATAACATATATAGGCTTTTACAACAGCTGGTAAATATTACACATATAGGCCCTAACAACAGCTGGAAATTATTACACATACAGGCTCTAACAACAGCTGGTAAATATTACACATACAGGCTCTTACAACAGCTGGTTACTATTACATATATAGGCTCTTACAACAGCTGGTAAATATTACACATACAGGCTCTTACAAGAGCTGGTAAATACTACACATACAGACTCTAACAACAGCTGGTTCCTATTACATATATTGGCTTTTACAAAAACTGGTAAATATTACACATACAAGCTCTTACAACAGCTGGTAAATATTACACATACAGGCTCTAACAACAGCTGGTAAATATTACAAATATAGGCTCTTACAACAGCTGGTAAATATTACACATACAGACTCTAACAACAGCTGTTAAATATTACACATATAGGCCCTTACAACTGCTGGTAAATATTACACATACAGGCTCTAACAACAGTTGTTAAATATTACACATATAGGCCCTAACAACAGCTGGTAAATATTACACATGCAGGCTCTAACAACTGCTGGCTACTATTACATATATAGGCTCTTTCAACAGCTGGTAAATATTACACATATAGGCTCTTACATCAGTTGGTAATTATTACACATACAGGCTCTTACAAGAGCTGGTAAATATTACACATACAGGCTATAACAACAGCTGGTTACTATGACATATATAGGTTCTTACAACAGCTGGTTACTATGACATATATAGGCTCTTACTACAGCTGGTTACTATTACATATATAGGCTCTTACAACAGCTGGTAAATATTACACATACAGGCTATAACAACAGCTGGTTACTATTACATATATAGGTTCTTACAACAGCTGGTTACTATGACATATATAGGCTCTTACTACAGCTGGTTACTATGACATATATAGGCTATTACAACAGCTGGTAAATATTACACATTCAGGCTCTAACAACAGCTAGCCCGCATGGTTCCGGCTAAGAATAGAATCACTACCGATCTCTGCAGAGGGGAAGGAATCCTCCGAATGGGTGTCATGTTCATTTTATTATTTTATTGTCATGTTCACTATTGCGGTTAAATTATCAACCCATGTGTGGTTTCAGGGAGCCATATGCGTGATGGCAAGAATAGGACCACTTTGACTCATGCATGTCGTAAGAATCGACAATTTGAGTAATACGATACAATTTGCTGAAACTCTGCAGTTCTGCAGGTATCAAGGTTCTAGGTTCATTATGCATATTCATTTGTTGGTGTATATCTTTTTTAAATCTGTACGTTCATTTGTTGTTTTTGTACATGTAGAGTGAACCTGGAATCTTCCTTCCTGTTGGCGTCGAATAACCTATAATGTGTTGGTACGCCGTATAACCTTATTCATTCATTCATTCATTCTAACAACTATTACATATATAGGTTCTTACAACAGCTGGTAAATATTAAACATATCTATTGGCGCTAACAACAGCTCATAACTATTAAACATATAGGCTCTTACAACAGCTGGTTACTATTACATATATAGACTCTTACAACACCTGTCAAATATTACACATACAGGCTCATATCTATTGGTGTTAACAACAGCTGGTAAATATTACACATATAGGCTCTTACAACAACTGGTAAATATTACACATATAGGCTCTTACAACAACTGGTAAATATTACACATATAGGCTCTTACAACAGCTGGTAAATATTACACATATAGGCTCTTGCAACAACTGGTAAATATTACACATATAGGCTCTTACAACAGCTGGTAAATATCACACATATAGGATCTTTCAATGCCTGGTAAATATTACACATATAGGCCCTAACAACAGCTGGTTACTAATACATATATAGGCTCTTACAACAGCTGGTAAATTTACACATACAGGCCCTAACAACAGCTGGTTACTAAAACATATATAGGCTCTTTCAACAGCTGGTAAATATTACACATATAGGCCCTAACAATAGCTGGTTACTAATACATATATAGGCTCTTACAACAGCTGGTAAATATTAAACATATCTATTGACGTTAACAACAGTTCATAAATATTACACATACAGGCTCTAACAACAGCTGGTAAATATTACACATACAGGCTCTAACAACAGCTGGTTACTAATACATATATAGGCTCTTACAACAGCTGGTAAATATTACACATATAGGTCCTAACAACAGCTGGTAACTAAAACATATATAGGCTCGTACAACAGCTGGTAAATATTACACATACAGGCTCTAACAACAGCTGGTTACTAATACATATATAGGCTCTTACAACAGCTGGTAAATATTACACATATAGGCCCTAACAACAGCTGGTAACTAAAACATATATAGGCTCGTACAACAGCTGGTAAATATTACACATATAGGCTCTTTCAACAGCTGGTAAATATAATACATACTGGCCCTAACAATAGCTGGTTACTAATACATATATAGGCTGTTACAACAGCTGGTAAATATTAAACATATCTATTGGCGTTAACAACAGCTCATAAATATTAAACATATAGGTTCTTTCAACAGCTGGTAAACATTGCACATATAGGCCCTAACAATAGCTGGTTACTAATACATATATGGGCTCTTACAACAGCTGGTAAATATTACACATACAGGTTCTTACAAGAGCTGGTAAATATTACACATACAGGCTCTTACAACAGCTGGAAGATATTACACATATAGGCTCTTACAACAGCTGGTAAATATTACACATACAGGCTCTTACAACAGCTGGTAAATATTACACATACAGGTTCTTACAAGAGCTGGTAAATATTACATATATAGGCTCTTACAACAGCTGGTAAATATTACACATACAGGCCCTAACAACCACATTTGCTAAATTACAATTCATCTTATATTTTAACCGTGATTACGGGATGATTATTTTATTTTCGGGGAATCGGCTTTCCGTTACTTCGCTATTTAGTTGTAATCCGCGTTTTATACCCGCGTTTATGACATACACTTTCCACGTGCATCTTGCTCATTATATTGAAACTGTAATACACGGGGCTTCTGTGTTTCAGTTTGAGGAAGAAAGGTATACGAAAGGACAATGGACTTCACAAGATATGGGAAAACAATGGCAGGCGTGTTGACTTGTATGGTGATTTCCCTTTTGCTACAAATCTTGGGATTTGCGACGCCGGGTTGGACAATATGGGAATCAAAGGGATTAACTTGGCATATCGGTTTATGGTACATGCGTCTTTGTACAGGTCTCAAATGCGAACTGGCAGCCATTGAACAATTTGACTCGCTGATCCGACTCTGGGGAAGTAAAGGTAGTTGTTCCTTATGTAGAATTAATCACGTCAATCTGTTTTTCATTCGAACATAATTTCGATAATAACTTGTATTATTTAAAGTGAATGTACAATATCGCAGTCATCTTAGAATTCAGATTTCTTGATATTGCCATGTCTTGATTTTTGTAAGAGGAAATGATCAAACTTGGTCATGTATGCTAGATTGATGCAGTTTAAGTGTAGAAGTAATTACAAGCCTGCATATTTAGTAAAATGTGTTCTTTAAAAGACAATAAAACAAAAACTTTTTGCTTGATTATTATCAGATTATTATTTTTATGAATTTAAAATTATTTCTGAAACTAGTCAAAGTAACTCGCACATGATGGTTACTGACAAGGAAGCTTATTTTTAAGCTCGACTACTCGTAGAATAGATGGGCTATTGTACTCGACCTGGCGTCGGCGTTGGTTTTTCAGGTTAAAGTTTTTTATCAGGTAAGATACATATGTAACTCTCATTAGATATGAATAAAACTTCACATTTGTGTTCAGCATTAGTAATGGAACACACAGAGACAAGAACCATAACTCTGGGTTGCATTTTGAGTTATTTGTCTTTTGGACTTGATATTTCAGGTTAAAGTTTTTATATAGTGTAAGATATCTATGCAACCACTCACTGGGTATGAATGAAACTTCACATGTGTGTTCACCATAATATACAGAACGCACAGAGACAAAAACCATAACTACGGGTTGTATTTTAGCAGAATTATAGCTCTTTTAGGCTTAGAAAATTTGGTTAAAGTTTTTGAGCAGTTTAAATTTTCTTGAGCAGGTACGTATTTAAGCAACCTATCATTGGGTATGAACAAAATTTAACATGTGCGTTCAACGCACAGAAACAAAAACAATAACTCTAGGTTGGATACTGACAGAATCATGGCCCTTTCGGTTTGGTTTTATAACAGAGTAAAAGTTTTTTGTTTTTTTTAAATTAACATTTTCATCTTCATGAAAGTGATTGTGTCCATTTGTTTTTCATTTTCATGAAAGGGTATCCAGCTGCGATAAACTGTGCATGCTGTGCACTATCATTTAAACTATAGGTCCATTTTCATGAACTGGTACCGATATATTGTCCTGTAATGTAATGTTAGTGCGTATATTGTATATGTAAAGAAGTGAACAACTTAGAATGTGGAAGGATAAATAAACTGATAAACTGTATGTGTTGGTACAAGACTATAGATCCATTTACAAGAACTGATATAATACTATATGAGAGTAAGTTAGTACAAACAGATATATCGCATATATGAAACATTGCTACACTACTCTTGAAGCAGACCATCTCAACTAAAGCTTACACTATAGTTTACATTCTTGCTGGAATTATTTCAGGTAATATTTAATTAGTATTCCTTGATATGACTGACCAATTTATATTATTCTATTCATGCAATTACGGTATTAAGGGTTATTATACGTACATGTTGCGCCTTAAGTTGACTATTGGCACACCTATCGGGTTATTTGTCAGCAATAGTTAAATAATTTATGAAGAAATTTTAAAGTTTGCAAAACAAGTGTATCTTTATACTAAATTAAATAATATTACAGCAATACAGTCAAACCTGTCTTAAGCAACCAGTCAAGGAAAGGAGCAAAAGTGGCCTTTTAAGACAGGTTGTTGCTTAATGCAGGTAAATCTGCTCTGAAAACATAGAAATGGGAAATAGCGAATGTGGCTACTTAAGACAAGTGACTGCTTAATAGAGGTGACCACTTATACAGGTTTGACTGTATGAGTCATCCATTCATTTTGTTGATTTAAAAAATAAGGTGGATGATGAAAATATATAAACATTGTTGTTGAATTATGCTAATTTATTTTAACAGACAAGCATAATATAATAATTATAGCTTAATTCTACTTCACCTGAGTTTTATATAAATTGTCTTCCATTGTCTTATTTCCTGAAAAAGCTGTAGTTTAAGAACAGGATAAAGATAGTCGAGCGCGCTGTTCCTTCCGACAGCTCTTGATTCATAAAAAAACAACTAAAAAGCACCATTTTCTGTTGTATAGGACATGACCCATGTCTGAATTCTAATTACATTCACCTTAGAATATAATTAAATTGACTACAAATCTTGGAGCTTTATATCTGGCAGAACATGTGGCAGAACGTATAGTATACACACGTAGTTGAACTTGTAGTTTATACATATTCCGGAACACGTAGTTTGCACATGTGGTATAAGGTTTATTTTACGATTGTGTTAAATACAACAGCAATCTTAAGCACTGAGTGGTGACCGTAAAAACCCGTCCCGTACGTTTATTCAGAAATACTCTTGTTTCTGGTTCTTCGAAGTCATGATTTTACACCGTCTTCCCAAGACCCGTCCTTACATTTTACATGTGGAGATAGAGAAAGTAACAAAACATAAGTAGCGGAACATGAATTTTTATTTCTTTTTAGTAGAATGATTAAATGGATTTTAATAAGTATATTTTGATATTATGTTAGATGTTACTATTTAAAATTACGATTTGAAAGAAAGAAAGAAAGAAAGAAAGAAATAGAGAGAGAGAGAGAGAGAGAGAGGGGGGGGGGGAGAGAGAGAGAGAGAGAGAGAGAGAGAGAGAGAGAGAGATTAGTAAGGTTGAAGTAACCTTAAGTGTCTGTAAAACTAAGTGCAGAATATAGCTTACATAGCCAACAAAGACAAAGACAAAGTATCACAGAAAAAGCACGCAGCATGAACTTTACCGGAGAAAATATAGTTAAACTAATTCATTGTAGCCGTTTGACATCTATATTGTACTTTTTAAGAAATACACTTTTATAAGTAATAATTAACAATATCATACACTTAAACCTATTTATAATGAAACAGAAAGAAAACATTGAAATCTGTTTTGTTTTAAGAACTATAATTAATTAGTTATTGTAATTTCTTTATTTGACCTTTAAATGTCCAAGATGTCAAGTGGACAGTTTATGCTAGCACAACAATAGCAATATATATCGATAAATAGTATTTAAGGTAATGAATAACCTTAAAGTAGTAAAATGTATCAAAGTGTATGAATACTAGTAAAACTGCATAATAATCAATAGTGAATATCTAGATTTATAAAGATTGAAGAACACTCTGGTTTTATAACTAACGGGAAAGTCACTCCTGCTACATTGATGCTGATTCCGTAAAGCTCAAAGATGAAAATGATGCTTTCAGATTCTGTGAGCGACGAGATGCTGGAGTACCAGATTGAGACGTGCGTTGCCTTGGCAACCTGTGTGTCCGGAACCTTACTGATAGCGATGTGTGCAAAACAGACAAAAAACACGCACATAGGCCAAATTATGTTTGGGATAGCGGTGACGTTCTGCGTTGTCTCGGGTATGTTGGTGTAAACCCACCATTGATTTTTGTTCTTTATTCTATAGTAAATAATAAAGTTTGAAGGCTTGTCAACCAAAAAGAACCCCAAATAAAAGAAGTGAAACCTACATTTTACTGTTTGTCAACCTCTGCACTATCAAAATATGATGAGAAAAGTAGGGGTCATGTGTCATATAAGATTTTTTTTTCTGCTCAGTGTGTACACTGTTTACAAAGTGAAAGTACACTTCCGAAATCATGTATTCATACCCCAGTTTCCAAGCATCATTCTGTATAGTACTAGGAAGAGGCATATGGTAGAATTAGGAAATGCTATTTCGCTTTTTATATGCCCGTTGATATTATGCCATGATGCTGCCCGTCGATCAATCACATGGTCGCAACTCATGTATTCATAACCCAATTTTAAAGTATCATTTTTTTTCTAAATTCACAATTCAAACATGACAATAGTATCAAAATGTTAAAAATACATCAATAATGCCATTTAAATAAAAAAAAATGAGCATTAAAATAAGGAAAATGCATTATTAAAGAAGAAGAAACGAGGATTATTTTTAACCGCCATTATGCGACTACCCCCACGGAAGCACTTCCTTTTTCCAATGGTGGTACTATGCCTGTATACGATCTGAATGAAGAAACAAAACATTGGGGAAAAAATGACATACTCCATATACTGAACGGATGGAGAACGCCGGGTTAATTTCAAAGCCACATTATCAAACTATTGTAGGCGATATTTACACTTTTAGAATGTAAAGGTTAGGGTTAGGGTAGGCATCATCGATTTTGTCAATAATAGTGATCATTTTATTTTTAATGTTATAATTAGATACTAGTTATCGGTCGAGTTCTTTTGAAAATTAATTGTGTTGGGATGCAATGTTTCGTGTATGATTGGTTTTAAAATATTTCACCGCTGTGTTAACTTTTCAATGGGTACTGAACGTGCTCTTTGTTATTGTGCGGCCTTTAATATAGTTTATTTACAAAATTGTATGGCTTTTTTTCATCCTGTCAGAGTTATGTGCCATTAACAGTAAAGTTTTACCACTAGGCAGTGTCCACCCAAAACGGTATTCTTTTCAGCAACCTCGTTACTTTTTCATTCGCCAATAGTAATTTGGCCTACTTGACAAATCATTCGGGTTCCCTTTATTTCATCATCTACACAAACCCCTTGTCGGGTCCAATCCGTCAATAAAGCCCATAATTATACTGACAGTGTTAACTATTCTAAAAACAATACTTTATTAAAATGTCAAACAATGTAACAAAGCATAGCAAATACATTCTTTAAACGTTTCACTTGTCCAAACAACTAAGCCTGTTGTTAAGGACGCATTTGTATTTCTTTTTGGAAGTGAGGTGGGTAGTTGGTGTTCAGTATGTTTATTTCTATTATTATTATCATTCAACTTAAACTAGTTTGTGTTTGTGTATTTTTCAGGGGGTCTTGCCCTTGTTGCATCTGGAAGATACGGCCACCAAGAGTTGAAATGGTACAACAAAAACAAAGCAAAACCTATCATGTTTCCTTACTCAGTCGTTCTCACCGGTATGGGTGGGGTATTTTCCTGTCTATCTGCCGCAATAAGTGTGATTACTTACATCCTGTCGCAGTCTAGCCGTAAACAGGAAGCAGACGAAAAGAAGAATCGACCAATAATGGCGGAGGAATTTTCAACGACAATCCAGCACAAGGCGCCACACGTGACAACTATTGCAGTGATGAAATAAAATTTTGCGAACTATATTTATGAAAGTTGGAAATTCTCGATGGCTTCATTTGAAACTGGTTATTCAAAAAAAGTAAAGTTGCAATAATAAACTGAAATAATGGTTTTGAAATAACAAACGTATTCAAAAAACCTAAGCTTGGGATTCCGAATAACACTCAAAAATAAACTTCGATTCTAGTATTTTAATTAAAAATAACATTACAAACATATTGTATCCCTTACAAAAATATATGATAATGTCACATCGTTATTCATTATTAAAAGGTGACAAAGTCATTCATGTTATATAATGTTCAATAATGGAGGTTGTAGATACATCGCTTCTTATTACTCGGTTCAACCAAGGACTTATATAAAGAAAGAAAAGCAACTGATTAAGTGGTTGTGAAAACTCGTGTATTCACGCAATCTCGTTTTAAATTATCTTAACTTGTATTTATTTTAGGAATATAAATCAAAATGCTTACTCTGCAGAATAGGCTTAGGGTAAGAAGAATAGAATGCTTAAAAAACGAAACCATTCCAGTCATTTTGTTTCAAAATCTGTTTACAAAACTTGTATACTGCAACAATTTTTTTTAATACTTAAAAGTTTACTTCAAATTGCAATATGTTTAATTCCTGATCATTTCGCAGGATCAAAATAGTATAAATCATCTAATGTTACATACAATATCAACGTATGTACAAAAAAGCAGTTGCCGTGAATTCTTAATAAATAATTCAAATAATTTAATAATCCTTCCCGTGCTAGCTTATCAACATTTAGTCAGGAGATGCAAGTTTCCTATCTTTCTATATATAAGTCCTTGGCATAACGTAGTAAAACATACCTCCCGAAGTCCAACATTATTATTAAAATTGTACGAATTCATCACGTACGTTGAGAAAGTATAGCACAAAACATCGTTTCTTTTAAATGTATCGATTATATATTATTAATTACAATGATTATGTTCGTGGTGATACCAAAATAAAATGCAATCAAAAAGGAAATAAATAACATGTCATTTTTTTAACGTTGGTATGTGAATTATGTTTAATCACGGGTTCTGTTTCAGGCTGGTGATTGTTATATTTTGGATTAATAAAGTGCTGACAACAAAGACAGAAATGTGCATTTTATGTATTAGTAGACAATGTCTGTATATATATAATAAACTATAACATATAGATTATCACAGGCAATCATTACATTATATGTATACATAAAACTGTATATATGATACAATTGTAACACACGTTGTGTATACGGTTAGCTACAGAAGAGCCAACTTCTAACAAACGATTTATCACATAAACTAGAACTGGAACTAAAAATAAGAAATTCAATTACTTAACATATGATAAAAAGGCATTCTTTGTGCTGTATGTTATTAAAACTTATTTATGTTATCTCTGAAATATTATTTTATCTTTTTTTTTATTGAATGGGATGTATTTTTACTTTCTCTGTGTAGAAACGGGTGTAGTAACATAATTAAAACGTTTGTTATAAAAATGTTCAATTTTGAGGAATATATACGAGTTACTTAATGAATAAAAAGTATGAAACAAGACTAATTATTAACAGGAAACATCTGCTCTAACGGTAAAGAGTCCAATTATTATTCCCTGCCAGACTTCTGGTCATGATAGTTCGAATGTGAACATGTGACGTCATAGCAACTCCGCGTGAACATATGACGTCATAGAAACTCAGAATGGGAAATGGATAGACGATAAAAGTGTCGTAATACTAAAGGTCATCATCTTCAAATCATCTTTGGCTGCAATATACTTACTCACCTACCTCCATTTAAGCAGACAAACAAAAATAGTGTTAACCTTTGTGTGGTCACTTAAATAAGTGTGTATACATGCATGATTAAAACTTATATAACAACTTAACTAAGTTATTGGCGGCGGAAATCGACCTTGAACATATAGTGAAAAACAAACACATGTTGATTTGTCCGATTGTCTCGGTGTGAGTGGAATAATCCAATAACGTATCGCAAGGTACCACACTTACGTTGACGTTTCAAACTATCAACGGAACCCCAGATCAAAACGACACCTAGTCTTTGATTCATTCGAATTCCCTATATTAATTTAACACGAATATATACAATATAACATTTAAAAGTCAATCTTTATTTGCCAATTTTAGACCTTTATCAAGAAATTCGGTTAACAATCGCATCTACATGTAGAGAACAGGTAAATTGTTAGTTCAATTATTCATCTGAGAAAGGTCAAGTGTCAGAATAGCTTGAAATAAAGAGTGGCATTTAGATGTAACATATTCCCATATGATGATTTACCTCAGTATTACACACAGATAAAGGTTCACACTTGGATAGTGGGGTTTAGTGAGTTCAGTCTTACACACAGATAAAGGTTCAAACTTGGATAGTAGGGTTTAGTGACTAGATTAGAAGATGTGTTAAAGTTACTCTGACGAATAGCCAAATACCCTGGCAGTATCAATTTAACGTAAGTGTGGTTTTGATATCTCCTCATTACATAATTGAAGTTACCGACATAAAGTAGAAATAGAAATAGGGAGTGTGTGTTTGTGTGTGTGTGTGTGCGTGCGTGTGCGTGCGTGCATGTGTGTTGGCGGGCAGTGCCAACCAGTGGTTTCTCACCTGAAACTGGAGCTGGTGTATTATAACACTTAAAGATACACACGCATCAGAGCATTGTTTGCTTCTTACGATATATTCCTTGTATCCAAGATAACCATTTATTAACAAAAAAAAACAAATGCAATTTAGATATGGATGTTTATACAGGTAGATCCTGCGAGTGTGGGGGTAACTGGAATCTTTACTATATTTCAAAATTTCATAACTCACCATTTTATGTTCAAAATTGTGAAAAACATACATACGTAATTATATAGAACTTTGGTGAATTTATTTTGATAATCTATTATCAACACACATACAGTAGTTTTTGAGATGTTTTAGGATACAAATATTTCTTATTTATACAAAAAGCAAAGGTAAATGTCAGGATCGACTGTTAATTTGACAGAACACATACACGTATCTGCTGTGCGTTTAATTATAACCCATTACCAAACAATTGTTGACGTGTATGATGACTTATGACGTGTGTGATGACGTATAGTTAAATGGGCACTGGATCGAGTCTCACGAACATTTACATAAGCATATATTTATGACTTGTCAGTGTTTTTTTCTGGGCATTTAAGATTGTTTATATAAATCTACATGCATTTCTCTGTATGCTTTAAATTGTTAAGTATTTATTTAAGTTAATGTTGAAATGCGATCCAGGTTACCAAGACAGGTCGTTCTGTTATATTTTCGGTATATACATACATATATATATACATACATACAAATAATCAATCGCGCCAAAACATAAAATGAACTTGTTATTAAAAGTCTCAGTGACCCGGTGCCCATTAGTAACCGCGACATTATCTATTATAAATATACACACGAGTTCATATGTACAAACACGAATACGTGTAAATATCTAACATTGAAAAAAATATATCTAAAACTACATATAATAAATTATCATGACGTGTTTATAACATGCTTTCCCCAGTATAATTGATTAAAACATAATCATATGCAAAAATATTAACAGACCTAGACTGATTTTGTTTTGTTTTATATACTTGGTACAAGCCGTTCTTAGGTGAAAAGTGTTTCTTTTAAAATTAATTGGTTATTAATTAATTAGCTTGTACTAATTTTTAGAACTCCTATTTTTGCTAATCTCAGCGGTTTCCTTCTTTGTCTAAAAGGTATTTAACGAAAATACAAAACTAATACAAAAATATATATAAATATATACAATGGTAAAAGTGAAATTATTTGATTTGATTTATACATAAACGTTTAGTCGTGTTTCAAAAATCTATCGATGTTTATTGGATTGAAATCAGCATTCCGTGAAATGTAATTACGAAAAAAAAGTACAGTCAAATACTTTTCGTGCTCGTGTAAGCCTTCTTATAGTTTTACGTATTTTTTTGCGTTTTCGTGGCTGGAAAATTGCCAAACTGTAAGGGAGAAATTTTGAAGATAGTCTCAAAGGGAACATGGTCAAATGAATTATGTACATTTGTATATGAAACACACAGTTCTCACAAAGACCACAAACAAATAAATGAGTAATGTCACTTTACTTATCATGGAATAAAACGTGATTGAAAACGTTCTTATACTTTATGATTTAATACTGGTTTCTTTATAAAATGGTGTGGTATTAGACTATACCAAACATTGGCGAGTCTTCTTGTATAGCTTAATAAGGACACACAAATGGAATAGACTACGCTAAACAAATGAGTCAGGTATCTGTTTTTACCGGGAACTAGCGACGTGGTCAGCCACACGTCTACCAGACGTTATTTAGAAGTAGTTACCTTGTTACAGGCTAGATAGTTCACAAGTAGGTAAAGCCGAATTGAAATAAAGTATTTACAGAGTCATCTCTAAGAAGAACTATTTTTTCACACATGCTGTTTTTACATAATGAATAGATGAGCGTCATCAACACATATTTATCTCTTTGAACTTCTAATGGTGTACCCCAATCCCATGCTATGCTGCAAGTTTGTATGTAAATCTTCTATGCGTACATCTTTTAGATGGATGAGGTGTTCCAAACGACGTATTTTAGCGTTGAGTATCTGAAAAAAAGAAATGATCAAATAATTTGAAAAATTACCAAGCCTGTATGGGCGTAATCTATATAAATCATAGAATATCAAAGGGTTATAAAACAAACATGTAAGGAAGCAACCGGGGTTTAAAAACATGGAGCACACCTTGCTATTCTACGTGTACAGTTTACTCAGTTTGTGTTGCAGTTATTCGCATCAAAACTGTTGGCCTTTGAATGCTACAGTTGGACGTATCCCTTGTATACCTATTACCGCAAATACCCGTATAATAACAATATCCCAGACATGCGCAAAGCTCTAACTTCCGTTAGCGTCGGCATTTGTTTTCATGTCTTACCAGCAACTGTTTATTACTCAGTACACTTAAATGACTTTATTACTGTTTATTATTGATGCCATTATGTACATGGCTGACAAAATTTTAGACTCGCGGTAATATGTATAACCAGTATATATCATTATGTCTTTTTTGTAGTATTGAAATGTACACATAATTGTATAAATGTAAAATAACACTGAATTTTGTTGAAATGAAAAAATCTGTTGGTTATTACAATCATAATTTGGTCCTGAATCAAGCAATATTAAGAAATTACTATACAACAGGTTTTTATCAAAATACCACCTCGAGCATCGGCACACGATAAAGGAACGCTTTTTAAAAGCAAAATACACAAAACCCTTAGTGTTCAATGAATACCACTTGTGTGCCGATAGAAAATTGATCTGAGCATTCAAATAGTGAATAACTGCAACCAATCTACAAGCATAAACTATGAATTGGGGGAAATATCTAGTATACATGGGAGGGCTAATACACTTTTTCGTAAACACAAATCTAAGATATAGATAATTAGCAACAATCATTTTAAAATTATCAAACAATATAAATACATTATCTTCAAAATGACATAATGAATTTTGTAAATATATTAGCTTCTAAATGATATAGTGAATTTTGTAAAATACATTAGCTTTGAAATGACATAGTGAATTTTGTAAAATACATTAGTTTGGAAATGACATTTTGCATTTTATAATCAAATTAGCTTAAAACGGCATAGTGAATTTGTAGATAAATTAGCTTCAAAAAGACATAGTGAATTTTGTAAATACATTAGATTCAAAATGACATTTTGAATTTTATAAATACATTAGCTTTAAAATGACAGTGAATTTTGTAAAAACATTAGTTTCAAAATGCGGTAGTGAGTGTACACGTCTGTGCAGTTAACATAACATGAATGAACACATATTAAATAAAATGTGTGTAACTACTCTATTCTCATTTACAAAATTCGGTACACTTCATACAAAAACTAAAACTAAAAAACACACACGTACACACACTATATAATCATAGAACATGTACATTGTTGGCGGAAGATACAACGGAACAAACGTAAATTTTGGGAAGGACTTAGCACTAACTGGCTTGTAAATAAAAAGTAGTGTACACTGATCGTTTTAAGGCCTATGTGCGTTTTCTTTAAGATTTTATTAATTAGATGGATATTATTTAGTTTACTATGTGTACGTGTCGTGCTGGCATTGTGCATTGTGAGCTACATGCATAATGTGTAAATCAATAATACACTAAACTATACTCAGCAAAGTGGAAACTTGAACGTTTCAGATAACGTACGAGAGGGGTTTCTTTCCGCTTTTCTTTATGCTAGTACAAATCAAGCACGTCTAAAATATTGTCAATAAATTGTATCTATAATCTCAGTAATGTTGAATGGTGTGAATATAATTATATACATGTAAACAGATGCACGTTTCATCACCTAGAACTTATGCTTATTTCCAGGGAAATACTTTGTAAAGCATTATAAAAGGGCGACATATTTGTAATAGTGAGATTTTCACGCAGATATTACGTTTAAAGATAAATCATTATACTTTCATACCTTATATCATAACTTATCTTGAAACCAATAAGCACACAGTCTTAATATTCCATTTATGACCAGTCTCGCAGTCGCAAAAACATTTGTCATCTGAAGAGACCAAACCAACAACAATATTTAATCAGTAGAAACGGTAAAACTCTCACCGCTAGAGGCCGCTACATAGTAGTGACATATGAATATGCTGATTGGTCAATTGCTTGACGTCATAGTTATGTGTATGCATTAGCGTTTTATGAATTGTGAGACAAGCAGAGAATTCCATGCTTTTAAATCAGAGTGCTCTGGTTTATCGGGTCCTGAGATATACTGAAACATAGTGAATGCTACAACGTGGAGTCGGTTCCCGGCCACCACTGTGTAAGTACCGTATTTGGTCAAATCAAAATTTATCTTCTTAGACCTCTGAATGAGTAATGATATCCAAAGCCATGCCGAAGTTCAGTTTGCAATTCGTCTAAACGCACGTCCTTGAGATGGGCTAGATGTTCTAAGCGACGAATTTTAGCATTGAGTATCTGCAATATAAATGCATTTAGTGTAGTTTGCTTTAACAGTCCGTGTCTTTCAGTTGACTTTCTCCTGTAACCTGTATAAATGCATCATATATAGGGTAGTTTTGTATCAAAATATTAAAATCATTGCGTTTCTTTCATACACCTTTATCGACATATAGTTTATAATTTTCAATTAAAATCGGTGTCTTAAGTTGCATTTATCAACACATCTTGTGTTGCTTTTCTATCTTATAACTGTTTCAATGCATTGTATGATAACTTATTTTCTATCCAAACGAGTGGTTCGCGTCAATCAATTAACACATTGTGTGTACTCTTTTATTAAAACTATAGTGTTGCGTATTACTTTTCTTTCCTTAATCTTTATATACATCACTATCTTTAAAAATCGGTGTCTTCAGTTGGCTTTCAGGTCTCACTACATAACTGAATTAAGTCTGTGTTCTGTATAAAATAGGTCTAGGATTTCCATGGTAAAAAAAATTTCTAAGTATTTTTTTTATCATAGCATGAATTATCCCTACATACAACTGATAGGTTGACCAGCTTGTTTTTTTTTAAAGAGGGTGTAGTGACACCCAAAGGTTTTATTAAAAAGCAGTCCTCAAATGCTCATAAATACATGCATATTCTGAAATCCTATTAAAGTCGCTTTTTAAACACCAGCGGTGTCTTATTGCAGTATAATTATGCTATGCCAACTTTTGCTCTATTCATCTGCAGCAAGAAATCACAACCACTATGAACCATTTTAAAAATATTTCAAAATCAAATTACAAAGGACTTATTTTTAAGCGTAAGAATCATGTTACCGTAGGAAAAAAAGGGCGTAACTGTGTAGTGAGACGTTGAAGTGTTTTGTTACGTTAGTACCAAACCATGTTTTCGTAAATAAGCTGGGATACAATAATATTCCATGATGTCCTATTTGTTGGAATCAATAATATACTAAATTATCATATTCAGGGTATATATAGTTTTTATTAAATACCAACACCAGTGACGTTTTATTTACCTAAACTGGCTGATGTTATATCGTTTAAGATTTAG